>OW203674.1:7650000-10050000 GCA_934044485.1 Apeira syringaria
TATTTTCATCGTCACCATCATCACCGTTTTTCATCACCCTACACCTAAAACGGATTTGGATGAAATTCGGTATGTATATATTTCAGATCCCGGTAATACACATAGGCTACTTTTCATCATCATAAATCATCACCGCGCTGGTAAAACTGGGTGTAGCTAGTAAAAAAATGAAATAGTATTTAAAACAATACCTATAATAACAATACAATCAAAATCAGCATTGCAATTCAACGTGGCAATGCTGCTAGCATTCTGGGCACGCTGCCAGCCGGTAGCGGGTTAAAACATTTGAGTTATCGATACGCTACCAATAGCTAGTGGATTGCTCAAATGTTATTGTAGTAGCTGCAGTATTGTAATTAGTTATTAGTGTTTTATTTTAATAAAGGCATTTGCCCCAAGAAAAAAAATCATAACTTTGATATGAAATCAGTTTTAGTAAAACTCAGTGGGTTATATAGGCATTACGGTTTCTTGACCTCATAGTCCATCGGTTATGCTGAGTCACGAAGTGGTGCCGGAGTGTTGCCAGAAGCATCTCGGGAAATTCAGCTTGGACGCCTACGGCAGCTCTCCGCCTACGTGACCTGTATAACAATGTAATAGCAATTACAACATCCAGCTGTTGCAATTATCCTGTCCACGCGAACAGAGGTTTCGTGAAAAACTTTTATCTGAAATATACAATAGGGACTATTACGAGGCGCAAAATGGAAATATTAAATCGATTTATATATTACATATACTAGTAAGTCAATTTTCTACGTTTTACTATAGTTTATCTTTACATAATAAAAAAAAACTTAAGGTATCGTTAAAAAATAAAATATGTTAATAACTTTACCTCACTCTAAAATATCACAGTGCCCTATAGCAACAAAAAAATATTTTCAGGTAACTCATTTTTTACATTTCAATTACTTGTAACTGATATTTTCAACCATGTATAAAAAAAAATTATTATACATTATATTTATTGTACAAATACAAATATGTTTATTTCAACAGTAAATACAGGATACAAATGCAACTTAAATATAATATGGTAACGAAAACATTGAAACATTACAAAACTATGGCGACTAATGTTGCTATCTATTGTGTCGTGCAAAACCTACACTAAGATAATATATTTCTTGTGTCGTAGATTCTGCGTTTCCTTCAATTATATTACATTATGTAGTAGCCTAAACTGGATAAGGGAGATCTGACTAAAGGTGAGCTTATATAATTGTATTATGTACTAGTTATTATTGTGAATTGTATAAAATATATGTTTTCATAATAACATGGTATGCAAATAATATATTATAGTAGCAACTAGTATTACCTTCTAATATAAAAGTTAGATAATTAGTAGGCAGCAACTGGTTTTTTTTATCAACATTATCTTTTAATGGATATCATAGCTTTTTCTATAGCCTACTTGACGTTCACTTCAGTGAGGATATCGTTGAAGGTTCAAGGGTATCACGTTCTTACTACTCAGAATTTTGATTGACGCTCAAGGACCTAAAGAGCTAAGACATGTTTGGTGACAGTTTTTCAAATTTGAGGGTAGTTCTAAATGCGGGTACTGAAAAGCATTCTACCTTTTCGTAGATTTGGTAACAAGTTACAACCGAAGCTCTAGCCAGGGATCAAACCAGCGACAGTCGCATTGACAGCCTAATTTTGATTGACGCTCAAGGACAGCTACCTAAAGACATGTTTGGTGACAGTTTTTCAAATTTGAGGGTAGTTCTAAATGCGGGTACTGAAAAGCATTCTACCTTGTTGTAGATTTGGTAACAAGTTACAAACACCGGAAGGTCTGGCCAGGGATCAAACCAGCGACAGTCGTATTGACAGCCTTCTATACCTCTTGAACCACGTGGGTTCATGTTCCGGCCGAGGAAAATTTTTCAGTCCAATTAGAAAATTTGATTTGAGTGATTTTATTTTGTTTGATATTTCCAAAATAAGTGTTTATTTATTTCAACATTTTGAACGTAACCATGTTTTAATCTACTTTAAAAAAGACTAAATTTGGAAAGTTTTTAAGCATCTAAAATAGGCGTTATATTTCCTGCAAGTTTGATTTTTGGGGTCTAGCTTAATCATCTAGAATAATTATTTTTCAATAACTTCTATGTTAATGAAAATAAATATATTTTTTTAATTTATAGAGACATTGCAGTTGTTTGATATAAAAGCAGTAGGTACTAGTAAATTAATATGCATGTTCTTACTTTGATTGGGATATAGTTTGTAGTGCCTGGGGGCGGCCTACGCTCAGGAGTGGATGTTTTATGGCTGACATGATGATGATGATGATGATATTCTATAGTGAGATTTAAAACCCTACTATATAGAGCTGAATTTCATTCTGCAAAAACGTATGTTCCGTCCATCCGTGTCTTAAGACAGAAAACAAATAAAAATCCAAGACCTTCTTAAAATTCCATTTACGTACAAAGGAGGTCAAGACACGTGTCACGTACGTACCTTAACCCTTTTTACATTTAAGGTTTAATAATCGTAAAAGTATCGTATGTCATAAACTTTACTCTTTCAATAAATGAACATTATACGATGTAGGGTGCAATTGAATTGTATGGACGCGATTGATATGGATAAGTGAAGAATTTAATACAAGTTTTCTTTTGAAACCTATATCTACTTGGTTCTACATGTGGGTTGGCGTACTTTTTAACCGACTTGAAAAAAGGAGGAGGCTCTTTGTTGGACTGTATGTATGTTCGCCAGTTTCTCCCCCATTTGTAGACCGATTCTCAAAATCCTTCTTCTCTTTACTTCCGAGTTCCCATTTAAATTTCATCAAAATCGGTCAAACGGATATTGATGATTTATTCTGTGAATAGCAAACGTTACTGAAAAGGGTGATAAACAAAATATAATGTCATGATTGTCATAATTATTTAATAGGAAAAATGAAATATTTTAGAGACTAGCTCACTCGCACATATGCTAAAAGTAGCATATGTGCTATTTGGGGACCTAAAGTATCTCCATACCAAATTCCATCCAATCCAAGTCCGTTCAGCCATTTTGGCGTGATTAAGTAACAAACAAGTAACCGAGTTTTGAAGCGATGATAGCTCAGCGGGGGAGCGTCGCCTGTCAAACTGATGGACACTAGTTTAGGGTACTTTCGAATACCCGCCTGGCTAGCTACCACCCTCAAGTTTGAAAAACTGTCACCAAACAAATAGTGTGTTCAGGCAGTAGTCCTTGAGAGCCAGTCAGCTTCTAGATCTAGCGTGATAATATTTTCGACCACATCGTCACTGACCATCAAGAAAGATAGTGGTCAAACGCGAGATCTATACAATATTAAAAAAAAAACATCCATCCAATCTTTCACATTTATAATATTAGTGGGAGAGGAAAATCGTTTACATATAAAGTATTTAATATAAGTAAAACTAACTTTTTTCGAGTCTCACGACCATTTCTAGGAATCAATTTGCTTCTTATATCACAACATAAAAGCAATAACATTTATGTTAACATAATAAGGAACCAAGAAATATGTTAAATGAAATCAGAAAGAGAGTATTGGCTACATTTTTTTAATATAATGTGAATCGTTTCTTGTTGTTTTTTTTTTAAAGTTGGTCTATGACAATGAAAATGAATGAGGGCATAACATTAACACTAACATTGTTATGGGACTTATTGTGTAAATATTTTTATCTTGGGGCAAATGCCTTTAATAAAATAAAACACTAATAACTAATTACAATAATGCAGCTACTACAATAATATTTGAGCAATCCATTAGCTATTGGAAGCCTATAGATAACTCAAATGTTCTAACCCGCTACCGGCTGGCAGCGTGCGCAGAATGCTAGCAGCATTGCCACCTTGAATTGCAATGCTGATTCGTTGAGCCAAATATGTGCCAGCATTTTGGTCACGCGTAGCATCGATCAAACGCTCAGATAAATTTTGGAAAATCCGATGAGCTCCAGGTCCCCACGGGCCCAATGTCTCGACCCCAAAAGGTTCAAATATGTAACCACTACCTAGGTTAGCATATTTTCGCCGTTTCAATTGCTCTGTGTAAATTAAGGTGTATATGGTAAGTAAGGAATGTAAGTAGTTTGACGCATCTAATGAGCACTTTATTAATTTTATTTAGAATAAGTAATATTATTAGTTATTGGAATTTATTTAGAATATTATTTTACTGATGTCCTACCAAAAATTAAAATTATTTTTAGAATCTACGAACAGTTTACGACAAAGAATCGGTTTGATTTCCATCTACCTAATTTTCTTTTCTCAGCCATGTGCGTCCACTGCTGGACGTATGCCTCCCCCATATAGGGGGGATTTGCCAATACTCGCCACGCTTGGCAGGCGGGTTGGCGAGCGCAGTATGATTTCCGATCCTCAGAAGGCGCTGCTGCCCACCTCCTGGTACGTTATCCCTTAGCCGACTCTTACGGCACCCACGGGAAGAGATGGGGGAGTACTATTCTAGGCCGGTACCACCACGGTCTACCTAATTAACGCGTTAATATTTAAAAAGTTTATTTTTTTTAATGACGAGACTGACGGTAAGCGATCGAAGTTAGGATATATGTAATACTGGGAGCATTACGATACGTTACAAATCTTTTAAAGAGTCTGCTAACTCTCCTTTTGAAGAATGCCATATTGTAGCTACTTGCGGAAACACCGAGAGAGAAAGCTCATTCCAGATTTTGCAGGTGTAACCCACCTAGGTCCCATTGTCCTATTATTTATATGTAACACGCGTTAGTTTGTGAGTATGTTTGTCAATCACGCCAAAATCGATCTAAATAAAATTTGATATATCAGAAGGTTATGAAACCGCGACGCAAAGCTAGTATCATATAAAAAAAGAATTGTTTTTTTTTGTTTTTAAGCGATATCGCTCAGCTGTCAAAATGTCATTATTAATTCACAAACAAAAAACCTACTAAAATTTCGGAGTATAAAACTCTAGCCGGTGTATGGCAACATCCATGGCAATCGATTCGGGGATGTCTAAAATTTGATTACACACTTGAGAACGTTTTCAAATAGTTGTAAAGAATTACTGCAGAGATAAAATCTGTTAATTAATAAATCTCTAAAATTATCGTCATAAAATATTCACAATTTATTGGATTGAAAATTAAAAAATCGAGGATGATTTCTGCGTAAACCTTTTCTGAAATCCAATTAATCTGATAAAAGATTAAGCACGAAGTTCCTAAATCGACTTTGGAAACATTATATCCACTTAATTCTTTAGTCGCTCGAGCGGGTTAAATACTTATCTTCGCTTCTTGAAGTGGTACATAAAATCCTTATAAATTTCCTTAATAAAACCGGTGCTTTTCCTAGTAAATAAGATACTCCCATTTTTTGTTTTATTAGGAAAGAGAACGTTAATCAACTTAAAAACTTATATATAAAATAAAAAAACTTTTTGAAAAAGGAAGTTCATAAAATAAAATAAAAATTGCTGCTACATTTAGGTTGGAGTTCACTGAAATGTAAACTTCCAATTATCAATTAACCGTCGGTTAGTTGTATGGTAAAAACTGTTTGACCGGACGTTTTAAATTTTGGTAAACAACATCCTTATCTTACTACTAATTTATATTTTTTTACATTATATTGTGAGCCAAATACAAATACAAATACAAATTTTTTTATTTATGCAATATTTTAAGGTTACAAAATATGGTGTACCCTGCCTTTTGTTTTAATTAAAAATAATTGTGTTACAAAAGGCAGTGTCTTCCCAAAATATATCTCTATTTTACAATCTTATTATAAATATGTACAATTTATAAATATTTTTTATTATTAAGTACAAACATAGATACATTACCTACGATATAGAGATGTGAGATAGATGTTTTGTGCCGTTTCTGTCATCAGCTTACTGAACTATCTCTAGAAATGATTCCACCTTATCATAGTCTAGTTTTTCCAACCACTCGAATATTTTAGTTTTGAATTTGTACATAGTTAGGTTCTTAATTTTATTTTTTACATTTATTTTATTATAAAAGACTGGAGCTAGATAATTATAATGTTTTCGAGCAGCTAAACATGAATATCTAGGAACAGGACATTTATCAAGCCTTTTTTTTGTGATAGGTAACCTAGGAACAATTTCCCTATGATATCTGCGTAAACATTTGTAAATAAAAAGTTTTCGCACGGATAAAACATTACTTTTATGGTATAAATCTGTTGTAGGGAATCTAAAGTTGAGACCAAACATAACCTTTAATAGCACTCTTTGTGCTCTTTCAACGTCTAGCATGGTTGACTTAGCAGCACCTCCCCAAGAGCTAATGCAATAAGTTATAATGCATTCTGCTAAAGCCTTATACGTTTGTATAAGCAGTTTCTCATCCGCTACCATTTTAAGAGTTTTAAAAACATATATTAATTTTCTGATTCTTTTTGTCGTTATTTTTCGCCCTTTGACGTAGTATATTTACCCTCTTACTTATAAACGTTGAATAGCCTCTGAATAGTTATTCAGTGTTTTGTCTTTGTCGCTTATATGACAGTTTCACGTTGAAAGAACGGAACAAAACACTGAATTACTATTCGCAGCTTATTCAACGTTTATAAGTAAGGGGGTTAGTCGTTATGTGAGTTGGTACTAAGTCAAATTACTCGTGTTTGAATTTAGAATCGGGTATGAACAGTTGTTAGATTGCTAGAAGATACTTAGAATGTATCTGTGCGGAAACACGGACTAAAGAAAATGAACTGGCCGGTTGGCGCAGTTGGTAGCACTCCGCCTTCTGAGCCGCTGGTCCCGGGTTCGATTCCCGGACAGGTCAAACATTTGTGTGTATGAACATGTCTGTTTGACCTGTGTCTGGGTGTGTATATTTATATAAGTATATATATCAGTCATCAGGTTACCATAGTACAGGCTCTGCCTAGTTTGGGACCTGAAGACCTTATGTGAATGTTAATAAAATATATAAACTTCACTCGCTAGCTGTATGCACTATGATGAATAAGGATCAAAATTGCTTTGTTTGACTACCAAGTATAGATGTCACATTGTTATCTATCTGGTCATTGGTTGGTGGAATGGGATAGGAGGAAAAAAACAATTTAGCTCAAAAGAAGACTCACTAAATTATTTTACAACTTCGTCAAGTTATTTCACACTTTTGAATGTAGAATTCGGTTTCATTTTTTGGTTAACATTTTTTTTCCTACTTTTCTGTGACCTCTGCTACTCACTGGATCAATTGTCATTGACCCAGTTGCCTCTACCCGCACTATAATGTCCACGTATGCTAAGCTTTTCAGTTATTGGAGTGCAACTCAAAAACCGCTTAACTGATTTTGATAAAATTTAAATTGAACCACTTCGGAATTATACTCTATCAAACAAAAAAAAGAATCATCAAAATCGGTTCATAAACGACGAAGTTATCTGCGAATACACATAATAAAAAATGGTCCGTCGAATTTAGAAACCTCCTCCTTTTTTGAAGTCGGTTAAAAAGCGCTGAAACCTTGGTAAAAACTGATCAAATTAATAACAGTCTGATTTAAAACTGAAACTCACAAACTCGGGGCTTTCATCGATTCAAAATAAAATAAACTTAATAAAGCTACACTTGGATAAATAAATAAATTATTTATTTTGTCACAGTACATGTTAACAGTTGCACTTGTTTTAATAATTTAGTCCTTCCCGGTTAATTAATGGGTACTTATAAAATCTTAAAAAAATCATTTAGAATTTAGTTAGAATAACTCAATTAAAATATTTAAGAGAATATTATAATAATTAAGAGCTTTATAGTTTATTGCATTAACAAGATGCAAGAGTGCATATTCAACAAGTCCCGCCAGGGAACTTACGTTCAAATTATTTGAAGGAAAATATCGGCCACTAGTGAGACTTGAACCCACAACTACTGAATACTGTCCTGTCGCTTTGTCCAACTAAGCTATAGGAGCTCTCCACTAACTCTAATAGTTCCTTTGAGTACACAGCCTACTATTTCATGTCCCACTAGTAGCCGATTTTTTTCATTCAAATAATTTTGACGCAATATATTTATAATTAGTCAGTCGTTTGACTGACTAATTATAAATATATTGCGATCAAACAAAAAGTTTACAATTTACTTTAAAACGTTACTAAAATACAAAAGTGTGATTTAAAGTGAATCAATAACTCAAAAATATGAATAACCATTATAATTGACGTAATAAAACCGCCTCATAAATAAGCATATTCATCACTGATTGTACACAGTCATGCATTTTAAGTGCGAGCTATCAGTTTGCCAAATGATTGGCAATTTATCTAGATTTAAAACAAAATTTTGTCGAGTTTATTTCATTGCTGCGCAGTTTGCGTTGAGTCAAATAAAATTATCATTATTACAATAGTCGAGCTGATAGTACTGGTAATAAATTTAAGATTTATAAGATTCGCAGCGAAATTCAGGTTTATATTAATTTAACATAAAAAACTGTGTTTTATGTATTGCTTTCGGGCTGTTTGGCCGTGGTCTAAGTGAAACTTGTGTTCCAGACGTTTCATCGATCACTGCGGTCGACATCTTCAGTGGCTCAGGTCCGGACCTGAACCACTGAAGATGTTTCACTTAGACCACGGCCAAACAGCCCGAAAGCAATACATACAACATGCAACGCCGGCCGTGAAAGCCTTAGAGTTTACATAAAAAACCGTGCTTAATTTTATTTTATTACATCTTTATTTATGGCTTGAAACTTGATAAATTATGATTATGGATAAACGATAATATGATTATTGTTATCAAGTGTGATTGAGATAAGCTATAAGTTTATGACAATATAGAAGCTTCTTCTCAGGGATGTATCACCTGGTATGATAGAGCTTCGCAATGTTAACAGATCGTCAAAGGCGTCATGAGCAACGAGGCGTCATGATGAAAAATTCACTCTTACAATCATCCAGTCATTATACGAAATCATTAAAAAAAACATTTTTCTATCGCATAGGTGATTGAAATAAAACTATTTCAAAATGTATTATAATTATTTGGTTTGATTAAATATAACTATTATCTAAATGTGACTAGTAACTAATCAACATCATCTCAGCCATAGGATGTCCACTGCGGGACATAGGCCTCCCCCATTGATTTCCAGAAGGACCTGTTGGAAGAGGCCCGCATCCAGCCCTAGCATGCGATCTTAGTCAGGTCGTCTGTTAGTTATATAGGTATGTCTACTATATCTCATTAGCTATGTAGGTAACTGTCAATTCAAAAAAAGAATCTATCGATATTTTTGGTGATACACTTTACATGCTTCTTATACAATGATTTAAAAATAATATATTTGTTAGAGATATTAAAATTTTGATGAGCTATTACAGTTTCTCTTGAGTTTTCTTTCATTTCCGTTCTCATTATGTTGTTTTTTACATGGGTAACGATGCATAGTATTCTTGTAAAACAAAACATGACTTGAAGATTCTGTGCCATCAATCACAACTGATGGATGAGTGGCTTGATCTAATCTATTTTTTTTGTGAACATTCACACAAGGTCTTCAGGTCCCAAACTGAGCAGAGCCTGTACTATGGTAACCTGATGACTGATATATATACTTATATACATATGCACACCCAGACACAGGTCAAACAGACATGTTCATACACACAAATGTTTGACCTGTCCGGGAATCGAACCTGGGACCAGCGGCTCAGAAGGCAGAGTGCTACCAACTGCGTCAACGGGCCAGTCAATCTATGTCTGTACTATTTATGTACCAAGAGCCAGAAGTATGTCAGCATATGTAAGATGTAAAGTATGCTATCAGCCAATCACACTATTATTAATAAATGCGAAAGTCTATGTATATGTATATAAGAAGGCTTACAATCACCTTTTTTTTTTTATCACATTCAGATCCCCACACTAGGATTCCCTGTATCGCGAAGGGCATCGACACACACAGACACCCAAGACCCGGGACAAACATCTACACTCATCGCACAAATGTTTGCCCCTGCCGGGATTCGAACCCAGGGTCCCGGAGACACAGAAGTCGTGTCAATGACACTAACCACTGCGCCCCGGCGACCGTCATGTGTTTGTTAACTCATCACGGCTCAATAGATTTGAATGAAATTCAGAATATAGGTACTTAATAACCTGGAATAACACATAGGCTACTTATATACAGCAAACATTTTCAGTCTTTTCAATGTTATAAATATGAAAGTAAATCTGTCTGTCTGTTGCGTTTTGACGCCTAAGCCGCTGAACCAATTTTGAAAAATAGAAGTAGATGGGACCTTGGAGAAGGAAATACACTTTTTGTTTTGCGAAAAGTATGGGATAACTTAGGTGGCAGTAAAACCGTAATCCAAGCAGGTAAAACTGCGGGGCGAAGCTAGTTATCTATAAATACTAAAACATCCTGATATTAACTCTTAGGCCTCAGCAAACCAAAGAATGTAGGTTATACTTTTGTTAAATATGCCGCTTTACACACTGGTGTTCGCATATGCTGTAAATACCTTTTGGGTTATCAAACGCCCTCTAGGCCATTCTTCTTCTCAGCAATTAGAAATCCACTGCTGGACATATGCTTCCCCCATATAGGGGGGATTTGCCAATTCTCGCCACGCTTGGCAGGGGGTTGGCGAGCGCAGTATGATTTCCGATCCTCAGAAGGCGCTGCTGCCCACCTTCTAGTACATGGTCCCTTAGCCGACTTTTACGGCACCCACGGGAAGTGATGGGGGAGTACTATTCTAGGCCGGTACCACCACGGCACATTAGTTCATCTAGACCATTAGTTTTTAATATTTAGAATTCTTATATTGGATTCGATACATCACTCTTCAATCAATTACGCTAATAATGGTGCAGTGAGATGGCAAAAAGAAATAAAGATGTGCCCAGTCACCGCTCTGCGTAGTAATTGATAAGTAGATTTCTCGATTATTTATTAAGCTAAATTGCAACTGATAATTAATCTTCTGATTATAAAGACACTAATTTAAGTACTAGCTGCACCACATGGTTTTATCTGCGTGGTGGTGATTGATGAAGATGATGATAATGATGATGAAAAAATTTTACCAGACTTCAACACTCAAAAGTATGAAAGAATTTGAAATTTGTTGAACCTATACGTTATTTTCAGTCCAATAAAAATTTGACAGTAAAATAATTAATTTTATAATAGACACTGTTAAAACCTATAGAAAAAGAAAGTGTTTCAAACAAGAACGTTATTACTTTTACAAGTCCCACCTGTTAATTTGTTGGAAAAGGCAATTAAACCATCTTTTTGTCCGGAAAGGGCGCACAAAATTATCGTTTAATTTTCAGTTTATGTAAAAAGACCGTCATTAATTTTTGCGATATTCGAGGGGATAACAGCGGAAAAGGCGTTTAATATTTTAATATAAAACCCTTTTTCCGCGTTTATTCCCTTTTACCACTCACTAATGATTAAGCCGACAAGAAATACTTTAGCCTCAGTATGTTATCGTCGGATCTACTCTGTTACGTCATAGTCATAATCTCAAGTGGTCCGAAGAATAGTTTATTTTATAGAAGATAGGCTGAAAGGACTGCTGAATTTATTACTAGGTAATAAATTCAGCAGTCCTTTCAGCCTCGTTCGGCTTGCGTTCTTAATGTCAGTAATTTCGTTATTAGAATTAGCATTTTGGTTGAAGGTTTGGTTAAGGTACTGGTAACGACCTGGCTACCTGTTATCATCGATTGTCATTCCATATCACTATCCAAAACATAAAATATTAAAAAAATTTGGCGGCAACACGGTCAGAACTAACCTGGGTCATAACTCTCCTACGCAGAGAATGTCTCGCACTTACAACGAATGTAATGTTTCCTTAAGCAATCTCGACATATTTAATGATTCTCTTACTGTTTTCAGAAAAAAAATTGTAGTAACCTTAAGTCACATGAATAGTCATCACCAACATAATTTAGCTTATGTTCTGTGTGTAGATTTTTTTATTCATTCAAATATTAGGCAACCTAAAGAATAGAATTGATTAATGAACATGATTTTATACCTACTCATATTTTGTAGGCACCTGCACTTAACATAGTTTATTCTCACAATCCTAAAATTACCTTATTTTTGTGTAAGCTGTATATGCCTGTAATAATAGGTGTAATATATCAGAATGTAATACATATGACTTCCGTCATAATCTTAGAGTTAATGATATATTGATATATGTACACTGTTGGCGTATCATAATAATAAATAATAAATCATCTTCTTCTTAGTTGGAATCTTCGTGTCTACTTGGAAGTGGTACTCAATCATGTTATAATTATCTAAATTATATCTTAGTTATTTATATATTTTTCGACTAACTACGTTCATTTTTATAAAGTTGTAAGATTTAAAGTAGATTGTATTGATTTCGTGTAATCGGTCGAGACTTCGACGGCTTGCTTGTGATTTGTTCAAGAGGACTTGACCAATCACAAGCAAGAGTATAACAGTGGGGGGTAAGCGAACAGGCAACGCATTTTGGAAGTATGCCGCCATTCGTTTTCCGACTTTTGTCTGAGTAACTTGTATCGTGCCGCTGTAGGCTTTGTTAAGTAAGATTGTACCTCTAAATATATATAGCAATAGCAACTAAAGCAATAAAGCTGATTTTCAACTTCACAAAGAGTGTTTTTGATTCAAAGTCCTTGCTTCTGAGTGTTAAACCAGTACGGTTAATATCTCAGAAGTGGGATAGCAACTTAGTGCCCACACAAGGATCGAAAAAGAAACGTAAGTGTACTTTGCTCAATTAATTGAATTTTTCTTTTCGATGTGCATTCTATATGTATACCCTCTTTAAATGATTCGATTGTCCTATTTGAAAAAGTTCACGACCGAACTATATTTACCGTTACGGAGACAGTCCGGAGGTTTATATGGTTAGTCAGGCATGTTAATCTTGCCAGGGTACCCCCTGGAGATTGACATGTTTGATGGTCTACAACAATGCATGTGTATCCTATATGTATACCCTCTTTAAATGATTCGACTGTCCTATTTGAAAAACTTCACGACCGAACTATATTTACCGTTACGGAGACAGTCCGGAGGTTTATATGGTTAGTCAGGCATGTTAATCTTGCCAGGGTACCCCCTGGAGATTGACATGTTTGATGGTCTATAACAAAGTATGTGCAGGTCAATAAAAATCTTGTAAAGTCTTGTCTAATATAGCGCGGTTTATTAACTCGGGTGTTTCTTCTTTTTTTCACATGTTGAAATCGCGAGGCATGGATGAGCAAAGGTTTAGTTCTTTATAAGGACGTGACGAACCAAGGCGAACCTCTCGCGTGACGCTGACTCCGCCGCTAAAATGTCATGACGCAACTCATGAGGCCGACGCAGTGGTGGAAGGCGTACGCGGTCACGGCAGCCGTGGCAGCCGTCATCGTCGGTCGCGGTCCAGGCGTTCGAGAGGAAGACAATCGCGACTGACGATTAGTCGGTCTCGTCTCCGGTCACGCTTTTCAAGAAGGACAAGTTCCCGGCGAATGGGTGCCGGGTGCCCGCTTCTCATCGGCACGTGTTGAAGCTGAAGGCGGGTTCACCTGGTACACGAGCAGCCGGCCGCTGAACGCATGCTGTTTTGGCGCGGTGAATTAGCGCCGGGTGCCTGCTCATCATAGGCACGCGTTGGAGCTGACGGCGCAGCAGGCGCCTTGGGGGCCGGACTCTCGGCTACACAAACTATGCAGCTTCAACACCCATGTGGCTAAGCGGCTTGCTAACCAAGTGAGATTAATCCAATGTACTAAGTCTAATGTCCTTGGCTGGACCATAGGTATTAAGAAGGCGCATGATTTCGCAAACCATTTATTAACTATTTAAACTAAGTGTGTATAAGTCGATGACACTGTATTCTTCTTGAAATGATGTGCGCTGATCGCATGAAGATTTATTTACTTACGATTGAAGGTAATTGCTTAGAAACAAATAGAGAAACAGATATTTATTGGTAAAAATAATAATTTTCAAGTCGCTTATTCCAGGTTAATGTAACGAAATACATCTTATTCTTATGATCAAGGACTAATTGGCCTTAATGAATAACTTATAGAGTAACTGCTTACAATTAGTCGTGTATGTGTCAACCACGAACCTAGAAATGGTTCATGGTGTCAACTCATTTTGTTTTTGTAGTCGCATTGTCAGAATATCCTCATGTCGGTATTTTGTTTTAAATATTTATATGTAGGTGTAATTCATGTAGATATTGCAATGAACTCGGAGTTATATATTTTTTGTATAAATATGCATTTAGCATACATATTAAAGTACTCGTCTACGCTTGACGGCGAATAAGCCATTTAAAATAATGCATTTCTCTGTAAGTGAACTTTCTTGTGTATCCTTATGAGAAATAAATGAATAGAACCGTAAAGAAACCATGGATATATACAGTCTTTATGAAAACCGAACCTCAAATGTGTCCCCTTGCCAGTGTTTGCTTATATGGGCATACGGATACCTACAGTTCAAAGTGACTAAAATACGTCTGATATTGTCATCCTCGACATCGATTAATGTTGAACCATAATATAAAAATTGTCAAAGACGATTGTGTCTAAGCGTAGTAAAAGTTTCATTTATCTACTTCAATGGGTTTTTTTTAACTCTGAGTTTGCGTAGGCTTCGCTGTTTCTGTTGAAGTAATTGAACGATTGCCGAAATTAGAAAACTATTAACAGTTCATTTTGGGTAAATTGTTTTCCGAGAAACCTTTAACGTGTACAAGTGTGTGTGTGTTTCTTTCGAATAGCACGTAAGAGTCGCGACTATACAAGATATATTAAACAAATGTCAAAATTTGTACAATGTAGGTGTTGGTTGTAATCGACGCATTCATGAGTTACATAGACTGTAAAAATAATATTCGGACACTTTTATTATTGCCTACCAAGGGATAGGTTCTTCTAGTAAAGAAATGAAGAAGCGTCGTGACAGTTGGTTAACGACCATTGTCCTATGAGTGTGCTTTAGTCAATGCGTATGAACTACTGTAAAGCAGATATGTAATGAATAGCATGGTGGGGCGCAATAGGCGAAGTCAAGCCAGCGATAAGTCGTATCTATATAAATTCTATTCATCAGTTATGTTTTTTTAATTGATTCAGTCGCTAAACGTTTGTCTCTAATGAATAGTGTAACTATGTGTTGTGCTTATTATAAGCCGACTTAAAATATTGCGATTTGGTATGAAGGAAAAGATTGTAACGTTTGAGTTCGGTGATTATACTGCACAGATAAAGAGCCGTGATTAGTTTACGTTGTGTTAACGTCAAGGGTAGAGGTACCGTTGAAATTTTTATTAGTGAAGGGTACTTATTCTTGGGTCTTACAAGTCGTTACACGTTGGTATACTTTAGGTAGCTATAGTGATTAGCGAGTTCTGATAATAAGTAGGTATGAAGCGATGTGTGTGCTTGTGACAGTACAGAGTTAAGGTGTTATGTTTGTTATTGTGCGTGCTGGATAGCAATATGTCGAATCTCGCTAGCGTGATATATTGTGTGTATTGAGGTTTTTTTTAGATTTGATTAGAAATTCGAAATTCAGATGTCCTACGACGTTGAGTCCCAGTTTGTAATAAGTCTACTTAAGAACTCCCGAATCCATAAAATGAATAATGGAATGGACTACATGAAATTAAATAATAAGAAGGAATCTAATATGAGTTATCAAATATTTCGTATTTGGAACCATTGCTTCCCGTGGCTCATGCAAAGGCTGCGCGCGCGATGTGTCCATTAAGATTAATCGGGATTTACCTTAAATGTCAAATAGAGATAATTAATGGGATTTTCCTGTTTGTTAAGAACTGTGGCTGTAGAGGATCAAATCAAATGTTTATTTGCGAGAATACATTATTTCATATAAAGGTCTTAAAAGTATATATATTAGATCTATGTATTCAGCCTGCAAGCAGGCGTGCAAATAGTATAAAATGTTACAAGAATTTCAATTATCAACAATATCTAATTAATGTAGAATTTAAAATTATTTCTTATTATTATTAAACGTAGAAATAAATTTACATTTACATAAAACTCTCATAAGTAGACCAAATATTCCTCCACATTATAAAAACATTTTCCGCCAGCCATCTGTTTAATTTAGACCTAAAAAGATTACCGTTCAAGTATTTTAGGTCGTTCGGTAATTTGTTAAATGTCGCGATGCGTATGCATAGTAATGTAAATACTTTTATGACAAGGAGATTGGTATAACATAGGCTTGTAAACTTGATGTTCGTCTCTGTCTTGGAATAATTTCATTTCGTTCTTGAAAGAACTTCAGATGAGTTTTTACAAATATGCATAAATCCCTAATGTACATACATGGAAGTGAGAGACTATTACATTGACCAAATAACTGCTCGCAACCGCCCAGATACCATGCCTTGCTTATGGCTCTTACACACCGTTTTGGTATTTTGAAATCCCTCTTCGAAGCATTCAATGTGTTATCATTATTAAATAAAAGGACAGGGTTATATCGTCTCAGTATTATTTAAAGTAGATATTATTAGTGTCGTATCATTTTTAAAAAAAGATAATGTCACAATGACAGAAAGTTACGAACTAATGAACCGGTGGATCATGGATAAATCATCTATCTACGCGGTAGATGAATATCAACTTCAAAATGTCAAAACTTATTCAGCTTTGTAACGTCTTAACTGAAAAATTCTATACATATTGTGTAATGTATAATGGAGAATACGAAGACAGGGAATAAAGACTACTCACTCATGTTGTTAGAACTATTGCGTTGGACATAAATATGCGCGAGTGTATTTATTAGATATGCATTCTTAAATTGAAAGGGCACTTGTGCGATAAGGTCGGACGCGCTATAAACAGGAAAGGGGTATAGCTTTACTTGTATCAAATCGGATGAAGCGTGAACTAAATAGTTTCTTATACTTAATCTCATTGTTCTTACTACGAATCATTACTTCATCATGTTCATATTACTTCCGGCTGAAGTAGCTTAATCGGGAGATTTAAAGTTCAGGGTCAGGTGTAGCCATGTCCTAAAAAGACAGTTGTTGTGGTTTAATGTTCAAAACATGGTTTCAACCGATGTGAATACTAATTTATGGCGCGTGGCGGGTTCCACCCCATGAACTGTCGTTGTCAAACGAGCGGGAAGTATCGTTATTAGATCGAGCATGAAGTCTAGTTCTTAGAACGTACGGATTACTTGAACTATTTACTCGTGTAGGGCTTGACTACATTTAGCAATACTTTTGAATTGGTCTGAAAAGTGTCTGATGCAGTCGCAAGTTGTGATTGAATGGTCGTCACGGGTTTAGAATAGGTATACTAAGCTTGGAGTGAATTTCTGGTAGAGGGCCTTGAATGTGTAATGAATAAAGAGCAGGCAACAGGACAAGGATAAGCAACGGTATAATAGATATAGACGAAAAAGAAAGTAGAACTTGCTTTAAAGAAGGTGACGTGGTAGTAGACCCGAGAATAATGATTGCGGATCTGAATATGAGAGTTGGAAAGAGATGTATGGATAGTGAAGATAATGTTTACTATTAATAAAGTTATGAATATAAATATTGTACACAGAGTTAAACAAGCAGGTAGGTAATGAATTTACAAGGTCCACTTTAAGTAATATTAGTATATAAATATGCATAGTAAATGCAAAGGTTATGTGGTTTTAAGTTTGGATGATTAATGTCATGTATCATCTAAATGATCCCGTGTACTACTTGCTGGAATATTTGCTGGTCAACGTCATGGACCTGTAAATACTGATCCATCGGTTAGAGTAAAGTATCGATGGGTCAGTGTGGGGTATCAGGTAACGGATGCCTCTCATGTTAACAATTTGTACATCGGTATAGGTGTGCTGGTCAAGGTTTTGACACACACCGACACATTATGAGGTTAAGTTATAAGCATTTTTTGTTAACTAAGGTTATGGTATAATAAGTAGGTACATTGACGAGTTCTATCTATTGTAAAGTTACTAAAGTTAGCGTTGTTTAGATACTAAATGCAATACACCACTGTAATGTTAATTAATTTATTTTGTAAATAAATAAATGTCTTACTGTTAATCTGATAACAAAGTACTTTAAGTTGGGGATATCAGGCAACCGATATCTCCTCAAAGATAATACATATTTATATGGTCATTTAAATTCATATAACTATAAATTTAAAAAGTAGGTAGTAGCAGTACTTCTGTTTTGTTAAAACATACAGTTTCAATCATAGGTCATGTAAATATATTATTAATACAATTGCATTCGAGACTTAAATACTGAAATGTGCCACTTTGATGACTTATTTAAACAAATGCATTATTAAAACTAAGATTGAAGCATTGGCTTATTAACCAAAGGTTTTATAGTTACGAGGGATTTAAAAGATTGAATGAACGAATATGTGACATATTGAAATTTGATAAAATATTATTTTATATTATTTGTTATTTTATTGTACGTTGTTATTCTTATTTTGTGACATAATATGACTGAAATTTATTGTATAACTAATTGTAACTAGTACTACGTACTGATGTCTATATGTAATATTGTTAATTTTCAAATGTTATTTCTTATTATTATTTATTTCAATGCTAATTTGACCTGTATACCTATACCAATAAATAACTTTGAACTTTGAACTTAAGTTTGTATAGTCAAGATGAGTAATTAAGCACTAATGTGGTAAAATATAATTATGTTCAATATACGATACATTTATAGTTTATGTGGTGAAAAAGAGTAATGTAATATTTTTGTAATTATACTTAACAACGAGGGACTCGTTGAAAATCGGATGGCCGAGCTGTTATAATTATCTAAATTATATCTTAGTTATTTATATATTTTTCGACTAACTACGTTCATTTTTATAAAGTTGTAAGATTTAAAGTAGATTGTATTGATTTCGTGTAATCGGTCGAGACTTCGACGGCTTGCTTGTGATTTGTTCAAGAGGACTTGACCAATCACAAGCAAGAGTATAACAGTGGGGGGTAAGCGAACAGGCAACGCATTTTGGAAGTATGCCGCCATTCGTTTTCCGACTTTTGTCTGAGTAACTTGTATCGTGCCGCTGTAGGCTTTGTTAAGTAAGATTGTACCTCTAAATATATATAGCAATAGCAACTAAAGCAATAAAGCTGATTTTCAAGTTCACAAAGAGTGTTTTTGATTCAAAGTCCTTGCTTCTGAGTGTTAAACCAGTACGGTTAATAATCAATGCACCAATACTCTTCCACGTGCTTCTACCTTCGAAGGTTGCTTTGGTTATTGGCAGATCAATAAGCGAATTTGTTATGTCTGACCATCGGGTGGGTGAGTGACCGTGTGGTATTTTCTTGTTGACCTGCCCGACAACCATCAAGTATAACAATCTGCATAGTTACGAAACACTTAGGCCTAGGCTCTTCATGATAGATCGTCCAGGGCCAATCAATCAAAAGGAGCTTATTGGATTTTTCAAAACTTATCAGAGCGATTGGTCGATGCGACGCGTGACCATTTTTGGCTCAACGGATCAGCATTGCAATTCAACGATGCAATGCTGCTAGTATTCTGGGCACGCTGCCAACTAGTAGCAGTAGCATTTGAGTTATCTATAGGCTGACAATAGCTAGAGGATTGCTCAAATGTTTTTGTAGTAGCTGTAGTATAGTAATTAGTTATTAGTATTTTGTTTTAATTAAGGCATCGGCCCAATAGACGGTCCCGTGGCGCAGTGGTTTGTGTCATCGACATGACTTCTATGTCACCGCGACCCTGGGTTCGAATCCCGGCAGGGGCAAACATTTGTGCGATGAGTGTAGATGTTTCTCCCGGGTCTTGGAAGTTTGTGTGCTGTGATTGTGTGTGTCCATGCCTCCCGCGATACAGGGAATCCTAGTGCGGGGGTCTGAGTGTGATTAAAAAAAAAAAAAAAAAAAAACTCGTACGATAGCGTAGGCTATGTTAGGTAAATGGCGCATTTAATTTAAAGGGTGAAATAGCAAAAAACATCATAGAGAGCTTGGTATTTTCATATTAAATAGCAGCAAGACACGACATATTTCTGAACAAAGTCCTGTTATAAACAAACTTTTCGTGAGTAAGAGGATTTTGTTTCAAAGGAAACATTGTATCATACAGATTTCTTCACATAGTTTATGCGAACTTTTCCCAGACCCCACAAGACACATTCCTTTATACAACTTTGTGAATTTCTAAAACCGTGGTTTTGTTGAATATTCTTCACCTTACGTATTCTCAAATATGAATACGTTGAGTTACTACACTACATATATAGTATGTATATATATATATATATATATATAGTAGTTGTCAAATGCTTCTCTAATTTTACTTTGAAGTAACTCAACGTATTCATATTTGAGACTACGCAAGGTGAAGAATATTCGACAAAATTATTTATGATTATGTCTATATATATACATAATCGGCACTTATCGTGCTATCATCATTATCGGTTCAGACATGTTTAGCCAATGCCAACTTATTCTACGGTGGTCAATCTACAAACAAAAAAATTACCAAAAAATGAAACTTAAAAAAAATCTGCATCTAACTTTCGCTCGGGAACTTTATAAGGCTGCTCGGCAACCATGTCGATGGATGTCCATAACAGGACTGCCACGCCCTGGCTTTTTTGAGACCCAAAATGGACAACTGTGAGATTCCATAGTCCATCAGTTCTAGATGGTATGTGTTCAACTCCGTAGAACTTGGTCAGTAGGCACGGTTACTGACAAACTCGTTGACATACTTTTCTACTTCTATATACACAATGCAAAAAGAGCCATTGAAGCTTTTAAACCTTTTTGACGTGATAACGTTTTATAAATTGATGAATGCCAAAATGAAAAATAGTAACGTTCCGCGTAACGGTGAATGGTCAATGGTCAATGGTCAATGGTCAATGGTCAATGGTCAATGGTCAATGGTCAATGGTCAATGGTCAATGGTCAATGGTCAATGGTCAATGGTCAATGGTCAATGGTCAATGGTCAATGGTCAATGGTCAATGGTCAATGGTCAATGGTCAATGGTCAATGGTCAATGGTCAATGGTCAATGGTCAATGGTCAATGGTCAATGGTCAATGGTCAATGGTCAATGGTCAATGGTCAATGGTCAATGGTCAATGGTCAATGTCAATTTCAATGTCAATGTCAATGTCAAAGTCAAAGTCATACATGATTATGTCGTTATCACGTAAATCTATCGTCCGTAAACCGACTTTACAGACAACCAATATTTTTTTTTTACTTATTATAAGTTTGCGTTTCATAACTGTCTCACCTGATGTTAAGTGATGACGTTGTCTAGTAACTCAATCTGAAAATCTTTCATATCTTCAACCAAAGCCGACGAAAGTGTTCCAATATGTAATCGCAATGTAAATATTTTTACCTAAGAAAAATAATACAAAATTCAATGAGACACAACAAATACCACTGTCAGAAATCCCACATACTCACCATGCATACGTAGAATCGGTGAAAAGGATTGCTGTCTACATATTTTTTTCCATTTTCTACCGGTTGCCTAAATTTACATTGGGATTCCACACAAGCACTCTACACGGCAGAAAAGGCCGGTCCAGTTTTTCTTTACTCAGGATAAAGGTTTTGTTTGCCCGAATATCGTATCGTAGGTTGTGTAACAATGTTACACAGTGAATTGTGTGAATAAGATAACGGCAACGTTGCTCGGGACTTTAAAATAAAATAACCGATGGACATAGGTACATGTAATGTCCTAAACTTTACGTTTTTATTCCAACGAACTATCAACGGAAATATAACACTGAAAATTATCGCGAATTTTTTCCATAAATAAAATCTAAAAACCGACTAAGACTCACGTGGTAAATACTGGAAATTTACTCTCCGACCAGTTTCGATCTTAACTTAACCAGCCGTCTCGACGCCAGTTACGTGCTGAAGCTCGCGACCGCCGCTCTGTACGATCATAACTCCCAGATTAAGAACTGCAAAAGTTTTTTTTTTTTTACTATTATAAGTTTGCGTTTGACAACTGTCTCACCTGATGTTAAGTGATGACGTTGTCTAGGATTTAGCACGCAAACCTAGAAGGTACCTATTCACTCGCGACTTGAAGACTCCAGGATTGTACATATCGGGAAACACAGACTCGGGCAACGAGTTCCATTCCTTGCCAGTACGCATTAAGAAAGTGGAAGCAAAACGCTTCGTGCGTATAGATGGCTACCATATAGCGATGGCGAATACCCGTACCGAATGCCGTACGTCGAGTCGACCGATGATAGAAAGGTGATGGTGGAATCAGATTATGCAATTCCAGTGCACATTCTAAAGAAAGTTAGTTAAAGCAAATAAGTTCGAAACTGGTCGGAGAGTAATTTTCCTGTATTTACCATGTTAGTCGTAGTCACAAACTAAACAGAGTACTGCGGTCATAGTCGGTTCGTAGATTACAAATATGGTCTCAATAGAAATGCCATTAACAAACACATCAATCAATCACTCAGTTGTCAGTGAATAGAGTATGCACTAAAATTCAATTTTGGTTTGACGGCACAGCGACTGGACTGCAGGCAATAATTTAACGATTTTTCCGTTCAGAATAGCCGTCACTATAGGAGTATTTACGGTTCATGGATACCAACATTTTTGTTACCTGACATTTTATTTACTTTTTTTGTAGTCCGCCATAACAACCTCATACGAGGTATGCAAATGTTAAAATACAACTATATTAAAATTAGTAGCTATTTGTCATGGTAAACATAATATCTGCAAGATGTTTTTTCCAGGAAATCCTTGACAGAATAAAAACTCTCGTCAATTAACCATTTTTTTAATTCTGGGAATAATCTATGATTAGGCAATTCCAATAAATGTTTTGGAATGCTATTATAAATAAGAGGTGCCATGTAAATGCAGTTTTTCCTAAAGAGCTCTAACGAAGGTGCCGGCATTTTAAGATGTTCCCTTGTAACAAATCGTTTACTTATACTGGTGTGATTTGGAAACAGTGCAAAATTAGACTTTACAAATCGTATCGTTTCATAGATGTATATTCCTGTGAGAGTCAAAAGATTACGTGATTTAAAAATTGGCTTACAAGACTCAGCCCACTTCATAAAGAATACCGCTCTAACACATTTTTTTTGTGCCTTAAATACTTTGTCTATATCTTTAGCATTACCCCAAGCAACAATACCGTAACGTAAAACCGACACAACATAAGCATGATACACTGTAAGAACCGTATTCAAGGGAGCACATCGTCGTAATCTTCTTAGTGCAAAAGCGAAACTATGAAGCTTGTTTGTAATCATGTCAATGTGGCTTCTCCAAGATAAATGTGAATCAATGTTAATGCCTAAGAATTTAATATTTGTTACTTGTTCAATAATATCATTTCCATATTTTATCATAAAATCGTTCTTTTTACTTTGTAAAGTTTTAAAATGAATTAGCTTAGTTTTATTTAAGTTGATTTTTAGTTTATTTGAATCTAACCAGTTAATAGTTTTAGTGATGCAATTTTCTGTATCTTTTATTAAATTGGTCATACTTTTACTTTTCAATAAAATTGTGGTATCGTCAGCAAATAGTATGCTATGTTCAAAACCATGAGGCAAGTCGTTGACATAGAGAAGAAATAGTAGTGGACCCAAGATACTCCCTTGAGGTACACCGTTGCCGATAACTCTGTCATCTGAATCATAATCTTTTATAATATTTGAATCTTTGTTATACTGAGTGATTCGGGTAATTTGCTTTCTGTTCTTTAGAAATGACTTGAACCATTCCTGGGCTGGACCTCTGATACCATATTTATCTAATTTTGCGATCAATATATCATGATTCACAAAATCAAATGCTTTACTAAGATCAAGGAATAGGCCACACGTTGGCATCTTACTATTCATATTATTAAGATGAGGACAAGAAGATTATATATTGCTAAGGTTGTTGATTTACCTTTCCTAAAACCGTACTGTTCTTTGGCTAGAATAGCATATTTATCTAAATAAGAGATGATTCTTGTATATAATACCTTTTCAAAAATTTTTGATAGAACAGGTACTAAGGATATTGGTCGATAGTTATCTCTATCTAATTTTAAACCTCTTTTGAACAATGGTTTAATTATTGAAATTTTGAGTTTATCTGGCACATATCCCTGTTCCAGTGAGAGATTTATAATATATGCTAGCGGTTCACTGATAAATGGGCATATAGCCTTCAGCATACTAGTAGTGATATTATCATAGCCAGCAGATTTTATGTTATTTAAGTTCTTAATAACTTTATATATTTCATCAGGCGTGGTTGGTTTCAAATATATACTTTGTATTGAGGATATTACTGTTGAAGTAGGATTGCGTAGAAATTGTGAGGCAGGATTATTTGCTGACTCATTAGTGATATCTATAAAAAAATTATTGAACGAGTTTGCAATATCCGTCCCAGATTCCAAAAGAACCCCGTTATCAATTACGGTGTTGATATAGTTTTTAGGTCTAAATTTCCCCATTTCCTCATTGACTATGTTCCATGTAGCTTTACATTGGTTCTTAGAATTAGCTATGTATTTAACGTTACTCATTAGATTGTACTTATTTATGCATTTTTTTAATATGTCAGAATACATTTTAAACTTACTTTTCGATTCAGGGGTCTTATTTTTATAGTATTTAAATCGTAATGTACGTTTAATTTTGCAACTAGTTCGAATACCTTTTGTAATTTTGTTTCTTTTGCAAGTTTTAGTGGCAATTTTGATTCTAGTTGATGGAAAACACAGTTTATAAAACAGCAATAGTATATCATGAAAAACATTAAATGCATCATTTGCCAAAAGATGATCATACACATCGGCAAAAGATAAACTACCAATGGCATCTGTAAACTTTCTTATATTTTCCGGATTCGTGTCATGAATATATTTAAAACCATAGTCTGTACGCTTTTTATATTTAAATTTGTGAAATGTAGCCACTTGTGCAGTATTGTGATCTGATAAATGGAGATCATAAGTTGTTCCAGATACATGGGGTATGTTACTTATAATGTTTTCAATACAATTATTTTTGCGTGTTGGATCAACAATATGTAGTACCATTCCAAAATTAGATAAAAGACATTGTAATTTTTTACTGGTTGTAGTCTCTGCTAATGTATTAATATTGAGATCCCCACATACGATTATATTATCATATCTATTTTGCATATCAGACAGTGTTATATTAAGTTTATGAAAAAATATATTTAAGTTACCCTTTGGGATTCGATAGATACATAAGACGCACATTTTCAGATCTTTAACTTGGACCCCACAAATTTCATAATGTTTGTCTGTTCCGATACTAAAGTTAATTTCAGTACATTCTAAGTTGTTTTTAGATAGTATTAGACAACCACCTCGTCTCTTATCTTCACGAGCATAAACTGCTTTCAATGTATAACCATTAACGTTTAAATGATTTTCCTCTCCCTTTAATATAAAATGCTCCGTAAGACATATTAAAGATACATGGGTATTTAATTGCATGAGATCTTCTATGGCAACTTCAAGGTCATGAACTTTACCTAGCACTCCCGCTATGTTCTGGTGAAAAACTGTAATTATGTCTTCTTTAGGATCGAAAAAATTGTTTTTTACTTGTTATAAATTTGGCTTTATTTGTATTATTAGTATGATTTATAACTGGAAAATAATCTGTAATAAAATGTTTAGCGCCACACGAGCTTGACGCTTTATTTGTTTCCGTCTTATTGTATCTAGGTATATTTTGAAAGTAATATGGTATTGTACCCCTTCTTGGCGGAACTGGTTTATGAGTCGTCCGGCAAGAGAACGTCAAAAACGTATTATTATACTGAACTGCATTTACATGGTGTATAATTTTGGTAGTAATAGATTGAAGACTGGAGTCGGATTCTATGAAAACAGCGTTCGTGAATTCCTTTACTAGGAGTTTTATGTGATGGTTAAGTTGTTTTTCCTTCAAAAAATCATTGAATAGTACATTTACCACGAACACATTGCAGTCTTGTAATAAACAAAGAGCTTTTTTTAGTTCTGTCAATACAGTATAAGCATTCGGATCGTTACATCCGGTCATTATGATTACATTGTCATCTTTTGTCACAGTGTTAGTCATTTTTTTACAATTAGACAAAACATCTGACGTTATTGCATCAGGCTTTGTAAATGAGGTGATCCTATCATAATCTTTTATTATTAAATGATGCTTCCGTTCAACTAAAGACTGAGCAACACCTTCCCCTTGATTATCAGATAATACGATTATGCTGCCCTTCTTTGATGCTCTTCGTCTGCATTCTGCTACTATCGACGTTTTATGAGGCTGATGTTTGGTACTACAAGTAGTTGTATGGTCAGCCGATTTCTTTATAGCATTAGTTTGCAACCGTTCCTGGGCTTGGCTCAGTGAAGTATGTACTTGGATAAGTTCTCTTTGGCTTTTCGTTTGATTTTCTTGTTGAAATGAATGAATTTCTGCGTGCGAACTGTCGTTGATGCTCCTACTCGTATTAAATCTAGTCTTCGGTGTGTGAAATTCTGAATCTAGGTCTAATTTTCGTCCAGATAAAATTGATCTGTTCATTTTACACGATTTTTTAGTTGCCTTGGAACTTTCGATGGTTGTACTCTTTTTCACGCTCATACTTGTGATATACATCTGTTTTTTACTTACCATCCTATCTTTTTTAATAGAAAACTGCTCAAATATCCTGCTCAAAACACAGTATATATATATTTATTTATTTTTTCATCATTCACACAAGGTCTTCAGATCCCAAACTAGGCAGAGCCTGTACTATGGTAACCTGATGACTGATATATATACTTATATGCATACTTATATACATATACACACCCAGACACAGGTCAAACAGACATGTTCATACACACAAATGTTTGACCTGTCCGGGAATCGAACCCGGGACCAGCGGCTCAGAAGGCAGAGTGCTACCAACTGCGCCAACCGGTCAATCGATATATTATCACTTGGGACCACTTCGTCCCATCTTCATTGAACCAATTGTATAAGTACAGAATAGCATTATAGGTATATGTATATAATTATACCCCAACTCATTCGGAACTGCATGTCATTTTTATTCATTTCCATATATAAAATCAAATCAGAGTCTTCTCGTGACCACGACCAATGCAACTTGGTCGAAACATCGAGGTAAATAAATTATTAAATGTTTTTCTCAGTCTTCTCGTGACCACGACCAATGCAACTTGGTCGAAACATCGAGGTAAATAAATTATTAAATGTTTTTCTCAGTCTTCTCGTGACCACGACCAATGCAACTTGGTCGCAACGTCAAGTTAACAAAATTACTAAATGTTTTTCTCGCGATTAAGCCCCGTTTGATTTAATAACAATCAAATCAAATGTCATTCATTGTATTCACAGGTAATATAGATCACAAATAAAATACGTCCGTTGAGCTTAGCCTTTCGGCATACAATATTTTACACCATACAAAAGAAGGAAACAGAACAAAATTAGTTAATGCCTACAATAAATAGTAATTAATCATAAAAACAATACAAAATAGAATAAATCATAGTATGACAGTATTTTACCGACAACAATGATAATTACGAAATTTAATCATAAAATATCCACAATGTTAGAGATTAATAATTAGAAATTATTATCTATACTTATTTAATTTCGTTTAGTAGATCCAGAGATTACCCCCTTAAGGTAATCTCTGGATCTACTAAACGAAATTAAAAATTATTGTACCAATAAAAAGCTACGTTATATTGTGAGTCCCGTGAATTCATCATTATCATTTTTCATCACCACGCGGGTGAAACCCAGGTGCGTAGCTAGTCTGTTGTAATTAAATAGAAAATGACTAATTTTCCAGTACAAACCATGAATCTAGATACTATATAATAATGATATAAGTTCTAGGTTTCTACTCTCTTACTCTTACTCCCCAAATTGGTATATCTTTATAAATATATATACAATTCTATTGTACGTGTGTATGTCACTGAACTCCTCCTAAACGGCTGGACCAATTTGAACGATTTTGTTTTTATGCGTTTGAGTGAATGGTTAAGATTCACAAATTAGGCCGGCAGATGGCGCTGCAGTCGGTATTTTTACCCGTGCGAAGCCGAGGCAGACCGCTAGTATATGTATAGATATCCAGCTCGACAAAGCGGGTTGCTCCGTTCATATCTTTGCACTTATCTAGAAAATGGGTCTTTCATTTCTCGCAGGGTATGCTTTTCATGCTCACAGATCAGTATCTGGCGTCGAGTAAGGAATTGTTTAGGGAATTACAATACCTACTATAACGGCATAAATTATGCGTGAAAACCAGTTGAATGTTTAGACTTAATATTCTTTTTATGCCTTATATGTATATCTAGCGTTTGACCATTATCTCACTTGATGGTGACGAAGTGGTCGAAGAAGTAACTTGCTGTTGAAGTAAGTTGCTGCCTGAACACACTATGTGTTTGGAGACAGTTTTTCAAACTTGAGGATGGTAGCTAGCTAGGCAGGTAACTACTCGAACGTACCCTAATAGCATGCCGGGGCTTTGATAATGGTACCTAAACCGGAAGCTCAACCCGTTCGTGGGGATCGAACCAGCGTCCGTCAGTTTGATAGCCGACGCTCCAACCGCTGACCTATCATCGCTTCAAAATTTTGATTTCAGGTTGATTGTGTAAATGATAATTAATAATACCATCGAGGTATCGTGTGCCGTGGTGGTACCGGCTTAGAATAGTACCCCCCTCCCCCCCCATCTCTTCCTGCGAGTGCCGTAAGAGTTGGTTAAGGGATCACGTACCAGGAGGTGGGCAGCAGAGCCTTCTGAGAGTCGGAAATCATACTGCGCTCGCCAACCCACCTGCCAAGCGTAGCGAGAATTGGCAATTCCCCCCCTATATGGGGGAGGCATGTGTCCAGCAGTGTACGTCCTATAGCTGCAATGAATGAAATACCATCGAAATAATAAGTACTTACGTACAACGTAACGTTTTACGTAAGTAATTATTATTTCGCTGAGCAATACATATACCCATAGAATGAAGTTTTAGAAGTCACTAAATTATATCAATTAATATGAACAGCGAGCGGGGAGGTTAACTCGTGTAAGACGCTTATAAGACACAGTGGTGGTGCCGGCCTAGAATAGTACTCCCCATCTCTTCCCGCGGGTGCCGTAAGAGTCGGCTAAGGGATCACGTACCAGAAGGTGGGCAGCAGCGCCTTCTGAGGATCGGATATCATACTGTGCTCGCCAACCCGCCTGCCAAGCGTAGCGAGAATTAGCAAATCCCCCCCTATATGGGGGAGGCATATGTCCAGCAGTGGATATCCAATTTCTGAGAAGAAGAAGACACCATAACTTTGGAGATCAAAACCGCGCACGCATCTGCTAATTTTTAGTATAAGGATCAATAGAAATAAATTAAATGTCGCCTGGGAAATAGTTGCTTTAAAAATTTTTTACCCAAAAATGTAACCGAGATTATCGTCGAAGTATGCGTAGCACTTTTCAGTTATTGGAGTGTAACTCAAAAACCGCTTGTACGATTAGATTAACTTTACTTATTATTATCTTCTAGGCAGGCGTGAATCATCGTAGACCGCATCATCACTTAATATCAGGTGAGATAGTGGTCAAACGCCTGCCTATTGTAAATAAAAAATAAATAAAAAAATAAAGATTTTGATGAAATTTAAATGGTACCACCAAAAAAGTACACTCTATGAAACAAAAGAAAAATCATCAAAATCGGTTTATAGGCGACGAAGTTATCTACGAACACACATATATATGTAATATACAGTCGAATGAGTAACCTCATTTTTTGAAGTCGGTTAAAAATAACATACCCAGTTAGTGCGTCTGTGAGTTGAAATCTTTGTTTAAAGTTTAATATGTTTGAAAATTTGATTTGGGTCAAATTTTATGTCATACTTTTACTGTTTTTCAAACCGTTTCAACGTATATTTTAATTGTTGAATATAAAGTTAAAAATAGAAGAATGAATTTTTTATTCTTCTCTCAGCCATGTGCGTCCACTCCTGGACATACGCCTCCCCCATATAGGGGGGATTTGCCAATACTCGCCACGCTTGGCATGCGGGTTAGCGAGCGCAGTATGATTTCCAATCCTCAGAAGGCGCTGCTGTCCACCTTCTGGTACGTGATCGCTTAGACGACTCTTACGAAACCCACGGGAAGAGATGGGGGAGTACTATTCCAGGCCGGTACCACCACGGCACGAAGTTTTTATTGCTTATGTAGAAGTTGTTATTTGGTAGAATAATCATCATCATCATCATCATCAGAAAGAAAGAAAGAACCATTTTAAAGATGCCCAATTGGCTCTATTCTTCACCTTATTAATGTAATGGCCAAATCCTACTATGGAATATATATTTTAAGCGCGAAAGTTTGTATGGAGATATTCAGAAAGTTTATTACTCGTTCACGTTTAAACGGCTGGACGGATTTAGATGAAATTTAATATGTAGATACTTCAGGTCCCCGAATAACACATAGGCTACTTTTCATCATCATCATCAATCATCACCACACGGGGAAAACCGCGGACGCATTTAGTTAATACATAAAAAAACCCGTACTGAAAAAGAAATAAAGTCATTATTTACTTCGGGTTTTTTACAAACGTTCGATATCGTTACAAACTCCTCCCTGAATCCCTATTCCCATTTGTATCACATCCTTAAGAGCTTATCTTTAAAGGCAGGCATACGAGGGACTTCTGATTAGAACTGAGACCACCAATTTTTCAATCCGGTGATGGGTTTCGGAGGGAAAACTCCGAATCGCACAATAAATAAAAGATCTGCCCGCTACGCAACGGAGCTATAAGGCGAACTGTCGAATTTCTTAATCCGTTGCTTCGGACTAAAGGTAGACTTTCGAAGTGAGCGTCTATAGCGTCAGTGGCGCCGCGTCTGTGACGCCGCGACTGAGCGTCATATAGACATTCTATACAAATGTATGAAGTTCTGGGGAACATCATTCGAGCGCAGCGATACTAACGCAGCGTCAGTGCCGCCATGACCGCGTTGTCACACGCCCGCGTTGGTCGCTCGGCCGCGCTTGCACTGTTGCTGTATTTTGAGGTTACTTTTTACAAAATGGCATCTGTTGAGATTTTTACCGACGAAGAAGACGAAATTTTAATTACATTGGTTTCTGAGCACCCATTGCTTTATGATTTAAGCGCGGATGATTATAGGAATACCAGAAAGAAAGATAAGGAGATACAGATAAAGGAGAGATTATCGTCGACTATGCACATACGAATCCTCAAATACTTCGGACACATCGTTCGAAACAACCACTCCATGGAACGACTGGTGGTCCAGGGGCCAGTAGAAGGTAAGCGGTGTCGCGGTCGATCACCCACGCGTTGGACAGACCTTATAAAAGCTGCAACACAAACCTCCATAGTCCAAAGCACCCGAGACGCTGAAGACCGCAACAAGTGGAGACGCATCGCAAGGGCTACGTTGTCTAGTTAAAAGGCATAGTCTTCAACCACGACCACTCTGTCAAGAGTGAACGACTGAGGAGGAGGAGAAAGAAAGACAAACGTGGTCTGAAATTGGGGTTAAATTAAATCATCGTCTTCTTCCTCTTCTAGCAAAACAAGTTGCAAATCCATAATGTTTTATGATAAGACTGCTTTATAGATCAATCCGGTCGCGTCGAGCGGCGAAAACGATGAGACTGTGCGTCTGTCGTGGGTATCGAAAGTCACCAAAGTGTCACTGTCGCGGCGTTAGTGACGCGGCGTCGATGACGCTATAGACGCTGCGTCTGTGACGCTCTGCTCGAAAGTACACCTTTACTGATTATTTGATGTGACGTTTATTTGTTTTTATGACAATGCTATGGCCGTCACAATATAGTTTACACAGTTCGTATCAAGTTGCAAAGATAATACAAACAAACAACAACTGCAGTTACACGCCTTCACCTAAACCAAGCAATAAAACTCCTTGCGTTATCATCTCATCAATGTCCCAACTGATGAGCGAAGTTCCAGATCGATACCTCAATTAAAACTACCGACTATTGTCATTAAACCTCTCCCAAAGCCATCAGATAAAACTGCCTGATAAAGCGCACCTAGAGCTAACCTCGTCAGCGTTAAATTGAAACCAAACAGCGCAATGGCAGCGCTTACTCGGGATCAAACCGATCTCCAGCCGGATGCCAATTAGCGTTGTTGACTTGTTAGTGAACTATGCTTGAGCGTACAGTGCATTATGTTCAACTAGTAGCGCCCTACGGTTTCACCCGCGTGAATTACAGCTTGCCCCTATCTAAATTATCCATTCGGGAACTATACATTTCCACGATAAATAAAGTAGTTTATGTGCTATTCCAGTGTCTAACCTATCTCTAAACCAAATTTCATCGAAATGGGTTAAGCCGTTTGTGCGTATAGGAGTAACGAAAGTTTTTTAATTATTTTCTTATCCCATGGGACCAGCAATTATTTTCTGGATCAAAAGTGGCTTATGTGTTAATCTAAATCTAAACTATCTCTACACCAAATTACATCAAAATCGGTTCAGTCGTTTGAGGGTGGAGGAGTAAGAAACATGCACACATATACACTTACATACATAATCAGACTGTAGACTGTGTTTTAGTAAGTATACGACTAGTAAAGACTTAACGTAGTTAAGTGGCTTTATAATAAATACGACTGTACAAAACGGTATGGCGTTACGTAGATTATGTAGAAAGTTTACAGAACAATATACACATGCAATCGTCAATCGTCAATTTCTATGCAACTATTGAAGTGATAACGTTTTATAAATTCATGAATTCCAAAATGAAAAATAGTAACGTTCCGCGTAACGTTCAATGGTCAATGGTCAATGGTCAATGGTCAATGGTCAATGGTCAATGGTCAATGGTCAATGGTCAATGGTCAATGGTCAATGGTCAATGGTCAATGGTCAATGGTCAATGGTCAATGGTCAATGGTCAATGGTCAATGGTCAATGGTCGATGTCCAATGGTCAATGTTCAATGGTCAATGGTCAATGGTCAATGGTCAATGGTCAATGGTCAATGGTCAATGGTCAATGGTCAATGGTCAATGGTCAATGGTCAATGTCAATGTCAATGTCAAAGTCAAAGTCATACGTCAAAGTCATACGATTTACGTGATAACGACATAATACATGATTATGTCGTTATCACGTAAATCTATCGTCCGTAAACCGACTTTACAGACAACCAATTTTTTTTAATATAACTATGTCTACTATTTCATTCTCGTTAATCGTTGATCAAATATTGTAATGTAACAAACCGACTAGGACTCACGTGGTCAATACTGGAAAATTACTCTCCGACCAGTTTCGAACTTATTTGCAGTTCTTCATCTGGGAGTTATGATATAATATCTATTAATGCTGTTCACATATAACATACTATATATTTACATCATTATTTATATCATTTATTCCTATTAATATGCATCCTATTAATTGCAATTTCTTCACAGTATTTCATAAATGTATCCCTTAATTTATTGTTCAACATAATTTTACTAACATTCTCAGCTGTTATGCTGCAATCGAGCATCTGTTCAGTATCGTACCTTAAGAGGCCAAATACGGGGCAGTCAAAAAGCAGATGTGTTATCGATTCTCTCGCCTCAGGTTCGCAGATGCACGATGGGCTCTCTTTGCACTTGAAACGGTTCAGATACTCAGAGAACCCACCGTGCACTGTTAGTACCTGTGACCTAATACCTGTAAGTGGGAGCTTTTTAATTATCAAATTATAAATTATGAGTTATATGTGTATGAGTTATATATGACTTATGATAGTTATATTATGGTTTGTTACATTACAATTATGGAAGAAACTCGCGATAGTTTTCAGAGATCAAATATGCTTACAAAACTTCCAATCATGAAACAAAAGATTAAAATATGACCCAGATAAACAAGCCCACGTGTTTCAATGTTCTTACGCCCCATTTATGTGTAAGTCTATTTCTTGCTGAAGAGATGAAACATGTTTCAAAACGTACATAAGCTGAGCAAAGAGGCTGTCAATGTCGGTAATCCGCAAGTAAACAAGACTTTCAGTCATGTCGAAATACTTTGTTTGCGGAACCCGCTCCCTCATGTGATGACAAAATGTGGGAGACACTTATTTGTTGAATCTTGAACTCAAAATGATAAAAACATGTTGTAAAAACAGCTGTTTAAAGCAATGTGTACATTTATTAATTTTTCGAACTTATTTGCAGTCATGGTCGTGGTGGTACCGGTCTAGAATAGAACTCCCCCATCTCTTCCCGCGGGTGCCGTAAGTGTCGGCTTTGAGTTCACTTACCAGAAGGTGGGCAGCAGTGCCTTCTGAGGGTTGGAAATCATACTGCGCTCGCCGACCCGCCTGCCAAGCGTGGCGAGTATTGGCAAATACCCCCTATATGGGGGAGGCATACGTCCAGCAGTGGACGCACATGGGTGAGAGAAGAAGATTTTCAGTTCTTCAGAACTGCAAATAAGTGTCAAACTCAATTTCTAATCCTTATTTTTATTACAATTATTAAAGTGGAGCCAAGATATGAAATGTGTTGGGTCAGTGCGTGATTTTTAGTAGTTTGTAAACGTGCAATTTCAACTAGCTTTAAGCTGAAACTAAATATTTAAAAACAAAAATTAGTCATGTAGACTAATATTGAATAATAATTGAATGTTTCAATTAACTCAATAAAAACTATAAAGATAGTGCATAGTCCTGAGGCTTACAATAAAAGAAGAAAGTTCACATACATAAATCATAAACTTCCAAAAGCCAACATAAAGTACTTGGTCTGTTTCGTTTACGTACCTTTTTAGTCAGAGCGCACTCGTTACGTTCGCAGGATATTGCATATTTTTGTACCTACATATATACCCGTTTCGTAAATAATAATAATAATATGGGACAACATTCACACAAGGTCTTCATGTCCCAAACTAGGCAGAGCCTGTACTATGGTAACCTGATGACTGATATATACTTATATACATACTTATATATTTACTTATATACATAAACACACCCAGACACAGGTCAAACAGGCATGTTCATACACAAATGTTTGACCTGTCCGGGAATCGAACCCGGGACCAGCGGCTCAGAAGGCAGAGTGCTACCAACTGCGCCAACCGGCCAGTCCAAATGTGCGTCATACCCTCACAGGTAGCACTTTCAGGAAACCTTGCAGGAAAAAAAATACTGCATGTAATGACAATGACTGCATCAAAACGTGCTTGTGCATAAGGCCGCAGGTAGGACAGGAGGGACGCACTAAAACTCACTGCAGGCCATTAATACATTTTTTTCTTTTTTTCTAGGTAGACGTGTGACTATTATATCTCACCTGTTGTTAAATGCTGATGCCATTTACGATGCCTGCCCAGAAAATGACTATGTACTTGTATAATTATAAGTATGGGAACTCTAATTATTATTATTTTTTTTATTATTTTTTATATCTGACAACATTCACACAAGGTCTTCAGGTCCCAAACTAGGCAGAGCCTGTACTATGGTAACCAGATGTCTGATATATACTTATATGCATACTTATATAAATATACTTAATACGTAATTAATACGTAGACACAGACTAATGCAATGAGCAAAATGCTTCATCCGAAAAGGTAGAATTTCAACTAAGTATGGGTAGTAATCTTTAGACTTACCCGATTCGATCATTGTTATTAAATCAATCGGGGCTTGATCGCGAGAAAAACTCCCACCGTTTGCCTATTATTACATTTGATTCAATTGTGTTCTTTGCCTACCCCTACGGGAAAGACATGTGAATATATATGAATGTATGTATAGCCGCAAGAGCCTGAGGCATCCTATTTTTTAAAACAATACAGCAAAGGCTCTTTTCATTACGGTTTTTGTAAGTTATAACTGTATAATTCTTTCTTACAACGAATAAAAAGGAGCAAGTTCCAGATGAAACCGGATATCCCGGCTTATGAGCCAAAAAAGCGGGCTCTTGGATATGAAGAGCTTTGAACACTTTAAGTAGATTTTCGTTAATGCTTACGTTTCTTTTTGTTTAAATTCCTTATTCTTCCTTGTGGAGTTTTAAATGGACCCTGCTCGTAATACATCTTGATTAAACGTAGTTAAATGTGAAATATGATAAAAGTTTAGGGAAAAGTAAATGAATTACCTTTTAATTTAATGAGATATGTTTCGTTCATTGCTCACTGGTTTCGTTTGTAAACTATTGATCATTTTCAATGACTCGGTGGGTACTTTAATAAAGAAGAAATATTGCTCAAGGATGCATTCAATAAAGGAAAAAAAAAGACACATTTTTTCAAGACACTCACAACACACATTACACAAGATATACTCACAAGAACCATATAGAAAAAGAACAGAATACTAATAATGTTGCTACTTGTTACTGACGATGTTACTACATCTTCACACTCAAATTGCTATTCTGATTTCAATTAAATCTGGGATGGAGATAGCTTATACCCTGGATTAACACATATGCTTATTTTAATCATCACTCACGCATTACCGTTTTTCATCACCACGCGGGTACTATTATAAACGCAAAGGTTTGTATGGATGTATGGATATTTGTTAATCTTTCACCCTCAAATGGCTGAAGGGATTGGGGTGATACTGTAAATACTTCAATTCCCGGAATCACTCACAGGCTACTTTTCATCATAATCATCCTCAATCATCAACACGCGGGGCGCAGCTAGTAATAAGATATTTTTTGATATATTATGTATACATTCTGATGTCCCCTTTTTATATACTCGTATAGAATAATTTTATAAATAAATAAATAAAAAATAAGTAGCAGTTTTAACCATGTAAGTAGATAGTATTTACTTTAACATAATACATACCTACACGTGTGTTTGTATTGTCCAATACCCAGCATCTTACTCAATGAATTATACATGAGGCTGAAGACGATCACTACATCATAAGGCTGTATAAGCAACGTGTCTCCATCTATTTGTATAGGACATCTTGAACATACATACTGTGAGAGTGTCTGTGAAAACCAAGATAGAAATAATGACCATACCCATGTTTTGCCTGAAGTAATTTGGGTCTGTGGTTGTTACAGGCGTCAGTTAAGGGTAATAATATACTACGGTTGAGCCAGGTAGCTTTTAGCTAGTGGACGGAGAGTTTCATTTCTTGATACTTTATTTACGCCTTATTACCGCCTACTTATAATCAAAATTGGAATGCGGAATAGCACAACTATTAATTCTGTCGATATTTTTTCTTTTTGCAACATTACCCATCTCTATACTAGAGATGGGTAATGTTGCAAAAATAAAAAATATCGACAGAATTAAAAGTTGTGCTATTAAATTATTTATTACTATTTTTTAGTAGATCATCAACAGTACTATTCGAATGATAATCAACAAACTACTTACACTACGCGCAATGCAATTTGACGGTCGCCGTGGCGCAGTGGTTAGTGTCATTGACATGACTACTGTTTTTCCGGGACCCTGGGTTCGAATCCCGGCAGGGGCAAACATTTGTGCGATGAGTGTTTGTCCCGGGTCTTGGATGTTTGTGTGCTGTGAATGTGTGTGTCCAAGCCTCCCGCGATACAGGGAATCCTAGTGCGGGGGTTTAAGTGTGATATAAAAAAAATGCAATCCCTGATGAATGTGTATGCGTTAGTACTCATTTAGTATCAGGTTGTAATTGTTATAAATAGTTCCGCTTTATCACTAATTAGCAGTTAAAATTGACACGGTAACCGCGTCGATAATTGTCCGTGCACGCCGTTAGTCGATAACAATCGACTAACATCGATTGTAACTTGACGTTGACTTTTATCGGGTGAAGTGTACAATATTGTTATTAAATCATACGGGGCTTAATCGCGTAAAAAACATTTAATAATTTATTTACCTCGACGTTTCGACCAAGTTGCATTGGTCGTGGTCACGAGAAGACTGGAGAAATGCGGGTGGCAATATCGGCGAGAGCGTGTAGTTTCGCCAACTACCCACTTTTGATATTATTAAACTGTAGGGCTGTCACAGCCCTGCAAAAGCACAGGGTTGTCACGACACACAACACTGACAGTATCTTTAGTTTTTTCAGGGTGAAAACCGCCGCGACGCGAACATCTATAAATCACTGGGTTCCAAGATGTAGACAACCTAAAACCATCCTCTCGATTGAAATTTTTATGTTTCCTGATTTCAACCGCTTCGCGTACAATTCTAGGAAAATAATGGCAGTCCGTGGAGAGGATTTTAGGGTCATGTAGTTCTATCCAATGCCCAATCATTGGGCATCATTATCCAGAGTCAAGTAAATGCTTAGCGATAGCCGATTTAGAAGTTTACAATTGAAGGTGCATTGAAGTTTGAAGTGTACAATTGAATAATTCTGTTTTTTTATAATGTCACCCTCGGTAAATACTTATCACTACTAGAAAATGTTAAATGTTGTAATGTTAAATAAATGACATTTATGGTTCCTCTAAACTGTACTCGAATACGAAAGAGCCAACGGCTTATAATTCAGTGTGAAAAATAACTGTCGATTTGTTTCGGTAACGTGCTATAGATATAAAATGAGAATTCGATTCGGGTACGCTCGCCATTTTATCCTAGCCACAAACAACCTATAAGAAATATGTTATGTGTGTTTTAAAGTCGATACATATATAGGTTTATTGTGCTTCTGAGGAATAATCTCACAAAAAGAATAACAATTTGAAACCATGCTAGCTCAGCGGTGGGAGCGTCGTCTGTCAAACTGACGGACGCTGGTTCGATACTCAGCAATAGCTTTAGCTTCCGCTGAAGGTTATCGCCTGGCTAGCTACCTCCCTCAAGTTTTATGTTTTATGTCTAATTTTGAATACTAAAACTCAAAACTTTGAATCTAAAAATTTAAAGTGGTTTTTTTACACACATTTTGTGTCACCGTTTTTTTACGGTACATTTCTCGTAAAATGAGGAAATCGTTTAAAGCTTGAAATAAACTATCGATAGAAGAATGCAGTACGAGTACTTACTGATGAATCATAAAATTTATTTATTCTATGGTCTTTTATAGGATAAGGTGACGAAACAAGCAAAAGGCCCACATGATTATTTATTGTATGATTATTATAATGATTAATTATTTGCCGTTAATCGGTTCTATACCAAATATGCCTCAAACGCGCCTGTTCACCGTCTCCAAAATACGTACAATAAACTGCCACCATCGATAGACATATTGGATACAATAAAAACTCATTCAATAAAGAGTTATTGAGTGTAATAAATGAACCGGCAAAGGTAAAATAACACGAAACATCTTATACAAAACATTGTTTTTCTCAGACTGAGTCTTCTAACAAATCATTTCAAACTTACATACACACACACACACACACACACGCGCACACATGCAGATTTTCACACACCACGACGAGCCAACAATCTAACATTTATATATCCAGTTATATCTGACGTGCCTATATAGCGGCACAGACTGTCTGTTACATTAATGTTATATCTATATAATGGAAATCCGTTTTTGGCTGTAGGTAACAATAACATACATTAAACTCTTATTTAGTTATTTAAGAGCTGTGGATTTTGTAAAATAATAAAATAAAATAAAAAAAATAAAAATGATGTTAAGTGGTAGCCTCTGCCTATAGAAAGATATAGTTCATAAAGAACTACACTGCAGACGTCACCCTGAAGCATAAAGTTGGTAAGTCTCATATGTGCCTGTAATTTCACCGGAAACCATACCTTTCAAACCGGAACACAGTTAATGCTAACACTGCCTGACGGTAGAAATTGATATGGTGGTAGTACTTCTCCGGACGAACTCTTACATAGAGTGTTACTACTCTTTAAAATACCAGGTGGACAGACGACCTGACTAAGATCGCAGGCAAGGGCTGGATGCGAACCGCTTCCAACAGGTCCTTGTGGAAATCAAGTGGAGAGGCCTATGTAATTTCTTTATTATAACAATATTGAATTGTATTGAATTGAATTGAGTTGAGTTGAATTGTATTGAATTGAATTTACGTGACTGATTAATTTTAATTTTAATTCTATTTAATTTAGCTCTATTTTAATTTAATTTAATACTTATTTTATTTTATTTTATCTAATTGGTTAACTTATGTGAATGGGTCATAGTAACCTGAAATAAATGAATTTTATTTATTTTATTTTATGTCTAGAAGTGGACATCCTATGGCTGAGATGATGATGATGATGACTTTTAAAAATTAGTTGCAGTAGAAATTCACAAAGGAAAACCGCATCCAGTTTTTTTCATTTTTTTATTTTTCTCTATTCTGCATTAAATATTTCGCTTGGCTGCAAATTGAAATTAGACGAAACCATTCACAGCCAGTCCCAAATTAAAGGCTAATTAAGTCTTGAAAGGCAATTTCAGAGGCTGAGTAAGTGGTAGGTGGTAATTACATACATGCGCACTGTTTCATTAAAATTTCACCTTCGTCGCCTAACGAGTCATTAGTGGAGCTCTTTGAAGCACAATAATTGTGCTTAATAGAAGTAATTGCGATTGTTAGGTTACTCGAATTTATTGTAAATTTTCCTTATTATCCACATTAATTTACATCCTCATTAATGAAAATAAATAAAATTAATCTGAACTGTATACAGTTGTCTTGAGGCACTTGTGTAATTATAATTAAAGAAAGAAAGAAAAACTTTATTCGTAGCAATTACATTTAAGGCATACAGAGAATAAAAGAACGAATAAAATGTAAAATACAATGTTAAATGTTACAAAACGGACCCAACTCAGCAATGCTGGCTAAAACCAGCGCTGGTCTTCCGCTGGGACCGGTTCGTGACGTCACGGAAGAATATTTGACAACAGTATATTTTAAACTAATGAAATTTTTATGATGACTGTAATTACATAATAATAAATGATATAGCCAAATAATACTTGCATCAGCACAAAGAAAATTAAAAAAATAAATTAACAATTATATTTTTTTTTATTTATATATATTTAATAATTACACAAGTGACTCAATACTCCACATCAGTATCAGAGAAGACGCCGCGAAGGAGAGTTCTACGCTCTTGTCGCCGCCCGGACCTGAACCACTGAAGATGTCGACCGCAGTGATCGACGAAACGTCTGGAACACAAGTTTCACTTAGACCACGGTCAAACAGTCCGGAAGCAATACATACAACATGTATTTACATTTAATATTTTGTAGATACTTAAAATGATAGCGATTAAATTGTTCAACTAAACTAAACCAAAAGTCTGAAAAGAAGATGCAAACAAGAACTTGTTACATGGTTACGTGAAAGTCGAAATTAGTGAAACACTTATCAATAACAACACTAAAATTAGATATTGTTATTGAAATTTCGGGTAGTTTTTCTAAGAACATTATTTAAACACTAGCTGCGCCCCGCGGTGTTACCCGCGGCGAAACGATTTTTCTTTCTTCCCGTCATCCCACGGGAACAGGCAGTATTTTCGGAATGAAAGTCGCCTGTATGTTATTCCAGTGTATAAAGCTTCTTCATTCTAAATGTCATGTAAATCATTTCATTCCTTTCCTTGAAGGACTGACAAACATACAAACGGAAAACAAACTTTCGCCTTTAAAATATTATTGTGGTTCAGTTAAAAAGCTGCTGGGTAACTTAATATTTTAAAAAAAATTGAGTAATTAGGACTTGTAATATACTTAAAAATAAACTTGTAAAAAGCCTCTACAGTTTTGTTTCAATGATAATCTTATAGAAAGGTTTGTGTTTTAAAGCGATGATAGCTCAGCGGGGGGAGCGTCGCCTGTTAAACTGACGGACACTGGTTCGATTCCCAATTACAGGTTGAGCTTCCGGTGAAGGTAACACCGTTATCAAAATTCCAACATGGTGGTAGGGTACTTATGAATACCCGCCGGGCTATCTATCACCCTCAAGTTTGAAAAACTGTCACCAAACACATAGTGTGTTCAGGCAGCAGTCCTTGAGAGCCAGTGAGCATTCTAGGTCTAGCGTGATAACATCTTCGACCACATCGTCACTGACCATCAAGTGAGATCGTAGTCAAACGCTAGATCTATACAGTATAAAAAATTAAATAGAATGTTTGTTAAACCCCTTTTCATAAAAATAGGGGACGTAAAACTGGGCCTCAAAGAATTATTTCAGGGCTTGATCATGATTTTAAACATTTGGAATTTATCTCCGCTTTACTCCCAAAAATTTCTCAAATTTTAATAACAGTCCTTTGATTTAAATTGTAATCTAAGTGATTGTTTTAACGCCTTCAGCTTAAGAAAAGGTATTTCAATTGCCCCTTTTCTAACAAATTAACAAAAGATACTTTGAAGCTAGTCGTTAAAACCTCCTTTTTATTTATTTTGCAGATAAAAGCGACTTTGGTCCAAATATTTTTTAACGTAGTGGAGGATACTGCCAGAAGGATTTTACTCCAGCCGCCAGTTGCCGCACGGCCGATGGTATGTTATGAGATAAATCTGACAGATGAAGTCATAGGAAAATTGCGGTAAATTGATAAGCCAAATGAGTAACTTTCAAAAATTGTATATTTCTACACTCTTAAGGGAATCGAAATTTAATAGGGTATTTTCTGTTAACCTAGAACTATGAAATTCGGCAAGTAATTCCGTCTTATACTACAAATATAGGGAACAATTAGAAAACTATACATTTGTAATTAAAACATTAAAAAGCAGGGTCTTTATGCAAGGAACGGCGCGCGGTCTACATTTTGAATTGAGTTAGCCGTGTCGTGAGGGGTATCATATGACAGGGATTTATTTGCTGAAATAGTTTTTGACGTGATAACGTTTTATAAATTGATGAATGCCAAAATGAAAAATAGTAACGTTCCGCGTAACGATCCACCTGAGTTTTATCTAGATCTAGATAATCAAAGTCAAAGTCAAAGTCAAAGTCAAAGTCAAAGTCAAGGTCAAAGTCAAGGTCAAGGTCAAAGTCAGTCAAAGTCAAAGTCAATGGTCAATGGTCAATGGTCAATGGTCGTTATCACGTAAATCTATCGTCCGTAAACCGACTTTACAGACAACCAATTTTTAATTCTTTTTATGATGTATTGTTTTCGATTTATGACGAAGAATGAAAGAAACACCTTTATGTTTAAGTAAATTAAAAACTATTTTTGTAACTACAAATTTGTACGGAACCTTCGGTGGGCAAGTTCAACTCGCACTTGTCTGTATTTTTATTTAAATGGTGCCTAAACATGATATAATATGATTAATATGGTTGTAATAAATATTGATCAACTGGAAAGGTTAGTTACAGATTGAGTTGTTTTATTGTTTTTTCTCAATATTTTTCTTAATTCAATATTCAATGAAAATATACTGTCTTCAATTGTAGATAACAGTATCTACATGTAGATCTGTAGGTTTTTTTTTCTTAACCAATCCGTAAGGTTATAAAATGGTGCTAAAATAGTGTATAATTTTAATTTTATTACACTTGGTAATTTTAATCATAAAAACTCGTCCACGGTTTTAATTTTTTAATTATAGTCATTACCTATTATTTTTATATAAGAGAAATCTTAGTGTAGGCTTTGCTGTACATTTTTCTTCGTCATAATAATTTAAAAATACCATTTTGTTACCATTTTAATTAGTCGTAAGTCCATGTTTGTTTTTTTACTTACTAGCGGTCCGCCCCGGCTTTGCACGGGTAAGAAAATTGAAATGTAAAGTTATAAGGATCCCTATTTTATTGAAAATATAAAATAGCTGTCGCCCGGGGATAGAGTAGCTTTCCAACAGTGAAAGAATTTTTCAAAACGGTTCAGCAGTTTCGCAGCCTATTCAATATAAACAAACAAACAATCAAATCTTTCCTCATTATATTATTTAGTATAGATTAGTATCAAATAAAGAACATTATATTACATAAATAAAAAACATCATATTAAATTAAACTATTGCCAGTATTAAATCAATTAACCATTTAATAAGTTATACAAATAGGTAGGATGATTCTATGTGACATTTCCTATAGAATAATATTATTATTAATTTATTTCTTTAACATATACGCTTTTTTTGAATAGGAAACATGCTCAAAATTATCATTTTAACCTCTCACAGCACCTTAATACCTTTATTACACTAAGTTTGAGTTTGATAACCAGATATTTCTGGTAAATGTCACGTCCTTTCTTACAGGTTTCAAAAATTGTGATAAATTGTAAAAATAAGACGACGCCAAGGTTTGATAAATTAGAAAGCTCGCACAGTAAATTCTGAGCAGGTAATTTAGTGAAAACATATAAATTAGGTACTCAAGTCTTAGTCTTAGTTTCGGTCCACAGAAAATGAGAACGGAATTTCTTAAGGACACGCACTTTATTCAAGATACGTAAAAAGTCGAGGGTAATCCGTCCTCAATGTTCGTTCGTTCGGCCTAATTTGTGAGATTTTGTTCGACTAATGAGCTCAATATTTCACCTGACTGCCTCTCATATTGTTTAGACCAAGATAATATGGCTTGATGAAGGCTTATTGATAATGAACCTTATTTCAAACATTGATTACTGACCGGAGTTTATAAAAAAAATGTTGAAGTAAAAACTTCTTTAGCGGCTTTGTGCACTTTTGTATGGGAAAAAAATGTTAAACTCGCGTGAGGACACATCGCGCGTGACGTCATCGAATTCGTAAGACGGAGGGAGCGTAGAGAAATTTAAACTTAAATGTGTTACGAATAAGGAACATTTTCGTTTCTTGGTAGGTGGTGGAAATTTAACAACATATTATGTTAAATAAATTAAATAGTATTTTTTTTAATTAATATTGTTTGCTACTCTTGGATTTAGTTGTCATTAACTCTGACTGTTAGGGTCAGTAAGAACACATTCGAATAAATTAAGGTTTTTTTAAAAGATTCTCGGATTCTTACATTAAAGTGCATCTCCATATTTACAACTATGCTTTCACAAATATTTATAAATATATTCTCAACTTTATATTTCATGGACGCCAAAATATCTAACTTGACAATAAAGGACCAATCTAAATCTTATGATCCATACAGGAGTGTCTAATAATGTCATAATATTTTAGATACAGACCAATTTGTAAATATACCTTCATTCCATTTCAGTATATACAACACATTATGAGGCTTAGTACTAGAACCAGTTCATAGCTATGACGGTTAACATTTCTTTGCAAGTTATGACCGCACGGTTCAAAGTAACTGAACTGCCTAATCTAGCTATAACGTATACGTGGCGTAGGAAGACCCTTATTAACAAGGACTGAAAAAGTAGAATTTAACGGTATTCAAATTTTTAAGCGCAACAATCATGCTCAAAGCATGCGCAAAGGAAACGTTTGTCTACGAGTAGGAGTTGAACCTACACCTACAGAATACCGTTGCTTTTTTTTATTTATTATAAGCTTGCGTTTGACAACTGTCTGACCTGATGTTAAGTGATGTTGTCTAGAATGTAGCACGCGAGCTTAGAAGGTACCTACTCACTCGAGACTTGAAAACTATAGCTATTCAAGTCTCTTTTCCATCGAAACTTTAGTATCTCTTTGATTCAGGGTATGGTGCCACCGTTTGATATACAAGCAATTACAATATTAGTGTATCCTTCCTGTTAACAGTTCATACAATTGAAAGTTCATCGCAGCCGTTAGGACATCCAGAGCGGGACATATGCCTCCCTATACAGGGGGGGATTTACCAATACTCGCCACGCTTGGCAGGTGGGTTGGCAAGCGCAGTATGGTCTTGCTATCCTCAGAAGACGCAGTTGCCCACCTCCTGGTGCGTGATCCCTTAGCCGACTCTTACGGCACCCACGGGAAGAGATGGGGGAGTACTATTCTAGGCAGGTAGCACCACGGCACAATTGAAGGTAGACGGCGCTAATATTAACATTCCCTCAGTGTATCTGAGGGAACAAAATTGGACTACTAGTGGAGTGCTATTAAAATAATGCGGCCATAGTTTTTAAGATATCCGTAATTTTTAGGTTGTTCCGTCCTTACTTCTACAATGTGCTTTTCTCCGATATGGTTTCACATTGTCGTAAACTGACCGGGTTGTAAGGCTGGCATTAGTTCCACGTGTGGCGGAATGTTAGCGTCCTAGTGGCAATTTTTATACGATTACTAAACCATTTTATAACATTGAAGATAGTGACAATGTATTATTGTACTAGGTGCGCCCCGCGGTTTTGCTCGCGTAGCAATGAAAAACGGTGATGATGAAAATAAACCTATGTACTAATCCAGGGTATAAGCTATCTCCGATCTAAATCTCATCCAAATCCATCCAGCCGTTTAGGCGTGAAACAGTAGCAAACATCTATACATCCATTCTCACAAACTATCGCATTTCTAATAATAGTAGGATAAATGACTTATTTCGCAAATATTTAGGATTTATTTTATAAATCAATTAATTATTCATATATTATACAGTTGCTTTATTTAAACTTTAGTTGGATTTCATGATTGTTCTTATTTCTAAGATGATTTTTTTAAATAAGTAATTTAATAAGTGATAGTACTTTGAGTGTATAATATATCATCAGGTACGATGGCCAGAAGACTGTTGGTGCTGATGATATCTAAGTGATACCAATTGAACGAATGAAAATACATTGATTTGCTTAACATTTATACTTACTTCAAAGAAGGTATATAAATATTGTTATTAAATCAAACGGGGCTTAATCGCGAAAAAAACATTTAGTAATTTATTTACTCCGACGTTTCGACCAAGTTGCATTGGTCGTGGTCACGAGAAGACTGGAGAAATGCGGGTGGCAATATCGGCGAGAGCGCGTAGTTTCGCCAACTACCCACTTTTGATATTATTAAACTGTAGGGCTGTCACAGCCCTGCAAAAGCACAGGGTTGTCACGACACACAACACTGACAGTATCTTTAGTTTTTTCAGGGTGAAAACCGCTGCGACGCGAACATCTATAAATCACTGGGTTCCAAGATGTAGACAACTCCAAGATGTTTTTCTCGCGATTAAGCCCCGTTTGATTTAATAACAATGTGTTCGAATCGCGAAAGTCTAAAAATTAGAAAGGTATATAAATACTTCTAATTAATCTGCGTGTTTAAAAGAAGTTTAACGACGTGAAATATGCTTTTATGTAAGTTTTCTATACGTATAACTTTGACAAATGTCAGTTGATGGTGGCGGCGCATCGCAACCCTCATTTGGGGTGATGGCACGCCCTCGTCAGTATTCTATGGGGGCAACATTTTATTTCAGTTCTTTGCAACCTTAAGTCAAACTTATGATTAATGTAATACAAGACGAAAGTGAACTTTTATGTTTCCAGTAAACATGATTAACACTGTATGAACTACGTACTACGAGTAGTACAGAACTGCGATGCTTATTTAAAATCGGTCTACCCTCTTTCTTTCACTTGCCACTGTCACTGTCACTTTTGTAGCTTAATACCATTATTTTTCAATTTTTTTCTTACACACTCACACCCCCGCACTAGGATACCCTGTCTCGCGGAAGGTATAGACACACACAGTCACAATACACAGACATCCAAGACCCGAGAACAAACATCTTTGCTCATCACAGAAATGTTTGCCCCGGCCGAGATTCGAACCCGGGGTCGCGGTATAACGTCTAGGTCTAATTACACCTTCGACCACATCGTCACTGATCATCAAAAATATCTCATTTTTACTTTTGCTGTTGTTATCGTATACCGAACACACTAACCTACGACACAATATACGAACAATTTTTGACGTGATAACGTTTTATAAATTGATGAATACCAGCAACACTCATGAAAAATAGTAACGTTCGGCGTAACGTTCCACCTGACTTTTGTATTACATAAAATAATCAAAGTCAAAGTCGAAGTCGAAGTCAAAGTCATAAATGATTATGACGTTATCACGTAAATCTATCGTCCGTAAACCGACTTTACAGACAACCAATTTTTTTATCACTCTTTTTTTTAACAATAGTTATTATTTCAACCTTTTTATATTGTGCCATGACGCCCATGACTGATCAATAATCGAAAACTGTTTCGTCAAATTTTGGTACAACCTTTCACCAAAACATTTAATACGCCTCAAAGTTTTACGAAAGCTAATTGGTTTTGTAAACTTGGTAATTCAATTTTACATTTTAATCTCAAATTCACGAGAATTTGACGTCTTTGAAAACTTTTTAACCGATTCAGGCAAGTTTTTCCCGGTAAATAGCGCAAAAATAAACATAATATAATGAACTTTTCTTGTTTCCGCGACTCGCATTAAAGCCTTTTTTGGAATATTTGGATTATTTAACTTTAAGCATGTTTGGCATGGCAGTAAATTATATGTTGCATAACCTATAAAATCGCCAAAATATATATAGATAGATAGATAGAAAACTCTTTATTTGCACACTATTTAAAAACTACACACATATAGAAAACAAACAAATATAGATACAGTGATACAAAGGGCGGCCTTATTGCTTAAAGCGATTTCTTCCAGGCAACCAAACGTACAGGAATTGTCATAAATTTTAAGGGGCGGCGAATCACCGCAATTTCTACTTAAATAGATACATACATAATATAGGTAGGTATATATTTTCTATTTAAAACAACTCCCTGAATGATACTTCTACATTTCGCGCTATTATAAACCTAACACTATAAACGTTTCTCATCATGAATTAAATATCTTTCTTATCATTGTACTATAAGTTAATTTCGCTTCTACCCAATCTGGGGCCTAAGTCTACTATTCAATATGGCAATATGATCGGCTCACAATTGGTGAATTTGACAGCTTTGGTAGTCCGCTATTTTTAATTCGTCCATATTGAATCAATCTTGATTCAATTCTATATTCAATGACACAGCGCATTATTTCCATAGTCTGTTAGCACATTAAATGCCAAATGCCCTACTAAATCGACATAGGCCGAGTATAGATTCAACATTGACTGGCCGGTTGGCGCAGTTGGTAGCACTCTGCCTTCTGAGCCGCTGGTCCCGGGTTCGATTCCCGGACAGGTCAAACATTTGTGTGTATGAACATGTCTGTTTGACCTGTGTCTGGGTGTGTATATGTATATAAGTATATGACGGTCTCGTGGCGCAGTGGCTTGTGTCATCGACATGAATTCTGTGTCTCCGGGACCCTGGGTTCGAATCCCGGCAGGGGCAAACATTTGTGCGAAGAGTGTAGATGTTTGTCTCGGGTCTTGGATGTTTGTGTGCTGTGATTGTGTGTGTCCATGCCTCCCGCGATACAGGGAATCCTAGCGCGGGGGTCTGAGTCTGATGAAAATATATATATATATATATATATTTATATATATATATATATATATAAATATATATATATATATATATTATATATACAGTCATCAGGTTACCATAGTACATGCTCTGCCTAGTTTGGGACCTGAAGACCTTGTGTGAATGTTGTCCCATATTATTATTATTATAACATAGACTCGGCTGCTATGACTTAGCAGACAACGGATTTTTGACGTTGTCTTATTAGCATCGGCTCGGCCTCGCAGCAGACTGAATATGAACTTTGAATCAGTAGACTTGACACCCAGGAGCTGCCAATTTTTAAGCCCCAATAGAATATTTAATGCAAGGCAGATGGCAATACGGCTAAATATACGCTCAACCCTCGTGGGATTTTCACTTCAGTCCGATGGAAAACGTCCTGTCATAAAAACTGTGACCGTATGAGTTTTTAAAACTCGCGTATTCAAATATTGACGTTGATGGAAATTGGAAAAACGCTCGTTTTGAAGTCGGTATACGTTAATTGTTTATGTCACGCGTGTCTATGGGCATATTTGGATAATACTTTTACAATAAATAAACTGTCTTTGCCTGTTTGTACTAATCAAATAGGTTGGCCAAATCAATATCAGCGTTATCTGATTGTCCGAAAGCGTTGGACCAATGTTAGTCCAACGCTTTCGGACAATCAGATAACGCTTACATAGAGTTGGCCAACCTATTTGATTAGTGGGTCAAAAACTACATGATTAATATTACTTTATCTCAGAGAAAGACTTCCTAATACGATAACTGCTGCTACTATATGAGCAAATATTTATAAAAGCATATTTAATGTCGGACCGTTGTCTCACCTGATGTTAAGTGGCGACGCGATCTAAGGTGTAGCATGCAAACTTAAAAGGTATACCTATTCACTGGCGACTTGAAATCTCCGGGGTTGTACCTGTCGGGAAACACATACTTAGGCAGTGAGTTCCACTCTCTCAATGCGTACTGCATTATTAAAATGGAAGCAAAACGGTTCACGCGTATTAAAGTTTCGCGTAGTTTTAGGTGAATTAAGTTGTTTTAGTTTTTAATTAAGTTATTTAGTTAACACTTATTTGGTGCCTACTAAAACTACCCGCAATCGACTAGAAATTGAATAAAACTCGTCTAATATGATTGGTAGCGTCTAAAATTGGTGATAGCTTTGTATCCAGTTATGCTAATTTGAATTTAAGCGTAAATAGAATACGAGTTGTTTCATTGAGAAGAATTTCAGTAAATTTTAGCTAGTTTGAGTGATAGAACAGAATTAGGGACAGTATTTTAAGAAAAATTAATTACACTAATTTATAATGACCTTTAACTATACATTTAGTAAAAACTCTTTCTGTAAATGCCTATGCAGATAAACGCTAGATCTAAAAGCTGTCGTAACTTGTTGCAGGTATGCAAGGAATTTTCATGTTATTGAAGATAATTTCCAAATTTGAAACACATTATCTCACAGCTAGAAACATACGCGGTGTGTGATGAAAACAAAATTAACCGGTAATTTATCACACTGTTTTCGCCATTAAGCAGGAAACAGTTTAAAAAAACTGCGCATATGAGAGCCAGTGAGAAGAAAACAAACATATAATTCTCTGCCAAGTCTGCCGTTAGAGCGTTTTTATTTTATTTATAGTTAATAAACATATAAATTCGCCATCGCTATATGGTAGATATACCACCTATACGCACGAAGCGTTATGCTTCCACTTTCTTAATGCGTACTGCCAAGGAATGGAACTCTTTGCCCGAGTCTGTGTTTCCCGATATGTACAATCCTGGAGTCTTCAAGTCGCGAGTGAATAGGTACCTTCTAGGTTTGCGTGCTAAATCCTAGACCACGTCATCACTTAACATCAGGTGAGACAGTTCTCAAACGCAAACTTAAAATATGTAAAAAAAAATTGGTTGTCTGTAAAGTCGGTTTACGGACGATAGATTTACGTGATAACGACATAATCATGTTTGACATTTGACATTTGACATTTGACATTTGACATTTGACATTTGACATTTGACATTTGACATTTGACTTTTGAACTTTTGACTTTTGACTTTTGACTTTTGACTTGACTTTTGACTTGACTTTTGACTTTTGACTTTTGACTTTTGACTTTTGACTTTTGACTTTTGACTTGACTTTTGACTTTTGACTTTTGACTTTTGACTTTTGACTTTTGACTTTTGACTTTTGACTTTTGACTTTTGACTTGACTTGACTTTTGACTTGACTTTTGACGTTTGACTTTAGACTTGACTTTTGACTTTTGACTTTTGACTTTCGACATTTGACATTTGACATTTGACATTTGACATTTGACATTTGACATTTGACATTTGACATTTGACATTTGACATTTGACATTTGACATTTGACATTTGACATTTGACATTTGACATTTGACATTTGACATTTGACATTTGACATTTGACATTTGACATTTGACATTTGACATTTGACATTTGACATTTGACATTTGACATTTGACATTTGACATTTGACATTTGACATTTGACATTTGACATTTGACATTTGACATTTGACATTTGACATTTGACATTTGACATTTGACATTTGACATTTGACATTTGACATTTGACATTTGACATTTGACTTCGACTTCGACTTCGACTTTGACTTTGACTTTGACTTTGACTTTGACTTTGACTGACTGACTTTGACTTTGACTTTGACTTTGACTTTGACTTTGACTTTGACTTTGACTTTGACTTTGACTTTGACTTTGAAGTTTGAATTTTACTTTGACCTTGACCTTGACCTTGACCTTGACCTTGACCTTGACTTTGACTTTGACCTTGACTTTGACTTTGATTATATTATCTAGATCTAGATAAAACTTAGGTGGAACGTTACAGGAATGTTACCGTTACTATTTTCCATTTTGGCATTCATCAATTTATAAAACGTTATCACGTCAAAAAAAAATTAAAAAAAATATGGACTAAGTGCAAATGTTTTTGTTATATTTTATATAATTCTGTTTAATTTTATCATTTTTGGGAATAAAACTGTTGTTTGGTTCCTTTTCTGCCAGCTCCAATGGTTCCGACGGAAAACTAGCGCTGGTTTATTTCTTTACTGCCACCACTTTGCGGAGTTGCGTTTAAGGTTCAGTTAATAAGCTTGCGTTTGACCACTGTCTAACCTGATGTTAAGTGTTGACGAGTTCTATGATGGGGCATGCGAGCCTAGAAGGTACTTTGTTATTATCCTAATAGTAATATAAATGCACAAATGTGTGAGGTTAGACTAGTTATTGTAAGCAACTCTTTTCTGTCGTTGGGAGTGTCGCGACGGATCGCGAGGTGCATCCTGCTTTATATAATTAACAAGTATAGAGTACACTAGGATAGATGTTTCGGACCTAATAGAATAGATGGCGTTGTCGGAGCGTAGTAGATGTATGCAAATATACATTCATACATCTATATGTATGAATGTATATTTGCCACTCTTTCAAGACTAAACGGCTAGAAGGATTTGGATTAAATTTGATTTGGAGATAGCTTATACCCTGGATTAACAAATAGGCTTATTTTCATCAACACCATTATCGCCGTTTTTCATAACCGCGCGATGGATACTTGCTGCGCCCCGCGAACCGCGGGGCGCAGCAAGTATGCCATATTAATTTGTTTTGATAAATTAAAGGCAAACAAAAGTTTACAGATAGACGCGTAAACGTGCCGGCATTTAGATAGAACAAATTTCATTTGAATAAATTTGAGAGCACTTCAAACGAAAATTATTCTCAGCACAAAACTCTCCGCAAATTAAGACTGCCAACTGGTAAAGACAGCTGTTTTACATTGAACAGACAAAAGGGTTTATTGAAATTTCTTTTTATATATTTCGAAGGGCTGCTTTTTTATAATTAATGTCCTACATTTAGTTTTGACAGGGCCTCCACCACCGCGCTGTCTTGACTACTGATTGCCATTTTGAGGTTGTAGTCTCGGATGGTCTCAAGGTTATCTAACCTATACTTAATATAAAAACAGATATCAGATAAATTTGACACGTTTAAAAGTTGGTGTTTAATTAAGGTATATGTAGTATGCATTTGTTTAGGTAGAGAAAAGTTAAATTCAAAAGTTAAGTTTAACGTTCATGAATTTTACTACAGTAGAGTCTCACTAAGTCAGCACTTAAATAGTCCGGTACCATCACCTCTCCCTAATCTCTCATTATCATATGAATATCATCACCATCATATGAGTAAAAGCATTTTTTGTATGGGACCAATGATTTATAATAGAATACCTAATTATTTAAAAGACCTCAACACAAATTTATTTAAACATAAACTTAAAAATATATTACTAGCAAAATGTTATTATAGCTAAGTGATTTTTTTGATGACAAGAATTTTTTGAAGCGAATGACATTGTTTTATGAATTTGACTGCTTTACTCTCTGACACTTTGTATATTATTATTTAATTATTTAAAACATATTATTTTATTTTTATCAAGATACTTTTTTATACTATTTTATTTGCCATCTCGACAATATTTGTACGCCTATTATGGGCAAAACATGACGAACTCCAAATGTTATGGAAATGACAACCTACATCCTTATATATGTACCTTGTGTGTGTGTATAATACTCATGTTTCATGCAAATAAAGGTCTCTTATCCGATCCTCCGATCTTATCTTATCTTATCTTATCTTATCTTACCTTACCTTATCTTATCTTATCTTATCTTATCTTATCTTATCTTATCTTATCATCTCAGCCATAGGACGTCCAGTGTTGGACATAGGCCTCCTCATCGATTTCCACAAGGAACATTACTCTCCACAGACTCCAGGGTCCGTGCCATTTTTAACATGTAACTTAATTGATAGATTGACAATTATATACAATTATAGACATTTCACGTACAGTGAGGAACACAATTTATACGCAATATAAACTATTAATACATAATACAATTATTACATTAATTGACTGGTCGGTTGGCGCAGTTGGTAGCACTCTGCCTTCTGAGCCGCTGGTCCCGGGTTCGATTCCCGGACAGGTCAAACATTTGTGTGTATGAACATGTTTGTTTGACCTGTGTCTGGTTGTGTATATCTATATAAGTATATATATCAGTCATCAGGTTACCATAGCACAGGCTCTGCCTAGTTTGGGACCTGAAGTCCTGTGAAGTGTGAATATTAATAAATAAAAAAATAAATATTAAACAAAAGTAAACATGCGTCATTAGAAAAGCAAGATAAAAATTAAACTAACCACGTCTTCTTCTTTTTTTTTTTATAATTAATGTCCTACATTTAGTTTTGACAGGGCCTCCACCACCGCGCTGTCTTGACTACTGATTGCCATTTTGAGGTTGTAGTCTCGGATGGTTCTTTCGGGTCTTAGAACCATCGTCTTTCTCACAAACCGACCGATGGCATCATTTTCGTCATCAGCGTAATAGATAAATGTCCCGGTGTGACGTGAGACTGCGTGCGGAACGCTGTCGTGGCTTCATTTTAGTTTTTAATCGACTTCAAAAAGGAGGTTACTCAATTCGACCGTATATATGTTTTTTTATGTGTGTTCGCGGATAACTTCGTCGTTTATGGACCGATTTTGATAATTCTTTTTTTGTTAGATAGAATATACTGCTGTGGTGGTTCCATTTATTTTTTTTCAAAATCGGAAAAGTGGTTTTTGAGTTATACTTCAATAACTGAAAAGTGCTACGCGTATCTTGATATTATATTTTTTTTTTTTATTCTTTATATGATATTGTGTGTTGTGCGATGTCTTCAACCGCGACAGTTGAAGACATCGCACAACACACAATGACAATTAATTGATCCCGTGAGTAGCAAAGGTCACTGAAACGAGTAAAAAAAAATTTTTAACAAAAAATGCAACCGACTTCATCACTCAAAAGTATGAAATAACGACCGACTACATGGGAAGCACCATCTTTCAAATAAAAATAAAAACCCAGTCGAAAGTTATGCGGTAACAAACATAAAAAGAAAAAAATACATACGGGTTGAATTGAGAACCTACTCCTTTTTTGAAGTCGGTTAAAAATCGTCAACACCACATACCATTTCACCAAGGGTAATACCGCAGCTAGTCTAGAATAAAGTGATCTGATCGCGCATTCCAAACGTTGTTCTTTTTCATGAAAAGACTAGAAAACTAAAAACTATTTAGTAACTCTAACTCTGATTATGGATGAAAGCGCTTTAAATGTTATTTAATCTATTTTTGCGCCGTGGTGGTACCGGCCTAGAATAGTACTCCCCCATTTCTTCCCGCGGGTGTCGTAAGAGTCGGCTAAGGGACCACGTACCAGAAGGTGGGCAGCAGCGCCTTCTGAGCATCGGAAATCATACTGCGCTCGCCAACCCGCCTGCCAAGCGTGGCGAGTATTGGCAATTCCCCCCAATTGGGGGAGGCATTTGCCCAACAGTGGACACCTAATGGCTGAGATGAATGAATGAAAAAAAATCTATTTTTATCTACATCATGTATCTATAGTCATTTTCTTTTCACTGATAATATTAAAGAACATCAATCAGCTGCTGTTTGATGTTGTAAGATAAAAGTTAAATTTTGTTTTACGAATCTTCTTTCGTCCGTCAATCAAACACAAAGCGCTTTCTTTAACGAAGTTAAATTGTTTTAACGAACTTGATCTTAGTTTGATCCGTTTTGTGTCTTAAACATCAGTGCGTCAAGAGTTGAGTCATTTTATAACTTTCTTTAAGGCTTTGTAAAGGCATACTTTCGTACAGGCACCAGGTGCCGTGGTGGTACCGGCCTAGAGTGGTATTCCGCCATCTCTTCCCGTGGGTGCCGTAAGAGTTGGCTAGGGGATCACCTACCAGGAGGTGGGCAGCAGCGCCCTCTGAGGATAGGAAACCGATATATAAAAAAAGATAATTAAGTACAGTCGAATTGAGTAACCTCATTTTTTTAAAGTCGGTCATAAATAGTCTTTAGTTTTGTAAAAATGTGACAAATTCATAATTCATTTATTCATTCCAATTTACAAAAAATACTTAATTTACATCTTTAGTGTTGATGAAATTCACAAAAATTGTTGTTATCTTAGAAACTACAATATAACACTAAAGGCATCGTTAGTAGCGGTGCGAGGATTCCGTGTGTTACAGCTACTAAGGATTCCAAAAACACGGGACTATATATTTTACAAATTAAAATCATTATCATGTTCCCAATATGCTATCAATAAAAAGGATTAGGTAGGCGGCCAGGCATAAATAATATCAAATAAATAACAGAAACGCGAATAAATATTTTTAAATGACAATTTTAATATTTCATTTCAATTAGAGTTATTTAGTTATTTTTGCATAAATTTATGCAAAAATAAAACCAAGTAACCAGTAAAAAAAAAATTGGTTGTCTGTAAAGTCGGTTTACGGACGATAGATTTACGTGATAACGACATAATCATGTATGACTTTGACTTTGACATTGACATTGACCATTGACCATTGACCATTGACCATTGACCATTGACCATTGACCATTGACCATTGACCATTGACCATTGACCATTGACCATTGACCATTGACCATTGACCATTGACCATTGACCATTGACCATTGACTGACTCTGTCTTTATCCATGTGTTGTAGTAATGTATAATGTATTTGTAAGTGTTTTGTGCAAATAAATAAATAAATAAAATAAATAAATGTATTCTAAGCAAAGTTACTTGACGCAACGTGATACCTTATCACTATACCAGCTTTACCAGCCAAAGCTTACTTCCCATAAAATAGGGTAGAGCCATTAATCCTATCTTGGTCTAAGCAGAAACACTGTATTATCTTCTATGCATAATTATTATAATTTTATGCATATGCACACAGTCCTGGGCAAATAGATGGAGACATGCGTTACTTATCTCTACGTATGATAGCATCAGCATATGTATACGTTTATTATATAAATTTAAGATCTTGTTGCACATCACATCCACAATGTACAATCTATCCTGTCCATCCAAAGGTTGTCTGTAAGAGATTGCTTTAGCGATAAGACCGCCGATTGTATAACATAAGCTACAATTAGTATAAAATACACTTTTGATGTACATTTTATGATTTGCAATAAAGAGTTAATCTATCTATCTAATCTATCTATGATAAAGTAATCGTACTACCCTCACGTAATATTCATTGAGGAGAATGCGGCAAATCTGGACAATATAAACATACTAGCAGCGCCCTGCGGTTGTACCCGCGTGGTGATAAAAAACTGTGATAATGGTGATGATGGAAATAAGTCAATCGAGGGTGTAAGCTATCTCCATACTAAATTTCATCAAAATCGGTGTAGTCGTTTGAGCGTGAATAGGTAACGAATATACACATATACACACAAACTTTCGCATTTTTAATATTATTAGGATAAACCTTGTGACACACAAAATAAAATATTCATTTCACTACGGGAGTGTATGTTTCGTGGATTTCTGATTGTAGGTAAAGAATATACTTTTGAAGAAGTATTTTATTGCATTTCTGCCTTTTTTTTTTTCTTATTTATTTTAGGATCTACAAACAGTACAAAAACTTACAATTAGGTGCGAAGAATATATGAATAAGTATAGGTAGTTAATGTACCAACAGCGTAGACCACAGATTGAAAAGTATTTACAGTATTCCTGATCGAAGATTTCCGTGCTTTGTCGGCCGCAATTGCGATTGCGACCTTCTTTAGCGGCGTTTTGCACTTTTGTATGGGGAAAAAAACTCGCGTCAGATCGTAAGATCGTCAGAACGACGTGACGTCTTCGAATTCGAAAGACGGAAGGAGAGTAGACTACTGTTGAAATTTAAACTTAAATGTGTAACGAATAAGGAACATTTTCGTTTCTTGGTAGTTTTATTTGATAATGTCGTTTTGTTAAAAGTATTATTGAGTTCGGTTATCAAAATGCCGATTTTAAGATTTCATGGTTTCAAAAAAAAGGTCATCATGTTAATTCCATGTATCCACTAATATTATAAATCTGAAAGTTTGGATTGTAGAATGGATGGATGGTTTGTTAATCAATCACGACAAAACGGCTGGATTTGGATGAAATTTGGTATGTAGATACTTCAGGTCCCGGAATAACACATAGGCTACTTTTCATCATCATCATCATATGTTCAAATTTTCACTTCTGCCGGCACTGCCGGAGTGCAATAGGTTGTTATTTTTATTAAATAAATCATAGTTACAATAAACATATTTTTTTGCTATTTTTCCGAAGGTAGACAAAAAGAAGAAGGTTGTTCTACTGTAACATCTGTGGATAGACTGACGACGTACGTCATAACTAACGCCTGTGGACATTATACTGATGGTATGGAATGTCATTGGTAGATTGGGTCGAGGCGATATGCCATATCTCGAACACGGTAATGACACGGCTGAGGCAAGATGAGGCACATTGGCTAAGCTTAGACTGGATACGGTATAAACAACTTATCCAGTTTGTTAAACTAGAATATTTGAAATAATATTATATATGTATTTTATAAAGACATATATTTGCTTTCATTATAAAGGAAAGCCAATTATGCTCATAAATAAATTTCTAGCTTTATTGTTAAAAAAAATTGTCTCTATGGTTGCTTGTAGGTCTTTAGTGGTAAAAAAGCTTATTATATACACTGGTATAAGAATTTTTCCTTGGAGTAACACATATACTACTTTTAAACCCGGAAAAGTAGCTCCCGTGGTACGATTGAGGTAGCGGGAAAACCGTAGTCCACGCGATTAACACCTAGAGGCGATACTAATTGGATAATAGTAGCGATAATAATAAAGACGTGGGTCTGGGTGTGTATATGTATATAAGTATATATATATCAGTCATCAGGTTACCATAGCACAGGCTCTGCCTAGTTTGGGACCTGAAGACCTTGTGTGAATGTTAATAAATAAATAAATAAAAAAAAGCTGGCCATTATATCGATTTTGACAGTCACAAAATGTCACTGTCAGATAGCAGATGTCGGTGCCTCATCTATCATTCAGCCACAACCTGCAACCAATTGCTCTCACACAAGGGTGCTCGCTGTTTATGTGATAAATCGGCGCTCTCTAGGAATCTTGTAGTATCCTCACGGAAGCGCTCGCGTGTGTTACATTGCCTTTTATCACATTTTTCCAACTGGTATACGAGAGCTCATGTATTTATCATGAGCCAGCGCTTCTGCTATATGTAATTGCTGAAATTCTGCATATCTGTGTATACCGTAGTTTCTCTAATCTTGACATTTATAAAGCACATTGCAAGCTACAGATTTGAATACGTAAAATCCAGGATTTGGATGTTATGTTATTTTTTAAAAGCTAGTTGGTTTTGTGAAGGGCTTGTCCTTTTAGAAGCATTTATGGTTCTGTTCGGCTATCAAAGCTAACACAAGTGAACGTATTTGATATTTTAACCTCAAACTCCTTAACTTCTTAATTATTTTTCTCGATAATAAATCATAAAACCATCGCATTTAATTTGAAATAGTGATAAATAATTACAGTGATGTATGTTTTCACACAATCAGATATATTTTTTTATAACACATAATAATTGTTACGTCAACGCAAAATATTCCTAATTAGCTATGGATTTTTGAAGTATAGTTTTCAATATAGATAATTAGTAGAAATTTAAAGGAGGATGGCAGACTCCCATACATTTGCAGCCTAGAAGAAAAAAACCGCGTTCGTGAATGAAACTTATAAGTATCGATAGAGCAATAAATACATTGTATATTGTATATTCAATCATTTTCCTAGAAGTTGGGAGTAAAAAGTTATCATGGAAAATCATCTGTGTCAGTATGCTAACTATAAGTCCATTATGCGAACCATTCAATGGATCCCTATCCATCTATAGGATCGTAGACAGAGAAAGCAATATTGCATGGATCGCGCTACAGATACAGATTACTTATTATATTCTGGAATAAACTAGGCATGGGTGTGTTTATGAACGCAGTCCGGGTCTACAGAGCAGCTGACTACAGATTATATTGTAACAATAACAATTAATGTCAAAGCGTAAGTATTCGAACGCAACAAACACAATGAGAAGGATAGGGTGCGTTCGAAAACTACAAACACCACATAAATAAATAAAATAAAAGTACTTCTGATTCCCAACTTTATAAATAATGTAAATTATTCACGGAATCCACAAAAATATAATCTAAATTTTCATATATAAAGAATACATGAACGGGTTGTCATTTCGTTTTTCGGGAGCAAGGTTGGTTCTGCCACCCTCCTTTAAACATTAGAAGTAAATAAGGCAACTAATAATGCTAACATGAACAAAGATATTGTAATGTAACAAACCGACTAGGACTCACGTGGACACACTGGAAAATTACTCTCCGTCCAGTTTCGAACTTATTTGCAGTTCTTCATCTGGGAGTTATGATCGTGCCAGGCGGCTACTGCGATGATACACATAGATACCTATTCACTTGCGACTCGAAGGTTGCATTAAAATTTGTGTCAAAATACAGATTAAGGCAATAAACTCCACTCATTAGCTATACGCACTATGATTGTGGAATCAAAACTTTTTGTGCGATAAAGTATACCTTTGTCGCACAAAAATTTTTGCTTCCACAATCGGTTTACAAGCGATCCACAATCGCTTCTAAACCCATACATATTATGTTACGTTAAACGTTCGCCGTTATTGCTAGTATCATTCCAAATGCCTAATATACCTAGAAACATCATATTCGATTTTGTATTACCATTTTGTATTAAATGGAAGTAATCGAAACCCTCTCAAGTGTGGAATTACCGTCTTCATTGAGTGCAGAAGAAGCGGCAAGTCTCAACCAATATGTATTAATATATCGAATGGGAAAGCTATCAGGAACGATATTAATTTCGTCCGTCTTTATATCTATAGTAAGGATTATAAATGTAGATAAAATAGTGGGCTTTACGTGTTTTATTAACTTATTACCTATTAGTATTTATGGATGGCTGGACTGTGTGAGGAAGGAAACTTTTATGAAAGGTGTGAGCACTGGGACGACTAACGATAGAAGAGAATGGAAGAGGAAAATATGTTGTGCCGACCCCACCTAGCATGAGATAAGGGCAAAAGGAAAAGTATTTATAAAATTTTGCTTACTACACATAATTTAATTAGCAGTTTTCATATTGTTCAAGGTATAGATGTCTACATAGTTCCACATATAAAATTAAATAAATTTGGAAAATTTCAAATGCAAATGCTTGTGTGTAGTGTGTGTATGTGTGTGTGCGTGTGTGTGTGTGTGTGTGTGTGTGTGTGTGTGTGTGTGTGTGTGTGTGTGTGTGTGTGTGTGTGTGTGTATTGCTAAGAATTTCCTGCGAATACATTTTTTATTAATTTTATCAATTGATTTTCTTGGTCTTACCTCAAACCAAACACTCATTGGTTTAGTGTCGGTAGTTGTTGCTTAAGTAGTAGTACTACTCGCCAATACATGTCAGGAAGAGTCATATTCTAATGATAATATTTCTCATTGCCTGAAAACACGGATAATACGACCTTTTCTAAAAATACAACCCAGCTAGAAAGATTTTTCGGCATAGGAGCAAATATTTATGCGATGAATGTGGGTGTCTTCCCTGCCTTCTGCGAAACAGGAAATCTTAGTGCGGGGGTTTAAGTCTGAGGATTGAAAAAGAAATATTATTTTTACACCCTAACCCCCTCTCTAGGATTCCCTGTATCGCGGGAGGCATAAACACACACAACCACAGCACACAAACGTTCAAGACCCAGAACAAACACCTGCACTCATGGCATAAATATTTTCCCCTGCCGGGATTCGAACCTAGGACCCGGGAGACCCAGAAGGCATGTACATAATAATATTACAATGTACGTAGTTCAAAATACGTTTCTACAACAGTTAGTACAATAATCGATAGCCCATCAGGTGCATTCCAATACTAATTAACCCTAATGGAAGATGGTTGCATGAGGTTTATGCTTTAGTTTTTAACCAGCGATTTCTAGTTACGATAATTAGACTATCTTCTCTCAGCCATGTGCGTCCACTGCTGGACGTATGCCTCCCCCATATAGGAGGGATTTGCCAATACTCGCCACGCTTGGCAGGCGGGTTGGCGAGCGCAGTATGATTTCTAATCCTCAGAAGGCGCTGCTGCCCACCTTCTGGTAAGTGAACCCTTAGCCGACTCTTACGGCACCCGCGGGAAGAGACGGGGGAGTACTATTCTAGGCCGGTACCACCACGGCCGTTAGACTATAATTTCATGGAAATAAAGTTGAACTTCCCATTTCCCAAATATCCCATTACTGTGGAAATAAATTACGTATAGGATTGTGTTTAGTGTAAATGCGTGGCGTAGGATATATTCTAGACATATTTTTTATAATAATAAAATGGCACGGTCCCTGGAGTCTGTGGAGTGTAATATTCCAAATAAAACAATAAAAAAAAGGTTTACAGGATGTTAAGTCTGCATATTTTCTTCTTGACCTCTGGTTATAGACAGATATATGTAATTCGTAAAGAACTGCACTGCGCTCGTCGCCCTGGGATATAAAGTTGGTAAGTCTCATGTGCCTGTAATTTCACCGAAAACCATATCCTTCAAATCGGAAGACAGTAATGCAAACATTACTGCCTGGCGGTAGAAATAGATATAGTCGAAGAGTCACACAGTTAATCTTCTTGTTTATTTAAAAGGCGTAATAAGGATTGGCATCAGATAAGCCAGAAAAACTCCAACGGCATATATTCTACCACTGGGAGCAAGAGTGTCTTGATTTGGTGACGACATTAATTAATTACCCTTAATTAAATTAACCGAAAAACGGCCTTAATTTCTGTGTTTGTGTAGGAAATTTATGAATTAGTAATGTATATAAACCTAACCAGTTTAGATTTTTGTTTTAAGTATGATATGTTATTGTCATACTGTGGCATATAATAATAGATAATATTACCGTCACTGTGGCTATATATTTTTTTATATTTTATTATGTTTATTTTCGATATTTAAAATAGCTAGAATATATTGCTTAACATAGTTTACATTGAGTGGTAGTCAAACCTAAAGCTTAGTACACAATAGCGTGAGCATTGAAGTTACACAATTAACATCGCTCATCAACCCGCAGTGTGCACGCCACCCCATTGACGTCATAATTGCAAATAGTTTGAATTTGCAAAGCCCTATTAAAACAAACAATGGTATTTCAATTATAGACTGTAAGACTTATTTAAAAGCACAATTTTACTTGCTCCGTAAAAAAAAATAGATGTATATGTGGAAAAGAAATACATTTCCTTCGGTAGGTAAATTAAAAGCAAACAACTGCTGCATTTTTTGCTAACCCACTGCAGCTGAATCATGGCTGCCATAGGAAATGGCAGAGTAATTGAGGGCAAAGGTTTAATTTTTAAAAGTAAATGCGACCAATGGTTTATATATAAAAATTAAGAGATGGGGCGCGGCTGACTATAGGAACATCTAATATATATAAATCTCGTGTCACAATGTTGGAGTCCTCAATGGACTCCTAAACCACTTAACCGATTATAATAAAATTCGCACACCATGTGCAGTTCGATCCAACTTGAGAGATAGGATAGTTTAAATCTCAAATTATAGTCGCAATTTTAATTTATTGCTAAATAAATTATCTGTTAACTCCAAATGATTCTAACAGATGTCGATACCTTTCGACTGGGTTGAGTAAGTAATCAATAGATGGCGCTGCTATGGTAAGTTGTCTGTTATTATTTGACAGTCACAATTATCTGTTAACTCCAAATGATTCTAACAGATGTCGATACCTTTCGACTGGGTTGAGTAAGTAATCAATAGATGGCGCCACATGGCCACAGCAACGCGTGGCCGGGTCAGCTAGTCTTATAATAAATATCATTCTTTCTTCTAAGGTTGGAATTTCGTTACCTTTTATTTCTTGGAGAATTGGCCTTAAACCTGGCTCGTATCTGCTCAACAATAAGCAAAGTATTCATATGACATCTTAATACAAAGTTCTAGAGAAATAATCATTACGTCAGTACGTAGGTTGTTTATTCCTTGGCAATGGGATCTTAAGAATCGTAAGGGAAACCTGCCTTAGATAGTCCACAGTAGCAGGTCATTTTGCCCCAAACCATTAGTCATTTGGACGACTTACAGTTTGCTTAGAGATCCTTGTTCGTAATTGAAGAGCCTTTCAAGTTTTAACTTTATTGACCGAATATCCCGTATATGTAGCCAGCATACTATCAGCACGTTGGGCTAGATCGTTAAGTTGCGTAAACATAATCTCATAAAAGAATTTCCAATTTTTCATGATAAAAAAAGTCTGTTTCACTGAATAGCGTTGAACAAATTTCTACCTTGAACAATGTCGTTTACAATGACTATTACAAACTTTGTATTGTTGGTATTAAAAATTAAAAACCACTGTACACTTATAGCAGTAAAATTATATGTAATAAATATAAACAAAACATGTCAAGAGATATTGAAATTTAAATAGTGATGTTTCATGTCGACGCCGTACTACTTTATTGTCTATAAATATATGTTATACCAATTCGAGACTTTAAAAATAGTATCTCAATAATACGAAAATTAAATAAAAATAAATATAGAAACGAATAAATATTCGCTAAACCCATCCCAAAAGCTTTTATTAAATCTCAGTATTTTCAGGCAGTTTCAATAGCCACAATCTCACTTTTAGTCCATGTTGGTTTACATTACTGTTGGCAACAATAGATCCATTGTTAAAGCACAGCGCCACAAGACTGAAATATTCGCATTGCAAGTACGAAAACCGACCAAGTTAACAGATAATTGTGACTGTCAAATATTAACAGACAAATAAGCAATATTAGCAATAAATTAAAATTGCGACTATAATTTGAGATTTAAACTATCCTATCTCTCAAGTTGGATCGAACTGCACATGGTGTGCGAATTTTATTAAAATCGGTTAAGTGGTTTAGGAGTCCATTGAGGACAAACATTGTGACACGAGATTTATATATATTAGACTAAAAAAATGTGTATGTACTAATCGCAAAAAAGGAATGTTAAGAGTTAATGAAAGCTTAGTAAAGAATCTCATCATTAGATGAGGTCTACGCAAAAGCCTATTTTAAACAAGAATTAAAGCGATTTAGCAATATTCAAATAAGAAAGATTAAATAAAATTAAGAAGCGCATTGTCTTAATCAGTGCCGTTTTATAGGAGTCATCAGCTACTTAGGTACCTACCGCAAAAAACTAATTAGGGGCCTTCATTTCGAACAATGCTCTCGTTTCAAAAGGAATCTTGATTTGGATTCTCAAGTGCTTACCTAAGTAATTGGCATCAGAAATGCCGTCTACATTTAGGTAATTAAACTTTAAAGGCATAATAAAGTATAATTGTTGATGCCGAATCGTAATAATTGCGAGAGGTTATGATAGAGTACCACTGCCGTGGTGGTACCGGCCTAGAATAGTACTCCCCCATCTCTTCCCATGGGTGCCGTAAGAGTCGGCTAAGGGACCGCTTACCAGAAGGTGGGCAACAGCGCCTACTGAGGATCGAAAATTATACTGCGCTCGCCAACCCGCCTGCCAAGCGTGGCGAGTATTGGCAAATCTCCCCTATATGTGGGAGGCATTTGTCCAGCAGTGGACATCCTATGGCTGAGATGACGATGATGATGATGACAGAGTACATATATTAATTTGTAAACTGAACTAATTAGGCTTTATCAGCAAGGTGAGTATTTATGTATTCCAATGACACTAGCTGCGCCCCGCGGTTTCACACGCGTGTTTATGATAATTATGAAAAGTAGCCGACTGCGACACTCATACATAACGTAGCTTTCTAGTCTTAAAATAATTTTCAAAATCAGTTGATTAGATCTCAAAGTAGATACAACCTTACAAATTTTACAAACAAACAAAATAGGTTTATTTGAAAGAATATTGTCTTATAGTAGGTGTTTTATGAAATACAAGTATCAAATAATCTACCTAGACAGGTGTACAAATATTTCTATGGACATGTATTATAGTTAAACTTTTAAAATTATATATTTATTTCATTAAGCTTGTCTTTCAAAAACCTACCTTTTTATTTCTTAAAATATTATAAATAATTATATGGAATAGATATAAACTTGTACCCAAAATGTAATCCACCAGACTCAGTAAATCATAATTTAAAATAATGTTTTAACTTCCCGATACGTACAATCATGGAGTCTTCAAATCATGAGTGAATAGGTACCTTCTAGGTTTACGTGCTAAATCCTAGACAACGTCATCACTTAACATCAGGTGAGACAGTTGTCCCAACTTCACAGTTGAATAAAAATAAACTTGCAACTAATACCTTCTTGGCCTTCCTCTACCTCAATATCTACATTCATGCTAAGTACTCCTTTTGTTAAATGTTTTTCATCCTTTCTCATGACATGCCCGATGCACGTACCAAGCCAATCTATTCCCTCATTATATAATCTATCCCACTAAAATTTATTCTACACTTAAATAAAAAAAGGAGGCAATCACGATCTTACCCATATAGACTATATTTTATTTTATTTATTTATTTTAAAAAAAGGAGGCAATCACTATCTTACCCATATAGACTAGATTTTATTTTATTTATTTATTTTAAAAGAAGGAGGCAATCACTATCTTACCCATATAGACTAGATTTTATTTTATTTATTTATTTTATTTGTTTCACACTCAGACCCCGCACTATGATTCCCTGTATCGCGGGAGGCATGGACACACACAATCACAGCACACAAACACCCAAGACCCGGGACAAACATCGCACGAATGTTTGCCCCTGCCGGGATTCGAACCCAGGGTCCCGACGACACAGAAGTCAATATCACTAACCACTGCGCCACGGCGACCGTATATAACAATAAAGACGCTGGTTTGTGGCGAAATAATGTAGACTAAGCCTTACTCAGCCTTCTTTATAACGCCACCCTCATCGCCGCTGGTGCCACTATGGTTATTAGAAAATACACTGACATTTATTTTTTATATCAACAATAGACCATATCCACACATTGGAACTTATTATTGAAAAATACGAGGAAGTCAAATGTTCACTCTATCTTGCCTTTATTGACTATGCAAAAGCTTTTGACACAGTTTCTCACGACAGTATGTGGAAAGCGCTACAAGAATGCGAGGTACCTTCGGAGACTATAGAACTCTTAAAAGACATATACGGAAAAAGTACAAGTAAGGTAAAACTAGATAAAAAAGGTTCCGAAATACATATATGTAGAGGCGTTCGCCAAGGGGATCCTATATCACCGATAATTTTTATTGCCATATTACAAAGCATAATGAAAACACTGAATTGGGAAAACAAAGGTATAAATATTCAAGGCCATTTTCTTAGTAATCTCAGATTCGCTGATGACATTGTCCTCTTCTCAGAAAATGCAAAACAACTGGAAAAAATGATAAAAGAAATACATGATGTCAGCTATGAAATCGGTTTGCAATTAAACATAACTAAAACAAAAGTTATGACAAATAATGTGAAAATTCCTATACATATTAATAATGTTCTTCTAGAATATGTTCAAGAGTATATATATCTTGGCAAACAAATAGCCTTCAAAAAATCTCGACAAAGAGATGAATTAACTAGACGTGTTAACCTGACATGGAATAAGTTTTGGAGCTACAAGGAAGCTCTTAAGTCCAACCTACCAATCACACTCAAGAAATATATTTTAGATTCATGTATTTTACCATGTCTCTCTTATGCTTCACAAACTTGGATATTCAACAAATACACGGAAAACAAACTACTTACAACACAGAGAGCCATGGAACGCAGCATACTAAATCTAAAATTGAAACATCGCAGAAAAAATAAGGACATAAGGAAGACAACCAATGTGATTGATGCTCTCCAGCACTGTAAGAGACTTAAATGGAAATGGGCTGGCCATATTGTACGTATGAGTGATAATAGATGGACAAAAAAGATAACCATGTGGAACGGTCCAACAGGCAAGAGAAGCAGGGGTAGGCCAAAAGAGAGATGGCTCGACGAAATAGTAAAAATCACTGGAGCAGACTGGGAAGATAAGGCGAACGACAGGACGACGTGGAGAAACAAGGAGGAGGCCTTTACTCGTTGAGAGGTCCTTAATATTTTAAAGTAAATTTCTTAGGTTAATTATACTTTTATTTAATTTTTTTAAATGCTATAAGTTAGTTAAGTATATATAAACAATTGTTACTATTTTATTAAGGAAAATAAAAGGCTTTATTATTATTATTATTAGATCTAACGTTTAACCACTATCCCACTTGATGGTCAGTGACGATATGGTCGAAGATGTTATCACGCTAGACCTAGAATGATCACTGGCTCTCAAGGACTGCTGCCTGAACACACTATGTGTTTGTTGACAGTTTTTTAAGCTTGAGGGTGGTAGCTAGCCAGGCGGGTATATGAAAATACCCACCACCATGCTGGGAATTTGATAACGCTGTTACCTTCACCAGAAGCTCAAGCTGGTGTTGGGGATCGAACAAGTGTCCGTCAGTTTGACAGGCGACGCTCCTCCCGCTGAGCTATCATCGCTTCAAAGTGATGATGATGTTTTTAACGGTTTAACATTGTCTGTAAGATGTAAGTGCCTTAAAACTATTAGGAAACATAAACGAGTCATAGCCTCAGCTATGTCAACGGGCACTAAAAGTTTATTTAAAAAATTTTACTGGCTTTGACTATAAACGTGAATTTTTTTAATTTTTTTTTATTGGGCATATATAGGCATATAGGCAAGCGTTTGACCACTATCTCACCTGATGTTAAGTGATGATGCGGTCTACGGTGGAGCACGCCTGCCTTGAAGATACCTATTCACTCGTGACTGAAGATACCCAGGTTGTATGTTTGCGGAAACACAGATTTAGGCAATAAATTCCATTCGTTAGCTGTACGCACTAGGAATGTGGTAGCAAAACGCTTCGTGCGACAAGTTGGAAAGTCCACCATGTATGGATGTCGCATTGCCGTCCGTCTGGTCGTCCTAAGATGGAATGGGGATGGTGGAATCAAATTATGCAACTCCAGAGCACACTCCCCGAAATGTAAATGAATAAAGCCGGATACCACATATATATAATAATGTGTCAAACTCACGAGAATGTCCAATCAAAAATTAGCCTTTCTTTCAATTACTATGACAGGCTATATGATCTGTGCTTCCACCACATCGCTACTGACTATCAAGTGAGATAGTGGTCAAAGGCTAGATGACGAATCAAAACTTTTTTTTAAGTGAAGTAAATATATTGCGTTCAGATACATTTTTTAACCTGCCATTATAACTGACACCCTCTCACATACACACATGCACTTTCAGTACACACACAGAGAGGATCCTTCCCATCATAATGTACTTGTTCAATATTTAGTGTCATACTGTTTCTATAGAATAAGTTTCAGTTTTGGTTCAATTATGTTTTTACTAGTTATAGCGTTATATGTGAAGAAAATAGGTCAACACGGCTAGTTTTAATTTATATTCTAAGGGGAGGGAGCTGTAAGTTGAAACACAGGCAGTGAGCCTAGTTCGGCGACAGATAGCCAAAATTTAATATGTGCATAACTCTAGCCATTTAAATGATGTAAGTGCGCAATTGTATCTGAATAAACTTTTTATTATTTATTATTATTATTATGAGGCAAGCTCGAGGCATCATTGTTCTTTATTCCCTTCAGAATTTCTTCTTTGTTCCAAAAGCTATCAACAGCTTCAATCAAGTAAGAAATTGGTGATCTCGATTGGATGTAGAGGCCCCTCGTGTGTGTGCCTGCGTCTTAGAGATAAGCCTTTTAGTATGTGAAGAAAATAGCATACTGAATTCTCTGAGGAGGCATTTTTGAGGCTCCAAAATAAATGCGGGTGTAGATATGGGCTAGCAGGATTATGGAATTCATTTGCATTTTTCCGAGCGAGGTTTTCTGTTTCAGTTTATATTTATTCCGTATTTTTAATTTTCAGGCACCAGGACTCCTAGAGAGCGAGGATATATATACAAACCAGCTGCGCCCTGCAGTTTTACCCGCGTGATAATGATTGATGATGATGATGAAAAGTAGCTTTTGTGTTATTCTGGGACTTGAAGTATCTACACACCAAATTTCATCAAGATCCATTCAGCCGTTCTGACTTGATTGAGTAACAAACATCGATCCATCCATCCAAACTTTCACATTTATAATATTAGTAGGATATGGACTTGAGACATTGGACAACCCAAACTAATATTGGCAAATCCAACTTGTAGCGGGTGAATCAGTGCGGGAGCGTCCTTTACGTTTTGGTCGAGGCAAGCCGCCTGCGCGTTATTCACCCATACTTTAGTTGCGTGATTAGGAACGCGCCGCGCAGTAGGATTTCGCCGAGATTACATTACAGGCAGACAACAGAGAGTCGCGAGAATTATTATTGGAATGGCGGCGAGTGAAGTTATGCATTTTTAACCGACTTCAAAAAGGAGGCTACTCAATTCGACCGTATATATGTTTTTTTTTTATGTGTGTTCGCGGATAACTTCGTCGTTTATGAACCGATTTTGATGATTTTTTTTTGTTAGATAGAGTATACTTCCGTGGTGGTCCCATTTAAATCGGACAAGTGGTTTTTGAGTTATACTTCAATAACTGAAAAGTGCTATGCGTATCTTGATGATATTATTGTCGCTGTTGCAGACATCGCAGAACACACAATGACAATTAATTGATCCCGTGAGTAGCAAAGGTCACTGAAAAGGGTAAACCAAAATTTTTTAACAAAAAATGCAACCGACTTCAACACTCAAAAGTGTGAAATAACTTGTCGAAGTCGGTACCATGAGCACAATATTGTGATGATAGATACTTTTGTGTATCATGGTACCGACTTCAACAAGTTATTTCACACTTTTGAGTGACGAAGTCGGTTGCATTTTTTGTTAATTTTTTTTTTTGTGTGTATAGAAATATGAAGTTGTCAACCGTAAGAAAGACTCTATTTAGTTAGCTGACCCACCGCGACTATAAACTTTAAATATGTCATTCCACCCAAAGCTCAGTTTTCTATAAGTTTCATTGCTCACACTTTCCATCTGGATATTTTGTACGTCTTTCGAAGACTTTGCCAAGTTGTTTGCCTGAGCCCAACCGCCGCGGGGTAATCGATAAGAATGCGAGTTTATTGAAATAACGCTTTTACTGGTTGCTCATGTATAATGTTGGCTTGGATATCTGCTATTGGTAGTGATTCGCTTATTCAACTGAACTAAACTAAAATATTTCAAAATAAAATAAGTTCTTATACGGTTACAATAAAGTCTAAATTAGAATGAGACTTAATAAATTACTTAAATAAACATCACTAAAGTTAAATGTATTTATTAAATTTGCGGGTAGTTTTAGGTAAATTAAGTCGCCACTTATTTGGTGTCTACTAAAACTACCCGCAATTCGCTAACAATGGAATAAAACTCGTCTAATATTAGTGAGAGCGTTGTAAGGAGTTATACGAATTTGAATTTTAGCGTAAATAGTATACGAGCTATTTCATTTTGAGGAATTTTAGTGAAATTTAGTTAGTTCGTGTGATTAACAGAATTAGGGCCGTGTTATGGAAGTGAAATTCTCTGTGAACAGAATAAGCTAATATATTGATTATTTATTGAGTTGGTATGGCATCTTTTTTCTTGCTTATTACCCGACTGCGAAAAAAGGAGGGTTATGTTTTTTATGTAAACTGATTGATAGTGTCGTATCCGTTTGTCATTAGAATTTTATTTGTATTCGCTATAGTCTAGTCAATAAGTTCAAAAACGTGTAAAATAGAGATAAAGTTCATAAAAATATGAGCGATACCTCATTGGATTCGGTATCACCTCTATAAAAATGTATTTGAAGGATTTTGGTGCAGATAAAATATTGCGATTGATGTTAACAAAATGAGATAAAAAGTAAATCATTTGACAACCAATCAAATATCAATCAATCAATTTTGAGAAAAGGTTACTAGGCTCTCTATGCCAAGGAAGGGCTTTAAATGCTGCTTAAAATCAGTCAATCAATCAATTGCTAAATTGAGTATAATTATGAAGATTATATGTGTTCATACCTCCTTAATATGTAACAAAATTACTAATCCTACTAATATTATAAATGCGAAAGTTTGTGTGTAAGTCTGTAAGTGTGTATGTGTGTATGTGTGTATGTGTGTATGTTTGTTACCTCTTCATGCTCTAACGGCTACACCGATTTCGATACAATTTGATGTGGAGATAGTTTAGATTAACACATAGGCCACTCTCATCTCATCTCATCTCATCTCATCTCATCTCATCTCATCTCATCGCATCATCATCACCACGCGGGTGAAACCGTGAGGCGCCACTAGTTACTATATATTTTTTTTTTTATTGGAAATAGGCAGGCGTTTGACCACTATCTCACCTGATGTTAAGTGATGATGCGGTCTACGATGGAGCATGCCTGCCTAGAAGATACCTATATATAGTCTAAATTGAGTATTCTCATCAAAAAACAAGAGGTTTTGAATTAATCATGTTATTCCCTCATTCCACTTGGACGTGATTCACGTACCACATATCTTATTTAAGAGAACAGAGATCATTTGGTTGGGTGGAAGTGTCCTTCGGTACATATTACTGTCTTGATAGAAAGATAGGTAACTCTTTATTTGTTTCTACAATTGAACAAAAGTAACTTAATATATTCTTAACATATTATTATAGCTTAACAACATTCTCCTAATATTTACACTATCCAAGGAAAATGTTTTTTTTTTTTTTACTTATTATAAGTTTGCGTTTGACAACTGTCTCACCTGATGTTAAGTGATGATGTTAAGTGTTTAGTTGTTTACTTGTATAATCGCACTCTGAGTCTCAAGACACAGGCTGTCGCCTAGTTTGAGACTTCCTGGTAACTTATAACTTAATCACACATTGTTATACTCCATATGTCTTGTAATTAGTGGTGTTTTGTGTTAGACAATGTACTTTTTAGAAATAAATATTGATTTGATTTGATTTGATATTTATTACGCTTCTAGCTTATAAACTATGTACTTTTTTGTTTTCAAAAGTGAGGTCACCGATAACCAAGATTTTTCTAGAGTCGCAAAAACTAGTATTTTTATAAACACTGAAACAATGACATAGTCAAACTAAATATCAAGTTTGGAATAGAAACGCTTTAAGCGATAATAATAATATAATAATAATATGGGACAACATTCACACAAAGTCTTCAGGTCCCAAACTAGGCAGAGCCTGTACTATGGTAACCTGATGACTGATATATACATATATGCATACTTATATATATACTTATATACATATACACACCCAGACACAGGTCAAACAGACATGTTCATACACACAAATGCTTGACCTATCCGGGAATTGAACCCGGGACCAGCGGCTCAGAAGGCAGAGTGCTACCAACTGCGCCAACCGACCAGTCAGATAAATAAATATATCCGCCTATAAATAAATCGATAAATCCGCCTTTTGTTCCTCTAGGATTATTAACTTTGTCTAAGATACTATCCTTATTATATATATGTGGAATCCGGTTTTACTCACGTGGTCGCCGCGATCTGGCAGCGTAAACTCACCTGAGGATGAGCATCGGACATGCTCGAAACCTAGGTCGAAACCTCGACTATAAACGTGAGTAAAGCCGGATACCACATATATATATAATAATGTGTCAAACTCACGAGAATTTCCAATCAAAAAAAGATACTATCCTTCCTACTAATATTATAAATGCGAAAGTTTGTGTGTACGTGTGTGTGTTTGTTACCTCTACACGCTCAAAAAGCCACACCGATTTTTATGAAACTTGGTATAGAGATAGCTTATACCCTGGATTAACACAGCTTATTTTCATCATAACCATCATCACCGTTTTTCATCACCACGTGGGTATAATCGCGGGGCGCAGCTAGTGCAAATATAAAACAAACACTCATCTTGTATTTACGATAGCTATGGAAAATCAATAGAAGTAATATGTACTGTTGTACGTAGTACATATTACTTCTATGGGAAAATCTTATACAAATGTTGTATAGAAAAAAAAACATTGTCACACGAATCCCGTATGACAGGAAGGGTATTAAATTCTTACACTTCTGTTGCTGTCGTTTCGTTTATTTTGTGTTTAATTTTGCACCAAATTGTCAGAAGTTAACTTTTTTGTTGAGCTCGTTGAATAAGCTTTGAATAAATTTAACCCAAAGTACCGAGTTTTGGCTCTTTTTGTCATGTGTTAAGGCGAGTCCGATTATTAAACTTAGATTAGTATACATATATTAGATACTAGCTGCGCCCCGCGCTTTTACCCGCGTGGTGATGTTTGATAATGCTTATGATGATGATCAATGATGTTTTACTAAAGATGACGTATATTCATACAGCGCGGTGCTCAGATTTTGTTCCTTACAGAAGACATAAACATGCTTACTGCGACAGATAATACGGTGCAAATAATATAGAAAAGGATAGCTATATGTTTAGACTGGCGCTTGAAATACGCGTCATAATGAAAATTACTACAATTGACTTAATTTTGCCGCCTCAGTTTCCGCGCGCTTATGCCACATCTACCTCATATAAAAATATAATATCATTGATGATGATGATGAAAAGTAGCCTATGTGTTATTACCGGACCTGAAGTATCTACTTACAAAATTTCACCCAAATCCGTTTTACCCGCCTGTTGATGAAAAACGGTGATGATGATGATGATGAAAATAAGCCTATGTGTTAATCCACAGTATAACCTATCTGTGTTCCAGATTTCATCAAAATCCGTTTAGTAGTTTTTGCGTGAAAGAGGAACAAACATCCATAGTCGCTTTCTCTGTTCCTATATCCCTATGTATGCTTAAATCTTTAAAACTACGCAACGGATTTTGATGCGGTTTTTTTTATAGATAGAGTGATTGAAGAGGAAGGCTTATATGGATAATAACATCCATTAATGATATAGGCTATATATTTTATACCCGTGCGAAGCCGCAGCGGGTCGCTAGTATAATAATTAGTAGGATTGCAGTCGAGTTTTACTATCCAATATATGAGATATTTGTTATTATTCTATCCAATATCTCGATGGGAATTCGAACTCGTTGATTTTGCAAATAAAACACATCCTGTATTGTTTCCACAATTCTGTAGTCGTGGGTTCAAGTCTCACTAGCAGCCGAATTTTTTCCTTCAAATAATTTGAACGTAGAGAAGTTCCGCCTAGCGTGTTGTGCAATAAACCATAAAACTCTTACACTTATAATGTAGTACAGAAATAAATTCTATGTAAAGAATCCAAATGTACGGGTCATTAATTTAGGGAGACATTGGTGGGGCGGCTGGACCTGTCACCGACTGACTAAGGACTTGAGTGGGGTCAAGTAAGGAAGCGGAAATTATTTACGCCTTTTTTTTCTGAAACGGACGAAAGTGACTTTAGAACCAAAAACGTGTTTCTGCTTACTGGGTTTTGTTAATGCTTTGTTTACTGTAGAATGTAGAAGCATTACCTTCGAATATTTCGAGTGCAACTTATATTAATATGCATTCTTCAAATCTTGGAAAATGCATTTGCTTCAATGTGTTTTTGATAGCAATCTTTGACAATGAGTTAGTTCATTTTATGTGGGATAGATGGCGGTAAACATAACAATGCAATACGCTTATTACCGTATTATGATGCTTAGTTATACAAATACTAAGCACTGCTGTTAGCTACTACTATTGTCGTTGTCTGACAATAAAATGAATTTGAATGTGAATTTGAAATACAAAAATTTCTTTCAAACAATTATCTATACTAATATTATAAAGAGGTAAACTATGTGGGTTTTCATCATCATCACCACGCGGGTGAAACCGTGGGGTGTAATATTGGTAGTAAATATACTACCAATTGCCGCAATTGACCAGCAATTGATTGAAACTTATCTGATATTAGAGACAGGGTTGCATCGAGTTTAGAGAGTTAGACCTTTCTTATTTTATATTATTTTCTTTCTCATTTTAAATATTCTTGATCGTAGTTCAAGAATTATCAACGAAGATTTATCACTTTGTAAAATCAGATATTTTTTTTTTTTTTATATCACACTCAGACCCCCGCACTAGGATTCCCTGTATCGCGGGAGGCATGGACACATACAATTACAGCACACAACATTCAAGACCCGGGACAAAAATCTACACTCATCGCACAAATGTTTGCCCCTGCCGGGATTAGAACTCAGGGTCCCGACGACACAGAAGTCAATGTCACTGACCACTGCGCCACGGCGACCGTCTTACGATCTTACGTTGATCAGATCTTACGTTGAACATGTCCTGCTACCTTTTCCATTTAAAATCCAATTAAAATTTTAAAAGCGCGTATTCGACTCCATAAATAGGTACACAAACATTAAAACCTTAAAGCAATTTGAACTCAATTACGACGGTTTATTTTCCGTAATGGAAAAGGTATTCTTTTGTTAAGAGTAAATTTAATTCGTTCGTATGGACATTCCAAGCCATTTATTGAAATGATGTTTCATCAAAAAAAACCTGATTGGTTTCTGTGAAAATATTGTATTGTAAAATAGATAGCACTGAAAGTTTTAGCCTAAATTAAAAATATAAATCATTCTGCGGGTATCTATAGACATCGCAATTTATTTTTTTTAATATTTGACCTCTGTCTCAGGTGTTGTGTAGAAGATGGCGTTGGATCGCAACTGCTGCCTGAGATCGTGACAGTAAAACGATCTCTGGCTGGTGTACATCTTAGACAGCCGCTGGCTGGTCTTCTCAGATGTTGTTCAGTTTCTTCATATCTTTACAGCACTGCACTCGAGAAGCTCTCGGCCCCATCAGCCATCTATTCTACGCCCTGCCCCCCGTGACTTTAAGTTGTAAATCAAATGTCCAATGTCAGTGACTTTCGTTCTTTTTCTTTTATTTCCGATTCAATCTCATAGAGAATCTCCTTCCGTCAGCATAGCCCCGTCCAAAAATCTATAGAAATCTTGTGTTTGACTACAAGATCTATAGATAGACAGTTGTCCACAGACAATCGCAATATCGGCTTACCAATACATAAAAGCTAACCAACTTTTATGTACTCGTATTATTAAGCCGATATTGCGATTGTCGTATTGCGATAAGTTACATTCGACCAATGATGTTTTACTAAAGATGACGTATATTCATACTGCGCGGTGCTCAGATTTTGTTCCTTTACGACGTAAACATGCTTACTGCGACAGATAATACGGTATAAATAATATAGAAAAGGATAGCTAGATGTTTAGACTTGCGCTTGAAATACGCGTCGTAATCAAAATTACTACAATTGACTTAATTTTGCCGCTTCAGTTTCCGCGCGCTTGTGCGACATCTACCTCATATCAACATAGAATATCATTGACTTCGACAGTATTTTATCTCCTCTATCAAAGTATTAGCATATGTTTGTATTTATTACACAATTGTGGTCCTTCACTCTGCCGTCAGCTGTCAGCTCTTACACGTGTCGTACCTAGAAATGTCTTTTTCGCTCTTCCTATACCCAAATAACCTTTCACATTCATTTTATTTCTTGATTTCACAACCTTTTCATATAAAAACATTATTCAAAGACGAAGTTGAAAATAAAGAAATATAATTTCAAAGATGGCAAAGTTTTACGAAGAATATTGAATTGAAAGTACGACAGAAGAGCTCTTGGTTGGATTTGTTTTGATAAATTGTGGGTAAGAGGAAGTTAACTGTTAAAGATTTTGCCATTTAGATATAACAAATTTCAATTGAATTAATCGTGAAGCTCCCTTCAAAAGAAAGTTACTTTCACATTGAATTTATTTACGGATCGAGAAGTTTTAATAACTTTGCACTGTCAAGTACATGACGCCAGCTGTGCTATTTTACGAGTTTTTTTTTTATTTTACCTTAAATTTTAGTTCAAAAGTCTATCGGGAAATATTATACTTTGGCAGGGCCTGTATTTTATTTATATCGTATTTTATTCTAATTGTGTCGATAGACATGCCTTTATATTTCCAAATTAGTCAAATATAAACTTGCTGGTGGGGAATATGTTGTTGGTCAGATACATTCCAATCCCAGCTCCTCTAATGTAGTAAACATTAGAGGAGCTGGGATTGGAATGTATCTGACCAACAACATATTCCCCGGATCTTGCTCAAATAGATTACCACTTTTCCCGGAACAACTTTTTCCTGGGCAATATACATAGAAAAAAGAAAAATTCTCAAAAATTTCCCTTTTCATATGCTATTGGTCGTGGCTTCCATAGTTTGTATATAAACTACAATAACAAGGACCATAAAAGCAAAGGCTTATAAGATGGCCAAAGTGCATAGATATAGCTGCCAAAATGTAATTGTTTAGTGATAAAATATATTTTATCTCATCTCATACTGAAATATAAAGCTTAAACAATCAAAAACAGAACTTGAATCAAACAAAACAGAAAAGAAAACAGTCTTTACAGACAAGCCATCGAAATAAATTTAAAAAGGTAACATTTCGATACAGCTCTTCTATGACAACTGTATCGAAGATACAACTTCAGCTGGATCAAGAAGGTTGCAGTGCAGTTTTTCTACAATATAGTCTGTGGACGCGGCGCAACACGCATGCGCGACCGGGAAATAAATTTTGGCGCTAAACATTTACAAATAAATGAAACCATTGCTGTGATTTTACGTAAATTTTATTATCTATTTTATGAGATTAGATAAAGTATAAAGTAAATTTGGTCTTAAAACACTCGTGTACCTTGTGCTATAAAACTTACACTCGTGTTTTAAGAACCCTTATTATGATACAGATTCATAAACTACAATATTTAACGAGTTCAACAAGTTATTTCATACTTTTAAGTGTTGAAGTCGATTCCTTTTTTTTGTAAAAAATCTCGTGTATTCCCTTTTTAAGAGGAGTCCTCCTCAATTTCCTACATGGAAAGTGTGGGTAAACTTTTTCTGTACCTACTGTTAATAATTTTAGGGCTTAGAAAAATATACACCATTTTTCATCACTTTTTATCAAGTAAGTATACAGCGTTTGCAAAATACGTAATACTTATACCAACATTCAACTCGGAAAATATAATACTAGTAACTGATAGCCACGGAATTTATGCTTTTAAATTAGCCTAGTTTTTTTAACTTTCATATTTTAATAAATACGTTGCATTTATTTTTATTTATTACAAATAGATGCTTATGTCATCAAATAATATATTATTAATTATGTTGCTAATTTGCAATTTAAGTTATTACAATAACTTCACACGGTCATCGAAATGTTACCTTGCTCTTCAAGACTGAGTGACCTTCGATTAATATTCTTCAACTATAGTGTAGTTAAAGAATATTAATCGTAATCCTCATAAAGATTTATTGCAATGATAAAAAGTTCATAGCAGCGAGTTAGCCGTAAATATCATGTGGCATACCTGCGAATGCTGGTTTGACATGGGTCAGGGCCTCGACAGACACCGTGTAATATTTCATATCTACAGTCGGATCACGGCACGTTTTCACACCACGTGCCACGGTGAAAATTAAAATTGTTTCTAAGTTATCCCAGTTCTGAATAATTTGCTTTGGCGGAGCTGATCAATATATACTATGAACAAATTATTCGAAGGAAAAAATTCGGCTATCAGTGGGACTTGAGCCCACAACGACAGAATACCATCCTGTCGCTTTGTCCATGTAAGCTATACTAGCGCACTCCACTAGCGTCCGAATTTATTCTTTCTTTTAACATCTGAGAGGATTTACGATCAAATATTTGAAGGAAAAAAATTGGCTACTAGTGGGCCTTGAACCCACGACAACAGAATACCGTCCTGTCGCTTTGTCCAACTAACCTATAGCAGCCCATACCATTTTTTCTTCAAATATTTGAACGTAAGTTCTGCCTAGCATGTTGTTAATGCAATAAACCATAAAACATCTGAGGGGATGTTGTTTTTCCTTCAAATAATTTGAACGTCAGTTCCGCTTAGCATGTTGTTAATGCAATAAACCCTAAACGTCATAGAATAAGGGTATGGTGCCTTTGCTTGATACAATATCAACTGTATTATTGGTCTACCAGTCCTATTAATAGTACATACACTTAAAGGTAGATGGCGCTAAGAACAACATCCCCTCAGATGTTAAAGGAAGGAAGAAATTCGAATGCTAGTGGAGTGGGCTACTATAGCTTAGATGGACAAAGCGGAAGGATGACATTCTGTAGTCGTAGGTGCAAGTCCCACTAGCAACCGCATTTTTTCCTTCAAATAATTTGAACGTAAGTTCCGCCTTGCATGTTGTTAATGCAATAAACAACAAAACTCTTACCCACACCAAGTTCTCAAATATTTTCAAATCTACGATAACATCCGGAGTTACTGATTCAATTATTCCGAGTTGGATCGTGCAAGTTTCAAGAAGATACGACATTAAGGCAAGGCTCACTGAAACCCAGACATAAAACCGATTGTAATGTGACAGGCTCCACAAGGACCAGCTGCACGCCAGAACCTTCTGGCTATTAATTCTATGGGCACACACAAGTGAAAAGGTCTCCCAATTAAGAAGTAATAATTTAGATATAAATTAAATTACAAATTGTTGTAAATACTTGCATTCACAAAATGTAAATGCAATAAATTATACATATTTTTTGCTTCAATTGAAATATAAGTTATCTCATTTTTTATTACAATGTTGTGAAAAAAACGACAACAATACAAAACGCAGGTTTGAGTAAAAACGTCGACGTAAATGGCCAAATATGGGAAATAAAAAGACATAAATTTTGCTCAGAGTTCCCGATTTAGAGTTCCGTACCTCAAAATCCAAATAACGGAACCTTTATAGGATCACTTCGTTGTCCGTTTGTCTGTCTGTCAAAACCCTTTTTCTCAGGAACGTGTATCACGCTGAAATTAATATCAAATACTCAGCTCTAGTCCCTTCGAGCTGTGAAAAAAACAAACTTCTAAGGCAACGCAATCAAAAGATGCAGCCGTTTTTGCTGGAAATGTTCGACACTCGCAAGAGAATCAAAAGCTACAGCGTCTTTCCCGTGAACTCAGAATCTTGAAATTTGGTATCAAGCAACGTGTTATAGCACAGATAAAGGAAAAACTGCGAAAAGCATACATTTATAGATACATAATTTAAAAATATTTTAAATAATTTTAAAATTAACTACCCCTTTCTTTTGTACGGAACCCTCGGTGCGCGAGTCCGACTTACACCTTGCCGGGTTTTTTTAAAAGGTGACACAAAATTTGACTTTTACTTTTCACGGTAGGTATGTTATTTTATTAAAGAAATCGTTTTGCGATACTCCAATATGCCGCCTCTAATATAATGAATATGCCGCTCGGTGAAACATAAATCTATATACAATCTATTTTCATAAACTAATAAACAATAAACAGCTGTAGAATACCGTAAATCTCTAACTTTAAGTTATTTCTCTACTCTACCGTACTATATCATTTTTGCTTTATCAGAATGAGGGTAAAATAAGTATAACATGTACCAATGGAACTATCACTAAATAATCTATGTCTAGGTCCTTCGTTACGAACACATTCCATTAGAATCCCACTAATATTATAAATGTGAAAGTTTGGATGGACGGATGTTTGTTATTCAATCACGCTCAAACGGTTAAACGGATTTGTATGATTTGGTATGTAGATACTTTAGGTCCCGGCTACTTTTTATCATCATCATCATCAATTATTATCACCACGCGGGTAAAACCGCGTGGTGCAGCTAGTGTGTTAGACGTCTTTTTCTACATTGCATATGTTACATAGTGGTGAATTAATCTTGCGCATGAGGAAGGCGAACTTGTTTGATCTTCAATTTAATGGGAGAAGCCACTGGCTCTTGAAACACAGTTATTCTACTTCAGGAGCCTATGGACTCAAGAAACTGAATGTAATATTTATGTCAATAAAAATATTTTGTATTTGTATTTTGTATTTGTTCAACAGGATGTGTCCGCATCGGAGCAACAATACTAGATCAGAGAGATCAGAAACTGCAGATGGATTATTTTGAACCAAATTCCTTACTCTCGTAATCGTTCATCGAAGTAAAATTCTAAATCTTATGGAATGTTGTGAATGTTTATTCAAAATTAACATAAACATGGATTTTACTACAATGAAATTTTGTATTTTTGTTCTAAAATTCACGTATACAAAAGTATGCGTTCATAATATTAAAAAATACCTACATTAATATAATTTTGTATGTATTGCTTCCGGGCTGTTTGGCCGTGGTCTAAGTGAAACTTGTTCCAGACGTTTCGTCGATCACTGCGGTCGACATCTTCAGTGGTTCAGGTCCGAGCGGCGACAAGAGCGTAGAACTCTCCTTTGCGGCGTCTTCTCTGTTACTGACGGCCAAACAGCCCGGAAGCAATACATACAACAAGCAACGCCAGCCGTGAAAGCCTTAGAGTGTACATTAATATATTTTTTTTTAATTTTTTTTATTGGGAATAGGCAGGCGTTTGACCACTATCTCACCTGATGTTAAGTGATGATGCGGTCTACGATGGAGCACGCCTGTCTAGAAGATACCTATTCACTCGTGACTTGAAGATACCCAGGTCGTATTTTTTCGGAAATACAGAGTTAGGCAATGAGTTCCATTCGTTAGCTGTACGCACTAAGAATGTTTAAGCAAAACGCTTCGTGCGACAAGTTGGAACGTCCACCATGTATGGATGTCGCATTACCGTCCGTCTGGTCGTCCTAAGATGGAATGGGGATGGCGGAATTATATATATAATATATAATTGTTATATATTTACATTGTGTGCACATAATTCTTTACAAAGTATACTGGTTTCAGCTTCAAAGCGCGTATATTCAATACACACACAACAATTCACAATGTTTCCTCTTAGTCGAGATTACAATAGAATACAATTACATACTTCTTTTGATCTCACGATACCTATTCTCCCCTAAGAAGGCAATTGAATTTTGTTTCCACTCCTTATTATTATACTTCTGTCGGAGCGCCTTATACTTATTTTGATTTCTTCTTTGTGTAGGGTGTATTTATTATTTCGCGTACGCTCTTTAATTAAAAAGTTGAAACGAGCCTTATTTTTAATTTAGTAAGCATCATAATATTAAAACTCACGTTCATATTTTTTTTTTTTTTAATATTTTATAATTTATTTCTAATTGATACAAACATAATATAAAAATAATTTAGAATAACAATAAAATAATCTAACTTAAAATAAAAACCTTAAACATTTAATAAAAAATAAATATAATAATTAATAATTATTATATTTATTAATAATAAATATAATAATATATTAATATATTAATAATAATAATATAATAATATATATATAATTATTATACGTTCATAATTACTTTACACTGTTTTTTACGGGTATAACGTGGTACTTACGCGTAGTCGATATCACGATCGACAATTGTTTTGTTGCCCAGTGCGAGACGGGACGTTACGACTAACGCACCGCACTCAAGATCCTGATGAAGGCTTCCGGAAGAAGCCGATACAATTGTCGATCGTGATATCGACTACGCGTAAGTACCACGTTATACCCGTAAAAAACAGTGTAAAGTTAGTAAACATCAGTTTTTAACGTGACATACGTATTTACTAGTATACATAGTAAATATAAATACCATTTACAAAAATTTTCCCTTTACACTAATAATACGTTAATCCAAATAAAATTATAAATGCAAATGTTTGTGAGCACAGATGTATGTTTGTTACTTTTTCACGCCTAAAGGGCTGGATGGATTTGGATTAAATTTACTATGGAGATAGCTTATAAAAAAAATGTCTTACGTCACGTTTTGTCCAGAATCTGTGAAATGTTATCGACAAGCGTACGAAATCTTCGCTTTATATGTTACACAAACGGATATTCACTGTTAAAACAAAATCTATTTGTGAGTTTTTTTTTTTGTTCTAAATTATGTATATTTTTGTACATGTATATCATTCAATTACCATCTAGCCTTAAGGCTAATAAGTAATTTATTTTTGACTTAATTTGCTAAAACGAGTAATATTAAGAATGTGTCCATTAACACCTATCTTATGGTCTCTAAATAAACATTATGTGCTAAGGAAACACTTTTTTTATCGAGATACTCGTAAGTAGCGGTCAAAATTGCAACAGTCAATAAGTTTTTTGTTATTAAACATTTGCGTAGTTTAATTAAAAAGAAAATGTTTTGATTGATTGATTGTCTTACGTATGTGATTGCAGATGATCATCTAATAGTTTACGAATTTATAGAGATATATATTATTATTATTATTATCTCTTTATTTTCTTTCTTACTTAGGTTTAGTTTTTTTACAGTATAAATATCAAAAACAAAAATTAATAAAGATATTATAAAAAACCTAAACCTAGAGTTCCGCCAGCAGCGGGGCAGGGCCCAAGCTACCGGTGGTTAGGGCCGCAGAGTGAGGAACCTCCGGACAATACGCGCCGTTTCAAGGAGTACCGCCTTCTGCATCTGACCCTTGATCCAACCGTCTAGCGAGAGCCTCTTAAGATGTTGATCGAGGCTCTTCGCTATTAAGCCGTTCGTCGAAACGACTATCGGGACAATGATCGTCGAGTCAACATCCCACATGGCGGTTACCTCGTGAGCTAAGTCAAGGTACTTGCTTAGTTTGTCCTTCTCAGCCTTTACGAGGTTCTCGTCATGCGGGATGGTGATGTCGACGAGCACTGCCCGGCGTTGAGACCGGTCGACCAAAACGATATCAGGCTTATTGGCAACAATAGTCCTGTCCGTGATGATAGAGCGGTCCCAGTAGAGTAACGCACGACCATTCTCAAGAACTGGCGCTGGTGTGTACTTGTAGTACGGCACTTCGGATTGAACAAGGCCATATTGAATTGCAAGTTGCTGGTGGATTATTCTGGCTACTAGGTTATGCCTGTGTAAATACTCTCCGTTAGTAAGATGAGAACAACCAGAAATAATATGTCTGAGGGATTCTCCCGGACGGCGGCATGCCCGACAAATGTCGACCGTACCGTCCTTCAGAATATATTTCCGATAGTTATTCGTCATGTTAACTTCGTCCGCAATTGCACAGACAAAACCCTCGGTTTCCCCAAAAAGGTCACCGAAACGTAGCCAGTTCACGGATGCGAGTAGGTCTACATCGGGTCTTGTTAAGGCCCGATAGAACCGGCCGTGTAGCTCTTTGCCTTTCCATATGTCCTGGCGATCCTCAGTGGTCAACACCGTTGGTTTACGCCAGTTTTCGATAGCCAAGGAGAGCGGGGTGAAGCCTTTGTCAACTGCCACAACATCACGATGCATCCTGCTTTCGTTATTTAGAAAATATGTCCTGAGATTGTACACTTCGCGGTTGTGAAGGTTTTTGGCATTTAAAAAGCCACGACCTCCCCATTTCCGCGGAATGTACAGTCTCATGACAGACGAGCGCGGGTGCAGCATGCGATGCAATGTGAGCATTTGACGGAGCCTTCTATCTAAGGCGTCTAGCTCAGTCTGAGTCCACCTTAATATGCCAAAAGAGTACATCAGTAGGGGCATCACCCATCCGTTGAAGGCACGCACCTTATTGCCACCCGACAAATGACTTTTCAGTACTTTTGTCAGACGGCAAAAGAAGCGCTCCTTCACCGAACGCTTAATATCCCCTACCGCGATACCCAATGATTCTGACATACCAAGGTATTTGTAGGTTTCGACTTCTGAGAGAGATCTGAGAGACATTGTCTCAGAGAGTTGTAAATTTGATGAATTTACAACTTTCCCCCGCTGCACATGCATGACCGCACACTTATCAACACCGAACTCCATCTTGATAGCGTTGCTAAAAACTTCAACTTATTATTATTATTATTATTATGGGACAACATTCACACAAGGTCTTCAGGTCCCAAACTAGGCAGAGCCTGTACTATGGTAACCTGATGACTGATATATACTTATAAACATACTTATATATATACTTATATACATACATACACACCCAGACACAGGTCAAACAGACATGTTCATACACACAAATGTTTGACCTGTCCAGGAATCGAACCCGGGACCAGCGGCTCAGAAGGCAGAGTGCTACCAACTGCGCCAACCGGCCAGCCAAAATATATATAGAACCAGATATACCATTCAGTATGTAAAAATAATATTTGTTGATAATTTTTAATCAACACAATTTTTGTCTTCTGCTATTTTTCTTTTTTCACACAGAAATAATATAGCTTGCCCAAAAAATATCTCGTTTTATTCTTAAAAAGAGCAATTGCCTCGAATTTTGGAACATATAATATGCCTACTACTAGCAAACAATGATTTCCATACCAACAGACAAAAAACACTCCATCCAAAGGTTGTCTGGTAGAGATCGCTACAAGCGATAAGACCGCCCATTGTAGCACCATAATGTTTTAAAATTAAGTTTTGATCACTGTTACATTTATTTTTTTCGCACTGGTTTACAATCAAGTGTTTTATTGTATTGTATTGTAATATTATGACTGAGAGCCAGTGAGCATTCTAGATCTAGCGTGATAACACCTTCGACCACATCATCACTGACCATTAAGTGAGATAGTGGTCAAACGCTAGATCTATACACAATAAAAAATATATATTATAAAATGGGGCTCAAATTGTATTTTTAAATTTGTATATGAAATAAGAAGAAAGAAAGAAAGAAAATAATTTATTACTGACAAACAACACTACATATAAAACAAAAAGAAAAAACACATATTTAGGTCATACATACATTTAACGTATAAGTTTAAAACATTATGGGAAGACGAAACAACATTTAAGAATGATAGATATAGATTAAGATTCGCCAAAAAAAAAAAATAACCTATCTAAGCTAAATAGTTTTATTTGTAGTGTTGCGTAATGCCAGAAATGAGTCCCTACTCAGCGTTATGCGAGGGTTTGACAACCTTCGCGCTGATTTTCAGTAGGAACTCATTGGCATTACGAACGCACAAGTGATTTAGAAGAAAAGGTACAAACAATAAAAACAACAACAGAATTTAAATAACCTTAATAGTAATGTTTTTAAAATCATATTTAAGTGGTAAACCTAGTCCTGCACGAACGCACAAGGAACCAAAACTCTATGGCCGAACATAATAAAAAAATTGGTTGTCTGTAAAGTCGGTTTACGGACGATAGATTTACGTGATAACGTCATAATCATTTATGACTTTGACTTTGACTTTGACTTTGACCATTGACCATTGACCATTGACCATTGACCATTGACCATTGACCATTGACCATTTACCATTGACCATTGACCATTGACCATTGACCATTGACCATTGACCATTGACCATTGACCATTCACCGTTACGCGGAACGTTACTATTTTTCATTTTGGCATTCATCAATTTATAAAACGTTATCACGTCAAAAAATAAAAATGTTCTGTGCACGTTGCCTACATGAACAGTACATGAACAGTTTTGAATTACGTAACCAAAATTCAATCACTTTCCTAGAAAACTTAACAATTTGGTAAGCCCAACAAGGCTTCTTCACATCCAAAGATTATTTCTTTTTATACGTTGAAGGTGAATCACGTGAACAGAGCCCAAATAGAATGAAGGAATAATGGGAATAAAGGAATAACATGGTTAATTCAAAATCTCGCGTGTTATGATTAGATTACTGTTGTATGAGCGGTTGGAACTGCTTGAAGTAATGTTATGTCTGGCTTTGATTACCTAATTTGAAAGTATTGTAATAATATTTTAGAGGCAAAACAGACTTTTGAAGCGATGATAGCTCAGCGGGGGGAGCGTCGCCTGTCAAACTGACAGACACTGTTTCGATCCCCAACAACAGCTTGAGCTTTTGGCGAAGGTAACACCGTTATCTAATTCCCAGCATGGTGGTAGGGTACTTTCGAATACTCGCCTGGCTAGCACCACCCTTTGAAAAACTGTCACCAAACACATAGTGTGTTCAAGCAGCAGTCCTTGAGAGCCAATGAGCATTATAGATCTAACATGATAACATCTTCGACCATATGGTCACTGACCATTAAGGGAGATAGTGGTCAAACGCTCTATCTATACAGTAAAAAAAAGACTGAAGAGCTATACTTAAATTTATTTTTACGTCGTACTAATTTTTTTATGTTTTTCTAAGTGTATATTTGAGACCTAAAATCCTGAGTGACCTAGAATTCATTTAGTCACTACTGATTGAGCTTGTTTTTTTAAAAATATAACGCATCCCATCTTTAATGGGCATACGACCTGACCAAAATCGCAGGAAGAGGGTGGATGCGGGTAGATTCCAACGGATCCCTGTGGAGATCGATGGGGAGGCTATGTCCAGCCGTGGACATCCTATGGCTAAGATGAGGTCACAGCCTGTCCTGCCTCACTAATAGCACATCGCCTCAAGGAGCTTAATTTGATCAATTGAGTATGCCTTAGCCTCATTTAGGTACGCCAGGGTCAGAAAGACGCTTAGCATTGCCACATCGCGACGTGGTCTTGTATGTGGAAACCCACTAATATTATAAATGTAAAAGTTTGGATGGATGGATGGACGGATGTTTGTTACTCAATCACACCAAAATGGTTGAACGGATCTGGATGAAATTTGACACAGAGAGAGATTATAGTCTGGAATAGCACATAGGCTACTTTTTAAATATCTATGATTCCCGTGGAATAATTGTGTAGCGGGAAAACCGTAATCCACGCGGGTGAAACCGCGGGGCGCTACTAGTACTTGTAATAAAATTGCAAATGTCTAATTCTCAGTCTGTTCGCAGCAATGAAATACATACATACATCAAAATTTTATAACCGCGGGGTTATGACCGGGTTCGCCCTCTCAGATTTATTAGTACCCTACCTCGCCTTAACCCGAAATTGTAATCTTATGAAATGTTAATTCAACTGTGTGACTATTTAGCTTTACGACCTATGCGAAATAGGGTGTGTGTAATCCATTGAAGAAAATTATTGCGTAGTCATATGGCGAGGTGCGTTTGTTCTTTATTGCCATTAATTATAACTAACATACTGTAACATAGAGTCATTATTTCTTGACCATTTTCTAAATAGACAATTTTGACTCTTTTCAACTGATTTTGTAGAGTGTGTAATAAAGTTTAAAAATATCACTTATGAGAACAGTTCATGAATGACAATTGTGATTGAAAAAATTTGATTTCATTCGCTAATGTATAAATGAAAAAAAATTTTACTAATAAATCGAACCGATTTCAACAGTCAAAAGTGTGAAATAACTAGTTGAAGTCGGTACCATGATGGTTCACAAAAGTAACTATTACCACAATATTGTGCTCATGGTACCGACTTCGACAAGTTCGACACGTACAATCACAGCACACAAACATCCAAGACCCGGGACAAACAACCACACTCATCGCACAAATGTTTGCCCCGGCCGGGATTCGAACCCCCGGAGACACAGAAGTCATGTTACTGACACTGACCACTGCGCCACGGCGACCGTCTAATATTTTGCATTATAAGCTGATGATGAATCTTCAAAGCCATGAAAAACAACATAGATGCATAAACGATTAACCCACTCTTTACACGTGACTGAGTGCGCCATCACCCGGTCATACCTGAGTGAAGCAATGGAAGCTCCCACTGACAGTCCCGTCAAAAGGAGAGCCAGACGGGAGGCTAGTATCGTAATATTTAACGTGTCTAGAGCGAGAGTTTACTTCTAAAACCACTTTATTTTATGGGCACTACTCACGTTACTGGTGTGTTAAAGTTTGTACCTATTCTATACTGGCGTAGCAAGCGCTAAGTGATCGTTTTGTATCACCTGACATAATACTAAATGTAAATAGAGTACTAGGTTTGATAAGTTGCTTATATATTCGTATGAAATACTCATACTTTTGATTGGAAAATCTCGTTAGTTTGGCACATTATTATATATATGTGGTATCCGGCTTTACTCACGTTTATAGTCGAAGTTTCGACCTAGGTTTCGAGCATGTCCGATGCTCATCCTCAGGTGAGTTTACGCTGCCAGATCGCGGCGACCACTGCCGGATACCACATATATATAATAATACTCATACTATTTATCATCCCATATTCATCCCATACTGGCCGGTTGCCGCAGTTGGTAGCACTCTGCTGAGCCGCTGGTCTTGGGTTTGATTCCCGGACAGGTCAAACATTTGTGTGCATGAACATGTCTGTTTGACCTGTGTCTGGGTGTGTATATGTATATAAGTATATATATCAGTCATCAGGTTACCATAGTACAGGCTCTGCCTAGTTTGGGACCTGAAGACCTTGTGTGAATGTTAATAAATAAAATTTTAAAAAAAACATACGCATAGGCGCGCGTAACAACTTAGCAACTACTTGTAAAGTATTTTAATGAACTGGAATTCCTGATACTACTATTTCAGAACTCACACACACACACACACGCACACACACACACACACGAATATATATATATATATATATATATATATATATATATATATATATATATATATATATATATATATATATATATATATATATATATACATATATATATATATATAATTATAAATACAGATACAATGTAAATAATGATAATGTATACGTAATATAGGATATTGTGTCTCAGAAGGAAACAGATGTCCACGACACAAGATTTACTCTTAGTGTGGGCTCTGAACGCCAATGTTATTGTATTTATTATTACTATTATTATTAGTATTAGTGAAGAACTAAGCTGCGACGGAAGATCTAAGTTATTAAAAGTTTGAGAGACTTAGCATACACACAACGCCAAATATATGGGGAAGCATATGTCCAGAAATATGTAGTGGACATTCTATGGCTGCGATGATGATGACATTATTTTGTATCAAATTTACAAACCTCGAAATTTTACTTTATTTTAAGAGTGCTAATAACATTTTCATATGGTTTCCCTACAGAAGGCGTTATATAATGAAATTGAATTCACACCATAATTTACTGAAACGATATGTTGTTTATCACTTTTTGCATTAAAACTCAAAAACGTTAGATCTAAAACCGGTACGAAAAAGGGGAAATGAAACAACCGACTGGCAAAAACACTAATACCGTGCAGTGCGCCGTAATATCAAGTTTACGTTTTGTAATTAATGTGCTCTGCCGGCCAGGGAATGCTTAGTCTGGGAGCTGGACTCAAAATAGCTTTCATTGTTTTCGAACTGATTTCCCCTAGTACGATATCAAGCATCTAAATTGTTTCCATTTTTACAAAGTTATGCTATGATTAGCCTTTGAGCAATTGTGCTCAGAGACTATACACACGTAGCATAATCATATACATAATTTATGGAACAATTAAAATCAGCATTCGTTAGTGTGGCGTTTTTATAGCATGTTACATAATATAGCCTAGTTAGAAAACCACTCTTGCAAAGCTTTGCCTTTGCAGATGAATGATTTTATTTCTTTAGAAAATAAAAACTATGTCTGTCTGTCATAAATTTGTCACGAGTAAATGTAACATCATTTTATATATTTATTTATTACATAAATAATTACATACACCATATATCATTTAACAGCATAGAAACTGTAATGAAGTTTAAAATTGTATTAAAATATGTTGTCATACACTAATTTAAGTAAAAGTAATTATTATTGAGAGTGAACTTCACAGACAACATTTTTTAAATGATGTTATTGTGACAAGGACACACTTTTTTGCTGAACGAAAATCTATTCACAGAGAATGCCACCAGCTCTTCGTCTTTATCCAGCGGGAACATGCATCATTTTATATGCATTGGTTATTTTCACGGTGCGAATACGAACAAAACGACTCGCGGGGAGATGAAAGGCCGCCGCTCCGGATCCGGTGCATACCGGCTTGAACATTTGACTCTTTCAAAGGGGATGTTTTGAGCGCTGCAGTCGGTTTTACACTTATATTGTGAGATTTTACGACGAATAAACTAGCGCCATCCGAAGTTTGGCCACCAGGGAAATTAATTTGGTTGCTATAATTTTCGACAATCGCATTCGCTTTAATATTTTGCAGCCAAAACTAAATCTTTCGTAGAAATATTCTGTCTACATTATGCTTAAATTTACTATTAGGATTAGAGCAAATGCAAAATTTGACACATGTATACTGCCTCCAATCCAACTTTAGGTATGTTTGTACTTTGATGATTGTGGATAGTTACCAAAACACATTTAAATAAAATATCATGTCCTTCTGTTCATCTTATTTTTGTCAGGTATTTTAAATTAATAAAATTTGATATTAATATTGTTATATGTTTCTTAGCGCTTGTATTTTAGTAACTATGAACGCTTGCTGTTTGACATAATTAAGCTATGAACTTTCAATGCTCATTATCTATGCGTAAGCTGTGTTTACGACAACTTTTGAATTTCAAAATTTTCTGTTATTTTATTTACTGAAAAGAATTGCCAGTACTCGTCGCACTTAGCAAGCGGGTAGGTGTTGGCAGTTTGATCATTTTATGCTCAAAAGGCTCAACATTCCGCACCGCTTGGTTTGGTGTTGGAAGATCCCTTTTTTTTTTTTTTTTGTATTTATTAACATTCACACAAGGTCTTAAGGTCCCAAACTAGGCAGAGCCTGTGCTATGGTAACCTGATGACTGATATATTAACTTATATACATATACACACCCAGACACAGGTCAAACAGACATGTTCATGCACACAAATGTTTGACCTGTCCGGGAATCGAACCCGGGACCAGCGGCTCAGAAGGCAGAGTGCTACCGACGCTAACCGGCCAGTCAAGAATACTTACTGACTGTTAATGTCATCTAATATATGAATGAGCACGACTGAGATTTTGAATAAGGATTCTTTTACAATTTCAAATTTTATGAAATAAATGTTCTCGTGTACAAGTTGTACGGGTACTTAACTTTCTCTGATTTCCGCAACGTATATTCCGTAAATCCAATAAAATGTTTCGTGAATCATCCTGGCGAAGCAAACACCGGTATCCGAGCTCGTTAGCGCGCTCTCAGAATTAAATATCGAAACGTGAAACATCAAAAAAGCGAATGACAAAAACGTGAAAACAGAAATCTCCCATCGGCGGTGATTCCAACGACTGGAAATAACGAAAAAAAGTAAAGTAAAGCCTATTGTTTTTAGAGTTCCGTACTCGGCTTTCAATGAAAACCCATTGATCTCTTCCAGTTGTCCATCCTTCTATTCGACGGTCGCCGGACATGACTTCTGTGTCTCTAGGAACCCGGGGCTTGAATCCCGGCAGGGGCAAACATTTGTGCGATGAGTATAGATGTTTGTCCCGGGTCTTGGATGTTTGTGTGCTGTGATTGTGTGTGTCCATGCCTACCGCGGTACAGGGAATCCTAGTGCGGGGGACTGATTGTGAGAAAAAAGAAACATATCTTTTGTATTGTATTGTGTATAAGTTAGTCTAACCTTGTCTTTACTTTCCAGACCCAATCAAAATTTAACCTACTTCTGAGCGGGATCCTCTAGCATTTCCATACTTGAATGTAAATTAAATTAAGTTAATTGAATAATAAATTGTATTTGTATTTGCTTTATGTCCCACAGGCACTTACGTATTTACGAATATACAGTACGTATATACGTAATAGTTAATACGTAATACGTATACGTAATGTTTGTTTTGTGGGCTGATCAATTCAGAGATCTACACTAATATTATAACGAGGAAATATTTGTATGTTTGTAACGCAAAAAAAGTGTAAGAATGATACCAACAAAAACATAAAACTTATTTATTTTATCTCTTTTACTATAGGTTTCTGGAGAATTTACGTTTAAAAAGCAACGAAGAAATTTCGCAAAACTTGTGTTTAAAACTACACTGAAACTAGAATTGAATTAAGATTGATTCAATATAGTACGAATGAAAAATAGCGGACTACCAAGGCTGTCAAATTTTGTGAGCCGAGCTTATTGCCATATTGAATAAGAGACTTAGGCCCCAGAATGAGATCGCAGGTAAAGGCGAAAATGACGATTGGAGAACCAAATTGAGGCTCATTCGATTTGCATACAAAGCAGGCAGGTCTGTGTAGCTATTCCAGTCGCGAGTGAATAGGTACCTTTTAGGTTTGCGTGCTAAATCCTAGACAACGTCATCACTTAACATCAGGTGAGACAGTTGTCAAACGCAAACTTATAATATGTAAAAAAAAAAAAAAAAAAATCTCCTACCATTACAATTCTACATTATCCCTGAGTGACGTAGGCTATATATAAAAAAACCGCTAGCGTTTGAAAAGGTTGAATTAGGTGACTTGCACACGTTGTTCTGCCATGTAAATTACTATAGCGGCGGTTAAATCAATCAATCAATCTTATTTAAAATATATATATATATATATATATATATATATATACATATAGCCTATGTCACATGTGAAAGAATATTTAAAATCAGTTCAGTAGTTTCAAAGCCTATTCAATGCATGCATATCATGCCTACTTTTTTTGAAGTCGGTTAAAAAGAAACGTACCCGATTTTGCTATCAACGGCTAGTAAATTAACACGTACCACCTTGTTTCGGAACTAACACTCAAAACACACCCATACTCATGAAAACAAAAATTCCCGTTATTAATGTAATAAAAATGGGTTGTACTAATACAATTACAAATGTTGGATATCCTCATTAAGAATTCCCGTGCACGTACATCCGTGACGTCAGAATTACTCCTTTGTTTGTATTTCTGCCATTTTGTACAACTACCGCCACATTTTGTTGACCACACGTACAATTTAGATTTATATTGCAGGGGGTAAGCACGTGACTGAATTTGGTGTATGAGTTTTGTTTCACTGTACGGCTACATCTAGATAGAGAACTCTTTATTTGCACACTATTACAAAACCACATACATAAAGAAAACAAACAAATATAAATACAGTGATACAAAGGGCGGCCTTATCGCTTAAAGCAATTTCTTCCCGGCAACCAAATCTACGTAGGTATAGTTAAATCTTTAGGGCCAATTCTATCCATTGTGATTTTCTTTAGATATGATATTGAAGGGCTAGAATTGTCTTGAGGATTTTATATATAAATTGAGCATTTAGCCACTGTCTCGCTTGATATTGAGTGACTATGTGGTCGAAGGTGGAGTTCTTCTTGACTTAGAATGTCTACATGAATTTGCAAGCACTGTGTTTCCTGACAGCTTTTAAAACTTAAGTGTCACTCGACAGTTTGACATTAACATTTGTGCACATGTAAGTATGTATATATATTTTTAATGTAATGTAATTTTATACTATGACTTAAAGTTGAAATAAATGAATTATTATTATTATTATAAATCACTTTTCCACCATGAAGTCCTCATCATCATCACCTCAGTCATTGTTATCCACTGCTGGACATACGCCTCCCCCATATAAGGGGGATTTTTTTTTATTTTTTTTCATTCACAATAGGCAAGCGTTTGACTACTATCTCACCTGATGTTAAGTGATGATGCGGTCTACGATGATTCACGCCTGCCTAGAAGATTGGGATTTGCCAATACTCTAAAATAGGATACGAATTATTTCATTTTGAAGAACTTTAGTGAATTTTAGCTAGTTTACGTGATTAACAGAATAAGGGCCAATAGCTACTTAAGTTTAGCTAATAAAGGTTGTAAAGCTCAATTACAATTCTTATACACTCGTAAGTGCGCTAAGTAAGTGTCGCTCAAATCGACAAAATAAATAAGTGAATGAAATCTTTTTATAAGTCGCACCTGTTAATTTGTTAAAAAGGGGCAATTAAAACATCTTTTTGCCAGGTAGAGGCGCCAAAATTTTCGTTTAAATTTCAGTTTACGCCGAAAGACCGCTATTAAATTTTGCGAGACTTTTTGGTCTGGGAGCGAAGAAAACGGTTGAATATTTTTAATTACGACTAAGCCGAGAAATAATACTCAAATGCTGGTGATTTCTACTCTAATTTTTATTTCAAAAGAGTTTGATTAAAAGATTACACTATAATAAGTACATTAAAGACACTTAAATGTATAGAAAGATGTGTAGATAATTCTTTAATTGCACACAAAAAATTACAATAACACGCACACAAACAAAAAAGTAGCACAAAGGAAAAAACAAAATATTTTTTTATAACACTGTTTTAATATAGGTTCTAAGATTGAATTTTTGTTGAACTGGCCACTTTACTCTCAAATACCAGGCCTATGGTAAGGAATTCCAAATTCAAATGTATTTCAAACTTAAGGTACCTAATGTATTTGACTTCCGAATTTAGTGGTTTGTTTACACGCCATTTGGTTTTTCTTTTACCTAATTATGTTTCTAAAAGAAAATTTTATATAAGCTAAGCATCGAACATATATACTTCTCTATAGAAGCCTAGTAAACGCGCGACATATATGCCATTTTAAGGAAGCTATTTATAGCTTCGTTCGATACATTATCATTGCGTGGTGAGTAAAGTTAACTGTCACACATATCGAATTTGTAGACACCAAAGCAGAAGAAACAGCAACACGTAGAAATAATTATGTGTATGGCGTAGTTGCTGCAAAAGAAAACGCGATTCGTGTTTGTTATTTTTGGTAATCATGGTTAATGGATTCCGAGGGAGGAAGCTCGTTCCACATTTCGCAGGTGTATTGCAAAAACGATCGGTTGAATACAATTATATCATATGTTTATATGAGGTAGATGTCGCACAAGCGTGCGGAAACTGAGGCGGCAAATTTAAGTCAATTGTAGTAATTTTCATTACGACGCGTATTTCAAGCGCAAATCTAACATATAGCTATCATTTTCTATAATATTTGTACCGTATTATCTGTCGCAGTAAGCATGTTTATGTCGTAAAGGAACAAAATCTGAGCACCGCGCAGTATGAATATACGCCATCTTTAGTAAAACATCATTGGTTGAATAGCATTTGTTTCTTGGCAGGGTCGAATTGAACCCACTCAGAAACCTGGACGAGGGAAGACTCGATTTCGGACAAGAGTTTATTCCTACTCTCCTCAATAACGGCACGAAGGGTGTTTGACCTTAATAAGTATTTCAAAAGATGCGCTCCCGAGTTTCTTGCCGCTTATTATCCGGAATGGCTCTGTAGCCCTAGACAAAGTAACTGAAAATTTATGAAATTGATATGAAAATATCAATAATAAATCAATCATCAATAAATGATATATAAAAAATGGATGCAAACCAAGTGGCATTTTTACTTGTTTGGCGATTTCTTTCTTCAATTAATCATAACTTGATCAAACTTATTAAGTACAATATGAATACAAGTTTTTTTTATTAAACACATGTTTCCTGATCATATTTACATTTACAATGTCACATAGTAACAGAAAACAAGTATTTAACATTATTTCATTAACAATTTAACATTGTTCAATCCAAAAAAGTTTGTTGGTCCCTTCAATGTCACTACTTAGATTAATAAAAGGTTAAGTTAATAAAAGTTTTATGATTTATTGCATTAACAACATGCTAGGCGGAACTTAAGTTCAAATTATTTGAAGAAAAAAGGTAGGTAAAAAAATATTTGCTATGTCATTAATGTAGTAGTAAAACTACAGACTTTCAGTAAAACTGAAATGTGTTGGACTGTCACCAACCTTCGCACGTTTATGGAAAGGCTCTATGTCACTTGACGTTTAAAAATGCCACATCACCATAATCATCATTATCATCTCAGCTATCGGACGTCCACTGCTAGACATAGGCCTCCTCCATTGATTTCCACAAGGATCGGTTGGAAGCGGCCCACATCCAGCCAATTCGTGCGATCTTAGTCAGGTCATTTGAGAACCTTTCAACCCCAACGGCCATCAGTTCTTCTAACTATGTCTACCTACTGCCTCTTCATCTTGCTAATTCACGAAACCTGTAAGTCAAATAAATTATTAAGCTGTCTGAACAATTATTTAGAAGAACAAACGTAACAGATACAACTTACCTCCGTGTAAATAACCGCTGCGGTACCACTAAGACAGATCGTTCCATTAATCAAATTCTTGTCCCAGTTCCATTGTTCATTGCCAGATTATGTGAATAAACATTCTCCGTATGACACAATGGAACGATAAACTCATATCAATCAAACCCTTTTATGTAATAGATTGTATGGGAGGATTGGCTAGATGACAAGTCTCGGAATATTTGTGCGCGTGATTAATTTTTAACTTGGAAACTTTATTAGAAGATATTTTTAGAGTTCCGTAGCCAAAGAGTAATAACGATGGGACCCTCTTACTAAAACTGCGCTGTCCGTCCGTCTGTCCGTCTGTCACCAGGTTGTATCTCATGAACCGTGATTTTTTAGACAGTTGAAATTTTCACAGATGTATTTCTGTTGCGGCTATAACAACAAATACTAAAAAACAGAATAAAAGTAATATTTAAGGGAGCTCCCATACAAAAAAAATAATTTGTTGCTCGATATTGATAACGGCAACAAGTCGACGTTCGAAATATTCACAGAATATTTAGTTAAAAATAAATAACTTAATTAAAATAAAACAAATTTTTAAGGGGTGCTCCCACACAACATCGTCATGTTTGGCCGTTTTATTAATAATGGTACGGAACCCTTCGTGCATGAGTCCGACTCGCACGTGGCTGGTTTTTTATCCTTTACATGTGTCGCTTGTCAGGTGTTTATAAAGTGTTTAGAGGGTACCTATTCTATTTTATAAGAAAAAATTTTTTTTTTTTGTTATTCACAATAGGCAGGCGTTTGACCACTATCTCACTTGATGTTAAGTGATGATGCGGTCTAATTAATTTCATTTAATTCTAATTTACCTGCTCATTCGTATGTAGGCCGGCAACATACATATCGATGTAGGTTATTTAGATGGGCTTCGAAATAAATCTTCTTATATAAAATGACCATAAACTTGATAAATCGATTGAAGAAATGATCTGGCTGCGTAAGCGCAACTTATGATGGACTTCGGGCATGCCTTTAACCTAGGTTTAATCATCATCATCATCATCTCAGCCATAGGTCTAAATATACTCGACTATAAACGTGATTGAAGCTGGATAATAAATACAAATAATGTGAGCAACTCACGAAAATCTTAATAAAAAAGTAATGAGTAGCTTATGTAACACTTTATTGTAAAATCGATTTTTAAGAAATTTCCTATTTTAAACAGGACAAATTGCTCGTAAGAGCAGAGAGCATAATTTGGATTCTGACAAAACACTAGCTGTCGTAAACTCAGTGTTTATAAACTTAGTCTAGGCTATTGGCCTATTTTTTATGACTTTATGACTGGCCGGTTGGCGCAGTTGGTAGCACTCTGCCTTCTGAGCCGCTGGTCTTGGGTTCGATTCCCGGACAGGTCAAACATTTGTGTGCATGAACATGTCTGTTTGACCTGTGTCTGGGTGTGTATATGTATGTAAGTATATATATAAATATGTAAATAAGTATATATATCAGTCATCAGGTTACCATAGTACAGGCTCTGCCTAGTTTGGGACCTGAAGACCTTGTGTGAATGTTGTCCCATATTATATTATTATTATTTTTCGCCGAGATAATGCCCTGGATAACTTAATACTTAGTTAAGGAAAATAATACCTCATAGTAGCGGATAAAGTAGCTATTTGTCTGTGACAATATATTGCTCATAATAACGACATGGTTAAGGAGGATATCAGACCCAAAAGTATTAATATAATGCTACCCGCTGTTACTTACTGACCCTTCCCGCGTTGCCCTACTTATGAAGGCTGGTAGATATTTCAGAAATATTCCTCCTAAATATTTTTTTCTTCAGATTTCCAGATTAACCGAGCGTAAGATTTATTTTATCAGAAGCTTTATTATAAACCAATCGGCTGCGATTTCCACGCTTAGCAATTTAATTTGGTATAAAAAACAACGTGTTGCACTCCGGGAGTGCCAGCAGAAGTGAAAATTTGAACAATAACGTTGTGAATTTTTCAATATTTTGGAATTGGTATGGAATAATTTCGCCCGAATTGCTTTATTTCTCAGTTTAAAAGTATTATCATTTATGTGGTAAAATACAATATTTATTTAATGCGCTATTGTACACAAACATGACAATTTTTTATCTAAACAGCAGGAGCAGGCATACATTTTATCAGCGCGGTAGTAATATAAGACTTCCTCTCCTGCGCCGCGCCGACGGCGGTGTACCTACTCTGCCTCCGTCTTACGAATTTTCGATCAGGTCACGTGTCCTAAGGTGAACTAAACATTTTTTACCCATCCCATTTTTCTTCAACGTCTTACGAATTTTCGATCAGATCACGTGTCCTGACGCAAGTTGAACATTTTTACTCATCCCAATAAGTGCACAACCGCTAAAGAAGTTTTCACTTCAAAAATCTTTTTAACAAGGAACCTTAAAGTTGCTTATAATATATATTTTTTTCTTTTTCTTTTTTTTTTCTTTGACTGGCCGGTTGGCGCAGTTGGTAGCACTCTGCCTTCTGAGCCGCTGGTCCCGGGCTTGATTCCCGGACAGGTCAAACATTTGTGTGTATAAACATGTCTGTCTGACCTGTGTCTGGGGGATACTTATATATATATATATATAAAAGTATGTATTTAAGTATATATATATATATATAGTATATCAGTCATACAATGTACATGTACGTACAATGAGTTGTAAACGTCCACACTCTATGTAGAAAAACTGCATTGCAACTTCCTTGGTCCAGCTGAAGTTGTAATAATTCGATACAGTTACCATAGAAGAGCTGTATCATAATGCAAGCGGTTGAAAACATCGGCGAACATACACTATGAAAATAATTGATCCCCCAAAGGTCACTAAAACGGGTGAAAAAAAATTACCAAGAAATGGAACCGACTTCAACACTCAAAAGTGTGATGTGATGTGTATTGTGATGATAGATACTTTTGTGAACTATCATGGTACCGACTTCAACAAAGTCGGTACCATGATAGTTCACAAAAGTATCTATCATCACAATATTGTGCTCATGGTACCGACTTCGACAAGTTATTTCACACTTTTGAGTGTTGAAGTCGATTCCATTTTTTGGCAAATTTATTTTTTTCACTTTAATATTCAGTATGAGATTAGATAAAATACTTTATGGAAGCACTACACTACTATTTTCGTTAAAAGTTTGTCTCCGCCTCTGCACGTGTTCCGATTCAAGAGTTTCATCTCTACTGTCAACCAGGAAAAGTTAGTAAATTTAGAGGGTTGTCGAGTTTCCTCACTCGAAACTCGAAAGCACACACGACCTTCTTTCGGCAACTTTTGACATCGCCATCAGGTATTCTAAAGTTATTTACAACCTCGAAGGATCCTTCAACTGCAGCAAACAAGAACATTTTTATGAAATATCTTATTGAAAAACTTATATCTAGACTGCCTTATTACAAAATATGGACTAAGATACAAAGTCAGAGTTCGTTGTGGTACTAAGAAATTAGTCCTTGACTATTATAACAAATAGTCGACTAATCAAAACTAGTTAATACCAAAGACCGTCCTTGGTCCTCCATTCTTTGTTTCGGGTATTATAGTTATGTAATTGTACTTTAGTTGGCATTTCCCAAAATAGTTAATCAAACGCTACACATCTACTCTAATATTATAAAGAGAAAAAAATTGTATGTTTTTATCGAACAAATTCAAAAATTACTGAACGAATTAAAAAAATATATTTCACCATTGCAATTCTACATTATCCCAGAGTAACATTAGGCTATATTTATTACAATAAGAAATTAGGGATCCTTACTAAAACTTCAGTCATGTAACCGTGCGAAGGCGGAACGAACCACTAGTAGCTAAATATGAATAGACAAATGTAATTTTTAATAAATTAATCGGGGCTTGATCGCCAGCAAAACATTTAGTAATTTATTAACCTCGACGTTTCGACCAAGTTGCATTGGTCGTGGTCACGAGAAGACTCGAGAAATGCGGGTGGCAATATCGGTGAGAGCGCGTAGTTTCTCCAACTACCCACTCTTGATCTTGTTATACTGTAGGGCTGTCACAGCCCTGCAAAAGTACAAAATTGTCACAACACTGATAGTAACTTCAGTTTTCTCAGGGTGAAAACCGCCGTGACACCAACATTTCCACTTTCTTAATGCGTACTGCCAAGGAATGGAACTCGTTGCCCGAGTCTGTGTTTCCCGATATGTACAATCCTGGAGTCTTCAAGTCGCGAGTGAATAGGTACCTTCTAGGTTTGCGTGCTAAATCCTAGCGTCATCACTTAACATCAGGTGATACAGTTGTCAAACGCAAACTTATAATATGTAAAAAAAAAAAAAAAAAAAAACATTTATAAACCACTGGGTTTCAAGATGTAGACAATCTAAAACCATCCTCCCAATTGAATTGTTTTAATTGATTTATGAATAAACAAATGGTCGCCGCAATCATTACGTAGCTAAGAAAACTACGGTTTACTTAGGTTTGCTTACTGTTGCGAAACTTGTAGTTCTAAACTAACTTAGAATTATTTTAAGTTTCAATACTGGCCTCAGTGATTCCCTTACTGTTTGAGCACCTATTTTGAAAGGAAACACAAAGGAATTCATCAAGTTTGAACTGAGGTCAAGTAATTTTAACATTGATGTGGTCGATTCTGCACAGTGTACAAATACGAATATATTTATTTGACATAACAATAGGTCTAACAATACATGAACCCATTGGCTCCAAGCTAGTTTTCACTGTGTTTTGGAGCCGAAGGCCCTTCCCTTAATATAGTAGGTACATATAATTGTATGTCAAACGCTCAGAATGGCTACATATTTATTTTAAAACAATAATTAAAAAAAACATAGGTATGCGTGTGTGTGTGTGTGTGTGTGTTAGAGGGTGTGTTTTGTTGCGCGCTTGGTTATGTATATGTGTGTACGTATGTGTGTACACAGAAGTTCATTTCATTCAATTAAAACTTGACCATTTGCTAAATAGATATTCAGTATTATGTTTAAAGTCCTACATCTATACTAATATTATAAAGAGGAAAGATTTGATTGTTTTAGTTTGTATTGAATAGGCTACGAAACTAAAGAAACGCATTGAAAAATTCTTTGACTGATGAGACGCTACACTATCCTCGGGTGACATACGCAATAATTCTATTTTCAAAAAAATTACTGATCCTGAATAAAACTCAAATAATGTAACTAACAGATGCAGTAAAAAAATACGTAAACAGGGCCATAGGTCCCTGTTATGCATTATTGACGTGATAACGTTTTATAAATTGATGAATGCCAAAATGAAAAATAGTAACGTTCCGCGTAACGGTGAATGGTCAATGGTCAATGGTCAATGGTCAATGGTCAATGGTCAATGGTCAATGGTCAATGGTCAATGGTCAATGGTCAATTTCAATGTCAATGTCAAAGTCAAAGTCAAAGTCATACATGATTATGTCGTTATCACGTAAATCTATCGTCCGTAAACCGCCTTTACAGACAACCAATTTTTTTTTTAACTGAATCTCACTAATATATATAAAAGCGAAACTTTGTTTGTCGTTTGTCACTCCATAAAGCTGAAACATCTAAACGGATTTGTATGCAATTTGAAAAAAAGATAGCTCATACGCTCAATTAACACACAGGCTACTTTTTATCCCAAAAATATTGACCGTTCCCGTGGGAACTGGATAACTCAAAAATCGTCAATAGCACGTACCATTTCATCGCGAGTATTACCGCGGGGCATAGCTAGTACAGTATAAACATAAAATACCTTGTAGTTATCGAAATGTGAGATATTGAGAATATGACATTTTCTTAACCTCATCATTATCATCATCCTCATCTCAGCCATAGGACGTCCACAGCTGGACATAGACATTCCCCATTGATTTCCACAAGGACCGATTGGAAGCGGCCCTCATCCAGCCCTTGCCTGATCTTAGTCAGGTCGTCTGTCCACCTGGTCGGTGGCCGTCCTATGCTACGCTTGCCAGTCCGTCGTCTCCATTCGAGAACCTTTTGATCCCAACGGTCATCAGTTCTTCGAGCTATGTGCCCTGCCCACTGCCACTTCAACTTGCTAATCCGCTGGGCTATATCGGAGACTTTCGTTCGAAACCCCGAGCATAGCCCTCTCTCAATGGAAATGCATAAGGTTTAAGCGCACTCTAACAAAGTAGAAAATACCAGTCAAAGTGAAAGGTATAAAACAAACAATGTATAATATCGTGCCATCCATCCTTTATTTTCAGTGGAATTGGTTAGAATCCTTTTATTTTCCGCATTATTTCCAGTACAAGCCATTAATCAAGATAAACTAATGAAAGCTTCAGGTTTCCTTTGGCGAGCTTACTCGCAGAAATGCTGTACGACTCATCTCAAGATACCCAACTTGATAAAGCAGATTGTTTCGTTCATATCTCGCCAATTATCTAGAAAGGTTGGTCTTTCATTTCTCGCAAAGTCAGCGTTTTATGCTCGTAGATCAGTATCTGGCATCGGGCAAGGATTTACGATACGGTTTTACCGGCAACTTTCGTAAGCGTATTTTAGTTAAGGTTTTTCAGGTTTTGAATTTACGTTAAGTTAGAAAAATAATCGACGTTTTTGTTAGTTATTTATTATTTATGGATATGAAAGAATTACTTGCTTAAGGATAGATATTAAAATATATATTTCGACATTGTTATATAAAATCAATTATATTATGTTTATATGAGGTAGATGTGGCACAAGCGCGCGTAAACTGAGGCGGCAAAATTAAGTCAATTGTTGTAATTTTCATTATGACGCGTATTTCAAGCGCAAGTCTAAACATATAGCTATCCTTTTCTATATTATTTGTACCGTATTATCTGTCGCAGTAAGCATGTTTATGTCGTAAAGGAACAAAATCTGAGCACCGCGCAGTATGAATATACGTCATCTTTAGTAAAACATCATTGTATAAAATCCATTGACACAACAGTTCTATTATCATTGACACCAGACTGACATATTTTCAAAAGTAACGTGGTCGACATTATGCCAAAGAGTTTCATACCAACAGTTTTTTGGCATAATGAAATCGTTTGAATGAAGCTTTTATGATTGAATGAAGGAATGAAGAACTGAATTAATTAATTTATTCATTATGCATTTGTGAATGAATCAATTATCGAATGAATTATTGAATGAATCAATCAATGAAGAATGAATGAATAAATGAATAAGAGAATTAATAAAATAAGTTTATTTGCAACAATTACTTATTTTTAAAAGCAAAAAAGTGTACGAAAATAAAATAAATAATATAGAATGTACAATGTTAAATGTTACAAATAGTAGGTATACAATAGTATTATTAAACAAGTGTTAAAATGCATAGAAGTGGAATAATTAGTGGAATAATTGAGGTCGCGGGAAAACCGTAATTCACGCGTGTGAAACCGCAGGCGCTACTAGTGCTGTTATATATGTTTGGTCTTCGTTCCATTTTATTTCTTTCTTTAACGGCGTACAAAAATGCTCAAGTAATATTTTAGCAAATATACGAAATGACGACAACAAAACACCTCACCGGTATGAACCAAAAGAATTACACTTAAAAAAATACGCACAATGAAACGAGAATTATATTTAATGCTTCACGGCGTTACTTTCATGAACCCCCTCAAGAGCTAAAACGCGTTAAGAGTCCCTTTGTAAAAAGGCTCCAATGTGTTTTTTTATTATTTCTTTTGTCTCGAGCTCTCGAAAGTGCCGTTTGCGAAATACCCGAGCCGTAAGATAATTGCGAGATGTAATTTTTTGTTCTTAATGTTTTTTTACAAATTAAAGCCACCATGTATATAGGCCCTACGATTTATTACAAAATTATAACGAAATGGTCAGATAAAAGTACTTTAATATATTTCTATTGTGTTTAGCATGTACTTACTATGATATCAACTCTATTATTTTTGCCGTCGGCTTAGGGATCTATCGCTACGCCTAACTCATAAAAGGTGTGTTCGAGATGAAGAAGCGGTGATTTTGGCAGTTTACATTTGAACAAGTGTTCGATTTGGTCGGACTCGCGCACGAAGGGTTCTGTATCATATTCTATAAAAACGGCAATAATCACGTTTTTGTATGGGAGCCCCCCTTAAATATTTGTTTTATTTTAATTTCATTTTTTTAAGTGAATATAATAACTACATATTCTGTGAGTATTTCAAGCGCCTACCTGTTGCCTTCTGAGCCGCTGGTCCCGGGTTCGATTCCCGGACAGGTGAAACATTTGTGTGTATGAACATGTCTGTTTGACCTGTGTCTGGGTGTGTATATGTATATAAGTATATATATCAGTCATCAGGTTACCATAGTACAGGCTCTGCCTAGTTTGAGACCTGAAGACCTTGTGTGAATGTTGTCCCATATTATTATTATTATTAATATCGAGCAGAAAGCTGTAAAATCACGTTTGTTGTATGGAAGCCCCCTTAAATATTCATTTTTTTCTGTTATTTTAGTATTTTTTGTTATAGCGGCAACAGAAACACATAATCTGTGAAAATTTTAGCTGTCTGACTATCACGGTTCATTAGATACAGCCAGGTGACAGACAGACAGACGGACAACGGAGTACCCTTTAGGTACGGAACCCCAAAAACTATCACAAAAGACCGTACCCGTTGTCGTAAATGGCGACTATGGGTATGGGTCAAACACCGATAGGCGAGCAAGCGGAACCTTCTAAGAAGTGTATACTATAAACTGCTATAATACAATAGCATTCCAAAGGGGGGTTAGCTTCATGCAGGCGGCCGTCTGTATATATTTTTTTAAAACATCATGATTTTTCCTATAATTACACGAATAGAACTAGGGCGTATCCCAATGATGTTTTACTAAAGATGACGTATATTCATACTGCGCGGTGCTCAGATTTTGTTCCTTTACGACATAAACATGCTTACTGCGACAGATAATTATTTGTAATATATTACAAATAATATAGAAAAGGATAGTTTTAAATTTAGACTTGCGCTTGAAATACGCGTCGTAATTAAAAATTACTACAATTGACTTAATTTTGCCGCCTCAGTTTCCGCCTGCTTGTGCAATATCTACCTCATATAAACATATAATATCATTGGCGTATCCCCGAAGCGGCATCCGGCTTCGGTGAAAAGGTTACTTAACATAAATGTGGATGGATATAGAAGTAGAAGAAGGCCGAAGGAGGCATAGTGATAATAATAAGTAATGAAAATTTATCATTCATAAAATCTTTTATTAGTACAATGATAACATTTATTTATATATACTTACAGAGCGGTTAAAGCATGTCAAAATTTTAATCTCAGTCCAGTTTTTAAAACTTTTTTTATCAGTTTTGATAACAGAACGAAAACCTATGTGTATAATCTTAGTTTCCATCTGCTACTTTTTATATGTTGTATGATATTGTAACTGAAACTATAAAATGAGCAAATAATTGTTACATGTTTGTTTACTATTCTTTTCAACGCCATCTGTACGTGCTAAATGAAAACAATTTATATCTGAGACGGTAAAACAACCCTTGCTCGTTCACTAATATTGCGAATGTAACTTACAAGTAAAACTACCTACACTTGCTAGATGGCGTTGTGATTTATTTCGCATGGTTGCAAAACATATTTCCTTCTGATATATAGAACCTTCCAACCATAGAACCTTCTGTTCGAACAGTTCTACTCTTGTGCAACAGATGTCGCATAATAGCTAGATTAGTAATATCTGCTTACAACTGACTTAGTTATCTCCTCAAAATCGACTTCAACTTATTCAATTCTATTTGTTTCAATTTCAATGTGGCATGTCTTTTGTTGAACTAGACAGCAGAAAATTTCAATGGTCCGTTTTCGATATTCCTGTTTTTTTTCTATCAAACGAGTACGCAAAACGCATCATCCATTAATATAGCATTATGAATGGATGTTGAAAAAAAATAGGAATATACCTAGTGCATAATCTTTTTTGGGAGAATGTAACTTCAATTTCACTTGTTACTGTACTCGCTTGTTTCATAAAATAGTTTAATTATGAACTTCTCTCAGCTATGTGCGTCCACTGCTGGACGTATGCCTCCCCCATATAGGGGGTATTTGCCAATACTCGCCACGTTTGGCAGGCGGGCTGGCGAGCGCAGTATGATTTCCTATCCTCAGAAGGCGCTGCTGCCCACATTCTGGTAAATGAACCCTTAGCCGACTCTTACGGCACCCGCGGGAAGAGATGGGAAAGTCTAAAATTATGAACTAGATGATCAGGGGCCGTACCATCAACTTTTACAAAACCATCATGTTTCAAGAACGTCATACTTCAAGCTTAAAGTAATAATGCTCAGATTCGTACCATGAACGTCTTAAAACATTATTGTTTTATTATCGCTCAGTGACGTGTAGAATGAACGAAGAAACATTCCTGCTGTGAGGGCAAGCGAGACAACATTATATTTTCATATAGCGTTGTCGCTTTCGTTGGCGCTGGCTCATGGTACGCTTTGAGTGAACGAAATAGAGGTTTACGTCACAAAACTGCTTAGTCTAAACAACATTAAAGTAACATTGCTTATGTGGCCTTGTGGTACGAAAATTCAAAGTAAGATTACAATAATACTGCTATAAGAGTTGGTGGTAGGCCCCCTGAACGTCAATTGGGAGGCTATGCTTAGTTAGAGGCCCGCTGGGTAATATGGCCTAATATTATTAGGTTGGAGTTCACCAAAAAAATGTCCGATTATCAATTACCGTCGGTTAACTGTATGGGTAAAAACAGTTTGACCGACGGTGAAATTGGTAATCGGTATAATGGTGAAATGGACGTTTAAATTTTGGTGAACAGCCGTCTTTAAATCAATAATATAACATATTACTACTATATAGTGATATATGTGTTCGTAGGTACTTATGAGTTGCTTTTTTATAAAAAAAAACTAATTAAATTAACTATTATTTAAATAATAGAATAGCCTAGTTTCTCAATAAATAGATGAAGACAATCGTCGACTCAAATCAGGGCCTATACTAATCATGGATGGTTCAGCCAAATACCAACTTGAAGCTTTGGACTCAATAGAAAGGCGAGCCGAAAAGGTCATTGGTAGCGACTCTCTGGTCGAACATAGGCTACAGAGCCTTGAACACCGACGTAGAGTTGCTTGCCTATCGGTTTTCTATCGGTTACATTTCGGCGAATGTGCACTGGAATTACACAATTTAATTCCACCTTCTCCATTCTATCATCGGTCAACCAGACGTACGACTATGCGCCACCGCTACATGGTAGATATACCATCGTTACGCACGAAGCGTTTTGCTTCCACTTTTATAATGCGTACTGCCAGAGAGTGGAACTCACTGCCTGAGTCTGTGTTTCCCGATATGTACAACCCCGGAGTCTTCAAGGCCCGAGTGAATAGGTTCCTTCTAAGTTTGCGTGCTCCACCTTAGACCGCGTCGTCGCTTAACATCAGGTGAGACAGTGGTCAAAAGCAAGCTTATAATCTTAAAAAAAAAAAATGTTTTTAAAGCACCTAATTCTCGACTGTTGACAGTACTTTTTGGAGCCCTTTTTACCCGAGTGCGAAAGAAGGAGGGTTTTGTTCTTCGCGTGTATGTAGGTATGTATGTTAAATTCTTTGGCACGCTCTTGAGTCTAAGCGGCTTGTCATATTTTTATGACAGTGGTTCACAGCGTTTTTCTATTGTTATGTCATTGCTACGGCCATTAGAGAGGTTGAAATAAAATTAGACTCGTAAAGTACACATAGGTAAATGCTGAGAATTCTAAGGGTACATGTGCACTTTACGGATTGCATTCTTCAGGGAGAACTAAGAAAGTGTGGTATTTAACTCAATTAAACTTGTCGAGGTAAAGCAATCACATTTTACGACACACATGAGATTATAAGGTATGTAAGAACTTTTGCATGAGATTACATCATATTCGTCTAGACGTCCTTTGTGGTAATTTGAATTCTTGTCTGAAAGGAAAGTTAATCATATCTTTGTTTCTTTAAAATTCTGAGTTAAGAAGTAATCGTAACAGTCATAATGGTAGAAATTCTGTTTGAAAATTAAATTAATGCGATTAAAAAAATAAAGTTCTTATACGATTACGATGCACCCCATTCTGCTTCTTCTCAGCAATTAGAAATCTACTGCTAGACATATGCCTCCCCCATATAGGGAGGATTTGCCAATTCTCGCCACGCTTGGCAGGCGGGTTGGCGAGCGCAGTATGATTTCCGATCCTCAGAAGGCGCTGCTGCCCACCTTCTGGTACGTGGTCCCTTAGCCGACTCTTACGGCACCCGCGGGAAGAGATGGGGGAGTACCATTCTAGGCCGGTACCACCACGGCACACTACATATATATCAATGAGCATAAATCAATCATTTCTTAAATCTCTTGAGAAATCAAAAGCGCCTATACTTTTTTATAGCTGCTTTACCATGTCCTATGAAATATATATAACCTAAACACGATACAAATCTTTCAAATAGAGCGCATGAAAAGCCGTATCAAAACGGGTCATAGTTCGCGTTAACTGCGTGAGAAAGCCAGAAAGCGTCGAATTCACGCGCCAGGAATGAAAGAGTGGAATCGTAAAAGGCTTTCGGATTGAGAATGCTGAATCATCGCGGTGTCGAGGGCGGGCGGCGCCCGCCGTGCTACTACTGATGACGTGAAATAACGAGCTAGGGCGGCGCCTTTCTCGATAGGATTATTATTTTAAAATAATATTTCAAAGGAATAGCGGCCAGGTAAGTTCTTGTGTATAGAATACTGAGAGGATTCTTACATTTATGTTAATAATCACAACTTGTATGGTAAAGTTTTTCCTTATATGTGTTGTTTTTTCTCATTTTCGTTTGATTCAGTGTCCTTGGTGCATTTCAGATTTCTTTGCAATCAATTTTTCAGTGGAGTAGTCAATTATCAATCAACATGTTCACGTAGGTACGAAAGAAATGACAGGTCTACTGGTGTATTATTATTTTAACCGACTTCAAAAAAAGGACGTTACTCAATTCGACCGTATATTTTTTTATGTATGTTCGCGGATAACTTCGTTGTTTATGAACCGATTTTGATGTTTCTTTTTTTGTTTGAATATACTTCCGTGGTAATCCCGTTTCATTTTCATCATATGCGGACAAGCGGTTTTTGAGTTCCACTCCAATAACTGAAAAGTGCTTCGCATACCTCGACAATATTATAGTTGCGGGTGAAGACTTCGGAGAACATACACAATGACAATTGATCCCGTGAGTAGCAAAGGTCACTGATCACATGTACTGTGAAAGTTTAATTTTTTTTCCAATAAATGAACCGACTACAACACTCAAAAGTGTGAAATAACTTGTCGAAGTCGGTACCATGCGCACAATATTGTGATGATAGTTACTTTAGTGAACTATCATGGTACCGACTTCAACAAGTTATTTCACACTTTTGAGTGTTAAGTCAGTTCCATTTATTGGTAAAAAAATGTAAACTTTCACAGTACATGTGATTAGTGTTCCATACAAGCGTGACTCATGATAAAGATAGTTCACATTGAAACAGTTTTTCATAGAAATTATATAAATTTATAGAAAATTTCATTGTATTGAAATTTTCTAAAAAAAAATCATTGATATCCTAGATGCATGGGTGTTGGCTGTCAAACAGACGGACGCTGGTTCGGTCCTCACCAACGCTTTCTATGAAAGCGCTAATGAAAGAAAATTGAAGCAAGATGACTTTGACAGATTCGTGGCAAACGGAGAGATGCTGTCTATATTTCTATATACTGCCTCTATATCTCAAAGAGAAAGAGATACACAACAAACACACATATATCCCCAAAATGATTAATTGCTGTTTTCATAAAAGGCGTAATACAAAAGTACATTCAATGGCTTTTCGTAACATAGATTGGCAAATCGAACGACACCCTCACTATGGCCACACCACAAGAGCTAGTGCCTAATCTTCAGCGGGATCTCAAAAGGACGGTTTGAAAGCACAGCCAGTGTCTCGTCGCCTGATGAAAACCCAGCTCAAGTGTCTCCAAGCCCTTTAATATTCACCCCCGTCTTTGTCTCAGGCGATTGACGAAAATCGTCGGTAGTGTGACATGCCTCAGGCCCGCCGCTGCAATTTGTGTACGTAGGATGCAAGTTACAGTATGTATAAGCATAGATTTCATAGCTACAGCAGTTCCTTCTGAAAGGTACAATTTAATCTAAAGAATTGCTAATGCTGTAAACCGATCTGTGAATTACTGACTTACGGAACCGAAACGTGGTCTCTGACTATGGGCCTTGGTCGCACAACGAGCTATAGAGATGGCTATGCTTGGGGTTTCCCTACGTGATCAAATCGGAAATGAGGAGATCCGTAAAAGAACGCAAGTCACAGATATAGCCCAGCGGTTTAGCAACTTGAAGTGGCAGTGGGCAGGGCACATAGGACGAATAACTGAAGGCCGTTGGGGTCGAAAAGTTCTCGAATGGAGACCATGGACTTACAAGCGCAGCATAGGACGGTCACTGACCAGGTGGACAGACGACCTGACTAAGATCGCAGGCAGGGACTGGATGCGGGCCGCTTCCAACAGGTCCTTGTGGAAATCAATGGGGGAGGCCTCTGTCCTATGGCTGAGATGGTGCTGATGATAATGATCTGTGAATTTAGTTTACTTATAAAAATAGCAGAAAACTTTTATACATTTTTAAGGGAAAAAACACCAGTGCTGTTTTTTCATAAAAACATAGTCTATTGTTAGGATCAGAAGTAGAAATATTTAAAAAAAAATATACAACACGCGTTCTCCCCAACCTCAAAACATCTTTGGTTTATTAATTGACCATTAAATCACAATTGAAATAGAAAGGCACATGAAGTTGATCACAAAATAACAAATAATGAGTCTGACACAGATGAACCATATAAAACAATTAGAAATACGTATGTCACTCACTGTTCGCACCGAACAACAAACCAGCAGAGCCCCCGCACGCAGCCGAGGCCGAAGGAAATATGCGTCACTGGACCGGCCCGCACTGGCTTTTATAGAGACCATAGATAAGTAACTATATACTGAGAAGAGACTGTGTCACTCCACTACTTCTAGTTTATGTTGGCAGCTATCACGGCCTCTCCTGACCTTCTGACGTCCTCGTCAGGTTCTTAGAGCTTCTTTGCTGCAAGAAGGCTTCAGATTGACCTGAGTGTTTTCTCATCATCGTAAAATGTGTTGGCTCAGCCACTTTATCACTGGACTAGTAGTAATGCAGATGTTGATGCGGTTTGGCTCACAACCCGTGAAGAATTCTGCACAGGCAGCTTGCGGCATCCATTCACCGCATTAGCAGTGTAGCAGTAGCAGCAACTGCGGCAGCGCCAGGGGCAGCGCCTGCAGCAGGGCCTCCGCTAGCGCCTGTGGCAACGCCTTTGGCAGCGCCTGCGGCAGCGGCAGCAGCAGTGGCAGCAGTAGCATCAACAGCGGCAGCGCCAGGGGCAGCGCCTGCAGCAGCGCCTCCGCTAGCGCCTGTGGCAACGCCTTTGGCAGCGCCTGCGGCAGCGGCAGCGGCAGTGGCAGCAGTAGCATCAACAGCGGCAGCGCCAGGGGCAGCGCCTGCAGCAGCGCCTCCGCTAGCGCCTGTGGCAACGCCTTTGGCAGCGCCTGCGGCAGCGGCAGCAGCAGTGGCAGCAGTAGCATCAACAGCGGCTGCAGCATCTGCCTAAGCTCCAACTCGTGCCGATGATGAGCGGGCACTTGACACCTATTGTCCACACCAAGCTAGCTGGTCTAGTAGAGCATTAGCTTACAGAATAACTATACCCTGGCTAGTGAGTCGTATAAAGATATCGTCAACGTTGAGGCGGCTAGACAACAATATCAACGCTCTAACTAAGCATAGCATTAGTCCGGCTAGTAAAATCACTACGAGCAGTAACAACTTGGCGAATCTTACTGTTCGGCTAGCGAAATACTACGGATGCAGCGACTTAACTATGTTAACGCTGCGCATTCATAAACTGTTTTCCACATTAGGTATAAGGTATGCGACTTGATTATTGGTCTACGCTCCCACGGCTTGACGATATAAAGATATCGTCAACGTTGAGGCGGCTAGACAACAATATCAACGCTCTAACTAAGCATAGCATTAGTCCGGCTAGTAAAATCACTACGAGCAGTAACAACTTGGCGAATATTACTGTTCGGCTAGCGAAATACTACGGATGACAGCGTCTTGATAAGTGTCAACGTTAAGTCTGGCTAGCTAAACCGCTACAGACAACGGCTTGACAGTCATCAACGCAAGTTAGGCTAGTGAAACGTCACTACAAACTTTACTTACTGCGTTACATACTGGCAGCTTAATTCTAAACTTTCAGACCGATTCATATGTACCGAAATGTATTCAAATCCTACACGCATTTCAAGTCAGCTTTGTATGAGCGCGTCTGCCAGGCCGGAGTCCACACACAGCATGCGCGGCCGCCAGGCTGATGCTCGTCTATCAGAAACTTGCATGTCGGAACTCTGCGGATTTAAGCAAACAACAAACACAAAATTTCTGTGCGGTATACACACGTGCCGGTTACTGTCACGCTTGAATAGATTGGTGTTCACGTCAGTGTATGCCTGAGACATCTAACTGAACCGTCCATCTTCCCGACTCGGCCGTACCTGACCCCGACTTGTCAGCCTCCCGAATAATCTACTCGGCGGCTAGGAATATGGACTTATCTAACAAATGAAGAACAATGAGAATCTAAGCGACTCAATTGAGTCCTCGCTCAATCGTATTTGAAACAGTAAAAATTTCAAGTCCAAATAAAATCACCCTTTTTTGGTTAAAGTGCCCGTACCTTATCGCACAGGTGCGTTTTCAATTTAAGAACACAAAAAAAAAAAATACACCTGCATACATCTATATGAGGGTGTGTTTCAAATTGAGCTTTGAGCACAGAGAGCGTGCTTAAAGTAATTCCAAAAAGCACTGACAGCTGCACACAAAATGTATATGACGTCATCCATGACGTCATCATCCTGTGCTTAGAACGCTCACGAGTACGACGTGGAGCAGTGTGAGCGCTGTCAAACACATAGATAAATAACTATGCACTGAGAGTCAAATATCCGACTCATTATGAGAATCTGTCGGAAAATTGGTAGTCCGTCCACAAAAATTAAAAACGTAATTTTATATATCAGAAAAAAAAAATGACCCATTTAGTGCCCATGAAGTACGGAAGAGAATGATTTAATATGAATTTAATGGGAACTGACATTTAAAGAATTCGCGCGCATTCACCCACAAAAAGCCGTTCCGATTTGCTTACGAGCGTCAGCACTGTCAGTACTAAATTCGTCTCGGAACTGCCAAATCCTTACGTACGAACGTATGCACTGTGAGCCCAAATGGAAACGCAGCCAAAGACACAACAGTTGTAACAATACAAACAGGCTTTATTTACTGACTACATCATATTTGTGTATTGTGTACACGCGTAAGAATTTTTTGGGATATGTTTTAGTATTGACACTATTCGTAATTCGGTAACATTTCATTGATTTGACATTCGTTTAATTTGATCTCATAATACATATAATTGATTATTGCATACTTAAAATATGTTATCTTGATTTCCTTACTGTGTGATAATCTGTAATTGTATATTGTACGTTTTTTATCACATTAAATTGAATAAATTCATTCAAGGCATTTAATAGCCGAATAAGTATTTGACATTTCGAACGACTTCACAACTCTTTGTCATTGTGACAATAATATTTTTATTTCAAAATTGTGACACAAAATGAAAACTCTTTGAACGCGACCCAACAATCACACTATTGCGGGAACCAAACAAATTTAATTCACGTGCTAAACTGCAGGTAGTTTGAGAATCAGTTTTCTAATAAACAAAAATCAATTCCACTAAGTAATTATGTTCTTATCTGGTATTAAGGTAAGACACGGCTAGGCTACTCTCAAATGAACGCACCGTATTTGCATTGCCTTGCAATACATGAAGCCACAAGAATTTTTAGTGCGGTGAACGTGGTGGCTCTAAATACAAAATACTCGACCCATCTTCAACAGCATTTTATTATCTAATCGTATTTAGGATCGTATCTAATTTATGAATTCGGGATTCATACAAACTCTTGAACTTAAAGTTCAACTCTTATACAAACACATGGTGATAGTTTTCACAAGTCTATTTCACATGCTACGTCCCTATGTTATGAAATAAAACTACTTCTAGTTCGCCAATAGACTCACACAAATTCAAACAAAACATTTGGAACAACATAAAAACTAAAAGCCGATGTTTGAACTTCTTTCGTGGTAGGTATGTAGTCGTCAACAAGTTGCAAACATATTTTAGCGCATATTATCACTTGTCAGATATCGCATCGCAATTTTGTCCAGTTTCTGTTACTTACACAAAGCCATAGTAAAAGTGATTGATCAGGCGTCATGGTCTATACCAATCTGCTGAAATCATTGAAATACCCAACTAGCCATCAATAAAATAACCGTGCGGTATGCTTCTTACATAGTGACAGCCTGACAGGTTAAGGTAGATTTGATATTAAACATGACGTAGGTAGTAGCAGTTTATCAGTAGCTCGGTCGCCAAAGATCTATATCACACTACAAGTAGGTATGTTGGTATAGTTGATGGACGCGCCTGCCGGTACCTACAACCTTTTTACTCTTTGTTAGAGAGATCATAACCTGCAATTTTCTCAAGTCGGCTTAGGATTCAATTCTAAAGGTAATTGCTGGCACGTGTCTGTTAGACTGCGATATCGATACGAGGTGTATGAAACATAAGCTTATGGCGCAGACAATAACATTTACACACAAATCTCAGTATTCCATGGTTGGTGCGCGGTATATTTTGTTTATCTTAATCTGAGGGTACACGAAGGTACGAACACGATACAAATACGGGTCAAATATATTTTTACCTAATGATCTTACTTTGAATTATGTACGGTGGTAAGGTATGCGAATGAATCAAAGGTTCACTACGCTAAAACACATTCGTTCTTTACTACTTTTATAGGTATCGGTTATCTCGTGGATTACGATCGCGGGACACATCTTGGTCGCATTGAACATTAAGTATGTAAGTAATGACCTTCAAGTGTACATAATATGAGTACCATCAGTTCGCATTATTTCAAAAATAACATAATCAGTATCAACGTTGTCTAGACACAAAAAGCTACGAAGTTTACGTAATTGATAAATGTTCGCGAACTCTTGCACTGGGACAATATCTATGACCCAGTCAAGGACACGTTCTATCGTCAGATTAATATAAATTGGGTTGGTCTCACCGGGTTAGCAAGTCGTTTAGCACATGGATGCTGCAACCTGGAGTGGTCACCGTGCTCGAAGCAGTCCGCGTAGACGAGACATTCCGGCGTCGTCGCCGTGGATGCAACGGCTCCTCCGCACGGTCCACCGAGGGACCCCGAGGCGCCCGCACGTCACCAACAATTACGTCATGTGCAGGAGTACACCACCGACGCTAGCTTCCCCACGAACTCGTACACGACGGGCACAATGTAAAAAGGCATAACACAAATCTATACAACACATACGAAGAAAATGTATGTTGAGGGTAGATGAATAGGTTATCTGATTAGTGCCTTTCGCTTGTTTCGTTTTAATTTTCTTCAAAACAGTCAGAACAGGTTAACAGAGACATAAGAAATAACCAAAACTACTTGTTTACACGGAGTCACCGATTACAAGCATTTTTGTAACATGTGGGCATGTGTGTCCTTTATCTCACTTCTGATGTTAGGATCAGAAGTAGAAATATTTAAAAAAAAATATACAACACGCGTTCTCCCCAACCTCAAAACATCTTTGGTTTATTAATTGACCATTAAATCACAATTGAAATAGAAAGGCACATGAAGTTGATCACAAAATAACAAATAATGAGTCTGACACAGATGAACCATATAAAACAATTAGAAATACGTATGTCACTCACTGTTCGCACCGAACAACAAACCAGCAGAGCCCCCGCACGCAGCCGAGGCCGAAGGAAATATGCGTCACTGGACCGGCCCGCACTGGCTTTTATAGAGACCATAGATAAGTAACTATATACTGAGAAGAGACTGTGTCACTCCACTACTTCTAGTTTATGTTGGCAGCTATCACTATATATACCAAATGGTAGGTCAAATGTCTGACTTCCGCGTCTAATTAAACTTTAAATAATTTTTTTCACACCGATAACTATTTCACTAGCGAAGAGTAAGTTTGCCATTCCCATAGGATATTGCTTTTCAATCATATCTCGTAAAATAGAAAGATTGTCACAAAATCTCTCTAAGAGTTTTTGTGGCTAAGAATTATTGTGGGAGTATTATTTTAGATCAATTCATATGCAGAGTAAATTTTATTCCAATAGAATAAAAATCTAACAGCTGGGACACACAGTGCCGTCTTGGAAATGTTCGAGTTTAAGTGCACATAACTCTGGAAGAAATTTAATTGGACACTATCTACTGTGGCTTCTAGAAGGTACTATCTAAAAGATGTCCTGCACATCAATCAATCCATCAGGCAATCCTTATTATTCGTAACTGTTATTTTCTTGTTGAGCTCGTTCACCTGATAGTAAGTTAGATGAGATACGATTTTTTAATTGAAAACTTCTTTAGCGGCCTTGTGCACTTTTGTATGGAGAAAAATGTTTTGTCAAGCGCGTGACGTCATCGAATTCGTAAGACTGAGGGAGCGTAGACCGCCGGCGCGGCGTAAGAGAGAAAGTAATAACCCCCTCTCTTTCTACCGCGCGGCGAAAATGTATGCCTGCTCCTGCTGTTTCGTTTAATCGGCGGCGCATGGCTATGTAAAATAATTGTAATAGTTCTGAAGTGTTACATTTTTTAAGTAATATAAATTGTCATGTTTGTTTACGATAGCGCAATAAAGGAATATTGTATTTTACCACATAAATAATAGTACTTTTATACTGATATATATAGCAATCGTGCGATATCATTCCCTACCCATCCCAATATAAGAATAAAAGAATTGGTTAATTCAATATAAGAATTGGTTAGGTACATCTGATTTCTTATTTAAATTATATATGTGGTCTTCAAAGTGATTTGAATTGGTGTTAGGCTGGCTGGCTTAGATAGTTTTAGTTTAGATAGTCCACCAGGTTAACATGCTGAACTAATCCGTTGCACCACAGTTTAAGAACACTACTTATTGTAAATATACACTAAAATTATCTACAGTCGTTTGTATGTTTGTTATTCCTTCACGCTGAAATGGCTGAACGTATTTGCATGAAATTTGTAATGAAGATAGCTTATACCCTAGAAGAACACCTTTTATCCCGAAAGTATGACTCCCGTGGGAGTATGGTGTATTCCCATCAGGGAAATACACAAAAATCGTCATTACCACGTACCATTTCATCGCGAGTAACACCGCGGGTCGCAGCTAGTTATGCAAATTATCTTAGAGAATATTGAATTAACTACAATACGAAAAATCTAATCAGATAGAAAACGAGTCGACCCGTATTTAAACTTCACATCCAAGAAAATCTCCGCAACAAGAAACTGCAGTGGTTTTCAAACTAAAGCAAATTGGCTAAATTGGGACCGTTTTGTGGCGTTAACTGAACTTTGTTACATTACAAAAGTTGTACGCTGACCGAGCAATTTAAGTTGGTGATGTAACGACTTATCTGCCTTCCCAGCTGGCCGTAAGTATGTACTTACATATAAATTCTTACACATCCCGCTTATAAATGTATTTGGATAGTTTTAAGGACGTTTTTAAACTCTGTATCAGGTGTTAACCAATAGATGGTGTTTTTATGCAAAATCACACAGGATTTTTTTCTTTTTTTTTATCACTCTCTGACTCCTGCACTAGGATGCACTGTGTCGCGGTAGGCATGGACACACACAAACAACCAAGATCCGGGACAAACTTCTACACTGATCGCGCAAATGTTTACCCCTGCCGGGATTCGAACACAGGGTCCCGGAGACACTGAAATCATGTCACTGACACTGACCACTGCGCCACGGCGACTATCATATTGCTATCATATTTTCCATAAATAGCTGCAGCTAGTGATAAATTTAGTCAAGAGTATGTTCTTTAAACGGATAAGGTGACAAGCAGAAGATCCACAGGATGTTCAGTGGTAACCGGACCGTCAGTGGACGGTAGTCGTGGCTCAGTGATCAGCGACACTGACTGTAGAACCGCGACCCTGGGTTCGAATCCCGGCCGTGGCAAACATTTCTGTGATGAGCAAAGAGGTTTGTTCTCGGGTCTTGGATGTTTGTGTATTGTGATTGTGTGTGTATATGCCTCCCGCGACACAGAGTATCCTTGTGCGGGGGTGTGAGTGTGTGAAGAAAAAAAAAAACCTCTGCCTATAGACTGATACAATTCGTAAAGAACTGCATTGCACCCTTCACCCTGTGACATAAAGCTGGTAAGTCTCATGTGCCTGTAATTTCACCAAACTATACCCTTCAAGCCGGAACACAGTAATGCGAACACTACTGCCTGACGGAAGAATTAGATATGGTGGCAGTACTTCCCCGGGCGAACTCTATATACAGTGCTGATGCTCTTCTGAAGAGTGACATTTACAGCATTCATTCTTAAGAAAAATATTCATCTTTTATCTCTCCTTTCTAGAGATTGATAGTTTAATTAATAGCAATTAATAGTTATAACAGTAATGGCCAAAATTATATAATACCCGAGAATAAACGTCAATTATTTTTGCCTTTTCAATAGTGTCATACGTACCAGAAGGATGGGCAGCAGCGCCTGAGAGTCATATTATATACTGCGCTTGCCAACCCGCCTGCCAAGCGTGGCGAGTATTGGCAAACCCATGTCAAAGTCAAAGTCAAAATTATTTATTTGCTTGAACATGGGTGTGATAAGTTTTTATATATTAAACATTCATAGAGCTCCACATTCCGCCAAACTGGCATGCAAATTTAATTAAATGGGGGCCCATGGGGGGGCCTATGTCCAGCAGTGGATGTCCTATGGCTGAGATGATGATGATGAATAGTGATGTGATGGGTCAGCGAGCTAAACTTACAGAGCTAAACCTTTTTATTTATATAAATTTATACTAATTATAAATCTCATATCAAGCCTCCATAAAAAAATTTAATAAATCCAGACATCAATCAAGTCACAACCGCAGGGCCAATGAAAAATGAGGAATTCCATTAAAATGCGACCGCAATATATTTATACAGGCACGCGACGCAAATCGTAATTACAACATTTAAATTGCATCAATCATTGGATGGCTTTTATTTCTGCTTTATTTATTTAGTTAGCATGGTGGTACGGTACTTTCGAGTACCTGCCCGGCTAGCTGTCATCCTCAAGATTGATAACTGTCACCGAATCGAACTCAATCGAATTTAAGCAAGTTTTAGTTTTCTTGCTTCTCAATTTAATGCTTGCAAAAAAGTCGGTACACTAAAACATACCATATGCCCCTGCCGGGATTCGAACCCAAGGTCCCGGAGACACAGAAGTCATGTCACCGACCGTGAAATACTACGGACACTACTTCACTACCCTTTTTTTTTTTTTTTTTTTAACGTGGGGTAAAATGCATTTACGCACTTCCGCCTACCGGGAAAGTAGGCGGGGTGTGTCGGGCTCGCTCGAGCATCACCGCTCCCTGGGGGGCCTCATGGCCCCCAACCCTAACTGCACCCACAGCAGCCAGGGTCCACTACCGACTAAAACCCACGGTGTCCATCCTGCCGCTATAACGGAGGGAGCGCGGGGTACATTTGCATACCGCGCCCCCACCACGGCCGTCCGTTTCCGGACCCCTCCAGGGGGGAGGATGACCCTTCCCCTCGCGACCGTGCCGGGACCAAGAGCACGGCCGCACCACCCCGGGGACCACACAGTGCAAGGAACGCCAGACTTCCCACATCCGACGCTCGTGGTCCCCTGCGATGGGCCAGATGGAGCAGCCCCATCGCCAGCCGCTTCGGCCGCCACCCTCCGACGGCGGCCATATCGGCGCCACAGCAGGAGACGAACTGAATCACTCCCGCCGCAGTGCCTCCTCAGCTGCAGCGCCGTCCCACAGCGCCGCTGCCCCCCTCAGTTGCAGTGCCTTGCAGCACCGCAACCTACCGTCTGATGGACCGCTCCTCGTCGGCTTGGCGAGCAAAGCCTATCGGGAGCAGTCCCGGCCAAAATATTATAAACATACATAAATACATGGATATAAATAAACTTACATAGATATGAGACACGCGAGGCGCCGGACGATGTCTAGTTACGTCTAATTCAGAGGAATTAGACCAAGAACAGGCAGCACCGCGAGAAGGTAATCGCCAGACTTGCCTTGAGGATCATCACGACCTGCGCTTCCCCCAAGACCGTAACCTCCCTACCCATCACGGGATGAGCAAAGAAGGCCTGGACTTAACCAAAACAAGCAGCGTGAACGCCGCAAGCATAGGCATAGCAACTATTTAATGGATAAACCCAGACCCGCCCACTACTTCACTACCCTTTTTTTTTTTTTTTTTTTTTTTTTACGTGGGGATAATGCATTTACGCACTTCCGCCTACCGGGAAAGTAGGCGGGGTGTGTCGGGCTCGCTCGAGCATCACCGCTCCCTGGGGGGCCTCATGGCCCCCAACCCTAACTGCACCCACAGCAGCCAGGGTCCACTACCGACTAAAACCCACGGTGTCCATCCTGCCGCTAGAACGGAGGGAGCGCGGGGTACATTTGCATACCGCGCCCCCACCACGGCCGTCCGTTTCCGGACCCCTCCAGGGGGGGAGGATGACCCTCCCCCTCGCGACCGTGCCGGGACCAAGAGCACGGCCGCACCACCCCGGGGACCACACAGTGCAAGGAACGCCAGACTTCCCACATCCGACGCTCGTGGTCCCCTGCGATGGGCCAGATGGAGCAGCCCCATCGCCAGCCGCTTCGGCCGCCACCCTCCGACGGCGGCCATATCGGCGCCACAGCAGGAGACGAACTGAATCACTCCCGCCGCAGCGCCTCCTCAGCTGCAGCACCGTCCAACACGGCGCCGCTGCCCCCCTCAGTTGCAGTGCCTTGCAGCAGCACCGCAACCTACCGTCAAGTGGACCGCTCCTCGTCGGCTTGGCGAGCAAAGCCTATCGGGAGCAGTCCCGGCCTGAATATAATAAACATACATAAATAAATGGATATAAATAAACTTACATACATATGAGACACGCGAGGCGCCGGACGATGTCTAGTTACGTCTAATTCAGAGGAATTAGACCAAGAACAGGCAGCACCGCGAGAAGGTAATCGCCAGACTTGCCTTGAGGATCATCACGACCTGCGCTTCCCCCAAGACCGTAACCTCCCTACCCATCACGGGATGAGCAAAGAAGGCCTGGACTTAACCAAAACAAGCAGCGTGAACGCCGCAAGCATAGGCATAGCAACTATTTAATGGATAAACCCAGACCCGCCCACTACTTCACTACCCTAACTCAGCATGAGCTAGGGCTACCTCTTCATAGCCTGCTCAGAAGGCCCATAGTCAATCAAAATACTTATAACTAACATACAAGAGGGTCAGCATCTCAAATCCAAAGTCCAAAGGCGGCTATAATAGGTACTCTGCGTCAAAGGGCGCTAACTGAACTAATATATCGAATCATTCCTCTTTGAACACACTTACTCTCTCCACCCTCTCTCCCTTACCTCTCTTACTCGAGAGGTGACTTGTAAGCACAAACCGGTGTTTACTTATAGATTTGTGGTTTTGCTTTGCGCGTACATACATATATTCTCTACAAACATATATATTTGTATAGCCAACTAAGCAGATTGTAAATTTATTTAAGGAAAAAAATAAAGGCAGGCTTGTGTAAGCGATCGAATTCTTCTGGAATAGTGTTCGTCACTCAGTACAAGAAAATTAAAACTGGATTGGTAACTCAGGCATGAGTTTTCACGAGAAAACTGAAAGGAAAAAAAAATTTAAAAAAAAAATTGATCATATCATTTCGTGCGTGACGTCACTTGCCGGTCCGAAAGGAAGACCAGCGCTGGTTGTTACCAGCACTTTGCTGATTTGGGGCTGGTTTTGTGACAAAAATAAAATCAAATCAATCACTTTATTTGCATGAATATGGGTACATTATGATATAAAATTAGTTATAATATTTGTAGTCCGCCATAACAACCTCATACGAGGTATGCAAATGTTAAAATAAAAGTATATTCTTCTTTATTAATTTCTTCTTTATATATATATATATATATATATATATATATATATATATATATATATATATATATATATATATTATATATTGCACGCATGAATGAAATTAATAAGTTAATTATTAAATTATTAATATTTATTATATATATTACATAGTATAAGGAGAAAAAAAAAATTGGTTGTCTGTAAAGTCGGTTTACGGACGATAGATTTACGTGATAACGTCATAATCATTTATAACTTTGACTTTGACTTTGATTATTTTATGTAATACAAAACTCAGGTGGAACGTTACGCGAACGTTACTAATATTCATGAGTGTTGCTGGTATTCATCAATTTATAAAACGTTATCACGTCAAAAATCTTACTAATTTATAAATGCGAAAGTTTGTGAGTATGGATATATCGATGTATGGATGTTTGTTACTCTTTCACGCAAAAACTGGTGAACAGATTTAGACGAAATTTGGAACACAGATGGTTTGTACCCTATTTTAACACATAGGTTTATTTTTATAATCATCATCATCACCTGTTTTCATCACCTGGCGGGTAAAACGGATTTAGATGTAATTTAGTATGTAAATGCTTCAGATCCTAGAATAACACATAGGCTATTTTTTATCATCATCATCATCAATCATCACGACGACGAATTTGGATGAAATTTGGAACACAGATAGCTTATACCCTGAAAACATAAGCTTATTTTCATCATCACCGTTTTTCATCAGCAAGCGGGTGAAACCGCAGGGCGCAGCTAGTGAAACTATAATTGGCAACAACTAGAGCTAAAGCTGTACAGATAAAGAACATAATCCTCTGCATTTCGTTTCAGTTGCGGGGAATGCTGGTTTTCCAGTATAAGCCCGAATGAATATGACATAACCGAAACATTTGTAGAATGCGTTATATATATACGAGTACATATATATTCTACATTTCCAGGGTAATATCTGGCTTCAATAACACTTGCACCATTAACTCTCCTGAGTTAGCAATAGACATAAGGCTTAGTACCATACACATAATAGCTCTATCTTACAATTTCCAACTCTGCTACACAGACGCAGAGTCGAAAATAGCTGTCTTAACTTTTCAGTTTACCAAAATCCTATTATAGATATAAACGTGATAAGAGTCAGGGCTCTCACAGAAGAATTCAAATCTTGTGTCACCTGGAATTAAGACACAAAGTTGAGTAGTCGTAGTAGAGCCGATTTATTCTATCTCATATGGGTCCAAATTGCCGACAGTTAGGTTAACTGTTGCTCACAGTGCTTTCTGTATGCTATTGTGCTGCCCACTGATATATTGCTAAACGTATTACGGTAAAAAGCTTGATACAACCAGTTTACGCTAGATGTCAGCACATGAATATTCGTACAGTAGGTATATTAAGAGTTCAAGAACTGACGATGACATTACAGAGGCTCGCGGGTGTTTACAGGTAGAAGGGGCGAGAAAAAAGAAATCCTGATGAGTGTTGATTTAAAATATTATAAAACATTACATATGACAGCTCAATGATATTTTAAGTTTATATGAGGTAGATGTCGCACAAGCACGTGGAAACTGAGGCGGCAAAATTAAGTCAATTGTAGTAATTTTCATTATGACGCGTATTTCAAGCGCAAGTCTAAACATATAACTATTCTTTTCTATATTATTTGTACCGTATTATCTGTCGCAGTAAGCATTCTTATGTCGTAAAGGAACAAAATCTGAGCACCGCGCAGTATGAATATACGTCATCCTTATTAAAGTGTCATTGTGACAGCTAAAATTAAATTAAACTTATCACATTTTTAGGCATTTTAATTTCTTTTCTTCTGGTGTAAGGCAAGCATTCTTGGTCTAGCGTGATAAGGATGACATTAAAAAAAAAAAAAAAAAAAACATCCTTCCACCGTATCGTCATCGATCATGAAGTGAGATAGAATGCTTACTGGGTCTCAAAGACTGCTGCCTTAATAAACTATATGTTTGCTGTCAGTTTTTTCAAATTGGACGGTGGTAAGTAGCAAGGCGGGCACTGAAAAAGTACTCTACAACCGTCATGGGATATTGATAACGGTGCTCCTTTCACCGTAAGCTCAAGCCGTTGCGGATCGAACCAGCGTACGTCAGTCTGACAGGCAACGCTCCTACCGCTGAGCTATCATCGCTTTCATTTGTTAGCAGTATGGTTAATGAGAGTAATTTTCCAGTGTTCACCACGTGAGTCCTAGTCGGTTTGTTACATTACAATTATGGAAGAAACTCGCGATAGTTTTCAGACTCAAATGTTGTCCACTCCTAGATAATATGACTCTTCCACTAATTATCAATTTCATTTTGAAAAAAGTACATTATGTATTACTAATCCACGACACATTGATAACATTGTAGATTCGTCTATCCTGAAAACATTCACCCGCATTGATGTCCATCGAAGATAACATCATACGTCGTAATGGCCATCAAATGGCACTTCAACTCTCCCATCTCAGATACTACGATTCTAAAGTATCAATTCACATAAATTTATGAAGCGATATCTCATTTATGGCATCGGTAGCCATCGCCCAATAAAACTCTTTTGTTTTATGCTGTCAGTTTACGGCCCATAATTTATATCTCTATATATATAAAAATGAAACCCGTTTTCCGTTGTCACGACATAACATGAAAACGGCTTGACCGATTTAGATAAAATTTGGTATAAAGATACATGGGACTTTGGAGAAGGACATAGGCTACTTTTTGTCCTGGAAGAAGTATGGTTCCCGTGGGATAACTGAGTCAGCGGGAAAAACGTAGTGCACGCGGGTGAAACCGCGGGGAGCAGCTAGTAAATAAATAAAACAGCTACAGTTTTATATCCCATATACATTTTTCTTTTAAGTACGTTGCCATGGGATTGTAGTTATACGAAGTGCTATGTGCGCCCGGGCCTAGAATAGTACTCGCCCATCTCTTCCCGTGGGTGCCGTAAGAGTCGGCTAAGGGATCACGTACCAGGAGGTGGGCAGCAGCGCCTTCTGAAGATAGCAAAACCATACTGCGCTCGCCAACCCGCCTGCCAAGCGTAGCGAGTATTGCAAATCCCCCCTATATGGGGGAGGCATACGTCCAGCAGTGGACGCACATGGCTGAGAAAAAAAAGTGCGCCCCGTGGTTTTTGGTGGTGATGAAAACGGTGATGATGGTGATGATGAAAATACGCTTATGTATCAAAGGTATAAGCTACCTCCATACCGAATTTCGTCCAAATCCGTCAAAAAATTGACGTTCGCCGTGGCTCAGTCGTCAGTGGCGTGACTTCAGGTTCACGCGGACCCTGGGTTCGAATCCCGGCAACATTTATGCGATAGGTGTTTGTCCCGGGTCTTGGATGTATGTGTGCTGTGACTGTGTGTGTCCATGCTTCCCGCGACACAGGGAATCCTAGTGCGGGGGTATGAGTGTAGGTAAATAAAAAAATAAAAAATCATCCAGCCGTTAGTCTTGAAAGAGAGATACATACATCCATACTTAGAAACTTTCGCATTTATAATATTAGTAGGATTGGTAGGATGTCGGTTGGAAGGATTGATGATAGTTTTATTCTAAGGTTGGGGCCATACCCAATGTTTGATTATGGCTATGACAAAATAGCCAGCTCGACACGCAGAACAGTTTTATCAGTTTGCGGGTAGTTTTGGTGAGCACAAAAGTACGTTTCGACTTATCTTGCAATTTCAGATGGTCATTTATCCTTGCTATCCTACTAATATTATAAATGCGAAAGTTTGTGTGTATCGTGTGAGTGTGTCTATGTGTGTATGTTCGTTACCTTTTCAGGCTCAAACGGCTACATCGATTTCGATGAAATTTCCTGGATTAACACATAGGCTAATTTTCATTATCACCGTTTTTCATCACCACGCGGGTACAATGGCAGGGCGCAGCTTAATACATAATTCTGGGCACGCTGCCAACTGGTAGGCGGGTTAGACCATTTGAGTTATCTATAGGCTGACGACAGCTAGTTAATTGCTCAAATGTTTTTTAGTAGCTGTAGTTTTGTAATTAGTTTAAAATTAGTTAGTTGTAATTAGTTGTTAGTATTTTATTTTAATAAAGGCTTCGGTCCCCTAAAAGAAAAAATATCAATATGAACTTTATTGTAACTATATAAGAACTTGTTTCCTTTATTAATTTTAGTCAGTTAGGAACAAGAGAATAGCTACTAATGACTATACCATAACCAGCGATGTTTGCCACGTTTTATGACGAATACGCCAGTCTTTACAACTTCCTAAGATCGTTCTTTCTGAGTGACTTCCGTCTTGCAACAAATATTGTGCATTTATGTTATAAATTGTCCTGGCATACAAAGTGTCTGCCATACCGCATGTATGGTGCGCTGGATGGACGCATAAATCTTTTTTTTATCAGGAAACTAAACATAACAAACCTACTTAATTTTTTTTCTGCCTAAGTTACCCATAGGCTTACAAATAAAGACTTTGGTAACGATTAACTCAAAATTAGTATTTTTATATCTGTATAATGTAAACGGTACTATTGTGCGAATTGTTTTAAAAAAAAAACTACTTTTCACACACACACACAAACGTTTTTTCTTTTTATATTATAAAATCCACAGCGAGCTATGGAGAGGGCTATGCTCGGGGTCTTCAGTGATTCAGCTTACTCATGTTTTATTTATTATCAATTTATTTATGAAATCCTACTAATATAATTCATGTGAAAGCTTGTGTATGTGTGTAAGTGTGTATGTCTGAATGTGTATATGTTGTTACCTCTTCACGCTCAAACTATAGGCTTTACCTATTTTGATGAAATTTGGTATGGAGATAGCTTATACCCTGGATTAACACATAGGCTTATTTTCAGCATAACCAACATCACCGTTTTTCATCACCACGCGGACATAACCGCGGGCGCAGCTAGTAATATATAAATTTTGCTTAGTTTTTACATTTTCGTTGCATAGCTATTACAGAAGAATTAGACTTTTTATCCTTGCCCTGGTCCCAGCTTATTTGGAAATGGTGAATCTCTTTCTACCACTCTTTTTTTTTAGCCATCAACATACTAGTCACACCCTTCTCACTCGTATCGTCCTTAGTACAACCCACCATTTCTTTGCTTGACCTCTTCCTTTCCATAGATAAACCTTGATAATCACTCTCCACAAGTAAACTGTGATTTATTCCCCACTAGCTGCACCCCGCGGTTTTACCCGCGTGGTGATGATTATGGTGATGAAAAGTATCCTATGTCTTAATCCAGGGTCTAAACTATATCCATACCAAATTTCATCGAAATCGGTGTAGCCGTTGGAGCGTGAAAAAGTAACAAACGTACACACAAAATTGGCCTTTATAATATTCCCGTACCTAGCCAAAAGTATTCCTTTTATTTTTTCAATAATGCGCTGTTATAACCCTAGTTATTAACCCCATAAACTGTTCCGTACCCTTAATAACATTTTTAATAATGGAAAAAGTGATTAAAATCATTCCACGTAAACAAGCTCAAAGTATGAGCCAAATTCGAGTTTGGAGCTTAAATTAAACCGCGAAAATCACAAACGACCGTGTGCAGATGAAATGAAACGAACTCAGAACCGCGTGAGGGGCTGAGTGACTCATTGAGTATTGTAATGTGGGTAATACAGAAAGTCGTCACTGCGCTAGAAGGTTTAGCATTCAACTTGAGTATCGATGGAGATTTTGATGATAAATGTAATGATGGAATGGAATGATAAAGTACTTACGAATCTGGCTGACTGGCCGGTTGGCGCAGTTGGTAGCACTCTGCTTTCTGAGCCGCTGGGCCCGGGTTTGATTCCCAGACAGGTCAAATATTTGTGTGTATGAACATGTCTGTTTGACCTGTGTCTGGGTATGTATATAAGTTTGTATATCAGTCATCAGGTTACCTTAGTACAGGCTCTGCCTAGTTTGGGACCTGAAGACCTTGTGTGAATGTTGGTAAATAAATAAATACTAATAATAATAATAATAAATCTTAATCTTCTCAAAGCAACACGTGACCGAAATGCTGGTCTTTATCTTGCGCAATGCGCAAAGAATAAGCATTGCAATTCAACGTGGCAATGCCGCCAGCATTTTGCGAACCTTACCAACTGGTAGCAGATTGTTAGACTACAATGTAGAATGAATGTAAATTTGTATAGTATATTGCAGTTTGTATTTAGTGTATTTTAATAATTTTGGAATTTTATTAATTATTATTCATGTATGACATGTGTAAGATGTGTGTAAGCTTATATAGAATATTATGAAAATTAAATAAAAAAATATATAGATGCTATAGAATTTTGTAGATTCTTAAATATTTTGTCATTAATGAACTACAATTATTAACTATTAATGATATTTGTTTACATATAGAACAATATAATATATGTAAAATAGAATATATGTAATCAACATATCATTTCATTTCGTCACTCGTCATATGAGTTTCTAGTTTTATGGGAATTGAGTGTTGTGTCATTACTACGGGTTGTTCTCGACGTTCTATGACCATGTGGTAGGTTATATTACTACAGTAGCTAGAGAACATAGCTAATTTGTGAGTAAACATTATTATCCAGATATTAGGAAAAATAATCAATTCGATGAGGCTGTCAAAACAGCCTTCGAAGATGTTATTGATTCGCGCTCCTAAAATTTTTTCAGCAAAGGAATCGATAAACTACCGATAAAATGGCGGAAGTGATATAGATAACTATAGTATACATTTGATTGATTAATTAAAATAATTTAATTCAAAAACATTTTATTTTTCCATATTAAATGCCAATTTTATATCTAAGGACCATATATTTTATTTGTTTTCGTTGTTTGATATTTCACCACAGTTGCATGCGCCATTTTTACAAGTGAACTCGTGTTTTACGAAATTTTGCTAAATAAATATGGCGCATGCGACTTTTAAAAAAATCTAGAAGTGAAATAAATAAAATACATAGTAAATATTCCGATAAAAATGCTAGTTCTTGCATTCTATTATATATTAAAATAAGCAAATACAAACACGCATACTGAGGTACAAAATACACTTAGCATATAAGTGTTAAATAATAATTGCGTTGACTGATACAATGGCAAATCTATTTACTTAAATTTGAAATAGAGTACAATATCACTAACACTTGTCTATAATATGTATATGTATAGACTACACTAGAAACTATTACTATATAGAAAAAAGTGCAAGGACAAATCCTTCGTCAAGTATTTAACTTTTATCGTCGCACGTCATCTTTAAGTAGTAAAGGATTAGGGGATTCTAGCCCTCCCCTGAGTACTTTTAGAAATGAACATTGCCCGATATTACGGACGGAGCCACATAATAAGCTATTTACGTAAATCTGTATACGCGATGAATGTATAATGTAATCAGAGACTAATGGCATAAGCTTGTGCTAACATCACTGGCCAGTAATGAAATAGAACTAAAAAAGAAGAGGAAATTAATCAAGAAGTTATTATGTTGAGAAGTATAGTGTATAAATGGAAAAATGAATGGAATGCCATTTCATAAAAACAGTGGGTTTTCTAGCAATCTGCTTAGTTTTGCATCATAATGAATTTATTGCATTCGAAGAAAACAATCGATTCAATAAGTACATACAAAGGTCGTATGTTAGTCTTCTTCTTCTTTTCCTGATTCCCCATACTATCTGGGGTCGACATAACATGTTTTTCCTCTTCCATGCTCTTCTATCTCATCTGTTATCTCAGTGCTCACACCTTTCATAAACATATAATTCTTCGTATCCATATCGCATCCATACTTTCTTGGCCTTCCTCTACCTCTATATCCACATTCATGTTAAGTACTCTTTTTGTTATGTTTTTCACCCCTTCTTATGATATGCTAATAAATCCCTCTAATATGCTATTGAAATTGGAACGTGTTAAGTCTAAATATGTAACTGCAAATAGTATTAAAATTTTATCGCTTACTTAAATTGCCTGCTTGAACGCGAGTCCAAACTTCATAACTTTTTATATGTCTAACTTATGACCACTATCTCACTTGCAGTTTAGTGACCATGATGATAACTCGCTAGATCTAGAATGTTATCACACTAAAATAAAATGGTTTTTCGGAATGGGAGGTCTAGTGATTAAATAAAACTCTGTAACAAGTATTAGAATAAAAACAATTACATCTATATGAATTTGATAAAGATATTCTTGAATGTATAAAACACGGGAGATACTCACGTAATAAGTCAGAGGGTCCCGACTATAGTTTCAACCACATTCGGTGGTCTTTTTCATATTATACATTCATAATGTGTCAAAACCACGTCAGTTTTAATAACAAAAAAGACATTCTTGTTTATTAAGCATCTTAAATAAGAAGTCAAAAAAACATTGACAAGCGTCGCGAAACATGGGGTTCTTTTAGCATTTATAAAACTAATTTTACCTCTCACCTTTGTTTGATAATTTCATACGTGTCAATGACTTTCACACAATCTTATTAACCACCATAATGCAGATTTTGCCTTATAATAAATAATTAATTACGGTAAAATATTGCACCAACGTTAATAAAAGGCGTATTGTAGATTTAATTTATATTTACAGGCCATTTTTTACCGTGCATTGAGCAATAATGGGGCGTAATTTAATTTATGGCAACATTATAGTGGTTTTTGCCGAAAAAAATCCAAGCTGCATTTCCAATTGTTGCTTAAATTAAACGTTAATTATATTTCCAGAAAATGTCAGCCTAATTATTATTAACAACACATAAATAAATTATTTAATGGCTGCCAAAATGCCGTACTTACTTCGGTAATATTAATTAAGGTATTAATTAATTAGGGGTAGGGTAAACATAATTAAAAGTGCCTATAACGGCGACCGCGTATTTTTTGCAAATTTGTTGTAACAATGAACAAAAGAGAAAATTGGCAGTTTATTTTACTTGGAATACATTATTTTGATATACGTTTAGGCTTCATTTGGTTTCCGAAAACGGTTTATTATATTTTAATAACTTAAAAAATAATAATAACAATACAATACAATACTTTTATTGCATACCATGTAAAAGAAACAGGAATATTAAATATTACACTAAAATAGTATAGCAATCGGCGGTCTTATCGCTAATGCAATTTCTTACAGACAATCTTGGGATGGATATAAAAAAGATAGATACACGGCGGTGTGCAACAAGAAACTAATGTATACACATAAATATAACACAATAATTAACCTAATTTACTAATATTTCATATACATATTTACACAATATATTTAGATAAATAGCTCAATAATATATAAATAACCTTTCAGATACATATATAAACGTACATTCCAAATATTATTAATCTATAATATAAGTATATTAATATCATAAATGTAAATAAAGCAGTTTTAGTTGGACGACGTCAAGTAATGATGTTTAACCATTTTTTTAAACATTTGTATTGTTTTTGCTTCTCTAATAGTAGCAGGTAAAGCATTCCACAATCGTACAGCATGTACTGTAAATGATTTGTCAGAGAACTTTGTGGAGTGTTCAGGAGTACTCAATACTTTATTGCATCAGATGTGTACAAAAAAGGTTCTTAGGGCTAATTATATATAGAAACAACATAATGACCCTGGTAGGGTGTCGCAATATTAGTGCAAACGGACCGATTCATTTCATATATTGTCTTTAAATGTGTCATTGAAAAATTCGTTAATATTGTAGTAGGTTTTGTTGCATAGCATGTCCTTTAGGTGGCTATAAAATGTTACGTCTTTTTCGATGGTTTTAATGTTGTCCCGAGCTGTGCATTTTAAGCTTGGAAAACGGCAAAACCAGCTTGTGTACAGATCTAGTCGCATACCGCCTTTCTAGATCTCCTTTTTTTATAAAGGAGTCCTCAAGACAAGAGACTGTGAGGTTCGTAAAATATGAGAGGACAGAGAACTATCTGCTTACCAAATCGTTTCATCCAAATCGGTGTAGCCGTTTGAGCGTGAAGAAGTAACACACATACGCACAAAATTTCTCACTTATAATATTAGTAGGATAGGATGAGGGTTTTTTTTATATACTGTATAGATCTAACGTTTGACCACTATCTCAAAGTGTCTATATCAAAGTGACGATGTGGTCGAAAGTGTTAACACGCTAGACCCAGAATGCTCACTGGCTCTCAAGGACTGCTGCCTGAACACACTATGCGTTTGGTGACAGTTTTTCAAACTTGAGAGTGGTAGCTACCCAGGCGGGTATTCAAAAGTACCCTACCACCATGCTGGGAATTTGATAACGGTGTTACCTTCACCGGAAGCTCAAGCTGTTGTTGGGGATCGAACCAGTGTCCGTCAGTTTGACAGGCGACCCTCCCCCGCTGAGCTATCATCGCTTCAGGGTGATCTTCAATATATTACCTATATGCTAGCTGCGCCACGCGGTTTTACCCGTGTGGTGATGAAAAACGGTGATGATGTGTTCATCCTGGGTATAAGCTATTTCCATACTAAATATCAACGAAATCGGTGTAGCCGTTTGAGCGTGAAGAAGTAACAAACATACACACTAAAACTTTCGCATTTATAATATTAGGAGGATAGGAGATAGGAATCGTTTCCTTCTAACCCTTTGAACATCTTGAGAAGGGCAACGATTTAAATTAATTAGAAAATTAATTATCGCAGAGAAACCTCACAAGACATTGCTTGGTAATATCATTTCCTTTGAGAATGAAAATTGCTGAAGCTAGAAAAGAGCCAGTTATGAATATTTAATTATAAATTTCTAGACCGAAATGAATTAGCGTTTGTTGTAATTTGACATGGCAACTCTGCGTATGATCAGAATGTTTTATTGGCTCTCAGACCAGTGCCAGCAAAATACTTGCACGAAATGTCAAAGTGTGTCAATCGACTCACGTATTTATCTTAATTATGAATACCTCAGGTCTATAAGGACTCGCTTTTTGGCTTATGTTTCAATTCTGCCAATTATTATAACATCTACCTGCAAGTCTTATGAATTCGTACCAACTTAATCTTCATTTAACTTATCTGTAATAGCTACCTTAACAAAAACTTTTGCCTAACGAGTTTTGAAGCGTCAGTTGTCTAAAACTTAAATTAATTGGTGTGCAAAAAGCTATCTTCTGAGTCTCAAAAGGAAACCGCAAAATATTAAACTATTCATTCTCAAAAGTTACATAGCAAAATTTAATTATTCTCGTAGCCCTACTGCACTCGTAGCTCCATGACTCTACGCTCGTAGCTTTGCAGCTACGCTCTACGTAAAGGTCTACAGGGCGACCCAGTATGGGTCCGGCTGTGCTAGCCAGGCCATATGAGCTAGCCAGGAGATGTCGTCATTCGCAGGTAGTGAAATATACTCCGGAGGCACAATAAAATTTAATGTGAGCTATCACAATGCCAGTTCATTTTTGACGTGAATACGTCTTTAAAATTCTATAGAGTGGGAGGCAGTTCAAAAAAACTAATGATAAAAAAATCGTGGGATAGAGCTTGATGTTGCAGCTACATATGTATGATCTTTGCCCAAAATTCAATTACACCACTGGATCCATCCACTAAAGGATCAAATAATTTGTTACGCTAAATAAGGGCCGCGCGGAAGCGCCGCCATTTTGAGGTCATTCTGCTGCGTATCAAAATTTTCATAAGTTATAGCTTTTGACTCAGAAAAGGTACGACTCTCTTTTAAGTCAGCTCTTGTCAAAATCTGACGATTATATATAAATCATTAGTGTAAAATTGTAACTGTGAAAATACTGAGGTGTTTTAACAAAAAAAAAATCGTAATATCGGCTTAAACGCATCGAAAAGCTTTCATTATTACGAATTAAATGTAATTATTGTGTCTCACTGACAAATGTTGTTTTATGAAAATTTTCACGAAGTGAAATGGTATAACGTGACCCCCACTAAAAGATAGGAATATTTCTCTTTTGAACTTGATGAACACGAAAACTAGCAAAAATTATAGCAATTAAAAAAATGATAAAACTTTATCGGAACTTACGACCTATCACAAAAAATAAAAGGACGTAAAGGCTGAATGTGGTTCACATTTATCATGGCAAAATAAATTGGGGCATTTTGATAATCCTTTTAATAAAAGATAATAAAAATATACGATATTTTATGCCATGAAATAAGTTGTTTGATCTAATGGACTAACGCCGTGGCTTAGGGGTCAGTGACATGACCTCTGTGTCTCCGCGGTCCCGGGTCGGTTATCGAATCTCGGCAGGGGCAAACATTTGTGCGTTGAGTGTAGCTGTTTGCATGCCTCCTGTGACACAGAGATCCTAGTACGTGTAATAAATTAAAAAACACAAACAAATGACCCTAAGTTTCTCGACGACATAATATCGGTGCGGCATTTTTACAACAGTCCTTACTGAATATATTAAAATATGTAGTTGCTATTCCCCGCTTCGCAAGTAGCAACAGTTGCATTCTGAACCGGCCATGGAGCGCACGCACGCCACGAACGCGTATACTTCGATAAATTAAAAGTTCCATTGATGAAAACATAAATATTTGTGAAAATATAGTTTTAATGTTTCGTGCAATAAAAACAGAGGACCGTTTCAAAAAGTGAAACAAAGTTTGTGATACGGTTAAAAAATGTGTCGCTTAGTTGCACTGTGCTGCTTTTGTATGACTTACGTGAAAGGTACAACACTTTACCACCTTGTCTTAAACTAACCATTCGTGAATACTTATATAGATTAAGACAAACCAACTCAAGGAATTGCAATTTATAATAATATATTGTGCCTACCGTACGTTTTAGATAATGGTTTTCCAAAGATTTTTCGGAAAAAAAAGGATACATCAATAATTCGGCTACAATCGTACGTTACTTGAATTATTAACTTATTAACTATCACGACTTTCGTCCATTATTCGTTATAATCTAAAAATTGGGTAGGACTCAAGTGATATCTTGGGGCGAGCTTCAAAACGTATTACCTTAATTTTTCCAGATTCCTACTATATTTAAAATATATTTTACAAACTCAAAAAAACCGTACGATGTACGCGCAAATTCTTAAGAGTATCTTACCTCTCCTTTCCATATTTTTAACTTATCACAATAGTAGTGCCCCGCGGTTTCATCCGCGTGGATTACGATTTCCCGCTACCTCAATTATCCCACGGGAACTATACTTTTTCCGGGATAAAAGTAGCCTATGTGTTAATTCTAATACTCCATATCAAATTTCATCGAAATCGGTGTAGCCGTTAGAGCGTGAAGAAGTAATAAACATACACACAAACTTTCGCATTTCGGATTCAGATTCAGATTATTTACTAACCATAATAACATTCGTTATTTTCGGCAAGTCAATACATGTTTATAATTACTTATTAAATTAATTAATTAATAATATATATTTTAAAGACTGGTCCATATGAAAGTAGAAATATTGACGTCAATTATTTAATTAAATCGATAAGGAGCAAGTGCATTTTTATTATAATTTTAGGTCACTGAAAAGACTTTTCTGAAAGTTTGATATCCATGAACTCATCTAATTTATAGAATGCATTATTAGTCAAGAAATATTTGATTTTACGTTTGAACTCTTGGTATTCTAATTTAGTAGCAGATTTAGGTAACTTATTGTACATAATATTAGTATTACATTTATAATATTAGTAAGATAGGTGTGGTTTTAGTTTAAATACCAGACGCCTCTTCACCTAAACGTTGCAATATTAGGCGTAATATTCGGCATTATAATTATTTAATAATTTTTATTTTATTAGTGTCCATTTGTCTCCGTGTGGTTGGCATATCGGTTCCACCGCTGAAACAACGCGGCGAGTCAACTACCCTCACCTGTGATTACGACTTAGAAGGCGGTAGATTGTATTCAGTGAAGTGGTACCGAGAAAATGAAGAATTTTACCGATATATGCCGAGATTAAGACCACCTCAGCATGCACACCAGTTAGATGGAGTAAGAGTTGATGTAAGTATTATAGACTAGCTGCGCACTCGGTGTTACCCGCGATAAAATGGTTGAATTAGCCATTTTTGTGTCATCCCGTCATTCCAAGGAAACAGTCAATATTTTTAAGAAAAAATAAAGTAGTATATTATTTCAGAGTATAAACTATCGTCATTCCAAGTTTCATTCAAATCTGTTCAGCTGTTTCAGCGTAGTATTTATATGTTTGTAGTAACAAACATATTATTATATGTTTAATATACGCCAGCAGGTCTGGCGTTTATTTATAAAAATAAACTTTGGTGATTGAAACTACCAGAAATGAGATCGTCGTTCTTGTCAACTTCAATTTGTCTGACCTATGATTTCCTATTATACTCGTTTCAAAATCTATAATATGCAGATTTTAAGACCTCGAGAATCGCAAATGTAAAGATTTAAAAAATCGCAAATGTAAAAAAATGTCAAGACTCTCATTTTTGTATTAAATGTTAATGTCATCTATTTGGTCGGAGTAATTTAGATTTTTAGTCACAAACAGAACATAAGAAAGAACTTATTTTAAATTACACAATATTATAAATGCGATAGTTTGTAAGTATTGATGTGTGCATGTATGTTTGTTACTCTTTCATGCCTAAACAGCTGGATGGATTTAGATGTAATTTGGTATGGAGATAGTTCATACCCTGGATTAATATATAGGCTTATTTTCGTCATCACCATCATCATCCTTTTTCATCACCACGCGGGTAAAACGGATTTGAATGAATTTCGGTATGTAGATACTTTAGGTGCCGGAATAACACATACGGACTACTTTTCATCATCATCATCAATCATTATCACGTGGGCAAACCCGCGGGGCGCAGCTAGTAAACTATAAAACGTTAAGAACTAAATTAGTTTTAGGAAGTTGTAAATTATACTAATGATTGTCATTGTAATTACAGACAAGGAATAATCACCGGCTAATCAATAGCTTAGGCAGTTTGAAAAGGTTTAATCATAGTCCCAAACTATGTGGCTCTAAACTTGGCAAGTAAGGTAGAATTAGGGTCACAAATTCCTTAACTTTGTAACAACGTTACCGCAATAAAGTTGTTAACATACGACCATCTTGGAGCAATGAAGGTTTCGTCCCAAACTCTTGCGGTTCAAGTGTCGTCTAACGCCCACATATTTTATTAATAGTCTTGTTTAGTTCGCAAACGAACTAGATCGTATGAACGCTCCCACAGATGAGTTACGAGAACTAGTTCAGTCATTCCCCGCTCCATAGTTCGTCAGTTCGTTACCGATTGAGTAAAGATGACGTCATAGATAAAGTATCTATTCAGTATTTATTTATTGCACCAATAAGCCTAGGTATTATTTACAACTAGTAGCGCCACGTAGCTAGTAGCGTGGATTATGGTTTTCCCGCTACCTCAATTATCCCACGGGAACTATACATTTCCGGGATAAAAATAGTCAATGTGTTATTCCAGGGCCTAGCCTATCCCCATACCGATTTTCATCGAAATCTGTTCAGCCGTCTGGGCGTGAAGGAGCAACTTAAGTTTTTTAATTATTTGCTTATTCCACGGGACCAGCAATAATTTTCTGGATGAAAAGTAGCCTATGTGTTAATTCAGGGTCTAAACTCCATATCAAATTTCATCGAAATCGGTGCAGCTGTTTGAGCGTGAATATTTACACACATTCACACTAATTTTCGCTTTTATAATATTAGTGGCATAATAATATATATATAATTTTTGAGAATATTCATTTATATATTTTTGCTGTTTATAGTGTAAAAATTGTAAGTACAAAGTACAGCAATCCATAATCTTGTAGCGTTCCCGTGCAGGAGCAGTATAAAAACGAGAGGTCTGCCTTCTTCTGATTCGAGCTAAGAGCTGCGAACTAGAAGAGCGAACTAGTTCGTTTATGAGCGACCTAAACTGAGCGAACTCCGTCGTGAACTACTATGCGCAAGATTATTTATGAACCCTATATCCATGCTTGTGGTCAAGTAAAACTGTTGTTTGAAACAAACCTTAAATTTTAAATTTAAGGTTTAACAACTCAAAAGGTCAACTTTAAATTTAATACTTAAGCTTTATAACATTTTTTATGAATGCTCCGAGGATTAAGTTATAGTTTTTTTAGGTTTGATATCAATTACTTTTTTCTCCTTTCTATATTTTTTGATGCGATGATAGCTCAGCGCTGGGAGTGTTGGCTGTTAAACTGACGAACACTGGTTCTATTCCCACCAACAGGTTGACCTTTCTTCATGAGCACCGTTGAGCACCGTTATAAAATTTCCAGCTTGGTGGTAGGGTACTGTTGAGCACCCGCCTAGCTAGCTACCACCGTCAACTTTGAAAATCTGTCACCCAGCACATAGTGTGTTCAGTCAGCAGCCCTTGAAAGCCAGTAAACATTCTAGGTCTAACGTGATAACATCTTCGACCACTGACCCTGTGAAGTAGTGAAAGTGAAATAGTGGTCAAATGCTACTACGATACAATATAAAACAAAATCTGTAAGGACGTGATTCTGAGGTGTGCTAGTTTCCTAACTATATGTTTCTTCGAGTGTTACAATCCTTTTTTATACTGTATAGATCTAGCGTTTAACTACTATCGCACTTGATAGTCAGTGACGATGTGGTCGAAGATGTTATCACGCTAGACCATAATGCTGTAATGGTGTATTGAGGTGTCGGTGAGTATGCATATAAACGTAGTCTTTGCCTCACATTTTTTGTAATGGTTTTAATTTTATTATATAACATTTCATTTATATCTTTTGGTTTATTAATATTCCCACTACATTATTTATTTATTTTTGTTTATTAACATTCACACAAGGTCTTCAGGTCCCAAACTAGGCAGAGCCTGTACGTTGGTGACCTGATGACTGATATATACTTATATACATATACACACCCAGACATTGGTCAAACAGACATGTTCACGCACACAAATGTTTGAGCTGTCCGGGAATCGAACCCGGGCATCGAATAATTAATTCATCATCATCTCAGCCATAGGACGTCCACTGCTGGACATATGCCTCCCCCATTGATTTCCACAAGAACCGGTTGGAAGCGGCCCGCGTCCAGCCCTTGCCTGCGATCGTAGTCAGGTCGTCTGTCCACCTGGTCGGTGGCCGTCCTATGCTGCGCTTGCCAGTCCTCATAATTAATTCAATTCAATTCACTTCAAAATGGTTTAAGTGAATAAGGCGAGTGAATACAATAACATATCGTTCACCTGGGATCCAAACTAGGCTCGTATAATCTGTGGCATTGGATTAAGTACCTAGTGAATCCAGAAAGAAATGGGAGGGAATTTCGGGTAGCTCATGCAATATGCACACTGCCTCGACAACACGTAGATTGGTTTATGTGGCAGTATGTGCCACATAAACCAATCTACGTGCAGTCTGTGCCACATAAACCAATCTACGTGTTGTCGAGTGAAACAAAGATTGAACCAGTGATTTTCAGTTGGAGAAATCTACGACTCGCCGGGTACACCTGCGAGATCTGACGCTGAAATCACGAGGACTGTACCGTTGTGAAGTATCAGAGGAGGCTCCATCATTCCACTCTGCACAGGCTGAAGCATATATGGAGGTATATTGTAAGTACATAATATTATTATTAAAACTCATGTTCATAATTACTTTTGTTATTTAGACGTGGTTTTGACACATGAATGTATAAAACACGGGAGTTACTCACGTAATAAGTCAGAGGGTTCTGATTATAGTTTCAACCACATTCGGTGGTCTTTTTCAAGGAAAAAATGGGGCGCTCGATACTACAATACTAGGCGAACCGCGACCGCGTCCGCAAGCGCCCCGTATTCATAATTATTTTATACTGTTTCTACGGGTATAACGTGGCACTGATGCGTAGTCGATATCACGATCGATAATTGTTTCGGCTTCTTTAGGAAGCCTTCATCAGGATCTTGAGTGCGGTGCGTTTGTCGTAACGCCCCGTCTCGCACATGACTCGTAGACATTAATTGTCGACCGTGATATCGACTACGCGTAAGTGCCGCGGTATACCCGTAGAAACAGTATGAAGTACATAATATTAGTTTATATAAAATAAATAAAGAAAGCCATTATTGCTGCTGTCTTCCAACTACATGTAGGTTCCATAAACGTATGCCTAAAGTTTCGTGTGTGGTTACAGGTGATTTCTTTTTTCTTTTTTTATAAACAAAACGGCAATCGGTTGTCACTCGTTCGCATCTTGTCTCCCGACAAAGGCGTCCTCTAAAGATTATATTACTTATTACGTATATGCTTACTACATATTGATAGTGAGAGCGAACTCTCTTCAACTCTTCTCTCATCTTCAATAAGAGATATAAAAATATTAGTTAATGTTAACACTTACAAAAATAGCCAGATAGCATTATTTTATTTTTTTAATTGGTAAAACTACCAGACTCGCTTGCGACTTCCTCTGTGGGGACAACACATAGGTATAATTTTTATAATGTATCTCTAAGGCAGTAAACGTTCCGCCATAATCAGCCTCAACAGTTTCCAGTATTAATTGGAAAAATCAGACAGACAGACAGATACAACGTACACATTTTATTTTATCTACAGTGATCTTATCTCTTAGTTTAGGAACCAGGAGCTTCCTTACCTGTTTTATTTCAATTGTCTTTTCCATAATAAATGATTTTCATATTTTTTATCCATAATAAATGGTTTTCATATTTTTTTATCCATAATAAATGATTTTCATATTTTTTTTATCTAAAAGTAAAAGTCTAGAGGCTTTGCGACGTCTTGTAAAAAGTGAAGTGAAGCGGAAGTAACAAGCAACTAAATTGAATTTACTTCACGTTAAACTAGTAAAGGGTCATCAGAGAAGTGGATATCAGCTATTATGACGTGATCAGATTTGACGTCAGTCGAGATACCAGACCATTTCGCCGTCAAACGGCTATCTGACCCAAATTCAATCCCGCTAACAAAATTGAACATAAAAGTAACTGCTCATAATTTTCGTATACGCGCCATTATTTTCTCTTTATGACGTAAGATCCTCAAAAACGTACAAAATAACAAACATTATAGGTATATCAGCGTTATAGTGACTTTTAGACGGCGACAGTTACAGCGGTATCTTATTGAAACAATTTTAACAAACAATGGAACCGACTTCAACACTCAAAGGTGTGAAATAACTTGTCGAAGTGTGAACTTGTCGTTACATATACAAGTTGTCGGCCGTCGAGACTCACACACACAGTGACAAGACTTCGGGGTCTTTGGGATCCTGGTTTCGTATCCCGGAAGGGGCAAATTTTTTTTTTTTTTTTTTTTTTTTTACTATTATAAGTTTGCGTTTGACAACTGTCTCACCTGATGTTAAGTGATGACGTTGTCTAGGATTTAGCACGCAAACCTAGAAGGTACCTATTCACTCGCGACTTGAAGACTCTAAATATTTATGGGATGTGTATAGGTGTTTGTCCCGGGTCTTGGCATGGATGTTTGTATGCTTTAACTGTGTGTGTCCTTGCCTCCCGCGCGATACGGGGAACCCTAATGCTGGTTTTTGAGTGTGAGAAAATAAAAATAATATACGAATATAATTCCATCGCAAAGCATCATGGTGAGAAATACACTGGGATATGTAAACTGAAAGACAAACAAATATATATATATATATATAATGTAACTTTTTTGGCTATGAGCTAAGGTATCCAGATCAATACGCATATTAGTCCGGTCGATCTACATATTCGAAAGGTGCAAAATCACAACAAGCTGAAAATTAGTAAAATTGTTCACAAAATCATTATAAATTTGCATTCGCATCTTAAATAGATATAATATAACTCGACTGTCTCTTGTTTTCATATTGTTGGAATGTTTAGAGCTGCAGCTGTATTTATGTACATACCCCAAAGAGATCTGTGATTTATCACTATGGACAATGTTACAAGCAGCTGATATTTTTTTTTCAGTCTTTCCACGAGAAAGCCCGCGCATTACTGGCCACGAGCGACCATACGCGCTTCAAGATCCACTCGATGTTAACTGTTCTTCTGCCAAATCTTTCCCAGCGCCAGATCTGCAGTGGGTCATTGACGGGCAGAAGGTGAGGCCTACTTGTTTTTAATTAGATCAATCTGTGCAAATATTAATTCAGTGTTGGCAATACTTACAGAAAAACCATTATATCTAAGATTGTACATATTTATAAATGTATTAAAATCAAGAATTGAAAAATTGATAGGCATACTGTACATAGTAAATACATATAGGAATGCCTTAAATATTTCTATTCTTTGATTTTAACACGTTTTGTTTTGTTTGTTTAACAAATATTATTATACACATTACATTATAAATAAAACCTAGGCCCAAATATTTACGTTTACATAGTCTTCATGCTTTTTTGTCTACTTCTTCTTCTTCTCTCAGCCATGTGCGTCCACTGCTGGACATATGCCTCCCCCATATAGGGGGGATTTGCCAATACAATAGAATATATAATTAATATATAATTTATTTCTCTACTTAGTCGACTTTAATTTTGGCTTAAGCGCAAAATTATTTGTGTAGCCAATTCCCGAACATATTCATGCATTATTTATGCAATGTGCGCGATATTCCTAGTTGTACTGTTAGGAAGTTCTTTGGATCGCTGATGCGGGAACATTTTCAAATAGTCTTAATTAGAGAGATTTCAAAAATCATTGCTCATCAAATGGGTATTCCTGGAACCCCAGCAATGGGAGAGCCTTTAGTAAAGAATCAGGAGAAAACTCGGTTTTTTCGCAGCTTATATACCTACAAATATGTTTGTATTTTTCAGGTTACAGACAGATCCGTGTTAATCGCGTACGGTGCGAAACCTGCCCCGCAAGGACTGCTGGTGTCAACACTGGGCCTTAGAGTTCCGACCAAGGCTCGCATGAAACTGCGGTGCATTGCCAGCATAGGCACACACAGACGAGAAAGAACAGTTGTCGTTGGTAAGTAATACCTGTGGGCCTAGACAAGATGCATCGCTTCATAGTAATAATCTTTCTCTAACCGCTTCAAAGCTGTCGTTATCGCTTGTCAAAATGGCATTTGGATACGAATTTGCATGGATTCGGCGCTCGGGAGAATAGAAACGCATTGTCCAATTTTCTATTCGCTTTCGTTGATCACGTAATATATCGCTTTGAAGTGTCAATCTCATACATTATTTATGTTTTCTTTCACCGTCTTTCCGGTCGTAGAATGTTACTTTGTCTAAGCCTACAGTTTATTATTTTGTCGGAATGCAACCGCAAAGATTACCTCTTGAATAATCTGCACTGCAAAAACATTGTGTGTTTATCAAATAAAACTACAAATTCTATAGTTCGAACATAGAATAACTATACTCGATATTTTGTTCGATTCTGTCTTTCACTAGCGTTTTACACCTTACCATCATGCCCCAGCTTACTTAACTTATTGATGAACACTTTACTTTTTTTTTCTTAAGATCTAGTGTTTAATTGCTATCTTAGTTGGTCAGTATTGATGGAATCGAGGATGGTATAACCTCATAAGTTTATCTAGTATGGCAACTGATAAATAAAAAACATTGATTTATATGTCATCTATTGTTCAGGTGATTTTTCTTTTTGTTCTCCGTTTTGGTTTTTCATTAAATAATCAACAAGCTTCATGGAATCAAGGGATGCGAGCCTTCCTCATAGAGAGAGGATTGTTGGTCATAATCCCTTGACTCACAAACCCAAGCGAATAGAACGATGATAATTATATTTTTGTATACTTTTTAGATCATTTGATGGTCAGTGACAATGTGGTTGGAGGTTGGGTTCAAACACCGTTTTGGTTACACAGCGCTGAGAAAACTACTTTAACTTAATTATTTTGTAAGTACACATGGTGACCTGCTGGCTGACACGAGACGAGAGAGCGAGACAGCTTTACTTCATTACAAATTTAATATGGCAATACTAACAGTCAATATACCCATTTGAAATATAACCTTCAGGGTTATGAGATGGTAGATAGGATCGTGAATACGCTATTAAACACGCAAAATAAGAAAGAGTGTGTGTAAAATGTTAATATTTTTAATTTCAGAAACAAACTCATCAACCTGGGGGCGGCCTGTTAGCCTGCTCATTATATTCATAATTAACATTTTGTGCGCTATAATATTGTGATAAGCTTTGTAAATAAAGTCTCTACTACGAAATGGTTAATCGGCGAGAGTTTTTATTCTGTCAAAGATTTCCTGGAGAAAACATCCTGCAGATATTACGTTTACCATGACAAATAGTTACTAATTTTCATATTACTAACATAGATATAAACATTAACACGTGTGAGTATGAAAACCGAGTGCGTTTTATTTTAAGTTATATATTTCAGATTTTTCATAATGCTTCTAAATAAATCAAATGCTTTTTTCATCTAAAGTTTAAATCTACCTTACCCTCAGATAAAATAACCAACCGGCGGAGGCTGTATACTCAAAGACCTTACCCCATCTAACTCTCAGTGGTGTTTTGGATGTCAGTGAGTGCCACAGTATAGGTACCTATAGTATTTTATCTATGGAGAGCCATCAATTGAGCCTAGTGTGTGTAGGGTAGAGACAAAGAGAATCATCTTATTTGGGGGACAAGTCAAAAAAATTTCCAGCTGTAGTTTGAGGTATATAGAATGTAGAGCAATCCTACTAATATTATAAATGCGAAAGTTTGTTGTGTATGTGTGTGTTTGTTACTTCTTCACGCACAAACAGCTACACCGATGTCGATGAAATTTGGTACGGAGATAATTTAAAACCTGGATCAACACATATGCCACTTTTATCCCGGAAAAGGTAGTTTCCGTGGGATAATTGAAGTGGCGGGAAAACCGTAATCCACGCGGGTGAAACTGCGAGACGCTACTAGTATTTAATATATTTTCCGCACCCGCATCTAGAAAAAAATATGACAAGGTGGTGTAAGCGCAGCGCAGAGGCCTATGTCTATTTACATAGCTTGCACCTACGCCGTTCACGATTTTTCCGTTACACTAGTCTGAGGCCTGAAATTTCAAAAAATCATTTAAGCTGATTCCTTCTTCACGACTTATATCTGTGTCTCCATCAGCCTAATCCTATTCCGTTCAGTGATTTTTTATGCTGCTTGCTGATTAGATTCGTCGGTCGTTTTTTTTTATCGTTTAGGCAGGCGTTTGACCACTATCTCACCTGATGTTAAGTGATGATACGGTCTACGAATAACCACTATATTAATTAATCAATTTAATAAGTAATTATAAACATGTATTATATGTAAATGACTTACCGAAAATAACGAATGTCATTGTGGTTAATAAATAATCTGAATCTGAATTCACACGCCCGCCCAGAATTCACGTATTCACTCATACCTATTTTACGAATACGAATTCATCGATCAACCCAAAGACAAAATCATTCGACTTTTATTTTCAATCTAATGTCTTATAAGCTGAAATTGTCAACCAGATCCGGCATCAACTTCGGAAAATTTTTACCCAGTTTTGTTTAAAAACAAATTCTGTAAAACTTCAGCCGCACTGCAATTGTCGTGGCCATCATGAACTAAAAGTTATTCGAACTCAACACACTCATAAATTATTATTAAAAAATTAAATATTATTATAAAATTATAATTATAAACTAGTTTGTTTGTAATTAAGTTTAATACCTTAATTAACACTTTATTAAACAAAGGATACACATAACAAACTACGTTTAAATTACACTATATCGTCGCTCTATATGTGAGACCTCGTTCGCGCCAAAATTTCGTATTTGCTTTTTTTATTGTAACGTACGTCAATTTACTCCGAAATAACAACTCCTTGATAGATTATGTAATTAGAACAGTAAACTATTCATTATTTAACATATTTCCTCATTTAAACATTTCAAAATAACATCGTGTGAACCAAAATAATTCGTTTATTTAATGCCCTGAAATGCTCACCTGTTAGCGTGTACGAGATCTCTCATGTAGAGCGACGATATCGATTTATTAATACGTATAACATATACTTATCAAGTTTTCTCTCAATCCAAAGAAATATATATTGCAGAGTAAGCAAGTTTCTTAATAACAAGACAGTAGGTTTTACTTTCCAAAACATTATTAGTGTCACAAAAGACCAAATTATACCTATTTCAAAGTATTCTTTAGTATAAGTATTTAGTGTATGTAATATATATGCATTCTTTATGAAGCAAATGTAGAACTATTCCCTAATGCACAAGGCAGTTTGAGATATCTAGTGAACAAACTCCCAAATATATAGAAATATCACAACATTTATTATCTATGATTCAAGTAAGCAGGTTTCATTAGAAATATACATTGTTTTTATTATTTAGTCTGAATTTTGTTAAACTATTTACAAATCATGACGAGAAACTCTGTCATTATGTTAAACGAACAAACTCTAGAAACATACCTAGGTAAAGACAAAGGCTGACACGAAATTATATGATTTATAGATCCATCATGTTTTAAACATAACAGAGATAGGCAAAAGTATTGAAGTCGAACCAGCCATTTGAAGCCAAATGACCCAAAATTGGTTTTTATCTCCAGGCATAATATTGACACTAGAGATGAGCAAAGAATTACAGTTGAACTTGTTAGTCAGCGACCCAAAATTGCATGGTTATTTAAAAAACGATTAATAGATTATTTCTATGAAATGACTCAAATAAGTTGCAGTTGGTAGATGTTGATACCTTTGAAATTACCTCTTTAACCAGATACCTATCTCAAAGTTTCACAATCTGTGAACGTATACTACAATGGTTGCAGATTCTTATCCATTGTTTTAATTATGTAGAATTTTTCCATATCAATATTAAATATACTATCAATTAGAGCTGAAATTCAATTTGTAGAACTTTAATGCAATACAGAACGAATTTATAGCTTCAATTGTCTGTTCTGCAACATTGTTTAATAAATCTAATCTGAAGACCATTAAAAATATCGGGACCATAATAATATATTCAAATAAGTAAGTTTTTCTATAACCAAAGGTGCTGTTTAAAATAAGTATTTGTTAGTATTATATTGACTTAACTTATTTTTAATTCTTTATAAAAATAAAAACTACAATTCTGCAACCTATAACATTCAAAACACACTATGAATGTAGCAGTATTCTGATTACCACTGAAATGAGTATGATAAAGTATAATTTTCTGTTGAGTAGACAAATCCTTTATTTTTACTGTTCTATTTTAAAACATCACTTTTAAAGTTACTGACAATAAAAGTAAGGTTAGTAACCGCAAAAAATAATAAATAACAAGCATTTATTGATATTCAATTACATTTAAAACAAAAAATATTTCCATAATGATCACTATCACATTTCTACTACTTATATGTAAATAGTGTTACATGGAATTATATACTGTTGCAAATAGAATTAAATTTTAATTAGACTATGAGGTCTTATCATGCACATTTACTAAACTTGAAACCTTTCATAACATTGACTGTGGTCACAAGACTGGTCAGGAACATCAAGGTTTTAATCAAAATTACATTTTAATATTCAATAAACATATATTTTAAATTTGCATGAGACACAATAGTCTAAATAATATAGTGTAATGGTTATTAAACAAAGCTAATTTCACTCTTTGATTCCATGACTCATTATCATCATAGTACCCATTGCACATATAACAGAATTATAGGACTTAAATTTTTTACACATGTAAGGGTAAAATAGTGCTTAATAAATAATTGTAATGGCTTTTTGCTGTGTCAACAACTACTTTCAATAAAAGCAGTTCTTACACATGTGATTTAATCATTTATGTAGGGTACCTATATAATTTGAGATAAATTATTAAGGCTAATAATCTTATCAACATTCATAGCATGTTTAAGGGCTTAGGCACTGTACTTCATAATAATTAAATGACAATAATTGCAGACATTATTATAAGACCAATTCGGGTGGCTTAAACTTCTCAGTTCAACTTCTAGCCTTCCTGACCAAAATCATCCATGAATTTTTTCAATCTAACCATGTCTTCATCGTTGACAGTTGGTTTGGAAGTTGCTAATGACCTCAGCATATCATTCATGGTGACAGGTGGTTCTCCGAGTTTGTCACTTGGTACTTCCATCCAAGTCATCTCAATAGCTCCTTTGTCTCCAGGTGAGCATGGGGTCAAGAGATCATTGACAATTTCATCGGGATTTAAAGGACTCGGGCCAGTTATTTTTTTGAAATGTGTAGCTGATTGTACTTTACGTACAGGTTGCATCAGGGCATCACGAACAACAATACTGATATCAGCACCTGAATACCCATCTGTCTTTGAAGCAAGTGTCTTCAAGTCTTGTTCAGTAAGCATATGCCTAGTATTACCCAAATAAAGCTTGAACATATCCAATCTGGCATGCTCTTCTGGCAGTGGGATATAGATTCGCTTCTCAAATCTCCTTCTAATAGCTGAATCAAGTACCCATGGGATATTTGTAGCACCAAGTACTAAAATACCATCCATATCTTTCCCTACACCTTGCATTTGGACAAGAAACTCTGTCTTGATTCGACGAGCTGATTCAGATTCATTATCCGAACGTGAAGAACAGAGTGAATCTATTTCATCAATAAAGATGATGCTTGGTTTGTGTTCACGAGCCAACTCAAATAAATTCTTTACCAATTTCTCAGACTCACCCAACCATTTAGAAACTAGATCAGAGGAGGAGACAGAGAAGAAAGTTGAATTATTTGCTTCAGTGGCCACAGCTTTGGCTAGGAATGATTTACCAGTACCAGGAGGTCCAAAGAGCAAGATGCCCTTCCATGGGATTCGTTTGCCAGTAAACAAGTGAGGAAATTTTATCGGTAAAATAACGGCTTCTTTCAATGCCTCTTTAGCAAGTTCCAATCCTGCAACATCACTCCACTTGACCTGAGGTTTGTCAATAACACATGCACCTTCAAGTTTATCTTGTAACTTTTTCTTTTCTGGGTCATCAGAATCACTGCCACTGTCACTCTTTTTATCACTATTTTTCCCTTTAGAATTTGACTCCCCAGCCTTAATAGGCTTTTTCTTGTCCTTCTTCAAATATTCTTTGAGTTTTTCAGCTCTGTCCAGATACTGTAGGCATTTAGTTCGAATACTTTCCTTAGCTCTTTCACCCTGAGCTTCATATTTAACAGCATGAAGAAAGTATTCTACTCCATGTTCATAAAGTCGTAATGCTTCTTCATAATTTTTATTTTTATCCTCTTCAGTTGCTTTTGTTACAAGATCAATAGCTTTCTGTAAGGTATTTGTTGATGTCATTTTCTGGAAAGTGCAATGGCGCAATTAATTACAGAGCATATTTAAAATAAGTCAGATATTATTTAGTCGATGCGGAAATTTCAGTCGAAAATATGTATCTATTACGAGTATTACGTTGACTACTTGAATAAGGATAAATGAGTCACAAACAAGAAGCATTTGGTATATAGAGATGGTAGTGTGCTATTAAAACAATCTGTACATATCTCGCATCCTCGGAGTATTTTAATCGAAAGTGATTTGGCCTTTTTCTCCATCTGGTGGTATACCTAGTTCGCCAATGACAACCACCCAGCAGCTATGAGGTCATGTCAATTCTACACCCGTTTTGATAACATAAAAATGTTGTACACTTACCTACAGAATATAAATAAGACGGCTCAATGGCCTACGTAGCGTTATTCTTACTATTGAATAATCAGTAAATTTGCGTTAGGTACACGAAATCTTTATACCTAAATCCAATTTTAGTTACTGACGAAAATGAAAGCGCTTGGTTGGGTTGTTGTCTTGTCTTACGTAGTATCAATTGTAATCTTCAGTCCATAGATAAGTAACTATAATCAGTCAGTATAATAGTAACATATCTATGGTAATCTCTTCGGGTTGTTGTCGACAACTATCTTCATAAAAATATGACCTAATTAATGTTACGTGCATTACTTAGGTATTATTATTAGTTAAATACTTTTGTTACTAAGAAACTTTTTTTTTTTTTTTTTTTTTATGGGACAACATTCACACAAGGTCTTCAGGTCCCAAACTAGGCAGAGCCTGTACTATGGTAACCTGATGACTGATATATATACTTAAATACATATTTATATATATACTTATATACATATACACACCCAGACTTTATCGTATTACTTTTGTTATGTGCTTTTTAAGTAAAATAAATAAATAGATAATTATGTCGATTCAGGCTGCGTTCGTCAAATCAGCTTAACTCCATTGGATGAATTTATCATATGCAGCATTTACGCGTTCCAAACGAGTATTTTGTGCCGTACACAACATATGTATTTTGTACCTACTAAGCCGACAGTGTTGAACTGCCTGTGCCAGCTGCCCTCTACATCAGTATCGATTACGGAACCTCTAAACCTTCTCGACAAACTTGGCGTTCGCCTAAAACGCACACCACAAAATAATAATGGAAAAAAAATACCAAAAAATGGAACGGATTTTAACACTCAAAAGTGTGAAATAACATGTTGAAGTCGGTACCGTGATAGTTCAAAAGTAACTATTATCAAAACATTGTGAGCATGGTACCGACTTCAACAAGTATTTCACACTTTTGAGTGTTGAAGTCGGTTCCAATTTTGAGAAGATTTCTTTTTCACCCTGTTTAGCGACCTTTGCTACTCACGGGATCAATTGTCATTGTGTATGTTCACCGATTTCTCCACCCGCAACTATATTATCATTGACGTATGCGTAGCACTTTTCAGTTCTTGGAGTGTAACTCAAAAACCCCTTGACTGATATAGATAAAACTTAAATGAGATTACACGGGAACCTTCTTTAATAAAAAAGACGTGTGGCACTCGGGGACTGCCGCGGTAAAGCTATTTCATAGCATATTTTATCAACTTAAGCAATTAATATATTAATAACTTATGCAGTAACGCCGATACAACCAAAGCCACCTAGAGGCGAGTTGCTGAACTAAGCAGACAAGCGGGATATTGCAAAAAAGTTATTAAAAGTCCTGCTATTCATCGATAGATGGCAAAACTAAAAAGTATCACCGCTCTGCTAGTCGGAGTGGGGGGTGTTAGATTATTTTAGTTACGGAATTTCTGGATTCGGTCTCCACGATTACGGCCCGCGATAAAAGCTATGCAACAGCTTAAAAAAAACGATCAAAATAATCGATTAATCAACGATTAATATCTTATTTGATGGCAAAGTCGATTAAAACATATGTTTAGTTGATAAATAAACATTTTAAAATTATTTTCGTTTTATTTGACATTGAAAAATTTTGACAGAATTTTCAGCATTTCTAAGCAAGAAAGCAATTGGCTTAATTTTGGCATAAGTTTAACAACATTTTAGCAGATTCTTTATTGGTCTTGTTGGCAACACTCATCTTTGTTCTATAAATTTTGATTCGCTTTCTGATCAGTGTTTCTGAATTCTGATCAGTGTTTGGTTTTACGTAGTACTGTAATCTTTCAATTTTATGTTATTGGAAATTATTTCAATAATTAGTTAGTCTATCTGATCAATGCAATAGTTGTGCATGTCCCTAAAAAAACATGAACCTCGTTGTATAGTTTTATATTTTGCTTTCTGAATTTTCTATTCAGTGCAGTTGTTGTATTTGTATTTGCTACATCTTGTCGTGGTTTAATAAGTTATTCCCTAAACATGTCTAACACTATTGTGCAATATGTTTTACTTCGGAGCGATCTTCTTAAAGATTTAGGATGGTCAGTTGGTGCCCTAGTGGCCCAAGCGTGCCATGCTTCAAATGCTGTCTTACATCTTCATAGGGAAGATGAATACACTGTGCAATATTTAAATGATTTAGATAATATGCACAAAGTTGTCCTAGAAGTGAGTGAACTACTACCTATATTAGACCAACAACCAAAAATGTATTGCTTGCATGTGCTTACGAGTTAAATTGTTAACACAAACAATAAGTATACAATTACACACACACAACCTATTGTTTCATTGAAATCCTTAAAAGCTGTGTTTGTGGTGGTTCACTGTCTAGGAAACTGTGCTGCTCATTAATCAACGAAGCAAGAAGAGCTATAGTGACTGTACAATCATTTATAAAGCAATGTAGCAACATAAAAGATAATTTGTTCGCTTCTCTATTTACTATAGAAAATCAATACGATTTAGAAACTGAAAACTGTTCATTAAAAAGAAATCACAGCCTTTTTTCAGTAGACTAAACTTTAAATAAAGTTTTATTTGTATGTAACATGTGTACATGTATTTTATTTTACCACTTCTTCTGGCGCATTCGGCAAAAAATAAGAATAACTCATCACTGTCTAACATAAACCCTTGTTAAATTAAACACTATAACCTACAATATTTTGTGTTTACCTTGGTTTTTAACTTAACAAGGTTCTACTGTATTATGATTGGCCAAATAGATTCAGTGAGATGTAATATTGTCATGTCTCAAAAAAATTGATTGTTCCAGGGTGTATAAGTTTATTATGAAATTATTTTTATAAGTTTTTGTCTTTGCAGGTACCTAATGAAGCATCTCTTAAAAAAGTAGCAGAAAAGTTAAAAGAGAATTCAATAGGACACAAACTTTGGATTGAGCAGCCAGAAAATGTTGCAACCTGTTTGGCATTAAAACCTTATCCTAAAGATGAAATAAAAAAATATGTGGCGAAGTTTAAATTATATAAGGAAACAATGATGTTAAATAAAGAAACTATAAGTTAATATATTTTTAGTACTTGTCAAGATTATTAAACAACATTTGCCTGTCTGGTAAGTGGGGTATGGTGTGCTGTTGTGGGGTATGTGACCCCGGTGCCCTTGGTTCTACTGCCATTACCAATGTCTTCTAAGGCACTAGTGTCCTATATTCCCATTTTCTACACTAACTCTTAAATATCTTTTCATCCTCTCCTTCTTATATCCTTTGTCCATAAGCCAATCGAAGGTCAGCCATGCCCCTGGATGCATGGCTGAACATTGCCCTATGTTCAGCCATTCAAAAGTCCAGAATATTGGCGATGTGGTTCACTACCCGACACGCCTCGTTTCCCGTGTATGGGAAAAGCGGACCACTTCGACTTAGCAGTGAGTGATGCGACTTCCCACGATCCGCGATATCGCGGACAGACAGCAGTTGGATGTCCGTTCTTGTTGCGAAGCAAGCAATTAAATAGGGCGAGGAAACGAGATATAAAACTACGCATACCAGATGGGACAAACAACGTCAACGCGCTCAATTTGGGCCAATCATTTTCGCCGTAAGGGACAGTGTACCATTAATCATTGGATATATCACATGAACAACGAGAACGAACATTCAACGGCTACTGAGGGCCTAGACAAGATGCATCGCTTCATAGCTATTCTCTAACCATTGAATGTTCATGTGCCTTTGATATCTTGACATGACAGAGACAAAACGATTTCAAAATTTGGCCCTCAACATCATGGTTTATTCTAGGTTCATAAGTTTTTTTTTTTATTTATTAACATTCACATGAGGTCTTCAGGTCCCAAACTAGGCAGAGCCTGTACTATGGTAACCTGATGACTGATATATATACATATACACACCCAGACACAGGTCAAACAGATATGTTTGACCTGTCCGGGAATCGAACCCGTAACCAGCGGCTCAGAAGGCAGAGTGCTACCAACTGCGCCAACCGGCCGGTCAAAGTTATTTCAACATTGCATTTTTTCCTTTTACTTATTTCCGTGGCTTTTCGTTTTTTCTCTTATGATTTCATCCGCATTTTCGTTGATATCGGAGTCGAAGGTTTTGACTGAATTTGCTTGTTTAGTAAGGGAAACGTTTTAGGTATGTATTTTAAGCATAACTATCATAAGATTCCGAAAGAGGCGCCTAAATCTTAGTTCAACTCCTTGAGGAAGGATCACCCGTATATAAATAGTACTCTTTGGGATCACCTTGCTACGGTACGGTTCATTTTAAACTTTTAATCTGACTGGTTATTTTGTAGATATGAACACTATCAAAGTAAGAAGCATAATAGCAAATGTTTGCAGAGGAAAAAATGATGTTTTTTTATATAATAATCAGGAATAATCAATTTATTGGTAAATATTAATTAACATGTTAAAAGGCAACAAATATAAATACATAGTTCAATTGGTAAACAAAAAAGTAAGTAATAATAAAAGTAACTGTACAAATCGGTAATAATGATTACATGCTTTATATTACATTAGAAAAGTAATCTTCAACATCATAGCAAGCCCTCTCGATAAGCCAGGATTTTAATTTCGCCTTAAAAGACGCCAAACTGGGTGCTTCTGTTATGTAGTCTGGCAATCTATTATACACACGAGCACATACGCAGCGTTGCCAGATGGGGGGATTCCCTGCAAATTTGGGGTTTTTTTTAACTCCGGGGGGAGATTTAGGGGGATTTTCGAAGGGAAAAATTAACTTGGGAGATACTTTAAATGTTTTTTTTGTACTCTATTTATTCTACCACAAATACCATTCCTATCACTATTTACCTACTAACTTTCATTTCAACACTACTTCAATACAATCGTTTATTTATTCACTCTAATCATTAAATTCGTTCCAGTGTATTACATTACTCTATGGCTTATTCATTCGTCTATTGCTGTGTTGGGTAGGGCACGAAATGAAAATGAGTTTGTAAGGATAGCCTCATTTTAGTACTAAGCCAGTACGATGTCCCACCCAACCTCATTCAAACCATCCAAATCAAATGTCAACGTCTTTCTTTCTTGCTCGAGACTCAAGTCGCGGGCATGTAATGCTCATTTTAGAATGGCGTACGATTGTAATTTGTAGCCTGCGTCTCGCTCCCTCTCTGTCTTCGTCGTATAGTTTTACGGAGACGGAGAGTAAGTAATGTAATTTCTCGACTGCTGTGACATAAAATTTGAAGTAGTAGAATATGAAATGTCGAGCCGCTCTTACATTTTGACTTCATGTATGGGGCAAATGTACCGCTTCTTGTTTGCCCTACTCAACACTAGATGGAAGGAAACGGAGGCATTCACGTCTACACGCGTCAGAACTGCAATGCGTACGCTTCGCGTGCGGTGTGAACGCCTCTGTCTACTTCCAATGTGTATAACAGATTGCCTGGATCCGCCAACGCACCCGATACACGCCATAGAGTACATTTGTTTACGCGCACGTTACACATTGTGGTGCACCACAATGTGTAACCTATAGACTTTTTTTACCAAAACGTGGAACTGACTTCAATACTCAAAAGGTATGAAATAACTTGTTGAAGTCGGTACCATGACAGTTCAAAAGTAACTATTACCAAATATTGTGAGCTTGGTACCGACTTCGACAAGTTATTTCGTACTTTTGAGTGCTAAAGTCCGTTCCATTTCTTGGTATTTTTTTTTTCACCCTTTTCAGTGACCTTTGCTACTCTCAGGGATCAATTGTCATTGTGTATGTTCACCGATTTCTCCACCCGCAACTTAAATATTATCGACGTATGCGTAGCATTTTTCAGTTATAGGTGTGTAACTCAAAAAATGCTTGTCCGATTTTAATGAAATTGAAATGGGACCACACGGGAAGCACCAGCTTTCAAATAAAAAACGAACGATCGAAAAGAACGATCAAAATCCGTTTACTTAGTCGAAATTTATGCGGTAACCAACGTAAAAAGAAACATACGGGTCGAATAGAGAACTTCCTCCTTTTTTGGAGTCGGTTAGAAAGAAGTAAAATGGTTTTGGGGGTATTTTTTTCCAAAAAGCTAATTTTCGGGGGGATTTTAAATAAGGTTGGGAGGAAATTCACACGGTCATCTGGCAACACTGACTGGCAGATGCGCAAGAAGCGCGACGCCATCATGCCCTAAATATAGAGGAAAAAAAAAAGACTGAAGTTTGTGATTAGCAAAACCAAAATAAGTCAGATTTACTTGTACTTCTGGGATTTTACGGAAAAAAACATTTTTATTATAATACCTATAAAATACTGAAATTAGAGATGGCTTCGGGTCTTGAAAATTATGTAAATCAAACCGTGTCTGTGATAACTTCAGACGGTAGAAACTTCATCGGCACATTGAAAGGGTTTGATCAAACAATAAACATTATTCTGGACGAATCACATGAAAGGGTGTTTTCATCATCTACTGGAGTCGCACAAGTGGTTCTAGGACTGCACATCATCAGAGGAGATAATGTAGCAATCGTCGGACAAATAGACGAATCTATTGACAGTAGACTAGATCTTGGAAATATAAAAGCCGAACCTCTAGGAGCTATTGCTCATTAAGTAGATAAGTAATAAATTAATCTATTTTTAATATGTACCTGTTTTCATTATTTCCCCTAGCATTTCGGACATTCAATTGGTATGAATTACCTCATACTATATGAAATGCTATGCTTATGCTATACACACACAGGTACACACCTATACATCTATTTAAATAGACAAATATTATTGGTATAGTGAAATTCTTAAATCCTTTATGGAGTTAGAAGATAAGCTAGGTACTAAAAATTATCAGAATAAAATCATTATTGAAGTACTCTCATAGTTTAGCAACTGTATTATGCAATTAAATCTGAGGTTATGGTTTTGATGGGACTAAAGATCATTTTCAACTGAGTGCTAAGTTACAGACATAATGGGTTGATTCTCCGAGAGAGGGAGGCCCGTTTCCCAATAGTGAAAACAATATGCCGATTATAATGTGTTTTTTTTAGGAAGTGTCCATGGAATCTTACTTAGTGCCATATATTATGCTGTATGGCATAGTCTTTTAACAATACACATGCTGCATGAGTAGAAGTATCAGCATGTTTTCAACGAGCCTACATTATCTGCCACAATTAACTCAATATTATACTAGAAGCCTTTGCTTTATTGATCACTTAAAGTTATATTTGCAGTGAAAAGGATAAATAAATAATTAGTAATAATTCTTCAAGAGGTATAATGTATATATATATATAAACAATGCGACAGTGATTGCTTACCCATTAGGGAGCCCGCATGTTTTTGCACATAAAATAGCAAATACTTAAAAAAATAGCAAATAATCCTTCTCCCCCGGACCCCTGCAGTGAGCAGATGTGTCTACACAGTCCCCGTTTCGATTTAATTTAAAAAAATAGCGCTAAAAGTTTGTGAAGTAAATTGGTGCAAATAATAGGAACGCATACGCTGAGAGAAGGTGCGTAAATATATCGGACAGCCCTGTGTGCGATCGGTGAGTTCATAGTTTACTCCGTATACGCACACTGACGTAGATCGTGCAGTATAGACGCGGCTGTAACCTGTCACAGCGCGCACACACCCACACGCGAGTGGTGTGATTCACCACCTGTTGCATCTTCGATTCTCCACCTTTATGCGTACTCGCACTACCTGAAGCGTTCTGTTTGCCTAGTACTTGTAGTACGATATCGTTGCGTTAAAGATGCGCCGCACCCCACCCCGCCCGAAGCCTGTGCCCGAGTCATCCTCGCCACTAACGCATGCACAGTCGGACTCTAATATAAGTCGCTCCCCTATCGCTGATTCGCTAGCAGTGCCGACCATTACAAGAGAGCATGTCATGAGTGACTCGAACATTTCCTTACGGAAGAGAAAGAGAGAAGACAACTTGTGTAGGGATGAAATGGTTGAAATGTTCGCACAGCTGAAACTAGAGCAAGAAAACAAATTTCAAGCACTTATGAGTACAGTACAGTCTGGCATCGATACACATACAGAACAAAACAGAAGTATATCCACCTCAATAGAGTTTCTTTGCAAAAAATACGATGAGATAGTCACAAAAATTCAAATATTGGAACAAGATAAGCTTACAGATCACAAGTACATTAAACAACTGGAGAGCAGAATTGAACAAATTGAAAAAACTTTACAAAGCTCGAAGCTGGAGGTGCGTAATGTACCAAAAAAGGAAGGCGAGACCAAAGAAGACCTGCTAAAAATAGTTACAAAAGTGGGAACCTCTCTCAACATCCCGGTACAATCAGTTCAGGTACGTGACGTTTACCGTATTAATACAAAAAAAGAGGGTAACCAGCCGATTATTGCCGAGTTTTCAACTGTGCTCCTTAGAGACAAGATTTTAGAATCGGTTAAAACCTACAATAAAAAGTACCCTACCTCAAAGTTTAGTACCTCAAATTTGAAAATCGATGGCCCGACTGTGCCGGTATTTGTTTCCGAGAGCCTTACCCTGCAAGCCAAAAAGCTATTCTTTATGGCAAGAGAATTTGCCAAAAGAAACAACTACAGATATTGCTGGACCTCGCGAGGAAAAATTTACATCAGGCGGAAGGATGGAGAGACTCTCATTCGAATTAACAGCGAGCGCGATTTAGAAATCGCTGAATCTAAATGACTAGCACTAGTATTAATTTATTTTAGTTGCGTATTTCTATGTCTATTTTTTTATAAACTGTATTCTATCTATTTTCTCATGCTCATTATTCTATGCACTAAACTGCACACTCCACATGTACAGACACATACAAAACATTTACATTACACTAAAAACTACCACACAAATGACACGATACCTACATATTTAGACGACCATACCATGTTTACATATAGCGAACCTTCTTATCTCTGTAAAGTTAATAAACAGCTTAACAAAGCTCTAACTTGCACCGTATATACAACAATAAGTAACTACTTTAATTTTGAAATATACCGAATTGACGTACTTGTCTATAAAAAATATCTGACCAACTCTTTGGACTCTGTTACAATGTCATACAATAATGGATAACTCCTTTATAGCCACAGAAGTTGATAACTCCGAAAATATAGAATGTATTTCTATTACAAACTCTAATCATTGTATCAAAATGTTAAATGTAAACGAGCCAAACAGACATAGTTTTTGCATCTTAACTATGAATATACGTAGTATTTACTGCAACTTTGACTATTTCGTAGCCTATATGGATAGTCTCGATATCTCGGTTGATATGTTTGTATTAACTGAATGCTGGACCAATAGTTTAAGACCACCTCCAAACCTAGACAATTATAATATGTATTGGACGAAAATCTCATACAACAAAAATGATGGCGTAGTTGTTTACGTCAAACAAAGCATTGATGTATATGCGTATGAGCCGGGTATAACTGAAGGCAATTGTTTAGTTTGTAAAATCTCGCCAGATTATGTTATTATCTGTACATATAGACCGCCTTGTTTTAGTAACCCAGTACCATACCTCAATTCGGTTGACATTTTTTTGGAGAGTTTTGCATCAACAAATATTGTATTTACAGGGGATATTAACATAGATACTATGCTACCAAACCCGACAAAAAATACAGAGCACTACCTGACCATGATGGCACTGCATGGCCTACGACAAGGTATTACTCACCCTACTAGATTTAACACATGTCTTGATCATATGATGGTGAAGTGTCAAGCTCCGTGGAAAACATTAGTGTTTGAACAACGAATCACAGACCATCAGCCTATATTATTATACATTGATAATACAAAAATACACAAAAAAAAGGTTGTTTATAATAAAGTAACATTGAATTACGATCGAATAAAAGAAGCATTATCTCAGGAGTCTTGGAATGAACTATACTTAATTGAAAATAATGCTAATTTATCAGCTGAATTATTTACAGTTAAATTACTAAAAATTATTAATGATAACACACAAATCAGAAAATTGCCAAATAAAAATCAACCATTAAAGCCATGGATCACAAGAAGTATCATTAGATCTATAAGAAAAAGGGATAAACTTCACAAAAAGGCCAAAAAAATACCAGAAGATGTAGAAGCTAAAGAAAAATACACAAAATATAGAAACATTTGTAATAAAATTATTAAAACATTAAAAAAAGAGTACTATAAAAATAAACTAATTAAAAGTCAAGGCAACATAAAGGAAACATGGAAAATAATTAAAGAAGTATGTAATTTCAACCAAACAAAGGTGTCGTCTCTGGAACTTTTGGATATAAGTAGTAACAAAACAGAATCTCTTAATAAAGTCAACACATACTTCACCTCTATCGGAAAAACGCTCGCTAGTAAAACCTTGCAGATGCTTGACGTAACTGAAAGAAATCTAGCAATGTTCGCAAAAGCAAAAAATCAACCTGTTAGTTCGATGTCTATGTTACCAACTGACCCATATGAGGTTAAATATTTAGTCATGAGTCTCAAAACCCAGAGCGCTCCAGGTTGGGACAAGATCACAACAACTTTGATTAAAAAGTTCATTCACATGCTAGCCGAACCAATATCACACATATGCAATGTGAGTTTGGATACAGGTGTGTTTCCAGATGTTTTTAAGAAAGCAATTGTATGCCCAATTTTTAAAACAGGTGATAAACAAAATCCTACAAACTACAGACCCATTTCTTTGCTTTCCACCCTATCCAAAATATTAGAGAAATTAGTTAAGAAAAGGGTAACACAATATCTTAAGAAAGAAAACTTGTTGAGTCAGAATCAGTATGGATTCAGAGACGGTCTGTCAACAGAGGATGCTGTGCTTACTTTAACTAATAAAATAACAACCTACTTGGATCGAGGTGACAAATGCATTGGGGTATTTTTAGATTTACAGAAAGCGTTTGATACCGTGTCTATCCCTATATTATTAACCAGACTTGAGAACGCTGGAATTAGAGGACTGGCACTTGACTGGTTTACTGACTACCTGACAGGAAGATCACAGTGACTTAAAATTGAGGGCTATGAAAGTGACAGTGCGGCTTGCACCTACGGTGTTCCACAAGGCAGTACACTGGGACCCTTGTTGTTTCTTCTATATATAAATGACCTCTGTGATACTGCCTTGCCTGGCCTAGATCTGTTTATGTTTGCAGATGATACTGTACTCTTGGTTCACGACAAAAGCTGGACTAAAACTGTTAAACTAGCTGAAGACTGTCTTGCAGTAGTTACTAGATGGCTTGAGAATAATTTGCTGTCATTAAACGCTAGTAAAACAAAGTACATCTGCTACAGCATCACGGAAGCAGGTGCTCCTAAATTAGACGTCAGGATTAAAATGCATACTTTCCCATGCAACACAGGCGTACGACGTACTTTTTGTACATGTACAGAGCTGTCACGAGTTGATACTATCAAATATCTTGGCGTAAATATAGATAGTCATCTTAACTGGAATAGTCATATAAAATCAGTGGTGTCTAGAATAAGAAAACTCATATACATTTTTAAAACCCTGAGGACAGTAGCAGAATCTGAATTAGTGATTAAAACCTATAAGGCTCTCTGTGAATGCATCATTAGGTATTGTATTTGTGCATGGGGCACTGCGGCTAAAACCAACATCAAATCAGCTGAACATGCGCAACGTGCATTATTAAAAGTTATGCTGTTCCTACCCTTCAGGCATCCAACAACAGATGTATACAATAAAGCCGGAGTCCTTAGTATAAGAAAGTTATTTATATATGAAAGTTTACGGCGATATCACAGAAAGACTGTACCTCTTTTAGTTGATAAAGGTAAAAGAATCAACCGGTGCCCTATTACACAAACGAGACGAAAATTCAAACAGAAAAAATATGAGAGTATTGCGCCTCTCTTATACAATAAAATCGATAAGGAATATAAAATAAAAGATAAGAGTAATAATGAGATCAAAAAAACTATTGTAACGTGGTTAAGAAAGTTCGACTATAATAGCATCGAAAGTATGCTAGATGGTTTTTTTATCGCATAAAAAATATCACTCACACAAACACATACGTACACACATATACATAACCAAGCACGCAAATGAACACACCCTCACGCACGCGCACACACACAAACACACGCACACACGCACACACACACACACACACACACACGCACGCGCGCGCACACACACACACACGCACGCGCGCACACACACACACACACATATGTTTTTATTAATTAGTATTTTTAAATAGCTATGTATTCATTCTGTGCGTTTGACATACAATTATATGTACTATATTAAGGGAGAGGCCTTCGGCTCCAAAACACAGTGAAAACTAGTTTGGAGCCAATGGGTTCATGTATTGTTAGACCTATTGTTATGTCAAATAAATATATTTGTATTTGTATTAATACAATGTTATTGTATCATTGTTTTGTATAGAATAACTTTCTAACTAGTGTTTTGTTTTATAACCTGATCTCAGATAGGCATATGGACAAGAATAATTTTTCAAAGACTTACAGTCTTTGAAACTAAGACAAAGGTACTATCAAGTAAAGGAGTACTCCCGTTACTTGACGTAACTTTAATAATCGCTAATATTTAAAATTCTCGTTTCGCAGTGTTTGTAATTAAACTCCTTCGAAATGGCTTGACCTTCGAACATATAAGGCTTGACCAATTTTTCGAACCACCTACTTGTCTGCACAACAATCGCTTGTTTTCAAGCGCAATTAAATTATCTAGGTAGTTTTCAGTTTCACTACGGCGCAGCCTAAGCTATGACTACGGTGACGGCGCAGGCAGACGTATAGATAAACCTAACGAAGCAAGATTTATATACGACGCGACGTATAGCTACATCATAGTTCTGTAATTAGAGAAACAATTGCGTCAAGTTCGGTCGCGTGCCTATGACATTGGCGATAAGCGACAATAACCTTGATGATTGAATGAAATCTAACGCTCTAGCTTGCACGATGCTACGTTTAAAGAGTTGTTGAAAAGTAGATTCCAAGGTTAAGTTTGTTTAATTATCTCATTAGAAGGAACTTAAAACATATAGTACATTAAAATGAAGGACAATCGGTGACACCTGCAGTAGCGTGAAATTGTGACGCAGATGTCAACCTCCCTCCGAAAGATAGTCGTTAAAATAGATAGTTCACATGACGTTATTTGCTTTTTAACCGACTTAAAAAAAGGAAGATTCTCAATACGACCCGTAAGTTTTTTTAAAATGTTTGTTACCTCGGAACTTTAGACTGGGTGAACCGATTTTGATCGTTTTTTTTGACGTGATAACGTTTTATAAATTGATGAATGCCAAAATGAAAAATAGTAACGTTCCGTGTAGCGTTCCGTCACCGTCAAAAGTCAAAAGTCAGAAGTCATAAATGATTATGACGTTATCACGTAAATCTATCGTCCGTAAACCGACTTTCTTTCCTCAGCCATGTGCGTCCACTGCTGGACGTATGCCTCCCCCATATAGGGGGGATTTGCCAATACTCGCCACGCTTGGCACGCGGGTTGGCGAGCGCAGTATGATTTCCGATCCTCAGAAGGCGCTGCTGCCCACCTCCTGGTACGTTATCCCTTAGCCGACTCTTACGGCACCCACGGGAAGAGATGGGGGAGTACTATTCTAGGCCGGTACCACCACGGCCAACCGACTTTACAGACAACCAATTTTTTTTAATTTGAGAGCTGATGCTTCCTGTGTCCCATTTAAATTTCATCTAAATCGGTCAAGCGGTTTTTGAGTTACACCCCAATAACTGAAAAGTGCTACGTATACGTCGATGACATTAATTATGGTTACGGGTGGAGAAATCGCTGAACATACACAATGACAATTACTATAATTACAAACAATGATCCCGCGATTAGCAAAGTTCAATGAAAAGTTAATAAAAAAATTAAAAAAAAATTGAACCGAATTCTACACTCAAAAGTGTGAAATAAGTTGTCGACGTTGGTACCATGCTCACAATATTTTGGTAATAGTTACATACTTTTGAACTGTCATGGTACCGACTTCAACAAGTTATTTCACATTTTTAAGCTATTTTTATTCCATTTTTAAGCTATTGCATAGCTTCTATCGCGGTCGTTGAGCGTGGAGACCGAATCCAGAAATTCTGTAACGAAAAAAACCTAACACCACCCACTCCGGCACAGCGGTGATACTTTTTAGTTTTGCCATCTATCGATGAATAGCAGAACTTTTAATGACTTTTTAAATATCACGCTTCTCTGTTAAGTTCAGCAATTCGCCTCTAGGTGGCATTGGTTGTATCGGCGTTACTGCATAAGCTATTAATATATTAATTGCATAAGTTCATAAAAAATGCTATGTAATAGCTTTACCGCGGCAGTCCCTGAGTGCCACACGTCTTTTTTGACACTTTTTTTTTATTAGGCTATTATAGAATTTAGATTACGTACGATACGACCCACCCATACCATCTGTGAAATGTGAATAGAAAGTTAAAAGTGTCATTTGGGTTAGCGCCATCTACTTTTATGACATTACTGTTAGCTTTTCCTCATTTAAACCGCCGCATTTGACGGTCGTGGCTCAGTGATCAGGGACACCGACTTCGGAACCGCGACCCCGGGTTCGAATCCCGGCCGGGGCAAACATTTATGTGATGAGCAAATATGTTTGTTCTCGGGTCTTGGATGTTTATGTATTGTGAATATGTACCTATGCCTCCCGCGACACAGGGTATCCTAGTTCGGGGGTGTGAGTATGAGAAAAAAAAATCCACAATTAAACTAAAATATAGTCTCCTCAGATAGAGTAGATAATTTATACGAGGCATGAGACACGTTTGCACGAGGTAGTCTAACGCACGCAGGCATTACCTACTATTACCTATTTGCTATGCTAAACAGCTTCAGGTGGCAAAACCTTAGAGCTTATTAGTATAATACAATTGTTTTGATGTGTCACACTAGATGGCGAAACTGGTATAGTTAACTCGCGCAAGCAATACATTCGTGATAAGCCATTGCTGATATGTTTTCAACAAGGGTTCCAACCACTAACCTATCGTAAAAGTATAGGCGTGGACCCAACCGCTTAATAAGAGTTTTTGTATAACAGCCCTTGCTTAACAGCTTGCGGTGCCGTATAACTATTCTAGTTCTAGTATTTAACTTAAGCGAAACGTGACCGTCCATCGTTTATCATCGACTAGTGCATTAATAGTTAAGTTACTTTCAACTATAGTTGATTCGACTTGTTCATGTAGACAGTCTATTTAAACGCCGCTAAAGAGTATTCGGCTCGACCAGTTGCGTTTAGTTAAACTATGGATGAGTTGAAACATTTAACTGATCAAATCGACATGATATGTCAAATAATATTTTTTATTAAATCTGGGAACTTCCCTTCGTACTTTTTCAGGCTTAGGACATGCTGAATAGACTTCATAAGGACATGTTATTCAAGTGTATTTAAAAAGTCGAGTGATTTTATTATACATGATTTTTTAAATTGTTTTTTAACCGAATACAATAATTCCGAATCGCAACAATGCATTAGAGCTATATATACCTCTGCCCGAGCTTAGTAAAATTACTTCGTCAACTGTTTCTTTAGAAAGAAAACACATTTATTTCTGACAAAACGCAACACTACAATACACATACATACATAGACACTTAAACCTACAGACTCCTACAAACAGACATATAAAAAATAAAAATAAAAAAAATAAACATAAAATAAGCAAAAAATTAAAAAAACGTTATAGGTATTGCAGTGATGCTCGATGCCAGAAATGAGTCCCTACTCAGCATATGCGAGGGTTTGACAACCTTCGCGCTGTAAATTTAAATCAAATCATTAGTGAAATAAATACAATCTAAGTAAATATCTATCTAGTTTATATCGTTTTCCTTGTATGGCTAAGCCAGTCCAGCGGTCTATCTCCTTTACACATACGAAATTGCTTTACAAATACTAATATATTTTTTACGGAAAAGATGCACATTTTACATGCTAACTGCGTTTCAATTTGGGCTCACAGTGCACTCGTTCGTACGTCAGGATTTAGTTGTTCCGAGATGAATTTAGTACTGATAGTGCTGACGCTCGTAAGCAAATCGGGACAGCTTTTTGTGTGTGAAAGCGCGAGTTCTTTAAATGTCAGTTCCCATTAAATTCATATTAAATCATTCACTTCCGTACTTTATGGGCACTAAAGGGGTAATTTTATTCTGATATATAAAATTACGTTTTTAATTATTTGTGGACGAACTACCAATTTTACGACAGATTCTCATAATTAGTGGAACCGACTTTAACACTCAAAAGTATGAAATAACTTGTTGGAGTCGGTACCACGATAGCTCAAAAGTAACTATTATCAAAATATAGTGCTCATGGTACAGACTTCGAAAAGTTATTTTACACTTTTGAGTGTTGAAATCGGTTTCATTTTTAGGTAATTTTTTTTCACTCTTTTTAGTGACCTTTGCTACTCACGGGATCAATTGTCATTGTGTTTGTTCACCGATTTTGGCACGAGCAACTATAATCTCATCGATGTATGCATAGCACTTTGCAGTTATTGGAGTGTAACTCAAAAACCGCTTGACAGATTTCGATAAAATTTAAATGGGACCAAATGGGAAGCACCAGCTTTCAAATAAAAAAAAAAGAAAATGTGTTCACCCAGTCGAAAGTAATGAGGTAACAAACATAAAAAAACATACGGTTCGAATTGAGAACCTCCTCTTTTTTTAAATCAGTTAAAAATTACTAAGAATTCAAAGCTATTTTATCCTGGATTGCTTAAGCAATCTTATTCATCATAAACTTTCATTCTCAGGTGTAAAATAAAAACTTACACATACTTGAAAGTTTATTCAATACTTTATTCAACAGGTCGGCATTACATTATTATATACATCATCTATTTTATAAGTATTTACATTATACCACATTTTCGCAATATTGTTCCTTCTAAAATTACCTTTGTTTGGAATTTTTGAAATTGTAACTCAGATTCTTGGAAATCTTTGGTGTAAATATGCCGATCGACACTTACACCCTTAACCCTTTCAACAATGTTTTTAAGAACGATGAATTCAATAGCGTTTGGAAATATAAGAACATCATATGGGAGATAAATGCAATCAAAGGTTTTATTTAATTAATTATGTGGCATACAAATTATAATAAACATTGAATTATCAATATGTATAGATAAAATAAAATTTGGTAATAATTCTAATACAATCAATTTATACACTTAAAAACCCATCTTATGGGAATTGTATGTATTCGCAAAATGGTGGGTGATCTGTCACCAAGCAGGCAATCAATATAATGTAAAAAAAAAAAAATTGGTTGTCTGTAAAGTCGGTTTACGGACGATAGATTTACGTGATAACGTCATAATCATTTATGACTTTAACTTTGACTGACTTTGACTTTGATTATTTTATGTAATACAAAACTCAGGTGGAACGTTACGCGGAACGTTACTATTTTTCATGAGTGTTGCTGGTATTCATCAATTTATAAAACGTTATCACGTCAACAAGATGAGAAGATACAAAGACAATAGAATTAGATAATTTAGTTATTAAAACTGACGTGGTTTTGACACATTATGAATGTATAAAACACGGGAGTTACTCACGTAATAAGATAGAGGGTTCCGACTAAAGTTTCAACCACATTCGGTGGTCGTTTTCAAGTTGAATACTCTGCCACCAACCTGGGAACCATGGATTCGTGGAGCGTACACGAGTGTATGTGAAGTGACTGGTGATGAGGATACAGTGAGTACTGTGGGTCTGAGTGTTCCCGACACCATCTCGGAGGACACCTGCAGTGACGAACAGGACTCACACTGGGATGCACCGACGCAGGCAGTAGCACCCCGCCCCCCGCAACAGCATTTCTCATCGCGTGCGCTGCGCGCGGCCGCCCGCAGTACTAGGCGAACCGCGACCGCCCCGTATTCTCTTTGAAAAAGACCACCGAATGTGGTTGAAACTATAGTCGGAACCCTCTGACTGATTACGTGAGTAACTCCCGTGTTTTATACATTCAATTAGTTGTGTCAAAAATACGACTATAATCAGGACTTGACAAGTACTGGATACTGAACCAAGTTACATATTAATTTATTAGACAATAATTAATTTAAATTACAGGTAACAATTACTTCACATGCGGTGAGAGTAGCAACTAGGCTAAGAAAAAAAAACTATCACATTTTTGCAAAATATTGCAGTGCATTCAAAATACATTCTTGTACTATTGCAGTACTTAGCACTTATATTATTTAACAATTTCTAAGATTTAATTATGAAAAACCATTATTATTGGAAGACTGACTCATTAAAACAATTTCTTGATGCCTGTAAAAGAAAAATACAAGTTATAATTAATTCAATTCAAACGATACGTTTATAAACTACAAATACTACTTAGAACTAGAACTACTACTTAGAATTAAAACCTTGTCACCGATTTGGAGGAAATTTGTAAACTATGGAGTTCAGTGTAAATATTTTTTTTTAACAAATATGGAACCGACTTCTACACTCAAGTTTTTTTTTTTTTTTTTTATTGGGAATAGGCAAGCGTTTGACCACTATCTCACCTGATGTTAAGTGATGATGCGGTCTACGGTGGAGCGGTGAGGTGTTGAATTCGGTACCATGATAGTTCAAAAAAGTAACTATCATAACAATATTGTGCTCATGGTACCGACTTTGACAAGTTATTTCACACTTTTGAGTGTTGAAGTCGGTTCCATTTTTTTTGAAAAAATTTTTTCATTATTTTCAGTGACCTTTGTTACTCACGGGATCAATTGTCATTGTGTATGTTGTTGTCTTAACCGCAACTATTATATCGTTGAGGTATGCGAAGCACTTTTCAATTATTGGAGTGTAACTCAAAAACCGCTAGTCCGATTTTGATGAAATTTAAATGGCACCACCACGAAAGTATACTCTATCAAACAAAAAAAGAATCATTAAAATCAGTTCATAAACGACGAAGTTATCTGGGAACATATAAAAAACATAATATACGGTCGAATTGAGTAGCCTCTTTTTTTAAGTCGGTTAAAAACAAACATATCGACCTTTTCTGAAGCCGGTTGCATAATGATAGGCGGAAGGCTTGATAACTATATCATTTCATAGCCACAGGTGCCAAATGGTACTTAATTACAGCAGCCAATACAACGATCAGTGAGATGAGGAAAAATCTAGCTAGGACTCATTTTTAGAAAAAGTCGTATCCGCATTTTTAGGCAATGAAAAACTACACACAACAAAAAAAAAATTACAATGAAAAACTGATCATTAGAATAAGACTCTTCCTGACATCTATTGGCGAGTAGTAATATTACTTAAAAACAACTAAGCTGTTTTACAGACACATCAAACACTAAAGCTACTTGACAATAGATGGCGTTGTTAAGCAACACTAACCCGATGAGTTCGATTTGAGGTTAAACCAAGAAAATTAATTCTTTACTTATATTATTGAAAAACCGAGCAAACCTCGGTCATCAGGTACTAACCTATTAATAAACTAGTTCTAATTTACGACACTAATTTTTACTTAAAAAATTAATACCTATGAATAAACTAGTTCTATTTTACAATGCGACGGAATAGTTATACCTCGACACCTTATTACAAAGCTTGAACAATCATGCAAATTCATTGAGAGAGCTAATCATCGCTTGTTACAATTGTAACTTCTACTCCTTGACTGGAAAAAATATAATATTTATTTAATTGACATCCTTGTGTAGGCATAACAGTCGCCCAATTCACCTACACAAGCTTAATTCTATATTACAAACACATACCTAGCATACAACAAAACAAAAAGAAATTAACAATATACGTTAATACAAATTATAAACCTTGGGTTTCATAGTTAAACTAAGTCCATGATTACACTTGACTAGCCGGTTGGCGCAGTTGGTAGCACTCTGCCTTCTGAGCCGTTGGTACCGGGTTCGATTCCCGGACAGGTCAAACATTTGTGTGTATTAACATGTCTGTTTGACCTGTGTCTGGGTGTGTATATGTATTTAAGTATATATATCAGTCATCAGGTTACCATAGTACAGGCTCTGCCTAGTTTGGGGCCTGAAGATCTTGTGTGAATGTTAATATATATAAGATATATAAGAATTTAACCTGTTGAAAGTTAATTCAATTAATAGTGTCTTTGTCTTTGATACAAGTTTGCTTCTGCATATTCTATTACCGCCCTGTGAACCTCTCGTGGCGTATGATGGAATATGTCCACATCTTGACGCTGGTGCAATACAGCATTGAGAAGACCATTATTATTAGGTATTGGTGCAGATTTTTTTTATGGGATAAGGTGACGTAACAAGCAAATGTCCCATATGATGTTAAGTGGTAACCTCTGCCTATAGACAGATAGAATTCTTAAAGAACTGCACTGCGCCCGTCACCCTGAGACATAAAGTTGATAAGTCTGATTCACTGGAGACCATACTCTTCTGCCTGGCGGTAGAAATAGATTATGGTGGCAGTACTTCCCCGGGCGAACTCTCACATAGAGTGCTACTGCTCTTAAATGTCAGAATTTATTTATGATCTCTATAATTTACTATAACTGCACTCTGTTTATCAGATTTATTTTGAAATTTCATGTCTATATGATTTATATTAATTTATTAACTTATCCCGTATCAAATGTGAGAGAAAAAAATAGCACATAGTTTAAAATTTACGAAGTGTAAGTGCATGTGTGAGTGTGAGAGGGTGTCGGCTTAGATATATGTATTTTGCATCAAAACAGTTTGGACAGCGTAACTGTGGTTGATATTAGAAAATCGTACACAAATTATTATTATGTTACGTTAAAACCTTCAAGAGTTCTTCAGTCTTTTCATAAGTAAGGGATTTCAGCAAAGAGGTGTTGAGGATGTTCGTGTATACAATGAACACACATCTACTTTCTTTGATATTATTATTATTATAAAGATATTATCTATAAAATTGGAGTGTTTTTCTGCTCGGCGTCTCGAGCCGGAGTGAGTCTGCGTGGAGGGGCGCGGCGCGGCTACGTTCACACCTATTTATCCATTTGACAGGTAGATGCGCTTGCGCTATGCGCTATGAATTGTTTGTGTGAACAATCTCCCTCTCCTCGAAAAATCGCTTTCTTATGCATCTGGCGAGTCCAACAGTGGACAAATCTTGTTCAATGCTCGACGTATAATTCCCTTGCTAGTTTTGATGTCGGCGACTCTGCAAGCTCCATCTGGTCCAGGAAAAACTTCAGTAATCCGGCCCAATGGCCATTGCATTGGAGGTTTCGCTTCATCTTTTATAAGTACCATTCGGCCGGCCCTTATGTCAGGCCTTCTATTTTTCCATTTAGTTTTCTGTTGCAGTCCGGAAATATAATCTCTGGCTCATCTAGACCAAAAATGTTGTCGTGCTTGTTCAATGCGCGCGTATCGATGCAGGCGATGAGGATTGACCTCTTTTAGGTCGGGCGCTGGCAGTGATGTGAGAGGTCTCCCAATAAGGAAGTGCCCGGGTGTCAAAGGACACAGATCATTGGGATCAGATGATAGTGGGACAAGTGGTCTCGAGTTTAAAATAGACTCTATTTGGCAAAAGAGGGTGGTGAGCTCTTCGAAAGTGAAATGAGCATTACCGGCGGCTCTCTTTAAGAAATATTTCGCAGATTTCACCGCTGCTTCGTACAATCCCCCAAAATGAGGCGCGGACACAGGAGAAAAATTAAATTTTATGCCTTCATTAACTAGATCTGACACAGAATCTACACAATTTTTAACAAGTGCAGCAATTTCACGACTCGCGCCAACGAAATTCGTGCCATTGTCACAAAATATCTCACGAGGCTTTCCTCTGCGAGATATGAAACGACGCAAGGCCAATATGAAAGCTTCTGTGGTCAAATCGCTCACTAATTCGAGGTGAACAGCCTTTACCTTAAAACATACGAACACACATAGATAGCATTTTATTAACGTAGCGCCACGGCCTTTCCTATTTAAGATCATAAAAGGGCCCCCATAATCTAAGCCCACAATTTCATACGGAAAACCTGGCGTTATTCTTTGAGAGGGCAAGTTACCCATTATCTGGCTTGCAATTGCTCCTTTCATTCGCTTGCATAGCAAGCAGTTATTATATACGCGTCTAGCTAAAACTCGTCCGCCAACAGGCCAATATTTTTCTCGGAGGACTGAAAGAAGCAATTGCGGCCCAGCATGCATCAATTTCGTATGATAGTATCTCATTAATAATTCTGTAAAATGGTGTTTACTATCTAAAAGAATAGGATGCCTTTTATCATAATTAAATTTAGATTGTTCTATCCTTCCACCTACACGAATCAGTCCAGTTTCTTTCTCAACTATAGGAGTCAAACTCTGTAATGCAGATGATTTATTTAAGTTATTTTCGATACTTGGAAAACTTTCTCTCTGTGACAGTAAAGCTAACTTTGATTCAGAAGTTTCTAACTCATTGGTAGTCAGAGTTCCCGTAAAGTGTTTACCTTTGCAATTATTAATAAATCTATAAATATAGGCTAGTACGCGACGTAACTTCAAAAAACTAGAAAAACGCTTGAAATCAATGACTGATTTATCCGATGTACTAACATTACATACGTGTACGCGAATCTCAGGTAAGCTAGTATGTACTTCACCGTATTGCTGGTCAGGCCAGTCACCTTCTGTACCTTTTAGGAATGTAGGCCCATCCCACCACGACGATAAGGTTTGAACCGCTTCTGGATCCACACCGTGCGTTGCTAGATCTGATGGGTTTAAGGACGTTGGTACGTATAAAAATCTACAGTTCGCACACAAATCCATAACCTCAGCCACACGATGTGACACAAATGCACTTAATTTGTGTGGGGGTATTTTTAGCCACCCAAGTACAACCTGTGAGTCGCACCAATAATATCTGTTACTCACTGAACATCTCAAAGATTCTGTGGCCTTTTTTCCCAGTCGGGCCCCTAATACTATCCCACAAAGTTCAAGCCTGGGAATAGTGGATGTTTTGAGTGGCGCCACTTTAGATTTGGCACACAAAAGCCTTACAGTAACATGACCTAACGCATCGCTAGAACGTACATACGTACAAGCAGCGTAAGCTTTTAGAGACGCGTCCGAAAAGGTGTGCAATTCAATCAAAATTGGATTAGCACAAATCGCTTGGCGTGGGATGGACAAGTTTTCAACATTTTTAAAGTTGTTTATAAATTTTATCCAATTTTGTGAAATTTGTTCGGGAACTTGTTCATCCCATCCAATTTTTTGTAACCATAACTCTTGTAATATTATCTTACATGTTATTATGCAAACACTTAATAATCCTAATGGGTCAAATATGCTTGACGAAATAGATAAGATGACACGTTTAGTCACTGTGGTAATATGTTCCTGCATTTTCAATGATTTTGCTACTGCAATAAGTATACAATCAGAGTTAGGATTCCACTCAATTCCCAACGTATTTGTTACATTTGAAATTTTTAAATTTTTCTGCACGCTATCAGGACCGGATTCATTTGAAATTGAATTTATCAATGCCGGAGAGTTACTTTTGACCTTCCGTAAATTAAAGCATGCCGATTCTAAACAATTAGTGACACCTTTATAAATTTTCACCAAGCCAATTTCATCTGACGAACCGGTAATGATATCGTCAATGTAATAGTCATGTAACATTATTTCTTTAAGTACCGGGTCCACGCATTCCATTCCTAGCTGTACCAGACATCGAGTACTCAGAAAAGGTGCAGATGAGGTTCCATATGTGACCGTATTAAGCTGGATATTACATATAGACTCTATCTCACTCCTTCTCCATAATATTGATTGAAGATGCCTTTGACTTGGTTCGACGAGAATTTGTCTGTACATTTTTTCTATATCTCCGGTGAAAATAAATGCATGCTGACGCATTCTAATTAATATAGAGAAAATATCATCCTGTACAGTAGGCCCTACCATCATCAAATCATTTAGAGAAAGGCCGGAAGAGGTCTTACAGCTTCCGTCAAATACTACCCTACACTTTGTGCTCTCGCTAGTGTCCTTTAATACAGGATGATGTGGTAAAAACACAGCATTATCATTTCTCTCAGTTTGACCAATGTCCGAGAGCTACGTAATCGTCTAAAAACTTAATATACTGAGATCTTACTTCAGGCTGCCTCTGAAAACGTCTCTCTAACGAATCGAACCTCTTACGGGCAATATAATATGAGTCACCCAATACTTCAGGCTTCATCTTCAAAGGCAGCGTGACGCAAAACCTGCCGTCCTCACGTCGACGGGTGTGCGTCACAAAGTGTTGCTCACACGCCTCCTCTTCTTGAGACATGACGGGCTTCGTGGGCACTTCTTCAAGCTCCCAAAATTTGTTGAGCTGAGTTCTAATCTCATGACTGAAATTACAAACGAGTTTTCTATTAGATTCAATATTTTGACTACACATGACTGGTCCAGAAACTAGCCAGCCAAACATCGAGTTTTGTAAAATAGGTAAATTGTGACCTAGCTTTAATTGTTCTGAGCAAAGGATGTCCCAGAATACGTCAGCACCCAACAAAAGATCTATTTTATCAGGTATATGAAACGACGTATCTGCAAGTGATATATTCTTCGGCATGTTGATTTTGGAAATATCAACTGTACGGCTTGGCAGTGAACTAGTTATTTCTTTTATAACAAATGCATTGACTTGCGTGCTATTCTTAATAATGAGCTTTAATCTGTCTGCCGGTGACAAAGATAGAAATTTTTTACAATAGTAAATCAGATGTTCTTCATTGCATACTAGACACTTAATATTATGTTTATTTTCATAAGAAGTAGCTACAAATGCCTTTTGTTGTTTGTTTATGCGCTTAAATTGCTGCAGCTGCATATGTTCCTGCGCTTGGTGCGGATCTGAAAAATGGTTACTACTGGAGGCTGATGCCTCTATGACATCGGCTCTTCTACGCAAAAACAAGAAAAATTTTTCTAAATCAGGGTTCTCGGATAAAGAGGACTTGTATTCCTCCCACTTATTGCTCGTAATACTATCCAATTTTGATGCAAAAAGATATATTATTAGTGTATCCCAGTTTTCTGTTTTTTCCCCTAAAGTATTTAACGCTCTTAAATGTTTCGCAATATGATCCGCCAGAGACCGCAAAGAATTTCCTTCACTTAAGCATTTAATATCAAATAACGCCTTGAGGTGAGTACATACTAGCTTCCGCTTATCATTGTACCTGTCACACAAGAGTGTCCACGCTATTGTGTAGTTACTACAAGATATTTCCAAGGATTCGATCACAGAAGCGGCCGAGCCGGAAAGCGCACCTTTTAGATACTCCTTCCCCTCGGACCTCTGACCAGAGCAGACGTGCTTGTGACCTGCACAATATTTTATTTCGTTTTTTAAAAATAATATAATAAAGATTTTAACTGCGATAATAGTGTTAAAATAATAGGAGCCCATAAGTTGGTGGAGCCACACAGCGGCAACGACGCGGTGCACTTCATTGTGTGAGTAACAACCTATGTTTATACACAAACATAAGGATACCAGTGGGCGTCAAACAGCAGCTTACTTGTGCTAATTAGTGCTATCACCTTTTGCCTATTACATTGACACACACGGCAAAAAAGACAACAATTTTGTGTATATTCTACCTGTTGCGGAGCTCCTTTAAGACTGGACGGAAAGCACATATGTACTGTATCTTTGACGTGACCAATTTAAGGTGACCCGTCTTTTGTGAGCACTATATTGTTCCTGCTTGAATTTTCTTATATCCTAGTATACTCCAACGATACGATGCCGCGCACACAACGCACCCCTCCATCTTGCACACTCCCGGCCGAGGCCCCCCGCCTGGCTGCCTCGTCTAATGTACTTCAACAGCAGCTAACAAGCTCTGACTCAGCACCCGATTTGACCATACTTGGAACTAGTGAAGCGGAATGCTCTTCTCTCGTCTCTAAGAGATTCAATAAAAGAAAGCGAGAGGTTGATGCGGATGAGTTGAAAAACTCTATTAATGATTTAAACAGGCTCTTTACTGCTTCTATGGCGAAACAAGAATCAAAACTTGCTGCAGTGATAACTGCTGTCAGTGAAATAAAACAACAAAACGAGAATATAGTAAAGTCCGTAGACTTTCTTTCGGGAGAGAATAGTGAACTCAACAAGAAACTCACTGCTATGCAGAGTGAGAGAAATGATCTCCTTCTTTATATAAAATCGCTTGAAGACAAAGTGGAAACTATGGAGCGAAATTCTCGGGCCACGGGCCTTGAACTACGTAACTTTACACAGAGAGCGGGTGAAACAAAAAAAGACTTATCCGAAATAATAATAAAGATTGGCGAAAAGCTTAGCACACAAATCCAACCTCATGATATAAAAGATATTTTCAGGACAAAGTCCAAAGCTGAAAATAAGCCCATCATTGTAGAATTTACATCTGTGATTAAAAAAGAAGATCTCCTTGAATCCCTCAAAAAGTTTAAGCGTGACAGGAATGGCCAATTAGAGTCCTCATCTTTTGGCATCAAGGGGCTTTCTACCAGAGTATTTATTTCTGAGACATTAACTGCCAAAAATAGGCGGCTGTTTACTCACGCACGCGACTTTGCGAAGACAAATTCATACAAATTCTGCTGGACCTCTCATGGCCTCGTACATCTACGTAAAGGAGATGGTCAACCGGCGATCCGAGTTGCCAGTGATGAAGACCTGGAACGACTAAAAGCTAACAAGTGACTAGCGTTTTGTCTTATATTTTCCAATTTCATTACCATACCTAGCTGTATCAATTCTTGCTACGCTATCATATTTATGTTTGTTTATATAGAAAAACTTTGCCATTATTCTCACAGTCACACACTCAGTCACACACTTACATACAAACCCTCTAACCCCAAATTTATTATATTCCACCTCATAAACATAAAGCTCCATAAACATTTTCATACAAAGTACCTAAGCTTCACCAAAAATCAATTACATTTATCCACTTTAGTGTATTATTATCTTATAGTCAATAGTTCTCAACCAGCAACATATGAGACTTCTGACCCACTGATAGAATCAATGATCTCTTTTATATGTCATTATGGATAGCTCACTCATAAATATATCCACAGAACTTGATGATTTTAAAATAACCCGTTCACTGATATGCGACCCTGAAGACTGCCATAGCTACTTGAGCAATATGGATAATGGTCTAACTATTATCACACACAATATCCGAAGTGTATTCAAAAATTTTGACCAATTTCAATTGTTACTATGTAGATGCAATATAGAGCCTGATTTCATTATTTTGACCGAGTGCTGGTTGGAAACCCACAAAAAACCTCCTAACATGCACAACTACAATATATTCTTCACTACTTGCCCTAAAAACCAAAATGATGGTATAGTAGCCTATGCTAAAGACCACATGGACTGCTTCATAGAAGAACCCGTATTCGCTGACGCGACCTGTTTAATAATTAAATATAAAGATAATGTCATTATATCGATTTATCGATCACCATCAGTACGTGTATTAAATAACTTTCTCAACTCATTAGAAACCATAGTAAATAGATTAAATAACTACAAAAACATCTTTATCGTTGGAGATATTAATATAGATATAAAGCCTACTAACAAAGATCCAAACAGCTCTTCGTATCTTAATCTTTCTTATGGCTTAGGGTTTCTACCTGGACATACCTTACCTACCCGAGACTTAAACTGTCTTGACCATATATTAATCAAATCGAATTGGACCGGTACGTGTCTTGTTCTGAACACATTCATTACTGATCATAAAGTAGTACTTTTAAAGTTAAACTCCCCTTTTAAAAATAGATCCTCTAATTATGTAAAAAAAGTTAACTATGACAATACTCTTAGTCATTTACAAAACACTAACCTGAATTTTATATTTGATATAACTGATCCCAATCAAGCCGCTGAAGCATTAACTAACGCGATCATGTATTCTTTAAAACTTAACACATCAATTTTAACAGTACCGCGAAGTCAAAGAACCATCAAACCTTGGATTACGATAGGTATGCTAAGATGTATCCGGAACAGGGACCGTATGCATTTAAAACTTAGAAAATTTCCTAATAATGAGGTACTTAAAATTACTTACACTAGATATAGAAACTATTGTAATGTTACATTGAAAAACTTGAAAATTGCTTATGAAAGGTCGGAATTAAAAAAGGCAGGTAATAACAGTAAACTAATGTGGCATAAAATCAAAGACATAACAAATACTAATAAGTTAAAAACCTCACCCACTGAACTTTTATCACTAGAACAGAACCCTAATGACTCTGTGAATAGAGTCAACGAATATTTTGCATCTATCGGCAAAAACTTAGCCCAAGCTATAATTAACTCTAAAGACCTGTATTCGATGAGACACGTTTATTTTGACTCTTCTCCATCTTCTCCTGATTCTCTAGTTCTGCTAGAAGTTACTGAAACTGAAATTGAATCGCTAATCCTAAATTTAAAGTCAAGCAGTGCTCAGGGATGGGATGACATACCAACCATATTTATTATAAAGGCTAGGCATATTATCGTTCCCTACCTCACAAGGATTTATAACCTATGCATAGAAAAAGGTGTCTTTCCTACCGTTTTTAAAAAATCTCTCATTCATCCAGTCTACAAGGATGGAGACAGAAACGAAGTCTGTAATTATCGTCCTATTTCAGTGCTTCCTGTCCTCTCTAAAATACTAGAAAAAGTACTTAATAAACAATTAATACATTTTATGGAAAAAAAACAGCTCTTATCATTTTCACAATTTGGTTTTCGGAAAGGCAGGAGCACAGAAGATGCAGTCAATCATTTAATTAGTCATGTTACTAGCCTAGTTGATAATAAACAAAAAGTGATTGGTGTTTTCTTAGACCTAAAAAAGGCTTTTGACACTGTTTCGGTCCCCATACTACTGGATAGGATGGAGAGGTATGGTATACGTGGGTTACCGCTCCAAATTTTTATGAGCTACTTGGAGGATAGATCTCAGCGTGTAAAAATAAATAATTTTACTAGCCGTGACACTCCTATGACATTTGGCGTCCCGCAGGGAAGCGTGCTCGGTCCCAGTCTCTTCTTGATATACATAAATAACCTATGCAATATTGCATTATACAAAGGTTCCATATTCAGCTTTGCGGATGACACCGCTCTTGTGTTTCATGGAGAGACTTGGGACGAGGTGCGCTCAATTGCAGAGGAGGGTATTAGTATGGTTTTCGAGTGGTTAAACCTCAATCTACTGACTCTCAACTTAAATAAAACAAAATTTATCACATTTTCTATCAATAACTCCACTATGCCGTCTAATAATTTCAGAATTCGGGTTCATAGTAATAATTGTAATCATAATATAGATCATCTATGTAGCTGCTTGGAGATTGAAAGAGCCAAGAAGCTTAGATACCTAGGAGTTATCGTTGATGATCAGTGCAAATGGGATGCTCAGATTGACCTCATAACTGAAAGAGTACGGAAATTGTCTTGGGTCTTTAAAAAACTGAGACTTGTTGCCTGTAAGGAGCTCATACTTATGGTTTATAAATCAATTTGCCAATCAATCATAAGATATTGTATATCTATATGGGGAGGAACTTATAAAACATTACTCTTAAAGTTGGAAAGGGCACAACGTTGTATATTAAAAGTTATGCTGTTCAAGCCGTTTAGGTACTCAACACGGCAATTGTACAATGATTGCAAACTGCTAACTGTTAGACAGACTTACATCTTGCATATTGTACTTAATAAACATAAAATAACCCCTTACCACAAAATACAAACGACAAAAAGACGCAAGGAAAAGGTTTGTATACATACCCGTCCACGAACAGCTTACCTTCAACGCCAAACAACATATATGTCTAACTTTTTATTTAATAAAATTAATAAATATAATAATATTTACGCACTTAATAGCTCGGAATGTAAATTCCAGATTTACAGATTGCTATCAAATATGGACTATGAAAAAACAGAAGAATTTGTAGCCGTAAGTAATTCAATATTATAGTTCATCGCGATCAGTCTCTCCCTTTATCTTCTCCATATATTTTCTTTCTCTATAGATTCTCCATCTCTTCTTTTGAACTTGCACACACACACAAACACACCCGCATATGTATATAACCTCACACTACCACCAACACCACACGCTTCCTCACACTCAAACTCACGCACGCGCGCACACACACACACACACACACACTACCGTGGCATTGTAAATACGTAACTATTTTTGTTTTGTAAACCTAGTTAAATTAAACAGTTTTAGAATATATACGTTCTTAAAACTTAGTAGTAAATGTTAAATTAATTTTTTGAATAACGTGATTCAATGACATGATATTAATAAATGTACCATATAGGAAGGAGGTCCCCAAAATACAGGTTGACCTAGTTTGGGGGCCAAAAAAAATACTTAAGTTTGTAGTAATGTTATATACCAATAAACGTTATTATTATTATTATTATTATTATTATACTGAAACTTATTGATATGCTCGATAGACTCATTGTTGTGAATAATAGATGAGAATGTGTCATGAAATTCTAACCATTTTGAGGCATCGCCATCAAAGGCGGGAATCCCTAGTTGTGGTAATTTGAAATTTGCCTGCCTGTGCGATCCGCGGGACGATAAAGTTTCTAGTTCCAAATTTTTATTAAATTTATCTAATATTTCCTGACCCTCTGCAATACATCGAAAAAATCGATTATCGCTCGATTCTCTTTCGATTTCATTTTCTGGATTTTCCTGCCTGATCTCTATTGTAGTCTGAATAAGGTCATATTCATCAAATATCGATTCGATCTTTTTTATCCGCGACTTCAACTCATTTTTCTGGACTGCACTGAGTGTAGCCTGTGTCTTTAAATCGTCTAAATACTTCTCAAAAGTAGTTAATCTACCCTTTAATGATGACCTTTTTCCCTTTAATTCTCTCATATCTTGATAGTTCTTATCATCTGTGCCAGTCATTGTAATGAAAACAAAAAATATGTAGATATAAATACCTCAAGAAATAACCAACTATGTACTCGTATACGAAGCAGCTGTGAGCCCGTGCGAGAACAATAGAATCAGCTGACCGGTACCGGTTATTACCACCGCACTCGAAGAGATAAGAGCGCTGATGGGTAGGTGGCGGCGGCGCGACAGCTCGGACCGCGTCACGCAGTCTCTGGAATTGAGATAGTGACAAAATCAATCGTTTGATTTTAATGCCAGGGCACTGAACAACTTTTGTAAAAACTATTGAGTACGTCGGCGATTCGCTCGCGTGCCGCTCGTTTCAAATCGATACTGACAATATATTATTAAATCGAATAATCCTTTCGAGAACTCTTTTGTTGTGGTGAAATCAAAGGCATTTTCGTTTAGCAGAAGAATAGGCACATACCCCCTACATGTATTTAAATCAGATATGAATAAAAAGAAGTAAGAAGGTAGGTGTGTGCGAAAGATTAAAATGAAAAAAATATCTCTTAATAGATGAAGGCTGCTTATATGAAGCAAAATAGATGTATGTTTATGACAATTTAAATACTCTGATAGAAATAAGATTTGACTTAGCCAAAGAAATTAAGCAATAATTGGCATTTACTTTGAAGTTGCACTTTGAACCTAGCGTAATTTCTTGGACGCTTGAGCAAGCTAGACGAAATTTAGTAACAAAAGAAGTAATGAATGGGCAAACCTCCCTTTTAGAAGCCGTCTCAACTGCAAACCCTTTTGTTTTTCTTCGCCGTTGCCGTTCCAGATACAAATTAGCACAGTCACAATGTCATCCAAAGTAAAAGGTCCACCATAGTCGATTTTCGTTGTTGCCGTGTTGCGTTGTTTGCAAATTCGTGTATTGCGCCTCCGCACAATAATAATCTTCGGTCGCCAAAATGTTGAGGATGTTCGTGTATACAATGAACACACATCTACTTTCTTTGATATTATTATTATTATAAAGATATTATCTATAAAATTGGAGTGTTTTTCTGCTCGGCGTCTCGAGCCGGAGTGAGTCTGCGTGGAGGGGCGCGGCGCGGCTACGTTCACACCTATTTATCCATTTGACAGGTAGATGCGCTTGCGCTATGCGCTATGAATTGTTTGTGTGAACAGAGGTTACTTTAAATTTTACCTCAGTTTTTGTCAAGGGATAAATATTCAGACATTTGTTTATTTTATTGTAGAGATAAGGGCCTAGAAAGTATGGAAATCTTTGAATGAAAGAGGTTCGTAGTCGTTCCTGTTGGGTACATACATTGTTTTCTGCGTTTTATTTGCGTTAGAGGTTCATAAATTTTTCATAACCTTGTGTGAATGTTAATAAATAAAAATTTAAAAAAACATATTCGTAAATTATATAAAAAAAAAAAAAACTAAGGTCGAATGCTGTCTAATAATAATAATTCCCTCAGCCATGTGCGTCCACTGCTGGACATATGCCTCCCCCATAAAGGGGGGATTTGCCAATACTCGCCACGCTTGGCAGGCGGGTTGGCGACCGCAGTATGATTTCTAATCCTCAGAAGGCGCTGCTGCCCTCCTTCTGGTACGTGATCCCTTAGCCGACTCTTACGGCACCCGCGAGAAGAGATGGGGGAGTACTATTCTAGGCCGGTACCACCACGGCACAATAATAATAATACCACTTTATATATATATATATATAGTTACCTTTGCATCTTTTCCTTATATTGTTGGGTATTATATTTCCTAAAGAACTGCTTCCCGTATTCGAATGTGGCTATCATGATGGCGCAAGCAGGTGCCACTTTGAATATTCGAGGTAAGAGTCCAGTGAACAGGCCTTTCACGCCATGGTTTTTGTATATATTTTTAGCGATATCTTTCATATTCGACGCTCTTTGGTGTACTTTACTATCTGGAACAAAACAATATTAAAAATTCAAATCACTACATAGTATAAAACAAAGTCGCTTTCTCTGTCCCTATATCACTATGTATGCTTAAATCTGTAAAACTACGCAACGGATTTATTTCCTTTCCTCGAGAGAGGTTTGGCTGCAACACCACTTCACTTTCAGAGTTGCAGACCCGAAAGTTAGAATTGCCATAATATGTATGTTATCCAAACCCAGATAGTAGTGGAAATCTTAAATGAAAAGTATTTTTTATTATCTCTAGGCACGAAACATTACTCAATTAGTACTAAATACATTATATAAGATTTGAATTTGAGACCAATTGAAAAAAAAAAAAAATTTCAGATAAAAATCCATATAAGTAATTATACACAATATTAAAAATAAATTTACAAAAATACAAAATGAGAAAAGTCAATACATATAGTAAAGTGTCAAATCATAATAAGTTACATATAAAAAGTCATACAAATAAAATAAAATAATAACATCCATTCATAACATAGGCTATATATTTTATACCCGAGCGAAGCCGGAGCGGGCCGCTAGTGTTTCTAATTTCAAATATTTAACTTGTATTCAACGTGTACTTAACTTGGTGATACCTAATAATGAGAATTGCTGTGTGTTCGCGGATAACTTCGTCGTTTTGAACCGATTTTGATGATTCTTTTTTTGTTAGATAGAGTATACTTCCGTGGTGGTCCCATTCAAATATCATCACAATCGGACAAGCGGTTTTTGAGTTATACTCCAATAACTGAAAAGTGCTACGCGTATCTTGATGATATTATTGTCGCGGTTGAAGACATCGCAGGACACACAATAACAATTAATTGATCCCGTGAGTAGCAAAGGTCACTGAAAAGGGTGAAAAAAATATTTTTTAACAAAAAATGCAACCGACTTCAACAATCAAGTGTGAAATAACTTGTCGAAGTCGGTACCATGAGCACAATATATTGTGATGATAGTTACTTTTGTGTGAACTATCATGGTACCGACTTCAACAAGTTATTTCACACTTTTGAGTGTTGAAGTCGGTTGCATTTTTTGTTAATTTAATATTAAAAAAAAAAAAAATGCAAAACTAGTCGAATGTCGCGGCTGTGATACAGTACTATAAAGTACCCTATAAATAAATCTTTAAATTGTAACCTGTGTAAATTTCTTTCTCCCCCAATTCTATCTGCTGGTGTGTCTTCACAACATCGAATGGTAATGTGACAAACGCTGCAATCTGAAATAAACAGACAGATTGTTATTGTTTAAGGATGTTTGTTTTCATTTGTTATTTTAATTTTGAATATAATCATTGATTAGAGTGGTTAAGCTGACCGACGACGTCAAGTCACGAAGCAATGTACTGTTTCTTGCTATTGAAACTAGTCCTGTGACAATCACGATCGATCGAATCAAAATGACCGGGTCGCGACCCATACACGAGTGATTCGATCATCGATCTCTAAAAGATCCAATCATTTCGTGACCCGCCGATCGTTGAGACAGTCGGTGCGATAGTCCGCTGTTTGCATCGTGATCGTACTCTGTCTGATCGATACAAAAGAACGAGATGGGTAGATAAGGTGCCCGCCCGCGGCCTCTGTTTGGCGTTAGAAAGCTTTCTTGAGTGTGTGACTTCGCATAATTATATCTACGTGTCTTGCCTTGGTACATTTGAATTTGATAACAAACACTGTGACTCGAGTTTATAATATATTAGCTAAACTTGTATGTTGCCAATTATAAAATTAAATAATTATACCTGGTATATGCCAATCTGGGCTTCTACTGAAAATCAGCGCAGTTATTCATCGTTAGTTAACCTTACTATCTTAGTTAACCTGCTACATTTATAGAATTCATTGTATAATCATCACTGCTGTAATCGCTATCTACTAGGTACTCTTTCTCTATACTAGAATAAAAGATCTATAAAACGGCTAATTACCCACCCGTAAGCCTATAATCATCATCCAAGTTGTTTAGTACACCTATAATGGGTGTATTTGAATGGATTGGATAAAAACACTGTAATTTTATTAATTGAGTTTAATCGACACGTTACTTCTACAATGGTTCAGATGAGAGAGAGAGTGATGTAGTGCAGTGTTGCCAAATCAAAGTTATGTTTTATACAAAGTAAGTAGGTCAAACAATTGATCCGGGTATCGTGAACTGATCGATCGATTGACCAGCTAGGCAGCTACTGAACCGATGTGTAATGAAGACTGAAGACCCGCCAAACGATAGTCTTTTTTTTTTGATTCGATCACTTTGTTGATGGGTCGCGAAGAATGATCGACCGACCCAGGTTAAGTAGGTCATACAATTGATCCGGGTATCGTGAAATGATCGATCAATTGACCAGCTACTGAACCGATGTGTAATGAAGACCCGCGACCCGTCTAACGAACGAGTCTTGATTCGATCACTTTTTTATTGAGTTAGCGTAATATGATCGACCGACCCAGGACTAATATACAGGCACCGCAAGCTAGCGCAGACGGTACAACTCAAAAACTCTCACTTGATGGTCAGTGATGATTTATAATCACACTACAGAAATAAAACTTCACGTGCACCACTAGTTTGTCGCGAATGAAATGCTTGCGCGAGTTAACTTTACCAGTGTCGCCATCTAGTGAACAATATAAAAGCAAAGTTTTCACAATGTAAGGTGCGGCGATCAATATGTACCTGACAGGCGTGGCGCGCGCCATTATTCATATTTTTTATGGAAACAAATTGTATTATAATATTATACATAATATTTGCCATGATTGGAAGTGAAGTGCCACCAAAAATTATGTTAAATAGTTGAAGTAAATTTTGTGCCCCAGAGATTTATTGTTTCATTTATTCGAACTACATTCCTATTATAAACTTTATAGCCGAAATATTTTTATCAGAATTTGTTTCGCTAGTTAGCTACACGTAACTCTATATTTGTAAGTTGTTTAAATTATTTGTATTAATGGCTTATTATAATATTAAGGAATATCTTTACGATAAATGGTATTATGATGTCTAATTTGAGAATTATATTTCATCTAGAGAAAATTAATATAATTAATAAATTAATAATAATAAGAATAATTATATACTTTTGATACTAAGAAACTTTATCGTTTAAGTACCTTTGTTATGTGCTTTATAAGTAAATAAATAAATAAATATTTAGAATGATTATTTCTGTATATAGTAAAGTTATTCTATAATTTCACATTTGTTTTAATTTTAATTCATTTTAATGACATTGGATTATTTAATTTTAAGTAATTAATAATTGTATCACACAAATATTATAAAAGCGAGTATGGATGTATGTTTGTTACTCTCTCACGCAAAAACTAATGAACGGATTTTGATTAAATTTGGAACACCTGGATTAAACTATAAGCTTGTTTTTATTATAACCATCATCATCAGTTTTTCATCACCACGCGGGTAAAACGGATTTGGACGAAATTTGGTATGTAGATACTTCAGGTCCCGGAATAACACATAGGCTACTTTTCATCATCATCATAATCATCACCACGCGGGCGAAACCTCGGGGTGCAGCTAGTGATTATATATTTCTCTAGACCTAATACTTTCTTTTTTTTGCAACTTACGCTTCCCGCCACACTGCCGCAGAAGAAGTTGAACAAAAACGTATTCTTTTCCGAGTCCGGCTTGTTAAATGCTTTCTTTGTAGATTCGAATGTTGTCCAATATATTCCTGTAATAAATTATAAAAAAGTAATATTATTTTTATCATTTTAGTAGTAGGAATTAGTTAAAGAATTAGTTTTAGAATTTCCGTTAACATGAAAATGTAACTTCCATGGCTATAGTTATTATTAATGTGTCATCAAGATGCAAGTAAAGCCAATTTCACAAATTGACTGTAATTTTGAAAACTACTGGAATGAAACGTCCCCTCTCTAATTTACTTTTTCTCTTCTTTCTTTTGTTGTGTTTCTTGTTTAAATATAAGTATATTTATTATTATTATTATTTACATAGGTTTATAAGTTAATGTTGTCCTGAGGTTCGTGAGGTCATGTCTATGGGCACCGACTGAAAATCAGTGACTGAGGCTTTTGCCTTAGTTTTATGCTGAGTCGGGGCCCATATTCATGACACTCACAACATCATTATTATTCTGTTCTGTATTGTTTTTGTATGTATCTCTTGTGTAATGTGTGTTGTGAGTGTCTTGAATAAATGTGGTTTCTTTCTTTCAAGTACTAATTATAACTTTAGAAGATTCAGTGGAAGCCAAGGTGTTATATAAATTGTTGGAATTAGCTTTAGATAAGCGTTGATTCAAGCATTTATTATATATATATATATCATTTTGTGTTATGATCTTACAGGGCGGTGTGGTCGCTCAGCGACAAAACCTTTTAAATATTATTTTTTTAAAACTTTAGTTGACATGTGACCCAGTTTTTACCCGACTAAAGAAGGAGTAGGTTCTCAATTCAACCAGTAAGTTCTTTTTATATGTTTGTTACCTCAGAACTTTCCACTGGGTGAATCAATTTTGATGATTTTATTTGATGGCTGGTGCTTTCCGTGTGGTGCCATTAACATTTTTCTTATCTACATACATATTTGAAATTCAGATTCAGAGAAATACTGAACAGATTCTGATAAATTTAAATCCCAATGTGTTAAAGAGATGTATTTAATTTTAATATCCTTCTGTTTATACTTAACAGATAGTGCTTGACCATTATCTCACTTGATGATCAGTGACAATATAGTTCAATGTTATGCTAGACTTAGAATGTTATGACTGGGTATCAAGAACAATGGGCTAAACAAACTGTGAGTTTGGTGACACGTTTTCAAACTTTAGGGTGAATATCACCATTAAAAAAAATATTAATGTTTGACTGTTCAATTTTTCTGTTAATTAAAAAGTTATCATCATGAACGTACCTGAGAATGGGACGTCTCTCAGTAAAGTAGATCCTAAGCCTCGGAACAGTCCCTTGTACCCTTCATACTGTATCACTTTCCGTAGCGCTGTTGATATTTCTGAAAAAATACAAGGAATGACATTTAACTGAAAATTTTATAATCAATGGTGAAATTCCTATTTGTTATTATTTCATTTAAAGAAAAAAGACAAGTGCGCTGCGGGCTACACTCAATAAATGTCAAAGTCTGAATGTTTGTCAATCCTGCCAGATGAATGTACTTCATTCCGATCGTAAATTGTGAATTCGATTGACTTCGCGCAAATCTCTTAAACGCAACATTAGCGCAGGATTGGATTTGAATTCGATGGAATCCTACTAATACAATAAATAATATAAAAAAAAAAAAATATGCGAAATCTCCTTATGCGGTAGCAAACTAGCTAGATGTTACAGTGTTCAAAGCCTTTCTATATTTGATTGATTGTTATCAGTGACAATATTATCAGAGGGGGCAGCATAGAGCGTGATTTTTTATCATTGCCATGATTCAGGTTGTGTTCTTTTTTTAATACTGTATAGATTAGATAGATATATATTAGATATATAGATAGATTTGACCACTATCTCACTTGATGGTCAGTGACGATGTGGTCGAAGATGTTATCACGCTAGATCTAGAATGTTAATGTAAATGGTTAATGTGAAAATCCCCATGATTTTTTTCCCTTAAATGGGAATTTGGGACTTTAATTCTTGGTGTTCTGGGCAGGAGCCAGAACACACGAATGAATGTCGAATAAGCTGTTGACAACTAGCTGGTACTAATGGCAGCTTGAATACAGGCTGGCAATGACTTATGTAACAAAAAACATACTATAGGTATTTACAAGATACTGCAACAATGGGCGGCCTTATCGCTAAAAGCGATTTCTACCAGGCATTCTTGTACGGATTGGATTGTAGTTGTCCTATAAGCACGGGATGATGTGTGTAATATATTATATATATATATATATATATATATATTATATTACACACATCATAATGTGTGTAATATATTATATATATATATATATATATAATATATTACACACATCATATATATACAGTCGTGGTCAACTAATTAGGGACATTCAAGATAGTGAAGGGCTATAACCGTTTATGTACATATAAATATAAAACCCTATTGATTTCTCAGCACCTATTATTTGCATAATGTGGTCCGATTATTATGCTATAAATGGCTGTAAATAAAAGATTAAATAAATAGAAAAAGTATTTGATATCAAAGATTAAACATGTATTAAATATTAAGGTACAATTCTGTAGTGGACATTTAATTAAGGACAGTAAAGTATAATGAAAAATACAGTTAAACAAAACTTATAATCTGCAGTGTTATAATATCTTTAACAGCTCTATTTTATTACGTGTAAAATCAGTACCCAGTAGCAAAACCTTTGTTAGTAATTACCGCTCGACACCGATGTGGCATAGACATTATCAGTTTCTGACATGTTTTGACAGGAATGTTTGCCCATGCCTCACAAAAAGCTTCATGAAGTTCATCCAAATTTGTATTACGATAAGTGGCAACTTTTTTCTTGATTTCGTGCCAAAGGTGCTCAATTGGGTTGAGGTCCGGGCTATTTGCTGGCCAATCTAGCACCGATACAGACTGACTGGTAAGAAACGACTTGACTGAATGGGCGGTATGTTTCGGGTCGTTATCCTGCTGAAACGTCCATATAATAGGGAGATGCTCCTCAGCATAGGGAAGCATAGTTTCTTCCAATATTGCCTTGTATTGATGTTGGTCTAAGTTACCCTGAACTTTCCTCACAGGTCCCACTCCACGTCCAGAAAATGAACCCCACATGTTAATGTTTCCACCGCCATGTTTCACCTGTTTTTTTGTGAATCTTGGATTCATTTCCGCTTTTACAGGACGCCGTACATATTGCGTTCCATCTGAAGAAATCAAATTAACCTTGGTCTCATCAGAGAAAAGTACATGTTGCCATTGGGCGTAGGTCCAATGTCCATATTTACGTGCAAACGCCAAACGAGCATTTCTATGTTCTTTCTTCAACAACGGTACTTTGCGAGCCACTCTTCCGAACAACCCTGCTTCTACCAAACGTCGTCGAACGGTCCTCGCAGATACACCGGCTCTTTCGTTTGCCCCAAACACTTCGTGTTTCATTAAAATAGAGCCTAGAAACGGATCTTTCTTAGCTAACCTGGTTATCATTCTATCTTCTTGCGGAGTTGTTTTTCTCGATCTTTTTGTTCTGGACACATTTAAAGCTGTGTTATAGCGCTTGAAATGTTGCACTGCATTGCATACCATAGTTTTTGAACAATTTAAATGTTGTGCTATCCTTCGGTATGACCAACCACGCTCGACAAACTTCATGATAATTTTTCGTAGTGTTGGAACGCAGCTTTTATTTTTGCCCATTTTTCTTCAAAATAATTATCAAAACTTAAAATAAAAAATCTGGATTGCCGCCAAAACGTCCACGAAACAATAAGAAAAGAAACAAAAAAATATTAAAATTCCAATTTTGAAATTAGAACGCAATACCTCAGTGTCCCTAATTAAATGGCCAGCCAGCATTCTTTGAACAAATAGCACTATGATAATTTATCAGCTATACTGTAAAGAGGTTTAATATTTAAGAAGTTGTTATTGTTTGTATAATAGCGCACATAAATGACTAATTACACTTACATGTAAAAGATATGGAATATTGTTAAGACTCGTTGGAAAATAAAAAAATAATTCACAATTTGGCTTAACTAGAGATTGTCCCTAATTAGTTGACCACGACTGTATATGCAATATATATATATCCATATATACACAAACATACTTACATACATACAAAAATGTACCTGAATATGATAACTTCTTGGATTGCATTTTGGTCCGGATGAGTTCGAGAGGGCTGACTATGGTCACTGCAGTAGTTCTCGCTGTAGCACCCGCTAACATTGGTATCCACATCGGCTGGTTTGCTGTAATGATACAAAATTTGTTGCTATAAAAACTGACAAGGCATACAAATATATTTTTTTTCCCATCACACTCAGACCCCCGCACTAGGATTCCCTGTATCGCGGGAGGCATGGACACACACAATCACAGCACACAAATATCCAAGACCCGGGACAAACATCTACACTCGTCGCAAAATTTTTTTTGTTGTTAAAGATTATAAGCTTGCGTTTGACCACTGTCTCACCTGATGTTAAGTGACAAATGTTTACCCCTGCCGGGATTGGAACCCAGGGTCCCGGAGACACAGAATTCGTGTCGATGACACAAACCACTGTGCCACGGGACCGTCCGATTTTGTATATGTATTTGAATTAGAGCATAAAATGAATGAGGTTTTGCTTTTTAAAGAATTTAAGATAGTTTGAGAATTAAGGACATAATGTAACAGAGATTTATAAGCTTAGGATACTCAGCTCAAAATATTGTATTAACCAAAACTAGTTTACAGTTTTAAAAAAACCATCATTCACTATCATCTGCTAATCCAATTATGTCCACAAAGTAGTACAGAAAGGTAGTAAAAAAATTGATACAGAATCAAATAGATAATACCACCATCATCTAACAATTTCTATAGTGGCACTTCCGTCACTGTATATTTTTGAAGTAGCTTCATTTGTTAAATCAAACCTACATTACTTTCCGTTACTGTCTGAGAAAGTTAAGCGTAACAGATGCGACAACTATAAACTCTGCATGCACACTGCAAAAAAGACTCTTATGAGTAAAAGCATTTTTTGTATGGGACCAATGATTTATAATAGAATACCTAATTATTTAAAAGACCTCAACACAAATTTATTTAAACATAAACTTAAAAAAATATTACGTGTAAAATTACGTGTAAAGTGTAAGTGATTTTTTTGATGACAAGAATTTTTTGAATTGAATGACATTGTTTTATGAATTTGACTGCTTTACTCTCTGACATTTTGTATATTATTATTTAATTAGGCAAACAAATTACGTTATTTTTATTAAGATACTTTTTTATACTATTTTATTTGCCATCTCGACAATATTTGTACGCCTATTATGGGCAAAACATGACGAACTCCAAATGCTATGGAAATGACAACCTATATCCTTATATATGTACCTTGTGTGTACTCATGTTTCATGCAAATAAAGGTTATCTTATCTTATCTCCATAAAAAAATATTAGAGAAACTGTACTTACTTGTTCCCATCATAGTATTGTAGCTGTTCTTCATTCTAAATCTAAGTTGTTCGTATGAAACAAAATATATCACCGTACATGGTAGGGCCAACACTAGTGTGGGACTGAGACCTGACCATAATGCTGGAACTCCTTCCAGTTTTGCTATTTTGTAGAATGCATCCTGTAAAATTAAATAATCATATTGTTTTAATTGATTGATGTGAACAAGAACAGTAGCATCAGCAATTAATTCAGCAAATTAAAAATACACCTATTGAAATATAAAGTAATCTGAGATAGAAAAATTGTATGTGTGTTTGTTATTGAACTCCTCCAAAATGGTTTGCCTTATTTTTATGAATGTTTTTGTGTATATTGGGTAGGTCTGAGAATAAATCGTAATGCATTTTTCACCCTCCTACCCTCCTTTAATTTATTTATCACGAGTTAAGTACTTTCGTATGAACAAATATTGCAACAATTTAACTGTTGATCATTGATGTGAGGTGTTGTGTCACTTTGACATTTCAATCATTTATATGGCAGAGCATTTGAGCAATGAGCTAGTATAATATTATATGCAAAATAAAATGCAGGCAGAGGTGCTTCAATAGCTTCCTAGTCCTAGCTCTGACCAATGACAAGACTGCAATGGATTTCCTCGCATGTTGGCACACTTGGCAATCCTCATCGTTTAACCTGAAAGTTTAGAAGTGCTTAGCTTTTGCAAAAATTAAACCTATTTACAATGTGAAAGAGTACTTTCATGTTATCTTTGGAAAAAGGAATTTTGTACACTAATGCGGATGGATTTCAGTTTTCCCGCTACCTCAACTCTATTATCTCATAGGAACTATACTTTTTCAGGGATAAAAATAGCCTATGTATTAATCCAGGGTTTAAACTACCTCCATACCAAATTTCATCGATATTGGTGTAGCCGTTCAGCGTGAAGAGGTAACAAACATACACACAAACTTTCACATTTATAATATTAATAGGATTATTCAAAGTGAATGAGGAGGCTCATGGGCCATGGTGTGCATGGTTGAGCAGAGACTTAACTGTTGGTGCTGACGGACTAGGTTCTGGAAATATTTATATACCTTTAAACCAGATCAAATATTTAATTATTACAGTTATTAGACCCAGCTGTGATATGTGTGGTGTGCCAGATGTTGAGGGAGTGCGATTGGAGTGCATGATATATATCAACCTGATGTGAGTCTGTTCCAGAGGATCTAGGCTGAGAAAATGTCTGCCACAGACACACATGGTACAATCAGTCCACATACAGGTTGATAAGAAATATGTAACAAGACTGTGTGAATACTATGAGACTGATATAGTCAGTGTATGAATCAAAGTGCCTTGATAGAAAATAGTTTTTTTTAAAATAAAAAATATTATGTAGATTAGCTCCAAACATGCTAGCGGCAGGCAATACATACAGATGATGTCATTGCCAACTCTTTAATGAACTTGATGATTTTGTTCAGATACAAAAACTCTGTAACAGGTGTCATAGATTATCTAACAGTAACTTGGTTAGTTGTTTTCCAGTTTTGCTGTAGTTTAACAGATGATAGGTATGGTGAATAATGTTTTGACATATTGACTACCACACAAACCACCTTTCAATTTCATGTTTACTAAAAAGTGATTGAAATGTGACATCACAAAGCATAAGAACCCACTATGTCACATTCCACTGACCCCCTCCCTCCTTCTCAAGGGGTGACGTAATTTATTGATAGCCCAAGGAACAATTTTATAAGTTCTCATAATTGTTGACAAGTGACAAGTGTCTAAACTAAGTTGGGATACAATAAGATTTATACTATGACAGTGTGGTAAGGAATTTATTTGTGATTTTAATTTTATAACCAGGAGGGTAACTGCAGTGAGCACTCACAGTAATGATGTCTAATGTCAACACAGTCTTAGCAAGCTAATATTATGTTATATGTACATCAAAAACCACTAACTGAAATTTGTGTTTACGAACATGTTTATTGCTGAAATTTGAACTAGATAACAAAAAAATGTACTTACGAAGGTACCGTGGAAATGAACTCGTCGAGGAATCCATGCACTTTCCCCGCATGGACAGAGATGTTCCATTAATCCATTGCAATACAAGTAACATTTATTTGAAAGCAACGCCTTTTGTTGCGCTTGCAATCTAATTTTTACCACATCGAGTGGAGTCACTAGAAAGAAACGTCATGTTGATGCACTAGTGTTTTTGTAATTACTTATGTAAAATACTAATATCTTCATGGTGAATACTTACTAAACAATGAGGTTATAAGGGCACCAGAACAAGCCGATGCCATTTGCTGGAATGGAGTTATATGGAACTGAGGATCATCTTCTCGTATCATTTTAATTTTTGTTTTACTGTTCCCTATTTTAAAATTTTATCAAACCTCCGTAAAACACATTTCGTCCGTGATTTCTTGCATGTTTTCTATCTTTGAAGTTTGAATTGAAGTTTAAGTTAAAGTTGCCATCAGTACGGTATGTACAAAGTTACTCTATCTCTAGGAATCTACAGGTGCATCGATGGCAGTAATGGTTGAAATTTCATATGGAGGTAATTCAGCAACTAACTGCAGTTATTTATTTAAAAAAAATCGATTTCATTATTGATTAAAAATCTTAGCTAATGTTATTTATCAAGTACGAGATTTGGTTCTTGGCTGATGTTATTGAAGTTGGTTATTTTATTATCTTGTAGCATTAAATTTTGAGTTAATTATATTAACCTTTGCTTATACTTGAATTGGCTAGGAACTAGTGATCTTTAGTTCATCTGTGCTTAGGACTGTCTAGCCAGCATTCGGTTTATCACGAAAACCTTGTAATATTTTAAATACATGGTAATAGCTAGGCGTATATAAAAGTTAATTGATTTTATGTACCCACATAATATTTTTACATTATGTGGTTTTTCATTTATTTTACTAGTTTATTTTTACGTTGCTTATATTATTTTCAGTAAAAGTAAAACATTTTAAATTAAATTTATGAAAAAGATAATAAAGTATTTATTGAGAAAAACAAAAGTAATAAGTAAACAAAAGCAGAAAAAAATACCTACTTGTGCATTATTTAAATAATGTAAAATTAAATTCATTTACTTATAATCGAAAACTCATAAATGAGAATAAAATAAAACAGAAAGCAGCTTTAGAACCATACTGATTAAGGATTATATCGAACTATATAATTTATGTGTTCTCAAGTGAAGACCACGGACAGACAAGCACAGTATTGAACGTCCACTGACAAGGTGGACAGACGACTTGATCAAGGTCGCAGGAAGGGGTTGGATGCGTAGCGCTTCCAACCGAACCTTGTGGAATTCAATAGTGAAAGCATAATTAGGTCTAGAATTAGACATCTTATGGCTGATATGATGAAGTTGATCATAAATGGTTCAAATATTCTCTATATAAGACTAAAAAATATTTATATGATAAAAAGACCAAAACAAATACAACACTTTAAAATAAAATAAAGAAAAAAAACAGAAATCAGTTGATAATATTAAACACGTCATTGCATCTACTGTTGTTTCAAGTCATGATTAATGCGTATTTTAGTTTGTTTATGATTTATTAAATTAAATTATATATTTGTTTTACCATTATCAGATGTAAACTAAAAAAGTCTGCTAGAATAGTATTTGTTTATATGCATGAACGAAGTTTTGCTTTAGCATGGGGCTGGTAGCACTGTACACTGTAGATGAAAATCTATTACGAAATATAAAGCAGGATGCCGTGTGGCAACATTGTCAGTCAGTCAAAAAAATTGCAGCCACATGGATGGAGGGCGTGAAAAAAATATTTAATATAAAATAAGAGAATAACTCAAATTGTGCTTCTAAAAAGTGGTGTTCTCTTCGAAGTCGACAAATCAATACATGGTATAAAATTTGTAAAATGTTTTCCACCGTGCCGAGATCGCTATCGTGAGTACTTGCGTATAATACGTAGCCGTAATTTATTTTCGGAGTTTACATAACCCGACAGCTGTTTTTGTATTATTAAATTGTTTTCATGCATAATCCAATTGAAATGCCCTGACGGAATAGATGGCGTGTTTTAAACAATACATAACTATGTTTTCCCGAGATGGATTATCTCGCGATAAGGTGAATAAAACCATCACATCGTAGCGCGAGTTTCATTTGTTCCTCCCTATTTTTTGGTTGCTCCTCTATGCTCATTTTAAGGTATTGTTTATTTTATTACGAGGTGTGATTAACTCACATTATTGAAAACTAGAAACTAAACAGTTTTTAATTCAACATCATACGAAACATCTTTTTACGATATTGAACCTTGTGTAACTTGGAAATGTTTCGTGGCTCTTTTTACCAAATTAAAATGTCAGTAAAAGATACTTATGTTTAATCGGGTCATTTCATGGGTTTAATGAAATGCTTACACTGTTCTTGTATCATTACTAGTAGTCCCGGCAGATGTCTTACAGGGGCTAATTTTAATTCCAACTTACTAAAACATAAAAAAATGTACATAGTCAAAATTGCTCCAGTGCTTTAGGAAAGTTAAGTACAGGAAGATACTTATACAAGAATAATCTTTCTCAAATGATTGCTACAATGAGAATTTCCAACTGTTTTTTATATCACTCCTTTTTAGCTATGCTTGCTCTTTTTAAATGGTCATGTCATAAAACAAATAAGTCTTAATCTCATGTGAAAATAATCAATATTGTAGGTGTCAGAAAAACAAATGTATATCAATGCAGATCCTCCATATATTTTTCTTGTATCTCACTTACGGGTTGATTTTAAAATGACCTAAAAATATTTTCTTTTTCTTTTTATCTCTTTTTGTTTATGGTTTATGGCTTATGGTTGTAAAAATGTTTGACTTTGATTATATTGATTAAAACTGTATGGTATTTGGTAACATCAAATCAACTTTCCATTAAAGAATATGAATCGATAACTTACTAAAACTAGTCGGTACTCATTCTGTGATTACAATATTTTCCAAACCTGTAGCGCCTAGATTTATCCTGAAATTATGAAGTTTTTTTCCAGCGTACAATTTTCTTTAGACGATTGGTAGTCTTCTTGTAGTATATTAGTTCTTGCACTAAACTAAGAAATTGTCAACGTTAAAAAGTACAGTTACTAAAAACATATTCTTTTAAATGCATCAACAACAAAAAAATATCACATCAGGGATTTAATACCATTATATATATTTCTAATACACCTTCTAAAAAGTTGGCACATTCACAAACATTTTGTTGAAATGCCAAGAAAAATATTTGTGTTTGAATGCTGTTGTTTACCAACAAAATGATAAAATTATCTTATCATACTGTTTCTTTAAGATTATGATGTATGATACTTATAAATAGATACATACTTGCGTCCATTTTATGTATTAGTTGACAGCCACGGTTTTACCCCTGCTGACTATTATTTTCCTTTTAAGGTTGAATAAAAAAATTTATTATTGGTGGATGTTTAGTGCATAATAACTATGTGCCAATCTTGAGCTATTCCATGGGTTAAGTTTTGTCATGATAGTTGGTTACTGTGTCTTCCTATAAGTATAAGAAGACACAGTGACCAACTATCAAAACACAACTCAACTATAGAAAAATATAGAAAAAAGTCATTGGTCCCAAAATAGTTGAATGAAGGTTTGGTATTTACCAGGTTAAGAATCTAAACTGGCTTATGTGACTCCATGAATGATTACAATCATTATCACTATATAACTAGACCACTGTTAATTATCAGTTGTTTAGTTAGATAGTCATATTTCGTATAATTGAACTCTCAGATTGCATTATTATACTGAATTTATTTGGATATGGAGTTGGGTAAATTCCTGGATGTTTTTTTCATCATGTAGATTATCCACTGCTGAACATAGGCCTCACCCATGTCTGTTTTAGGGAGATTGGCCCAGTATGATATTTAAAAGAGTAATACAAAAAGTGAACTGTAATAGTCAAATAAAATATGTATGTCTGAGTATTACATAGTCATTAATTATAACAGTATCAACAAAACTTCTCTCCCTTTTCTTCTTATTATGGTCTAGATCTTTATACCTCTCTTACTGTAACCAAGCCATGTAATTGATTTAAGCCTGGCACATATGACTGTTAATGTAAAATATATATATGGCTTTAGAAATACATAAAGGATTATATGTTGAATGCCGATTTATAAGTTTTTCAATAGTTCCGATTTAAATACCAGACCCAAATTTTATTAAATTACAAAATGATCTATATTAATAATTTAAAGAAAAATAATAATTGATGTTTTTTTAAATAAAAGCTTATTGCATTGCTTATCTAACAGCACTAGGTTGCCTATGTGCAAAAGATGTCTCAGCATGGTTACTCAGATTTTATATGTTCTGATTTATGTCCTAGTAGGGGGAAACACGGAGAAGTAGGGTTTGCACCAATGCATGTGACATTCAAGGATGCGGAGAGATTATTATAATCATTAGATTACTAGGTGTGCTCTGCGGTCCGCTCGGACTACGATTTTCTCGCTACTTCAGTTAGGGAACTCCCTAGGAAACCATACTATTTCTGATATGAAAAGTAGCCTATGTGGAAAAAGTGAAGTGAAGTAGTATGAAGAAGAAAGTGGGTACGTAGTTAAATTCTTTCTCATATATATGATTCACCACATTTACATTGATCCCGAATACGTGCCAAAAGAATGAATACTACGCCCCCGCCAAAACAAGTGAGGACATCGCCCCTTTGTGGTGCGATGTTATATACATACAACTATTAACTAATCGTTGATCTTATTATAGTATTTGTAATATAACAGCTATTTTAATTTTCATTGTGTCCTCTAAAATATGAGTAACGTTTAAACAATAATTACAGATACGAGGAAATAGTTTATTGTCTCTGCAAAAAATATTTATTACTAGTAGTGCCCCGCGGTTTCACTCGCGTGGATTACTATTGTCCCGCTACCTCAATTATCCCACAGGAACTATACGTTTTCCGGGATAAAAGTAGCCTATGTGTTAATCCAAGGCTTATAAACTATTTCCATACCAAAATTTCATCGAAATCGGTGTAGCCGTTTGAGCATGAAGAAGTAACAAACATACACACATACACACAAACTTTCGCATTTGTAATATTAATAGGAAGTAGGATAGTGATTATAGTTTCACCGTTAAGGGATAGATACCCATATGTAAAAAAAATCTAAGCTGCCCAAATCAGTCCAAAATTGTAAAGGTACTTACTTACTACTACAATAGAAACCCTGATTAGTTGCGTCATTGTTTTATGTTTTATCCTTTATTTCATGCAGAAATAAACACAAAACATTGTGTAAGCTACACTATAATAATATTATATGGAGGAAAGATTTGTGTTTTGTACGTTTGTAACAAATAAACTAAAAAACTACTGGACCGATTTCGAAAATTGTGTCACTATTAGAATGCTATATTGTCCCTGAGTGGCCAAATAATACCATCACTAATTACTGGGGCAATAACTCATCAAAGGTATTTCCTAAAGGTATTTTGAAGCGATGATAGCTCAGCGGGGGGAGCGACCAGTTGATCAGTTGATCAGTTTGACAGGCGTTTGATCGCCTGTCAAACTGACGGACACTGGTTCGATCCCCAACAACAGCTTGAGCTTCCGGTAAAGGTAAAACCGTTATCAAATTCCCAGCATGGTGGTAGTTTGAAAAATTGGCACCAAACACATAGTGTGTTCAAGCAGAGCAGTCCTTGAGAGCCAGTGAGCTTTCGTCATTGACCATCAAGTGAGATAGTGGTCAAACGCTAGATCTATAGAGTATAAAAAAAATTCGACCGTTAAAATAGAGCAAAAGCAAATATGGCTTTGAAGGCAGATAATATATAAATAATAATAATAAAATGTATGGCATAGACCTAGCACAGTTGTTTACGGGGATAATAATATAATCTGTACCTTTTAATATTATAAAGAGGTAAAGTTTGTGAGGTTGTAGTAATTCTAAGGTACCTTATCTCTGGATCTAATAAACCGATTTTGAAAATTCTTCTTTTACCAATAGAAAGCCATGTTATTTATGAGTGTCTTAGGCTACTTTTCATCATCATAGTTATGATGATGAAATAGCCTCGCCTAATGAAATAGCCTATCGCTGGTGAAATCGCAGGGCGCAGCTAGAAAAATCAGAAAAGATTTACGGTCTGAAAACTTAACGCATATTTTTTGTTCAAGAAAGTGCTAAGTACACTAAGTCTTAAACGTTACTTTGCAATAAACTCACAAAGATAAAACATCGTTCATTAATTAAACTTTATACGACAGGTTTTAATACTATAGGCCATTCGTGAATAAGGTATCAAACCAGTGATTGCTGTTGGCTGATCAGAAGCATGAATTAGCGTGACTGTAACTGCAAATAGTTTCAGCATTATGCTTTGATTATTGTGCAATGACAGTTATAGTTGCAAGGTTAGAGTAATGATACGGTAAACTAAACTAGGCGACCGCTGACATTGAATACGGTGGGCATTTTCCTTGAGTATCGATTTTCTTGGTTTGACGTCGATACGAGTATCCACTTGTACACCTAACACTCGACTATGAATGAGTTACGAATTGTTTTGAATACGTATTGAGCTATTTTAGAAGCGCCCGTTGCTAGGTTTAAAAATGCGACCTTAACTGAACTGAAAGAAAGAAAAAGCTTTATTTATTTATTCATTCTTATTACATAAGTATGCTTACAGTTAAAAAAACCAAAACGCCTACTATGTTATTATGTACATTTTCCTAAAAACAAATGTACATTAAATATAATTGTCTTTAAGCTGTCATGGTAAATGTCGACCTGCTGAAACTCGTACGTAAACTGGTTCAGCACCGTCAACGCTCTCCGCGTCGGCGAGTTACTGGCGCGGCTGGTGCGGGGGACGGGGCATGAGAATAGCTGATGTCGGCGACGACCAACAGCGAGAATATAGTTGCTTGGAACAAATAGACCAAGAGTACCTAATTTGTAACATTACACAAAAGTTCAATCATCCTACTAATATTATAAATGTGAAAGTTTGGATGATTATGGACGGATTTAGATGAAATTTGGTATGTAGATACTTCAGGCCCCGGAATAACGAATTCCGGGGAATTCGTTATTCAAGTAAATTCCCGGAATGAAACACATATGCTTTTCATCATTATCATCATCAATTATCACCACGCGGGTTAAACCGCGGGGCGCAGCTAGTATTCAATAAGATAAACACCAGCAAAGAGATATAAAAGAAAAACGATGGTATCACAATAGACAAAAGAATACTGTATAAAGTTACAAGTCAGCATAATGCCGGGTGTAAACCAGCGCTGGTCTTCCGTTAAACTAGGTTAAATTTACGCTGTGGTCATGATGCACTTTGGATGGGGTAACTGCTTGTAGCATTTTCAACTGAGCGCTCTTGTGCTTTGAGGGCACGTTAAGCCGTCGGTCTCGGTAGATGTCTATAGTTCTTGAGCGGTCTGAAAACTCTGGCTTTGGGCTGGCCACTTTCCTTTGCCCCAATTGTCATTGGAAACTTGAGCTCCTCTTTTATGAAAAAACCTAGCTGCGCCCCGTGGTTTAAGTTGCCTATGTATTGCCTATTCCAGGACCTGGAGTATCTACATAGCTAATTTTATTAAAATCCGTCTAGCCGTTTGAGCGTGATTGAGTTACAAATGTCCATACATGCATACACAATATGTGTTATTCCGAGACTTGAAGTATCTATGTACCAAATTTTGTCGAAATCAGTGTAGCTCAAACGAGCATGAAGAAGTAACGTAAATAAGTAAGTAACGCGTCGGCGCTTAACATCAGGTGAGACAGTGGTCAAACGCAAGCTTATAATCTTTCAGTTATAATTCAGTTACGTGCTGAGGCTCGCGCTCGCCGCCTGGCACGATCATAACTCCCTGAAGAACTGCAACTGACTAGGACTCACGTGGTAAACACTGGAAAATTACTCTCCGACCAGTTTCGAACTTATTTGCAGTTCTTCATCTGGGAGTTATGATCGTGCCAGGCGGCGAGCGCGAGCCTCAGCACGTAACTGTTACGGTTACGTAACGGTTACGTGCTGAGGCACAATACATGTTGACAAACGTAACAATACATTTCTAAAGTTATTAATACTACTTGCAACAATAATTATCATTAACTAAACTATGTATGTTTATTCTTGTTTATTGCCATGACGACACAGTGATAGCTATCGTGAAGGTGTGCCAAAACTTCGCGTCTAAATACATCGTCGCACTCCCAGCCCCGTCATAATCCAGAGAACGTGTCAGCTTTGCTATTCAAATAGCTACTTACTATCTATGTACGTTGATGATTATAATTCCAGCAAAAATTGAAGAAGTCATTAGTGATTTTAACGATAAAAAAGGAACGACTATTTGTCGCACGTTTGTTGCATTTTCATTATATATACATAAATATTAATTTCTGTAGAGTATGTATCTACAGATCTCATCCCACTATCCCACTAATATTATAAATGTGAAAGTTTGGATCGATGGATGCATGGATGGATACATCCATGCATCCATCCCATACATCCATTCCCGTCGTTCCTTTTTGACGTGATAACGTTTTATAAATTGATGAATGCCAAAATGAAAAATAGTAACGTTCCGCGTAACGTTCCACCTAAGTTTTATCTAGATCTAGATAATATAATCAAAGTCAAAGTCAAAGTCAAGGTCAAAGTCAAAGTCAAGGTCAAATTCAAAGTCAAATTCAAAGTCAAAGTCAAAGTCAAAGTCAAAGTCAAAGTCAGTGGAAGTGGAAGTCGAAGTCGAAGTCGAAGTCGAAGTGGAAGTCGAAGTGGAAGTGGAAGTGGAAGTGGAAGTCGAAGTCGAAGTGGAAGTCGAAGTGGAGGTCGAAGTCGAGGTCGAAGTGGAAGTCGAAGTGGAAGTCGAAGTGGAAGTCGAAGTGGAAGTCGAAGTCAAAGTCATAAATGATTATGACGTTATCACGTAAATCTATCGTCCGTAAACCGACTTTACAGACAACCAATTTTTTTTTATCGTTAAAATCACTAATGACCTCTTCAATCGATATTGTAACGCCAAAACGGCTGAACGGATCTGGATGATATTTGGCACAGAGATGTATGATTCCCGTGGAATAATTGACGTAGCGGGAAAACCGTAATCCACGCGGGTGTAACCGCGTATAGAACTAGTAATATTATAAATATGAAAGTTTGGTAAGATGGATGTTTGTTACTGACGCCAGACGGGCTGAACGGATTTGGATGAAATTTGGTTTGTAAATACTTCAGGTCCCGGAATAACATATAAGCTACTTTTCATTATCACCATCATCATCATCAATCATCACCACGCGGGTAAAACCGCTAGGCTCAGTTAGTAGTTATATAATTTATAAAAAATAAATAAATATATATAATTTTTTTTTAAAAAGATCACCCAAGTTCTCGATAAAACCGTGCTTTTCTAATTAGACCGGCCTTGATCGACGTGAGTGCTGTTATAGCACCGAAATCGCACGCTCTGTAGCCACAGGCCACAATCTAATCGAAGTTGAGTCACACATATTGGTGACTCGTATACACCATTGAATGGTGTCATCAGCCTTGACATTGGACTCATAGTTGCGATTAGCTGGCACCAATCTAATACTCAGTTTAGAAAATACATTTATCGCTATGGTGAATTACAAATGCATATTACAAGGCATATACTTTGAGGAAAACTATGTACTTCAATTGAATCTAACTTAGTAATTTAATCACTTTTCAAGCGTTTTATCTTTCGCTTTCAATCTGTGCTTCTGGAAAACATAGAAAAAAATCTGTCCAGAGTGAGAGTATAACTTGTGAATGATTTTTTAACCGACTTCAAAACAAGAAGGTTACTCAATTCGACCGTATATATATTCTTTTTATGTGTGTTCGCGGATAACTTCATCGTTGATGACCCGATTTTGATGATTATTTTTTTGTTTGATAGAGTATACTTCAGTGGTGGTCCCATTTAAATTTCATCATAAATTGGACGAGCCGTTTTTCAGTTGTACTCCAATAGCTGAAAAGTGCTACGGCATACGTGGACGACATTATAGTTGCGGGTGAAGACATCGGTGAACATACACAATGACAAGTGATCCCGTGAGTAGCAGAGGTTACTGAAAAGGGTGATTTTTACCATAAAATGGAACCCATTTCATCACTCAAAAGTGTGAAATAACTTGTCGAAGTCGGTACCATGCGCACAATATTGTGATGATAGTTACTTTTGTGAACTATCATGATCGGTTATGATAGTCCACAAAAGTAACTATTGTGTCGTATTAGTAGTATAACTAGTTGTCGTAAAACAATTGAACATCTCAACTTTTGGACTCACAGACTATGAATTATGGAGAGATTATACTTATTTCATCACATTAGGTTAGAATTCTTAATGTTACCCACAAATTCTTCTTATGTTGCAAGACTGTTGAAAATAGCTGAACATATTTTTCTCATCTGTTTGTACCAACCTATATTTGCAATAAACGATTGATTTCAATGGAATTATCAACTTCAACTTCTTGTTTCTGGTGGCTTGTGCGGGGTTGGCACAATTTCGCCAATGTCAAGTCACACGGATAGAGTAAAAAACAAACGTTCTGGAGTGATCGGTAAACAAGCAGATGATCAGTAAATTTCGATTAATAATTTGCAACTGAGGATATCTTATCTGAAACAATATTTAAAAATGGAATTATCTGTGTCACCATAACATTGGCATATACAGACCACAGTTTGTTCTGAGTGCTATATAATATGTATTCTATGCTGCAAGATGCTTTAATTACAAGTGAGTTGTATTCTTCTTCTTCTCTATCGTTTCACTCTTGACAGAGCGGTCGTGGTCATCATGAAGTACTTTTCGATTTTGGGGCAGATGTTATTCGCCTCACAGTATCTCGCCAACGCTGTCTATTAGACGACAGTCTACTGCATTCATGCAAAGGGCCGCCAACCGCTGTTTTTATTTGATCGGTCCATCGCATAGGTGATCTTCCTCGCGGTCTCGTGCCTTCTACACTGCCTTGGACAACGAGACGCTCAATGGAGTTGTATTACCAGGCGAGAAATGCACTCAAGAATTAAATAAGGCCCCGAGCGGTGTAAATGTAGTTAAGTAGGTGAATAACCAGGAACAAGTCAGTTGTTCGTAGCTGAATAACTATTTTTTCTCTGGGTAAAACTTCGATCAAGAATATAATATATTGTATTCTTGATCGAAGGGCTAAAATCAAATATGCTCGTACACTACGCGAGAGGGTTTAGCAATAGGTAAACTTGAAATACTTTGAACCCTTGAAGTATGTAACATTTATGTTAATACTAGCTACGCCCCGCGGTTTTACTCGCGTGGTGGTAAAATTGGTGATGATGAAAATAAGCCTATGTGTTAATTCAGGGTATAAGCTATCTCCATACCAAATTTCATCTAGAACCGTCCATCCATCCATCGTAACTTTCACATTTATAATATTAGTGGGATGCGATTATTAAAATGGTATATTTGTAATAAACTAAGTACTTATTTTTTTTTAAAATATGATCTTATGTTTGTAACTGTAGAAGTTATCAAGGGATAAAGGAGAATCCTGACGGACAGAACTTTGAAGGTTCCTAGTTGTATATAGTACAAGTTTCCGAAAAGTGTAATAATGAAGCAGGCTGTATACATTTGACGTTAGTTATCTAGACATGAAAGTATCGTTTAGCAATTTTATTATATCATTTTAACTATAAGAAAAGATATTTTTTTGCGAATGTGCCATTCATCCTGTGAGTGATCTATCCATCCTGTGGGATCGTCCAGCAGGAGTAGCTACGGTTATGGCACCCACAGGATGGCCTACTTTGATACAGTAAATCGCTCTCTAAATTGCATAGGAAAGGTCATCATTATATTCACAGCTAAGCGCTACCATAGACATGTCATGTAATAAAACATTACGCAATTTTGTTAACATATTTTGGTACTTTTACTACCAATGCTTCCTGAGTAATTGCTCACATGCAATTGAAATTTCGCACGCACTGTGTATTTATAAATATAGAGCCGTTGAAACTAATTCGTGGAAATTCACGCGTTGACGTAATACAGACAATCGGCATACACTGGCCGGTTGGCGCAGTTGGTAGCACTCTGCCTTCTGAGCCGCTGGTCCCGGGTTCGATTCCCGGACAGGTCAAACATTTGTGTGCATGAACATGTCTGTTTGACCTGTGTCTGGGTGTGTATATGTATATAAGTATATATATCAGTGATCAGGTTACCATAGCACAGGCTCTGCCTAGTTTGGGACCTGAAGACCTTGTGTAAATGTTAATAAATAAATAAAAAAAAAAAAAAATACAAGTAAATGAAAAAAATATATTCGCTTACCTGTTTTAAATTGTATAACTGCTCTATGTTAGATACATAGATACCAAATAGGCATATTGAGATGCTAATGATAGCATGACATGCGTTGGGAAGGTTAGAACAAAACGTGACAGTGGTAAGTTGTTGAAACCGAAGGATACCATTGCGCTAAACTCACGTTTGAAGACGTATAAAGATAGTTCTCAGGAAATAGAGGTTCAACTAATAGAGCAAAATTGACGTGCAATGTGGCTGTCACGATCCCACGTGTTGACAATGGCGTCTCTCTACTTGCGTTTAGCATTAGCAAGACACACCTACCTTACATAACTGTTGCCAAGTTCAAGTGCTATTACCATAACATTGAATTTTAAATTAGTCTCCGTTCTCGTGTCTTCATTTTAGTTTGTGCGACGGTGTCTAATGAGCTATTGAATATTTTAAGATAGTGAAGTTTTTTCGGAATAATAACGATGTGTCTTTAGCCAGTTTTAGATTTTTGATTAACTAGCTGCGCCCTGCGGTTGTAATCGCGTGATGAAAATAAGCCTATGTGTTAACCCAAGGTATAAGATAAACAAATTTCATCGAAATCAGTGTAGCCGTTTGAGCGTGAAGAGGTAACAAATATACACACTTACACACATGCACACTTACACACATACACACATACACACACACACACTTACACACATACACACTTACACACATACACACTTACACACATACACACAAACTTTCGCATTTATAATACTAGGATAAGTTCTTTCTTGTGAACGATCTGACGTTTTTACATCAAGCTCCCAAAGGGCACAACTGAGATCATAGGAGTGAAATTTAAAACGGCTACAAAAATCATTCTAATCTTAGAATAACACGATGGAATAAGACAAAAGTTTAGAACAATGGCTTACTTCAAAATACAAAATAAAAATACATTCGCAAATATACATTCCGTAACTAGCTTTATGAGCTATCTACTTGCGTTGGTATCTTTCTCTTTTTTATATTCATATTTTTTATATTTGATCAAAAGTTGCATTTCATTTAAATGTATTTGCAACAGGGCGTAAAAGCGAATTAATGCAAAAGAAACAACTAAACATACAATAGTTATCACTCAGGATTTACATATGCAATGGGAAGTACACTAACTGGAAACTAACTAAAATTGAAAAAAAGAAAGATTTTAATCAGTATGAGAACAATAAAATTGTATCTTATAAAATGCGAGTAGTTTTAGTTAAATTTAGTCGTCGCGTTATTTATAGGTATAGCTGTTGAACGAATTTGAATTGCAGCATAGATAGAATAAGAGCGTTTTTCATCTTAAAGATTTTTAGCTAGTTTAAGTGATTAAGAAAGAAGAGAGAGAAGTCTACATTCTTCTAGTATTCTCTTTATTGAAAAAAATAATTGAATTATTAACAGCTTGAACAATATTTCATTATTACACAATACATAGCGTATTACACAGTTTTACACATTTCATTATTACACAGTATAGAGCGTACATATTTGGTAAGAAGTTGTTTGAACTTGAACGTCATACTATGTGAAACGTAACAACCGGATAACAAGAATTTTATCATTCAAGTTTTTTTCTATTATGTAAATAGGTAACAATTCTTGTTTTATATCATAGGTGTACAAAAATTTGGAACACAATTTTATTATATAATAAGAAGTTCTTTAATAAGAAGTTCTTTATTATCCTCCCACATAAAATCCTTAACTACTATCGCTATATACCATCTATGTAACGTTTGCCTGGCTGTTAAGGTTCTGTGGGAAGAGCAGGAGCCCATATGTTTTCATTCTATTTTTTAAAAGTGAGATAGGGTAATTTATCTCACATTATGATAAGTGACGGTGTGATATAAAGTGACATTACGCTAAAGGTGTACTTTCGAGCAGAGCGTCACAGACGCAGCGTCTATAGCGTCGCCGACGCCGCGTCACTAACGCCGCGACAGTGACACTTTGGTGGCTTTCGATACCCACGACAGACGCACAGTCTCATCATGAAACATTATGGATTTGCAACTTGTTTTGCTAGAAGAGGAAGAAGACGATGATCTTTTACTACTCATTATGTATCTCAGGGTCCCGGAGACACAGAAGTCATGTCACTGACACTAACCACTGCGCCACGACAGTCATTAGTTTATTTGTCTCAATAATGTACCTACCACTTTGCCGTCCCTAAATCACCTTAAAATTGTTTTTCTTTACACAGATGGTGCACAAACGCTTTAAGCTCGAACAGAGCGCTAGCGTACGCGCTGACAAAATGTTCAGCGCTCGAAATCCCTTCGATGCAGACCCGGGAGTTCCACGAGGTGACCGGCGATATCGTTTCACCCACCATGGTCCGGGGCATAGATCACTTGAGGGATTCCCGACTGAATAAGGTGCATATCTTTAAAAGAGCTCAGTAGATATAAGTTTTTTTTTATTACACTCAGACCCCCGCTTTAGGATTCCCTGTATCGCGGGAGGCATGGACACACACAATCACAGCACACAAACATCCAAGACCCGGGACAACATCTACACTCACCGCACAAATGTTTGCCCCTGCCGGGATTCGAACCCAGGGTCCCGGAGACACAGAAGTCATGTCAATGACACTAACCACTGCGCCACAGCGACCGTCAGCCCATCTTTGAAACCTGCATAACACCTGAAAAATAGGATAGTTAGGTACATCACCTTAGATGGCCAAAAAAATGACGGAATGATGACCAAAAATAATCAATACTATACTAAGGTATTGGGATCGATTCTCGCTGTCTTTTTCAAGGAGAATACGCGAGCGTCTCATGAGACCACCGAATGTGGTTGAAACTATAGTCGGAACCCACTGACTTATTACGAGAGTAATTCCCGTGTTTTATACATTCATAATATACCATTATAAAAATATTTTTTGCACTGTTATCCCCGTTGTTTACATTACATATCTAAGAGTTTGGAACGGAGTATAGAACCCTCTAATATTAGATTTGGTGCTAAACTAGATTTGGTATTATGGCGTAACCCATAAAACTATTAATTTAAAATTGACGTCTCTAGTTTACTTAATTTAAATGAGGATTTGCTATTCTGGACGACCTCATATTACTGACACATTTTATGTGAATTTGATAAACGTCATTCTAATTTTAATGGGGATAGAAGCAACGGTTACTGCTGCACTGCTGCACTAATATTTGTAATGTATCCCAAGATTTTTAAAACCCTTAAACTTATCTTTACGTATGCGTATGGTATGCGTAGCACTTTTTAGTTATTGGGAGTGTAACTCAAAAACCGCTCGTCCGATTTGGAAGAAATTTAAATGGGACCACCATGGAAGTATACACTATCAAACAAAAAAAGAACCGGTTCATAAACGACGAAGGTATCAGCAAACACACAAAAAAAATATACGGTCGAATTGAGTCTCCTTTCTTGAAGTCGGTTAAAAATGATTACATCTCCAATTCACCAGTACGTGCCTGAATCCATTACTTTTCGGATTATTATTTGAACCTATATATTTAGCCTTTAGCCTATGTTTTCCACAATGTATTTATCCAGTCGCTCGAAAGACTGCGTCGTCTCTTAGTCTAATATAAAGAAAACATGCCGATATGAGATGCCAAAAAGAGGGGAATGACCGCCCCACTTGCGGCTGACTGCCCACCGGCTGCGGAGATATTGTTCTAACCATACAAGATATACACAGTTGCCTCGGTTACGCATTCTGATTTAAGATGTATGAAATAATAGTGTTTTGTTGCAAGCTATATCGAGATTCAGATTGCAGATTTTGATGATTACTTTCTTGTTTGATATAGTATACTTCCGAGGTGGTTCCATTTAATTTTCACCAAAATCGATCAAGCGGTTTTTGAGTTGCACTCCAATAACTGAAAAGTGTTACCTCTATCTGTTTGACTTCCTTATTGAAGGTTAATGACAATTGATCCCGTGAGAAGCAAATATCACTTGAGGGTACACACTCCACAGAAAAGGGTGGAAAAAAAAAGTTATTTAAAAATGGACTTTGAGGCTTAAAGTTTGTTCAGACATAGTATGACTTAATACTTTACTTGCTAAAAATGATACCACAATATCCAGAGTTTCTTCGATTTTTTAAATTAAGTCGAGAATTTTAATGTTGAGTTATGAGCTGTCTATGAAATTCAGTCTTATGGTCAGAAAGTAAATGGAATCAACTTGAATGGTGAAGAGTGGTACACTAAGATTAAAAGCAAACATCAAAATAACTTGATAAACTATAGAGTCACTTCTTTTCTGATAATTGAAAACTCTTAAACTAACGCTACTATTACATTGTCTATGTGTGTCGATCAACACGCTTGTTAATTAAGAATTATTATCTGTTCATATTGTAGGGTCTCGCATTCACGTTAGAAGAGAGGCAAGCCCTCGGCATCCACGGTCTTCTGGCAGCCAAGTTCAAAACCCAAGAGGAACAGCTTGAGATCTGCACGATATCCATCGACAGATACCAGGACAATCTCAACAAATATCTCTATCTCGTCGAGTTACAGGTGACTAACCATGATAAAGGTACAGTTCATTAGTCTGTATACTAGAGCTGGATGTTCAGAGATTCAGCCATCCTAATCATAATCATGTTCCACATAGTATAGTACGGGATACGGCTTAAGAAATATATTCCCTTCGCTGTTATTTACTTGTGACACTGTTGCACATGGGTTGCCTACCCCTAGCAGGTAACCTCCCCGTGTGCCCACTACTGCTTGTCACTTACGAATTATTCGGGATTCGGGAGGAACGGCAGTGTTGTGGGCCGGTGCACCCTAGGTATCGGCTAACAACTTCTCTTGTGAGATCTTGTTGGCCGATAGCTAATGACCTGGCGAAGTGGGTCTCTCTCCGCGTACGCCTCTGATCAACAGAGGTGACGTGGAGGGGATGGGCGGTGGCTGGATCAGGGGAGCCCTTGCCAGGGCCCCAGGGGGGTGGGATGTCATGGCCACTCTCTTTTTTCTCGATTGGGCGGAGGCGGATGAGGCTGACCATGACATCTAGCTGCGGAGAGGCAGCGGAGCTGGACGCGGCGAGGGGAATTGATGGGGTGTTATATGGCGCATCCCATTTAGCCCAGTGGCTGGGGGCCTAGAGGTGGAAGTGGGAGATTTCGTCGGGGTCTGGAGTATGGCGCGCGCGGTGTTCCTCGTGCCATTCTTAGTGGGAAACGGGGTTAGTGGTCGCCCCGTCTACCGAGGAGGGGTCCGGAAAACGGACCACCGCCGCCGCGGCCGCGGATGAATGCGAAAGCGTGCTCGTGGCCCCGGTTTTAGGCGCTGGGAAGGAACACCGGAGGTTTTAGTTGGTGCAACTCCAACATAACCACCTCTGTCCCTCCCGGGAAGGGGTGCGTATCCAGGGATATCCCCCGAAAAAAATATATGGATTGCCTAGCGAAATCCCGTACCTACACTATGTGATGGCTGCAACAATTACACAGTGTCATGGTATCATATATATATATATTTTTTTACATATTATAAGTTTGCGTTTGACAACTGTCTCACCTGATGTTAAGTGATGACGTTGTCTAGGATTTAGCACGCAAACCTAGAAGGTACCTATTCACTCGCGACTTGAAGACTCCAAGATTGTACATATACGTAGGCTTCAGAGCCTTGAACACCGGCGTAGAGTAGCAAGCCTATCGGTTTTCTATCGGGTGCATTTCGGAGAATGTGCACTGGAATTACATAATCTGATTCCACCATCCCCTTTCTATCATCGGTCGACTCGACGTACGGCAATTCGCCATCGCTATATGGTAGATATACCACCTATACGCACGAAGCGTTATGCTTCCACTTTCTTAATGCGTACTGCCAAGGAATGGAACTCGTTGCCCGAGTCTGTGTTTCCCGATATGTACAATCCTGGAGTCTTCAAGTCGCGAGTGAATAGGTACCTTCTAGGTTTGCGTGCTAAATCCTAGACAACGTCATCACTTAACATCAGGTGATACAGTTGTCAAACGCAAACTTATAATATGTAAAAAAAAAAAAAAAACATATCGGGAAACACAGACTCGGGCAACGAGTGTTATATTTTGTGATAATCATGTAATTTTATGTAACCATTAACCTTGCTTTGTAATTAATGTTTGTGACAGTATAATTAATGCGTTTACGTTGTCATTCATAGAAATTACACAGTCGGAAGTAAACCTATTTGTATGCAATTGTTTCAGTAGTTTCATTTGACCTGAGACCATTTTGAACTTTATACATTTGCGCCAATGCGCAAATGTATAAAGTTCTGCAATAGTTTCTACAATATTTATGTTCTAGAAGACATATTTTCCAAAGAGTTTTTTTTTTGTAATACCACATTAAGGGGGGGGGGGGGGGAATTCTGATGCGTGTTGATTTAATATAAACTTTTTAATTTCCTTTCTTGTGGTGTAAGTCACAGTTCAAGCGCATTTGTCGTTACCGCGAGAATCTATGATATATGAAAAATAATGTTTTTTTATACTGTATAGATCTAGCGTTTGACCACTACCTCACTTGATGGTCAAGTGACAATGTGGTCGAAGATTTTATCACGCTAGACCTAGAATACTCACTGGCTCTCAAGGACTGCTCCCTGAACACACTATGTGTTTGGTGGGTTTTTCAAACTTGTGGGTGGTAGCTAGCCAGGCGGGTACTCGAAAGTACCCTACCACTATGCTGGGGATTTGATAACGGTGTTACCTTCACCGGAAGCTCAAGCTGTTGTTGGGGATCGAACCAGTGTCCGTCAGTTTGACAGCCGACGCTCCTCCCGCTGAGCTATCATCGCTTTGCAATGGTCGACGGTAAATACTTTTCCACTAATAAATTAGCAATTGAAACCAAATTTAATTTAACTACAACATTGATTTACAAACATTTTTTGTAAATCAATGAACTACAATTAACTTTTATTATCTGTTGTCATAAGTGGTATATTTTTAAAAGTTAATTAGACATGTAGGCACTTTCAACAAAATAAACTGAAAAGACTCAAAATTGTCTTTCTAGCAAATGGTCAAGCCTTAATTCTTAGGTTATAGATATATGATAATAGCCTTTAAATGTCAAGGCCAATCTAAACTTGTCTGTTACCACAAATGTCAACCTCACTGCATGCTCACGTTCCAGTATACGGCAAAATGTGGCTAGTCCGAAATTTCGCCATTTTGAGCGAGAAAATTCGAAAAAATCCACTTCAAAAAAAACTAAATTATCATTTTTTTTGTATTATATACGTCACAATGTTGCGATGGTATCATTCGATCAAATTTTTAATACGATCGTTAGTGTCAAACAAGTGTGTGACGGTTCCTGGCTGGAACGCAAAAATAATGAAATTTTAAAATATATTCCGAATGGAACGCACCTTACTACCAAACATTCCTAAGGACATTCCTAAGGACCGGTTAGTAGAATATCGGCTGTTATTGCCTTTCACAAACCACCAAATATTTACAGCCATATTGAATTATTGCAGGATAGAAATGAAAAGTTGTTCTTCAGACTGTTGGCCGAGAACGTCGAGAAATACTTGCCCATCGTGTACACGCCTACCGTAGGCCTCGCGTGTCAGAAGTTTGGGCTGATCTATAGGAAGCCTAGAGGTCTTTTCATCACCATCAATGACAAGGGACATATATTCCACATCCTTAAAAATTGGTAAGTCATATTTGAGGAAACCATCAATTTCCTTGAAAATGTTTTGCATAGTTTATTCTACATATGTGGGTTGTTCTTTTTAAAGCCCCCTCTCGACGACGCCAGTGTCTTAACAAGTGGGCTCTCCCCAGAGTACCCCTTAACGACTACGCACCGATTTCCTACATTGTCGGTAGTTAAGGTTTACGACCGTGGCATGAGAATACGGTCTCCAAAATTTTATATATATATATTTATGACACTCAGAACCCCGCACTAGGATTCCCTGTGTCGCGGGAGGCATGGACACACACAATCACAACACACAAACACCCAAGACCCGGGACAAACATCTACACTTATCGCACAAATGTTTGCCCCTGCCGGGATTCGAACCCAGGGTCCCGTAGACACAGAAGTCAAGTCACTGACACTGACCACGGCGACCGTCGAATATACTAGTAAGGCCTTTTGTACGATATTTCTAAACAAATAAAACATATATTTGATAATTATTAAATACTAGCTGCACCCTGCGGTTGTACCCGCGTGGTGATGATGGTGATCATGAAAATGAGCCTGTTAATCCAGGGTATAAGCTATCTCCATACCAAATTTCATCGAAATCGGTATAGCCGTTTGAGCGTGAAAAGGTAACAAACATACACACTAACACATATACACACAAACTTTCGCATTTATAATTAATATTATAAATGCGAAAGTTTGTGTGTATATGTGTTAGTGTGTATGTCAACACATGTACTCAAACATATTTTTATATATCCTACTAATGTAGGATATATAAAAATATGTTTGAGTACTATAAAAGCAACAGACACAATCATAAGACATGCTTTTCATTAAATAAAACGGCACAGTATAGGTAATAGCAGTGTTTTCCGTATGGCACCTCGCATTTTTAATCAATTACTTAAGAATATTATTCATTGTAATAATATTAATGTATTTAAATTAGCTTTAAAGCAGCTTTTATTAAACAAGGCTTACTACAGTGTTCCCAAGTACTTAAATGACAAATTTGATATGTGACATAAATATGTACATATATATGGGCCTTCTGAGCAGGCTCAGAGTCGCACAACGAGCTATGGAGAGGGCTATGCTCAGGGTTTCTCTACGTGATCGAATCAGAAATGAGGATTAGCAAGTTGAAGTGGCAGTGGGCAGGGCACATAGCTCGAAGAACTGATGGCTGTTGGGGCCGAAAAGTTCTAGAATGGAGACCACGGACTGGCAAGCGCAGCATAGGACGGCCACCGACAAGGTGGACAGACGACCTGACTAAGATCGCAGGCAAGGGCTGGATGCGGGCCGCTTCCGACAGGTCCTTGTGGAAATCAATGGGGGAGGCATATGTCCAGCAGTGGACGTCCTATGGCTGAGATGATGATGATAAATATGTACATAATTAACAAATTGTAATATCTTATTTAATGTTATTTTACCATTGACATTAATAATAAACTTTGTAATTCTACTATGACATTTGAATGTGACAAGACTATGACTTGAACAATGGTAAGTTTTGAATATTACTCGATTGTATGTGTGATATGTACAAGTGCATTATTTTGCAGTATTGTGTATTGTGCAGTATTTATATTTGCATGCCAAGTGGCTGAATATAGTTGAACAAAAATTGTATGCACCAACATCTTACAATTACGAGTACCTACCTATATCCGCGATAAACAGTTTGATATAGAGTTTGACTTTGATATATTTATATGTAAAAAAAAAATAATTAATTAATCTGAATGCTGAATCCTAGACAACGTCATCACTTAACATCAGGTGATACAGTTGTCAAACGCAAACTTATAATATGAAAAAAAATAAAAAATAAAATGTCCGGCTCCTGATAGAATGCCTTCAACAGTTTTCATGTGTCTGTGGGGAATTTAATACTTTAATCACCAGAATTTTGATTGTACGTATAACATTTGTTCCACCAAGTAAAAACAATAAAAAGAAATTGTGGATTTAAGATGAAAAAAAAAATTACGTACGTTTAAATTGAATAACCTCCTCTTTTGAAGTCGGTTAAAATACATTCCGAACTGTCAAACGCGTTCTCTCGCCGGCTCGCGGCTAGTGGATTTAAATTATTATTTTTTTCAAATTCAAATTTAATTTATTCAGTTATGTACATTTATACATTTTAGTTTAAGTGGCTAGAGGTTTACACAAATAAATTGTATGGGTTATATGTCGCTGAACGAGGCTCATCGCCTGTGTTTATGCTTACAGCGCCCTCCTACTAGTTTTATACTTGACACAGTATTGTCCCAATTTGGAAATCTTAACCATTGAAAGACCTTAAAAGTTCAATATCATCGCAAACCTCCACCGGTTTGACTTTTTTCCTCTGCACTCAAACCTTATGGATTTTGGTCCCATCAGCAGTTGTTCCTAAATATACAGATCGTAGACCGCATCATCACTTAAACTCAGGTGAGATAGTGGTCAAACGCTATTGTGAATATAAAAAAAGCTGCCAGTAACACTTAGGTACTTGCTTTTGATATGACGCCTATTTTTTCACTTTGTTTTTGCTCATAAATTTACATAATATGTCTCGTCAGTGCCAATTAAATTTGAATTCTATTATGTTCATTAAGCATGTGTAAGCATAATAATGTAAATTTACATAAGTACAGTACAATAGACCGAGAGATGATGGATCCTTGACTATAATTTCAGATGATAAATGTCGAAATTGGTTTTGATTACGACAGAAATTAATCTTTTAACAAAGTATCGTAAAGTACTATATATACTAGTACTAATTATGAAAAAAATAATATATAAAAAATTAGTCGGAGGCCAATCTGGCGGTCTCTGAATCGATTCTCACCCTAAAAATTCGGAGAACGGTACCATCGTTGTTAAAATTCACTTTACGCATAAGCTTACGAAAAGAAATAAATAGTACGCACCTAAAAATATTCAGAAGAACACATTCCGAATATTTTATACGCAAATAACGTCTCCGAGATTTGTGATTTATATTCCAACTTACAGCTATCATTACAGATGTTTCACCTAATGCAATAGTGCAGCAATTCACAACTTATAATCAAATATAACCCTTATAGCTACCTATGAGAATTCACTCAGACAACAACAATTTGTTATCTAAGTGATGATAGTCCTCAAGAACACCCGTTAATACAAATTCTGTTGTAAACATTTCTTGGATTAATTTATGAGACCTTATTAGAGCTGTGTAAGAAGCGATAATAGTTCAGCGGGGGGAGCGTCTCGTCGGCTGTCAAACTGACATCAGCTTGAGCTTCCGGTGAAGGTAACACCGTTATCAAGTTCCCAGCATGGTGGTATTGCCCTTTGCTCGCCACCACCCTCAAGTTTGAAATACTGTCACCAAACACATAGTGTGTTCAGGCAGCAGTCCTTAAGAGCCAGTGAGCATTCTAGGTCTAGAGTGATAGCATCTTCGACCACATCGTCACTGACCATCAAATGAGATAGCAGTCACTCGCTAGATCTATACAATATAAAAAAATGTAGTCTGTCTGGCTGCCCCGATCTCCAGCTAATCGGACTGATCGTATTCGCAAATGATATATTTTGATTCGTGCAATAACGGCACGCTCAATATGCGAATAAATTATCAAGTATTAAACAGCTTACTTATTAATGTATGCGTCAACATGTACAGAATGACGCAGCGCTGACAAAGCGCTTGAATCGGGAAATGCTACATCGTCATATTACCTAATCAATGTGACTTCCTGGTGTAACAGTTACTGATCTCGCGCATATTGTTTTCCGGGAAAACTACTAAGTGGAATTACGTTCTCATTTTTGAAGGCAGAACTTAGGTTACCGTATGGATTTGAATTCTTGACGTTGGAATACCGTTTTGTTAGGTTTTATTAGCACTTTACAAGGTAAGTATTATGTACCCGTGTGTTCAATCCAAGGGTAACATGAATTCTTTATCGTTTGAAAATTCGAACATAAGCTGCGCCTAGCTTGTGCCATAGCAATAACTAAAAACAAAAATATCTACTGTGTAGAATATTTCACAGATTCCTCTGTGATGTACATTTTTGTAGGTACGTTATATTAATTGTTTAAGCTGGATAATAAACTATCTTGCGAATGATTCGCTTTTTAAGCGACTTCAAAAAAGGAGGTACATGTTTCACTGTATGTTTTTTTTATGTATGTTCACCGATTACTTTCGCATTTTGGATCGATCCACAAAATATTTTTTGACGTGATAACGTTTTATAAATTGATGAATACCAGCAACACTCATGAAAAATAGTAACGTTCCGCGTAACGTTCCACCTGAGTTTTGTATTACATAAAATAATCAAAGTCAAAGTCAAAGTCGAAGTCAAAGTCATAAATGATTATGACGTTATCACGTAAATCTATCGTCCGTAAACCGACTTTACAGACAAACCAATTTTTTTTGTTTGATAGAGTATACCACCGAAGTGGTCCCATTTAAATTTCATCAAATCGGACTAGCGATTTTTGAGTTATTATTATTTTATTATTTGAATTATTATTTATATAGAATAAGATTATTATTATGTAATAATAGTTACTTTTAAACTATCATGGTACCGACTTCAACGAGTCAGTCGATTTCACATTTTTTTGTGTATAATTAGGTTCCATTTTATGGATTTTTTTACCCTTCTTTTTTTTTTTAGGCCGGAACCAGACGTTCGTGCTATTGTATTCACCGATGGAGAAAGAATCTTGGGGCTTGGCGATCTCGGCGCCTACGGCATGGGCATTCCGGTAGGAAAACTGTCCTTGTATACGGCTTTGGCTGGTATCAAACCTCACCAGTGTCTACCTATCACTTTGGATGTAGGGACAGACAATAAGGTACGTTCTACAATTTTTTTAATCCATAATTTTTTAATCTAATCTTATATAAAGACTAGTATTTGGGTGGCGCGCGGGCTGCGAGCAGCCCGCGTTATCGATGTGCATTAGTATTATTAACAAAAATGTCGTTGCAGTTGCTAAAAAGATATAAAATTCTCATGCAAATCGAATAACTCACAGTTACATCTATTTCAGTAGAAAGTGTGAGCAGGGTTACCATGTGCAAGTTGATTTTTTTAATTAAATTTTAGTCGCGGTAAAACCGGACCAAGATTGTAAACGACTTTTGTTAAGGGACCCAACCTCTAAGTGCAGTGGTTAACGTGGGCAGTTGCCTCGGAGACCAGCTCGATATGTGAAAATACTCGTTATCCGGAACTCGGCCTTCGGCCTCGTTAGTGACTTCCATAAGGTGTGTTGATGCGTTACACCTCATTCGAGCTCGGCCTTCGGCCTCGCTGATTTGAAGCTCGGCCTTCGGCCTCGCAGATTTGAAGCTCGGCCTTCGGCCTCGCAGGTTTGAAGCTCGGCCTTCGGCCTCGCGGTGGTAAAGACAGCTTCTTCAAGTTCAGTACAAAGTGAGAACAGAGTTACCATATGCAAGTTTATATTTTTCATTAAAATTTTAGTCGGGGTAAAATCGCACAAAGAATTTAAACGACTTTTGTTAAGGGACCCTACCTCTAATTGTAGTAAATGACGTGGGCAGTTGCATTGGAGACCAGCTCGAGAAGTGGAAAAAACTCCCCATCCGGGACTCGGCCTTCGGCCTCGTTAGCGACTTCCATAGGATGCGTTAATGAGGTACACCCCATTCGGAACTCGGCCTTCGGCCTCGTAAGTTACTAACATGGCTCGGCCTACGGCCTCGCGGAGGCCACGCTCGGCCTTCGGCCTCGCGGGCCGAAAGCTCGGCCTCCGGCCTCGCAGGTTTGAAGCTCGGCCTTCGGCCTCGCGGTGTTTAAGGCTCGGCCTGCGGCCTCGCAAGTTACAAAGGGAATGATTTTAAGCTGTTCCCAATGACGGCCAGCTCGGCCTTCGGCCTCGCAGGCCTACAGCTCGGCCTCCGGCCTCGCTAGGGTGGAGCTCGGCCTTCGGCCTCGCCTCCACAGCTCGGCCTGCGGCCTCGCTCGATTGCAGCTCGGCCTACGGCCTCGCAAAGAGAATGTGGTTTCGCCACCAAAAATCCGCATCCCGTAAAAAAAAAACAAATGACGTCACCAAAAAACTTTTTTCATATTTCGAATCAGGGACCCCAAATCTCCCTAAATACTTAATTTCAGCCAGATCGGAGCAACTTGAATTTTGGTATCCGGTTCGAAGGACCAATTTGCAATTTTAGACAAAAACCCCAAATTTCCCTACAAACCCTCTATGACATTTGTTTGAACCCCCCATACCCACCTATAACGGTTCCGGAGTTGCGATCGTTTTAATTTTGTATGGGAGAACCTCTTTTTTAATAGGTAGGGTAATTTTTTTCAACTTTCCAAAAGGGTCCCAGGGTTTTAGTCATTTTTAGTTTTGACACCTACCCCCCATCGGTTATGGTTTCCGAGATCCCTACACCTGTTCCATGAAGGAAACCAAAAATGCCACTTTTCGGATTTTTCTGGGGGTCACGTGACCATTCTCTATACATTTCACACCATAATTTAAACCCAAAAATACTCCTTCTAGGAGAACAATGATGTCAGTCAGTCAATGAGTGGGTCTTCAGCTTTATATATTATAAAATAACTAGTATTTGGGTGGTGCGCGGGCTGCGAGCAGCCCGCGTTATCAATGTGCATTTGTATTATTAACAATAATGTCATTGCAGTTGAAAAAATATATAAAATTCTCATACAAGTAGAATAAGTGACAGTTTCTTCTAGTTCAGTCCAAAGTGTGAGCAGGGTTACCATGTGCAAGTTGATTTTTTTTATTAAATTTTAGTCGCTGTAAAATCGCCCCAAGATTGTAAGCGACTTTTGTTCAGGGACCATACCTCTAAGTGCAGTGGTTAACGTGGGCCGTTGCCTCGGAGACCAGCTTGAGATGTGGAAAAAAAACTCCCCATTCGGGACTCGGCCTTCGGCCTCGTTAGTGACTCTCCTAAGGAATGTAAACGCGTAACACCCCATTCGTAAGTGACTAACACGGCTCGGCCTACGGCCTCGCGGAGGCCACGCTCGGCCTTCGGCCTCGCGGGCCGAAAGCTCGGCCTTCGGCCTCGCAGGTTTGAAGCTCGGCCTGCGGCCTCGCAACCGTGGCGTTGTATCGTCAGCGAAAATCCCCATCCAGTAAATAAAAAGATTTAAAAATTTCCATGCAAGTCGAACAACTGACAGATACTTTCAGTTCCCGTGACCGGTTGCATCAAAGACAGGCTCGAGATGTGGTAAAAACTCCCCATGCTGAACTCGGCCTTCGGCCTCGTTAGTGACTCTCCTAAGGAATGTAAATGCGTAACACCCCATTCGGAACTCGGCCTTCGGCCTCGTAAGTGACTAACACGGCTCGGCCTACGGCCTCGCGGAGGCCACGCTCGGCCTTCGGCCTCGCGGGCCGAAAGCTCGGCCTTCGGCCTCGCCCTGGAAGCTCGGCCTTCGGCCTCGCAGGTTTGAAGCTCGGCCTGCGGCCTCGCAAATAAGAAGTGGTTTCGCCATCAAAAATCCCCATCCAGTAAAAAAAAAACAAATGACGTCATCCAAAAATTTTTTTCATATTTGGAATCAGGGACCCCCAATCTCCCTAAATACCAAATTTCAGCCAGATCGGAGCAACTTGGATTTTGGTATCCGGGTCGAAGGACCAATTTTCAATTTTCGACTAAAACCCCAAATTTTCCTACAAACCCTCTATAACATTTGTTCAAACCCCCCATACCCACCTATAACGGTTCGGGAGCTGCGGTCGTTTTAAATTTGTATGGGAGAACCTCTTTTTTGTTCGGGAGGGTAATTTTTTTTCAACTTTCCAAAAAGGTCCCAGGGTTTTAGTCATTTTTAGTTTTGACACCTACCCCCCATCGATTATGGTTTCCGAGATCCGTACACCAGTTCCATCAAGGAAACCAAAAATGACACTTTTCGGATTTTTCTGGTGGTCATAGGAACATCCTCTACACTTTTCCTCTACATCACAAACACCTCCCATCGCTCCTGCTAGGAGAACAATGATGTCAATCAGTCAGTCAGTCAGTCAGTGAGTGGTAATCGAGCTTTATATAATATGGTTAATAATTAGGCGTGGTGGTACCGGCCTAGAATAGTACTCCCCTATCTCTTTCCGCGGGTGCCGTAAGAGTCGGCTAAGGGATCATGTACGAGAAGGTGGGCAGCAGCGCCTTCTGAGGATCAGAAATCATACTGCGCTCGCCAAACCGCCTGCCGAGCGTGGCGAGTATTGGTAAATTCCCCCTATATGGGGGAGGCATATGGCCAGCAGTGGACGTTCTATGGATGAGATGGATAAAGATTAAAAAATCAATACTTGAATGTCTTTACAGACATGTCATCGAAATAAGATTAAAAAATTACATTATGATACAGCTCTTCTATGGACAACTGTATCATAATATAACTTTTTTACCATTAAGATACAACTTCAGTTGGACTAAGGAGGTTGCAATGCAGTTTTTTTTACATAATCTGTGGACGCGGCGTAACACGCATGCCGATCAGTAAATACGAATTTTGGCGCTAAACATTTTACAAATAAATGCAAAGATATGTTTTAGTTTTACGTATATTTCATTATCTATTTTATGAGATTAGATAAAGTAGTGTATGAAACTGACAATAATTTGGTTTTTTTTTTTTTTCTTAAAGATTATAAGCTTGCGTTTGACCACTGTCTCACCTGATGTTAAGCGACGACGCGGTCTAAGGTGGAGCACGCAAACTTAGAAGGAACCTATTCACTCGCGACTTGAAGACTCCGGGGTTGTACATATCGGGAAACACAGACTCAGGCAGTGAGTTCCACTCTCTGGCAGTACGCATTATAAAACTGGAAGCAAAACAAACTTAAAACTCTCGTGTAATGCTCCAAAAACTCACCTACACTCGTATTTTAAGAACCCTTATTATGAACTACCATTATAGCACACTTATATTTTTATCCATAGTTGTATTACGTAAGTGAGAAATGTCAGCATATCAAAAGGTAATAAAACTACTGAACCGATTTGAAATATTCTTTCACTGTTAGAAAGCTATACTATCCCAGGGTGACAGAGGCTATATTATATATTTAAAAAAATAGGGAACCTTATAATTTTTAATTTTTTTACCCGTGCCAATCCGAACGGACCGTTAGTTTTTAATAAAAGTCGTAGTGTAATAAAAGTCCAGGCGGTAGGTGTAAGCTAATTAATTGACTAATTTGACTGGCCGGTTGGCGCAGTTGGTAGCACTCTGCCTTCTGAGCCTCTGGTCCCGGGTTCGATTCCCGGACAGGTCAAACTTTTGTGTGCGTAAACATGTCTGTTTGACTTGTGTCTGGGTGTATATGTATATAAGTATATATATATATATATATATACAGGTCATCAGGTTACTAGTACAGGCTCTGCCTAGTTTGGGACCTGAAGACCTTGTGTGAATGTTAATAAATAAGTAAATAAAAATAAAGTAAATAAATTCTTTACATTGTTTCAGGATCTGCTAGAAGACCCGTTGTACATCGGTCTGAGACAGAAAAGATGTCGGGGGAAGGAGTATGATGAGTTCATAGAAGAATTTATGGAGGCTTGCGTGCAGAGATATGGACAGAACGTGTTGCTACAGGTAAGGTTATATATGCACACACATATATATATATATATATATATATAATATATATTCTAAGAGTTTGGTATATATATATCTAAGAGTTTGGTTTATTGTATTATGATGAAGCGATGATAGCTGTAAGATAGCTTTAAGAAACGTACCTACTTAAGAATAAAAGATATTTTTTCTTCATGAATTTTGGTGGATTCCTTTAATAAGGTTTATTTTTATGAATTCAAGGAGACGAATTATTTTTAAGCTTGATTTATTTAGAAAACGTACCGCACGTGGGCAACATGTGGCGTTCGATCCCCAACAACAGCTTGAGCTTCCGGTGAAGGTAACACCGTTATCAAATTCCCAGCATGGTGGTACCATAGGGTACTTTCGAATACCCGCCTGGTTAGCTACCACCCTCAAGTTTGAAAAGCTGTCACCAAGCACATAGTGTGTTCAGGCAGCAGTCCTTGAGAGCCAGTGAGCATTCTAGGTCTAGTGTGATAACTTCTTCGACCACATCTTCACTGACCATCGAGTGAGATAGTAGTCAAATGCTAGATCTATAAAATATTTAAAAAAAAAATTAACAGCATGCTAGGCGGAATTTACGTTCAAATTATTTGAATGAAAAAATCGGCTACCAGCTCGGGGCTGTGCGTTTGTTTGTTTGTTATTTTTAAATCCTGTGTGTACGATCTTATATCATAAAATTGGTTGAAAAACCAATTTTTGTACATCGAATATTTGGCTGATTTTGTATGAATATTAATATGCAATAATTATTAAGCACAATATAGTCATAACAATCATTTCAATGGAAATAACCCTGTATTGATAAGATAATGAACACTTTAGTACTCAATAAATCACCTGAATAAATATTATCACTGACGCAAGTTCCTTATGATTTTTCTTTTATTATGTAAGATATTATCTGAGAGATTACATTCTGACAAATTGTTGCGGTAGAAACTACCGTATATAGTTACATAAATGTTATCATATTGTAAACTCTAAGGCTTTCACGGCCGGCGTTGCATGTTGTATGTATTGCTTCCGGGCTGTTTGTGTTATCAGTATCAGAGAAGACGCCGCGGAGGAGAGTTACTCGCTCTTGTCGCCGCTCGGACCTGAACCACTGAAGATGTCGACCGCAGTGATCGACGAAACGTCTGGAACACAAGTTTCACATAGACCACGGCCAAACAGTCCGAAAGCAATACATACAACATGTTATCATATTATTGTGCTATATGTAAAGAAAACATTTCCCGCTCAAATTCTACTTATTCATACATTAGAATCATGTAAATATTTATATCGTGGGAATTGAGTGTCCTAAGACAAGTTTGAAGCGATGATAGCTCAGCAGTGGGAGCGTCAGCGGTCGAACTGACGGACAGCTTGCGGTGAAGGTTACACTGTTATCAAATTTCCAGCATAGTGGTAGGGTACTTTCGAGTACCCGCCTGGCTAGCTACCACCCTCAAGTTTGAAAAACTATCACGAAACAAATAGTGTGTTCAGGCAGCAGTCCGTGTGTGCCAGTAAGCATTCTAGATCTAACGTGATAACATCTACAACCACATCGTCACTGACCATCAAGTGAGATAGTGGTCAAACGTATATCTATACAGTAAAAAAAAAAGATTGGTTTTTCTCAATAATAAGAAATAAAACGTAAAAAAATCTTGCAATACTGCAATTATTTGAGCAGTTATTTTTATTGTGTGCGATGAACGGTCTAATTATAATCATTCGATAATAACCCTTCTAATAATACCCGTAGTGTTACTGACTCGTGCCAGGTTTTTCGTGATCCCCACTGTTATTTCGCTGACCTACCTGGCGCACGGCGAGGCGACGTATTGTAAACACTATTGACTATACTGTGTGTATAGTCACAATTTGTGTTTGGGCGTGGAAAACTAGTCGCGTCTATATTTCGGACTATGTTTACGCAGATTATATATATAGGCTCTCTTAGTAACCATATTATGTAGTCTTTTAGTAATTCGCCACTGATTAAGTTAATTGTATTAAGATGACATATATCGTAGATTTATTATTATTTTTATTATTTATTTATATTGTAACTAGTTGCGTCCCGTGGTTTCACCTGCGAGGATTACGAATTTCCCGCTACCTCAATTATCCCACAGGAACTCTTTCCTTTTTTTGGGATAAAAATAGCATAATTATGTGTTTTTCTAGGATCTAAGCTATCTCCATACCGAATTTCATCGAAATCGGTACAACTGTTTGAGTGTGAAGTAATAATAGGTTATTGTGCGTGACGTCACCTACCAGCCCAAACGGAAGACCAGCGCTGGTTGTTCACAACCAGCACAACGCTGAGTTTGGGCTGATTCGTAACAAAGAGCTGCAAAACTTTTAGCTGTTTTATTAACGTAGTAATATTTTATGTAATAACTTTATATATATTTTTTTTTTTTACGAATAAATATAATTCTATTCTATTCTATTCTAAATTACTTGCTTTGTCTTACGAGAACAGCAACTATTTTTGGGATGAAAAGTAGCCTATATGTTTTTCCAGGGTCTAACCTATCTCCATACCATACATACTAATTTTATCCCAATCTGTTTAGTAGTTTTTGCGCGAAAGAGAAATAGAATAGAATGTTTTATTTGCATAAAATGTTGGTACATATAGGTGGCTTAATTATTGTACAATGCAGATCTACAACATTTCGCTGGACATTAGCGTGCAAATATTTATGGTAATATATGACGTTTAACTATAGCAGAAAAAAAAAGAGAAACATCCATCCATCCAAACTTTTACATTTATAATATTAGTGGGATAAATAACATGGTATTAATAAATATTAATTACAATTAATTCATCATTATATGTTTCAATAATTACCTATGAAATGTTAATTATATATGTACTTATTGAAACAGTTTCATGCGGTATATTTTATCAGGTGTTTATCATTATACTGTTACCAATCGATTCTATATACATATCGATGATGGAAGGATTCTTAGTACTCTCTGTTTTACGTCACACTGCGTCAATTTTATTTCAGATGTGTCAATATCTCGTGCAAGTTACATTTTTACGTAAAATGAGTCATTTTAACTAGTCATTTATTACATAGAATGCACTTATGTCACAAGGTATTTAAAATGTAGATGTATGTGTGATAAATATTTTACGCACGCGTGTTTTACAATTGAACTCATCATAATCAATTTCAATTCTTCAATTTATTTTTTCAATGCAATTATAGGAAACGTATACAATATATTCAACCTAAATATTGACGTGCAGAATCTACACTACGACATGATTCGTGTGTTGTCTTGTGTTGTTCAGAATTACCTTTGTTCATTTGAGTGAAGTTCAAGTGAGGAGGATGAATAAATAAGAGTGAGTGACACACTCACACACACACTCACACACACACTCACACACACTCACACTCACACACACACACACACACACATACTTTTATTTTAGTAATTCCGTAATTAATATACATATATATAATTGATTAAGAAAGCTCAGTTTGCTCATCCATCTGATACTCGGGCCATTCATTATTATTTAGAAACATGTACCTGTACAGTGGCCTATTTACATTGACCTTTATTGCTTCATTTGTTATTTAATACGTAGTGTGTGTACACACACACACACAAACAGTAAAAAGTTATGGTTTAGACGTAGATACTAATTGCCATAATTTACCTTAAGGGGTTGTTTAGTGTCATCATTGCTGAGTTTGCTCAAACAAATACCCACGGATCTGTCTTTCTTCGTTTATTAATTGGTGACAATCATTCTAATGTAGTAACTTGTTGGTCAATTAAGGAAGATTCGCAATTATTTCCAGACTCAAACTCAAAGACTTGTCTGTATTCCCCAGTTTGAGGATTTCGCGCTAGCAAACGCCGGCCGCCTGCTCGCCAAATACCGCACAAAGTACTGCACGTTTAATGACGACATCCAAGGCACCGCTGCCGTTGCTGTCGCTGGTCTGATGGCAGCTATCAGGGTCACGAAGAGGAAGATCAGCGAAAACATCATCATGTTCCTTGGAGCTGGATCTGTAAGTACTTTTTTCTTTATTTGTAAAATAGTCGTTATATTATTATAATAATAATAGCTTTATTTGGTTCCACAATAATTCGATACAATTAATTCATAATTAGATTCTTCAGAATTATTGGTTAAATTCAAACTCAGAATACCCTTTAAATACCCACGCAAGCCGCTAACCCCGTTCGCCCCTCCATTTCGTAGAACAGTTTTAGGAGCCAACTCTCCAGTTCCTCGAATATGCAGACTCATAAATGAAAACAGTGATTTAATTGATATATTTAGCGATTCTATAACTAAATTAAAAAAAAAACGCTTTCTCGGGATCCCCGAGTCACCACAATATGACCAATTTCATTATATTATAAATATATGATTGTTTTAAGATATATATATGGGTATAATATATTATATTATATATTAATATATAGTGTTAAAATTTGAAAAAATATCCACATAAAAAGTAGCGGCGCATTGTATTGTATTACATCATATTATGGTAAATATTTGTTAGAATTATATTATCTTTAAGGCAAAAGTACTAACAAACATATACTCTGTTATATTGTAAGTGGTATTTCCCTTAATAAATAGTGCATTAAGCAAACTAGGCTACCTAGATACTAATAAGATTCGTTGTAATGTAACTATTCTTGGTGAAACCAAATAAATAAATAATTATATTACTTAGTAGACTAAGATATTTCATAATTATAGAACTAAGTAATCATAATGAATCTAGTACTCCTATACTTTAATCTACGTATGTGGACCCCCTCAGGGTAAAAGCCTCCTCCAAAGAATTCCATTTTTCCCTATCTTTAGCAGTGGTCATCTAGTCTCTTCCTGCATTGGATACTATATGTACAATCCTGGAGTCTTCAAGTCGCGAGTGAATAGGTACCCTCTAGGTTTGCGTGCTAAATCCTAGACAACGTCATCACTTAACATCAGGTGAGACAGTTGTCAAACGCAAACTTATAATATGCATAAAAAAAAAAAATACATTCTCGTCCTGCTATCGGGCGCCTGGGCGACCTCTACTTCTCACGCCATACGGTCCTTTCCATTTTGTGGTGTGTATCTGCAAAACTTGAAATTGGTACTAGAGTCAGTACATTAATAATACCTACAACATGTTATTCATGTTGCAATGTTTTACATATGTACTACCTTCTGAATTTCCACACATTCAGTCATTATATTTATTGGTCGTCTTTCAAGATGGACATACGACCTGATCAAGACAGCAGGAAGTGGGCGAATGCGGGCCGCTTCCAACCAGCCCTTTTGAAGATCAATGGGGGAGGTCTATGTCGAGTAGTGTTGTTCTATGGCTGAGATGAAGATTTTAATTGCGAGATTTGTACGCAACCAGGCATTAATTGATTCGCACATTAACTGCCGGTAATGATGATGATGGTGATGATGATGATGATGATGATGATGATGATGATGAATAACGGTATCGTGAAAATTATAGCGGACGACTTAGCGACTCCTTTAGTCAAGCATTTTATATGGCTAATGCTGAGATGATGTAGACTTAAGCTATACTTAAGCTTTACTTTTTGACTGGCCGGTTGGCGCAGTTGGTAGCACTCTGCCTTCTGAGCCGCTGGTTCCGGGTTCGACTCCCGGACAGGTCAAACATTTGTGTGTATGAACATATCTGTTTGACCTGTGTCTGGGTGTGTATATGTGTATAAGTATATATATATATATATATATATATATATATATATATATAAGTATGTATTTAAGTATATATATCAGTCATCAGGTTACCATAGTACAGGCTCTGCCTAGTTTGGGACCTGAAGACCTTGTGTGAATGTTGTTCCATATTATAGTTATATTATATTATTGGGTCTAGACGTAGGTTGTAAGTCTAATGAATACTAACACTAGTTTAAGGTAATATTTGTTACTACCCCATGGATCTATGTTATCTGGAATAAATTAATTTTCTTTTTAATACACACTCAGACCCCCACCCTGTGTCGCGGGAGGCATGGACACGCACAATCACAGCACACAAACATCCAAGACCCGGGACAAACATCCACACTCATCGGACAAATATTTGCCCCGGCCGGATTCGAACCCAGGCTTCCCGGAGACACAGATGTTATGTCACTGACACTGACTAATGCGCCACGACGACCGTCAAAATTAAAAATTAACATTAATTATTTTTCTCAGGCTTCTACCGGTATCGCTGACCTAACAGTCGCCGCCATGGTAACCGAAGGACTCAGCGAGCGTCAAGCGTGCGAACGAATCTACATGTTTGATATCGATGGCCTCCTAACAACGAAGCGGCCTGGCGGCGTGCCACCACACGCGAAGTCCTACGGCAAGGACGCCGAGCCTGAGAAAGACTTCGCGGCCGCCGTGGCGAAGATCAAGCCCAGCATTCTCATTGGTATGATTGTAAACAACTCAATTCTAATATAAAATCTCAAAATTATTCTATTAAGGGATTAGGATGCACATAATATATCAACCTCAATAAAATTTGAGTATTTGGACTGAAACGACAGGTACTAGAATAAATAAAGCATTACCGCAAAACCATTATTATATACATACATTATATCTATGTCGAACGAGCGCGCCAACTTCACAGCAGAGTACACCGTTGAATACTTTGGGAAGGGATGGACACATTGACAACCAACCGACTTGGGTCACAGATTAGGGAACGATAGTTACTTACAAGTCGATTAAATGGCAGCTCAGCTGTGAATTTGGGCGCGTGCGACGCTTGACACATAATGTGTATCATTATTAGAAGGTCGAAAACCTATATCTGTCTAGATTAATCTAACTTAGGTTTTAAGGCAGTATTTAAGTATTAATTATGTAAATGTGTTATTATGATAATAATAATAAAAAAATACATACATAACAATATACATTTAATCTTGTCTTTTTTATTGTTGATCACTCTAGAATTGTTTGGTTGATAGTTTAGTAAGTATTCGACATTATTTAGTTGAAACTACGGTTCAATTTATATATTAGTCGTGTAGGAATCCCCACCAGTGTCGTGAACTTCCGTGTCGTTTTTTCATAAAGAGAACGCGCTTTCAGCCTGCGTCCGCACATGCATTGATTTTAAATTTCGATCTCTTTCTGACTTATACATGTATTAATAGAGTTTACTCGGCAGTCACAACTCACGACACATTCCGTTTAAAAACTTTTACTTGATTGTAGGGAACTATAATGGTCTAAATGATCACTGTAAACACAGCGTTTTTTTTTTTTTTTGTTTAACATTCACACAAGGTCTTCAGGTCCCAAACTAGGCAAAGCCTGTACTATGGTAACCAGATCACTGATATATATACTTATATACATATACACACCCAGACACAGGTCAAACAGACATGTTCACGAACACAAATGTTTGACCTGTCCAGGAATCGAACTCGGGACCAGCGGCTCAGAAGGCAGAGTACTACCAACTGCGCCAACCAGCCAGTCAAATAGTCAGTTTGTCTTATGATTTAGGGAATATGTGTACCTAACCCTGTCCCTATCCCTAATTTGCCCATACAGAAGTTTAAATTAATTACATAGGCCGTCCTATGCTTGAATGCCAGTCCGTGGTCTCCATTCGATAATCTTTCGACCCCAACGATCATCAGTTCTTCGAGCTCTGTGCCCTGCCCACTGCCACTTCAACTTGCTAATCCGCTGGGCTATATCGGTGACTTTCGTTTTTCTACGGATCTCCTCATATCTAATTCGCGTAGAGAAACCCCGAGCAGAGCCGCCATGGCTCGTTGTGCGACTCTGAGCCTGCTCGTAAGGCCCATAGTCAGAGACCACGTTTCTGTTTTGTATGTTGGTAACCTTGACCAACTTGTTCAAGAAAAACCGTGTAGTTGTGTTAATCTAAAGTTTTCTTCTTATAATACTTCAGGTTGTTCCACTGTGGGAGGCGCATTTACACCCGCCATTTTACAACAGATGGCCAAGAACACCGACAGGCCGGTCATATTTGCTCTCTCCAATCCCACCAGCAAAGCAGAATGTACTGCGCAGGACGCTTATGATAATACTGAGGTAAGATTCACCATAATACCATATAATATTATATGTTTATATGAGGTAGATGTCGCACAAGCGCGCGGAAACTGAGGGGCAAAATTAAATCAATTGTAGTATTTTTCACTGCGACGCGTATTTCAAGCGCTAGTCTAAACATATAGCTATCCTTTTCTATATTATTTGTACCGTATTATCTGCCGCAGTAAGCATGTTTATGTCGTAAAGGAACAAAATCTGAGCACCGCGCAGTATGAATATACGTCATCTTTAGTAAAACATCATTGCCATAATACTAAAAGCTGTATTTGCACGTAGTTTCAAATTGAAACATAATATGTTGGTGTACAGAATAAAGGTACAAATACAATACAATACAAATTAACACTCAATAGTTTATTGCAAAAATTACAGAAATTACATATGAAATATTTACAATAAGTAATGTTCAATAGGCGGCCTTATCGCTGAAAGCGATCTCTTTCAGACAACCTTTGGATGGAGAATAATTAATAAGGATGGGATAATGGAGGGTGGTGATGTAAGAAAAAAGTGTAAGCCAGGGATCGGCAACCTGCGGCTCGCGAGCCTCATACGGCTCTTTCCATAGTCAATTGTGGCTCCCAGTTCCGTAATAATATATATCCAGAAACAAAATAAACCTTTGAAAATTATTATATATATGTCGTATCCGGCTTTACTCACGTTTATAGTCGAAGTTTCGAACTAGGTTTCGAGCGGTCAGTGGTCGCCGCGATCTGGCAGCGTAAACTCACCTGAGGATGAGCATCGGACATGCTCGAAACCTAGGTCGAAACTTCGACTATAAACGTGAGTAAAGCCGGATACCACATATATATAATAATGTGTCAAACTCGCGAGAATTTCCTTTGAAAATTATTATTGATCCAATAGCGTAGTACAATGTCATTCTTACAGCCCCTGACACCCGGGTCTTAAATGCACTGCCACCGCCGCGCCGTCCTGACGCTTTGTCATTCAGAAGTAGAAACTCAAATATGATTTACATTTGTGACTATAATTTAGAAAATATTTTCCCTGTGGCACTTTGACGACTGGACAGTTTGGTGGATTGTAACTTTTGGCGTTTTATTCTGAAAAGGTTGCCTACCCCTGACGTAAGTGAACGTTTCGAAATTATATTGAGAAAGTTCTAATAAATGACTAGATCAAGAGTACTCTAAACCAACGCTCTCATATGAAACGTCTGAAGAGCGCGGATGAAACGTAGGGACTGTGACAATTGAAAAGCAGTGGTCTCTGCCTACCCCTACGGGAAAGAGGCGTGAATATATTTATGTATGTACATCCAGTATTGTGGAAGGTTATTGTCGTACTTGAACAGTTATCGATACAATCTGGATTTGCACGCGCTATCGTATCTTATCTACGTCACTAAAAACTGTTCGAATGTCATTAATCAAATTTGACACTAGTTTGTTATGCTATCCTTTATCTTAACCCCAGTTTACATAATATATGGATGGATAACTACTGTTTTTTAAATTATTCCACGCTTTTTGTATTGATTTTATTGTGTTTTGACAGAATGAGGATAATAGACGATTAGATAGTATAGATATGTGTTTTTTTCCCAATATCACTTTCATGATTGATGTGCCCTATTTACTGAATTGTAAACTCCGATGTTCTTTTGAAGTGATAACGTTTTATAAATTGATGAATACCAGCAACACTCATGAAAAATAGTAACGTTCCGCGTAACGTTCCACCTGAGTTTTGTATTACATAAAATAATCAAAGTCAAAGTCATAAATGATTATGACGTTATCACGTAAATCTATCGTCCGTAAACCGACTTTACAGACAACCCATTTTTTTTCTAAGTACATCGTTATAGCAAAACATTTTAGAAACGTCTGTCCCGTACAATAATTAATCTCAATAATTAACGGTTGCTTTAGCTCTACACTGTTTCTGTGTCGATATCACGATCGACAAAACTCAAGATCTTGATGAAAGCTTCCGGAAGAACCTGAAACAATTGTCGATCGTGATATCGACTACGGGTAAGTACCACTTTATACCCGTAGAAACAGTGTAATCATGAACGTGAGTTTTAATAAGATTGCTTTAGCTATTTAACACACTTTTTCTTAGAAGTTCTACTATCACATTGATTGTCTGTGACAATGTGGGCGATAGTAGAATCACGTGGAGTGTTGACCGGCTTTCATGAACAACTGCCATACTTGCTGTTCACATGACAAGATTTCCAAACTTGAGGGTTCACGCTTGCCGAGCACTACTTCGACAAGTTATTTCACACTTTTGAGTGTTGAAGTCGGTTACAATTTTTGGAAAAAACATTTTTTTTTTCACCCTTTTCAGTGACCTTTGCTACTCACGGGATCAATTAATTGTCATTGTGTGTTCTGCGATGTCTTCAACCGCGACAATAATATCATCAAGATACGCGTAGCACTTTTCAGTTATTGGAGTATAACTCAAAAACCCTACGATCTCATGAAAAGTCACTTTTGACACAGTGACTTTTCACGAGATCAATTGTCATTGTGTATGTTCATCGATTTCTTCACGCCAAATAAGAAGACATCCTGATAGAAGCGACCCTTTTCCGTTATTGGAGTGTAATTAAAAAACCGCTTTACCAAATTTTGGACCACAAAAGAAGCACCAGCTTTAAATAAAAAAAGAATTATCAAAATCTGTCCACGCAGACGAAAGTTCGGAGGTAACAAACATTTTGAAAAAAATACACACGAATAGAGAACCTCCTCTTTTTTTTGAAGTTGGTTAGAAAAGGAGGACTTTGAATAGCAATTTGTCGATTCCAGGGCCGCTGCATTTTCGCGTCCGGTTCTCCGTTCCCACCCGTCAAATACAACGGCAAGGAGTTCCACACCGGGCAGGGGAACAACGCTTACATCTTCCCCGGAGTGGGGCTCGGGGTCATCGCCACCGCCACCCACCACATACCCGAGACTATGTTCCTGACTGCTGCCAAGGTGAGATCACAGTTTTATTATAAATCTGAGAAACTGCGATTGATTGTGCGAAGATGGTTGGCGCAGTTGGTAGCACTCTGCCTTCTGAGCCGCTGGTTCCGGGTTCGATTCCCGGACAGGTCCACTACCTCACTTGATGGTCAGTGACGATATGGTCGAAGATGTTATCACGCTAGACCTAGAATGCTCACTGGCTCTCAAGGACTGCTCTGCCTGAACACACTATGTGTTTGGTAACAATTTTTCAAACTTGAGGGTAGTGGCTAGCCAGGCGGGTATTCGAAAGTACCCTACCACCATGCTGGGAACTTGATAACGGTGTTACCTTCACCGGAAGCTCAAGCTGTTATTGGGGATCGAATCAGTGTCCGTCAGTTTTACAGGCGACGCTCCCCCCGCTGAGCTATCATCGCTTCAAAATATATCTATATACACATTTAGATTATTATTTATTCAATTAATAACATATGTCACGTTTCACCTCTGTATATTATTTCCTTCAGTATTAATACAAACTGTTTTGTTTGGACAGACTTTGGCAGAATACGTGAGCGAAGAAGATCTGAAGATTGGCCGCATTTACCCGTCATTGTCCGAAGTTGCACAAGTGTCCCTCAACATAGCCATCGCCGTCGCTAAGATGTCGTACGACGAAGGTAAGCTATTCAGTCCATACTAACTATATGAATTAAACTGTTACGAGTTCATTGTTTTTATTGCATTAACATCATGTTAGGCGAAACTTACGTTTTCGTATACCAATGGTATTTAAACCTACAACTACAGAATGCCGCCCTGTCGCTTTGCCATAAACTAAGAATTAGCGTATAGTGCCTTCGCTTGATACGATACCGTTGATACAAACTGCAATGTTAGTCTATCAGTCCTATTAATAGTTCATACAATTAAAGGTAGATGGCGCTAAGGAAAATATTCCTTCAGATGTAAAAGGAAGGAATAAATTCGGACGGCTCGTGGAGTGCTAAGCTAAACTAAGCTAAGAGCAAAGCTGGAAAAGCCACAGGACGGTATTCTACAGTCGTGGGTTCAAAACACATTAGTAGCCGAATTTTTCTTTCATAACTTTGAACTAAATCTATGTTTTAAACCAGAAACTGCGCTATTGCTCTTTACTTGATTTAAACAAGATGATTATTATATTTTATTTTTCTCAGAGAGAGCCTTCGAAGTTCCATTTTTTTATTCTGTAAAAGATAAGACAGTTACTGTTGTCAAACGCAAACTTTTTTTTTTTGCACACCAGATGTTAAGCAATGATGCTGTTCAAGATATAGCACGCAAGCATATATCGGTTCAGCAATCTTGGACAGATTTCTGAATAAGAGAGCGAGCGACCATTCGATCTCCATTAAACATATTATAGGTTTTTTCTTTTTTTTTATAAACGTATTACATATAATATCCTATCAATATTCTAAATAAAATCTCCCGTTGACTCTGTTCTTCCATTTGGACTATATTGCCTGCCTAAAATAGAGATTTTCAGCTTTATTAGATTATTGTGGGTTAAGATTGAAACTAAATTATTTCACACTTTTAAGTTGAGTTCCAAAACACTTTACTCATTGTTGAGCAACAATTTTCCAGTAAATGTAAGTTTTGAAGCTGCAACTTGTCGATTGTAAAGTAATAAGCAACTCGTGTTAAAATTCAACTGACAGATGAAACTTTGCCGGTTCTCAAATCTCACAACTGTCAACGTGAAGTTTCAACTTTGAAACTCGAAAGTAGATATCATAACTAAATCTTTTGCTTTTACTCTAAACCATTTATTATAATACTTATATTTTTCTTTTCTTATCCCGGGCATTTGTTCGTATACCGTACTCTGGCGATACTTTGACACTGGCAGAGAAACGCTACATGGCGTTTAAAAGCCATAAAATGAACAAGAAGAAGAAGAAACTCGAAAGAATGATTTTCTTAGACTTCCGGCCAATTTCGGGTGCTATAATTTTCTGATCCTCGCTCAGCACTACTTTCCCGACCGTGAGCCATGCAATTTATCATGATGTCATATGGCGTAGGCAATTTTGGAGCGGGCTCACGGACTAATAGTAACTGATAATGTGCCATTACGAGTACCTTATACTCGCATTATAAGTTAATCGTAAACGAATAATGTTTCATCACTACAAACTGCCTATTGCACCAAATAATGTTTTTATCATAATATCAATAAATATGTCATAACATCGATTGACCTAATATAAAAATAACAGAATACATCATTCTAAGACATGTACGTATGTACTCTACATACTATGTCCATTTCATATTGAATAAATAATAATAATTCCACTTATTTCATATATTGTTGAAATAAGTTAAAGAAGATGAATTTACACGATAATTTGCGTGCAAAGCATTAGGAAGTGCTCAGTTGCAAATACTAACGGCACCCATCCATGTTATGATCGCAGAATACGAAACGTTGCTAAACTTAGGTGATCGATTAAAATTGCATAGGACAGCTCTACAACGACTGCGTCCCTTCCCAACATACCATTTTTTTTTTACCATGATTCCAAACTTAATCCTTTTTCGTACCAGGTGTTGGTTCCTTCTATCCGAAACCCACGAATTGGGAGAAACACATCAAAAGCTACCAATTTAGTTATTTTTACCGCTCCCACATTCCTCGAACATACCCTTGGCCAAAGAGCAATGATAATAAATGTAATTATAAGAAATGCAGAGGATGGCCGTGCGACGGCAACACATAACTGCGCTGTTTGGTATTTATTTATTTCAATGAAAATTGTTTATTTTTTTTAGTCGTGGTATTTTTTTATTTTACTTTTCATACTCATAGTTTTCATTCGTACTACTGTTTAGTTTGTACATATGTATTGCAAAGCGATTTCTTGTCTTCAAGTCATTATTAGTTTTTTAGAGCTCATTCTTAGTGTTTTATTTAGTTCTTTCTTTTATTTAGTTTATTTTTAAAGACGCAAAAATAAATTTGTTGTTAGATGTAAATTTTTTTCATCATTATTTGTGATGTATGTGAATTATCTACAGACTCTGACTATAATGTATATGAAATTGTCCCGATTTGCTATTTGCTTTTCGTATTTTAGTAATCATATCACATGTTTACAAATAATAGTACCCATTTGTGTTTCAATTAACACACACAGGTACTATTTGTATGTAAGATCTATTTTATGCATCCTATTATCAACTTCATGTTGACAATCATGTCTTGAATACATGTGGTCTCTTTCTTTCTTTCTTCTTTCTAACATGATTTCGTTCTCAGGCCTCGCATCAGCATACCCCGAGCCAAAGGACCTGAAAAACTTCATCCTTGGCCAAATGTACAACCACCATTACGAGAGCGCTATGCCAATCACTTGGACATGGAAACCAGAAGATAAATTCAACATCAGACCCATCGAGCCTGTACCTAAGAATATTTAAACCAGTATTACAACACAATCGCAAAAGCTTGACCATCTATTAATACAGAATATAGTCCTTCTTTCAAACAAATATGTTTATCCACATATCCAATAAAACGCCCAAAATCTAAAATTCTTACCAGCGTTTGTGATCTTAACTCATATTATTTACTATGCAGTTAAGGATTACCAGTCACTGGTAAAAGTTGATTTGATATTCCATCGTTCCGCCTTCGTTTGTTAAAAGCTCCATCATTGTAAACTTAAGCTGCCTTATTACAAAACGTGGACTAAGTGTGGATTTAAACCCGGACTACAAAGTCATAGTCCTTGACTTTACTACAAATCTTCGACTGCCGGGTGGTCTCTAATAACTCCAAATCATCTAAATCCATGTTCGTTCCAATCTACGTTGTTAACGTCAATTTTTCTTTCAAATCACGAAAAAGAAGATATTCTTCTTCTTCTTCTTCAATTTAAACATCATGTAGCGTTTCGCTGCCAGTGTCACAGTAAATTATTTAAAATAAAAATCGAGATGGTAAACAAACTTGACAACTACTGTCAAAAGTTTCAAGTGTTAGTACCATCGATAAACTAGTACCATCGGAGGACCGTCTTTAGACCATAGACGACGATCAAATCAACGCTAAACTTGGTTTTGTAGTACGGTTTTCACTTAGTCTTGGATTAAACCCAGTACTTTCGTTTCAGACTTAGTCCGCGTTTTGTACTAAGGCAGATGTTTAAAAAAAAACGTAAATTTGAACCAAATGTTACAGTGCCTCAAATATACGACTTTTACCAGTGAATACGTTTGTCGTCAAAGAATTCAATGGACATGATACAAAAATTACTGTATAAAATATCTTTGAAGTAACCAGAACTCCTATGTACAACAGCCCATCGGACTATTAATTATGTCCAAAAAATTTTACAATAATTACATAAAGTAATAGTATTTTATGCCAATGTATTATGATGTTATTCATTATAGTTCAATTTAATATTTACAATCCAGACGGTTAGCAAAGGTATGAACTTTTTGAGGGTAAATGAAAAATTCAATACCAAACTCATTTTGTGAACACACCACTTACGAAAAACTATTTGCTAGCGTCTGGGTTGCTAGTTATCTTGTTAACCTTTAGTATAATATTTTAATGTAAATCTGTGTTTGTGCATGTAGTGAGTAGAACTCATTTAAAATTTTAAACTAGATAAGGATTGTTAAAATCACGTGTGTTTAGTGTAAGAAATAATTGCGGTGGCCTTTTTATCATTGTTTATTGCGTTCAAAAATGTTGCTATTATCTGGTTTCGAGCGAAATGGTTGCGTTCCGAAAACGCCTCAAAATTTTGGATTATTGCGAAAGTACAAGTAGGACGTAAATTTGTGTTATCCAGAAAAAGTTAATCATGTTAATATTTCGCGTTTAACTAAGTATTTGAAATTTATGGTATTTAATACATGTGCGTATTTTGTGTTTTAATTTTAATCTTTCAATTGGAAGTATTTATTTCCTCATTTTCCTGTAAATATTTTTAAGTTGTAAATGTTTTATTTTTAACAGTATGTGTCGTGTCTACTTAAATGTTGCAAATATCTTATGTTTGTAATGAGTGATCAATGATCACCTTGTATAATTTCGGGACAGTAAAAATAAGTCTAGTCACTGCAACGTATATAACTCGGGTCATCTATTTATGCATTTTCATCAATTTAATCGTAAGAATATATTGTTTAAATTTGTAACTAAAATAAAACTTAACAAAATAAAGACATATAAATGTTTCTCGTTAGATGAATTAGAATTTTATTGTAAGCGATGTATTATGAAAAGGTAGTGCCACCTTTTTCAAAAGCAAAACAAAATATTAAATTAAAAAGTTTCTAATGCTTTTTTTGTGTGTGGAATACTGCAAGGTTCGACTTTCAATTCCTTATTGCAATTATTATGTATTTACTAAAATAGTCACTACGGATTTTTTAATGTTACTTTTGACCACTGAATGATAGCCGATTTTTTACCCTTAGAATAAAAATATTTTCACTGGATTGACTATGATTTTTTTAGGTATTATGTTTCTGATTTCAGTATTCTTAATTAGTGAGACGAATTCGCTTAGCGAAAATTTAAATGTTACTTTAGGTAATTTTATTTTCAGTTAATTTTATACATGTGTGTATCGTTTGATACGATGTGATTTGTTGCTGTGACGATGTTATGTTAATTGAACATCTGAAATTACTGGTTGTACAGAAATATACACTTTTTTTTACTAATATGAATAAAATTGTTTTTCGCTTTATTTATATCATAATATTCGTATTATGTGTTATAATTATGTGGAGCTTATTTATTCCTAATTTAATTTGTATGTCTACTTGATCCTGTACTACATATTGTTTAACGCAGCTTATTGGCATGTATGAGATTAATCTTTGTGTACAATTAGTTGGTTGAATTGTTATAACATAAAATATAGGTGTTATAAATAAATATGTACAAAACTGTATTATTGTTTTATTTGTTGTGCTATGACACCGGCCGATGATCAATACTCTCTCACTCGCACAAACGGTTCGGCACGTCCCTTCAGCCTTGTCTAATGGCGACTGAACTGTCACACAACTGTCTACTTGTCAATAGATCCATCATCCATCCATCCTTTTGTGTGCTAATGTCAGAGAAAACAGCTGATTGTAAATTTTTGCTAAGTATAAGTATTTTGATGAAGTTTAAAATCGTGATTTATGTTTAAATCGCTAAGTGCAACTTAGCAAAACGCTGCGTAACTATCTATTCCCTGAACAATAAAGGTTAAAAATGTTGTTTTGATACACCACCATCAAATGGCGAATGTCAATTGGTCAACCTAGAGAATGGAATACTACCGTGATTGGTCAATTGAATTTGACGTTAGCGCACACGCTGCACTACCTCGTTTTCATGTACATCGTATTCATGCTACAAACGACGTCACACCACAAACATGTACGGAGATTATCGTATTTTGAACCGACTTGTAGCGTGAATATTTTGAATAAAGTGAATAATCTGAATTTGAAACCACAGCATTAGTGTCATCTTATATGTCAAAGGTCACAATAATTAGTGCAATTATGGTTTTAGGTGTAGAAGTCATTGAGAGCTAGAAAGATTACCATCTGGCCCAAGCTGTAACGCGAATTATATATACTTCAAGCAATGATATTATATGTTTATATGAGGTAGATGTCGCACAAGCACGCGGAAACTGAGGCGTCAAAATTAAGTCATCATCATCATCATCATCATCATCTCAGCCATAGGACGTCCACTGCTGGACATATGCCTCCCCCATTGATTTCCACAAGGACCTGTTGGAAGCGGCCCGCATCCAGCCCTTGCCTGCGATCTTAGTCAGGTCGTCTGTCCACCTTGTCGGTGGCCGTCCTATGCTGCGCTTGCCAGTCCGTGGTCTCCATTCTAGAACTTTTCGGCCCCAACGGCCATCAGTTCTTCGTGCTATGTGCCCTGCCCACTGCCACTTCAACTTGCTAATCCGCTGGGCTATGTCGGTGACTTGCGTTCTTCTACGGATCTCCTCATTTCTGATTCGATCACGTAGAGAAACCCCGAGCATAGCCCTCTCCATAGCTCGTTGTGCGACTCTGAGCCTGCTCAGAAGGCCCATAGTCAGAGACCACGTTTCGGTTCCGTAAGTCATCACTGGTAACACACACTGTTCGAAGACCTTCGTTTTTAGGCATTGTGGTATTTTGGACGAGAAGACGTCTCGGAGCTTCCCGAATGCTGCCCAGCCGAGTTGGATTCGACGATTGGCCTCTTTGTCAAAGTTGGATTTACCGAATTGCACAAAATTAAGTGAATTGTAGTAATTTTCATTATGACGAGTATTTTAAGCGCAAGTCTAAACATATAGCTATGCTTTTCTATATTATTTGCACCGTATTATCTGTCGCAGTAAGCATGGTTATGTCGTAAAGGAACATATTTAGTAAAACATCATTGTATTCAAGGAAAACGTTGATAGTTCAAGGTCCTACATTGAAAGTTTCCGTGGCGCAGTGGTCAGTGACATTGACTGTGTCGTCGGGACCCCGGGTTCGAATCCCGGCTGGGGCAAACATTTGTGCCATGAGTGTAGATGTTTGTCCCGGGTCTTGGGTGTTTGTGTGCTGTGATTGTGTGTCCATGCCTCCCGCGATTAGGGAATCCTAGTGCGGAGGTCTGGGTGTGATTAAATAAAAAAAAGAAAAACAAGTTGGGTAACTTTGAACACTTCTCAGATATTTATAGATACTGGAAAATATATGTTTTATTAAAATAAAACACTAATAACTAATTACAATACTGCAGCTACTACAATAACATTTGAGCCATCCACTAGCTATTGGTAGCCTATAGATAACTCAAATGTTCTAACCCGCTACCGGCCGGCAGCGTGCCCAGAATGCTAGCAGCATTGCCACGTTGAAATGCAATGCTGATTCGTTGAGCCAAATATGTATTTGGCGTATTTTTCTCGTTGAATTGCAATCAGCATTGCAATTCAACGTGGCAATGCTGCTAGCATTCTGGGCACGCTGCCGGCCGGTAGCGGGTTAGAACATTTGAGTTATCTATAGGCTACCAATAGCTAGTGGATGGCTCAAATGTTATTGTAGTAGCTGCAGTATTGTAATTAGTTATTAGTGTTTTATTTTAATAAAACATATATTTTCCAGTATCTATAAATATCTGAGAAGTGTTCAAAGTTACCCAACTTGTTTTTCTTTTTTTTATTTAATCACACCCAGACCTCCGCACTAGGATTCCCTAATCGCGGGAGGCATGGACACACAATCACAGCACACAAACACCCAAGACCCGGGACAAACATCTACACTCATGGCACAAATGTTTGCCCCAGCCGGGATTCGAACCCGGGGTCCCGACGACATATATATATATATATATGTCTTGGTTGGATTATGTTATTTAGTGTGGTGACTGGCAGGTGTCCTTTTATACTCATGTTGAGTATAAATTTTATATTTATACTACAGTATTTATATGACACTAAACAGAAATGTTTGAGAAATAACCGTTTCAGTGGCCGTTCAAAGTCACGACTTTCGAGTCACATTGACATCTGGGACAAAGAAATTCTTTGATGGTTACTAGTTCTTTGATTTGGGTAGGTGTTAGGATTACCTAACACCTCAGGAAGCTGAAAGTGTTGTCTTTCAGCTTCCTGGGATTTGCAATGATTTGGGTAACATAGATTTCTCTGTCTAGACCATAGACGAAACTACAAGTACTTATTTATAGTATATTCGTCTATGGTCTAGACAAAAAACCGTTGCTTTTCACACTTTATTCATGTTGGGAACCGTGAACAGAAAGGACGTGAAATTTTAGACGACTTATCGATGACAGCTGCTTTCTTTATTCTGGTCATGCATGACTTGGCTTGTGTATTGTGCCGATTTAAGTTTTGTTTTGAGACTTGACTTCACATTCTAAATCCTGCTCAGAAAGCCCATAGTCAGAGACCACGCTGTAGTCATTTTACATCACTTATATTGATGGTACGTTAAAAAATATATATTATATCAATCCAATAAAGCGTAATCTACGGAATATTAAGGTACAGTATCCCAGACACGACGCGCGGTCGGTTATGAAAGGCACTTTTTGTTCTGAGACCCATTTTTTTACTATAGTAAGTTACATTTCATTACTACCGATGTGGCTTTAAGTGACAAGTGACAGTGGTGGACTATGATATTGTATGTTTATATGAGGTAGATGTCGCGCAAGCGCGCGGAAACTGAGGCGGCAAAATTAAGTCAATTGTAATTTTGATTACGACGCGTATTTCAAGCGCAAGTCTAAACATAAACAAAAAACATAAACTATTCTTTTCTATATTTATATTTTCTACATTTGTACCGTATTATCTGTCGCAGTAAGCATGTTTACGTCGTAAATGAACAAAATCTGAGCACCGCGCAGTATGAATATACGTCATCTTTAGTAAAACATCATTGGTGGTGGGTCGAAGTATGGCCGATGACAAAAATATGGAAACCAAAAGTACTTATATCTACTTTGTATGGAAATAAAATATATTATAAATATTAATTGAGTATTATGTCGAGGCATTAACATATATGGCTATATAGGCTGTACACAAAAAAAATCGATTGAATACAAGTATCAACGAATTAACCAAAGTCAAGGTAAAAACGTAACTCCCTAAATAATTTAAAACGAAGCTCCAACTGATTGCGCTGTAATATAACAGCCTTTAACTATGATATGTTTCACCCAAAATATCAAAGGTAAAGTGAATTTCATTCAACTACAACGATGTTAAAAGCTTAGCTATAACAGCTCAATTTGTCGGCTGGTACTTACAATGTAGGTACCTACGTCACAGCCATGTGTTAGTTGTATAGTTCATGAACTGGGGCAAATATGCGGCCAAATATGCAGCTCGCCAGATGCTACATCGATTGCTTCCACTCTGGACCTTTGCCATTCTAGATGTCATAGATAAGATAGTAATAAATATTCAGTTATTCATATAAAACTTACGTATACATTTATTTATCTTTGGAAGACCTTCAGAGTTTGATATTTACAATAACATTTGAATAGCTAAATTAAGCCAATTAAAGGTCCTCACGGATAATATATTGAAACATTGAAGAGAGAGACAGCGGTCAAACGTATGCTCAGCTTTAAAAAAAACATGTATCAAGGTCATGTAAATATTATTTTGGATTTATACACTGGGACAAATAAATGCAAATACTAGTTTTAAAGATATATTTTTTTTTTACAAAAATGTATATTATGAACTAAAACGCTACCGAACTAGCAGGTCTCTATCTAAGGAGCCTATGACGTCTCTCAGAAATCACCTATAGTTGAAGAAATAAAAGTTAAAAGAAATAACATATCTTTATAAAAATATAAATCAAAATATGCAACCAATTTATAACTACAAGTGACTAAAAGTATTACGTATTTATCACAAATTTTAACTATTATTTGCGTTTTTTAATAATGTCTGTAATGTTAAGTGTGCTTAAATCAAGAATATGGTTCGTAGAACTGTAATATTTAGTAGAATTGACACCCAGTGTGGTAAGCGCGCTGTCAGTCGCCCTGACATAGCCGCGTCAAAGGCGACGAAGCAAAGCGGCCCACCGATCCACTACACTACTGAGCTTATCGGGGTGCCATTGCTATAAGTCAAAGCCCGTGCTCAGTGAGGTAGCATTTGAATAGGCCAATAGGGATTTTGAACATAGATGATTAAGTATGTAGGTCTAACTTGCCCTGTAGTTTAACTACTAAAGTTATACTACTGGGCCTGGAGCGTTTGCCTCTGATGTATATAACATTTCAGATTCGATTTTGAGCATTACAATACAGTATCCATGACTATGGGCCTTATGAACAGGTTCAGAGTAGCACAACGAGCTATGGAGAGGGCTATGCTCGGGGTTTCTCTACGTGACGAATCAGAAATGAGGAGGTAGAGACTCGTAGAAGAACGAAAGTGATATAGCCCAGCGGATTAGCAAGTTGAAGTGGCAGTGGGCAGGGCGCATAGCTAGAAGAACTGATGGTCGTTGGGGTTGAAAGCTTCTCGAATGAAGACCACGGACTGGGAAGCACAACATAGGACGGCCACCGACCATAGGTGGACAGACGACCAGATTAAGATCGCAGGCAGGGGCTGGATGCGGGCCGCTTCCAACTGGTCCTTGTGGAAATCAATTGGGGAGGCGTATGTCCAGCAGTGAACGTCATATCTCATCACAACCTCTGTTGGACATAGGCCTCCCCAATTGATTTCTATATCGTCTGTCCATCTATGCCGTGTCCAGACCTGACCAATGCGCCGTATGCGCGGCGCTGAACGGCGCGCGAACGGTGTGCTGGCTCATTCGTCAGGTCTGGACACTCCCTAACATTTCTCACGTTGTACCTATGGCATATATATACAACATATTGATAGGATTAGTATACTGAATCTACGAATTCGTGTACTGCATTCTCCATTTGTGTAGCCAATGTATTCTGTGTTGGTACAGTTCACAAACTGCGTTGATATCCGGCTTCAATGTCCGGACTGCAGCTTGCCAGATGTTTGGGGATTGCTTCCATGCACATACTAACACAGAGCAGGAAAAGCTTCTTTATGTATAGATAAGCGAGGCTTTTCTTTTTTACATATAATAAGTTTGCGTTTGACAACTGTCTCACCTGATGTTAAGTGATAACTTTGTCTAGGATTTAGCACGAGGCTACCACAAACCCTTAATTAAAAAAAAAATTATACATATGATTCCTATCTGATTTGATGGTCAGCGATGCGGTCGGAGATGGAATCAATCACTCTTGAATGATTTCGTACCCTCTTAAGGACAGCTGCCTCATCACAAACTGTGACAAAACTTGGGCAAAAATCTGTAGCGTCATTGTACATTTAAGCCATTTCGATCCACTTTATTACAGTTAATCCCACTTTCCACTAGTATTATAAAGGCAACAATTTATGTGTATGTGTGTATATTTGTTACTCCTTCACGCTCAAACAGCTACACTAAATTCGATGAAATTTGCTATGGAGATGCTTTAGACCCTGGATTAACACACAGGCTGCTATTCATTCCGAAAATAATTGCTATTCCCGTCGGATAAGCAAATAATTCAAAAACAACTGTGAGTCTTTCACACTCACACGGCTATACCGATTTAATAGAATATTTTATTTAATAATTATAACTTCGCAAAAAGGATATGACGTTTAAAATGTTTCTTTGTTCATTGTATTGACGTCATTCTAGCCGGAACTTACGTTCAAAGAGACAGGGACGGTATTCTGAAGTCATCAAGGGTTCGAGTCTCATTAGAAGCCCAATTTTCCCTTAAAAAGTTGTATATAACGTTTCGTAAAAAGAAATCCGAAGAATCCGAAACAGATACAAAATCTTTGTTGTAACGCTTATCGAAAGAAATATTTTAAATATTGTGTTTGAAAAAACAAAACCCGGTTTAATTTGTGACTTCTAATTCGAGCTAGTGTATGTACATCGTAACCTTCTCACATAATACGCTGTTAAAGTTCCAGGTAACTGTTTAATTACTCCGCTGAGACTGCGATAAAAACTCTTAATGATCTCCGTAAAGTCCTGAAGTTACGCTGGAAAGAAAATAATAGTGTTATATCAGTTTCCACCCCAGTGAAGTGTATAAAATACTCAAGGGATTCTTTATTCATGGGTAAACTAGAGCTAAACGTTAAATTGGAAATTTGTTATGTAGGTGGTACATTTTAGACAAAGGATTACGGCGTTTTTATACAGAATATTACTAATACGATAAATTATTTATTTGAGTAATTCGGTGTTTTCTCAGGCTTATAGTATCATCATCATCATTTCAACCATAGGACGTCTACTGCTGGACATATGCCTCCCCCATATAGGAGGGATTTGCTAATACTCACCACGCTTGGCAGGCGGGTTGGCGAGCGCAATATGAATTCCGATCCTCGGAAGGCGTTGCTGCCCACCTTCTGGAACGTGATCCCTTAGCCGACTCTTACGGCACCCGCGGGAAGAGATGGGGGAGTACTATTCTAGGCCGGTACCACCACGGCACATAGTAGGCTTATAGTAACTTACCTTAATATTCTTGGGTTTATACGTATAAACCTAACAAACGGCCAATAACCCTTTAACATGTTTTTGACGTGATAACGTTTTATAAATTGATAAATACCAGCAACACTCATGAAAAATAGTAACGTTCCGCGTAACGTTCCACCTGAGTTTTGTATTACATAAAATAATCAAAGTCAAAGTCAAAGTCGAAGTCGAAGTCGAAGTCGAAGTCAAAGTCATAAATAATTATGACGTTATCACGTAAATCTATCGTCCGTAAACCGACTTTACAGACAACCAATTTTTTTTTGTATATATCAATTGGCTTTAACTTGCCCAGCAGCTGATGTCCTACGGTCGAAACGTAGATTACTAATGGCTGAACTTGGTGAAATAATTATTTAAATACCATAATACTACTTCGTACCATAATACTTCGTCTACTTTCTCTTCTACTAAATTCCTAGAAGACCTTTAAATCTATACTAATAATATGAAGAAGACAGATTTGATTGTTTGTTTGCATTGAATAGGCTCCGAAACTATTGAACCGATTTGACTAATTATTTCACTGTTGAGATGGTATATTGTAGAATATCCCCGGGTGACATAGGCTTTATATTTCGAAAAAAATTAGGTTAATTTCGACTAAAATTATTAATTAAAAATTATTATAAATTAATTTAATATTAATAAAATACTAGTTGACATTTATTTGTAGATATTTATTGTAACAAAAGAGTGCAATAAAGAGCTATCTTTAGAATCGAAGAGGTTCTAAATTCAAAAGCAAGTTTTGGAGGCATTATGTATCTTGCCTCCAAACATGAGGATTATAAATGGAATGTCTGTTTGTCGATTCTTGAAAAAAAAAAAGAAAAAAATTAAATTAAAATGGAAGTTTAATTTAAAGTGGTTTTTTTTTTTTTTTTTTTTTATTATTATTTTTATTTATTAACATTCACACAAGGTCTTCAGGTCCCAAACTAGGCAGAGCCTGTGCTATGGTAACCTGATGACTGATATATATATATATATATATATATATTTATATACATATACACACCCAGACACAGGTCAAACATATATATATATATATAGTCCTCCTCATCGATTTCGATGACGGCGACCCTTGCTATCATTGCTTTCTTGCGTGAGCCCTGTAGTGGCTCGCTATCCCAAACTTGGACTTAAAAACCCTATCACAAGCGCTACAATAAAGTTGGCCCGCAGAATTGTAGGTGTAGTTGTAGGTGGGCTTAGGTCTTTCTTTATGTAGTTGTCGTTTGTGTTCCAAATTTAGGAGTCGGCTTTCTTCAAACCTTTTGGTAATTTTGTAAATTGTAGCTCGCCAGGATGATTTCTGAGTGGCCTGCTCCTCCCAACTGCCAGAGTCTATTCCACAGATACTGAGATTCCTTTTAAAAACATCTTTGTAGCGAAGATACTGGCCTCCCTGCTTTCGCTTACCATCTGCCATCACAGAATAGAAGACAGCTTTCGGCATACGATAGTCATCCATTCGCAGTACATGCCCGCACCATCTAAGCTGACGATTTATTAACAGAGCCTCCATGCCAAGTATATTCGAGCGTCGTAAGACCTCAGTGTTAGCCACTCGATCCTGCCACTTTATCTTCATGATCGATCTTAGACATCTTAGATGAAATGTGTCAAGTTTTTTTATGTCTGTTTTGTAAAGGCACCAGGTCTCAGATGCATACAAAAGCACTGATAAAACAAGCGCCTTGTATACATCAAGCTTGGTTTTCAGCTTCAGGTCATGGGACCTCCAGACACGACCATTTAGACGCCCGAAAATAGCAGCGGCTTTAGCAATGCGTGACGGAATCTCCGATGCAAGTGTATTATCGGGTCTAATCATGCTTCCGAGATATTTAAAAAGACCCACTTCTTTCAATGACTTCTCACCTAGCTTTAGCATTCTACTATCAGCAGAACCGCCTCTCGGTGGCTGTTTCAGAATTTGGGTCTTAGAAGCACTAATAACTAGACCAAACCTTTGACATGATTCATGCAATGCGTCCACGCAGTTTTGGAGATCTGACATATTATTAGACAGAAGGCATACGTCATCAGCGTATAGAATTTCTTTAATATAGATTTCCTGCACCTTTGATTTAGCTCTAAATCTTGAAATATCAAAAACGCCCTTTTCAGTTCTTACTAGCAATTTGATCCCATCACTGCATAACCGAAGTGCGTCCTTCATCACAGCTGCAAAGTATATAGCAAAGAGTGTTGGGGCCATTATACACCCTTGTTTCACTCCACTTGTAACCAGGATTTCATCAGAAAAATCATTTTCATGTTGAACCTGTGCCTTCATACCATAATGGAATTGGCGGATAAGGTTGATAATTTTTTTGGGAAATCCTGTTTTTGCAAGAACAACCCATAAGGCCTCACGTGGAACTCTATCAAATGCCTTTTCTAAATCAATGAAGCACATGTAGAGAGGCTGGTCATGTTCCAAACTTTTTTCCTGGAGTTGCCTAATTACAAATATAGCATCAATAGTACCTCTTGCAGGTCTAAAACCACATTGAGTTTCTGGAAGGTACTTTTCTGCTACTGTACTGAGTCTGGTGTTAATTATGTGTGCAAGTATCTTCCCAGCACTGGAGAGGAGTGATATTCCTCGATAAGAGCTGCAATCGGAGATATCTCCTTTGCCTTTGTACAGCTTGCAAATAACAGAGTCCCTCCAGTCCTGTGGAATGTCCTCATTTTCCCACACTCTTACGATAAGACGGTAGAGCTCATTTACAACATTCTTTCCGCTGTACTTGTAAACCTCTGCGGGTAATTGGTCCCTTCCGGGTGCTTTGGAATTTCTTAGACGTTTTATTGCTCCTACAAATTCATCAAAGGCTGGCGGGTTAGACAACTCTTCACAGACCGGAAGCTGCTCGAGGGAGGTGATATGCATAAGGTCACAATTTTCTACATCAGGATTCAGAACATCCCTGAAGTGCTCTGCCCAACGCAGCAGAATATCACCTTTATTTGAGACACGGTGTTGCTTGTCTCGAGAGTACATTGGCACGTTTTTTCGTATACGAGGGCCAAATACCAATTTAATTCCTTCAAAAAATTTTCCAGTCTGATGGGTGTTGGCGTAGGTCTGAAGTTCAGAGGCTTTGTTGCTCCACCATTTGTCCTTCATTTCGCGCACCTTAGATCGAAACTTTAAAAGTGCGTCATTGTTAGCACTTGCGTGCGAAGGCTTGCTATTTAGTTCAGACCTATGTATTTCAACTAACTTGCGAATCTCTGTATCCGATGCATCAAACCAATCCTGGTTTCTTTTTTGTGGCTTTCCAACCGTTTTCAAGGCAGAGATGTAGAGCTGCTTAGAGAGCGACTTCCATTCATCATTACTGGTGGAAAAATCTGCTTTTATCAATGCAGTGGCAAATGTCTGGTCCAACTGTGTACCAATATCGGCAGACTGGATCAAATTTGAAACGGCAAGCTTCGGTGCGATTTTGTGGGGAGCTCTACGTGGTGATTTTATCTGTAAGTATATTTTGGACCTGATGAGACGGTGATCAGTCCATCCAATGGCTCCCCGCATCGCTCTCGTTATAAGAACGTCACGAAGATCTTTCCGGCGGACTATGACATAGTCCAAAAGATGCCAATGTTTTGATCGTGGGTGCATCCAAGAAGTTTTATGTTTATCAGCAAGCCGAAAGAAGGTGTTGGTTATGCTCAGACCAAATTCAGCACATAACGATAGTAGCATTAAGCCATTATCATTACATTTTCCAACACCTTGCTTTCCGATAACCCCCTTCCAAGTGTTATGTTCTTGACCTACCCGGGCGTTAAAATCCCCCAGTAATACGATTTTATCTTGTCTTGGGATCACTTCAAGAATTAGACGTAGCTGCCGATAGAATTCTTCCTTGACGTCGTCTGATGATGGTAAGGTTGGCGCATAAGCACTTATAAAATGAACGTGCTTGTTTTTTGCTATTGGAAGTCGTAGAGTCATTAGGCGATCGTTCACGCTTTTGGGCAGTTCACAGAGATCTCGGGCTACACTCGTTCGAATAGCAAAACCAACACCACTTCCCGCCTTTTCGCCTAGTGGGCGTCCGCTCCAATAGTATGTATACCCGCCAAGATCCTCACACAACTCGCCGCAATCACTAAGATGGGTCTCACTCACAGCAGCTATATCCACTTTGTACCGTGCCAGCTCTCTAGCAATAAGGGCAGTTTTCCTTTCCGGGCATATATTATTGTCGTTATCTAGCAAAGTTCGAACATTCCAAGTTGCAATATGGATCTGTTTGGTTACATTATTTTTATATCGACCGCGATGTGTTTGGTGCCTAGGCGCCCGCGGTTTGGCACCTAGATAGATTATGAGATGAACTATTTTTAGGCCACCTTTTCTAGGCCCCTCCCCTGTTCACGGGAAAGCAGAGTGATCCTAAATAGGGCTGCTCTGTCACCGGTCGTGCTGCCGAACCCGGAACCTCATCTCGATCGATTCCGAGAGCGACCACTCTCAACAGGCCGCCTGTATGCAGGGTATCAACTAGAACCTCGGTACACCGATACCTAAACCCTACCGTCTCCACCCCATCGCTACAGGACTTTTAAAGTCAAATCCGAGCAAAAGAATAGCAAGAGTCATCTGCGCGTGAACATATTTATAGTGGACATGCGGTTGCGCTCGTGCATATCCACTCCCTCGTCACAAACCTCTGGATTCCAATGGGTCAGAAGACTGATACGATTGGCAGAGGATGAGATGCAGTGAATAACCGTATGTCACTAAAGGATCCTGACAAACGCTCTTTAAGGCATTTCACATGGCCTTGCTGCTTCGCCTTGACAGCCGGTAGCGAGTGTCTATCGACGATGATCGCCTGTCTCACCGAAGCAGACTTTATGTACTAAATGGCGGATCAACCAGAAGCTATAATTGCTCATAGCCCCCTTCGCTAGTTTAGCCCACGGTCGAAGTGGTTTCCGGGGTGTGGCCGCTGTGTACAATACAGCTACTGGGAGCCACTAACGAAGAGATTGTAGGGAATCCGAATTAGCACTTGGGCATGGTTACTTTCTGCGTGGTAGTGCAGCCGACCAAGCAACATGCAACTTAAGCAGGATGGCTTGTTTCCCTATTACACCCCAGGTCAAACATACATGTTCATGCACACAAATGTTTGACCTGTCCGGGAATCGAACCCGGGACCAGCGGCTCAGAAGGCAGTGTGCTACCAACTGCTCCAACCGGCCAGTCAAAAAAAAGAGTGCCAGGAGTATAGGAAATGATAACAGCTCAGTTGTCTATTCCAATGGTAGTAACTAATGTTATAATTATCTAAATTATATCTTAGTTATTTATATATTTTTCGACTAACTACGTTCATTTTTATAAAGTTGTAAGATTTAAAGTAGATTGTATTGATTTCGTGTGATCGGTCGAGACTTCGACGGCTTGCTTGTGATTTGTTCAAGAGGACTTGACCAATCACAAGCAAGAGTATAACATTGGGGGGTAAGCGAACAGGCAACGCATTTTGGAAGTATGCCGCCATTCGTTTTCCGACTTTTGTCTGAGTAACTTGTATCGTGCCGCTGTAGGCTTTGTTAAGTAAGATTGTACCTCTAAATATATATAGCAATAGCAACTAAAGCAATAAAGCTGATTTTCAAGTTCACAAAGAGTGTTTTTGATTCAAAGTCCTTGCTTCTGAGTGTTAAACCAGTACGGTTAATACTAATAACTTAATTGGTTTCCACCTTTGCTACTTTGTTCGTATGCTACAATGGTATAAAGCCTTGAACGAAATATCAATACCGTAAACTACTTCTGTAGTTTATATATACGCAATCGTATCGCGTCGAGTACCTAAATATAAAAGCTACGATTGTTGAAGGATGCCTACTGCGAGTACCTGCGTTTTAATCGATTAAAAAAGTACCTATTTAGGACTGTTTCCGTGGCTCAGTGGTCAGTTACCTGACTTCTGAGTTTCCGGAGCCCTGGGTTCGAGTCCCGACAGGGGCAAACGTTTGTGCGATGAGTGCAGGTGCTTGTCCCGGGTCCCGGTTTGTGTGCTGTGATTGTGTGTCCATGCCTCCCGCAACACTGGGAATCCTAGTGCGGATTTGAGTGTAATAAATAAATAAATTAAAAAAAACTACTATGTAACTATTAGACTTTTTGGCCTTTAGAGGCTTATTCATCTATAGACAATTTTCCTGAAACTTTTTGTTTGCGGTTACAAAGAGTTATGAAATAAATTACCCGACCTAAAACGCGACGCACGAGTCTATGCAAAGTAATTATTTTCTCACTAATTCTCCGTCTCACGCTATTCCAGCAACAAAGTTGTGTTCGTTAAGTTTAGGCCGATGTTTCAGCCAACTAATGGCTTAGTAGAAATTTGCATATTGCACCCCGACTGTGCAGCCATAAAATATAACTATGTTGCTCGGGCTGGGGTCGTAACTACTTTTGATAATTGTCAATTTATCACACATATAATTATAACACCATCTGACAATAATGTTCATCAAAACATTCAGCAAATTGTTTTTCTTTATTTTTGTTTTATTTAACGGCAGTTTAAATTTGTATTAAGAAGTACATAAAACGACTGTTATACGGTAAAATAACTGTTTATGTAAACGATTTTTTTCTCAATATATTGAGTGTAGTTGCCAATTTAGATGACGGCAAAACAAAAAAAAACTTTCATTTGTTATTGGGTACTTTCTAAATGTAGATATTACTTTCATGAGTAAAGTAGTTTTATTTTTTCTCACATTCGAACCAAGGCACTAGGATTCCCTGTGTCGCGGGAGGTATGGACACAAAAAAACAGCAATAACAGCACATAAACATCCAGGACCCGGGACAAACACGCACACTCATCGCATAAATGTTTGCTCCTACCGAGATTCAAACGTTGGGTCCCGCAGACCCAGAAGTCATGTCACTGACCACAGAGCCACGGCGACGAAAAAAAATCCTTTATTTGTAAGTGTGTAACATGCCAGTATTACGTTATTACTTGTTAGTATAATATTGTATTAGTATAGTGGTTACATTAATTTTCGCAAGTAAATTAAGTTTCTTTATATTATGTAGAAACTCCTCCACTGCTCGAATCAATAGGTTCCATATAAAACCACTATCAAAACTATACTTACATAAATGAACTAGCGTAAAAATAATTACCACAGTAATATAAATAGGTTTTTCAATGGGCCAATGCCATTATTAAAATAAAATCTATTAACTAATTACAATACTACATCTACTAGCTATTGTCAGTCTATAGATAAATCAAATGCTCTAACCCGCTTCCAGTTGGCGGCGTGCCCAGAATGCTAGCAGCATTATCACGTTGAATTGCAATGCTGATCTGTTGAGCACAATATTTGCCAGCATTTTGGTCACGCGTCGCATCGATCAAACGCTCTGATAAGTTTTGGAAAATGCGATGAGTTTTTCAATTGAATTTAGTAATTAAGCGAGTTCATTATATGCTTTTTAGGTTTATTTGGCACTAAAACTAATGACGCGTAAATCGTTCACCGAAAACATCGGCTAGCGCAAGTGATATCAAAAAAAATATTATTTTGCCACCGCCGCGGTTTTCTGGCTTTCACCCATCCAATATGCCTGTCTCATATATAAGTTTCCTACTTTATTGGTTGAAACAAAACAATGTCAAGTCAATTGCGAACTCTATTTGGTTGCGATAAAGTCGGATTCGCATTGGGAAGTGCATGTCCAGTTAGCACTGGTGAAATGTGCATCTGTTAAATGGTTGTCTCACAGAGCTGCCAACAATTCTGTAGGTAAGTACACCCAAAGGACATTAAGGTGCTTTACCGTTGTAGCCCCTACTGACGGTTTTCGAAACGAAAATGTTTTAAGCGCTGGCAATGAATTGTACACTAGAACAACAAAATTTAGCGCTAATTCCTAAATACCCCCCCAATTGGGGGGTTATTTTTAGTTTCACAAATTATTTTCCGCAGAGTTTGCAGTGCAATTGCACTGTATTGTTACAGTCACATATTGCTGTTCCTAATAAATCTAATTGCAAGTATGTAAACTCTAAGGTTTTCACGGCCGGCGTTGCATGTTGTATGTATTGCTTCCGGGCTGTTTGGCCGTCAGTAACAGAGAAGACGCCGCAAAGGAGAGTTCTACGCTCTTGTCGGCGCTCGGACCTGAACCACTGAAGATGTCGACCGCAGTGATCGACGAAACGTCTGGAACAAAAGTTAAGAACACTTCATGAAATAAATGGAGATACGGGTATTTAATTACAATGTTCAAATTAATCGTTTTCATTGCCGCAAACAAGTTATCAAACAAAACTCCATTTAATTTAGAATTATTATTCCCTACAGCCAAAGAATTTTTAAGTTAATAAAAGTTAATTAAATAATTTTATTAAATTTATAAGGTTTTTATTTTAAGTTAGATTATTTTATTGCTATTCTAAATTATTTTTAAATTATGTTAATGTTACCTTGTTAATGTTGTGAATGTATGGAATAAATAAATTCACTTCTTAAATAAAGTAAAAAAAAAGCCAAAGAATAGACAAACAACTTTTGAGTGTGATGGCACACATTAAAATAAGAATGTTATGCGCATAAATCGTGGTAACCAAACTATTCAAAGTTTGCGTTTCCGAACTCATTACCGTATCTTTGTAAAAATGAAACTATCCAATTAGGAACTATAACTGCCGAGGCGTGTGTAAATTCAATGGAAGGCGGTTACTTATATTAACGGTGTTCGTAACTAAGAAATATTCGTGACCAAAACACGTCAGATGTGGAAACAAATGCGAAACTTTATGTTTTGTTTTTTTAATACCGATTGTTCAAAAAAACAAAAAAAAAACCGGCCAAGTGCGAGTTGGACTTTGCACCAAGGATTCGAATTAGGAGGAATTTATGCTTTTCGCAATTTTTCCTTTATCTGTGCTATAAGACGCTGCTTCGTACCAAATTTCGAGATTCTGAGTTCACCGGAAGTACCCTGTAGGTTTTGATTCCCTTGAGAATGTTGAAAATTGACGGCATAAACGGCTGTATCTTTTGATTGCGTTGGCTTAGAAGTTTGATTTTTTCACAGCGCCAAGGGACATTACGACTGGTATTTGATATGAATTTTAGCTTGATGCCTCCATGAGTTCCTGAGAAAAAGGGTCTTGCCAGACAGACAGACCGACAACAAAGTGATCGTATTAAGGTTCCGTTTTTTCCTTTTGAGGTATGGAAATCTAAAAATGAGCTTACACGCTTAGACTAACACGAGGAAAATATTACCATAAAAGGATGTTTTAGTTGTAAAATGTCCTTGCAAATTGCCAAATTGAGTATTTTATTTACTAAAGGAAAATTGTATGAAAAAAATTATGAAACAGTTTTATGTAAGAAAAATAATCCCTCGGCTGAATGAAGGAACAAATTTAGACAGCTGGTAGAGTGTTACTTATAAAGCTTAGTTGGCAAAGCGACAGGGACGGTATTCTGTAATCATGTGTCTTAAGTCTGCTGGTAGCTGAACCTTTTCTTTCAAGAATTTGAACGAAAGCTTTGAATATTTGTGGTGATAAGCTGTTTATAAAAGGTCTATGGGCGCGTTTCAGACGAACCCTTTTAGCGTACACTCGGAAGGATTATTCTGATGATTGTTGTACGATAAGAAAAAAAAAATCATGTTCTTCGTTTTATATGTGCGTTAGAATATTGCGATGGTGACATTCATCTAACTTTTAAACACGTCCATCAGTTTAAAGAAAGAGAGTGAACAGCTAATTTCGATCAAAGTTTTAACTAGCCGGTTGGCGCAGTTGGTAGCACTCTGCCTTCTGAGCCGCTGGTCCCGGGTTCCATTCCCGGACAGGTCAAACATTTGTGTGTATGAACATGTCTGTTTAACCTGTGTCTGGGTGTGTATATGTATATAAGTATATATATCAGTCATTAGGTTACCATAGTACAGGCTCTGCCTAGTTTGGGACCTGAAGATCTTGTGTGAATGTTAATAAATAAATAAGAAAAAAAAAAAGAAAGTAGTTGCATCTGAAACGGAAGATATATGCAAAATAAACGAGATTTTAAAAAACTATTTAAATGCGACTTTTCCTATTTCTTCATTTTTAAGTCCGTCATTTCACAATAAAGCAAAATTGATGTCATGCAGCAGACTTGTCATAAAAATAAAAGCCAAATTTATTACAGAAGAATCTTATTATGTGCCTGAATCCAAACATATTCACAATTTATTTCACCCACATTGGACAAAGTAGCAATATTCTAATATTTTATTTTATAGATTCGGCTGGTACTGGTGCTGATGTTTTTCTAAAAAATCTATTGTTACCCACATCAGAATGAGCCCAGCTTTTGCAAAAAGTTTTTTAAAAAGTATCAAGGTCAGTAAGCTGAGCTCACTGCTGGGACACAGGTCTTCTTTTTAGAGAAAAGAGTTCGTCATAATTGTCTAATATAATCGTAGTCTAACTATGTCTCTAACTGTGTCCTGAGGCAACCAATCGGACCGACGGCATTATATCTTTTTTATTTTTTTATACTGTATAGATCTAGCGATTGACCACTATCTCACTTGATGGTCGAAGATGTTATCACGCTAGACCTAGAATACGCACTGGCTCTCAAGGACTGCTGCCTGAACACATCGTCATTTGTATAAATGACGTGTATGCGTCGTTCGAGTTAGGAAAGAAGACCGTTTTTGCCACAAATGCCAATATCCCAAATCGAACGCTTGTTCAGTTGTACACTACTAAAAACACCACTTGTCAATGCCGAACACGCCTATCATTAGAATATGAATCTTCCTGATATCCATTGGCGAGTAGTAACATTACTTTATAAAACAGCCATCTATTATCAAGTTGCCTTAGTGTAAAACTAAGGCAACTTGATAATAGATGGCGTTTTAAGCAACACTAAGCCAATGAGTGTTTGGTTTCCCCGCGCGTAGAGTAGATCCGTCTTACATAGGTCTTCAGGCCATGAGCCGCGGAGGATCAATCCACGCGAGCTTTTTGGTATCTTCAAAGAATAAACACTCCACGTACGACATGTATTAGGCCCCATAATTGTATTCTCAATCGCAGTTTCAAATATAACAACCTGAACGGCCCGTCGCTGTCCATCCTATCATATTATGGTTTGGGCTTTGGATTACTGACACAGTGCAAGCTAGGTTATCAAATGAGGCTATCTGGTCGCAAGCTTCCAATTCCAATAACGATAGACACGCTTGCTCTAGGTAAACTATTGCACCTGGTTCCTACTACCTACTACAAACTAATATTATATTAATACGGTTTCAAGCTTACCGCTGCGTGATATCACTGGACAACCATGATTGGAGTACTTCAGGTCACAACATTTTAATTTAAGTGCGGAAATGCTAAAAGTTTATATAGATATACCTTACTAGTTACGCCCTCGGTTTCACCCGCATGGATTACGGTTTTCCCGTTACCTCAATTAACCCACGGAAACTATCCTTTTTTGGGGATAAAAGTAGCCTATATTTAGGTTTTAGGTTATGTTCCAGGGTTTTTACCATACCAAATATCATCGGAATCAGTGTAGCTGTTTGAGCGTGAAGAAGTAACAAAAATACACACATACACAAATAGAGACACACACTTTCGCATTTATAATATTAGTAGGATTATACATATATACATTACATACATATAAAGGTGTCAAATTATTCTTGGTGTACAAATTATTTACATTTTTTTATTAATAAGTTAAAACCTATATAATTCGATTTCCAGTACTAATATAACGTATTCAACACTTTAAAAAAAAAAAGTCCATCATAGGTTTTTATACTAGGTCAGAGACGATGTGGTCAAAGATGTCACACGTCTGAATCTGAACACACTATGTGTTTTGGTGAGACAAAATCAAATGATAAAGCATTATTATAGATACCTACAAAATTTTTGTTCGTACTTTGGCTATCAATTCAAAATAAAGATCATCAAAATCGGTTTCAATGTTGTTGGCTGAAAACGGATTCATCACCAATCCAACCTGGCTTTTTTATACTGTATAAATCTATCGTTTGACCACTATCTCACTTGATAGTCAGCGATGATGCGATCGAAGATATTATTTCGCTATATCTATAATACTTACTGGCTCTCAAAGAGTGCTGCCTGAACACACTATTTGCTTGGTGACAGTTTTTTTTAACTTGATGGTGGTAACTAGTCAGGTGGATACTCTAAAGTTCCCTACCCCCATGCTGGGAATTTGATAACGGTCTTACTTTCACCGGAAGCTCAAGTTATTGGTGGGGATCAAACCAGTGTCCGTCAGTTTGACAGGCGACGCTGTCGTCGATACTCCTATCTTTAGGTGAAAACCTGTGTCCTCAGTGTGGAACCTGGGACAGTGGGAATCCTAGTGCGGAGGTTTTTTTCTACATCACATTCACACCCCCGCACTAGGATTCCCTGTGTCGCGAGAGGCATGGACACACACAATCACAACACACAAGTGCTGTTTGAGTGTGAATGAATAACACGATTTTCCTATAAATCCTGAGAATGTTGATATTTAGATATTTTTGAGAAATAAAACGCTTCAAACTCAATAACTCTAAAGGTGAAACCTATAGACCGTACCTCGACTTTGCTCTGACTTAACTTATGCAATAACTTCTACTTTGAGAAAATAGAAATTTATGAACGTAAAAATTTCTTCATAGTTTAAGTATTTTTTGAGCATATATACACGTATATATGACAAGTTACGGAAAACTCAGATGTTACCCATATAATACCATAGATTAAACAATATACACCGATGCGTTTCGTTTTTCCAGACATTTTAAGATCTCCGATAATTTCGCAAATCTTGTATACAGGTTGTATGAACCTCTGTCGCTGCTATAGTTTTTTATAGAATGTCATGTGTACCAGCGCATGAAAACGAAAAATCAACACAGGCGTACAGTGACCTCACGCTAAAAATATAAAACACGCGAAGGTAAAACAAGGTATAATACCTTGAATTGTGGATTAAAACTAATCTACGTTTCTGTCCTACCTGATTCACGCTAATGGCTCAGTAATTTTAGCTGAATTAGGTATAAGTAGGCTAATTACATTTACTATACCTAGTTCAGGTGAAATGACTCCAGCATCAAAGTCCACCAAACCTGAGAAAAGGTGTTTAGACTTCAAAGACAAAGTTAATCTTTGCCAAAGTCTAGATGGCCAAGGGCATTGACACTCCAAAAAATAGGAAGAGGAAAAAAATAGCGCTATAAATAGATATAAAATCTAAACACATACTATAAATCTAAAGTTTGTTTGTTTGAACGCAGTAATCTCAGAATCTTTGGTTGGAATTGATAAAATATTTCTGGGTTAGATGGCTCATTTATAGAGATAGGTTTTAGGCTATATAACATCACGCTAACGAGTACAACTGTGGTAAGAGAAATACCGTAATCCACGCGGGTATAACCGCGGGGCGCACACCCATAAATTACGTTATATATTTAACTAAGAACGGGTAAATTATATTATAGCCCCAACAATCGTTGCGTCTTTTTACAGTTAAGTGCGTACGTGCCCTGTTCGCTTTTATATACTGAAAATGATTTGTTAAGTTTCAAGATTTGTTTTAAATTTATATATTTCGCGCGTTATGATTAAAATCTGGAATTACTTACGTGCCATTTCGTGTATATACGAATAGGATGTTCGCGCCATGTCATATGACATTAACAAATAATAAAGCACACAATAAAAAAAAGTCATAGAGCGTAAGGGGGATGGAAGCACCATCGCCATTAGCGTGTAGCACACAAGCATCCAAGACCCGGAACAAACACCTACACTCATCGCAGAAATGTTTGGAATGAAACTCGTTGCCCGAGTCTGTGTTTCCCGATATGTACAATCCTGGAGTCTTCAAGTCGCGAGTGAATAGGTACCTTCTAGGTTTGCGTGCTAAATCCTAGACAGCGTCATCATAGAACATCAGGTGAGACAGTTGTCAAATGCAAACTTATAATATGTAAAAGAAAAATGTTGTCCTCTACCGGAACTCAAACCCAGTGCCCCGGAGACCCAGGAGTTTCGTCACTGACCACTAAGCCACGGCAGCCGTCATTTAAGTGGAACAAGATAATCACTTCCATTGTAACAGATCAGCGTCTACTTCAAACAATTTAACATTTCTGACATTTTCCAAATTACTTGCAAACACAGCATGATAATAATAAACCTCATTACTTTGAAACATTCGCGTCTCCCGCTCACTTGTTTTCGTTTAAAACATCGCTGGAGCTCAATATTAATTTTCTTCATTGAATTAGTTTCAAAACGGAACAAATTCTGTTCATCAATACTTGTCAACGGCAAACTTATTAGCATTACTAGTTAACATTAGTGAGACCTTCATTACCAGTTTCAAAGGAAAGTGAGCTGGCTATGAAAGTATTTTCGTAGAGCTAGCTGAGGATTCAGTTCTACGCGGGCTCTACGAGAGCGCGGACGTCTACGACGTAGATATCATACCCCGTAGCGCGTTAGCAGCGCGTGCTTACAACGCGTGCTTCGACGGTGTTGTTTAATTCCAATAAATAGCTAGCTTTAGCTACTTTTGTGTATGTTCCAATTAATTTATATGACGTCATTCTTTTACTTTTTAAGTGATAACAATGAAACGTTAAGTGATATGAGAGTGACTGAATAGTGCATACGGTAACCTACTTAATGCCTCGTCATATAGGGGAGGTGAGTAATGACTTCCGTATTTAGTTTAATTAGTTAAAACCTCGCTTTTATTACGATGCCTATGATGGAAATGATAGGGATTTTATAAATTTTAGGTAAAGCTACTATATTATTGTTAATAGTTAACTATTCTTGAATTTTATATTAAAATATTACTAAAATAATTTTCCATGTCCTACAATTATTATCTTTTAAAAAATGACTGAGTCCAGTAATAATAAAAACTTATTAGTGAGTTCTTGTTATTATTTTTACTTGAAGCTATTAATTAACTATTTAATTGAACGCTGAAACCAATAGTAGACAATAAAACATAGCGTTCAATTTAGACAAAATGTTGACAAATGTCGGTCCAATTTCCAATTTCAAAAATATTTAAGCTTAGCGCAATTTTTGGAGTAAGGTTAGCAAAAAGGATTTTTTTTTTAAATGTGTGAATTGATACGCATTAGAATTGCCAAACTAATAATAGCTAAACATATTTTTATATATTGACCAGTTATAAGTACATTTATAAAATCAATCAATCAATATAAAACGATATCAATGAATCATCATAGTAATTTAATTTCTTTTTCTTCTTGTCCTTGTCCCACACTAGGAGGGGTCAGCACAACATGTTTTCCTCTTCCAGTCTCTTCTATCATTAGTCGTCTCAGTGCTAACACCTTTCGTAAACATATCATTCTTCACACAGTCCATGCCTTCTTCGGCCTTTCTCTAATATGTAGTAATTTAACTATCAATGGAAAACTTATAAATGGCCTTCATGGCTCTACTACCAGGGAAACAGAATAGGGATGAGATGATTGCATTAAACTTCGTCATCTCAATGCACTTTTACCAAAATATGAAATAGTTCATAATTCATTTATTTGGTAAAACTAATTTTAAAATCATTTTACTTACATGTATCAATTAGAAAAAAAATAGTTCATTAGAAAATTATTAACTACTTATAATAGTGTAATAAAAATAAGAAGTATATTTCCCGTGGGATAATTGAGGTAGCGGGAAAACCGTAATCTACCCGGGTGTAACCGCGGGGCTAGTAGTAAGAAATATTTTCAAATATATGGCACCATTACATACTCGCTCAAATAATTCGTGTTTGCATTGAGAGGAAATAAATGTCGTACTTTTATTTGTATCTAATATTTCCCGAATAATTCGGGAAATATATTAATGTACGTGATGTGTTTTGGGGAAATGCCATTTAATTTATTACATGTGATAAGCATTGGGAAATGGTTATGTAATATACAAGAGCAATAAATAACAATAAACGTATGTATTACGTGACTATTAGATGAGTCGTATAAATATTTATAATATTCTTCCGACGGAGTCAATGCACTAAAAGGTAGGATACGACTTATATTTTTATTTATTTATATGGTGGTACTTTCCAGTATGTGCAGTCTCAAATTCGTACAAAGAGCTATGGAGAGGGCTATGCTCGGGGTTTCTCAACGGGATCGAATCAGAAATGAAGATATCCGTAGAAGAACGAAAGTCACCGATATAGCCCAGGAGATTAGCAAGTTAAAGTGGAAGTGGGCAGGCTTCATCACATCATCACATTACACGACTATGAAAAAATTGGAATTTTGTATTTCCATCATATTTCGTAAATAGAACTTTCCTATAAATGTTAATTTTGGATAAAGAGCCGTGCCTAAAATAAAATACTAATAACTAATTACATTACTACAGCTACTACAAAAACATTTGAGCAATCCACAAGCTATTTTCAGCCTATAGATAACTCAAATGCTCTAACCCGCTACCAGTTGGCAGCGTGCCTAGAATGCTAGCAGCATTGCCACACTGAATTGCAATGCTGATCTGTCGAGCCAAATATGTGCCAGCATTTTGGTCACGCATTGCATCGATCAAATGCTTTGATAAGAATATTAAAACTCACGTTCATAATTACTTTACACTGTTTTTTACGGGTATAACGTGGTACTTACCCGTAGTCGATATCACGATCGACAATTGTTTCGGCTTCTTCCGGAAGGCTTCATCAGGATCTTGAGTGCGAGACGGGTTGTTACGACTAATGCACCGCACTCAAGATCCTGATGAAGCCTTCCGGAAGAAGCCGAAACAATTGTCGATCATGATATCGACTACGCGTAAGGCTAGCAGCATTGCCATTAATGTGGCAATGCTGCTAGCATTCTAGGCCCGCTGCCAACTGGTAGCGGGTTAGAGCATTTGAGTTATCTATAGGCTGAAAATAACTTGTGGATTGCTCAAATGTTTTTGTAGTAGCTGTAGTATTGTAATTAGTTATTAGTATTTTATTTTAATAAAGGCACCGGCTCTTTTTCCTCAATTAACATTTATAGGAAAGTTCTATTTACGAAATATGATGGAAATACAAAATCCCAATTTTTGATAGTCGTATAATGTCGACTTACTTATCAGCGCTGTCTGCCCCGCATCAAAGGCCCCAAACCGATCATTTTGCTGATCAATAGGCGATAGGTTAGCGATAGCGATTCGACCCTATAAGTAGTTTGTGTTGAGGGAATAACTTAATATGAAAAGGTTTGGACAGGAAATAGGTTCTTTTTGTCGTATTGTCTTGAAGTTTCATATACAAAGAGCCTTATGCATGTTACTAAAGTGTCATTCTGTAATTTTAGCAAACTTCATCATCATCATCATCTCAGCCATAGGACGTCCACTGCTGGACATAGGCCTCCCCCATTGATTTCCACATACTTCATACTGATAGCAGCAAACTTCATACTGATGCACAAAATGATTCAGCGATATAAAAAAATTATGTGTTTTTACACAATATTAATCTCAAAAATGGTACGTCAAAAATATCGAAATATGTAAACCTTATTATTTGATAAATAAAGAAACGTATATTCTAAGGTCAAATCACGTTTCAGATCGTGATTTATGCGTATATACCTACTCTTTGTTTTAAGCGCTCGAATTTTAAAAACTTTTTACACACTTGTGAATAAAACAGCAATTTCCTCACCGAAATCGATGAATAATACTAGCTATTGACAGCTAGACTGGTGAAATATTTTTGCGCGTGTCTGTGCGCGCGCTACATCATATTTCTACTGATCTTTGAGTATCCAGGTTGGTTCTTTTGTCTGAGCTACTGATAGACTTAGCCAAAAGCACATTTTAGTAAATTTGCAACTTCAAAAATTCAAAACACTAAAAGTGATTCCATGTTATTTTTACCAATATGAAAACGCTAAAAATATTGATCCACTTCAATGTGAACCTTTTTCATTACTACGATACTAAAGTTATTGTAATTTTTAGACTTTCGCGATTCGAACACATTGTTAATTGGAACACATGACAGTTATTTCAAACACATCTTGGAACACAGTGTGTGTGAGTGTTAGCGACCCGCCATTTTTTACCCTGAAAAAAACTGAAGATACTATCTGTGTTGTGTGTGGCAACCCTGTGCTTTTGCAGGGTTGTGACAGCCCTACAGTTTAACAAGATCAAGAGTGGGTTAGTTGGAGAAACTACGCGCTCTGACCGATACTGTCACCCGCATTTCTCCAGTCTTACCGTGACCACGACTAATGCAACTTGTAAAAAACTTACTAAATGTTTTTCACGCAACCAAGCCCCGTTCGATTTATTATTAAAGTTACTCGCAAATTCCCAAATTTGTTAAACTTTTACAGAAAAATGTTTCCAAACATCCGAAAAATTGTTCTTTTAATTAAAGACTCTCATTATGATCAAATAAAAACTTCTCCGAGATTGAATTTCTACTTACAAAGTTTGGAGGTTATAACATATTTTACTTTATTTTAATCCATCCTAAATACTTTCTTCCTCTTAAATGTATACAAGTAAAAATTATATTTATCTGTGAAATCAGAAATCAGAAATATTTATAGAACAACTGTGTGATATAAAAATAAAGATGTTACAATTTGAAATAGTTTCAACAGCCTGCCCAGTTTGAGCATTCAATAGTGGTCTTTAATATTATATTTTATACACATATGGTATATTATAAATGTTACAAATTTTACATACTTTACTACTACTTAATTTTACTAATTATACTACTTAATGTTACTGTGAAATGTAACCGTAGATATGAGTTATATGTAATGTTAAGGATACGCCATTACAGACCTTTGATGTTCACTTAACGCTATAACATTCGAGATAATTATACAATTAAGCAATCTCTAATAGGCTACTTTGTGTCGAATATTCGGTTAAAGTACAATCTAACATCTAAGTTTCCAAGCGTTTAATGAAAATGACTGTGGGTTACGAAAACAGACCGTGTTTTGTAGGAATGGCGTCTTTATGTTTACCGCGAGAGCTGTTGAAAGGGGTCATAAAAATCGTAGAATGGGTGTCGATAAGTGCTGTCGTATACAGGTTATATCTACTTGGTTAACGTCATTGTTCTCACGTTCACGGTAAGTGCATGCCGTGGCACAATTTTATCACAAATCTAGGTAGACGTAGCGACAACGTGAACGTAGAATGTGGATGCACTGTAGAACATGACCGCGTTATGACTTCCATACAAAAGAGAACTGATACATTGCTCTACTTACACGGAAGCAAAACTTCATTAATAGACATATAGTTTTATCTTCCTACTGTTATAATTATCTAAATTATACCTTGGATATTTATATATATTTTTTGACTAATTACGTTCATTTTTATAAAGTTGTACGATTTAAAGTAGATTGTATTGATGTCGTGTGATCGGTCGAGACTTCGACCAGGCGTGCGTTCAGCAGCTCCATCGGCCAAGCCATATCTTGCTCTGACAGCGGATGTGCGGCGTTCACGAATTCAATTAGAGCGTTATTTGCTCCACCTAATATTTGACCATGACCGTTCACGTCAACCTGTCAGAGCAAATTATGCTCGACGAGACCATAATCTTTCTACCTCTAGAATCGATCAAATCTTGGTCGGCTTTCAAAAGTGGCATATGCAGTAGTGACTATCATGTGATCCATGAACAATATAAGTGACTTCTTCTCCTTCTTCTGCATCATGCTATGAAGTAGCCGTTCGTGAGACATCGATCAAATATTGGTCGATCAATATTTGGCCGACGAAGCTTCTGAACGCAGCCCAGTTGCTTGTGATTTGTTCAGAGGTCTTGGACCAATCACAAGCAAGTACGAGTATAACGGTGGGGATAAGCGAACAGGCAACGCATTTTGGAAGTATGCCGCCATTCGTTTTCCGATATTTGTCTGAGTAATTTGTATCGTGCCGCTGTAGGCTTTGTGAAGTAAGATTGTACCTCTAAACATATATATCTATAGCAATAGCAACTAAAGCAATAAAGCTGATTTTCAAGTTCACAAAGAGTGTTTTTGAGTCTAAGTTCTGAGTGTTGGACCAGTACGGTTTATACTACGTGATAAAAAGTTGCCTTTTGAGTAATTATTTTAGAGCGAGTACTGTTTAAAGAAAGAAATTTAAATGGCATGTAACATTTGAAAATGATTTGGTGTGTTTGAAATTTGAACTACTTAAGATAGATACAATCCGTATCTTAATGGAGGCTGAAAGTTGTCATAATAGTTAGCAATTTAAATGTTAGTTATAATACGAGTATAGGTGCGCGTTATTAGGTTAAACTTAAAGCGCTTTAAGTAGGTTATCTAGAAAATTGATAAATAGATAGCTTTTTTAAATAATAAATAGGCCGATTGCTCTCATACCAGTATTTTCAAAAATAATCGAAAAAGTTATGCATAGCAATCTAAATGATTTTTTCGAAACATATAACGTGTTCTCAGAAGTTCAGATAGGGTTTAGCAAAAACAAATCCATTAATCAAGCAGTATTTAAATTTCTTCATACTATTATGACTGGATTAAATAAGAAGGAGCTAGTTTCGGCATTATACATGGACTTGACTAGCGCGTTTGATTATGTTAATCATGAAATTTTGTTGCACAAATTGGAAATGTATGGTGTCAGAGGCAATGTTTTAAATCTCTTTAAATCGTATTTGTGTCATAGAAAGCAATGTACACAAATCAAAGAAATTAGTTCAAAAACTAAAAAAGAGGTTGTGTACCGATCGATATTTATGGATGTCAAACAGGGAGTACCACAAGGTAGTATACTGGGTCCTTTATTGTTTATAATTTATATAAACGATCTTCCAAATCACATCCTAAACCATAACATGGTCTTATTTGCAGATGATAGCACAATTATGTTTACCAGTAAATTAAAACATGACATTGAACTAGATATGAATAAAACTATTGATGTAAACTCTAAGGCTTTCACGGCCGGCGTTGCATGTTGTATGTATTGCTTCCGGGCTGTTTGGCCGTGGTCTATGTGAAACTTTTGTTCCAGACGTTTCGTCGATCACTGCGGTCGACATCTTCAGTGGTTCAGGTCCGAGCGGCGACAAGAGCGTAGAACTCTCCTCCGCGGCGTCTTCTCTGATACTGATGATCATCATCAGTATCAGAGAAGACGCTGATGATCATCATCAGTATCAGAGAAGACGCTGCGGAGGAGAGTTCTACGCTCTTGTCGCCGCTCGGACCTGAACCACTGAAGATGTCGACCGCAGTGATCGACGAAACGTCTGGAACAAAAGTTTCACATAGACCACGGCCAAACAGCCCGGAAGCAATACATACAACAAAACTATTGATATTTTTGTGAAATGGTTAAACTCGAATAATTTAAAAATGAATATGGATAAAACTCATTTTATGACATTTAGAAATAGAATCAATTATTTGACTGACATTGAAATACAACACAATGACCGGATAATTAACGAGGTCAGTAACGCGAAATTCTTAGGGCTACATCTGGATTGTAATTTGAATTGGAGGCATCATGTAGAAAACTATTGTGGCAGATTAAACAAATTTTCTTACGCTCTATACATGCTTGCCAAGGTGGTGAACCAGTCTGCTGTAATCACTGCATATCATGGATATGTGGAGTCAGTTTTGCGTTTCGGGGTGGTTTTTTGGGGAAATTCAGTGGAAAAAGAAATGGTGTTTAAGTCTCAAAAAAGGTGCGTCAGAGCAATTTGTAAATTAGACCAGAGAGACTCATGTAAACCATTTTTTATTAGCCTAAAACTGTTGACATTACCATCACTGTATATATTTGAGGTCTCGGTCTTTGTATTTTTAAATAAAAACTTATTTAGCTGTGTCAACAGTAAACGACACAGAACAAAAATATGTTTTCCATTTAACAGGACTAGACAATTTGATAATAGCATATTTTGTATGGCTCCTAGAATATTTAATCATTTGCCAAAAATTATAATTAATTGTAGTAATAATATTAATATATTTAAAATGAAGTTACAAATGTTTTTGATAAATAAAGCATATTATAATGATAATGAATATTTAAATGATAGAATGACTGCTAACTGGACATGTAATGAAATTTGACATTAATCCTGGAGATAAGTTTTATAATGTAAATGTTATATGTAGATATGTACCTACCTTCTTAATATTTGCACGCCAAATGGCAGAATATAGCTGATCATAACCATTTCATTACCAACTATTGTGCTACCTATATTCGCAAATAAACGATTTGATTTGATTTGATTTACTTATCACACTCAGACGCAATAGGATTCCCTGTGTAGCGGGAGGCATGGACACACACAATCACAGCACCGCACCCAAGACACGGAACAAACATCTATACTCATCGCACAAATGTTTGCCCCTGGCGGGATTCCAACCCAAGGTCCGGGAGACACACAAGTCACTGACACCAACCACTGCGCGACCGCTTTACTACCGTCATTGAACTACCTTTTTTTGGAAACGATTTATGTACTCGATTATACTTCAAAATTTCATGAATAATAAATGGGACAGCTATAAAACCGTTTCTGTCAAATATTATAGAAGCGATAATAACTGTATCGCTTTGTATAAAATGACATACATCATTCGTCGAGGGAATGCCCGCACGCCGATACGTTAAATTAATTGGTCTGAAGGGATCGATTACAGTGCGGTGTGAGTGGTGGCCTGTTTTATTAGATTCAAGCATTGTTCTAATTTCAGTATTTTATACGTAGTTTAGTGAAAACGGAGATTTCAGGAAATTGATTTAGACGGTTTTTATTTTTGAACGTTCACTCATGAGTAATAATGAGTCATATTATATTAAATAAATAACTAAAATATTAATATGAAATTTTATTTACTATTAGTAGGTTCTATATTTGTAAAACAATCGATTCTAATCGATATTGATTCAAAAATGTGAACGTAAGAATTAGAAAGTTACAAACTCACGTATTATTATAAAGCTTGATCAAACACACAATTGATAGGCACTCAGAAGTATCGCTTAATTAATTTACAGCTTAGTGACTGTTCACTGATGATTTTAGCGGCTCCAGATTTTACAGCTCTTGATTTTAAAATCAGTATTCGGCGAGAATAATGTCAATTATCAATCAATTATAAACGATTTGTCTTAGAAAATACATAATCACGCGAAGGTTTCGAGATTGGCAAAATGCACAATTATTATATTTTTAAGTATCGTTTGTATTAAATAAATAATCCAGGGGACGGGGCGCTTACCTACCTATCTACCTAAATGTTCTGCGTTAAGTTAAAACGAACCATTGAAATACAAGCAAATACCTATTTGCCTCTCTGACACAACTGGTAGCTTAAAAAAGGATAATTCACAGTTTAATGTTGAATTTAAATAGCCGTACACTTATTAGTTACATTACCTTTTTTTTCTGCTCCAATTGTGCACAAAAAAGTTTACAGACGCGTGTCTCAAGCGGATGGCACTCGCGCTCGCATTGATTTGAACTGATTTGAGATTTCGTGTCCGTGAGAGGTGTCTATGTGTGCGTTGCTCGAGCGCACTTTGTATGTAGATTGACTTCTGTACCTATCCGTTTTCTGATCCTACCCACTGCCATTTCAACAGATTGAAAGTATATATAGAATTGCTGTTATCAATTTCGTGTTGAACCTTGTTGTTCAACCTCGATACTCCTACATAGTTAGTACGTAAATAAGTGTCCAGACGGGTATTTGACAGAGAACGGACGGTAACACCGCAACGCCTTTACAAACTTCACCCAACTTACCTAATAAGCTGGCGCGCAAGTTTTTACACGAAATAAATTTTATGCCGACACACGACCAAGTTGTGGCGGTGTCGCGGGAGTTTTTGCCGCGATTTATAATTCGAATTTTGTTAACACGATGGGTGTACTTGAAAAGTTTTATGAAAGAGTTTAGTAGGGACAAGCTTGCAAATAATATTTTGACATAATTAATTTATCTTACATTTTATTTATCATAATCTTATTTTCCATTATAGTGATGGATTAGACTACATAGATAGTGGTAGTGATGATTCTCTTGTTCAACAAAACTATAACAAAAATTTTGGAAAATATGTTAGATAAGGTTCTCGAATGGAGACCACGGACTGGCAAGCGCAGCATAGGACGGCCACCGACTAGGTGGACAGACGACCTGACTAAGATCGCAGGCAAGGGCTGGATGCGGGCCGCTTCCAACCGGTCCTTGTGGAAATCAATGGGGGAGACCTTTGTCCAGCAGTGGACGTCCTATGGCTGAGATGATTATGATGATGATGATGATAATGTTAAATAAGTTCTTATAGTGGTTACGATAAAGGCATATAGGATGACACTTATCAATAACAGCATTAAAATTGATTCTTTTTACTAAAATTGAGGGTATTCAATACAATATCTACAATTGCCATGCCTGGTTCACTTACAGTTCGATAAAATGAAATGTTTTCGCTTTTTAGGTTCCTGTCATTATTCTTTTTCACGAAAATCGAGATTTTTCGAGAGAAAAGAGAGCACCCTTCGTGATGAAATAAAATCCGTAGATCTGATTTTTCTGATTTTCCCGAGAGAGGATACAGAGATAAACAGAAATAGGGCAATTTTTGCCAATGTCAGATATTTCTTATTTATCAAAAATATCTTTTACTATTAAAGTTACATTTTCTGTAAGTCTAAGTTTATAGATTTTTTATTGAGCATAACATAGTTTGTCCATTCGACTTGGGTTGAATAGTTTATAGTTTAGTTTTTATGTAATAAGTTGCAAGCAAGCCCACGGGCCGCCTGATGGCAAGCGATCACCGACGCTTATAGATATCTGTAATACTGGGGTCATTACGATCGACTTTTCAAGATGAATGTATAAAACACGGGAGTTACTCACGTAATAAGTCAGAGGGTTCCGACTATACTTTCAACCACATTCGGTGGTCTTTTTCAAAGAGAATACGGGGCGCTCGCGGAGGCGGTCGCGGTTCGCCTAGTACAGTTTCAACCACCGAATGTGGTTGAAACTATAGACGGAACCCTCTGACTTATTACGTGAGTAACTCCCGTGTTTTATACATTCATAATGTGTCAAAACCACGTCAGTTTTAATAACAAGATTTTTCAAGACTCGGTTAATTCTCTTTTTGAATAATGCCATATTGTTTCTACTCAGAAACACCGAGGGATGAAGCTCGTTCCACATTTTGCAGGTGTGTGGCACAACGATCTGTTGAATCGCACAGTTTGTGACTCCCATGACTCAATCATATGTGGACGAGCTTTCAAACGGTGCCGGCTAGTGCGATGGTAAACAAACATGTACAACGTGCTACACCTTAGACCGCATCATCATTTCACATCAGATGAAAAGACCGTGATGCCGGAGTAAGATTAAAGAGCTCTAATCTCTCTCTCGCTTAAATACTTATCATTATCATCATCATCACTATTTCAGTTATATGATGTCCAATAGCTAGTGGATTGATCAAATGTTTTTTCAGAAGCTGGAGTATTATTAAACGTAGATAGATAGGTAGACAACACTTTATTGCACTAACAATTTACTAATATAAACTTTAATATACCTATATTTAATTAGTTAGTTTATTAGTTTGTACCAATTTAAAGTACGATCGGCGGCCTTATCGCTAAGTAGCATATTATATATATCGACTGGCCGGTTGGCGCAGTTGGTAGCACTCTGCCTTCTGAGCCGCTGGTCCCGGGTTCGATTCCCGGACAGGTCAAACATTTGTGTGTATGAACATGTCTGTTTGACCTGTGTCTGGGTGTGTATATGTATATAAGTATATATATCAGTCATCAGGTTACCATAGTACAGGCTCTGCCTAGTTTGGGACCTGAAGATCTTGTGTGAATGTTGATAAATAAATATTTTTAAATATTTGTAGTGGTAATTTAAAATGCTATATTTTTAGAATTATTGTGAAGATATTAGCTGTTCGATGAACTTTATTTTTATTATCTGTGTTAACCGTCTGTGCCAGAGGGGCGGCAAATATGTCGCAAGTGGACATTCAGCACACCCGTTACCGACCCGCATTTGCCGACCCTCTAACAAATCTGTGCCCTCTGTCATGGTTTAAGTGTAATCGTTTTACTTGTTAATTTTTGATAAGTATATGTTGGTAAATAAAGTAAAAAATATAAGTAAAAAAGGTAAAAATAACCGTGAATGTTATCATCTTCTGTATGTCAGTTATTGAATTATCATCATCTCAGCCATAGGACGTTCACTGCTCCACACTCGATGTATTTTGAAAGCATTTAATTTCGTGAGAATATATTTTGATGCCAAAAAAATATAAAATCTAATTTTGATATACACGATGTCACCTTCTTGACCAAGGAGACTCTATTGACACCACTCACATAAAAATACGACTAGCTGTTTAGGCTCTAGGGCGTGCCAAAGAAATATACAATGTACATACAATCGGAAAACATAACCCTCCTTCTTTGGCAGTCGGATAATAAAAGTACACAGTGAAATTTATAAGAAACGGTTACAATGCACGCATAAGATATATTTCAATCATCTTTGAGTCTTATTTGCTTTAAAATACTATCTTGAGCTTTTCTCATCTCTTCACTTGTATATGTCTTACGATGTCTGTCTGTGGCTCTCAATTATTTATTTATTGTACATTTGGCTCTTCATTATTTTTATTCAAAAAATTTTTTTTTTCTTCGCACACTCACACACCCGCACTAGGATACCCTGTGTCGCGGGAGGCATAGACCAGGAAGACATCCAGATAGAAGTAACACTTTTCAGTTATAACTCAAAAACCGGCTGGCCGATTTTGATGAAATTTAAATGAGATCATCTCGAAATATTCTATCAAATAAAAAAATATCATTACAATCAGTTCATAAACGACGAAGTTATCCGCTAATACATATAACAAAAAATATACCCGGTCGAATTGAGAAAACTCCTCCTTCAGTTTAAATATTTGAAGGAAAAATTCGGCTGCTAGTGGGACTTGAACCCACGACTACAGATTACCGTCCTGTCGCTTTCTCCAACTAAGCTATAGCAGCCCATACCACTAGGGCCGAATTACTTCCTTCCTTATTAACATCTTGCGGTGATCTTATTATAAGTAAGTCCCACTAGCAGCCGAATTTTTCCTTCAAATATTTGAACTGAAGTTCTGCCTAGCATAGCGTTAATGCGATACACAATTAAATCTCTTAAAATACTTAATCAATTTTATCGCTGGTCAATTACAAGAGCCGCAGTTATCAGTATACGGTAGATTCAGGGTACTGTTTTCATTTATAGCAGCGTTCTTTCCTTATGATATGAATAATAAATTAAAATCATTTATATTAATATGGAACAACATACACAAAAGTTCTTCAGGTCCCAAATTAGACAGAGCCTGTACTATGGTAACCTGACTACTGATTTTTTTTTTTTTTTTTTTACCTTTATTAGTTTGCGTTTGACAACTGTCTCACCTGATGTTAAGTGATGACGCTGTCTAGGATTTAGCACGCAAACCTAGAAGGTACCTATTCACTCGCAACTTGAAGACTCCAGGATTGTACATATCCGGAAACACAGACTCGGGCAACGAGTTCCATTCCTTGGCAGTACGCATTAAGAAAGTGGAAGCAAAACGCTTCGTGCGTATAGGTGGTATATCTACCATATAGCGATGGCGAATTGCCGTACGTCGAGTCGACCGATGATAGAAAGGTGATGGTGGAATCAGATTATGCAATTCCAGTGCACAGTCTCCGAAATGCACCCGATAGAAAACCGATAGGCTTGCTACTCTACAATATATATATATACATATATATATATATATACTTATATACATATACACACCCAGACACAGGTCAAACAGATATGTTCATGCACAAAAATGTTTGAGCTGTCCGGTAATCGAACCTAGGACCAGCGGCTCAGAAGGCAGAGTGCTACTTACGGCGCCAACCTGTCAGTCATTAGACTCAATACAAAAGGTTTCCTCAAAATCGTTTGCTAAATATGTAGTTCGATTGGCGAAAGTTGAACTAATTATGATTTTACTATAATTGGAACGCAGTAGTTTAAGCCTTATTGACCTACCAGTACCAGTAACTTGAAACTTGGGCGGCCTTAGTTAGTATTATTGGCACAGGCACGTGAACAGCTCTGCCCACGAATAGTGCACACGGTATTGAGAACAAACTTCGAAGTTGTTCACAACATGTGTGCACGGAACCACTGACTTTATAGTTGAAGAGCTACCGGTCGAAATTAAATAGTTCAATTACTATAGATATATAGATTAAAACTTTATTGCAACACCTACATAAAAAAATATTACTGGACAATTTTATATACAATGTGAAACAATAAGCGGTTTTATAGGTCATAGCGATCTCTTCCTGGCGTTGTTTAATCACATTTAAAATATTAGTATTTAGCCATATAATTTACAAACAATGATAAATTCTCGAATCAAATACTTAAAAGTATACATCCTTTAACAATATGTATTTATTTATTATGTACACATTATATGACATTATTGTGATTACAACAATAAACATATTGAACAAAATAAACTTACTTAACTTATACATAATATCAAACAGTCAAGAGAAAATAATGATAAAAACTACAAAATATTTTGAAGCGTAAACGTACTTACAGGTAAAAAGTATAAAATTTGATTAAGTTACTTTATTTACTGTTATGTATACAAAATTGTAAAAAGTAATTGAGGGTAATTTAACTTTATTAATAAAGCACCCTTAATATATATAAAAGTTAGTTCTGTAATGGCGTATGCGTGAATTAAACAGGCTTCTATGTAATGTGTGGTATTTCAATAAGAATTCCGTAGTAACATAACATTTACTATTCACTTATTTATTGAAACAGTTATCTTATCTAACTTCTAACCGATTGTTTTATATAGTGCTGAAATAATCTGCCAGCAGCGCGGTGTGGGTCCACAACGTTGTAACTTCTCATTGGCTTATTTTTCTCTTTAGTAAACGAAAGTGAGTCGATAAATATTATGTTTTAAGCAGGCACTTGGCTCTGAGGCACTACGCCTGCGCGTGACGTGTAGGTAGTCATGCTACTTATTAAAATATATAATGAGCGCTTAAATGGATATACTTTTTAAAGCTTTGCATAATTGACGAGCCTTGTGTTGCAAACAAAACTTCATAAGAAAGTACAAATACAAATCATTTATTCAGTCAAGAAAGGGTTCAATAAATACGCTATTTAGCCTGTGATAGATACTCACAGTAGTTGGGACCCCGCATCCAGCCCTTACCTGCGATCTTAGGTCTTGTCAGTAGCCTTGTTTTGTGCTATGCTGGTCAGTCCGTGGTCTCCATTTGAGAACCTTTCGACGCCAACGGCTATCATTTCTTCGAGCTATGTTACTTTGGTTCACTGAGTATGAAGTGGTGTAAATTAGTAACTGCGTTTTATATAACCTATTGTTGACGTAAAGCCAACATTTCATGAAAATTTAGTTTTTAGTTTTAAATAAAATATATAAGACGATAAAAGTAAATGTCAGCGTACAATTTAAGACCATTATGAGATCTCGGTTTAAATACTGTTATCTCGAAAACCTTTCTGCAAAATGACGAATGCTCTCCAACTATGACACCATTGCACACGTGTATCGTGGTCGAAGCTAAAGCTTATCCTAGTTTACAGGTGATAGCAAAGTATCTGAGCTATACCTCGTGAGCTGCAGTGTATGCAATGAAATGGGTCTTAGCTATGATTCCAGTCAAAAGAAATGTATTCGTTAGAAGTATAAAGCAGCCTTCATTCGATACTATTGAAAATTACTTTTTCAGATTAGAAAATAACTTTCAGTTTTAAACAGCAAGTTGTCGAAGATCGAAGAATCGAAGAGTATAAGTACTCAGGCTACCGAGCGTTAATGGTCGGCTTATACGATAATACGGTTTGAAGTAACACATATTTGATCATACATATTTGTTTAGATAATTAATTATTTGAACATAACTGATTAGATCAAAGATAATTAGTTCATAAATTTTTAGACCATATATCATTAGATCATAGCTTGTTAGCTCATAGATAGATCATTTCTAATTACAATTATAAATGATTACATTTGCTGAGATTACAGACATATCATATATTATAGAATTATATTATATTAAATTATTTATCGATCTTAACGAGATTTTGATTTATGAGCTAATGAGCTCAGAAATAATTACAACATAGAATAAATAATATTAGATTTTTTTTTTAAAAAAAGGTGAAACTAAAGGTCACACTAAATAGTAAAGACCTGAAATTAACACTTGAAATTTAATAATAATAGTTTAATACACAAATTTAAAAACAGGCTTTTAAAGCTAGTCGAAATAAAATCTAATCCTTGATATGAATGATTGCATAATAAGGTATGGATAATGAGTAGATAATCATAAAGATTGCTGGTATGTATAATGAGACAAACTATTTAAATCATTGCATTGTCATCGGTCAGACGACCTGACTAAGACCGGCAAGGGATGGATGCGGGCCGCTTCCAACCGGTCCTTGTGGAAATCAATGGGGGAGGCATATATCCAGCAGTGGACGTCCTATGGCTGAGATGATGATGACGATGATGATTGTCATCCGTCCTTGATAAGTGTGCAAAATTTCAAATTAATATGACATGTAGAGCGGGGTGCAAATCACGTTCAAAGATTCGGTAACTCTGTACAGGCGAAGCCAATGATGTTTTACTAAAGATGACGTATATTCATACTGCGCGGTGCTCAGATTTTGTTCCTTTACGACATAAACATGCTTACTGCGACAGATAATACGGTACAAATAATATAGAAAAGGATAGCTATATGTTTAGACTTGCGCTTGGAATATGCGTCGTAATCAAAATTACTACAATTGACTTAATTTTGCCGTCTCAGTTTCCGCGCGCTTGTGCGATATCTACCTCATATAAACATATAATATCATTGGGCGAAGCTAATAAAGGGTACACCTCTTCATTTGACGCCATTATTTTGACAGTTGTCAAACTGATGTTAATAAAATAAATAGGAGCATACCCACGCAATGTTATGTAATTAGGTGCTAGCGATGGAGTCTGTTTACAGTTAATTAGTCTGCGCCTTGTTAAGTCACAATTGATGTAAGGAATTACGTCACTGTTTCTTACTTATTCTTTGTAATAAATTGTTGAAAGGAAATAAAACTCAAATAAAAATATTTACACCAACCTAGAGCTTTAATGTGGTTCAATAAGTTTATTTTGAAAATATATTAACAATTTCCCGTTTTGCTGCTATATTGATCACTTAAGTACTTAATGTATACTTTATACATACATCTGTAAGTATGTCTTACTTAATTGATATATTTAAGTAAATAGTAATTTTTTTTTGTCTCTTTTTTACTTTTCTTATTTTTAGGTAAAATAAGTGCGTTATTACGTTATTTGCTCCCAACTTAAAGTACCAGCAATTGAATAAAACTCCTCTTATATGAATTGAAGGATGTTTGTAGTGATTGTAGCAATTGGAAGGATGTGGTCTCTACCTAACCCTACGGGAAAGAGGCCTCAATTTATATATGTTATGTATGAAATATTAGGGACAGTATTGTAATTTGAATTTAAGCTTAAATAGATAGTTTTTTTTAATATTAAAGAATTTTTGAGAACTTTATCGTAGCATTAAGTAATAATTTAGATTTTTCTATTCGACAAGCGGCGACATTTACAATTATATATCTATATAAATATTAAACTAAAAGTTTAATTTTAAATTAATGCATAGTAAAAAAAAACAAACTTTATCAACATAGGTATGCTATTACATACCCACGCACATAAATGTACTATGATAAATATGGGGTAAATCTCCATATTATGTGGATATTATATTTTGTGTCTGAGGGTTAAATTAATTGTTAACTTAAGTCCAGGTTCTCTCGATACAGGCTTAACTAGTGAGGAAACCAACTGATATTCTCGCTAAGAAAGAACATTGTCTGCAAAAGATATATACTTATTGTGTATTTGAGTATTTTTCTAAGCATTGAAAATAGTGTCATTATAATAATAATATGGGACAACATTCACACAAGGTCTTCAGGTCCCAAACTAGGCAGAGCCTGTACTATGGTAACCTGATGACTGATATATACTTATATACATATACACACCCAGACACAGGTCAAACAGACATGTTAATACACACAAATGTTTGACCTATCCGGGAATCGAACCCGGATGTTAAGTGTTAATGTATGTAATTAAAGTTCTATATAAGTAATAGCTTTAAATCTTTTGCAGTAATAAATATATTTTCATTTTATATATGTTGGCTAATTTTTTCAGTCTTTGAGAGCCAGTGAGCATTCTAGGTCTAGCGTGATAACATCTTCGACCACATCGTCACTGACCATCAAATGAGATAGTGGTCAAACGCTAGATCTATACAGTATATATATGCGCCAACCGGCCAGTCTATATAAGACTGGCCGGTTGGCGCAGTTGGTAGCATTCTGCCTTCTGAGCCGCTGGTTCCGGGTTCGATTCCCGGACAGGTCAAACATTTGTGTGTCTGAACATGTCTGTTTGACCTGTGTGGGTGTGTATATGTATATAAGTATATATATCAGTCAACAGGTCACCATAGTACAGGCTCTGCCTAGTTTGGGGCCTGAAGACCTCGTGTGGATTTAAAAAAAAAAAGAGAAAAACAGAAAAGAAATATAAATTTTAAAATATAAAATCTCGTCCACTCTCGAGTCTTGTTCCGTGGGCACCCCCCCCTGTAACCTTGGCACCCTGCGTGCAGCCCTCCGCCCTGCTGCCCTACAGCTTTGACACCCTGATCCAATGCGTGTCTGGGAATATTATTAATGGATTCTAAATTGCTCCGGCACACTTCCGCGCCACACATGTCGATGGTGTCACTTTGGCAAATGGATTGAATTTAATATTGATACAGGGAGGGCTGCACACTCATTTTGTTTTTTAAGGCTGCCGGGGATTGTGTGGATAAAATATTTTCTTTTTACAGTTAATGTGTATTACAAATTGGATGGATATGATATGGATCTGAATGTTGGGCAGCAAAAGAGGTGGATGAAAGAAAAGTGCATGTGGCAGAGATGCGAATGTTGAGATGGATGTGTGGTGTGACTAGGATGGATAAAATAAGGAATGAGTATATCAGAGGAAGCTTGAAAGTAGCACCAGTCAATGATACAACTTATCATAAAGCGAAATAGATCGGATTGGTATGGGCATGTCATGAGAAGGGGTGAAAAACATATAACAAAAAGAGTACTTAACATGAATGTGGATGGATATAGAGGAAGAGGAAGGCCGAAGTAGGTATGGATGGACTGTGGGAAGAATGTGAATGAAGTGTTTATGAAAGGTGTGAGCGCTGAGATGACCAGAAGAACAGAGACAAGAAGAAGAAGCAGTGTATTACAAATTGCTGTGCATGTTTTGTATTGTTATATTTTTATTTATATTATATAACTCGACGGTCGCCACGGCTCAATCGCTAGTGGGGTGACTTCTAATCACCTGCAACCCTGGGTTCGAAACCTGACAGAGGCAAACATTAATACGATGTGTGTAGGTATTTGTTCAGGGTTTTGGATGTTTGTGTGGTGTGTGTGTTAATGCCTCCGGCGACACAGGGAATTCTAGAAGTATGAGTGAGACGCACAAAAAACCTATCATATATCTAGCGTTTGACCACTATCATACGTAATAGTCCGTGATAATGTAGTAGAAGGTAGACACAATGTGTGTGCACTGTGTTCAAACTTGGGGTGGTACCTAGTCAGGCGGGAACTGACGAAAACCCCACCATCATTTTAGTTTTGAAATGTTGCCCTTGCCAGGATTCGAACCCAGGGTTCCGGAGACCTAGAAGTCATGTCACTGACCACTGAACCACGGCGACCGTCGTGTTATTAGTTATTTGTTTTACTTGGAGGTGAAGTTGATTTTTGGCTTTGGTTCTTGGATCGAAACGTGTGCAAAGGGTCCTCCGATTTCAACGTGTAGCGTTGAAATCGGAGGACACCATTCACCATTAACTACCTAAATGTAATAGCGTAACATAGAACATTACTAATAGCATAACAAGTACATCCTACTAATATTATAAATGCGAAAGTTTGTGTGTAATTGTGTATGTGTGAATGTTTGTTATCTCTTCACGCTCAAACGGCTACACCAAATTCGATGAAATTTGGTGTGAAGATAGCTTATACCCTAGATTAACACATAGGCTTATTTTCATCATCACCATAATCATCATTTTCATCACCACGCGGGTACCACAAGGCACAGCTAGTATCTTATAAAATAACCATACAATTTTGTGAAACCATCTGTTTTAATTACTTGTGGTTGTTTGGTTGGCTATATTGACACACATATGTTTGCGTCATTTATGTTTAATAATTGAAACCAACCACCACCCCGAATTTCATTTAGCTTCAAAAGTACGTGAATAATATAATAGAAACATAGAAAATGTTGTGTTGTTTTGTATTGGTGATAGTCAGTACTGAAGCCTAAGCGTTTTTTTTTAAATCTGTAAGAGGGCTTTTGCTGTGTACCTGAGGTATAAAGAAAACATTTAATGTCGGTGTTATAATAATAAAAAAAAAACTTGTTCAAGTCGGTACCATGGTACTCTATCTAACTAAAAGAATCATCAAAATCGGTTCATAAACGACGAAGTTATCCGCGAACACACGTAAAAAAATTTAAGTAACCTCCTTTTTTTGAAGTCGGTTAAAAAGGAAAATATTTTAAAACGCTTCAATTATTTTTAAAATTCTGGCGTAACCTAAACTTTATTTTTCTTATGGTTTGAATTGTGAGATAATACAATTATGTTTTATATGCAATTTTACTTAGAAAACAGCAACCGTAGGTGAAAATTTAAGTGTGTAATTCGTTTTTATATCAATAAATAATTTGATTTGAATTTGATAGATCATACATACTGAAATTACTGTATTTTACTATAAGTACTACATATCTATAAACTTAACAAAATACCTCTAATGAGAATAGTTCATAAAGTTTAAATCAGATTGAATAAAAAACTACAGTGAAACATATAACCTCCTCCTTTTTTGAAGTCAGTTAAAAAATGATCTCATTTGCTACTTTACTAGTAAACATTTTTTTCGAGTCACCATAATGTTTCTTTTAACAATAATTCTCGCGGTAATGACAAAAGCGCTTTAACTGAAATTGAAAGGAAATTCAAATGTCTAAAAATGGGGTAAGTTATTTTTTTGAAAAATCAGGAATCAGAAATATTTGTTGAACAACTGTTTGATATAAAAATAAAGATGTTACAATTTAAAATAGTATCAACAGCCTGCCCAGTTTGAGCATTCAATAGTGGTCTGTAATATTATATTTTATATACAAATGTTACATGTTTTACATACTTTACTATTACTAAATTTTACATACTTTACTATTACTAAATTTTACATACTTACATACAAAAATGTAATACTTAATCGCAAATACATAAATTACAATTGCACCAAAAATAATCATTAAATAATTCTAGTATATTATAGTAGGTTTTGGAGACCTGCCACGATTTTAATTTAATAATCGTCTAATATCATATCATATCGTCAATAGTCTAATACCTTTATTTCAGTAGGTAATCTATTGTAAACATAGAGCCCGTAGGTCATCTGTAAAGTACATTCTTCAGAAATCAACGCACATCGGGATGATTCCCGCCCCTTCTACCTGTAAACACCCGCGAGCCTTTGTAATGTCATCGGCACTTCTTAAACTCTTTAGGATATGTCTTTGAAAAGACGTTTTCTATCAAACTAGCGGCCCGCTCCGGCTTCGCACGGGTATAAAATATATAACCTATGTCATAAATGGATGTTATTATACATATAAACCTTCCTCTTCAATCACTCTATCCATTAAAAAAAACGCATCAAAATCCGTTGCGTAGTTTTAAAGATTTAAGCATACATAGGGATATAGGGACAGAGAAAGCGAAAAGCTTTGTTTTATACTATGTAGTGAAGTGAAGATGTTTGCTATAAAGTTATATCTATCCGTTTATTTAAATGAGCCGTTACTTGAAATAAGCATGGCTGGACCTAAGTTGGAAAGCTTCTGCGCTGTCGTACTCTACGTCCAGAAGTTCGGAATAAGCAATTATATTCAAAAGTCAGTCGGTCGCCGTTTGATTGAATTTTCTAAACTAATTTCGTTTGCAGAGCCAACTTAACTACGTTGAGGAAATTATTCAACACAATTTTGTTTAGAATGACAATTTTACAAGTTTGTTTCAAAGTGGGTAGGTAATTGTACTTGTAGCTTTATAGACATTGACTACAACCAATCATTTCATAATTTTGTTTTAATTGTAAATTTGTGAACAGAAGTTTAATGAATATTCATTACATATAATTATTACTGAACAGTTTTCAAAATTGTTTCTTATAATTTATTAACTGCACCCTGAGGTACCACTCACGCGGTTGATAATTTTTCTGTTTTTCTGTAATATTTTTCTCTATTGCTCTTTTTTTTTTTTTTTTTTTTTTTACATATTATAAGTTTGCGTTTGACAACTGTCTCACCTGATGTTAAGTGATGACGTTGTCTAGGATTTAGTACGCAAACCTAGAAGGTACCTTTTCATTCGCGACTTGAAGAGACTCTTTTTTTTTAAATCTTTATTTAGAGTTAGCGTGTCCGTGCGCGGTTTTGCTCTTCCAACGTCACAGGGCCATGAGCGCCTTAATTACCACACTACTATCCCACACAATAGTGAGTCAAAATAAGGTCAAAGACATTCTGGATCGAAAGTCGACTTACTGTGAAGCACACAAGCTTCAACACACCTTGTGTGTTCAGAGACAGATTTTTAAACCTTAAGGTGAAAACCTAACAGGCGGTCTTTTCTTGATTTTTAATCCATCACTCAATGTCACCCATACCGAAAACTCATGCCCGAAGTGAGAATTGATTTAATACCCGTCTGGTTGATAGTCAAAATTCATTACCCCGAAGCTGTTATCGCTTAACAATTTATATAAGTCTTCTCTATTCGGATTTGCAGATTTTAAGGACTTTACGAAAGAAGTGATTTTAAATATTCCAAGAAATTTTACGTAACGGCGACGCGTGCCTGAGTGTATGAGAAAATAGATTGATTCAAACTAAAAAATGAAAAATGGAGATACGGTAGGTAAGCTTAACATTTTTCTTCCAGCAGGCACATTGCCAAGTGCACTGAGCCTTTTGTCGCTGCGATCCGAAATAATGTTCCGCGTAATACACGAACTGGCATCGTAAATACAGGAACAGAAGAGGAAGTTTCGCTTTGTTTTTATTATAATGCAAATTACTTTTGTTCACTCAAGAGAACGCACTTTTCAGGGTTTCCGAGTGTTCGCAAAAGAATGTCATTAATCAAAGAAATTTTGCGGGATTGTTATTTAGAGATAATATTCATTGTTTGGACAGGTTTCCGATGTTCTTTCTTCTTCATCGTTTGCTTCATTACTGAAGGTCATGCCAGCCTTGAACAGGTTTAGTGGATTTTGTTGTTTGAATTCAGAGGAAATCAGAGGATTTAGCCAATACTAGGTGAGCTGCGACCGCGTCTGCGAGCGCCCCGTATTCTCCTTGAAAAAAACACCACTAATATATATAAGTATCTATCTTTTCTATATATTGGGTTACCACAGTACAGGCTCTGGCTAATTTAGGATCTGAAGGCCATGTGTGAATGTTGTAAAAGAAAAAAGAAAACGAAAGCTGATCTCCGCGGTTTTACCCGCGTGGGAATGATTGATGATGATGACGATGGTGATGATGAAAGGTAGCCTATGTGTTATTCCGGGACCTGAAGTATCTACATACCAAATTTTATCTAAATCCGTTTTACCCGCGTGGCGGTTAAAAAGGGTGATAGAGTGATGACGACAATAATCCTATGTTTTGTTATTAAAACTGACGTGGTTTTGACACATTATAAATAATAATAATAATAATAATATGGGACAACATTCACACAAGGTCTTCAGGTTCCAAACTAGGCAGAGCCTGTACTATGGTAACCTGATGACTGATATATACTTATATACATACTTATATACATATACACACCCTGACACAGGTCAAACAGACATGTTCATACACACAAATTTTTGACCTGTCCGGGAATCGAACCCGGGACCCGCGGCTCAGAAGGCAGAGTGCTACCAACTGCGCCAACCGGCCAGTCAAGTAGTAGTACTGTACAGTACTAGGCGAATCGCGACCGCGTCCGCGAGCGCCCCGTATTCTCCTTGAAAAAGACCACCGAATGTGGTTGAAACTATAGTCGGAACCCTCTGACTTATTACGTGAGTAACTCCCGTGTTTTATACATTTATAAAAATAATCCTATGTGTTAATCAAACATACATCCACACATCCATACTCACAAACATTCGCATTTATAATATTAGTAGAATGTGGTTTTTATCATTTGAGTGTTCTGAAGAATATATCAATAATTTTCAAGAAGTATGACTAACAACTAAATCGATCGAAAGGCAACCTTTACCAACTGACCCATGACATTCCGCCCCAAAAGTTTCTTAAGGTCCGAATGTCATGGACCGGTTTTTGCATTATGGTTTAAAAATGTTGTTTCCCCAATCCCTGATTATGTTAGGGTCAATGGATCGAGTGCCAGAACCCTGATAAAAAAAAATACAGTACTAACACACACTTTATATGACTGCTTGCCCAATTTCCGTTCGACATATACATATATGTATATAAGTAAATTTTATTCACGGCATATTGAAGACTGAATGCTTTCAGTAACATTATGAAAATAAGGCGGCGATAATCAGACTTCAGTTCGACCATATCAGTAACTTATATCTATGTACATATATATATATATACAGCGAGCAAGTGAGTACTGTTATTTAGTAACGAGCTTAACTAGCGGGTCTGACGGACAACTGTCACTCAAGGTGGATTGGTAATAGTTATTGTCGCTAAAACATATTCAAGAAAGATACAGATAAAGTACCCCTTACCTCACATTCCCCCCCCTCTCAACACACACATACACACCTACACACGCAACACACACACACACACACACACAAACACACCATATTATTTTAGTAATTTCGTAATAAATACACATATATATAATTTATTAAGAAAGCTCAGTTTGCTCATCCATCTGATACTCGGGCCATTCATTATTATTTAGAAACATATACCTGTACAGTGGCCTATTTACATTTATATTTACATTTACTTTTATTGCTTCATTTGTTATTTAATACGTAGTGTGAGTACCTACTACGCCACTAGATGATTCCCTCCCTACTTTGTGACATAAGGTAAGGTAAAATAATGTAATTTTAATGTAATTAACCCATTAGGACTCACGTGGTAAACACAGGAAAATTACTCTCCGACCAGTTTCGAACTTATTTGCAGTTCTTCATCTGGGAGTTATGATCGTGCCAGGCGGCGGGCGCGAGCCTTTACACGTAACATAATGTAGTTTCAATCTTGCTTATGTGCGGTCCATCAATTAACTAGATATTTGAGAATTATTCCTAAGCTGTGAAACTGTATGTAAATAAATAAATAAATATTTTATATATATTTATAAAAATCCAACCCTCAAAACACAAAATCACTCAAACACCTGCACAGGATTCCCCGTGTCGCGGGAGGCATGGACACACACAAACACCCAAGACCCGGAACAAACATTTACACTCATAGCACAAATGTATTGTCCTTGCCGGGATCCAAACCCAGGGTCCCGGAGACACAGAAATCATGTCACTGACCACTGGGCCACGGCGACCGTTGTATTACAGAATTGAGGCTTTCAATTTCTATTCGTATCGATCTCTCCGTCTGCATAAAATGAGATTTTCAGTTTTAAACAAGGCGTAAATAATATCTGTGAGAGTATCTTACGGTTAGCGAACTATTACCGAATCTGTGGTTAAAGGTCAGCGATATAACTTCGTCCCAACGATGGTCCTTCAAAAGTAAACAAGGACCCTAAGGCTACAGAGTTAGCATTGATATTCGTAAAAACAACTGGTCAGTGGCATATTAAAATTGCTTTTTGATTTCAATTCTATTGGTATCAAAAAGCAACATCAATTTTTGTCGTCATTGTTTTGAATTCAACGAAGGCCACATAGCAAACAAACGCGCCATTCGTGAAATACAATTGAAATGGAGTACAAAAGCATACTTGAATTTACATAGTAATGAACGATAAATTTAGATTTCAGTTAAGTATCAAATTTCAATTTTCATTTTATAAAAATACAAGATTACAATATTTATTCTAATTACATTAAGGTGTATATTTTTTATACTTTATTGACATACGTTTATAACGTTTGAGGAATTTTGTTTCAGTATTGAATTAACACGCTAGACCTAGAATGCTCACTGGCTCTCAAGGACTGCTGCCTGAACACACTATGTGCTTGGTGACAGTAGCTAGTTAGGCGGGTATTCAAAAGTACCCTACCACCATGCTGGGAATTTGATAACGGTGTTACCTTCACGGTAACTTCGGTGTGTCCGTCAGTTTGACAGGCGACGCTCCCCCCGCTGAGCTATCATCGCTTCATCAGGTATTAAGTTTGCAGGCGTAACTTTACACACCCACGCCGCGTGTCGCCCACGTGCTTTAAAATAATTCGTCTCCTTGAATTCATAAAAACAAACCTTATTAAAGGAATCCACCGAAATTCATGAAGAAAAATAGCTTTTATTGTTAAGTACGTTTACAAAACTTTGTTGATGAAATTCTCTCATACAAAAGAATCTCAAAGAATATCAAAGAAAGTCTTTAAGCCCTCTCGCGTGTTGACATGGACTAAACAACATACCTATCCTAAACAAACACTTGTCTCACGACTTATGGATTTCTCATTGTAGTTGGGGAGGTTTCAGTATCTGGGATCATACGTGACTGACATTTGGAAGGCGAGCGAATGTCCTGTATTAGACGTGTTCTGGTAAGGTAACATCAGGTGTGATAAATAGATAAAATAAGATAAGATAATAATAATATGGGACAACATTCACACAAGGTCTTCAGGTCCAAAACTAGGCAGAGCCTGTACTATGGTAACCTGATGACTGATATATATACTTAAATACATACTTATATATATATATATACTTATATATATATATACACACCCAGACACAGGTCAAACAGACATGTTCATACACACAAATGTTTGACCTGTCCGGGAATCGAACCCGGGACCAGCGGCTCAGAAGGCAGAGTGCTACCAACTGCGCCAACCGGCCAGTCGATAATTTACAGGTGTGACAATAGTTGGGCATTTCGCCTGTTATTGAGTTCAAGTAGAAACAACTGACGCGCGTAAACAATTATAGAAACCGCTGTCGTATCACAACGTAAAACAATTGAACTCAGTGTAGTAGGCGCTATGTTTTTGTCTCTGGCCTGCAAGTAAGTAGTAGGGGTCGAATGTTTGTCAATTCTATATGTAAAACAATGAAGTCGGTTCCAGATTTTGTTAAAAAAAATATTACCCGCCTCTATAGTGACCTTTGTTACTTACGGGATCAATTGTCATTCACCCTCAATAAGGAAAAAATGCATACAGTAAACAATTCTCCTTTTTTGAAGTCGGTTAAAAAATAATTTGTCGTTTGAAAGCTGACTTCATTTATCTGTGGCATAGAAAGAGTATACCTTTTATCTATGGTCTGTGGTATCGTGTTTATAGAGGATTCGATTTCTATGCGCTAAAAAAGAATAACTAAATAAATTCAATACCTTTTTTGCTCAGGCATAATGAAACTTATTTTTATCCAGTGTGAAATTTTCTTTGAAATGTCGCTTATCTTTTTGCTTCGTTATTATTATTGAGAAATATTACGTTTACTTTTCTCAATAACGATCGCGAACCAAAAAGATTTCAAAGAAAAGGTTACCGTAGAGAAGAATGTAGCCACCACTCTACAAATTTATCAGAGCGTTTGATCGATGCGTGACCAAAATGCTGGCACATATTTGGCTCAACGAATCAGCATTGCAATTCAAAGTGGCAATGCTGCTAGCATTCTTGGCAAGCTGCCAGCTGGTAGCGGGTTAGAGCATTTGAGTTATGTATAGGCTACCAATAGTTAGTGGATTGCTCAAATGTTATTGTAGTAGCTGCAGTATTGTAATTAGTTATTAGTGTTTTACTCTACAAGTTACTACTATATGATAATATAATATGCCCGTATTAACTATAATATTCGTGTATTTTGAAGAATTGCAACTATTTATTAAACATAATCTTATTGCAAGAGATTGACCACTTCTGAAAATCCAGAAACCTGCCCACTTCTGAAAATAACTATTTGAAAATGTATCTCAAATTTTGAGGGTCATTGGACAATTTCTTACATCGTTCCATATTACGCTCATGATTGCTTCTAAATTGACGGCAAATAAATGGGCAATTCCTGTCATAAAAATAACGAGCGCTGTAGAGATTATTTTTTCCAATCGGCGGCTCTCGAATGTCCCACTTTTTTACATGCAAGTTAATCTCTAGAACTTATACCACCTGACCTGAAAGCGGGCGAGCCAAAAACAAAGACTGGGGCCACGAATAAAGCGATAATAAGCGCATGAAAAATTTAAAATAATGCATGTTCCCTGATTGATTTCAACCAGCAGGCTTATCATCTATTTTACCGATAATAGATGCGTTCGAGATGGACAACTGGCGTTTTTGGCAGTGTTCTACTGAACAAGCGTTCAATTTGTGAGTTTGGCAATTCAGGCAAAAACGGTACTTCCCAAATCAAATGACACAACATATAATTAATGCTAGCTGTCTAAAAAGGTTTCAAGTTTGCTGTTTAGTGTTTCTATTTAAACTTAAATCTTAAAGAGAATTAGATTTTCGTAATAAAAGTATTGTAGTTGAGCATTATTTCAATGTTTGTTTACTTTCTTACATTTGCTGTAGATAGCTGTCATTCTCTGAGATATCGAAACCTCCTTGTCTTGGAGGTGGGTGACAGGTTCACGGTGGCTTTCTTAACAGTTTTTATGCATCTCGAATAGTGACGACAACAGTTCACAACGTCTTCTATGCCAAAACAAACCCCAAGCGTGCTTATTTTTGGCATATTTATTGACTATTACATAGCCACCTCAAACGCACCTATAATCTATGTCTATTGTGATGTCCCTTCACCTCCGTTCGAACTATGAACCACCAATGAGAAAAAGAGAACTTAATAATCGATGCTATTTTTTTGATTACGTAGGTACTTACCTCTTGTCTATATGAATATATATACAATATTATACATATTATATATATACAATATATATATATATATATAATTCATGAGTTTCAAATGAACTCAGATATTGGTGAACACACTTAAATAGTTTATGTTCATATTCAGTATTATAACACTTGTATTACGATTTCAGTCAAATGTAATCCATGAATTGTAAAACGTAGTTCTCCGTAATCGCTTATTTCAAGTCCATACCCTTTCTAGAATGCAATTCCAAAGGGCTTGCAATATACGCATGAGTCGGTGGATCCGGTGCCAACACATTGTAATAAAATGAATGGCCAACTCAGCTCATGATTAGATTCCAAATAAAACTCTGTACCTTTCTGCGGCAGAATCTGGCGATTGGCACTTGTACTTAGCACTTTTCACAACAAAGTTTAGGTTGATTGTGATGAAAGAAAAAAAAAATTACGAGTATATTTATTTTTTTCTTTTTTAATGTTAGCTCACTCGTAATAACATGAATGAGATGAGTTGGTTAAGTGAACAATATTTAACATAACATCGCTTCTATTGCTAAAGGGCGCATGCTCATCTCCCATTAGATGAAATGGTTAGATTACAAAATTACAACTTGATTAGATTACATTGTTAGATTGTGGTTAGATTACAAAATAACAACAAAATTACAACTTGGTAGCCAGTTTTCACATATGATAACACGATTTTTTGTTGTTTAGTCATAAAAAAGAAAGATACAAAATACGCTTTTTTAGATAACCAATGTAAAAAGTAGAAAACAAATTGTAATTTAAAAAAACTAAAAGACCAGGCTTTTATAGAAAATCAAATTAAAAAGTAAGGAGTATATTGGACGTAAACCTGCTGCCCTATGTGAGTCGGTAGAAGGGCTAATTAAAATGCTAAATTTTAGATTTAAAACCACTTACACGACATGACTGATGATTTTTGTCTTTACGTTAAAACAGTAATAGATAGATGGCTTAAGGTTTTTTTACCATTTGCTATTGCAAATAGTATATAAAATCATATAACATACTTATCGACAAATTAATAAAAATATACTATTTACTAGAACAGTTCATGCAGGTCAATTCCAATTGAACAAAATTTAATTAAATTTTCTAATTTATTCGAGAAAAAATAAATTCGATGGACCTTATTTTATCTTCATCTAAAATTGTCACGCTAACGACAAACGCGTTTGAACAGTGTCTCACACCAGGAGATTGGATTAAGAAATAAAAAGAGTAAGAATGTGATTAGTAATTTGTTTTTGAGCCTGCAGTTCATCCGTATAGTTCAATTTGTAATATTTGAAATCAACACGCATCAGGATTTTTCTTGCCCCTTCTGCCTGTAAACACCCGCGAGCATCTGCAAGGTCATTGTACCTTTTAAAACCTTAACGTACCGGGATCATGGAATAGTTAATTTAAATACATCTAGGGCTCTTCTAGCACCGACTAGTCAAGCTGTACAAGCAAATAACGTTGCTTATGCCAATTGAGGGGCACAGTGGGCATAGAGACAAGATGAAACGCTTGTCTTTCTCCAACCGCTAACGATGGATGTTCGTTTTCGTTGATCATGTGATATATCGCTTTGAAGTGTCAATATCATACAATTCTAATGTTTTGTCTCAGCGTTAACGCTTGTAGAATGTTACTTTATCTTGGGCTACAGGTCGCATACGTATGAGATTAATTGAACTCAGTTACGATTTGATAATACTGTAATAATTAACAGAAACATGAACCACAAGGGGTTTTTTATTTCATAGATATTATCTATGAAACTAGCATTTGACCACTATCTCACTTGATGGTCAGTGACGATGTGGTGTAAGTGGCGCTATACCATATTTACTGGCTCTCAAGGACTGCTTTAACAAACTATGTGTTTCGTGTAAACTCGAGTGTGGTAGCTAGCAAGGCAGGTACTTGGAAGTAACCTACTCTGAGAATTCGATAACGGTTTGAGCTACCGGGGAAGACTCATTGGCATTGGTGCGATATTAGGGTTCGAGCCAGCGTCCGCCAGTTTGACAGCCGATGCTCCGACCGCTGAGCTATCATCGTTCGAGATTTTACTCATAGAAAGCGTGCGTATATAGAGTATTTAGACTCGAGGCTGGCAAACAAGACGAAAAATAAATTATCAAAATATTTTTAACTGATCACAATTGGCCGATTTGTCTGCCGACTGATCACAGTATTTACCGTCCTGATTAATATTATACTTAATCGGATAACGCGGTATATAATAGGCAATATTCTACCGATAAATCATTTAGTCCCGGCAAAAGGCTCATAACAGATCGAAATCATACTGTTTCCCTATAGACATATATTCTATTTCAATATATTTTAAGGATACATTGAGATGACTATATCCAAAATATGATGATAAAACCTACGGAAGCATAAGCGTAAGAGAAAGCAATTAATAGTCCTTGACCAATTATCGGAATAGGAACAGGGCTCGTCAACATGTCAATTAATAAGGAACGCACGTCGTCGCTTCTCCACGTTAATTATAGTCTAATTAGTTGATCGATGAAAATGATATAAATAATTTTACGGCCTTTTGGTCTTCAAAGGCCTTGTAATAATTATTGTGCGTAAAGCATTTTTTGTATATATAGTTTATGAAGTTTGAAGAAAACAGTATAGTTTACAAAATAACGAAATAAAATGCATTCGTGACGCATTAAACGCAACCTTAAAGCGTTGCGATAAGAGCAAATGTATTGAACAACCAATACAAAAATCGTCGCACTTCAATAATACCAAAAGCATCAAAGGGATTATAGATTATGTAATATCCGCGTTACGAATACAAATTTAGTGTCCCTTATTCGATATGATATCCTACAGTAAATTCTACTTGGAAATATCCACGCACCAATATCGCCTCAGGATTGTGTACTACTCTATCAAATTCAATCAGAATGGTGCGTGTTGGGTTTGAAGTCAAATTGTATTTTCCGGAGACAGCTATCCCAATAACAGCCAGAGAAGAAGGTGGTATGGCCCTTGATTCGTTGGAGCGTTCACAAGCGTTTCGTAATACATATTGTCTATAATCCAAACTAATATTCTACAAACTTTTCTGTTTAATATACTAGCGATCCGCCCGGGCTTTGACCGGGTAAAAATTTCAAAATTTAAATTTATTCATTCATTCATCTCAGCCATGGGACGTCCATTGCTGGACATGTGCCTCCCCTTATGGGGGGGGGGGGGGGGGGGGGGGATGTGCCAATACTCGCCACGCTTGGCAGGCGGGTTGGCGAGCGCAGTATGATTTTCGATCCTCAAAAGGCGCTGCTGCCCACCTTCAGGTAGGTGATCCCTTAGCCGACTCTTACCGCACCCGCGGGAACTATGGGGGGAGTACTACTACTAGGCCGGTACCACCACGGCACTATATATATAAATATACACAGTATACCTACATATACATACTTCCGCACAAACCTTCTTTGGCAGGTGAAAATGGGAAATGATTAAAATAAAAATGTGTAATTATGTGCAAAAATTAAATTTTTCTAAGTCTTTAGTGTACATTTTGGATTGAGAATGTTAAAATATTGTGTGTGATTTTTGTTAAACAGATAATCTCTATTTGTGGAGACTTATTAATGACTTTATTCATATTCAATACTGTATACCAAAGTTAAGCTATGTGTCGATAGTCTTCTTAATAATAAATAAATAAATATTATACCTAGCTCATGGAAAGCGTTCGGTGACGATGACGCATTCGGTGAAGAGAGATTTTTGTTCACCCAAAAAGTGCTAAACGCGCCCAAAGAAGTTTTCACTTCAAGAAAACCATGTCGTGCACGGTGAAGTCGTAAATATATTCGTAACAGTAAACGTACAGTTACTACGTATTTGCAATTTTGATCATAACTTGCTGAGGTTAATTCTTAAGCATTCACAAAGCGGCAGTTTCTTAGTTAATTAACTCTATTTAAACCATTGTCTCACGTCCTAGTCCCATCTGCATACGCTCAGAGCTCTTGCCAATTGGCCTGAATTATTCTCCTCTCGATTTTTTAGTACTCTCCTGGGTTAACAGGGTTTAATTAACGAAATATAATTAATGTAAATAACAATCAAAATTTATTGAGTAATATAAGATTGTGCTAAAATAAAAGCCTACAACTGAATTAAAATAATAGTACATTAATATGTAGTATTGGATGCGGGCCGCTTCCAACCGGTCCTTGTGGAAATCAATGCGGGAGGCCTTTGTCCAGCAGTGGACGTCCTATGGCTGAGATGATGATGATGATGATGATGATGAATATGTATTATTATTTTAATGCTGCTTTGCATTGACCAGATAATGTAATGCAATATCCAATGAGCTTCTGGTCCCTTCGGGTTATTAAATTTAACAAAAGATCAACCTATATCATGAATTATTTGAGCAGTTTTTCACGAATGTTTAATGATTATTTATTAAGATAAATATGTCATAGCTTTGTAGAAGTTGACCATAAACAAATAATTCACTTTTGAGGTTATAAATCTAACTTTAAATATATCACGTTTACATCATCACATATACCTTTCTTATCCAATTCTATGTATTAGCCACAGAACGCACGCCGGTAAATATAAATATTATATATATACTTACAGCAAAACCCGGCGTTGCCCGGGTAGTATACATCGTATGTTTAATGGCATGAGAGAGATCTATTTACCATGAATTATACGGTGTATTAAAAGCAAATAAATAAAATTAACTAATTCGTTTATATTATATATTTAAGTATATTATATTTGTAAAGAAAATGTATTTCTTAAATGGTCAGTTTAAATTTCGCCGCGCTCCACACCGTCGGTAAAGTGGTGTAAGATTGTAGATAAAGCAGTATAGGCTCCACACCGTCGGTCGGTAAAGTGGTGCAAGATTGTGGTTAAAGCAGTATAGGTTAGGTCGTGATGGTTAGAAAAACAATATGGAGTTTTAGTTTTGTGGTGTGATTTCAAATTTGGATTGAAAGTAAAAACAAGCGTCGTAAGGAATTGACATAGTAAAGAATAACCTTTAAATGTCGTTTCTTTGTTTACAGGTAGGAGTTTCGGTTAATTGCGTAATAAGTGTAGTTAGTTTGATATGTAATTGAACTAATGAAATAAAAACTTTGTTTACAGAGCAACACATCATAGTTTATATGATATTCAATTGTCGATCCTTATATATTTATAAATTAAAAAAAGATGCATATGCATTATTTAATTTTTGTTGATATACTTGTACACATATTTACATTTTCATAATATAATATGTATTTATTTATATAAGTTACATTATAACTCTGAGATTTTTTTTATTATTCTAGGTCCTTCTAGATCTGCTGGACACAGTTTGAACATTTTCGAATGTTTGAATTCAAAATATTTAAGAGTTGTAAACGTGTATGAGTGTAATAATATACTACATATTATATTATTATATACTGAATAGTATTTTATTTGTTAATAATGATATTTATTTTATTTAAATGTATATTTACACATCTTCACATCACATTCACAATTTTCAATCTGTACTGTCCATCCAAACGTTGTCTGCAAGAGATTGCATTAGCGATAAAACCGCAGTTGTATAACCATAACCTTAATTTAGTACGATACATATGTACCTACTTTTCATGTACCTACATTTTATGATTTGCAATAAAGAGTTATTAAATAGATTATATTATATATATATATCTGTCTCATATAATATTTCAGTTACAAGTATCTACTTAGTACATAAACAAAGCATACCTACTGATTTTCAGATTCAGCGATACTTATACTAGGTAGTATATATATATATATATATATACCTACTATTAGCACTCCTACCGATTGAAACACAAACACTAGTACAAGAACATTCATCCAGACTCCTGGCCCATTTTCCATGCGTTCTTAATCTGCTGGCATCCCATTGTGTGCGCTGTGTGTCTGTGTCCTAGAAACTCAGTCCGTGGAAACGAACTCGGTGATGTATACGAGAAATCGGTATATTGTCATGTGCCTTGTATTGTCGGTGTTACAGCGTTGTAGGAAAAAAAAGTAGTCACAGGCTGGCAATGATGTTTTACTAAAGATGACGTATATTCATACTGCGCGGTGCTCAGATTTTGTTCCTTTACGACATAAACATGCTTACTGCGAGAGATAATACGGTACAAATAATATAGAAAAGGATAGCTATATGTTTAGACTTGCGCTTGAAATACGCGTCGCAATGAAAATTACTACAATTGACTTAATTTTGCCGCCTCGGTTTCCGCGCGCTTGTGCGACATCTACCTCATATAAACATATAATATCGTTGCAGGCTGGTATACCAGCAACACGCAAACGAAAAAAACTTTTACAAAAAAATGGAACCGACTTCAACACTCAAAAGTGTCAAATAACTTGTTTAAGTCGGTACCATGACAGTTCAAAAGTAACTATTATCAAGATATTGTGATCATTGTAACGACGCTTCACGTTTATTATTAAGGGCATTTGGATTATACTTGCACATGTAATCTTGAAAATAAATACAATACAATAATTCTTTATTGCACAAGTAGGTACACCATTAAAAAAAAAAAAATTAACAAGATACTAAAAAATAAGTACACATAAAGATATGGCTGACTGGCCGGTTGGCGCAGTTGGTGTCTCTCTGGCTTCTGAGCCGCTGGTCCCGGGTTCGATTCCCGGACAGGTGAAACATTTGTGTGTATGAACATGTCTGTTTGACTTGTGTCTGGGTGTGTATATGTATATATCAGTCATCAGGTTACCATAGTACAGGCTCTGCCTAGTTTGGGACCTGAAGACTCTCTGTGAATGTAAAAAATAAAGATAATGATAAAAATAAAAACGTATTTATTGCTAATAAAAACTCAATTCGTAAACATATACACAAAAAGATGAACTAATAAATAGTACTTACACATTACTTTTTTTGGCAATAGGGGTACACTCAGCACTAATCTGCGTAACCTTGAGGATTACACAGGGCTGGTTTTCAGCGTACTTCTTTGCTCGAATCCGTCGTTAGTCGAGAGTTTTGTTGTAGCAGGTAGTAAAAAATAAGTATAAAAAAAATGTAAATATAAAAACAGAAGTATATATGCGAGTATGCAATATCGTATGTATATATATGCGATATCGCGTTCCTACCGTTTCTATCGTTCATTTTGCTACACACAGTTAATATGTAGACACCGAAGTACATCTTCGGTCTTTGCGTAAAGTTAAGACGTGGGATATAAGGACATAAGGGCCACCGGTAGGCCAAGGAAAGTACCAATGACAATGCAGATGTCTTCAGGCGACGCTGACCGCTTACCATCAGGCGCGTATCCTTCTTTGTCGCTTATCATATTTAAAAATACTAAAATAAAAGTCTCATACTAATATCGTACGTATTCATCCATATTTATGTTCAATCCCGAATATAAATTTTATGAATCCTGTCGTGTTCCGAAGCGGATGGAAATAAGTACGATTGACGCATATATATACATTTTTTATTACAAATCGCACACAGACAATAAACAGGTTTTATAAATTAATAGTGCGCAAAATACCAGACATACGAATTCATAATATAAACTGTATATTGCATATGATGTGGCTGATATGTTATGATACACACCGCCGCACAGTAACATACACACACACACACACACATATTTTTACACTCACGTGCACTCACGAATGCCCCTCACAAGTGTGCATACACGCTGACGAACCTACACGCGGCTTGTACATTTTTGCAAGAAGTTTGAAGATTTAAAATTACCAGACGAAAGCGGCTAAATTAGTCCCGTAATATCTAGCGAAGTGTAAATACCGTGCAAAGTTAAAGTAAAGAATTTGACAATACGGCAACTATATGTTCAAGCGTGTCGTCTATCAGTGGGCAAAGTCTTACAAAAAATACATCTTCATTCCGTATCTAATGGTTTTCTGACTCGACCCATGACTCTTTTGTGACAACTATGGGATAAATAGTTAAAAAAATCCCAGAAATTACCAGACACGGGAATTACTCACGTAATAAGTCAAAGGGTTCCGACTATAGTTTCAACCACATTCGGTAAAAGGCGAAGCGCGACCGCGTTCGCGAGCGCCCCTTATTCTCCTTGAAAAATACCACCGAATGTAGTTGAAACTATAGTCGGAACCCTCTGACTTTTTAGGTGAGTAATTCGCTTGTTTTATACATTCATAAAGCTTCCTAGCACGTTGTAAGATCTATTCTTAAGGCGACCTCATTTAGAAACAATATCAAAGCATAATTAGCTTCATTTAGGTGTTAATAGAACTAGTTTAAACTCACTTTAGTAATGAATACGCTAAGTGGAATGTCAAGCGCATGATAAATTGACGTTTGCCTCTACGCCCGTCGTTTCCACACTCGTATTGTGTCCAATTCACGCAGCCTGAACTGTTAATTGCAAAGTGTTTTATCAGCATTTTTGAGGGAAAATGTCATTTTAAATTGGTTTGCGACGCTGAAAAACAAAGTAGAATTTGCAGTGGATTGTTAGTAAAACTTCACTTAAAATAATGATGACCTTCCCTGGTTTTCAGAACTTCTGATGAAACTAGTTAATGCTCTTTTCATGTAGGGTAGTTACACAGAATATAGTATTTGTTCCCTAGGGCTATCAAAAGTTTTATCTTCCCCTAAAGGAAGGTAATATAGGTACTAACATTAAAAAGAAGTAAAGTTTGTGTGGTCATAGAGAGTTTATTACACCAGGACGATGCCTTTATTTAAAAAAATATTTAATAACTTATTACAATACTACAGCTACTACGATAATTAATACTAAATATAATGTCATAATAAGATCTTGGTTCTGGGAACGTCAATATAACCACGATTTCGGTCTGATTTCTTCTATCTATTTGCCCATTTGGGCAGGCTAAAGTCTTAATGCACACACCGCTTTGTCATACGTATATAGCACAGATAAAAAAAACCAGCCAGTAGTTTTATTTCGTATATTCTTTTTTATACCTGAAGAGCGTAACCTTGTGCATAACAGCCACCAAAGAAAGCATTTTGTGTTTTTCATTTTGGCTTCATATCGTTTGTGTATTAACACAGTATTATGTAATTGTAAATCAATCTTCTAGTTTTGTCGCATGGAGTACGAGGGAATAAGGTACAAGTTAATAATAATATGGGACAACATTCACACAAGGTCTTCAGGTCCCAAACTAGGCAGAGCCTGTACTATGATAACCTGATGACTGATATACATACTTATATATACTTATATACATATACACACCCAGACACAGGTCAAACAGACATGTTCATACACACAAATGTTTGACCTGTCCGGGAATCGAACCCGGGACCAGCGGCTCAGAAGGCAGAGTGCTACCAACTGCACCAACCGGCCAGTCGAGTTAGATCAAATCAATCTTCTAGTTTTGTCGCATGAAGTACGAGGGAATAAGGTACAAGTTTGGCTCGATGACTTGGCTGAGATGATGATGATGATGAATACACTTCCATTCATATGACTATAAAGTAGGGTTTAGGGCATTTTTTTTTTAGCAATAGAAGCCATTTTATTAGTGAATGTGATAGACTTATCATCATCATCACCAACGTTTTTCATCGCCACGCGTGTGAAACCTCAGGACTAGTAAAACGTAAACAGATAAAATATACAATTATTAAAGTACGCGTGCTCTGAGCAAATGTTTCAAATTACGACTAAATAATAAAATGTGCGTAAAATGATCAGTAGAAATAATTGTGCAGGCAGGCTGATCATGCAGGCAGCTTCATACCGACCCCTGCCGTGATCAATGGGGAAGACCTAGGTGTCTAGAATCTTGTGAGCCAATGCCGACGAATGAATGAGTGAGCATTCTAGGTCTGCGTGATAACATCCGCGACCATATCGCCACTGACCATCAAGAGAGATAGTGGTCAAACGCTAGAACTATGCAGTATATAAAATAGAAAAAAAATCTCCTTCAAAATAATGCTGTTATCGGATAAGATGGATTTAGAAGTCAATCTTAAGAATTAACGCAACGAATGTTATATAAACAACTTTAATAACCAGCGAAATAAGCCAGAAATCACGAACGTCCATATCCTGAGGGAAAGTAATCAAATTTATTAATCGGGAATCGGAATAATATTCCGCTCGCACATAATTATAATCACATAAACTTAATCTGGTTTGGTTCTGATCATGAAATGAAATGAAATTTATTTCAGATAACAATAAGACCCATTACATAAATCACGTGTTTTTTTTTGGGCAGATGCCTTCATTAAAATAAAACTCTAATAAGTAATTACAATAATGCAGCTACTACAATAACATTTGAGTAATCCACTAGCTATTGGTAGCCTATAGATAACTAAAATGTTTTAACCCGCTACCGGCCGGCAGCATGCCCAGAATGCTAGCAGCATTGCCACGTTGAATTCCTATGTTGATTCGTTGAGCCAAATATGTGCTAGCATTTTGGTCACACTAATATATATTTTTTAATTTATTTTTGTGTGTTCGCGGATAACTCTGTAGTTTATGAACCAATTTTGCTGATTTTTTTTTGTTATGGAACCGAGTTCAACGCTATTTCACAAACATGTGAAATAACTTAGTAACTTAATAGCTTATAGTTCACAAAAGTGACTATCATCATAATATTGTGCCCCACACACTTTTGAGTGTTAAAGTCGGTTCTATTTCTTGTTAATCATTTTTTTAGTTCTGATTAAACAAATCAACTTGAAACTTGATACACAATGAAATCATTACAATTTGTTTTATATATAAGCCTAAAAGGGACAATTTCCTATAAGCCGTACCTACTAGGCGAATTGCGATCGCGTCCGCGAGCGCTTCGTATTCTCCTTGAAAAAGACCACCGAATGTGGTTGAAACTATAGTCGGAACCCTCTGACTTATTACATGAGTAACTCCCGTGTTTGATACATTCAAATTCACAATGTGTCAAGACCACGACAGTTTTAATAACTAAATTGCCTATTATAGAGGTTTCGGCGCGGAATACAATTTTGTTCCTTTCGGTGTCGAGACCCTTGGCCCGTGGGGTTGTAGCGCGCTCAGCTTCTTCAAGGAAATTTCCAAGAGACTGGTTGACGTCTCAGGAGACCGAAGAGCTGGCAGCTTCCTCGCTCAACGTATTAGCCTAGCAATACAAAGAGGGAATGCTGCCAGCATCTTGGGTACAATGCCGCAGGGGCCCGTTTTAGATTTAATTTAGATTTTATTAAATTTTTAAGGTTTTTATTTTAAGTTAGATTATTTTATTGCTATTCTAAATTGTTTAATACATATAGGAATTGCCTATAATGTACTACGTAGGCAAACTGTCCGCGGAAATAAAAAAACATGCCAGCATCAAGTACAGGTTATTATTTATCAGAGGTCCATTGTTGAGATTTATTGCCGAAGACCTATGAATTATGGCTGGTGCAGCTGAACGATTTATATGCTAATCGAAATAAGTACAAAGCCGTGGCTTCCACGCTCCGTTGGATTGGGATACAAACGGTAAAATAAAGCGTGTGTAGGGATTCGTGCATTTCGCTTATGGTGATTGTACCATTTTTTGGATTTCACAACTGTTATACAATAGTTTTTATGCAATGATGTTTAACTAAAGATGACGTATATTCATACTGCGCGGTGCTCAGATTTTGTTCCTTTACGACATAAACATGCTTACTGCGACAGATAATACGGTACAAAATATAGAAAAGGATAGCTATATGTTTAGACTTGCGCTTGAAATGCGCGTCGCAATCAAAATTACTATAATTGACTTAATTTTGCCGCCTCAGTTTCCGCGCGCTTGTGCGACATCTATCTCATATAAACATATAATATCATTGTTTTTATGGTTTATTGCATTTACAACATGCTAGGCGAAACTCAAAAAAAAGTAAGTTGGTAATAAAAGTAATAAAGTAAAGTAATAAAAGTTAAAAGTAAGTAATAAAAGTTAAAGTTGGTAATAAAGTAAGTAATAAAAAGTATTCAGTAATTATCTTTTTTTCCATTTATTATTATTTATAAACCATTCTTCGTTCAAATTATTTGAAGGATAAGTTCGGCTATCAGTGAATCAAAAAAGATATCATCAAAATTGGATCATAAACGAAGAACTTATTCGCGAACACCCAAAAAAAACATATATACGGTCGGTCAGTAACCTCCTTTTTTAGACGTCGTTTAAAAATACCTTACATACCAACTGGTGTATTTCGTTTAATAAATAATAAATAAAATTCATTTATTTCAGGTTACTATGACCCATACACATAACCAATTGAATAAAATAAAGTAAAATAAAATTAAATTAGCGTTAAATGAACGTTTTAGTATACGTTTCGGTTCGGTAAATATTTGAGTAACTTATACAAACGCCTACCATGCGCTTTGCTAAGCAGAAAAATTGTTTAAGTTTAATGTTTTATTTTTTTTAATTATTGTATCCTTAATTTCTGGCAAAGGAAAATAAACCTTTCAGCTTTGCTGTTTGTATTGCGAAACAGCCGAGTAAGGACAGCTTGCACATTTTTGACGAGATATTAGTTCCATATCTAACAAATTTAGTTTTGTGATATTTCTATTTAAATATCACACACACACACACACACACACACACACACACAAACACACAAATATGTATATATATATCATAGAAATAATATAAATACATACACATCCCCATACTATTTCGTCTATTTATGTAAAACTAAGACTGGGAAGGACCTGTAACCCTGTAACACAGTCAATACTAGTACAGGGTTCAGGCTATCCGATAGTGAGAAGTATAGTCATTCTATGAACCTTTTATTGTTAGATTTAAGAATTTGTATATGTGAATGATTGTACACTGTATTTAGTTGAAATAAATTATTATTATTATATTATTAATTTAATATAATTTACAATTCACATGAACTTATCGCTAAGATATTCATTAATAGAATAATATCTTTACACTGTTTCTACGGGTAAAACGTGACACTTACGTGTAGTCGATATCACGATCGACAATTGTGCGAGACGGGACGTGCGTTGCGATGAACGCACCGCACTCAAGATCCTAATAAAGGTTTTTGGAAGAAGCCGCAGCAATTGTCGATCGTGATATCGACTACGCGTAAGTGCCACGTTATACCCGTAGAAACAGTATACCTACTATCTACCAATAGCTAGTGGATTGCTCAAATGTTATTGTAGTAGCTGCAGTATTGTAGTTAGTTATTAGTGTTTTATTTTAATAAAGGCATAAAATAAACCTAAAGTAATTCTGAATGTAAGTTTTAATAATTTAATAATAGAATAAAATCTTTTTTTGATGAGGAATACGTAGGTTTTTCTTATATACCTATATGTACGCAATCTGAGTTCAAAACGTGTTTGGGTAGGTGATTATATTATTATAGACTTGTCTTGCATACATATTTTATTGTTATTACGTGGTACTTACGCGTAGTCGATATCACGATCCACAATTGTTTTGTTGCCCAGTGCGAGACGGGGCGTTACGACTAACGCACCGCACTCCAAGATCCTGATGAAAGCTTCCGGAAGAAGCCGAAACAATTGTCGATCGTGATATCGACTACGCGTAAGTACCACGTTATACACAAGCGTAATTTAGCAGTAACAATTCTTGTAACATTTGGATATATAATTTGTACTGTGATATTTTATGAGTATCTGAAACATGAATTTGGCTCAACGAATCAGGATTGAAATTCAAAGTGGCAATGCTGCTAGCATTCTGAGCATTTGAGTTTTTTATAAGCTGACAATAGCTAGTGGCTTGCTCAAGTGTTTTTGTAGTAGCTGCAGTATTGTAATTCATAGGTGTATATTTTCTTACTATAAATTCATTTCTTTCCTTTGCTCAGAGGCAGTTATCGTGGTAGCTGTGACACAGGGAATCCTAGTACAGCTACCAATGGCCGTCCTAGGTATACATTATCTATTAAATTATTTATCGTTTATCACAAATGTTTGCTAGTTTATTACTTAGGATTAGTTATGTTCTTTTTGATTCTGGTGTAAATAAATAAATTAGTAATTAAAACTTTATTTTAATAGAGGCATCTGAAACAGGTGCGCAATGAAAAGCGTTAGTATTTCCACATTCATTATACACAGCTTTAAAAACAATATACCACTCTAAACCACAGACATCACACACAGCAACAAGCCAGAACACGATTCACGTACAGAAACAAACTTATCTGTAGATTACTTGCTAATATTTTAAAACTACAAAACATCAACTTGCTAACCAATCCTAAAGTTAACAGTTTTGTCTAACTTTTATACCCACAGAGACGCGACGTGCCAATACTATTTGGGTAAAGTGAAATAATCAAAGTTCTTTACTTAATTTGAAGAACAAACGACCTAAAATAAATAAAGGCAACAGATAAAGTGCTTTGGCACTTTGAAAGTTACTTATAGTAATAAAATGAAATTGCAGCGCAAATGTTAAGGGAGACTCGGTAAAAGTTCAGCTCACACGAACTTAGCACTTAATGACGACCTCACAGTTTGAAGTAGTGGATAAGTTAAGAGCTTAGGGCGAGTACCACAACTTACAGAACCATACCATATAGTACCAGAACTTACAGAACCGTACCAAGCAGAACCATAGTAGCCTGTGGTCGACGATGTTGGTCTCACAATCATTCTATTAAATCATAAGAGGTCATAAACATTATTACTAACAATAAGTGTAACTGAGTTTTGTGAATAAATAAAATTTATCGTTATCATTATCATATAATAATAATAATAATATGGGACAACATTCACACAAGGTCTTCAGGTCCCAAACTAGGCAGAGCCTGTACTATGGTAACCTGATGACTGATATATACTTATATATATATATATATATATATATATATACTTATACACATATACACACCCAGAAACATAATATATACTATAATATAGAATATTATTAATTATGTTTTATTTATAAGTAACTATATTGTGATACTTTTTGTTGATCGTTATAAAAAAAATTTAAAACAAATGAAAAACTTGTCGAGCATTGTAATATATTGTTTAACTATCTGCGCCCCGCGGTTTTAACCGCGTGATGATGATACATTGCTTGATGATCATCATCATCATCATCATATCAGCCATAAGACGTCCACTGCTGGACATATGCCTCCCCTATTGATTTCCACAATGACCGGTTGGAAGCGGCCCGCATCCAGCCCTTTCCTGCGATCTTAACCAGATCGTCTGTCCACCTTGCCGGTGGCCGTCCTATGTTGCGCTTGCCAGTCCGTGGTGTCCATTCGAGAACTTATCGACCCCAACGGCCATCAGTTCTTCAAGCTATGTGCTCAGCCCACCACCATGTTATAGAAACCATCAACAGATTTGATGTCTGTTGACGGCATATTTATCCTGATATTTGCACGTGTCTACGACCTTTTGAAATAATTATTGTCTATGAAATGTTCTGTTACACCATTAAAAAGTTATTTCGGTATACCGAAGGGCATAAGGTTATTTCAAAATATCATATGTCTACCATTATACATTTTGTACCCATTTTTAGTATTCCTCAAAAAGAAAAAACGGAACTCTTGATCATTGTGTTGTCCTTCTGTCAAAGCCATTTTTCGCTGGAACGCGTGGAGGTATCAAGCTGAAATTAATACTCATATCAAATACTCACGTCTACAGTCCCCTGGAGAAAACTTCTAAGCTAACGCAATCAAAAGATACAGCCATTTATGCTGAAAATTGTTGACACTCGCAAGGGAATCAAAATCTCCAGGATAGGTACTTCCCGTGAACTCAGAATCTTGAAATTTGGTACGAAGCAACGTTTTATAGGACAGAGCAAGGAAAAATTGCGTAAAGCATACATTTTTACTTATATACGTACAGGTTTGTACGGAACCCTCGGTGCGCGAGTCCGACACGCACTTGTCTGGCTTTTTTTAAAAATCCTGTTTATAAAAATAATATTGAAATACAAACACTCAACTGAAGTAGTATTATGTATTTAGCTGGGCATACATAATTTAATACTAAATAACATTCAGGTAGCTTGGGGAATGAATTATAAATTACTTGGAACGATAACTCTTTGGGGAGTACGATTATCGATATTAACTCGTGAATCAACAATTTGTGGTGCGTGATTACAGGAATACAAAATATAATTTGGTTCTATCCGAATCTTCAAATATGGTTTATATTGATATGATGGAAATAATAAATTTCGTAGTTGTTTATACAAAGTACACCGCTCGGTGTTATAATATATTTTATAAGTTTAACGTGGCTGTGTGTAATAAATTGTAATACATATCTTACAATTTATTAAGATGACGATCATATGCGGAAGTGCCCGCTGTGTCATATTTTATCATAGAAAAACAACAACTGCTATTTATATCGAACATTGGTAAATATATCTTCATCGGTAACAAAAGGATGAATAATATTCTAACTAATACATTATCATTTTATCACGTAAGAGTTTTATTAATATCTAGGTAGTCAAACTCAAATAAAAACAAACCTTATTAAGGCATGTTTAGATTCATTTAACTATGAAGGGAATCCGTTATATTCACTGTCTCGTCGATTGTGATAATGAATACACAAGTGGAATGACAAGCGTATGATATATTGACGTTTGGCCTGACGCGGCGCTTTCCTATTGTATCCAATTTACGTGATAACTATTAATTTTAAAGTGCTATACCAACCTTTTTGAAAGCAAACCAAACTGAATTTGGATTGTAGCATTAAAAAAATTAAAAACATGAAAATAATGACAATCTACTTTTGGAAGTTCAGATAAAATAAACTTGCTATTCAACACATTTACGAAATAACAGTATGTAAACTCTAAGGCTTTCACGGCTGGCGTTGCATGTTGTATGTATTGCCTCCGGGCTGTTTGGCCGTGGTCTATGTGTAACTTTTCAGACGTTTCGTCGATCACTGCGGTCGACATCTTCAGTGGTTGAGGTCCGAGCGGCGACAAGAGCGTAGAACTCTCCTTTGCGGCGTCTTCTCTGATACTGAATCATCATCATCGGACCTGAACCACTGAAGATGTCGACCGCAGTGATCGACGAAACGTCTGGAACAAAAGTTTCACATAGACCACGGCCAAACAGCCCGGAAGCAATACATACAACATGCAACGCCGGCCGTGAAAGCCTTAGAGTTTACATTCCTCAAACTGATTTCGAAACGTCTGCCCGGGCCTTCCTCTTCCAACACTACCGTTCACTTCACCCATGTATGCTTGTTTAGTCAATCTCCTTTCGTTAAATCTCTCTACATGCAATACACCACAATATTCTCATATCGTCACACACTTCCCTCACTCTCGCATATATTAGTAACTAGCTGCGCCCCGCGGTTGTACCCGCGTGGTGATGATGGTGATGGTGAAAATAAGCCTATGTGTTAATCCAAGATATAAGCTTTCTCCATACCAAAAAAATCTTATTGCGAAAGTTTGTGTGTATGTGTGTATGTTTGTTACTTCTTCACGCCCAAACGGCCAAAACGATTTCGATGAAATTTGGTATGGAGATATTTTAAACCCTGGTTTAACATATACGCTACTTTTGTCATGGTATAATAATAATAATAATAATAAGAACTTTACTGCCTTAAGAAAGAAATCACAAAAATTGCACTTACAAGACAATTCATGGTAAAAGTATAGTTCCCGTGGGATAACTGAGGTAGCGGGAAAACCGTAATCCACGCGGGTGAAACCGCGGGCCGCTACTAGTTATATATAAGGCAAGTAACCAAGAAGAAGCATGAAGCAATAGGTAAATACGTCTGTTAGAAATCTCTGTCTAAATCTGTACCATTAACACAATATCGATTTAAAAGCTAAAAGTGGAATTTGTTGTAAGGGCGCTGTTATGCCTGAATGGGGTTTCACACCCTCCTTTACAGATAGACCGAAATAACCACGACCAATACGAATCACTACAATTTTCACTGTATGCCAACGGGAGTAAGTTCATATTTAAATGAAGTATGGTAGGCATCTGTAAAACAATTTTATGAGTGACGGCATAGATTCGTGATGGCGTAAAAGCTTTCAAGTTCTAAAGCCAGTTATCAATGCATAGAAAATGTAGATTATACAATATCATTTGTGTGTTTTTCTAACATAAGTTACTCTGAAATCGCACAACGTTAAACACGTTAACTATCTAATATAGATATTTTTTTTTTAATCCCACTAATATTATTAATTTTTGATTGGAAATTCTCGTGAGTTTGACACATTACTGTATATATGTGATCTGTGCTGCCAGATCGCCGCGATCTGGCAGCGTAAACTCACCTGAGGATGAGCATCGGACATGCTCGAAACCCAGGTCGAAACTTCGACTATAAACGTGAGTAAAGCCGGATACCACATATATATAATAATATTATTAATGTCAAAGTTTGGATGGATGGATGTTTGTTACTCAATCAAGACAGAATGGCTGAACAGATCTGGATGAAATTTGGCACAGAGATAGATTATAGTATGGAATAGCACATAGGCTACATATTATCCCGGTAAAATGTATGATTCCCGTGGAATAATTGATGTAGCGGGAAAACCGTAATCCACGCGAGTGAAACCGCGGGGTGCTACTAGTAGTTTTTTTTTTTTTTTTTTTTTTTACACACAAGGTCTTCAGATCCCAAACTAGGCAGAGTGCTACCAACTGCGCCAACCGGCCAGTCAAGTTATTATTATATTATTATTTAAGTCAGTTATTAAGCCGATGTCATTATTTTTGTTTACAATAAATCTTTTATTACCAGTCACTTGTAAAAGTTAAATTTAAGACGAACAGCTTTACTTAGATTAATTTCTTTATCCAGGATCTTGATAGTTATTACATGTTTTTCATCGTGTCTAACTTTTTCGGTAACAATTTAAACGGAATAAAAAAAAAATGCAGCATGAGCATAATATTGTGATGATAGTTACTTTTGTGAACTATCATGGAACCGACTTCAACAAGTTATTTCACACTTTTCAGTGTTGAAGTCGGTTCCATTTATGGGTAAAAATTTTTTTCACCCTATTCAGTGACCTTTTTCTACTAACAGGATCAATAATTATTGTCATTGCGTATGTTATCGGATATCTCCATCTACAACTATAATATCGTCGAGGTATGCGTAGCATCTTTCAGTTATTGGAGTGTAACTTAAAAACCGTTTGTGCGATTTTGATGAATTTTAAATGGGACCAGCACGAATGTAGTAGATAGAAAAGTATGTTCTATCACACTGGCCGGTTGGCGCAGTTGGTAGTCACTCTGTCCTCTGAGCCGCTGGTCCCGGGTTCGATTCCCGGACTGGTCAAACATTTGTGTGTATGAACATGTCTGTTTGACCTGTGTCTGGGTGTGTATATGTATATAAGTATACATATATATCAGTCAAGAGGTTCCCATAGTACAGGCTCTGCCTAGTGTGGGACCTTAAGACCTTGTGTGAATGGTTAAAACAAAAAAAAAGAATAATTAAAATCAGATCATAAACGACGAATATATCTGCAAACGCACATAAAAAAGTTAAAAAATATATCGGTCGAATTGAGTAGCCTCCCTTTTTGAAGTCGGGTAAAAAGTCTTAAAAAAGTACCTAAGGTAAGAGCCTCCACTGTAGTCCATCGATTATTATCCTAAGGCAACAACCGGTATCAACGACCTTGAGTCTCTTTCAATTGGACTCTCTCTCATCTACTATCTCTATCTCTCACCCTCAACACTCTACTAGTGTATATTATTTCATGATTGAATGTACAAAGGTTTTAGTTGGATTAAGAATCGATGAAAAAAAAATAGAATTTTGTGAGCCGAACCCACAGCGCTGCTGAAGAGAATAAAAAAATATAAAAAGGATAGGTAACGTAAAACTATGTGGCCGTTACAATAAATTGCCATAGCTTAAAAAATAAATTTACTACAAAATGGAACCGACTTCAATACTCAACAGTGTGAAATAACTGAAAAGTACCCTAAGTGTTATCACAGGGACCTCAAGTATCTACATATCAAATTTCATCCAAGCCCGTTTTACCCGCGTGGTGATGAAAGAGCGTGATGATGGTGATGATAAAAAGGCTGTGTATTAATTCAGAGTATAAGCTATCTTCATACAAAATTTCATCTAAATCTATCCAGCCGTTTAGGCGTGAAAGAGTAACACACCTACATCTATACCTCCATACTCACAAACTTTCGCATATATAATATTAGTACGATTATAACACGATTCTTGCATCTCTATTCTATATTGTACTTAATAGTACCTACTTGTGCTTATTAGGAACTCAACTTTTTAATTACTACATAATGTATTCAGTAAAGGAGTGAATTTTATAATGTGTAGGTAAATAGTTAAAGAAAAATATTCATCAAAGGATTTCAAAAAGGATTTCAGAAAGGAAAGAATTTCAAAGGATGTAAAAAAAATTACCAAAATATGGAAATGTATAAAAAAAAATTACATTCACGGAAAACTAACCAGTCACCGGGTGAGTCCATACGTAATAAGCACTTAGAATATGTCAGCGATAAAACTAAACACCCCTAATTTGAATTTCATATCAATTTTTACAACGAACAAGCCTTCGCTTTAATTACTGCCTTAATAAAACCAGGAATGCTCACTTTCAAGGTTCGTGTAATTATGAATAGTTTTTGTTGCCTTTGCACGCAATATCGCCCCTTCGTTTAAGGAGTGCTGGAGTGTTCCAAGACTGTTCCAGAAGTGTGCGTGCTTGTAATGAAACTACAGAACAAGTGAATTCAGCTGTCTACGTGTGGAAGTGCCATAATGATGTTTGCCCACGCAACAGCAACATTGAAGCTTCAGACGATAGATTAAATTGCCTATTTGTATTAATGGAGATGGGGGTTTATTTGGCATAGAATAGATTTGAGGACTGTTTGATGTCAGCAATCTATCGCACCTCCATTTTTAACCTTAGTATATCTTTTCTGTACGAGAGTATGTGTGTCACTGCATGGCTGGACTTACTTTACAACATCATCATCTTCTTAACCATAGAATATCCACTGCTAGACATAGGTCTCACCATGTTTTTTTTTTTTTTCGAGGTGTTTTCAGTTTCGCCATGCTTGGCAGGCGGGTTGGCAAGCATTGTTGCTCACCTTCTGGTACGTGATCCCTTAGCTAACTCTTACGGAGCCCATCAACCTAGCCTCTATGCTTGGCCGGATGCTTGGCCGGCACCCGATATTTTAGATAAAGCTTACCCAATAAGAATGTGAAAAGCTATATTTCCTATTCTATACATGGAATATATGTTTCAAAGCCTTTCTGCTTATAAGTATATTAATTAAATAAAGGCACATGTGGACCAGCTAGTATCATAACATAATCTAATTTTTGTATGTTTACTGTGCTTAGGTGTGGAAACTTTGCTAGCGATACACATATATTAGGTTGTTTTATTAACCAGTTTATAAAATATTATGTATGATCTGTAAAATGGTTTGTAAAGTCCAACCTTTTTACATTCATAATGCATAAGAAAAATATTAAACTAGAGTAATTTTCACCTTAATTTGCAGACAGAGCGAAAACAAACCAAATTATCTTTGCTGTTTGGGTCGCGAAAAGCTGAAGAAGGACCGCTTTTCAGATTACAGATTACTTGTCATCACAAATGTGTTTACATGTACAAGCACATTTCTGATGACAAGTATGATGCACTATGCCGTGAATGAATTAAAAAAAGACGTGTGGCGCTCGGGGACTGCCGCGGTAAAGCTATTGCATAGCATTTTTTATCAACTTATGCAATTAATATATTAATAACTTATGCAGTGACGCCGATAGAACCAATGCCATCAAGAGGCGAGTTGCTGAACTAAACAGACAAGCTTGATATTTAAAAAGTCATTAAAAGTTCTGCTATTCATCGATAGATGGCAAAACTAAAAAAGATCACCGCTGTGCCGGTCGGAGTGGGGGGTGTTAGGTTATTTTCGTTACGGAATTTCTGGATTCGGTCTCCACGCTCAAGGCCGCGATAGAAGCTATGCAATAGCTTAAAAAGCATGTAAAATTACGTTAGTGGTTAATAAATTGCTTTACTTGCAAGTATATAAAACTATTTAGTATCAGTAGCCATAGAAAAAGTAACATTCTACAAGCGTTAACGCTGAAAGAAAACATAAAATATGTATGAGTTTGTCAGTGAAAAATATATCTACGGCCGTACAGAAAATACATAAGTCATTGATCAGCACGAAAATGATACAGAAACATTTGAAAAATAATTCTTCTAATTTCTTCTAACTAGACTTTAATGAAAATATATATATAATTTAATTTAACAACTGTGCGTAAATCTACACACCTTTGATCAAAAGCTACGCACCTCGTACAACTAGGTTAAAAAGCAAAGAGAAATCTACCTGCGACGCACTAATTGGGTGCTAAAGTAAATATTTAAAAAGGTGAGTGCAAAAAGGTGAGGTTTTAACTTTTCAATTACGTCAATTAAGAGTGCCGAGCGCAGCACGGACAAATGATTAGATCAACCGTTTTGAAACACAATTTGTTGTGACGGATTCTGTCTTGGTCGGAATTTGTACTTTAAAAGCATTTTTTACTAAGACAAAGTGAAAAGTTTCGCTCGTCTGGAGTTATTTTTCCTTTGTTTATAAAGTTCTCAGGCTTTCAATTTTGCACGAGTCAGAGAAGATATTCAAAGATTTCAATCTAAATATATGCACAGATCGTATGTTGCCATCTTGATGTACAAGGCAGGAGTAAATTCGGACGGCTAATGGAATGCTGTGGGTTCAAATCCCATTAGTAGCCGTTTTTTTGCTAAGTAAAATTTGAAAACAAGTAAGTAGCATCATGTTAATGCAACAAACCATACAACTGGCCGGTTGGTGCAGTTGGTAGCACTCTGCCTTCTGAGCCGCTGGTCCCAGGCTCTATTCCCGGACAGGTCAAAAATTTGTGTGTGAACATGTCTGTTTGATCTGTATCTGGGTGTGTATATGTATATAAGTATATATTTCAGTCATCAGGTCACCATAGCACAGGTTCTGCCTAGTTTGGGACCTGAAGACCTTTTGTGAATATTATGAAATAAAATAAAAATAAAAAAACTCTTACATTAATCTTATATTAAAAAAATAGGTAACGATTTAAAAACAATTCGCTGTCCATTTGGTTGCTCAATGTATTAAAAATCTAATTGCCGGCACATGACAATGAACCGGTATAATTAAACAGTTCTACGCTATGTTACGATATTGTAAAGTTAATTGATTTCTATTTACATGTGAAATTCGTTTCGCAGCGCTTACTACTTACCCAATGATCCGAGTAACCATTGCCATCGTAATTGTCGAGCGAGTATATGCAGATTTTAAGCAGTCAGATCAAATATTAATTCTAAAATATGACTTCTCAAATATGTACAGTAGACTTATGTATTGTTAAAAACTCGGATATGGAAATTCAGCTGCTAGTTACTACGACTGTACTTAAGAGAATTAATACGTATTGCTGTTTTTTTTATTATATGAGGCGTCTTGAATTTTTTCCATTTTATTTTTAGTTAATTTATTTCTTTTGAAAGTTTGATCAATATTGTGAGTAGTGGGCCAAAACTAGGAATTGAAAAGAGATTCAGGGTTAAAATGTACACTAAATATGCGGCGAATTGACAATCATTGACAAATAATGTAATAATATACATGTGAATGTGTTTGTTTCTTACTTTCTCACACTCAAACTGCTGGACCAATTTTGATGAAATTTGGTATGAAGGTAGCTCACACCCTGGAAAATATAACGGCTACTTTTCGTCATCACCACGCGGGTGAAACCACGGGGCGCAGCTAGCTATTTATAAATATTTATGTAACAATAAATAACTAAAATGTTTTTTTTCATACGTTTTCTAAATGAACAGTTGACGATCGAGTAAGGTATTTTATTATACTTTTACAGATACAATTAAACTACGTCAGAGAAAAAAGAGATTCCTTTTGACTATTGTAATCAATAAAACCCAACCCTTCAAGAGCAACAATGGATAGAGAACTTCCAAAATCCCATTACACTTTGTAGCATTGTAAGTCTGATATGAAGTGATTTACCAAATTTCCTCAATCATTAAGGCTTTCATGTCGATGGTAATTTGTAGGCTTTCGGGGCGGTAGGCAGTGTACGACTGTTGGTCGCCACACGCGATACAAAAAAGAAAATTTATTATTTTTTAAGCATTGCTATTGCTTTGATAACAATTGGAACGCGGTTCGTATAACACAATACGTAATTAAGAGAATATAATGGATGGACAATGACTGTTATTTGGGGCAATTCTGAGGTTTATAGTCTAATTTATCCGAATCAGAGGTGATTCATATACCTATGGTTATTTGTATGGTTAAGTTAATTAATTATAATTGCTTTTAATTAAACCTATAAATTAAACTGCATGAGCTGTGTTTTGCTTTTGTTTTGTTACATTTTCAATTCAGTCAATCTAACGAGGTCTGATGGTATGTCAAAAGTCTGTTTATATGGGAAATCTCTTTGAATCTACGAGTTTTTTTTTTTTTTTTTTTTTATTTTATTTTATTGGGAATAGTCAGGCGTTTGACCACTATCTCACCTGATGTTAAGTGATGATGCGGTCTACGATGGAGCACGCCTGCCTAGAAGGTACCTATTCACTCGTGACTTGAAGAGTTTATAAAAATATTTCATATCATTCTGGTTCACGGGGTTGTTTTCTTTCCAATCGTGGCAAGGGCAAACATTTATGTGATAAATAAGCACCCATGTTTGTCCCGGGTCTTGAATGTGTGTTGTGATGTGTTTTGTGTTTGTCCATGAATACCACGATACAAGGAGTCCTATTGCGAGGGTGTGAGTGTAAGTAAAACAAAAAATAATATTTAATAATTAATGTATTATCCTACTTCCTACTAATATTATAACTGCGAAAGTTTGTGTGTATGTATCTTGTATGTGTATATGTTTACTTATTCACGCTTAAACAGCTACACCGATTTCGATGAAATTTGGTATGGAGATAGTTTAAGCCCTGGATTAACGTATGGGCTATTTTTATCCCGGAAAAAAAATAGTTCCCGTGGGATAATTGAGATAGCGGGAAAACCGTAATCCACGCGGGTGTACCCTTGGAGCGTTACTAGATATAATATATCAGGCCTGTTCTGATATATTAATAAACAAATATTGTATTGGCTCGATTGATCACGGATAAACACATGGTTGTTTTGTTATTCCGCCCATTAAAATAAATAGCGGTACGGTTATAAACTCTGAATATTTATTACCCTCAATTTTGTCTGTTCTATATTTAACCTACAGGGTAGGTAAATCTGTTCTCTGCTTCGAATAATAATCTCAGGGCGTATAGTTTTGTATATTAAAATCAAGTGATTGCAAAATGTTGTATATGTTTTTTCTTAATCTATTCAAAAACGCGAAAATTTGTGAGGATGGATGTATTAATAATTATTACTCAATTACGCTAAAACGACTAAATTGATCTTGTACATCAAGATGTATCGCTTCATAGCGATTCTCTTTTAGTAAACGCTAGCGCTTCGAAGCTGTCGTTACCACTTGTCAAAATGGCATTGGTCTACACTAAATTTTTTTTTCATAGGGCAAATGCCTTTTTTAAAATAAAACACTAATAACTAATCACAATACTACAGCTACTACAATAACATTTGAGCAATCCACTAGCTATTGGTAGATAGATAAATGTTCTAACCCGCTACCGGCCGGCAGCGTGCCCAGAATGCTAGCAGAAATTTTTTTTAAAAAACATTGGATATTTGAATTATTGATAATTATTGAGAATGCGGATAATTTTAAGTAAAATAAGTCGCCAATCATTTGGTGCCGACTAAAACTACCCGCAATTGGCCAGTAATTGAATAAAACTCATATAAGGGATAGCGTCGTATGAAGTTACATGAATTTGAATTTTAGCGCAAATAAAATACGAGCAATTTCATTGTGAAGATATTAAGTGAATTTTAGCTGGTTCTAGTGATTAAGGGACTTAATATATATGTGGTATCCGGCTTTACTCACGTTTATAGTCGAAGTTTCAACCTAGGTTTTGAGCATGTCCGAAGCTCATCCTCAGGTGAGTTTACGCTGCCAGATCGCGGCGACCACTGCGGGCGGCAGCGCGCTCAGCTCGCCGCGACAGCTGCAGTGCGGGTGGGGGTGGCGGGCGGGGCGCAGTATGTGTTGAGGTGAGGTCTTCTGTCCACCTTGTGGACACGAGACCATGAGCGGAGGAAGGGGCTAGCTGCGTGCCACTTCCAACCGGTCCTTGTGGAGATCAATGGGGGAGGCTTATGTCCAGCTGTCGATGTATTATGATGAAGATGATTAAAAATTTAACCATGCTATGTATTATGGAAGAAACTCGCTTCATGAAAACAACTGAACTAAACAGACAAGCGTGATATTTCAAAAAAGTCATTAAAAGTTCTGCTATTCATCGATAGATGACAAAACTAAAAAGTATCACCGCTGTGGCGGACGGACTGGGGGGTGTTAGGTTATTTTCGTTACGGAATTTCTGGATTCGGTCTCCACGCTCAAGGCCCGCGATAGAAGCTATGCAATAGATTAAAAATATTTTCTTTATTGTTTCAGGAACACAATTAAGGCGACGATGGGTCGCCATGGCATGCCGTGCTAGTGCAATGGAGGTACATCATAATACAGTTTTATTAACGATACAGTAATTGTAGGTATACATAAAATATTTTAGCGAAGTGTAACGCTGATGATTGGAATCTAGACCGGATCAAGAATGAAGAAGTTGAAACTCGTAATTAAATTATTTCACAAATTATTATTTTTATAACAGAAAAAATTTAGCCTCATATTTTTTTTTTTTATTATTTTTTTATTCACAATAGGCAGGCGTTTGACCACTATCTCACCTGATGTTAAGTGATGATGTGGTCGAAGTTGCTATCACACTAGACCTAGAATGCTCACTGGCTCTCAAGGACTGCTGCCTGAACACACCGTGTGTTTGGTGAGAGTTTTTCAAATTTGAGGGTGATAGCTAGCGAGGCGGGTATTCGAAAGTACCCTACCACGATGATGAGAATTTGATAACGGTGTTACCTTCACCGGAAGCTCAAGCTGTTGTTGGAAATCGAACCAGTGTCCATCAGTTTAAGAGGGTCAATTTAATCTGACGCAGTTAATTACACATTCGTTCCATATTCGTTATGTATACACATTCGTTGTATAGAAAACACAGAAAATCCAGCTGTGAAACTAAACATAACTCTCATCAATGAGAGAGGCTACAATACTACATTTTTTTTTTTTATAGGAACTGTTAGTTTACTATTAGTTAGTTCCCATTTGTTTGTTTATAGCTAAGTAATTTTTTTTTTATTTTTTTTTTTTTATTCACAATAGGCAGGCGTTTGACACAACACACATGCCCAGATTGTATTCATGTGGAAACACAGACTTAGGCAATGAGTTCCACTCGTTAGCTGTACGCACTATGAATGTGGAAGCAAAACACTTGGTGCGACAGGGTGGAACGTCTAAATAATTTTGAAATAACGTCTCTTTAACGTCAAGTAACGACACATGTGCTTGAACTGATGCTTACACCGGAAGAGCGGAAATTAAAACTTAAAAAAAAACAAAAAATTGGTTGTCTGTAAAGTCGGTTTACGGACGATAGATTTACGTGATAACGTCATAATCATTTATGACTTTGACTTTGAATGACTTTGACTTTGACTTTGACTTTGACCTTGACTTTGATTATTTTATGTAACACAAAACTCAGGTGGAACGTTACGCGGAACGTTACTATTTTTCATGAGTGTTGCTGGTATTCATCAATTTATAAAACGTTATCACGTCAATAATTAGTTATATTTTATTTCAGCCAGTAGGTCATCTGTAAAGTACATATTTTAACCGACTTTAAAAAAGAAGGAGGTTCTATATTCGTCCCGTATGTTTTTTTTAATGTTTGTTAAGTCAGCTTTCAAATGGGTGAATAAATTTTTATGATTTTTTTTTTATTTGAAGGCTGGCGATTCCCGCGTGGTCCCGTTTCATCAAAATAGGACAAGCGGTTTTTGAGTTACACTCCAATAACTGAAAAGTGCTACGCATACTTCGACGATATTATAGTTGCGGGTGAAGACATCGTTGAACATACACAAGACAATTTGATCCCGTGAGTAGCAAAGGTCACTGAAAAAGGTGAAAAAAAAAATTTTCACAAAAAATGGAACCGACTTCAACACTCAAAAGTGTGAAATAACTTGTCAATTTTCTACACAAACGTCACTACTGAGTTATTACATTTGTTAACTTATAACATTTGTTATAAGTCTGTCATTTCCACAGATAACAACTATACGGCATTTGTGTTCCTCGCCTCAGTTTTTACATAGCTTGAGACGACAACCGCTTTTAAACATAAAAATTATTTTTATTCGCGTTTCGCTTTTTAAAGTTTGGAATCGTCGTCGTCGAAGCGGCGGTTATTACGCCCCTCTTTGTTTCACGAGTGCCCACTTTAAAAAAGTAAAGCGGGCGCTGTAAATATTTTGCTTTCATATTTCATTGTGCCTATAGCCTTCGGGTCGCGTTAAATAAATTAGCTATGCTGATATACCGCCCTGTGCATCAAATATGTTTATGGAGAACTCTGGTTCATAATAACTAAATAAGTAGCATAATCAGCTGATTTGCATGCTCTTGCTGCGACATGAAAATGCCTCATATTAACATTCATTCACACAAAGTCTTCAGGTCCCAAACTAAGCAGAGCCTGTACTATGGTAACCTGATGACTGATATATACTTATATACACACCCAGACACAGGTCAAACAGACATATTCATACCCACAAAATATGTTTGAACTGTCCGGGAATCGAACCCGGGACCAGCGGCTCAGAAGGCAGAGTGCTACCAACAGTGCCAACCGGTCAGCGAGAAGTATTGCCCTTAATCGAACACTGTGTTGTTCGATTAAGGGCAAAGGACAAACAAAGGTTGTCGAAAAGGCTAATAAGAACGGAAACAGCCCGAGAGCCTCTGTTATAGTCAAACGGCATAAACCAAAATTTTCACAACATTTTCCAACATTCAAAAGTGTGAAATAACTTGTTGAAGTATCAGTACCTACCATGATAGTTCAAAGGTAACTATTATCAAAATATTGTGCTCATGGTACCGACTTCGATAAGTTATTTCCCCCGCTACATTCACATTCACATACACACACACACACACACACGCACACACGCACACACACTGATGCGCGACAGTGATTTATGTATAATATACTAGCTTAAAAACTGAAATAGTTTGATATTCCTAATGCTACTTAGATTAATTATAAAATATTATTATGTACCTACACAGGTCATTAATCCTTTCGGAGGGCGCTGGTGTCTGTAATACAGTTTATAACTACCACAGACATCAACGGTCTATATGTATATACTATCCTTGTGTGCATACCTAGTTTAAGAGTACTAATATGTATATGTAAACCTTTACTAAAAGTCAATAAAGTTTTTATTATTATTATTTATTATTATTATTTCAGACTTTTGAGTGTTGAAGTCGTTTACATTATTGTTTTTTTTTCATCCTTTTTAGTGACCTCTGCTCATCAAGGGATCATTTATCGTGTGCGTTCAACGATTTCTTCATCCGCGATTAGGAAGAAAAATAGCTTGCGTAATTCCACGCCTAAATTATTAATCATTATAATTATTCATTAATTAAATTATTATTATTATTAACTATCATTAAATTATGGATGACTTATTTATTTTAATTATCTTAAGTGACCCAGTGAGGAACATTATGTATGGAAATATTTTTTTCCTAGGTAGTTGTATACTACAACTATAATTATATTAAATTACATAAATATCATTTAATTAAATTGACTTGTAATAAATATTATCAATAAAGTTAAAAAAAAAAAAAGAAGTCATCGAAGAAAACGTAACACTTTTTTTTTTCCAATTGGAGTGTAACTCAAAAACCGTTTGTCAGATTTTGATGAAATTTAAATGGGACTAAGTAGTAGTTTGGTTTAACTGGAAGCTTAAATTACTTCAACTATATATAATATCAGTATACTTAAAATAATTTCCAGAAAATAAATAATATAATAAATTTCTTAAAAAAAGTGCAGATTGTATCAGGATGTCAGGGATGTCATTTCGATCTCCATATCACTTGATGGTCAGTGACGATGTGGTCGAAGATGCTATCACGCTAAATCTAGAATGCTTACTGGCTCTCAAGAACTGCTGCCTCAACACACAATATGTTTGGTGACAGTTTTTCACATTTGAGTAGTTGGAAGTTAGCAAGGGGGTACCACCATGCTGTAAATGAAGCTCAAACCGTTGGTGGGCAATGAAACAGCGGCCGGCAGAGAGCTGACGCTCCCACCACTGAGCATTCATCGCATCTAAACATAATGATAAGTAAGCAGATTAGAGAGCAGGACGGGTTATTGTCGAAAACTCAAACAGAAAAACAGTCAGTAAACTCTGACTTTAGAAATAGCTTTACACTAGTTTGAAAACATTAATCCAAACCATTATTAATTCTGTATCAGAAGTAGGATTCATTAAACTTAAATATTAAAAAAGTTTTTATTCCCATCGTGAAAGTTCAAGAGCAATTTTGTCTTGTGGAATGTTCCCACTTTTTATTCACTCAAGTTTAGTAGAGTCAGATCTCATCACCCCGCATTTAAAGCAGGCGAGTTTATCTGGCGGACTGCCAAGAGTTGGAGACTATAGTTTACTGTGTATCTAGGTTTTATCCCCATTTTATCTGGTCGGCTAACCACGAATGAGTTCAGATACGGGCTTATCCATTCTGCGTGGCGAGGCATGTTGTCGCACGGAATCTTTTTAATATGTATTTTACGAAATATGAAGGTAAATATTTTGTGTGATCTTTTTGCTGCAGAAACTACTTATAAACTATACTTGACGTAATTATACTGAAATTTAGACGGATTACTTATGCAAGAATACATTGGTGTTTCAATCAATCAATATTCTTTACTGCGAAAAAATGGTAACAATATTGTCCTCATTGATAGTTACATCTACTGTATAACATTGGTATGGTGAATGCTAACGCGAGCCTATCTATCTACCAACATACCTAATTAGTGTGACAATTAACACACGAATTAGGTATGTGTTAAATGTTTAATTTTCTTGGACTTGATTTGTTTCTGTTACTATCTCAAATAAATCTATTTTCTTATTTTTTAACCGACTTCCAAAAGGAGGTTACTCAATTCGACCGTAAATATGTTTTTTTTTATGTGTGTTTGCGGATAAATTCGTCGTTTATAAACCGATTTTGATCATTCTTTTTTGTTAGATAGAGTATACTTCCGTGGTGGTCCCATTTAAATTTCATCAAAATCGGACAAACGGTTTTTGAGTTATACTCCAATAACTGAAAAGTGCTACGCGTATCTTGATGATATTATTGTCGCGGTTGAAGATATCGCAGAACACACAATGACGATTCATTGATCCCGTGAGTAGCAAGGGTCACTGAAAAGGGTGAAAAAAATTTTTTTAACAAAAAATGCAACCGACTTCAACACTCAAAAGTGTGAAATAACTTGTCTTGTCTTGTATTTTTTGTTAAAATTTTTTTTCTCCATCTCTCCTCGACAGGCAGTCGTTTTCGACCATGGGACTGTGTTGGTATCACATTAAGGGATGCAGCAGCCTGGGGTTGGTTAGATCATTAAACAGGCTCCAAATATTGCGTATGGCCTCCCCTGGATGGGCGGTAAAACGTGTAAATGTGATCCACCACATTAAAAGAAGGTTTATAACATTACTACACGAGTTAGTTGTTATCCAATATCTTTTAGATTGCTACTGTATTTGGATAGGTACTCAATTCCAAGAAGCAAGGTATTTTTGATTGGAAATTCTCGTGAGTTTGACACAATATTACATATATGTGGTATCCGGCTTCACTCACGTTTATAGTCGAAGTTTCGACCTAGGTTTCGAGCATGTCCGATGCTTATCCTCAGGTGAGTTTACGCTGCCAGATCGCGGCGACCACTGAACGAAAACTAAGTCGAAACCTAGCTCGAAACCTAGGTCGAAACTTCGACTATAAACGTGAGTAAAGCCGGATACCAGATATATATAATAAGCAAAGTATTTTCAACTATGCTACGAAATAGTCTTGGCCTTACTTAAAATGCAATTTTGTGAAGCAGTAAAATTTACTAAGCTCGTTAAATAAGTAGGTAGGTATTAAAGTTGGTCTCCAATCATAACTTGAGAGACAGATGTACCGAAACTAAGTAAAAAGTTAGTTAGACCAAAGCGAAATTGCCGCGGAAGGATTTCCACCAATTTAGAATTCAGAATTACGACACTTACACACTTTATTATCAAGTTTTGCATGAAGTTGGTTGAAGTGTGCGATTTAATGATGCTTATTGCGAAGTTCTTAACCGTGCTTGAATAATTTCCGTTCTTAAGTTAATTTATTTAGAAGTTAATATCTATTTAGAGCGGAACATTAGAAATGTATCATGCATATACCAGATAATATATATATTCCTAGATTTTTAAACGTAATATTAATATTACTTTTTTGGTAGTAGTAGGTTTTGCAAGACATATTTTTTTATATTTCTGCATGGTCACATTATCCCACCAAAGACCTTGCCATCATCCTATCGTTAAAAAAATTGGTTGTCTGTAAAGTCGGTTTACGGACGATAGATTTACGTGATAACGTCATAATCATTTATGACTTTGACTTTGACTTTGACTTTGACTTTGACTTTGACTTTGACTTTGACTTTGAGTTTGACTTTGACTTTGACTTTGACTTTGACTGACTTTGACTTTGACTTTGAGTATTTTATGTAATACAAAACTCAGGTGGAACGTTACTATTTTTCATGAGTGTTGCTGGTATTCATCAATTTATAAAACGTTATCACGTCAAAAGGATCGTTCATATTATTTTTATTATTATATTGTCGATGATTTTTAAGGCACATATCACAATGCCCAAAACGAGAATAAAAGGTTTGAATTATCGGTAATTTGGTTGGTCATTAATTTATGATCAGACTAGTAGCGCCCTACGGTTTCAACCGCGTGGATTACAGTTTTCCCGCTGCCTCGATTATCCCACGGGTACTATACTTTTCGGTAAATCGGTGTAGCCGTTTAAGCGTGAAGAAGTAACAAACATACATACATACACACATACTTTCGCATATATAACATTAGTAGGATATAGCGTTGGTCCTTATTGTCAGAAGGTTCGCTATTACTTAATACTTAAATGTGCCTAACATTTATTTATTATAATTTTATCTAAACTTGAGTTTACAATCAAGTTACTTTTTCGCAGTCAACCAAAAACCACAATTAATTAAACTTATTACATTTTCAACTTATCAGTAAGTTCGCTATTAGGTAGCGCCGATAAAATACTTCCCGTTCATTGTCAAAGGTCTTGGTAGACTATCTTTGTCTCAGTTGACTCAGTCTGATCGGTATCAAACATCTTTTGATACCAGTACAAGGCGAAACGCGACAGCATCTGCGAGCGCCCCGTATTGTCCTTGAAAAAGATCACCGAATGTGGTTGAAACTATAGTCGGAACCCTCTTACTTATTACGTGAGTAATTCCCGTGTTTTATACATTTATAATATTTTGATAAATATGATTATATAAAGGTGTGATCTCCAGACGAAGATTAGTTTATTTCAGAAACAATCCTAAATCCTGTTATTTTGTTATTGTTACAAATAAAAATGGGAACAAATATAATGATCACCAGATAAATATAATGTGCACCAAAAAATGAGCACCAAATTTAGTAACTGAGCACCAAATTTAGTAAGTGGTCACCAAATTTAGTAAGTGGTCACCAAATACGCTGAGTCATGTAGTCTAAGGCGGAGTCATGTAGTGTAGATACAACGACAAGCGAAGTGAGGAGGAGTGTTAGGGTTCTTGTGACCGCACAACGCGCGAGCCTAGCTCATAAAACTTTTGTAAAATGCAAGACGTGACATTTTTGGTGACCGTTATACAATAAATTGGTGTTCTAATTTTGGTGCTCATTTACTAATTTTGGTGCTCATTTACTAATTTTGGTACTCATTTACTATTTTTGGTGCTTATTTACTAATTTTGGTGCTCAAAATTATTTTTTTGGTGCTATATTTTACTATATTTGGTGATCAGTTAAACATAAGCCAATAAAAATTCCCCAAAAATACTCACAATTTAATTTACACCTTGTCAAACTCCCTACCATGAAAAGGGCGCGTAGGCTCTACCTAAATTTACTTTAACAAAGAGATGGAATGGTGTATAGACAAAGCCAACCCCAGCCGAGCTTGAACTATATTATAATGCAAATATATGAGTTAACCCCAAATTGGTAATCTCAAACAAAAGCTTGACTCTATGTTGACCCTAGTTACTGGCGACTGCAATTTGAATACTATCACTGTGCAAAACGTGGTATGGACTGATTAAATTCAATTTGATTAGGTAATTAATCTGAGTTACATAAGGTTGAATAGTATTTAATCATAATCGAATATATATACCCTATCGCATGAGCACATTTAAGTAACATTTTCCAATAATACAATTGTTCAACTTGCGAACGGTTAATAAAATGTCGGAAGTTCTAGTAACTATTAACCTAGAAGAGTGACGCTTACGAAGTCGATATCAAGACTGTCAATTGTTTCAGCGTACCCTGGAATCTTAACTGCTTCATCAGGATCTAGAGTGGGGTGACTAGGACTACAGAACTGTTCTGTCTCGCACTGATATGCCTGTAGAAACAGTTTAAAGTAACAATGAGCGAAATTTTTAGTAATTCACAGAATTCGTACCTATAACATTTTTGAGATTTTTTTATTCACCATGAAACCCCCCACACTTGGATTCCCTGTGTTGCGGGAGCATTGCAGCATACATTTTTACATTTGAAACATAACTAAAAGTTAATAACGATAATTATGAAAAAAATTGAAAAAAATAAATGACCAGAGTGTGGTTTGAACCCTCTCAGCTACTCTAAGCTCGCATTACTCAGCTTTGGTAGCTGACCAAAACACTGGTCAAGAAGCAAAATAAATATAAAATCATAATTGTCTACTTCTTAATTTTTACAGTTTTAAGCGGAAGTACCGTCCAGTTATTGATATAATTATAATTGTTCCTATTATTTATTTTTTCTTATTATTTTTTATAGTATCCCAGTAGTATTTCACTCGTGTAATATGCGAGTGCAAAGGAATTGAGTAGAGTAAATAGTTTTATGTTATCAGACTATGTTATTACATTATTATGTGTTTGATTCTTTTCCACACTAAAATAGCTCATCGAGTTTGCGTGAAATCTAGAATCGTGGCTTTTATCTTCGATTAACATAGATATTCTTATTAACCCAAATATGTCAATTACAGCTTTGAAAATAACAGTTTAGTTTGTCACATTTTACGCCAAAATAATATCTGTAGACGCTGTTGATTAATATTTACACCTTATTTCTAGTAAAACCGAAACAATGTTCTTAAGAATATATCATTCTTAGCAATATCACACAAAACTCCTTGTTCTTACAAAACTTGTAACATAAAACAATACATTTTTTTGTCTCGCGAAAACTTAATCTGTAAAATGCGAGCGCCCGCAAAACAAGGCATCGTCGCAGATAAGTTTTGAAATACACTGTCTCAGTGAAGTTTCAGACGCCCCGAGACGTTAAAACGTTCAACTTGCATATAAATAACAAGGGTATATGACAGATACTAGATAAAATTTTCTGCCGCATTTTTAAAAGGCGGCGTCAAACAAGCGCTGCAGCGCTGTTTAATTAAAACTCAGGTATGAGCGATTTTATTGTGTATCGCATTAACGCTATGCTAGGCAGAACTTTGTCTATCAGTCCTATTAATTAATTGTTCATACAATTAAAGGTAGATGGCGCTAATAACATCACCGCAAGATGTTAATAAGGAAGGAAGTAATTCGGCCCTAGTGGTATGGGCTGCTATAGCTTAGTTGGACAAAGCGACAGGACGGTATTCTGTAGTCGTGGGTTCAAGTCCCACTAGCAGCCGAATTTTTTCCTTCAAATATTTGAACTCAGGTATGATAACAGAAAAGAAAAACAAGTATTTGCAATATAGTATGTTGGCTTGCATTGCGAACAGTAATAAACCTTCGAGAAGCAGGTGGCGGCGATGGTGGCAAATAAACATATACGTGAGAAAGCAGATATTGCATGTTGCAATTTTTGATGTTGCCACATGAAAAATGTTTTATATATCTACGTTTTATTTTCACTTTTTTACTGCTGCCCATTATATCATTTTATAACAAATTAGGATGAATTTAATTATAAAAACTTTTTAAAAAGATTATGTGCTTCCCGTGTCGTCCCATTTTTAAACGACTTCAAATAAGATGGAGGTTACTCAATTCGACCGTATATATGTTTTTTTTTTTTTTTTAATGTGTGTTCGCGGATAACTTATTCGTTTATGAACCGATTTTCGATCATTCTTTTTTTGTTAGATAGAGTATACTTCAGTGGTGGTCCCATTCAATCTTCATCAAAATCGGTTTAGCGGTTTTTGAGTTACACTTAAAACACCTGAAATAAGCGAAAAGTGCTACGTATACGTGGATGACATTATAATTAATAAATAAATTAATACAATCATAATTTTGTAAATTTTGTAAATTTAGTATTTAGATTTAGTTCTTTATTTTGGTTAATACCTATTAGTCTCACCTTTCCTTACTTTACTTTATATTTATTTTATTTACCTACTTTTTATTTACCTACTTAATCAATTATAGTTAAACTACTAAGGAAGAGCGGGATCCTCTAACACAGGTATTTCCATACTTAAAAGAGGGTCCCAAACCAATTAAATGTAAATTAGATTAAGTTCACTGAATAAATGATTTGTATTTGTATTGTATTGTAATTACGGGTAAAGAAATCGCTGAAATACACAATGACAATAATTGATCCCCTGAGTGGCATCGGTCACTGAAAAAGGTGAACAATTTGTTACCAAAAAATGGAGTCGACTTCAACACTAATAAGTGTGAAATAACTTGTCGAAGTTGGTACCATAATAAGAATCATATTTTGATTACTTTTCAACTATCATGGTACCGACTTCGACAAGTTATTTCACACTTTTGAGTCTTGAAGTCGGTTCCATTTTTTAGTAATTTTTTTTATTAATTCAGGCCGTTAGATTTCAACTATAGTTTCTTTTAGAGGAAGAAGGAAGGTTGATACTACCAATACTGTCCTGCGAACTACTACTGGCTAGCCTCCGAAATTTTGAGGGCAACAGCGGGCCTAGATAAGATGCATCGCTTCATAGCGAATCTCTTTATCTACTCGTTGTATGATTTTTCTATATATTAGTGTTGATATAAGTCTAGATAGCATTGCAATTCAATATGGCAATACTGCTAGCATTCAGGGCACGCTGTCAGCCGGTAGCGAGTTAGAGCATTTGAGCTATCTTTATGCTCCCAATAGCGCAAATGTTATTGTGATAGCTACAGTGTTGTAATTAGTTATAATTATGCAGTTTAGTCAGTTATATATTTTAAATATAATTAAATATGAGGCAGTAATTGGTTTTATGTACCTATGTCTGTTTGCAATTCATAAATAATCTCATCCTACTAATATTATAAATGCGAAAGGTTGTGTGTTTGTTACTTCTTCACGCTCAAACGGCTACACCGATTTCAATGAAATCTGGTATTGAGATAGTTTGAACTCTGGATTAACACATAGGCTATTTTTATCTAGGAAAAGGTATATTTCCCGTGGGATAATTGAGGTAGCGCGAAAACTGTAATCCATGCCCGTGAAACCGCGGGGCGCTACTCGTAATACAATAAAAGTGGCGACGGTTTTACCCACTTCAGACGTACATATTATATAGTAACTTAAAAATTAAAGAGGCTTAAAAGTTTTAAATTCATAACAAAAAATGCATCTTCAAGTCACGAGTGAACAGGTATCTTCAAGGCAGGCGTGAATCATCGTAGACCGCATCATCACTTAACATCAGGTGAGATAGTGGTCAAACGCCTGCCTATTGTGAATAAAAAAAAAAAAAACAGCTAGTTGATTGCGTAAATATTTTAATAGTAGCTACCTAAAAAACATTTCCATAAAATTTGTTCTGTGATAAGTTTGTATCATTTATAAATATGTGCTCGTTAAAAAGAGCTCCAATGTTAAGAGTCCGTTTAATATATTACACATTGTAATAGTGATGTTAGTTGTGGTCGATTTTCAACCTTATAGGCGTGGAAAGTTGCCGTATTTTTGCCGCAACCCCACTTATCTCGACTATCGGTAGGGCGAAGTTAAATGAGGGAGAAAATCTATGGGTCGAGTCCAGCTCTAGTACTAATTCCCGAACTACTTAATCTGGATCGGCAAGTTTAAGCGAAACCAGGATTAAGAACGGCTCGAAATCGAATCGTTTTGCTGAGAGCGTCCATCGATTAATTGAATGTGTACGGTATTTGGAGAGCTAAGATTTAAATTTGAATTTTATTTACTTCCCTTCGCACTGAACTTAGTAGCAAAGTACTTTCGGATTTTATTTCGCTGAGTGCTTTTACTGGTGTGGATTATTTATAAGACATTTCTTTGTCGTAATTTTCATTATGATATTTGAATACGAAAAGGTTTTTTTTTCGTTTATCAATTATACAAGTATAAAAAAATAACTTTTGTTATTAAAACTGCCTTGGTTTTGAAACATGAATATATAAAACACGGGAATTACTCACGTAATAAGTCAAAGTATAGTTTCACTAGGCTAGGCGAACCGCGACCGTGTCTACGAGCGCCCCGTTTTCTCCTTGAAAATGGCCATCGAATGTGGTTGAATCTATAGTCGGAAACCTCTGACTTATTACGTGAGTAATTCCCGTATTTTATACATTCATAATCAATAACTTGTTGAAAATGGTTGAATAGCTATCAATACACGCCATTACACTTTAGCATCATGATAAGGGTCGGGAAAGCTTACATTTATTTTTCTCTCAGCCATGTGCGTCCACTGCTGGACGTATGCATCCCCCATATAGTTGGGATTTGCCAATACTTGCCACGCTTGGCAGGCGGGTTGGCGAGCGCAGTGTGATTTCCTATCCTCAGAAGGCGCTGCTGCCCACCTTCTGGTACGTGTTCCCTTAGCCGACTCTTACGGCACCCACGGGAAGAGATGGGGGAGTACTATTCTAGGCCGGTATCACCACGGCCAATTATATTTATTACGTCAATATAATTCCACTTATAATTAGAGTGTCACAAAATTACAGAATATGACGTATCGTTGCTATATAGTATGACGTACGTGCTCTTAGTATAAGCACAAATGTTACTATTCAGTAAACGAATTTCCGAACGATCGCTTCTTGTAGTTTCAAAATAATTTAGGTATATTTTGTTGTTTGACATTTAGAGTAAGATATATATAAGATATTAGACTAATTTTTTAAAATTTTTCTTGTTTTTAGATATTATTTTGACATGATAAAATTATTTCAATTTTTATAAAATTTAATTCCTCTTGGTATGGTATTGTAGAATAGTAAACTAGTATGTAAATTGTATACATGAGATGTACAGATATAATTAATGCCTATATTTATGACTAATAGTTTGCATACCAGTAATGGTCAAATATAGAGGACATAAGTAACGTTAATAACACTACTAAGTGTTATCTAACACCTATATTTGTAAATAAACTTATTTGATTTGATTTGAAAGTTTTGAGCAACGTGAACAAATGACCGCTAAAGTTAGTCACTTCATGAATTCATATTAAATTAAAAAAAAAGATATCTGTCATATGTCACCTTAGTATCACCCGTTGGTATTTACCCCCTATGTTTGCTTGTACACATTACAACATACAGTATCACTGTAAACCCGAGATTTAATGGCGCACCGCAAGTAACGCTCGGTCTTAAGGCTTTGTTGCTTACAGCGTATTAACATTTCCCTCTACTTGGATTACATTATAGAGTTTTAAGCCCCGAGAGCTAACAGTTGCACGTAGGCTAGCTTTTGTTTTCATTTTGATATTGCTCATTTATGATTTCGAATTCCGCTAGTGCTTTGAAAACGATAAACCATTGTTATTCTCACGAGACAAAAATTTGTAACGTCACTTTTAAGAATAAGTGAAAATCGTTGATTGTAATTAATCATGAAAATCTTTGAAGCCGTTTCTGAGTTTTGATGACGAAACGAGTTTTTGATCAGTCAGTGTTGCAAAGCATTTGTATTTTTTTCACTATTCGTATCATTATAAATTATTAATAAACTGGTACTTGGCGTTGAGGGGTCTCTCTCTCTTATTCTTTTTTTATTCTACCGAGATGTCAAAATAAAAAATAAAAAAATCATGCTCTGTCGCGTCGTCTGAAAGTGAAAGCATGTATTAAGCCGACCACTTATCTCGATTCCTCGTGAATTCCACATATTCGGATCTATGTACAGGCTAGCAAGCAGCTAGTAGGTTCCTCAACGATTATTGTTGTAACTGTCCTATTTTTATTAGTGATTTTTATAATGATTAATAGACAATAAATGGTTCGCAGTACACTTAAATCAGGTCAATTAAACAATATACTATTTTCACTAAACATAGTGATAGTTAATATAATTGTATACTATCACTATTGTATTATAATATATTATTATTTATTGTATATTATGTTAAAAACAAGTTACAAATTAAACACTAGGGACTTTAAAAGAAAACTAAAAATATTTTTTGAAAACCACCCATTATATTCGTTAAACGAATTTGCTGAAATGCGTCTAAAAGAATATTCATTCATCTCGTACAATTGTATAATATGTTTTTTATTTTATTTTACTATTAATCCTTACGTTCTTATTTATGTATTATAAGCTTATTATTGTAATTTTGACTTGCCCAGTGTAACGACCATTGTTATAAGGCCAATAAAGATTCTTATTCTTATTCTTATTAGACATGCTGTTTTTGTATCACCGAACATCCAGACTCCTAATATATTATTTCCGTCGAATGGTTGTCTGGAAGAGATCGCTGTAAGCGATAAGGCCGCCAATTGTACTTTGGTTAGGTATATGTTTAATTTTTATTGTTGTTTTTTTGCGACCGGTGTGCAATAAAGTGTTTTGTATTTGTATTCACTATTCTGTGTATCAATGTTTTTCCTCTACGGACATTATTCAATACAGTGTGGTATTGCGGCCGCAGGCTATATTTCATGGCGAGTATTTGGGTCAAATAACAAAAAAAGAAAAACGAAAAACGATGTGCAAGCGTGCAATAGTGTTTTGTTTGCTTGGAGGCAGAAAACTACTACCGTGGCCTGCCGATTGTCTGCCAAGACAATCTCTTGCAAAAGAGTTGTAATCAAAAGCATTGACACTACCTTGTTATTAAATCAAACGGGGCTTGATCGCGAGAAAAACATTTAGTAATTTATTAACCTCGACGTTTCGACCAAGTTGCATTGGTCGTGGTCACGAGAAGACTGATTTTGATTTAATAACAATGTATTCGAATCGCGAAAGTCTAAAAATTACAATTGAGACCTTTTAAGAAAACTATAGCAATTTTAAAAATTGTGATATACCGTTTGCAATATTTAAAATACTTAGGTAAAATATAAACAGTAAGAAAAGTGTAAATAGACTACACAGCTTAATAGGTTTTGATTATTAGTTCCTAAATTAAATTTAGCGAATTAAGTAACTCTAGAGTTACATAATAGCTTCTGTAGGCTAAATCGTAATATCAATATTGAATTAATTTATACGTAGACGGGCTAAAACTAAAACTTAAATATTTAAAATACACAACCAGTACTAGGGAATACTTAGGAGTACGTTGCAGAGCATCTAAACATGTATGTAGGAGTCACGGGTTTTGAAACGTTAGAGATTGATTACTGATTTAATCAATACTACGGTAAATTGTTCATTTCGTTTAAATCGGTGGGCCATTGTAAGCCTCCTAGATTACATGTGAGCTTCTAAAACGTGCTCAAAATAAGGACACGTTTTTAAAAATTCGTTTTGAAGAAATATGTCACGTTTTCCAACGATTAAGTTAGATTTATTCTTTCTAACTTTTTTTTTACTTTCTTATTATCTCAATTGTTTATTTTACTTATTGTGGATAACATGAGAGTCGCGTTATAAAATAGATTATGAATGGTTTATTGTTTGTTACTTTTAGTTCTTGATTTTTTAAGTCACTAATAAATTGGTATTTTCTAAGTTTTGTTTGCTATTATTTTGAAACAAACAGGTGGAACTGACTTATACATGTTTGAAGAAAAAAATATTATCGACTATCTGAGGCACTTGTACATGAATTCTGCCTAGCATGTGGCAATGCACTAATTTTGCTTTCATTTTCATGATGCGTACTGCCAGGGAGTGGAACTCACTGCCTGAGGCTGTGTTTTCCGATAGGACAACCCCGGAGTCTTCAAGTCGCGAGTCGATAGGTTCGTTCTAAGTTTGCGTGCTTCACCTTAGACCGCGTCGTTACTTAACATCAGGTGAGACAGCGTTCAAACGTACCTCTACCTCTACCGTAACTTAAATGGGACTACCACGGAAGTATACACTATCAAACAAAAAAAGAATCATCAAAATCGGTTTATAAACGACGATATTAACCGCGAACACACACACACACACACATACGCATGTGTATATATATATGTGTGTGTGTGTTCGCGGTTAATATTGTCGATCGATTTTGATGATTCTTCTTTTGTTTGATAGTGTATACTTCCGTGGTAGTCCCATTTAAATTTAATCGCAGTTTTTAGTTAGGCTCCAATAACTGAAAAGTGCTACTCATACCGCGGCGATATTAAAGTTGCGGCTTAAGACATCGATGCACATACACAATAACAATTGATCCCGTGAGTAGGAAAGGTGATGAAAAGGGGGAATAAAAATTTTACCAAAAAATGGAACCGACTTCAACACTCAAAAGTGTGAAATAACTTGTCGAAGTCGGTACCATGAGCACAATATTGTAATTATAGTTACCTTTGTGAACTATGATGGAACCGACTTCAACAAGTTATTACACACTTTTGAGTGTTAAGTCGGTACTATTTTATGATTAAAAAAATTCGGTTTTTTTTTTTTTTTACATATTATAAGTTTGCGTTTGACAACTGTGGTATTAACTAATATCATAATATATTTACATTGGAGAAAACATTATAAACAGTAACTGTGTTCATAGCAATAAGGTGTTTGAAATTAATTGAACTTATTTTTAATATTTTTTTATTCTGTTTAGTTCTAGCGTTTGACCACTATCTCACTTGATGGTCAGTGACGATGCGTTCGAAGATGTTATCACGCTAGTCCTACTCGTAGACTGCTTACTGGCTCTCAAGGACTAGCTGCTGCTTGAACACATTATGTGTTTGGTGACAGTTTTTAAAACTTGAGGGAGAGCTAGCCAGGCGGGTACTTGGAGGTATCCTACCACCAATACTATATGCATATGTTGTTTTTGAGTATTGAATCGGTTCGATTTGAAGCACAAACATTTCAAAATAACACAATATATAATACATCTGAAGATCATTTGAACAAAGCAAAGATACAATGAAAAAACATTTTTAGTGGAAAAACCAGTGATATTATGTGTTTATATGAGGGAGAAAACTAGAATGCGTTAGCCATTTGTTAAATCTCTATTTCGAGCGATTCAAACAACTGTTATATTAAAACTTATAACAGAACAAAGAAAGCATAATGTACTTACTACTTGAAACAATGCTATGTCATTACAGATATTTTCGTAGCACGTTTCTGCACCGTCTTTTGTTACATTTTCTTCTACAATATTCGTGAACACAAAAGATAAACAAAAGAGAATCGATGATGCAGTACCGAAGAGAACTTACTTTTGAGATCATTTTGTGAGAAGTGAGTCATAGTCAGTGTTCAGAAGCGCGCCCTTGACTATTGTTGAATACTGTAGTTTCTTACAAAGCATTTAAAGTTTTTGAGAAATTAACAGCTAAATTGACGTAACTGTTTATTTGGCTACCAAAAGTGATGCTTCGGTGGAGCTCTTTTTACACAAAAGCTGAATACATTCGGGAATTCGAACGTGTTAATTTACAAATTTAATGAATAGTTTTCAAATCAAATCAAATCAAATAAGTTTATTTGCAAATATAGGTGTTAGATGTTGGTAGTGTTAATAACTTATGTCCTCTATACTTCACCATTACTGGTATGCAAATTATTACTCTTATATATAGGCATTTTGTACATCTCATTTATACAATTTACATATTAGTTAACTTTTCTACAATACAATACCAAGAAGAATTAAATTTTATAATAATTGAATTAATTTTGCCATGTCAAAATAATATTTAAAAACAAGAGAAAAAAAAAATAAAAAAAATAATAGTCTAATCTTAATGTAAATGTCAAACAACAAAATATACCTAAATTATTTTGAAACTACAAGAAGCGATCGTTCAGAAATTCATTTACTGAATAGTAACATTTTTTACATAGATAAGTAAAAAGGCTCTTCTTAAATATGTTAAGGTTTTCGCATTCTAATATAGATTTTGGTAAACGATTGTACAATCTCGGGGCCATACCAAATACGCTGCTACCAAATAATGTGGTCCTGTGGAGAGGCATGCACACTTTATTATTGTGACGTACACTCCTGGGAATACTGAATAAGTTTAGATTTTTTCTTGTAAACACTGCGATTTCATATATGTACAGACTTGGAAAAGTTAGAATATCCAGACTTTTGAAGTATGGCTCACAAGAATCTCTTGTTTTTATGCGACAAACAGACCTAATGCACTTTTTTTGAGCTTTAAATATCATCTCTCGTTCGGAACAATTTCCCCAGAATACTATACCGTATCGAAGCGTAGATGTTACATACGCGTGGTAAGATGTAAGTACTGCCGGTTGGCTCACAACTTTTGATAACATGTGTAACGCAAAGGAGAAACTACTAAGTTTTGAGCATACCGATTTAGCGTGCGTTTTCCAAGTTAGTTCGAAGTCAATATATAGTCCTAAAAATTTGGTTTCAGCAATATCTTTAATATTTTTATTAGAATGGTTTATTTTTAAGGGTAGATTTGCGTTTTTACTATGATTATTATTAAATGTCATGATATAAGTCTTCAACCAATTATTTATTTTATTTAATCCTTCATTAATTTTTGGCTTGAGATGATTTTGATTTTATTGATTGATTTTTGAGCAACTTGATATAAGAGCCAGCCCATCAATTATTCCACGGAAATCATACGTTTTATCGAGATAAAAAGTAGCTTATGAGCTATTCCAGACTATAATCTATGTTCATGCCAAACTTCATCCAGATCTGTTCAGCCATTCTGGCGTTATTGAGTAACAAACATCCATCCAAACTTTGACATTTATAATACTAACTGCGCCCTGCAGTTTTACCAGCGCGATGATGAGTGATGACGATGATAATAATGAAAAGTAGCCTATGTGTTATTAGTTTTAATAATCTGGGACAGATTAAAGTATTTTATTTTTATTTTTCAAATGGAATGATGTGACGGAACAAACAAAAATCATCTCTTCGCCACAGGTCCAAAATCAAAGCTGAAGAAAAATACCACAAAATATACAATAAATAGAGACCACATTCGCGCAACTGAAATAGAAATGATATGACGTTTCATGTCATGTATTCGTAAATATTTTCTTAAAAATTCACGTATAATCGAAAAAAAAAGAAAGATAAGAAAGTTATTAGAACATGAAATGCTTAATGTTTTTTTTTTATTTTACTATTATAAGTTTGCGGTTGACAACGGTCTCACCTGATGTTAAGTGATGACGTTGTCTAGGATTTAGCACGCAAACCTAGAAGGTATGTGTTAATGTTATGTTATTCTTAATGTGTGTGTGCATGTGTGTGTCTGTTAAAGCTATGCTATGATAATGTTACCGGTATTAAATATCATCCTGACATAATACCGAGATACCATCCTGACCGCGCTTTGGCTTTTAGTAGCCCTGTACAGCGCGCCGACATATATATTTCAACGCATCTCCGGAAGCAAATATTACTTCAAGGCCGTTGGTAGGAACCCCCTTGACTGCTCCAAATGTTCAGTTTACTCAAATTCGAGCAACTTGATATAAGAGCAAACCCATCAATTATTCCACGGAAATCATACGTTTTATCGAGATAAAAAGTAGCTTATGTGCTATTCCAGACTATAATCTATCTCTATGCCAAACTTCATCCAGATCTGTTCAGCCGTTCTGGTGTGATTGAGTAACAAACATCCATCCAAACTTTGACATTTATAATACTAACTGCGCCCTGCAGTTGTTTTTACCAGCGCGATTATGATTGATGATGATGATGATAATAATGAAAAGTAGCCTATGTGTTATTCTGGCAGCAACTGCTGTTTTTGGAGACCCATGGAGAGGTATAATGTCCAGGAGATCAGGAGATCCTAGTTACTCTTTAAGAAAAAAATGTGCCAACTAAACGTTACGTTGATAATGTATTTATAGAGCAAGAGCCAGCGGCCCCCAGGCCTTCGGTAAAGTATAAAAGCTGTAAGTTTCTCAAAGTATGTCCCCAACACAGGTAAGAACGAATCCCGTCTATGAAACTTGGGTCGCGGTGGCTTTCGCAGGTATCAGGTAATAAAGTTGTGTAAAATTGTGTGTTAAATTTGGTAAAGTATAAACATCATGGTTATGACAGTCTTAAGCTTATAATCTAAACCCATGGTTACGAAATAATTGTCCTACTACACATTAGCTGGAGAGCGGCTCAAAATAACATCAATTAAAAGTCTATAAACCAACACATTATGGTAAACCGCGCTCATAACGTTGAACATTACAAAGCGCCATAGATAATGCCGGTCCTGGATCAGACTTTATGGCACGAGAACTACCAAAATGATCCATTTATTATGGCCATTAACAACCCTATCTGCGCGAGTATGGAAATGGCGTCACCAGACGTATTTATGAAGTCGCGTGATATGAGTCGCGTGGAGGGCAAGGAGGGTTCGCTCTGGAGCGAAAATGTCTTATACGTATATTTGATTGAATATTCAGTCAGCTTAAATTGCAATATTTTACTCCTTTGAAGCAAATTTCTTACTTACCATTGGGTAGAATATCATTAAAATTTATAATATACTAATAGCGACCCCCGGTTTCAAACGCGTGGATGACCGTTTTCCAGCTACCTTAACTATCCCACGGGAACTTTAATTTTTATTAAAGTAGCTTATGTGTTATTCCAGGGTTTACACTATCTCCATATCAAATTTCATCGATATCGGTACAGCCGTTTGAGCGTGAAGAAGCAACAAACATACACACTAACTTTCGCCTTTAGATTATTAGTAGGATAATTTAAATTTTTTTTTTTTTTTTTTTACACATTATAAGTTTGCGTTTGACAACTGTCTCACCTGATGTTAAGTGATGACGTTGTCTAGGATTTAGCACGCAAACCTAGAAGGTTTAAGAAATAAGTAAATAATAAAATAATAAACAACAGAATTGCCACCACTATCTTGCTTCGAACTAAGTAACAAAACTTACGGTTACAGTCCGATACAAGCTTGCAGCATAATGCTCTGGACTCTAGAGCAACTACTCTTGGGCCAGTTTTCGGCGTTGACGCCAGTTCGTTCCGAGAGAGTTGTCTCATTATCTTGGATTTAGTTACTCGGAACACAATGAACTTCGCTCGAACACTGCCCCTGGTGACAGACTATGCGTTTAATGAGTATTTCATTTACACAGGGATTTTAGTACTTAGTATCGCTAATGAAATGCAAGCTCGGTTGTAATGTAAATTCAGTTGGAATATTTTTGTGCTTAAAGTGCAAAGGTTTTCAGCTGAATTATACTACTACATACAACATACTACATACAATTATACTACTTGCTACTTTATCTAATCTCATAAAATAGGTAATGAAATTTAGGAAATATTACAGCATAATTATGTTTGCATTTATTTGTAAACGTTTAGCGCCAAAATCCATGTGCTGATCGCGCATGTGTGTTGAGCCGCGTCCACAGATTATATGTAGAAAAACTGCATTGCAACGAATTTTGCATTTACACCGCATTCTTCTTGAAAAGGACCACAGAATGCGGTCAAAACTATAGTTGGAACCCTCTGACTTACAACGTGAGTAATTCCCGTGTTTTATACATTTGTAATATTATAGTAACGGTCACTTTAGAATAATCTCTTGTATAACTTGATTAAATGTATAACCACGGATAGTCTATAAAAACTGAATATTAAAAAGAACTTCCTTGAAGGTGTACTGATGACAAGCCCCATTTCCGTTCTAAGGCAGGGTGTACATTAAGGGGCATTAGCTGGGTAACAAAAAGACGTATGACAAAGTGCTTTAAGGCGTGGAGCACAGCACAAAAGGTGTCGCGTCCGAAGGCGTGCACGCGACTGCGGACAAACTGAACGACGAACGTGTTCTTGGCTTAACGACTTAATGCACCAGATGTTTTTCTATTAGCTTTTAGAATCGAGTCAAAATGACATTTGTTGCATTCATTTAAGCAGTGTACGTGTTTTCTTTACCAGGCAACAAATTACTTTGCGCAGAGCTAAAACAAAATACAAATATATGCATCAAAAACGGGAAAGTGCGGATCGGACTACCCCACTGAGGTTTCCGTACGAATTTGTTGGTACATAATTATAAAAAATGTGTACGTAACTACATATTATTTAATTAATATGTTTTTAATTTACTTAAATAAAAGTATTTTCTCATTCTTCGTCTTAAATCAAAACTATAACATAAAATTAATTAAAACCTTGTACTAATAAAGCCCTTTCACACGATACCCCAGAAACCGTTAACTCAATTCGAAAATTAGACCGACCTAAAGGACCCTTTAGGTCTTTATGCAAGGAACGACGGTTTTTTCACCCTTTTCAGTGACCTTTGCTACTCACGGGATCAATTGTCATTGTGTATGTTTATCGATTTCTCCACCCGCAACTAAAATATCATCGACATATGCGTAGCACTTTTCAGTTATTGGAGTTTAACTCAAAAACAGCTTGTCCGATTTTGATGAAATTTTAATGAGACGACTATGGAAGAGTCATCATCATCATCGTCTCAGCCATAGGACGTCCACTGCTGGACATAAGCCTCCCCCATTGATTTTCACAAGGACTTGTTGGAAGCGGCCCGCATCCAGCCCTTGCCTGCGATCTTAGTCAGGTCGTCTGTCCACCTTGTTGGTGGCCGTCCTATGCTGCGCTTGCCAGTCCGTGGTCTCCATTCTAGAACTTTTCGGCCCCATCGGCTATGGAAGAGTATTGTTATTTTTTGTTTAGTTGATACACTATCAACTAAACAAAAATCATTAAAATCGGTTCATAAATGACGAAGTTATCTGCGCACACACCCAAAAAATATACGGTCGAATTGAGTAACCTCCTTTTTTGAAGTCGGTTAAAAAACTGCGCAATACATTAAATGTTCTGTTTCATATAGAAAGTTGATTCGAATAAGCAAAGAAAATTATTAATAAAAACTTAGGTAGGCAGTTCCCAAATTATATTCTCTCTTGCTGAGATTGATGTAAAACTCCAAAGTTTTTTTTTATAATACCCGGGACATTATACCTCTTATATGTAAAACAGTGAAACCAAAGAAATAATTGCTTCATTTATGGGCCCTGTAGAAAAACTCATGAGTACATTTTATAAATGTATATTTACAACTTTGTACCTACGAGAGATTTTTTTTAACCGACTTCAAAAAAGGAGGTTACTCAATTCGACCGTATATATGTTTTTTTTTATGTGTGTTCGCGGATAACTTCTTTGTTTATGAACCGATTTTGATGATTCTTTTTTTGCTTGATAGTGTATACTTCCGTGGTGGTCCCATTTAGTTTCATCAAAATCGGACAAGCGGTTTTTGAGTTATACTCCAATATCTGAAAAGAGCTTCACTTACCTGGACGATATTGTTGTCGCGGCTGAAGACATCGATGCACATACACAATGACAAATAGATCCCGTGAGTAACAAAGGTGAAAAAAAATTTTTTACCAAAAAATGGAACCGACTTCAACACTCAAAAGTGAGAAATAACTTGTCGAAGTCGGTACCATGAGCACAATATTGTGATCATAGTAATTTTGTGAAATGCTGTCATGGTACCGACTTCAACAAGTTATTTCTCACTTTTGAGTGTTGAAGTAGGTTCCATTTTTAGGTAAAACAATTTTTTATACATGGCAAACAAGCACACGGGCCGCCTAATGGTAAGCGATGACCGTGGCCTATGTACATGTGTAAATCTGGGGGCAATATAATAAGTTTTCGAGTTTTCATATTTTAGCTTTTCGGGAACGCCGAGGGAGGAAGCTCGATCCACAATTTGGTACATGCCAAAAACCAAAACCGGTCGGTGGAAACGCACAGTATGTGACGCCATTGTTTAAATTATATATATAATTATATTGTGTATATGTGTCATAGTGATCTAGGCTTTATTGTAACCGTATGAGTAAATGAGAGAGAGAGAGAGAGAGAGAGAGAGAGTAAATGAGTACTCATCTAACATACGTTATTTTCTAGAATTTTAATTTAGTTTAGTTGAATAAAAGAATCTCTTTTTTTTTCATATTATAAGTTTGCGTTTGACAACTGTCTCACCTGATGTTAAGTGATGACGTTGTCTAGGATTTAGCACGCAAACCTAAAAGGTACCTATTCACTCGCGACTTGAAGACTCCAGGATTGTACATATCGGGAAACACAGACTCGGGCAACGAGTTCCATTCCTTGGCAGTACGCATTAAGAAAGTGGAAGCGAAACGCTTCGTACGTATAGGTGGTATATCTACCATATAGCGATGGCGAATTGCCGTACGTCGAGTCGACCGATGATAGAAAGGGGATGGTGGAATCAGATTGTGTAATTCCAGTGCACATTAATTGAATCCAATATGTACTCGTAATTGTTTTATTGTAATAAAAATTTTAAACAGTTCCTTTAGCAAAGTAAAATAAAAACAGTACTCCAAAGGGTCGCGCCCAGTAATAAAATACGCCAATTAATCTGGACAAAATTTGCGAAACTGGAACTGCGCGACACAATTATTATCCTTTTCAAAGGCCCAAGAAAAATTGAGGCAATTTATCCCACGTTTTGAATAAAAAAGTTAATTTTATTAATCGCAAAGATTTAGTTGACAAGCCAGTTATATAAATTAATAGCGACATTCATTAAAATGTGTACGGAATTCTAAGGGTTGCAAAAATCACCTTTAAGACTGTTATTAGTAATTGTGCCGTGGTGGTACCGGCCTAGAATAGTACTCCCCCATCTCTTCCCGCGGGTGCCGTAAGAGTCGGCTAAGGGATAACGTACCAGGAGGTGGGCAGCAGCGCCTTCTGAGGATCGGAAATCATACTGCGCTCGCCAACCCGCCTGCCAAGCGTGACGAGCATTAGCAAATCCCCCCTATATGGGGGGGGGGGGGGGGGCATACGTCCAACAGTGGACGCACATAGCTGAAAAAAAAATAAAAAAATTAGTAATTTTATATTAAAATTATTTTATTGTGTTTTTTATAAGTACGCTTACTTTATTTATACATAGCACGTATGATTATTTACTTATGGTAACATTACGTTAAAAATTACGAGTGAATAATGTTCATTGATTGAAAATCCCCACTAATATGAAAAGAGTAAATAACCTTTACTAAAGTTCAAGTTCAAGCTGTTGATGGGGATCGAACAAGCCTACGTCAGTTTGACAGCTGGTGCTCCCACCGCTGAGCTATCTTCGTTTCAATTTTTTCTATTACGGTGGTTTTTGTATTGTCTACGCAGTTTAATAAAAAAACCACATGATTTAGTTTGGAAAATGAACAATTTGGATTATCTTTTTATGGTATCATTCTAGAAGTATATTTCTATGAGATGAAAAAAGAAATCCTAATCGGTTAATACGTGAAAATATAATAATAAACAAATAGATTTGCAACCAAATTGAGGAATTCCTTACTTTGAACCAAAAAAATCGAATTTTATTGTCTAATCTGTCTTCTTTATATTTCCTCTATATAATATTACTGTAGATACATTATCTATGGTAAAACCATCTAGTTCAATTGCGTAAAACCACAATATTATTAATAGATACACATTTATTTATCCATATAAAGCGCTTCCACACGACAGCGGTCCGAGCCGGGCTGTATGTCCTCTCACGCTTTAACGAAGATTTAGTGCGCTAACAACATTGCATTTGGACACCGCCTTATCTATATAGAGCTGATGAAACGGGCTTAATTTCGGTAATAGCTGTTGCGTTGAATAAGATCAAGATTGTCGTTGAGATTACAGTTAAGATATGTGTAGAAGAGCTAAAGAGATTGATATGAAATTCTGAAGAGCTCTTCAACCTTCTTCCTGTATCACGGTTTCACCACCGCACTAGCCAGCCTCGCTTGAAACTCCACATATTCTTGAGCCATAGTCTCATATGCGATTCCATAGATCGTTTCTGCCACACACCTGCAAACTGTGGAACGAGCTTCGTCCTTCGGTGTTTCCGAGTAGCTACAATATGGGATTCTTCAAAATGAAAGTGACGAGAGTATTAAAAAGGATTGGCAACGTATCGCCTCTAGTATTACAGATAACCGTAGGAAATGGTGGATCTCTTACCATGATGAGGTACATCTGCTTGTTTGCCGCATTACTTAAAACGAAAAGTGTTTAGAGTAGAAAAGAGGAATCTTTATTGCAGCCAAAAGCAAAAGAGCTCTTAGAGAAGTTCACCCATGCGATCTTCACCGATCAATTACGTTAATTAACGTTCTCCTGGGTATACTTCGGATGGGTGAAGCACTTCCCGATATGCAGTTGAACCCAGCTGTTGTCATATGATTACAGCCCTTATGCCATGATGGAGGGACAGCAGTGGGAAAGTACAGGGCTGGTCTTCATGCTATTTTTTATAACTATCAGAAACAATCATCTTTAGCGGCTTCTACAGTTATTTAATCATTGGATACACACCTCTTCTTGGGAGGAACAGAAACATTTTCGCATTCCTCCGCAACCGCGGCGGCAGTGGTCCGTTCTCCGGACCCCTCCCCGGTAGATGACGTGACCGGCAAACTCCTTCTCCTACTGAGATGATGCGCGGAACACCACGCACACCATACTCCGGCCCCCAATGGAATCTCCCGCTTCCAAAATTCTACAACAGGCGAAACACAAACTTTGCCGAGCGATAATAAAAGTATGGCATTGCATACCACTTACTGCATTAAATATTTTTCACTTAAGGGCTTAACAGGTGTCGATGACTTTACAGAGGCTTGTGAGTGTTTATGGGCAGGGAGGGCGGGACTAACACCTGCTGTGTGCTGTTTTAAAATATTACAAATATGTACTCTAGAAATTTATTTACCTCGACGTTTCGACCAAGTTGCATTGGTCGTGGTCACGAGAAGACGACACGAAAAAGAGTCTTCTCGTGTGAGTGTTTATGGGCAGGGAGGGCGGGACTAACACCTGCTGTGTGCTGTTTTAAAATATAACAAATATGTACTCTAGAAATTTATTTACCTCGACGTTTCGACCAAGTTGCATTGGTCGAAACGTCGAGGTAAATAAATTACTAAATGTTTTTCTCGCGATTAAGCCTTACAGAAGCTTAAGCTTAAGCCTTGAAGATTATATTTTGTGCAATCAGAATTGACCTTAATTAAATGTTGTCATAAGTGGTATTCATAAAATTTTATTAGATAAGGATAGGCGTTCAACTAAATAAGCTGGAAAGACTCAAAATTGGGTATTTAACTAATGGCACAAGCCTTAACTTTGTTTATATGAAAAATCACACTAATAATGTAAAGTTTGAAAGTTTTTTAAAGTTTTTCCGCGCACACTTTATATGTGAGCGCGGCAAATGCCGAGTGTACGCCTTTTGTCCTGAATTATTGTATTGTTCCCTTTTGTTTTTTTTCTGTGTTTTTGTGTATTTATTTATGTGGCAATACTGTAGTTGTGAGACAATAAATATAGTTTGATTTGATTTGAAAGAAAGTTTGTCTGCTTGTCGTTTGCCGTGAATGTTTTGTTACTTTGTCACGGGTGAACAAATTTACATGAAATGAAGATAGCTTACACTCTGTAATAAATCATAGGCTTTTTATTCGGGATAAAGTATAGTTCCCGTGCGATAATTGAGGTAGCGGGAAAAACGTGATCCACGCGGGCGGGTGAAACCGCTGTTCGCAGCCAGGTATAAAAAAAAAGCACATAATTTACGAATAAAAGCAAATGTTTTTCACTTAGCTTTACTAGCAAGACAAGAATTTTATAAGCAGCGAATTTCAGCATCTCTTCTCTTTTACAATAGTTTTAGAGGCCACTAAATCGCAACAAGGCGCCTTAACAATGTCTGTAAAAACGATGACATACAATTTATTCGACCTTCGTCCCTTTATCCCAAAACAACGGCGATTTCTCGGTTTTTTATTACCGTCATAAAAGAGTGTCTTCAAGTAAGGTTTACCTGCACGATAGAACTACAAGACAGAACTACAGTAGCACTATTCGACTCATGTTCTTGCCGAATTTGTTTTAACTTGAAAATGTAAATTGGGCACCTGTAAAAAGAAAATCGTGTGTTTCTTTTTTGTTTTGGCTCCGCAATATTTTTCCAAGTAAATATCGATATTAATTTTAATTGGTATTAATTTGATAATTTAACTACATTTCTGTCATCTTTATTGATTCAGTAAGGTCGTTAAGTTCGACTTTCGAATTTACTGAAACTTTACTTCGACTTTCTGGAAACAAAGAAGTTAGAGTTTGCCTAATGTTACTTTTTAGTCTTTTTATCGTCCACAGACACTAATGACTTTATCCTCATCATCATCATTACCATCACCATCATCATTATCATCATCTCAGCCATAGGACGCCCAATGCTGGACATAGTCCGCCCACCGCTGGACATAGCCTTCCGCTTTGATTTACACACGGTACGGTCATCCGTGATTATCATCATCATTATCTCAGCCATAGGGCGTCCACTGCTATGTCCATACCTATTCCTCCCCCCTTGATGTTCACAAGATTATCGTTATCTTCAAACGTCTAACTAGTAATCTAACACTAGTAGTCTAGTAACGTCTAACATCGTAAGACGTTCCTGATCCATACAAAGACAAGTTAGAAGCAGCCCGCATTTCAGCCTCTGTTGCTTTGGTCAGGTCGTTTGTCCACCTCGTCGGTGGACATCATATGCTCGCCAGTCCGTGCTATTGCACTCGACATTCATAATAAAAAATTTGCACGATTCCAAAATTTGATATTTTTTGCACCCAAGCTTCACGTACCATTTACCTCTCCGTGGGGGGAACAATAAAAGAACAATTGATTGAATGTATCTTTAGTACTATATAACGAGTGAGTTAAGAACAGTTGGACATACTGATTGGAAATTCTCGTGAGTTTGACCAATGATATTATACGTTTATATGAGGTAGATGTCGCACAAGCGCGCGGAAACTGAGGCGGCAAAATTAATTCAATTGTAGTAATTTAATAGTTAATGTAATAGTTACTTTTGAACTGTCATGGTACCGACTTAAACAAGTTATTTGACACTTTTGAGTGTTGAAGTCGGTTCCATTTTTTTGTAAAAGTTTTTTTCGTTTGCGTGTTGCTGGTATACCAGCCTGCAACGATATTATATGTTTATATGAGGTAGATGTCGCACAAGCGCGCGGAAACCGAGGCGGCAAAATTAAGTCAATTGTAGTAATTTTCATTGCGACGCGTATTTCAAGCGCAAGTCTAAACATATAGCTATCCTTTTCTATATTATTTGTACCGTATTATCTGTCGCAGTAAGCATGTTTATGTCGTAAAGGAACAAAATCTGAGCACCGCGCAGTATGAATATACGTCATCTTTAGTAAAACATCATCGAGTTTGACACATTATTATATACATGTATTATCTGGCTTTACTCGCGTTTATAGTCGAAGTTTCGACCTAGGTTTCGGGCATGTCCAATGCCCATCCTCAGGTGAGTTTACGCTGCCAGATCTGGCGCGCTTACTTTCAGAGCCTTGAACACCGGCGTAGAGTAGCAAGCCTATCGGTTTTCTATCGGGTGCATTTCGGAGAATGTGCACTGGAATTACACAGTCTGATTCCACCATCCCCTTTCTATCATCGGTCAACTCGACGTACGGCAATTCGCCATCGTTATATGGTAGATATACTACCTATACGCACGAAGCGTTATGCTTCCATTTTCTTAATGCGTACTGCCAAGGAATGGAACTCGTTGCCCGAGTCTGTGTTTCCCGATATGTACAATCCTGGAGTCTTCAAGTCGCGAGTGAATAGGTACCTTCTAGGTTTGCGTGCTAAATCCTAGACAACGTCATCACTTAACATCAGGTGAGACAGTTGTCAAACGCAAACTTATAATATATAAAAAAAAAAAAAAAAAAAAAAAAAAACATAATAAGTTGGACATACTGTTTGTACTATAAGTATTGACTTAACTGTTACAGCTTGAAACTTCTCCAAAGAATCGATAAATCTAGTTTTGGTGCGACAATACCTATTATCCTCCTGCGCTTTATAGCTCAGTTGTTTTGTCAGTTGAAACGATGTCATCACAAACGTTGAAACGACAATATTATCTAACTTTTCGGCAGTAAATAGATGGTTTTGAGAGTTTTCAGCTTATTGACGTGATAACGTCTTATAAATTGATGAATACCAGCAACACTCATGTAAAATAGTAACGTTGCGCGTAACGTTCCACCTGAGTTTTGTATTACATAAAATAATCAGTCAAAGTCAAAGTCAAAGTCAAGGTCAAGATCAAGGCCAAGGTCAAGGTCAAGGTCAAAGTCAAAGTCATAAATGATTATGACGTTATCACGTAAATCTATCGTCCGTAAACCGACGTTACAGACAACCAATTTTTTTTTTCTAAGTTCTACATGTAACTTTAAAAAATACCACTTATGAGAACAGTTCATGATGGTTCATTCGTATGAACGAACGAACAAAATATATTCGAGGAGCTTTACATTTCATTTATCAGCTGTGCTTTTTTGCGTTTTACACCAGAAGAAAGGAAATTAAAAATCTAAAAAAAAATTGGTTGTCTGTAAAGTCGGTTTACGGACGATAGATTTACGTGATAACGTCATAATCCTTTATGACTTTGACTTCGACTTTGACTTTGACTTTGACTTTGATTATTTTATGTAATACAAAACTCAGGTGGAACGTTACGCGGAACGTTACTATTTTTCATGAGTGTTGCTGGTATTCATCAATTTATAAAACGTTATCACGTCAAAATGTGATTAGTAATATTATTTTATCTGCTCATAGGTCATCTGTAAATAATATATTAATTGTAATATTTTTACATAACTCTCTGTCTATAATTAAGACTACTACTACCTAAACTACTACTAACTAAACTTAAATAGAAAACTGTCATACATAATTAATACCTACGCTTCTGAAATTCATGAAGATATAATAGGATTACTCAAATGCTATTGTAGTAGCTGCAGTATTGTAATTAGTTATTCGTATTTTATTTTAATAAAGGCAACGGACTAATAAAATAAACTTAACCAATTTCATATCACATTTTTTAAAATTTCGTTTTAACTTTATTGAGGATCACAACCGAGTTTGTATACGATACTTTACAACGGATTTGAAATGACTGAAGTTCGCGCCTTGTTGTTAATGTTTTAAGGCCTTACTTAGTATATCTGTTGTACCTATTACCGTACAGTCTTAAGCCAAGGTTTATAGTCAATTTCGCACGCCTTATGCTCTCAGTTATGTAGAAGCGTATGAGATACTCAAACATTCATTTTTGGTATTAATTTTTTTCATCCCTTTCAGTGACTTGTTACTCACGGGATCAACTGTCATTGTGATGTAGGTATGGACACTGATGTCTTCACCAGCTACTATAATATCGTAAAGGTATAAGCACGCACTTTTCACTTATTAGAGTGTACCTCAAAAACCGATTGTCCGATGCGACTGCACTTTTGTTTGAACTGGCTTTCAAATTACAATTCTAAGCCGGTACCACCACGGCAGGTATATTTACGCTTATAAAATTGTCTTTGAACGCCTTTACAAACTCTTGGTCTCGTGTGACTTTGCTCTGTTATTAATACATATGTGATTTTATTATTTTTACAAAAAAAAAAACAGTATTAAACAGACATATAAATAAGTCATTTAAAATATTTTCATCTTTCACATTGAAAAGTTTTCAAACTAAACTCAGTAAATTCTTCTTTACCAGCATCTCATATATTTGGAACTAAAGTAATAAACAAATTTATGTTCAAATCTCACAAATCATCTTGCTAGAGGAGCTAACTTACGTAATAAAAGGGGCAATATGGCGCACACACCAAATGGCCCAATGATGATAACTTATGGCAGATTCGGTTGTGGTGACCTCGTAAATTCAGCACAGATTTACTTAGCACAGGGATCAGACGAAAGCTATTGAATTGATAATACCTCTATTATAAGATAATAATAATAATAAATCATTTATTGCCACAAAAAAAGAAATATTTATACAGGACATGTTTAATTAATTAAATATCTATGGCAAAAGGGATAGGCTCAGCATGTGTCATGTTCCCACAATGTAGAGATCATAACGCTGTTTTTCAGCCTACCCCTAAGCTCGGACTATGGTCTTGGCCGAGATATCCCACTAGTACTAGAAAAGGCGAAAGTTTGTATGTGTGTATGTTAGTTACTCCGTCACGCTGAAACAGCTGCACCAATTCCAATGAAACTTGGTATGGAGATAGTTTACATCCTGGAATAACACACAGGCTTTTAGGCCGGTAAAAGTAAAGTTCCCGTGGGATAATTGATGTAGCGGGAAAACCGTAATCCACGCGGGTGAAACCGCGGAGCGCTAGTGGTAATGTAATTTATGCTACATAAAACGCGTTTGATTATTTATACAATACCATAGCTGACCCGGCAACGCGTTGATGTGGCTGTTATAATATTTTGAAAAGTAGAGGACCAACAACGCCATCTGTTGGAGTCTAATAAAATTTATCATTATTATATTGATTTGTCACATATTAAAATTGTTTGCAATACCAATTTCGGTGGCAATAATCAAAATAAAATATAACAAATTGGACAAAGTTACATTGCGAGTTTACATTAAACCAATTCAATCTTCGTCAAAGCTTATTTTCAACTGGCAGATGCCTTTATTAAAATGAAACACTAATAACTAATTACAATACTGCAGCTACTACAATAACATTTGAGCAATCCACTAGCTATTCGTAGCTTATAGATAACTCAAATGTTCTAACCCGCTACCGGCTGTTTGCAGCATTGTCACGTTGAATTGCAATGCCGATTCGTTGAGCCAAATAACGTCAAAGCTGTTTTTCAAGTAGGTAAAGAAGTTGAGTTAAGATCCTGTGATAAGGTATGCAGTACATGTTATATGAACAATAATACGGTAGAGCGGATGAAAACCTTATTACCAGAGCCGAGGATAGAATACTGATTAGCACGCGAAGGGCAACTACTAAAGTGATTAAACGAAAGTAGTTTTTGATCGTGAACAATGAAGAAGAATCGTTTTAAGAGTTTGCGAAATATTTATTGATTTGGTGGCTTTTAATGTTATAATATTTCCTCTTAAGGTCTTCGACCTCGACTGGGGCTAGTTAATTGTTGTAGCTTAATTTGATTATCAATAAGGGTGTCATATTCTCTAAGAAAAGAAAAAAAGAAAAAAACCCTGTATAAAAAATAAAGATTTTAAAAAAAAACGTCTTCGACCTCGTTTCGGATATAGATTATAGAGAGTACAAGGATATAGAAAATACACGTAGTTCTCGAATCATATTTAATAAGGCAAAGCTTTTAGGTTTATGTATGTCGGAAACAAACTTTAAAGATATACACTTTGAAATGTGCAACTAGCTAGAAAGAGTTTTAAAACTTTGAAGTCAGACTAGTAGACTAGATTTATAACGCAAAAGTGCAAATAAATGTATTTGCACGTCCGTACGAAATTTGTGTTTGCGTCTACTACCCACGTATTGTAATTTATCCTAATATTATTTATTTTATTTTTATTTTTTATTTATTAACATTCACACAAGGTCTTCAGGTCCCAAACTAGGCAGAGCCTAGTATGGTAACCTGATGACTGATATATATACTTATATACATATACACACCCAGACACAGGTCAAACAAACATGTTCATGCACACAAATGTTTGACCTGTCCGGGAATCGAACCCGGGACCAGCGGCTCAGAAGGCAGAGTGCTACCAACTGCGCCAACCGGCCAGTAAAAAGTTGACGCATGGACGTATGGACGTATGGACGTATGGACGTATGGACGTATGGACGTATGGACGTATGGACGTATGGACGTATGGACGTATGGACGTATGGACGTATGGACGTATGGACGTATGGACGTATGGACGTATGGACGTATGGACGTATGGACGTATGGGTGTATGGTACATCCATACGCCCATGTTTGCTACTCTTTCACGCCTAAACGACTGAATGGACTTGGGTGAAATTTGGTATAAAGATAGCTTATACCCACCCTGGATTAATACATAGGCATTTCATTATCACCGTTTTTCATTGCCATGGGGGTAAAATCACGGGGCGTACTAGTTGTACATAAACACAGCTATGCTCAAGTTTAACTTCAGTTACCGCGGCGATGGTGTCTGTTGTTTTTTCATTACGAACAGTAAGCGACGCGCCAGCGCTACCGCTACCGGGCTATTATCATTTCCATGTGAACTCAAGAGGACGGGTCGTGATACAATTTTCGTCGTTTTTAACCGACTTCAAAAAAAAGAGGACCAATATGTTTTTTTTATGTTTGTTACCTCAGCACTTTTGACTGGGCTTTTCCCGTGAGGTCACATTTAAATTACATCAAAATCGAACAAGCGCTTTTTAGTTAGACTCCAATAAATGAAAAGTGCTACGTATATCTCGACAACATTATAATTGCAATTCGGGTATTATTATGAAAACCCGAATTTATTATTAATAAATAAAATAAATTACCATGAGACAAAGTAGCAGTAAACAAACTCCGTGCAAAGTTTCACTCGCACCTCTGTTACTCGAGGCTGTAGATATAATATTTCAATACAGATAAGTGATTGCCGATCTGGGAATAGTGATAGAAGTTTCTAGAATATCTCTTTGTGTTATTATATTAAACTATTGGGAATATCTAGAGATATATATCTCCAACTAATTGGAATTTGGTAAATGAATATCGAGAAACAAAAGGAAATAAGTGCAACTTAGTATCATTGTTTCAGTATTTTTTATATACATGCTCACAAGTATATAATATAACGATTCCTTGTAAAAAATTGCTAAAGGCGATAAGGCCGCCAATTTTGCTAACAGTATTTGTATTTTTTTGGTGTTCAATAAAGTGTTTTGATTGATGGATTGATTGATATTTACTGTTTCATTATTGGTGCTCACACCCGCTGCGCATTAATACAGGCTACATCATAACACTCGTTTTCCGGAGAAATAATTACTACAATTGAACGTCCAAAGAATGTTACTTGGGAAGTCACGTATTACCTTATCGCTACTGTGATTATAATTTAATTATGCTTGAAGAAAAATTAGTTTATGTAGTGTTACGTTTGCGAGTGATAATGCAGTTCATTTCGAATTCAATGATATAACACAAATTGAATAGATATCTTCTAGGCAAGCGTGCTCCATCGTAGACCGCATTATCACTTAACATCAGGTGAGATGGTTGTTAAACGCTTGCGTTTTATAAATAAAAAATCACAAGTTAATAATTTTATACTCAGATAAGTCTAATTTTAAGTTAGCTTTGTATTTGTATTATTGCTTACTGTAAGGAAAAAAGGCTTATGACACTTTTTAGGTCTACGGCTACGGCTTCTGGGTCTTTTATCATGGTAGTACCAACAAGTTATTTCAAAATGTTGAGTGTTGAAGTCGATTCCATTTGTTGGTACATATTTTTCTCATACACATTCATTATCAGTCCGCAACCCTGAAACATATCAAGTATTTTCATGTGTACGTCATCACAGCGCGTGACGTAACAAACAATGAAATACCTTTACTAACCGTAGCTTGGTTATGGTCTAAGATACAGCTTAAGAAATATATACCCTCATTTAATTATGAGAACATTTTAATGTTCTGGGTTTTAATGTAATGGGAGTCCGTGTGTAAACAGGGAGACTATATGATTGGGGGATAAGAGCCGTTCCAAATCTCCATTTTTGAAGCAATGAGCTATTGAAGTAAATGCAATTGTGGATTTACGAGGTGGCAACTGACCACTTAAAGTTGAATCCAGTATCGACCGGTAAAATGCGAGTTCACCGGCAGTGTCCGGAAATATGGAAAGCCCAGCGTGGCAGATATTGTAAACAGTTCAAGAGATCAAACTCAATGTTAGATAATATATGTAGATGGATAAATTACACATGGATTGCCGAGCTAAGCCCCGTACTTATACTGTCAATCATCATCATCATTTCAGCCATAGGACGTCCACTGCTGGACAAAGGCCTCCCCCATTGATTTCCACAAGGACCGGTTGGAAGCGGCCCGCATCCAGCCCTATAATTACAAAAAATATACTGTACTGTCAAATTACCCAATAATTATAAAAAACTCTCTACGTCCTTATCTCTCGCATGAAATAGCGCGCTCACCCCTTCTCTGTCACTCTCCCGAATAGCGCTTGAAACTTAACTTTTTAAAATCTAAGCAACCATGAACATGACACAGTTTTAAGTAGGCAATCTCGCTCCACAATCCTTAATTATAACGTACATAATTATGTACTTAAAATAAATAAGCAGAGCTTAGTTTAATTTTTAATTTTAATTTTTATACTGTTGGAGAGGCAATACACAATAGATAAAGATGGCAAAGCATTAATTAAAAAAAAGTCAAATAACACTGTTTAAAATTATAGTTAAAATATACTGTCAAACAGTGTAGTTACGGGATTTCGTTAGGCAACCCATGTGCATTGTATCAATCTCCTCATTATTTAACATATAATCGGTGTCATAAGTAAATAACAAATGAGGGTATATATTTCTTAAGCAGTATCTCGTACTACACGTGTATGGCATATCCCTTTTACGGTCGTCGGCTGAATTCGTGGGCGGATGTAATATATCTATCCGACCTGCGCTTATCTGCGTCTGTTTATTCTATTGTGCTATTATTAAACCCTGGAGAAAGTAATGGCTTCCATTCCAGTCAGTGGAGGTAATAATGCTCAATGTCAATAAAAAGGGCTTATGTCACCTTTAGATACAACCGAGATTTTGTTAATACAGTGTTGTTTCATGAGTCCTGTCGGTGTGTTTTATCAACTCTGTCATAAATTTGGTTCCATTGAGACTGTCGAAACTCTTTGCTGCTGTCAATATAATATTTTGTGGAACTCTTTAATCTAAAATGTACTGCGAGTTACCGACTTGTTACATATATATTTTGCTAATTAAATAAAAACAATTACCAATACTTGAGTATAATATAAATTTATTATGTACCAATATATATCAATATATATCAATACTAATATTCTATAGAGAAGAGATTTGATTATTTGTTTCTATGTTCCTTATAATTTTTATTTTTTTACCCGTGCGTGGCCGGGGCGGACGGCTAGTTGTGTATATGATTAGAGTAAAATTTATTTTGAAGTAATATACTGCTTACGGCATCTTTTATAGTTTAAAAGTTTTAAACACTATCAGTTATATATATAACAGCATATTTATTATATCTTATAAAAATTTCTGCCATGTCATGCAGTAGCATGGCATGCCTAGGCATGCCATCAGGATCTTGAGTGCAGTGCGTCGCAACGTCCCGTCTCGCACTGAGACGTTGCGACGAACGATGAAGGCTTCCAGAACAAGCCGAAACAATTGTAGATCGTGATATAGACTACGCGTAAGTACCACGTTATACCCGTAGAAACAGTGTAAAGTAATTATGAACGTGAGTTTTAATAATATTATCTACACTAATATCATAAAGACATATCATACACTAATATCATACTATAAAAAAATAAACAATATTTGATTTGATTTGATTTGATTTGATTTGTATTTGTAACGGATAAACTCAAAAACTACTGGACTGATTTCAAGAATTCTTTCACCATTAGAATCCTTTTTTTAACGAAGGAAAAATGGAGTTACGCACTCCTGCCTACCGGGAAAGTAGGCGGGGTATGTCGGGTTCGCTTGAGCGCAGCGCCTCCTCAGCTTCAGCGCCGTCCAACACGGCGCCGCTGCCTCTCTCAGGTGCAGTGCCTTGCAGCATCGCAACCTACCCTCAAGTGGACCGCTCCTGTCGGCTTGGCGAGCAAAGTCTGCCGGGAACAGTCCCAGCCCAAATACTATAAACATAAATAAAGGGATATAATAAACTTACATAAATATAAGACACGTGACGCCTGACGATGTCTTGCTGCGTCTATTTCAGAAGAAATTAGACCAATAACAGGCAGCACTGCGAGAAGGTAATTGCCAGACTTGCCTTAAGGATCACGACGACCTGCGCTTCCTCCAAGACCGTAGCCTCTCTACCCATCACGGGACGAGTAAAGAAGGCCTGGGCTTAACCAAAACAAGCGCGAACGCTGCAAGCATAGGCATAGCAACTATTTAATCGATAAACCCAGCCCCGCCCTCATCATTAGAATCCTACATTATCCATAAGTAACATAGGTTATATTTATTACAAGGAAAAAATAGGGACCCTTTTTTTTTTTTTTTTTTTTTTTTTTCTCAGCACTTAACCATCCACTGCTGGACATATGCCTCCCCCGTATAGGGGGGATTTGCCAATACTCGCCTCGCTTGGCAGGCGGGTTGACGAGCGCAGTATGATTTCCGATCCTCAGAAGACGCTGCTACCCACCTCCTGGTACGTGTTCCCTTAACCGACTCTTACGGCACCCGCGGGAAGAGATGGGGGAGTACTATTCTAGGCCGGTACCACCACGGCACGGGACCCTTACTAAAACTTAAATCATGAAACCGTGCGAAGCCGGGACGGACCGCTAGTATCTTAAATTATCTTTCAAAAAGCACGCGTTTGAACTTTAGGTTCGTAAGACACCCTTAAATCTTAGTGAGACAGCCGTTATTTCACCTCACTGTCCACATGTAGATTTAGACCTAATACCCATCAATTGCCCTGGAAGGGTCTTAATGGTGATTAAATAAGGGTTCAATACTCAGCCGCCAATTTGATTACAATATTTATTGCAAGGGGTTGTGCTTGCGTTTGTTAGTGTCGTAGGTAGCTCGATTAACACGTAAATACGAGAAGTTTGTCTTAGGTAGGGTTTTAGTTTAATACTGTATAGATCTAGCGACCAATATGTCACTTGATGGTCAGTGACGATGTGGTCGAAGATTTTATTACGCTAGACTTAGAATGCTTACTAGCTCTCAAGGACTGCGGTCATCGGGATGGTATCACGGTAGTATGTCAAGATGATATAATGCTAACATTACCATAGCATAGCATTAACAGTAACACACATTAAACATTACCCATTCTAATAACTTTCTTATCTAAGATGATAGGGTAGAACAGAAAGGTTATACAATTAATCACGTACAATATTCCGCTGCTATCCGCCTCTTAATACGGCCATTAGAGACTCCATTTGACAAGGCACCACTTGTACTACGACAGCGTCCATTCAGTCCGGCTTCCATAGCAAAAGTGATCGCCGGGGCCGACTGGTCCCGGGCTCACGCTATTAGATTACAGTATGCTCGTTTATTGGTCCAAATCCGATGCTACCTGTTTCCTACCACCACTTAGTTAACCAATCAAGTACTAGCAAATCTAACTGTCAAACCCACACTTTCGATTTAGCCCGATATACTTTAAAAAACCTCAAACGCTTTGACAACGTCTCTATCTATAATATTTGTCCGACACTAGCAACACCTGTACATTACATTTAACGCCATCTATCCTATTCCAATATCTAACACACTCCGACATACTATTCAGATAAGCGTATGCTAAAGTGATAAACAAAACATTTTTTGAAAAAATAACTGGTAGGTGGGTGGTTACATCAGTGTCTCGACTAAGACGCGGCGCGGTTTAGTACTAATAAATTTCATACATAAATGTCTCGGGTTATAGGCTGTACTTAACCTTCAGTTTGAACCTTGGAAACTAACAAATAGATGCTTTCTTTCCGAACAGACATCAATTTGTTTTGATGTTGATGTGGTTTTGTCTACGAAAAATGGCGTTGTTTTAAAGATTGTTTATAATTTTTTTACTGAGAATAGGCAAGCGTTTGACTAGCAACCAAACACACGGGTCGAATGGAGAACCTCTTCCTTTTTTGAAGTCGGTTAAAAAAAGAAAAACCTAACAGTCTAGTACAGTAAGTGTAAGGAGAAAAAAACACGTAATTTAAAGAAGTAATTACATCCTAGCTTTGAATAATTTGTACAATGAAATGTTGACAAATCCCACAATGAACATTGCTACATCTCCCCCTACCAGCATCCCACGAGATCACAATATTGATGCATACCGTAACTCACCCGAGGACTGCTGTTGATTGAGATTAAATGTCATCAGTTCGATGGTTTCTGATCCATTAGCATTTAATCAATTACGATAAGATTTATAGCTCTTCCAGCTCTCTATGTTTAATTATGGAATGATAGAAATATAACAAATATATATACCATGATCAACTGGGTTAAGCTGAAAATTTTAAGATGAAAATTTACATATTTTTTAGTATTTTCATATTTCGCTTTATGTTAAGTACTTAAACCAATTTTTATCCACAGGTATACTTTTCACTTGCCTGAATTTCTTACATAAAAGAAAAACTAAAAACATATACCTAGTATGCGTAGGAATTACACAATTTATTTGCTCCAAGCCCATTCCATCATCGGATGACCAGATGAACCACGAGGAGTCCTATGGTGGTCGACAGTTCCGGTCGTTGACTGAGGATAACAATTGTTAGGCTGTTGAAAGCCCTGGGGCAGTCGACATCTATGATATTATAATATACCTATATGTAACTGAAAACGTATTTTTTTCTAAATTATGAAATAAGGTGATGGAACAAGCAAAAGGCCCACAGGATTTTAAGTGGTAAACGCTGCCTATACACAAATACAATTCGTAAAGAACTACACTGCGCCCGTCACCCTCAGACTAGATTTTTTTCCCTGTCCGGGCGCTGAGGCCCGGCCCACGAGCTTACTACGCCTGTTTATTATGGCGAACCATTTTTACTTTTTTTTTAATTACCCAAACCACAAAATATTTAATTCCAGGTTACAATGATACTTAAACTAAACTTAATGCTAAACTATCTAATCAGACTAGTTGGTAAGTCTCACGTGCCTGTCATTTCACTAGAAACCGTACCCTTCAAACCGGAACACAGTAATGCGAACACTACTGGCCTGGCGGTAGAAATGGATATGGTGGCAGTTCTTCCCGGGTGAACTCTCACATTGAGTGCGACTACTCTGTTTATTCGCAACCCGCTTCAAGTAATTGGGAACAAAATGATCTCTATTTCTATGTATAAAAGCTAAAAAAAACGTTAAGAATATATCGAATTAACTAGAATAGAATTATTCATTTGTTAAACATGGTATGTGTACAATTACAGAAATTATACAGTGTGGTTTTCGAACATGAGTGGTATTTAGATTGAGTCAGTACGACACCTGCCCTTGCCATATTTGGCATTCAAATATTTGAGATAACTTTCTTATAATTGCTTGAATATTACATTACAAAAACTAGTAATTTCTAACTGTCGACGGTCACCGTGGCGCGGTGGTTAGTGTTAGTGATATGACTTCTGTGTCTTCGGGATCCTGGGTTCGAATCCCGGCAGGGGCAAACATTTGTGCGATGAGTGTAGATGTTTATCCCGGGTCTTGGGTGTTTGTGTGCTGTGATTATGTGTGTCCATGCCTCCCGCGCCACAGGGAGGGTCTAAGTGTGTAGAAAAAAAATCTAGGTAAACCAGCCCTCAGTTCTTTTATATCCAGACATGCTTTAACTACGTCCCTTTTTAGTACTGCAGAGCGCAGTACCAAATAAAAACTAACTGAAGCTCATTTTCTTTCCCAACATAATTTACATGAGCCGGATTTTAATCTCGTGGAAAATTGAGTTTTTAAAGCAAGACCTGTTTAGAACAAGCTACAAAGTTGGCTGAGCTGGCAGAAATAAAGATCAAAACTCACCACGACCAAAGTGAACGAATTCGATATCAGAAACCTAGCAAAGGTTTCGAAACATTTCATTAATAATATTGACACCTTATTAAGCAAACAAGCGGACGGACTGTCTGATGGTAAGCGATCATTGCGCATATAGATATCTGTTATTACAGCATTCAAATACAGCATTGTAAATACAACATACTAACAGCATAACGATACCATGCCAATCATTTTAAGAAATTGTTAGTTCTTCATTTGAAGAATCAACACATTGATCAACGTAACTAAGGCTTAGATTTATAATAAGACTATCTGTAAACATGTGTACCACATAACTATATCTGTGAAGATCTTTACAATATTACAATATTAATATTACGATTATACAGCAACGTCAACTTAAGGGTGTAATTGTAATATTAATAGATAAATGTAAAATTAGTATAAATTCAAACGCGCGCGGGTTACGTGCTGAGGCTCGCGCTCGCCGCCTGGCACGATCATAACTCCCAGATGAAGAACTGCAAATAAGTTCGAAACTGGTCGGAGAGTAATTTTCCAGTGTTTACCACGTGAGTCCTAGTCGGTTTGTTACATTACAATTATGGAAGAAACTCGCGATAGTTTTCAGACTCAAACTAATAACTAATCACAAAACTGCAGCAAAAATAACATCTGAGCAATCCACCAGCTATTGGCAGCCTATAAATTACGTTGAAAATGTTAGTTACAAGTATTGTAAAATAATTAATTTTACTCATTTCACTAAAAAACTATATATGACTACTTAGTACTAATAAGATGTGTTTTTATCGATGTGCAAAATTGGTGAATAAGTATTCTTGGATTTTAAAGATCCCTAACTCCCACGGTAGGATTCCCTGTGTCTGTGGGAGCTAGTAGGCTTCCAGGGTGAGTCGGTGTGAGAAGTGCGGTTCGGTGATGTAATTGAGTGTGTGTAGTGAGTCTCTTTTTTGAAAGAAAGAAAAATAAGTAAGAGGAACAATTTAGTTTTTGTTTGTTACGTAAGTCGTGAGGTATTTATGTGCATTGGGTATTATATATTTATTCTGAGTAGTTGTTCTGTGCTCTTGTAGCCTAAATTTAGTAAATATTGTTTTGTTTTGGTTTCTTTTGGAAATAAACATATTATTTGTATTTGTATCATTTCCATCTGAGAACGACCAGACGGACTGCAATGCGACATCCATACATGGTAGACATTTCTACATGTCGCTCGAAGTGTTTTCCTTCCACATCCACAGTGCGTACAGCTGATGAGTGGAATTCCTAGCCTAGGTCTGTTTTTCCGCATAAATACAATCTGGGTTTCTTCAAGTCGATGATAGCTCAGCGGGCGGAGCGTCGCCTGTCAAACTGACGGATACTGGTTCGATCCCCAACAACAGCTTGAGCTTCCGGTGAAGGTAACACAGTTACCAAAATCCCAGCATGGTGGTAGGCTACTTTCGAATACCCGCCTGGCTAGCTACCACCCTCAAGTTTGAAAAACTGTCAACAAACACATAGTGTGTTCAGGCAGCAGTCCTTGAGAACCAGTGTGCACTCTAGCGTGATAACATCTTCGACCACATCGTCACTAACCATCAAGAGGGATAGTCATACGATAGATCTATATAGTATAAATAAAAAAAATAAAAAAAAGTCACGAGTGAAATATTTATTCTTAGGAAGCGTGCTCTATCGTAGACCGCATCATCACTTAACATCGAGTGAGATAGCGTTCAAACGCTCACCTACTTACCAATAAAAAATAAAAGAAAAATAACTGGATGCACTCCAAGAGTGCCGGCAGAAGTGAAAACTTGAATGATTCATGATGATGATGACGAAAAGTAGCTTATGTGTTATTCTGGGACCTGAAGTATCTACATACCAAATTTCATCCAAATCCTTTCAGCCATTATGGCGTGATTGAATTACAAACATCCAACCATCAAACTTTCAGATTTATAATATTAGTGGGACATATAGAATGATGACGTTTTTTTTGATACAATGAAAATCTTTCCGTTTCATACTATCAGCGTTTTGATAACTGAACTCAATAATACTTTTAACAAAACGACTTTATCAAATAAAACTACCAACAAACGAAAATGTTCCTTATTCGTAAGGCGTTTAAGTTTCAACAGCGGTCTACTGTCCTTCAGCCTTCCGTTCTGATGATTTGATGATCTGATGATCTGACGCGATCTTAATATTTTTTCCCCATACAAAAGTGCACAACGCCCGTAAGAAGTTTTCACTTCAAAAATCCCATTTTGTAGCAACTTGGGCATTTAGTGTTCTTTTGCTCCTAAACCCGTCCTGTTGCCAGTTGAGTTTCAAGTACAATTGAAGTGCAGGAATTCTTTTGTCGTACTGTTGTATGGCCTTAATGAGTTGTTAAAAAAAAATATTGTCGCAAACACAAAAACATTTTTTTTCAAATATTCAATTTACATGAAACACGTAAATTTAATATTCTAATATTAAATTTACAGTTTTCATGTAAATTTGATATTTAAAAAAAATATGTTTTAAAACAACTCAATAGGGCCACACTGTGGCGCGAGCCAACTCCCCCTTGTGTCGCTCGCTAAATAATTGATCACTGAATCAAATATTTATCTATTATTGATTATGGTTATTATCGATACTGATACTATAAACAGGAAAGATTTGTTTATTTGTTTCTTTGCATTGAATAGGCTTCGAAACTACTGAACCGATTTGAAACATTATTTCACTGTTGGAAAGCTACTCTATTCCCGGGCTGTATACACATATGCTTTATATACATAAAATAATATAATAATAATAATTATTAATTAGGAATCCTTCTAATTTTTGGTTTTGACATTTTTTACCCGTGCGAAGCCGGAGTGGACTACTAGTTATTTTAAAAACTATCGATAAGTGTAATACGTAAGTGTAACACGTGTATAAAAAGTGTGTGTAACACTTAAATAAATAAATAAACTTTTTATAAAACTAGCAGGTTTGATGTATTTTAACCTTATTTCCTAAAGAAAGTCCACGCTAAAATTGCATAAAAAGCTTTGTAACACCTAGTCACAACTTCACAACAGCGTTAAACTTTTCACCATTATTTTCTTGGATATGTATATTTTAAGGATAGAAAAATAACGTTAATATATCTTGCTTCAAATAATTCAATCGTACTGAAATTCCTCAAAGAAGACGTATGACTTTTGAAGAGATAATATCTCTTTTTTGAAGTCGGTTAAAAAGTCTCTTTGCGCCTGTACTATCGCAATTCTGCAGGTGTATTGTTTAATATCATCTTGACAGACTCGATATAAAAGCTGACTGACAGAAAGATCACGGATTTTGATATCATATACATATATATACAAAGACAATTAAATGGCTTGAAAGAGGATAAATCCCCAATTGCTCTGTTGCGAACGGTCATGACCAGTGCTGGACTAAAGTTGGACTTTGATAATGATTACCATTACCATTAAATTGGTTTGAAAACAATTTGAATGTGGAATATTTATTTTATCTCAGTATTTTCACGTAAATGAATGTTCCAGTTTGGCGTTGGCGATTAAAACTTGGCATTGTAACTTAGTAGGATGTGGAGTCTTAAGAGACATCATAATCAGCCGAAGTTCAGGTAAACATAGTTAAACTTCAGACAACACTCGAAATATATGATGGCGGTGTATTCACACCAAAGAAGGCGTAATTGGGAGATCTACACGTCTTTAACCGGCTGAATACAGCCAAATGGGCTTCATTTGAATGGAATTACAGCCTTATCTATACAGTTTAAGGCATTCAAAAAATTTGACATGAAACTTCATTATATTTTTTATTGCCTCAAAAGATTAGAACATTCAAGTTTTCAAATTTCTTCGATAGAAAAAAATATTGAAATCACCTCTAAATAAGAATTTGAAACGTGGATTTTATTGTTAATTAATATGAACGTATGTTACGTAAACTACAGCTACAAAGGTTTTTTATTTTTTTATGTGACTTAGTTTTATCTAAATTAATTATTTTCATTGCATAAACCGAACTAAATTGAGCGTCATCATTGTCGAGGCTTAGTATGTCACTTTCATCGTTAGGCCTCATTTGATAGCTGAAAATTACCGTCTTCTTTTATTCTCGTCGAATCTAAGTAACAATAAAGTACTTTAATTTTATATCACTGACTTCGGTAAGTTTTTTAACAGTTTTGAGTTTTGAAGTCGGTTCCATATTTTGGTGAACATTTTTTTTCACTCTTTTCAGTGAACCCCAACCATCAAATCGGTTCAGTAGTTTCGGAGCCTATTCAATGCAAACAAAAAATCAAATCTTTCCTCTTTTTAATAAGTTAGAAGTTATAGTAGATTATATAGATATAGTCAATGATGCTCTACTAAAGATAACGTATATTCATACTGCGCGGTGCTCAGATTTTGTTCCTTTACGACATAAACATGCTTACTGCGACAGATAATACGGTACAAATAATATAGAAAAGGATAGCTATATGTTTAGACTTGCGCTTGAAATACGCATCGTAATGAAAATGACTACAATTGACTTAATTTTGCCGCCTCAGTTTCCGCGCGCTTGTGCGACATCTACCTCATATAAACATATAATATCATTGATAATAACATCAAGTTTAGAGTGCTAATAAAATAAAATTTAAATTTGAACCGCAGCTGTTCAGAATTTTAAGCGTATACTCATGAGCCGTGCCACATCCAGAAAGTTTGTTTGGAACTAACGCGTTCTGTTAAAAATGGAACAAGATAAAAATGCTCCGTAAAGCTTCATCCGGTGCAGATGTAGGGAGCAAACGACCTTTTTTATTTTGGTGTAACGAGTCGGTAAAAATTATATTTCATGAGGTTTAGGGTAGAGTTAAAAAAAATGTAAACGTCCGATTACCACCAATCACCACCATTACCAATTTAACCGTCGGTCAAACAGTTTAACTATGTGTGGAGTTCAAAATTTAAAACATCCGATTACTAATTTAACCGTCGGTCAAACAGTTTAACTATGTGTGGAGTTCAAAATTTAAAACATCCGATTACCAATTTAACCGTCGGTCAAACAGTTTAACTATCTGTGGAGTTCACCAAAATTTAAAACATCCGATTACTAATTTAACCGTCGGTCAAACAGTTTAACTATGTGTGGAGTTCAAAATTTAAAACATCCGATTACCAATTGAACCGTCGGTCAAACAGTTTAACTATGTGTGGAGTTCACCAAAATTTAAAACGTCCGATTACCAATTTAACCATCGGTTAAACAGTTTAACTATGTGTGGAGTTCACCAAAATTTAAAACGTCCGATTACCAATTTAACCATCGGTTAAACAGTTTAACTATGTGTGGAGTTCACCAAAATTTAAAACGTCCCATTACCAATTTAACCGTCGGTCAAACAGTTTAACTATGTGTGGAGTTCACCAAAATTTAAAACGTCCCATTACCAATTTAACCGTCGGTTAAACAGTTTAACTATGTGTGGAGTTCACCAAAATTTAAAACGTCCGATTACCAATTTAACCATCGGTTAAACAGTTTAACTATGTGTGGAGTTCACCAAAATTTAAAACGTCCCATTACCAATTTAACCGTCGGTCAAACAGTTTAACTATGTGTGGAGTTCACCAAAATTTAAAACGTCCCATTACCAATTTAACCGTCGGTCAAACAGTTTAACTATGTGTGGAGTTCACCAAAATTTAAAACGTCCGATTACCAATTTAACCGTCGGTCAAACAGTTTAACTATGTGTGGAGTTCACCAAAATTTAAAACGTCCGATTACCAATTTAACCATCGGTTAAACAGCTTAACTATGTGTGGAGTTCACCAAAATTTAAAACGTCCGATTACCAATTTAACCGTCGGTCAAACAGTTTAACTATGTGTGGAGTTCACCAAAATTTAAAACGTCCGATTACTAATTTAACCGTCGGTTAAACAGTTTAACTATGTGTGGAGTTCACCAAAATTTAAAACGTCCGATTACTAATTTAACCGTCGGTTAAACAGCTTACACCATACAGTTAACCGACGGTTAATTGATAACGTTTAAATTTTGGTGAACTCCAGCTTTCTGGAACTGTAAAACCTATATTTATAATTTTCCCAGCGGGTTGACAGTACGTCCTACAATGGTTACTCTGGCTTACTCAAGACAAGCCCACTTTGTACCTTGCACTTTCGAGTACTTGCCTGGCTAGAAGACAGCCAGGCGGGTACTCGAAACTGCTGTAAATTTGAAAACGGTGTATTTATTTACTCTTAAAAATAAAGCTTGTAGCTTGTCTCTGTAAACATTATATATATATCTGCGAGGCCCTATAGTTTATCCAATGATTAAATATTAATTTCGGCTGTTGGTCTTCCATTCATAAAATAAATACATAAAATGTGTTCATTCTGATAGAAAATATAATTATTTCCTCAAAAGGGAGCATAAATCACGTCTTGTGGCAACAAAGGAAAAAAATGAAAATGTTTGCAAATATTTAAATAATCAAGTGTATAATCAATTGTCTTTATTGTTCGGTATTCAAGTACTTTGATTTTTGTCATCCAAATAAAATAAAAAAACACCAACTGAGCTTTATCAAAATATGGCCAAAGCGCTAACCAATAATAGTTGAGTTTTTATTGTGTATCGCATTAACAACATGCTTGGCGGAACTTAAGTTCAAATAATTACAATAACAAACTCTTAAGATAAGGTGCCTTCGTTTGATACGATATCAACTGTAATATTGGTATATAAGTCCTATTAATTATTTGTTCATACAATTAAAGGTAGATGGCGCTAATAACATCCCGTCAGATGTTAAAAAGGAAGGAAGTAATGCGGCCCTAGTGGTATGGGCTGCTATAGCTTAGTTGGACAAAGCGACAGGACGATATTCTGTAGTCGTAGAATTATAGTTGATTCCATTTGTCAGAAATATATAAGGGTAAGATTAATGGAGAGTGTTTGATCCCAATAAATAATAGGGTTATAGACTGTTAGTTTTCCTTGGGGATACACTGGCATGTGTGAGGTTGTTAGGGACCAGCTGTTGTGGTATTATTTATGGCGATGTGGCCTTTACAGCCCATTGAGGGTTTCGGTGGCTGTCCTGGTATTTGGCTCGTTTGTCAAGTGGTCTATAAGTCTGGTGGGTGTGTGACAGATCACACCATTTTGGTGCGCTGTTAGCATTGCTATCAACATGGCCATCAGTTTGGGTACTTCCACTGATGACGGTGTTTAGGATGTAGCACGCAAGCCTAGAAGGCACCTATTCACTTGTGACTTGAAGACTCCAGGATTGTACGTATCAGGAAACACAGACTCGGGCAACGAGTTCCATTACTTGGCAGTACCTGTACGCATTAGGAATGTGGAAGCAAAACGCTTCGTACGTATAGGTGTATTCAATGTTTGCCATCGCTATATCCACCATATAGCGATGGCGAATTGCCGTACCCTGTCGACCGATGCACTATGATACAAAGGGGATAGTGCAATTAAATTATGTAATTCCAGTACAAACTCTCCGAAATGTATCCGACAGAAAACTGATAGGCTTGCTACTCTCTTCAAGGCTCTGAAGCCTGCGTTCCACCAAAGAGTTACTGCCGATGATCTTTTTGTCTCACCTCTCGAATGATTCTAGAGCTTCCAGTTGGTATTAGGCTGACCCATCCAAAAATGCGAGAACAGTACTCTGTGCACGACCGAGCTTGTGCTTGATGTGGATTAAGCTCTGCTCCGACGTGAACTACTGTCTCACCTTAGCAAGAATTGAGCTTTGGAATCAATCTAGCACCCATTTTTTTTACATTTTTTGACGTTGATGCATGCTTATTATTTGTGCAAGATTAAGACCAGCATTCATATAAAAAAAAAAACAATTAAACATGAATTACCATTGTGGGACTAGTTAGGTGCCCATGGATACACATTGGAAAAAGTTTTTACAATATCATCAGTTTGCAATGCCGGTGCACACTTCATCTTAAATGTTTAAACGTGATTTATGAATTTCATATTACATATTAACATTTTAGAATATTGATCATGTTTCAAAGAAGAATGTTCCTTTTCGACTTGCATATTTATAGATGACAAGCAAATTTTAATTGCATATTCATAGGCGGTCCTGTTAACGGATTTTTACTCAATTAACTTTATAGGCACGAATAAATGAGCGCGAAGGGAAAATTAAATTAGGCTCCTTGTACGAAGTCGTTGTAAAATTAATTGAATGCAAAGTATTACCATATCACGTGCTATTATTATTATTACCATGTCGTGTTGAACTTTAACTTGTGATTAAACGCACGTAAATGACACATTTGTGTAAGGGGCTCGGGAAAGGGTTTAATAAAAATAAATAAATAAAACCGGCCAAGTGCGAGTCGGACTGCGCACCGAGGGTTCCGTACAATAGAAAGGGGCAGTAAGTTTAAAATGATTAAAATTTAATATGAATTATTAAATTTATTTTTATTGTAAACTCTAAGGCTTTCACGGCCGGCATTGCATGTTGTATGTATTGCTTCCGGGCTGTTTGGCCGTGGTCTATGTGAAACTTGTGTTCCAGACTTCGTCCATCACTGCGGTCGACATCTTCAGTGGTTCAGGTCCGAGCGGCGACAAGAGCGTAGAACTCTCCTTCGCGGCGTCTTCTCTGATTCTCTCTGACTCAGTATCAGAGAAGACGCCGCGAAGGAGAGTATTATATGATGTAGCTAAAAATGTATGCTTTTTGCAACTTTTCCTTTATCTGTGCTTGTATAGATGTTGCTTCGTCCCAAATTTCAATATTCTGATTTCACAAGAAATATCCTGTAGGTTTTGATTCCCTTGCGAGTGTCGAACATTTTCAGCATAAACGGCTGTATCTTTTAATTGCGTTGGCTTAGAAGTAAGATATTTTTACAGCTCTAAAGGACAGTAGACTTGAGTATTTAATATGATTTTTAGCTTCAGGGTTGTGACACAGATAGACGGACGACAAAGTGATCCTATAAGGGCCCGTTGTTTCCTTTTGATGTACAGAAACCTAAAAAAACTGTTAATAAGTACAAACACACATTTCGCCAAAAGGACATACAAAGACATAAACTATGTCATAGGTGTATATTTTTGTTATGTCTTCAATAAAACACGAAATATGTTGAATCAATGTATTAGGCTAGGTAGCCGCGAATGAATAGAATGACTGATATTAGGTGGGTAGGAAACACAGTAAGTAAGTGATCACATATTATAAGAAGTGAGGGTAGATATAAAATATATTACACACAATAATAATCAATACTATCATATGTACCAATCACATACATAACATACCTTCCCCCCAAGTATGGCCAACACGGGTATATTAAATCATTATTATCACCATATAATATAATGAACTTAATCTTATCTAATCTTAACACTTACTATAGGTAAATCCAAGCAATAACTATTAGATAAATAAACTCATCACATCCCAATATAATTCAACAACGATTCAATAGTCTGTCACAAACATACCTATCTTTTACTTACTACCTGTAACTTAATTATGCTAAATACAATTGATTGGGTCTATCATATGGAGATTTAGTGTACTTCTATGCTTTGTTTTTAACTTTGCCTCCAGAATACCCAGGCTCACAATCAGTTGGTATGCCTAACATCTCTGCACACTTCTCCGGACTCGGTATTTCAATGATGTCCTGATCACCATTGCTATCATCTGCGTCTGTTTGGTCAATCTCCCTGACCAGCTCAGAGTTCTCCTCTGTTGCTCCTTCCCTTATGCTCTCTCTTTCTTCTGCTAGTTCCTTTTCTTCCCCGTTATAGCTTGTTTGTGCACTAGCAGTTTTCTTAATTAACTGGTCTATGTGTCGGCTTACTACACCACCGTTTTCCGTTTCTACTCCATAACTAGATGGTCCTTGTTTGCTTACTACAGTACCTGGTAGCCATCTAGGTCCATTGCCGTAATTCCTGTACATCACACTTTGTCCCATATTTGTTTCCCGATTACTTTTTTGAACATTTCTGTTTATTTGTGTTTCCATTCTATCTCGCTTACGATTATCTGGATGTAATGTATCTAGTAAAGTACGTAAGCGTCTCTTCATTAACAGTTCAGCTGGACTTTTATTAGTTACCACACAAGGAGTTGCACGCAAACCCAATAACAGGTTTGGAATTTTAATATCCCATGAAGAATCATTCATTTTGCGCAGTTTGTCTTTGACTGTCTGGACCATACGTTTTGCCAGACCGTTGGTTGCTGGGTGATAAGGAGCTGTTGTGATATGTTTTATCTTATTAGCCTCTAAAAATTGCTTCATTTCTGTGGAAACAAATGAAGTGCCATTGTCTATCACTAATGTTTCACACAAGCCATGAATAGCAAATATAGACCTTAGTTGCCGAATAACAGTTTCAGAGGACATATTGTTTACTATAATAACCTCGGGCCATCTTGAGTATGCGTCAACCATAATCAAGAAAATTTTGCCTTGAAAAGGCCCTGCAAAGTCTACATTTATTCGAGACCACGGCTTAGTAGGTGTGATCCATTCGCATTTTGTTTTTGGTGGCATATTTCGATTTTCTAGGCATTTTCTGCATCCGCTCACTAAAGTTTCAATGTCATTGTTTAACTGTGGCCACCAAACATAGCTTCTGGCTAGGGCTTTAGTTTGGACAATGCCACCATGAGTCTTATGTAAAGCCTGCAGTACCGTTTGTCTCAACGATGGTGGCACTACCACGCGGCAACCAAGTAGGATACAGTCTTCATGTAATGAAAGCTCGGAACGATGTAGCCAGTAAGGACGTAACTCATCATCCGATACTTTAGCAGGCCAACCACTTAACACATGGTGATAGTTCTGGAACAGGTTGTGGCCACCTGCTCAATCCATCAGCATGGCCGATCTGTTGACCAGGCTTGTATACAATATTGTAATTGTATGAAGTCAGAATAATAGCAATTCTCATCAATCGCGGTGATAGTACCGTGGGCATGGGCCGCTTGGGATCGAAAATTCCCAACAAAGGTTTGTGGTCTGTCACAATAGTAAACGGACGCCCCATTAGATAGTTGTGAAACTTTAGTATGCCAAATGATATGGCAGTTGCCTCTTTATCTAGTTGTGAATATCGGCGCTCATGAAGGTGCAGAGTTCTGGAACTCATCGCCACAGGACGCTCTTGTTCATCCTCCATGATATGCGATAGAACAGCACCGACGCCATATTCAGAACTATCACATGTGAGCACTAGTGGCTTGTCCAGATCGTAATGGACTAATGTCAGCTCAGATGACAGTAATCGCTTAGCTGCATCAAAGCTGTTTTGCTCCTTGTTTGTCCATTGCCAAAAATGTGACTTGTCGAGTAATCTATGCAATGGTTCCAGAATGGTGGCTTTGTGAGGTATGAACCTTTCATAGAAATTATATAATCCTAGAAACGCTTGCAATTCTTGCACGTTTCTTGGTTCAGGGGTGTTTATAATCGATTCCACTTTGCTAGGGGCAGGATGGATGCCCTCAGCATCAATAATAAAACCCAGAAATTCGACACGTTCTTTCGCAAACTTGCACTTGTTTTTGTTGAGGCGGAACCCGGCCTTCCCAATACGCTCCAGGACTATGTCGAGACGTTGCGTCATCTCGACCATTGTCTGACCACTGATGATGCCGTCATCGATCAGTACCGCAACACCAGGTATGCCAGCTAACAACGCTGTCATCAAACGCTGAAAAATTCCCGGGCACGCCTTCACACCGAATGCTAGTCTGTGTACAGAGAACAATCCTTTGCACGTGTTTAATGTTAACAGTCGCGCTGTGGCATCTGTGACGACCACTTGAGTATACGCTCTGTCGAGATCAAGGGTCGTGTAAAATTTGCCACCAGCGATCGTAGCAAAGACTTCACTAGCCGTAGGCATAGGATAGGTATCCGATTCAGTAGCCTGATTCACTGTACTACGATAGTCTCCACAAAGACGTATGTCTCCATTCCGTTTAGGTATCGGAACTATTGGAGTCGCCCATTCAGAAAATGATACTGGGCGAAGTACCCCCTCATCAACAAGACGATCTATTTCCTTTTCTACTCTTACTTTAATAGCGAAAGGGACGGGCCGAGCCTTTAAAAATTTAGGTGTCGCGTCAGGTTTTAAATTTATAGCAACAGGCTCCCCCCTGTATGTACCGAGCTCATCTCTGAAAACCTCAACATGTTTATTAACCACTTTATTTGTCGCAGTCATATCAAGCTCTGAGATTATATTTACATTTAGCGAAATACCTAATGCTTCGAACCAGTTCCGTCCTAAAAAATTAGGCCCTGAACCTCTAGCCACAATCACATTCAAATCGCACATAATGTCCTTATACTGTACTCTCACTTTGGCCTGTCCCATCACTGTCACTGGTGAGCTGTTCCAAGTACACAGCCTGTTCGGAAGGACGCGCAGTGCGCTACGGGAGCGCATACGCTTCCACGTGTGCTGGTTCACCAAGGAAAACGCGGCGCCAGAGTCCACCTCCATAGTCACCGGCGCGCCGTCCAATGTCAGCCTCACCTCGTATGCAGGGATGCGACGATTTGAGCTCTCCAAGTTGTAAATTCCGTTTAACTGTCCTGTATATTCGTCCTCGGCCACATGGATATTTCCAAAACGATTTCTTTTCTTTTTGGCTGTACATATTTTCTCGATATGGCCTTTTTTCTTACAGAAATGACACACCGCATTTATAAAACGACATTCGCCTCCATGTCGATCTCCACATCGGTAACATAGGCGCAAGTTGAGTTTGGAGTGGACAGCGTTTACATCCATAGGTTCACACGCTGACGATGATGTCATCGCAGCGCTCGTTGCCGGCAGCGGTGCGTTGGAGTCGGGTGCAGCGTAGTTGGCGGTGGCGTCAACATTTTGTATCATACGAGCGTCCCTACCCGCACTTTCAGAAGATAACATTGCATCTACCACATCTGTATATTGTAGATTATCCTTTTTTAACAGTTCGTACTGTAATTTATGGTCGCTCATGCCACATACGAGTCTGTCACGCAACATACGCTCCATTTCCTTGAAATTGCATCCTGAACAAATTTTCCGTAGTTGCGCGATGTATTCCGAAGCAGGTTCACCCTGTTTCTGATCACGCCTATAAAATTTGTATGACACAGAAATCTCGTTGGGTTTGGGACAGTAATGTTTGGTTAAAATAGTTGCGATTTCACTAAAAGTCACCTCACTAGATTTCTTGGGTGTAATTAAGGCAAGAAAAGTCTCAAACACTTGTGATCCACAAATCGTAAAGAAATTCGCTCTTTGTGCAGCCTCTGTGACAATGCCATTCGCCTCAAAACAGTATTTAAGTCTGTCTATATAATTGTCCCAATTGTCACACTTCACATTGAATTCATTGAATTTCACTGATTTACGCTCCATTGTTCATATTTTCCCTACGTCGCCACTGTTATGTCTTCAATAAAACACGAAATATGTTGAATCAATGTATTAGGCTAGGTAGCCGCGAATGAATAGAATGACTGATATTAGGTGGGTAGGAAACACAGTAAGTAAGTGATCACATATTATAAGAAGTGAGGGTAGATATAAAATATATTACACACAATAATAATCAATACTATCATATGTACCAATCACATACATAACAATTTTCTTATTATAAATTCATTTCTTTCTTTTGCTCAGAGGCTGGTATCGTGGTAGCTGTGACACAGGGAATCCTAGTACAGCTACCAATGGCCATCCTAGGCATATATTAGCTATTAACTTATTTATCCTTTATCACAAATGTTTTGTTAGTTTATTACTGAGGATTAGTTATTTTCTTTTTGATTCTGGTGTAAGTAAATAAAAAAAACAAAAAAAAAACAAGTGAATTCGAAATAGAACTTTTTAGAAAGTTTTTTTTTTAATTAAAAAAATACAAACAAATAACACGTTTTTTGAAAAGTTATAATCCGCCAGAAAAGAACTGAGTTCACTAACATAGGTATTGTATCAACCTCCTGTCCAAAAGGACATGGTATAAAAGAATTGTCTAAAAATGTGCGTATCAATTAATAACTGTGCATCTAATGACATCAAAATATTAGACGGCAATAAATTTAATAAAATACTTGACTGCTGGCTTCTTAGCAATTGTTTATTGTTGTTAGGAATTTCATATTTGTAATGTAACAAACCGACTAGGACTCACGTGGTAAACACTGGAAAATTACTCTCCGACCAGTTTGAACCAGTTTTGAAGAACTGCAAATAAGTTCGAAACTGGTCGGAGAGTAATTTTCCAGTGTTTACCACGTGAGTCCTAGTCGGTTTGTTACATTACAATTATGGAAGAAACTCGCGATAGTTTTCGAAATTCATATTTTTGTAAGAAATCTAAATTGTAAACAAAAAATGTGATATATTATATTATAAGTAAGAGTAAGATTAGATATAACATGTATGCATGTCTTGCTTGCAGACCAAATACAATATCATAAAAACTTTACTAAAATGTCTGTTATTTTATTTTATTTTTATATTGTATGAAAAAATGTTTAAAAAAATAATTATATCTATATCACTTGATGATCAGTGACAATGTGGTCGAAGATGTTATCACGCTAGACGTAGAATGCTCACTGGCTCTCAAGGACTGCTACCTAAACACACTATGTGTTTGGCAACAGTTTTTGAAACTTGGGGGTGGTAACTAGCCAGGCGGGTATTCGAAAGTACCTTACCACCATGCTGGGATTTTGATAACGGTGTTACCTTCACTGGAAAATCTAGCTGTTGTTGGGGATCGAACCAGTGTCCGTCAGTTTGACAGGCAACGCTCCCCCGCTGAGCTATCATCGCTTCATAATGTATATGAGTATTCTAGCAAATAAATTATTTGAATTGATTTGATTCGTCCGTGTAAGTGGTTTCGGCGATCGACTCCAACAGAAGCTTGATGTTACTCATCAGACCTTTCATACAAGAGCGTCGGTTTAGAGTACTCTTGACCCTCGTCCTTTCTTAGAACTTCTTCAATCTGATTTCGGAACGTCTGCCCGGGACTTCCTCTTCCAACACTATTCACTATTCACTTCACCCATATATACCTGCTTATTAATGAGTCAGTTAATCATGCAGATAAGTATAAGTTCCTGGTGCTAATTCGTTAATTCTACTCTGTACTGTGGTACCATTTTTTTACCCTCAAATTATTTTTTGACCTGTAATGTGACAGAGAACATGACCCTCATTAAAATTAACTCCGTTTAGTCATGTTAAACGACTCTCTCGTTTAGTGAAGACGGACTCAGAGAGCCGCTCACGAGGAGAGCCGTTATACGTGCTTCGATTGTACGTACTCATAACTTACGTATTAATGACTTACCTTACGTATTCACAACTTACGTATTCATTACTTACGTATTCATTACTTACGTATTCGTAACGTACCTGTATTATAATTTAACTATTTTAGTATCGAACGTCAGCTCATGGAAGGAATAGTAAAGCCCAGTGTATCTCACTAGGTCAAACAAACGCATTGATGAAAAATTCGAGCACAGCCACGTTTTCAGAATACTTTTCAAACTTAATTCTTATCTCACTTCACCCGACTTCGTAAGGACAAGTCATAAACCGCTCAGGTTTTGCATACAAGCATTTCTCCCGTGGACGCAAACAAAGGGAATTTCAATGCAATTTAAAAACATTGCACTGTGGAAGCTTACAAGTGGTTTTAATGCTTACGGAAGGCGACACGTGCGAGTAATGGCCTTAAATAATGTCAGAAGAATGTTAAACTTTAAATTCTACCAAGTAGTAGTGTTGATATCACGCCCCAGCAGCGCAGTATTATATGTACTTCAGAGTAGAATTTATTTACTTATAAGAACAATATTTCATTTTTGAATTATGAAATTTAGTACGCAGTGGTTTCGAGGCGATAAATCGATCTAGCTAAGTTCCATTTTTAGAAAACGTCGTTTTGTGTTTTACGGTTATTAAAACACTGCTACAATATCATTATTCCTGACAAGCATGACTATATCATATGACTCTTCTTGACATCCTATTGGCAAGTAGTAATACTATTCTTTTTCCAGCTTAAGTAACAACTAGCTGTTTAACCGACACAGTAAAACTAAAGCGACTTGACAATAGATGGCGTTGTTAAGCAACTCTAAGCCAATAAGTTTTGGTTTGAACTTACCTATATACAGGGGCCTAAGTCTAGTTTTCAACATGGGAATATGATCGGCTCACAATTGGCGATTTTAACAGTTTTGGTAGTCCGCTATTTTTAATTCGTCCATATTGAATCAATCTCGATTCAATTCTAGATTCAGTGACGTAGTACGTGATTTTTCGTAGTCTGTTAGCATCCAACTTGTCAATTTCGTACATAACCGACATAGGCCGAGCTTAGGTTCAACATAGATTCAGGCCGCTGTGAACTAAGCAGACTACGGATTTTTGACGTTGTCTTATTGGCATTGAGTCGGCCTCGCACTGGACTGAATATGAACATGAAATTAGTAGATTTGACACCCTGACCAATAAAATCAATTCGTTACCTATAAACCTACAAAACCGAGCTGGTCATCCAGGTACTATAAATAAAATTCAAATTCAAATTCATTTTATTGTCAGACAACTACAGTCCATTATAAATTATTACAAAAAATTAATTTAAGTAAAACAATATCAAGTAAATTACATGAAGATATAAAAAAAAATATGAAATAAACAATTGATGCTAAATAAGCACTTCCATCTTCAATCTATTAGAGTGAGACATTTTTAACCAGAATTATCAAATTCAAAATCAAATTAAATCAAATTAGGTTTAATCACTGCGGCTTGTCCAAGAACAATGCAATATTAATTCAAATTTGACCAACGTGTTTGATGTACCTACATATACAGTTGGTTATATGTTTAGTGTATTAGCAACACATGCAGTGTGCGGTGATTAATTAATGCTGGATCATGAACCTTCACGAGTGGCTTTCTGTAAACGTCACGTATGTAATATTAAAATCTAATCTGTCTCTAAGCAAAACATGATAAGGCTGTCTAAGCTGCTGTTGTCTTAGCAACGACACAAAACAGCATGATTCACCTCAGAGTTTGCTTGCGAGGTAAAATAATAATAATAATAATAATATAATAATATGGGACAACATTCACACAAGGTCTTCAGGTCCCAAACTAGGCAGAGCCTGTACTATGGTAACCTGATGACTGATATATATACTTAAATACATACTTATATATACACTTTTTTTTTATATACATATACACACCCAGACACAGGTCAAACAGACATGTTCATACACACAAATGTTTGACCTGTCCGGGAATCGAACCCGGGACCAGTGGCTCAGAAGGCAGAGTGCTACCAACTGCGCCAACCGGCCATTCATTATAGTAGTTTTAGTACCATTAATATTATAGTAGTTTTTCAAGAATTTCTTTGTTCACGACACAATGAAGTTCAATGTAGATGCAGTAAGGTATTTGACGGTATATCCTTCCTACTAATATTATATATGTGAAAGTTTGTGTGCATGTGTGTATTTGTGTTACCTCTTTACGCTCAAACGGCTACACCGATTTCGATGAAATTTGGTGTGGAGATAGTTTAAACCTTGGATTTTCACGTAGGCTACTTTTATTCCCGTAAGAACTCCTAGGTGGACTAACTAACTAGTTAGTCCGGTATATTATTATCCTACGGGAACTAACCGGACTAACTAACTAGTTAGTCCGGTTAGTTCCCGTAGGATAATTGAGGTATCGGGAAAACCGTAATCCACGCGGGTGAAACCGTAGGGCGCTACTAGTATAAATTATATCTGGTTTTGTCCACAACGCAATACAATCATTTGACCTATAAAATAAATAATTATAGCTGAGCTATAATTGAGCTGTCTATGTAACTTCGCTTCAAGTAACACAATGACACATGTGTGTTCCAACTACATTTTTAATAAAGCTATTTTTTTTTGTTTCAGTTGTCGGCCACATTGCTGGTGTTCCTCCACCTATCTATGCACATTGTAGACGAAGGGCATGCTGTTAATCCAAGTGAGTAGTCCATCTTCATACCATACATAATAGTATTATAAATTACCAGCTGCACCCCGCGGTTTTACCCGCGTGCTGATGAATAACGGTGATAATGGTGATGATAAAAATAAGCCTGTGTCAATCCAGGGTATAAGCTATCTCCATGCCAAATTTCACCAAATCGGTGTAGCTGTTTCAGCGCGAAGAAGTAAGAAACATGCACTAACACACGCGTATACACAAAAGTTTATAATATACTTATATTATAAACTTTTGTGTATACGCGGCGGAAGGATGATGCTAAAAGTTTATTATAAGAATTTTATTCTTGATCTAGCGTGATAACATCTTCGACCATATCGTCACTGACCATCAAGTGAGATAGCGGTCAAACGCTATATATCTATATATATATATATATAAATATACACACACACATATATATATATAGAATAGAACTATAAATATAGAACTAGAATTCGCACTGGCTCTCAAGGACTGCTGCCTGAACACACTATGTGTTTGGTGACAGTTTTTCAAACTTGAGGGTGGTAGCTAGCCAGGCGGGTGTTCGAAAGTACCCTACCACCATGCTGGGAATTTGATAACGGTGTACCTTCACCGGAAGCTCAAGCTGTTTTGTTGGGGATCGAACCAGTGTCCGTCAGTTTGACAGGCGACGCTTCCCCCGCTGAGCTATCATCGCTTCAAATATAATATTTTTAAAAGCTAAGTTAAGTTATGATACTTTATTATTAGTATTAGGATCCATGTATGCCTTGGTCTAAATAAATTTCATTTCATTTCAGTATAAAAAAATAGATTTTTAGGAATGTTAGTGTATAACACAGTAGGTACAGTTAATGACAGTAGTTTGAGTGAATATCGAATTCCCCACGAAGTGTACTTAATATATCATTGTACACTTACCCAATACACCCATATACTTTCCTTCCCTTCGATAAAGACAGGGGAAAAGACGTTAGCAAAGAAATTACTAGGAAAATGTTGCATACACCTGAACTTTGGTTATGGTTATTGGTTGATGTCGGAACGGTAACATGCTTACTTCTTACGTTAATATCCGATTAGGTGTTCCAGTTTATGTCAGAAGAGTGTTGGGTTGTGGTAGATAAGTGCCATTTTATGTCACTGTTGTTACGTCTGAACAAATATTACTCTCGGTCCCCTCTTTTCCTGTTATCGGAAATATCGACTTTGTGTTTTTATTGTCGTGTAAATACTTAAGAAGGGTGTTTTACTGATTTTGCGTCGTTTGTACACTAGGTATGCGGTTGTGAGTGTAAACAGTTTTCCGCTAAACTGAGGTCGAGGAAATAATTTTTTTTTTTGGTATTTCAATAGGCATTACCTTTAAGTAATTTTTGATTGGAAATTCTCGTGAGTTTGACACATTATTATATATATGTGGTATCCGGCTTTACTCACGTTTATAGTCGAAGTTTCGACCTAGGTTTCGAGCATGTCCGATGCTCATCCTCAGGTGAGTTTACGATGTCAGATCGCGGCGACTACTGAAACTATAAACGTGAGTAAAGCCGGATACCACATATATATAATACCTTTAAGTAGTTTACTATTCGTTCTTATTGACGGAAGTAAATACAAAAATAACATAATATCTTGCCTGTTTTCCGGTGGGGTAGGCAGAGATTACGGATTTCCATTTGCTGCGATCCTGGCATATCTCTTTTAATGCCCTAACCTTAACTCTTCGAAGAGTCTTCATACACGCCTGTGTTGAAGAGTATTTATAACTCATCAATAACATCTCTATTTTGGGCAGAATATGTGGGCAGAGGTCTGTATCATCGATCTGTTCCATTCACAGTTATTTTAGCAGTGATTTATTATACTCTTAGTGACTTATTGATTTATATTTGAAGTACTGAGCTACATATAAACACTTGACGCATTTTTCTGAAATTTTCTCCTCTTTAAAGAGCTTTTTTAAAATTGCTTACATATCAATAATTTTCGAGTTAATACCGAAAAACTATATACCATTTTTTTTCTCTTTTTGTTTCTTAATAACAATTGCAATTTTTTACTTGCACCAAAATCCTTCAGTTACATTTTTCTAAAGGTGATTTCGAATCCGATGAGCTATGGCTCATATTTTGTCCTTTAAGGACCTTTATCTCTATTTTTCACCTTTATGAACTTGTGGATTAAACTACTATGTTTGTCCCGGGTCTTGGATGGTTGTGTGATGTCACTGCGTGTGTATCCATACCTCACACGAAACGGGGAATCTTAGTGCGGGGCTTAAAGATCTAAAAGATTAAAAATAAATATGGCCGTCATAATCATATCAACTTTTCATAGCATAAATCGCAAACAAACTTCCTCTAGTTTCTTTGGGTGTGTTTGGGTTTGGGTTTTTATTATGGGGTTACTATTGGGTAACTGTAATGCATATCCAAAGGAATGTATATTATACGTACCTAATATATATTTATTAAATAAATAAATAAATATATTAAATAAAAAAAATATATATAAAAAAATATTTAATAAATAAATATATATTAGGTAGGATTCATATTGCGATGATATTATTTTAGATGAATTATTTAAAATTGTTCGAAGCTTTCAGTAAACATCAAAAAAGTGGTCAAGCGCAAATTGGACTCATATTTAGGATAGTCTTTTCAAATTTGACATTAAAATCGACTTGGATAAGTTGGAAATTCCGTCTCTGAGAGGTTGCCTTCCTTTGTTGTATGCTAGCTGCAACCCGCGGTTTTACCGCGTAGTGGTGAAAAACGGTGATGATCAAAATAAGCCTATGTGTTAATCCAAGGTATATACTATCTCTATACCAAACTGTATTCAAATCCATTCAGCCGTTAAGGCGTGAAAGAGTAGGTACTAAACATACATCCATACTCACAAACCTTCGCATTTATTCAATAATATTAGTAGGATTTACTTGTCTAACAAATACATTATTAATAATTAAAGTCAATATTTCAGCTGCCAGACGGACGGACAGCGGAGAGTTAGTAATAGAGTTCCGATTGTTACTCTTTGGGTACGGATTCCTAAAAATAATGATGAGTAGATTTTGTTTTGAGCTCCCGATATTTTCACCCGATCTGTTAAAAAATAATAGCTCCCGAATTTGATATTGTTTCAGACTCAAATGTAATATAATCCCTTTATACATCTCTTCAGATCAAAGAACAAGGTATAAGCTGATCATGGTTTTTTTACCAAAAAATGGAACCGACTTCATCACTCAAAAGTGTGAAATAACTTGGCACTTGAAGCTTTACACTAACTTGAAGACGGTACCATGAGCACAATATTTTGATAATAGTTACTTTTGAACTATTATGGTACCGACTTCAGTGTTTAGTGACTTTTTGAGTGTTGAGATTGGTTCTATTTTTTGGTAAACATATTTTTTTTATCCTTTGCTACTCACGGGATCAATTGTCATTGTATTTGTTCACTGATTTCTTCTCCCGCAATTAGGAAGTCGTTCAAGTAGATGTGACACTATTCAGTTATTGGAATGTAACTCCAAAACTGCTCGTCCGATTTTGATGAAATTTAAAAGGAACCACCTCAAAAGTACAATCCATCAAAAAAAAAAAAAAACTGTGAGAATCGGTCTAAAATGAGAAAGAAATCGGTGAACATACATAAAAAAGAAAATATACATTCGCACGTATATTATAACCTTCTTCTTTTTTGACGTAAGTTAGAAATAGAACATCTTCGACCATTTCGTCACTGACCATCAAGTGAGATAGTGGACATCATACACAACATCATAGTATTAAAAAAAAATTCTGAGCTTGTTTAACTAAGTTTTGAAGTGTACGTCAATAAAAATGCTTACGTGAAGTGATGATGTGGTCTAAGATGAACACCACGTCATCACTTCACATTAAGTGGGACTTTGGTAAAACTAAACAGAAAATGATAACAATTAAGTTATCATCATCATCATCATCATCTCAGCCATAGGACGTCCACTGCTGGACAAAGGCCTCCCCCATTGATTTCCACAAGGACCGGTTGGAAGCGGCCCGCATCCAGCCCTTGCCTGCGATCTTAGTCAGGTCGTCTGTCTAGTACAATTAAGTACACATTATTATTTAGGTACTAGTAGGAAATAAAACAATATTATACTCTGTAGGGCTTGACCGATATAAGCGTATGATGGCCGCCCGACCTGAATAATGTATGAAGGGATGGACTGGAGGCGAAATGGAACTGTAAGACAGAGACTTGGCTTCAAACCAAGTCGTTAACGTGACATATGGTAACGTTAACGTACTACGTTCTACACACCAACACCAAGTATATATAGATGTGCATCTATATATACTTGGTGTTGGTGTGTAGGACAACACTAGATATGGTGGCAAAATAATGTGGAGCCAAGTGTAAGAAATAGATAAATAAAACTTGACCTATGAAAAAGCCAACGCGTAGTTTCATTAGTATTCAGTTATTTAGTCAATTGGTGTTTTTTTTTTTTTGGACGCTGAGGCCCGGCCCGCGACTACTATGGCTATACAATACTGCCCCATTCTTTTTATCTATTCATATTTTTTGCTAGTTAAATAATTTTGACTGGTCGGTTGGCGCAGTTGGTAGCACTCTGCCTTCTGAGCCGCTGGTCCCGGGTTCGATTCCCGGACAGGTCAAACATTTGTGTGTATGAACATGTCTGTTTGACCTGTGTCTGGGTGTGTATATGTATATAAGTATATATCAGTCATCAGGTTACCATAGTACAGGCTCTGCCTAGTTTGGGACCTGAAGACCTTGTGTGAATGTTGTCCCATATTATATTATATATATTAAATTTATTCAGAGTGATTTATTTATTTATTACGTGCTGAGGCTCGCGCTCGCCGCCTGGCACAATCGTAACTCCCAGATGAAGAACTGCAAATAAGTTCGAAACTGGTCGGAGAGTAATTTTCCAGTGTTTACCACGTGAGTCCTAGTCGGTTTGTTGCATTACAATTTATTCAAAGTTTTTTTTTGTCATTTGGTGATTCATCTGTCATACTATCGCGTAGGCTTCAAACTATATTCTATTATATTTATTTAACTATAATTACTGTGTACAGGTCAGTACGCAAAAGGTCATAATTTCAACCTTTAGAGTTCCACGTCGAAGAATTGTAAAATTATCTGTATAAATAAGTGTAGGTATATATCAATGAAAGTACATATGGTAGCTTATATAGCGTAACGCTTTGAGGCCAATACTACTAGTACATATTATATATATATGAAGATTATATTTGCATAAAATTACAAATGTTCGTTCCTCTCGGGCTTAACTGTTGTTTGAATTATTATATATTTTTTTACAATGTTTATTAGCGGATCATTATAATCATCATCTCAGCTATTAAGACGTCCACAGCTGGACATAGGCATCCCCCATTGATTTCCACAAGGACCGGTTGGAAGCGGCCCGCATCCAGCCCTTTCCTGCAATCTTAGTCAGGTCGTCTGTCCAGACCACGTCGACGCTTATATCAAGTGAGACAGTGGTCAAACGCAAGCTTATAATATTTAAAAACAAAAGATCAGTATGCGCTGTGTAGGTCTCATCAACAATTTTGGATCTTATACAACTTACAACAAAAGGGTTACAATGATCTTGTAACCACCTAGATGCAAACTGCTTTCTGTTGCTCTTCTTAGTCATCAACAAAGAAACATAATATCTCCAGATGATGTTATAAAGAGGACCATCAAAGTGCTTATATATATTTTTATATTACTCACTATATACTACTATGCTGCACTTGCCAGTATAATATAATAAGCTTCATTGGCTTTAAAAGATTTCTCAATAATGTGTGTAACTTTTTGATAGGTGCAACCATATGCTAGGTTGAAGTGCTGATCTATAAAGCTCACGACATGGCCTTTGATGGGAACAACGGCCTAGCGTGCCTTCCAAAACAAGAAATAACTCAGATAAAAATTACACTGGCAGTCATCCGGGTATTTGAGGCGGTATACAATTCAGCAGTGGATCCCATGTTAAATTTTAGATGATGGTTTTTGAGTGCTACAGGAAAATATGTACTAGTATGTAACGCATCACTTCTGCCATCCATGCTGCCAGAAGCCAGCAGCCATTTTTTTAATTATTTTAAAATTTATTAACATTCACCCACGGTCTTCAGGTCCCAAACTAGGCAGAGCCTGTGCTATGGTAACCTGATGACTGATATATATACTTATATACATATACACATCCAGACACAGATCAAACAGACATGTTCATGCACACAAATGTTTGACCTGTCTGAGAATCGAACTCGGGACCAGCGGCTCAGAAGGCAGAGTGCTATGCTACATCACTCCTCCCCTTCCACCCGCCAATGCCAAGCCACTGGGAGGGCAGTGTGACTAGCCGGCCAGTCAGCCTATTTAAGCGAGCCGGTCTTATGCCCAAGCGCTTTCCTTCAGATGAAGCTGTAAATGCCGGTAGAAGCAAAGAGCATTAGTTCGCTTAGAAATAAAATGTGAAAGCTCGTTTTCAATTCGATCGTTGCTTGCGTAAGGGGAACCTCTGCCCGTTTGATAATAAACAGTGCTGAAGTATCTACACTGATTTGTTACTGCTGTATCCCACTATACCTTCTACAAGTGTTAATTATTAGGACACTGAGTTCATGGTAACGGAATCCAAAGTGAATTGATAATCATCACCTTTAGATCTCTCGCAAAAACCGTCTGGAAACGGCCAGCAACCAACTTCTTCCTGGGTGATCGTGTCCGTATATCGACAGTGAATCGTTGATGTCTATTTGTTTCCATCAGTTTTACTCGAGTAATTTGAACGTGACGGTCGCCGTGGCACAGTGGTTACTGATATGACTTCTGTATCTCCGGGGCCCCGGGTTCGAATCCTGGCAGGGGCAAATATTTGTTCGATGAGTGTAGGTGATTGTCTCGGGTCTTGGTTGTTTTTGTGCTCTAATTGTGTGTGTCCATGCCTCCCGCGACCTAGGAAATTCTAGTTTGGGTTTGAAAGTGATAAAAAAACGTGAATACGGTCCTCCGAGAGTATATCTGTTATATGTTCATAATTTTTTTTTTTTTTTTATAGGCCAACATTCACACAAAGTCTTCAGGTCCCAAACTAGGCAGAGCCTGTATTATGGTAACCTGATGACTGATATATATACTTAAATACATATACACACCCAGACACAGGTCAAACAGACATGTTCATGCACACAAATGTTTGACCTGTCCGGGAATCGAACCCGGGACCAGCGGCTCAGAAGGCAGAGTGCTACCAACTGCGCCAACCGGTCAGTATATGTAATATGTATCCTGTTATATGTTTTAAATTGTTTTATGTGAAGATGGATTACTGTTATTGTCAGTGTATAGTGAGGTAAAAGTATAGATAGCCCTCCCAATAAACAAACCAGGTGAAGTTATGGAGTAATATAATATTTACAGCTTTTTAAACTAATTGGGGGTTGACCACGGGGAACAGAGTCGAAGTTCGTGATGCGAAATTCAAGGCTACGCATACCTGCCGAGCTTTGTATTTATTATTAACATGGGCCGTGTAAAATTTATATGTTTTTGCTTTTTACATAAAATGAAGTATAACTCTGCAGCAGTTTCAAACTGAGTTTTACGTATCGGACAATACGTTGTGAAGATTGTAAATGTATATGTACAATCCTGGAGTCTTCAAGTCGCGAGTGAATAGGTACCTTCTAGGTTTGCATGCTAAATCCTAGATAACGTCATCACTAACATCAGGTGAGACAGTTGTCAAACGCTAACTTAAAATATCTAAAAAAAAAAAAAAGATCCCGGGGGCGTATATGTTCTAGATAATCAGAGTTTGTAGACAAAGGTAGATGGGGTATCAACGAGGATCTGTAAGTAAAATTGCAGTAGGCAATGAAAGACGATGTCTCTGCACTACAAACTTAATAGAAAATGGCGCAGAAAGATTCTCGAACAGAAACTACATATACCACATATTCAAAGTTAAGTTTAAGTGATTTATTTCAACTTCTTAGTGCGTACTGCCAAGGAATGGAACTCATTGCCTGAGTTTGTGCTTCCCGATAGGCACAATCCTGGACTCTTAAAGTTACGAGTGAATAGGTACTTTTTAGGCTTGCGTGCTCAATCTTAGACCACATCATCATCTTCATCTCAGCGTCCACGTCCACAGCAAGACATAAGCCTGCCCAAATGATTTCCATAAGGACCAGTTGGAAGTGGCCCGTATCCAGTCCTTGCCTCCGATCGTAGTCAGGTCGTCTGTCCAGACCACGTCGACGCCTAATATCAAGTGAGACAGTGGTCAAATGCAAGCTTAAATTAATTAAAAATATAATATTAAAAAAAAAGATCGGCATGCGCTGTGTAGGTCTCATCGACAATTTTGGATCTATATATACAGGCTGGCCGGTAGGCGCAGTTGGTAGCACTCTGCCTTCTGAGCCGCTGGTCTCGGGTATATATATATTTATATGTGTATTATATGTCCAGATGATATAATGAAGAGGACCTTCAAATTGCTTATATATATTTTTTGTTTCAAAATAATACAAGGTTCAATTACAAATTTTTTTTTATTGTCTTGTACTTTCTAGGTGGTTTCACTGTTAAACTTGACCACTAATAAAATCAGTAATCTGTTTACTCAATATATACTTTGTATAAATTACTCACGTAACAATCTAATCGCTAAGACTTGGCTGTTACCTAAATCTTTCAAACAGACGTAATCGTATATCACAAAAGTCTAATCAAGATAAACGCAGACCTAGTGAAGATGAGAAAACAAATTGAATCGTGTTAAAGCCGTCTAGCCTACTCGTTTATCGATGTTCCTTAATACCAATCCAATAGATCTGTAAGAACTAATACCAATCGAACAGATTCGTAAGAACTAATACCAATCCAACAGATTCGTAAGAACTTAATTACTAAACCTTGTAAGTCCTAAGTAACGGGTACTTATTGGATTTTTGTGTGTCGAGCTGATAATAATTAGGTATTCATTTATAACCGACTTCAAAAAAGTAGGAGCTTTCTCAATTTGTTCGCGGATAACTACGTGATTTATGAACTGATTTTGATCTATGACTTTTGTTTAATAGAGTATACTTCAGAGGTGGTATTTCCCTTTTAAATTTCATCAAAACCGGTCGAGTAATTTATGAGCTTGACTCCAATTACTGAACAGTGTTACGTCTATTACAATGATTTCCTTAATGACGGTGAATGACAATTGATCCCATGAGTAACAAAGGTCACATCACTTAGGTCGGAACCTTCTGACTTATTACGTGAGTAATTACCGTGTTTTATACATTCACAATGTGTCAAAGCCACGTCAGGTTTAATAACAAAAATACTCGACTGCCACCCCGTTTGCGACTTAAGTAATTTAGGTGCATGAACCTAATATATGCGGTCCACGTTCAAAATTTTAGTACCCCATCTTCCTTTTAATATAATATAAATGAAAAACTACGAACAATTCGTTAAACTAGTTTTCAGAGTTACTTTATTGTAAGACTATTGCTTTATTTCATATTTTCGAGTCATTAGAATTCTTAAGGCGACATCTGAGCTGGATAATTAATCAGACCACGAGAAAATAATAGCGCAGTTAAGCGCTCGATTTATTATCGCTTTACAGAATCTCTTAGGATGCCCCATTCCCTTTGTTGAATATTACAAAAGGATTTTAAAACTTCCAGTTTCCATGCAATGCTTATTTTTTGTAATTCAAGCCTGGTTTAGTTTGGTACATTTTAAAGAACTCGTTTTCAACGATTTGGAAATGTAAATGTTTGTTTCGTATACAATTTTGAGGGCCGCGTCCAAAACAAAGACACATTTTATTATCCATATAAGTCTAACCGTGGCGTAGGCCGTGGTGGTACCGGCCTAGAATAGTACTCCCCCATCTCTTCCCGCGGGTGACGTAAGAGTCGGGATAACGTACCAGGAGGTGGGCAGCAGCGTCTTCTGAGGATCGGAAATCATACTGCGCTCGCCAACCCGCCTGCCAAGCGTGGCGAGTATTGGCAAATCCCACCTAAATGGGGGAGGCATACGTCCAGCAGTGGACGCACATGGCTGAGAAAGAAGATAAGTCTAACTTTTTTTTATACTGTATAGATCTAGCGTTTGTCTACTATCTCAGTTGATGGTCAGTGACGATGTGGTCGAAGATGTTATCACGCTAGATCTAGAATGCTCACTGGCTCTCAAGGACTTAAGTTTGCTACGTAAGCAAACTTAATTTACAACTGATTTTTCGCACGTTGATAGGGCCTAGCATTTTTGCGTTGTCACTTTCTATTTCACGGGTAATAAAAAACAAATAAAAGTTTAAGGCGATTAAGGAATTCAAATGTTTTGCTGGATTATTTTACAGGCGGGCTTCACATTAACTAATAAAAGTACGCTGATTAAGTGTTGTTTTACGAGTTAACGTAATTGCCAAACTCTCAAATATAAAAGGCCCATATTACGCCACGTGATCCAATGAGTCATAAAATGTATAGGTATGACAACCCCAAGTTATGGGTTCATCATATTTTTTTAAATATGGCAATCAGAAGTTGAACCGCTTGATGGTAAGCGATAACTGTCGCCTGTGGATATTTGTAACACTGGGGGTATTACGATACGATACCAATCCTTTATAAGACTCTTAACTCTCCTTTTGAAGAATCCTATGTTTTAGCTACTTAGGCAGGGAGGAGATTTTAACATTTTCCAGGTGTAATGCAAAAACGATGGATAGAATCGCAGAGTATGTGACTCCAATGAGTCAATTATGTGGGTGGGCTTTCAAGCTGTGTCAGTTAGCACTAAAACCTTGAAACATGATAGATAGATATACACTTTATTGAACACAGTATACAAAAGTAATAAATAACAAAATAATTTTAAAATGGCTGTAACAACAAGCGGTCTTATCGCTGTCAGCGATCTCTTCCAGACAACCTTTGGATGGAGAGGAAAACACTGACGGATGGCGGCGTCCATAATTTTAAGTTTTAAAAGACACTGTTCATCAATTACTGTGCTATAAAATCGTATAAGTATAATATAAATATAATTAAGTATAAAATACAGTTATATATTCAAATATATATATTATTAATACATATATTCTACAAATAAACTACTAAATACTAATACAACAATATAATATATATAAACTGTATAATAGTATAATAAAAACAAAATATTATATAATAAACATGATATTTTAAACATGAATAGCAAATACTAGGTAGAAGAAAATCCTGTCTGCCGCTCGCCCCACCACTACCACTAGGGGCGTGTAAGAATATCGATATAATTTTAAAAAGTTCAATTTCAGTCATTTATTGCATCATATATGTAATTAGGATCTTAAAATATAATAACAGTTCACATATGACCCTGGAAGGGTATGGCAATATGGGTGAGAGCGGATCAATATATCTTAGTGAGTTTATAATTATAATATCTAAGCTAGTTGTCATATTTATCCTTAAAAAATAAAGTTACATTATGATACGGCTCTTCTATGGACAACTGTATCATAATGTAACTTGTTTTACTATTAATATACAACTTCAGCTGGACCAAGGAGGTTGCATTGCAATGCAGGCTTTTCTACATAATTATAATCTGTAGACGCGGTTTCACACGCATGAACTACGGTTTTACCGCTACCCACAAATTATTATACACGATGCTTACGGATCAGTCAAGCATCTTGGAACATCCAATAGCAGACCGCTAAATTTAATTTGTTGGATGCGGGCCACTTCCATCCGGTCCTTGTGGAAATAAATGTGGGAGGCGTATGCCCAGCAGTGGACATCCTATGGCTGAGATGATGATGATGGAGTTTTATTTTGACAGCTACTTTAAAAAAAAATGTTTGGCTATCGATTACTTAAACATAATGTACAGATAAGCCTAAATGATCGTTAGCCGAAAATAAAAAAGCAACTGTGAAATTTATAAGAAGTGATAATAGGGTTCTAATTTAAATAATATAATCACGGTGGTATTCGTCATCATCATCGTCTCAGCCATAGGACGTCCACTGCTGGACATAGGCCTCGACAGTGGTATTAAAATAAAATATTTCAGTTTATTCAGCTAGTGATACAGCCTAAAGAATGGTATATTCACCAAATGAGTTCGCAATGGATCCGGACTTTTATTTCACGTCGTTAAAATATCCAAAGTTAAGTTAGAATAATATTAAGTAAAGAATATCTGATAAAACCAATTGACTAGGTACTTCATTGAGTTATTGAGGTGACGGTCCCAATAAATTGGAACGTGATAAGAATGAACGCGGAAGTAATCTCCGTAATGTAAGAAAATGGATAGAAGTTTGAATATTCTTGTCAAAGTGATTCGAGGGTATTTTTATCGTTTTTTTTAATACTGTATAAAGAAAGAAAGAAAGAAAGAAAACACATTTATTTCTGACAAAACGCAACACTACAATACACATACATACATAGACACTTAAACCTACAGACTCCTACAAACAGACATATAAAAAAAATAAAAAAAAAATAAACATAAAATAAGCAAAAAATTAAAAAAACGTTATAGTAGGTATTGCAGTGATGCTCGATGCCAGAAATGAGTCCCTACTCAGCATATGCGAGGGTTTGACAACCTTCGCGCTGTTTTTCAGTAAGAACTCATCAACTGGCATCACGAACGCACGAGTGACATATTACAAATAAAAAATCATATAAACTTATAAATTATTATCCTATTTATGGACTTGTCGCGCTTGCCTTGCGCGAAAGCACAGAAACATAAAAAAGAATTAATTAAGTACCGTGGCTGTACAGACGGAACGCAGCACTATTAGTTTGAGGAACGCGTAGAACACCATGTTCTGTGCGCCACTCATGAACGTATTACATAGTCCAAATCCATGGCGCCACTATCGCTGTTTCAAAGAGTAAATAATTTGTTTATATACTGTATAGATCTAGCGTTTCACCACTATCTCACTTGATGGTCATTGACGATGTGGTCGAAGATGTTATCACGCTAGACCTAGAATGCTCACTGACTCTCAAGCACTGCTCTGCCTGAACACACTATATGCTTGGTGACAGTTTTTCAAGCTTGAGGTTGACAATTTAGACAATGCTTATGTTGGAGACCAGCCTAGGTCTCAGGGACAATCTGTGATCCGGAATGCAATATAAGACCATAGTGAGTCCTGTCGTAATTTATTGATCGAATCGTGAACAGTAATAGAGGTTGATAAAAGAAAAATAAATAAATAAAAAAGTGCATGTGGCATAAATGCTAATGTTGAGATGGATGTGTGGTGTGACTAGAATGGACAAGATAAAGAATGAGTATGTCAGAGGAAGCTTGAAAGTAGCACCAGGAAATGATAAGTTGTAAAGGGAGGGATTGATAAAAGCAAAGCATTTTAAAAAAAAATTGAAAATATTCGTTTCTTATGCTACTGTACCTATAGCAATATTCTAATTGCAAGCATTTGATATATGTCTGATGCCTGATATAACTGACATTTTTATTTTTTTTATTTACTGTACAGATATTGTTTTTAAAGTATCTCTATCATTGAAGGTAATTAGTTTGTTTAATGGGGGGTTTCAAACGCTCCCATGTTTGTGGTAAAAAAAATGACGATTTATAAAATATACAAAAATCCTGTGATCTCCGAGGCCGTTAGTCATAAATGATGCAAAGCACAAAAAACACGATATTCGACGGACAGACAGAATGATGAATGTTGGATGAGTACATCGAGTCATGTCTGTGTCATAATAACATTACAGCGTAGTTCCGAGTGCCGTATCTAGTCTGCTTGGATAAACTTCCATGCAAGTTTAATGGGAAGATTTATTTTGATATGACTCACATCTCGAGCAATAGTAATGTATTTGACAAGAAGCTTATAAGTCTATCTATGTATAAGTCTTTATTGTAGGAACATGACAAATGCTGAGCCTATTCCTTTTGCCATAAATATTTAATTAATGAAACATGTCCTGTAATATATATTTTTTGTGGCAATACATGATCTATAATATTTATTGATTTAATTAATATGATGTCTTAGGTAAAGAAGACTTAGTTTTTTTTTTTTTGATTTTTTTTTATCACACTCAGACCCTCGCACTAGAATTCCATGTATCGCGGGAGGCATGGAAACACACAATCACAGCACACAAACATCTACACTCATCGGACAAATGTTAGCCCCTGCCGGGATTCGAACCCAGGGTCCCGGAGACACAGAATGCATGTCGATGACACAAACTACTCCGCCACGGGACCGTCAAGTTAGTAGAACCATGACTAACATTGCTAAGATTTATGTTCTTATCAAACAAAAAATAATACCAATTGAAAATCTTATGCACATTGGGGAATATTTCTTGATTTATGATCTTATTTACATCGTAACTAGCGTGTCGAAAACGCGTGCGAATTATCAAATTAAGGGCTAGATGTTTGTGTGCTGTGATTGTGTGTTTCCATGCCTCCCGCGATACATGGAATTCTAGTGCGAGGGTCTGAGTGGGTTCGGTATTTACGGGTAGAAGAACCGGGACAAATCCTGATGCGTGTTGATTTAAAATATCACAAAAATGATTCTATACAGATGACCTACGAGATATTTTTTTTTACATTTTTACTTTTTAATTTCCCCTCTTCCGGTGTTTGTGCAGACACGGCGTTATCCACGCAGTTTGGAGATCTCCATAGTAATAGAACCGCGCGGGTGCCGCACGATTCGCATGTACGCCGTGTCTGAACAAGCACTTATTGTCGAATTTTATCGAGTCGACGATCCATACGCGCACTGCTGTCTTGGCAATAACCTGAATAACAAGCAATAAAACTACTTCAAGTACAGAACCTAAATCCGAGATAGTTTATAAATACTTAAGTACGGCTTCTAAAGTTAAGAATACTTTACTAAATGTGCAATTTGTCTGGATACAGGTGAAAAGTTTATCTGATAGTGAGCAACAAAGATGCAAATCAACAGTACTTGAGATATCCGCCTAACTAGCTAGCGTCTAGTGGGACTTGAACCCACGACTGCAGAATACCGTCCTGTCGCCTTATCCATCTAAGCTATAGCAGCCCATACCACTAGGGCCGAATTACTTCCTTCGTTTTAACATCTGAGGGGATGCTGTCATAGCGCCATCTACCTTTAATTGTATGAACAATTAATTAATAGGACTGATAGACCAACATTACAGTTGATATCGTATCAAACGAAGGCACCTACCCTTATCTTGAGTGATTTATAATTTATTGCATTAACAACATGCTAGGCGGAGCTTACGTTCAAATATTTGAACGTAAGCTTCGCCTAGCATGTTGTTAATGCAATAAACTATAAATCTCTTAAAACCACACTTAGTTGTCCAGCAGCTGTCCTTACGAGCCTTACCCAGTACTTGGTCCAGCATAATTCCACTTTCAACAGCATCGTCAGTCAACAGCGCTTAATCTATCACACTTCACTTTAATATTATAAAGGCGAAAGTTTATGGTTTGTCTGTAAGTTTGTTACTCTTTCACTCTGAAATTGCTGCACGGATTTGCATGAATGTTGGAATGAAGATAGCATATACTCTGAAATAGCATATGGGCTAATTATTCGCCTTCCTGTTCTCGTGGGAAAATGGAAGGACACAAAAATCGCCAATATCATCTCACCGCAAGTAAAACCGCGGGCGGAGCTAGTAACGGATAATTCTTTATCTGCGTAAGGTATCTGTAGGCAACTGGCGAAGTAAATCGTTTAAAAATGTTACGATAATATTTAATTCCTATATTAATTAGTCAAGTGTAGTTTTGCTGATTCATCTAATGACCATTAGTTTTATATTCAAAACATGAGCTATTCTTGCTCATACTGAAATAACACACACTCACATTTTTTGAAGGGAGTAATTCGGCTACTTTTGTGATTTGAATCCATGATTGCAGAATACGATCCTGTCACTTTGCCATCTAAGCTATACTCAAATATATACGATATATAACATATATATACAATAGCACTCCACGAACAGCCTGTTATGAGTAGCTAACATGTCATGTTCGGATCCAAAAATAAAAATGGTTACATATTTGTCTGTGGAATCCACTTCCCCATCTTGATCTTAGGAACTCTCGGACGTGTCGTGTCGTATATTTGTAATAATTATAATTCCTAGTTGTATCAGTAAAGTCTTTATTACTATAACACCGTCGTTAATTTTCACTGCACCTTAGCCATAACTATACATAGCCTTGGTAAAGTTGCTAGCATAAAATAACTTGGGTTTACCGTGATAGTTTGTGTTCCTTTTTAGTTGAACTATATTCCACTTTGTTCCTTTGACGCTGGTTTTATTGAAGTTTTTACATCTACGACAAAGCTTTGCTACGTGGCTTTCCACGAGTGTCAATAAATGATGAGGCTGTTCCTAAAAGCATACAGTAGTATAATAACAGAACACCACTCCACTTTACTTGCAACATTTGGTTGCCAGCAGGAATAAAATGTATTTACGCCGAAAATGGGAATTTTTATGATTTATTTTCTGGCTTTTCTGGTATCCCTATTGCGTATCTAATGTGGGAACAACGATTATCCTACTAATATTATAAATGTGAAAGTTTGTGAGTGTGTGTGTATGTGTTTGTTACTTCTTCACGCTCAAACAGCTACATTGATTTTGATGAAATTTGGGATTGAGATATTTTAAACCCTGGATTATCATATAGGCTACTTTTATCCCGGAAAAAATATAGTTCCCGTGGGATAATTGAGGTAGCGGGAAAACCGTAATCCATGCGGGTGAAACCGCGGGCCGCTACTAGTTATTAAAATATATCGTTAAGAAATTTAAAAGTTTTCTCTCATTATCTTAAAAAATCATAAAATTACAATTGTTCGTAGGTATCTCGCAAATTTCAGTCGCCCAGAAATTTTAAACTCAACGAAGAATTTTACTATTTAGCACATTTCCAGTAACGCCATTTTTCAACTATCATGTTACATCGAATGTTCGAGAAAAAAATCAATCTGTCTCGCTCTAATCCTTTATAGGTCAGCTACTATCGCTAAAGTGTCCCACAAAATTGTAAACAACTCGTGGACACAAAAGAGAATTAAACCAATCCCAATATCTGTGGAGTTAGCCACATTGCTTTGTTCAGCGCTCATAAAAATAAAATACCGATCCATTCTGTTACCTTTGCAAACAAACAAATGCAAAATGTTGTTACCTCGCTCGCAAACAACGTAAATTATGCAAGGGGTGTCCATTATATACTTTATCTGTGAGACACTGCACAGAGACAAATACGTTATTTGAAAATAGAATGGTCTAGGTATATATAGTTACAATTGATTTTAAAAACTAAAAAAAAAATTTTGCCATCCTGTTCCTGCGATCTGCATTAGGTCGACTGTCCACCTAGTCGGTGGCCAAAAATAGAAGGTAGAATGTTACTCCCATGAGCCAATTATGTGTCGATGAGCTCTCAAGCGATGCCTGCCGGCTAGTGCAATGATAAAACCATGATGCCGGAATAAAGTTAAAAAGGTGTTATCATTCCAACGGGATAGTAGTGATAGCAGGAAAATAATGGAATAAAAAAGTTATTATTATTGGCAAACAACTACATAACACAGAGCAGTGAATTATATATCGCGTACTTATCCATACAAAAAGAAAAACCTTTTTTCTACCTCTCGAAAATTGGCCGATTTCAGTTTTTTTTAATATAATCTACACATAATTTACTATATTGTAGTGTAGTGGGAGTAAGTGGAAGTAGACTCCCCTCCCCTTCCCCTCTTTTCTTCCCCTCCTTCGAAGGCGACTTGTTTTAAGATCTTTACCTATTGGTGTATGTTTGGTACTCTTTCACGCTCAAACGGCTGGACGGATTTGGATGAAATTAGGCATGTAGGATACTTCAGGTCCCGGAATAACATATAGACTAGTTTTCATCATCATCATCACTACGCGGGTAAAACCGCGAGGCGCAGCTAGTTCTTATTAACTGTAGAACGATTGCCCGATTGGCCTGCGCTTGAGTCGAAAGTTAGAGCTATCTAAGGACGGCGCCGCGGTGATCTATCTTCTGATAGGTATGACATGTCTTTTCTCCAGTGGCTTTGTTTGATATAAGGCTCAATATCATTCCTTATCAAGACATTAGCAAGGAAATTAATTGTGCTTATTAGAAAACCGCTATTTTTTATACTGTGTAGATCTTTGTGTGTTTTCTTTGTGTTCTGTGTAGCGTTTGACCACTATCTCACCTGATGGTCAGTGACGATGTGGTCGAAGATTTTATCAGCGAGACCTAGAATGCTTACTGTATCTCAAAGACAGCTGCCTGAACACACTATGTGTTTGGTGTCAGTTTTTCAAACTTGATGGTAGCTAGCCAGGCGGGTACTCAAAAGTACCCTACCACGGTACCGTGGAATCGAACGGAGTTACCTTCACCGGAAGCTCAAGCTGTTGTGGGGATTGAACTAGTGTCCGTCAGTTTGACAGCCGACGGTGAGCTATCATCGCTTCAAAATCATGCTGTATACTTCAAGCATACAATTTATACGAGAAAGAGGGCGGGTTCACATTGCATCCTAACTTGATATCATTTCATCCCTTAAAATTAACACTAGATAAATGTGCAATTATTTCTTTAAAATACTCAAACCCATGCACTAGGATTCCCTGTGTCGCGGGAGTCATGGACACACAATCACAGATCATAAACAACCAAGACCCAGGACAAACAACTACACTCATTGCACGAGTGTTTGCCCCTGCCGGGATTCAAACCCAGGGTCCTCGGTGACCAGAAGTCATGCCCTGGCGGCTGAGCCACGGCGCCGTCGATTAGAATTGGATTGGAAGTAAAAATTGTCCATATTTGATATGTACTTCAAAAATTAATGACTGAATCATCATCATCATCTCAGCCATAGGACGTCCACTGCTGGACATAGGCTTCCCCCATTGATTTCCACAAGGACCTGTTGGAAGCGGCCCGCATCCAGCCCTTGCCTGCGATCTTAGTCAGGTCGTCTGTCCACCTGGTCGGTGGCCGTCCTATGCTTCTTATGACTGAATCAATAAACTATATTGGACCCCATGTTTTTAGTTATGTTACTATGGAGGTGTATTCAAAACATTCCATGTTCGTAAATATATCGATATCATTAAATCTGTAACATCGACTCAATGATATCATGTTCCTGATTTCCATTGTATAGGAGCCGATATCAATTTCTCGTATCGACTGACATTTGAGTCTGAAAACTATCGCGAGTTTCTTCCATAATTGTAATGTAACAAACCGACTAGGACTCACGTGGTAAACACTGGAAAATTACTCTCCGACCAGTTTCGAACTTATTTGCAGTTCTTCATCTGGGAGTTATGATCGTGCCAGGCGGCGAGCGCGAGCCTCAGCACGTAACTGATATTTGAAGATACATAATATCCACTAGTTATTTTCTGTATTATTTTGGCAACTGGCATATTTTAACCTAATAGATTTGCGGAACATAATATATACGATATATATATACATAATATATAATATATATAAGAACATAAAGTGGTCTTAGTTTATATTGGAATTTCAATCTATACTTTTCTGGCCAGTGATATAATGTAGTGTAAAACTGAACCTAGAATTTCCATAGACAATAATTAGAATGCGTTAGCGGATCACAGTGAATAGGTAATAGTTTCTCAAAGGACAGGTTTTTAAAGTCATTTAAACTATTATATTGTCTATGGAATTACGCAAAATGCTCTTAACACCTTGATGATCTGATAATAAGCTGGCAATCCCATTGCATAGTCCTTCGGAAAGCCGGTCAGATGGTAACTTGGATAAGAGTGCCCTATGCCATACCTGATCAAAGGCCTTAGCGATATCCACAAGCGCTTGTACTCTACTCGCAACAGCTTCAGCCCAGAAAGGTGATAGCTAAAAGACCCCCAGCTTTAATGGTAACCAAAATCACCACCAGACTTTGATGAAAACCATATTAATAAGGAGCTGATGCTTTTCTAGATACCCAAGGAGCCGGGTGTTAATTACTTGCTCCATCACCTTGCAGAGTAGAGAAGTGATTGCTATAAGGCCTGTAAATAGATGGATCAGAGCAATCACCTTTCTTGGGTATTGGGTAGAGAAGGGCAGTCTTTCATGAGGACTGTACACATCTTATTGTGTAAGAAAGTTGGAAGAAGCGCGTTAACACTGGAGTCAACTCTTTATATGGAACTTGGCTATACTATGTGCTTTTGTTTCGTGTTTTTGGCACACTATGAATGTATAAAACACGGGAATTACTCACGTAGTAAATCAGAGCACTTCACCCACATTCGGTGGTCATTTTCAAGGAGAATACGGGGCGCTCACGGACGCGGTCTCGATTCGCCTACTTTGACCACGACCGCGAGCGCCCCGTATTCTCCTTGAAAAAGACCACCGAATGTGGTCGAAACCTCTGACTTACTACGTGAGTAATTCCCGTGTTTTATACATTCATACTGTGCTTTTCATAGTTTTTTACTTAATCAAAAAACTTAGAGCTCGTTTTTCTGGAAAACTATGGTTTAGTAAGTGATAGTCGACGAGTTCGAGAAGCTGAATCAATTTCACAAAGTAAATATTCAACGACAAATCTCCACCAAGTATATGTAAGTTATTTCAATTTGAATTGAAATAGTTAAATTGAGGGAGCAATCTACTAACTTGAGTTAAATCTTCCTAATGAAAATTACTCCTGATAAGGTCTCGACGGCAAATAGTTCATTCAGCTTGAAGTAGGGCAAGATGGTAATTTAATTGATTGGTTTAAGTTTCAGATTAAGATTATGATTGGTTTAATAGGTAACATTGATACAACAATGATAGGTGGTATTTTTTCTTGTAAGGAGTAAATAATATTCGTAACAATTGGTCAAGCATGTGTCAGACCTACATACGAAGGATACCGTACTATCATATAAAATATAACACTTTGTAATTTTTTAATTGACGGTCGCTTTGACGGTCGCCGTGGCGCAGTGTTTAGTGTCATTGCCATGACTACTGTGTTTCCGGGCAAACATTTGTGCGATGAGTGTAGGTGTTTGTCCCGGGTCTTGGATGTTTGTGTGCTGTGAATGTGTGTGTCCAAGCCTCCCGCGCTACAGGGAATCCTAGTGCGGGGGTTTAAGTGTGATAAATAAATAAAAATAAAATAAATTGAACAAATATCGCTACAGCACATTTCTCGGTTAAAATCCTTTTTTTAACCGACTCTTAAAAAGGAGGATGTTCAATTGAGTTGTTTTATATAAAGTTCTAGTTTAATTTTATTTTAATAAAAGCATCGGCCCTAAAAAAGTCAGAAGTCGGTTTTTAGTGTATAAGCTTTGACGGTTGAAAAAAAAATGACATAAAATTAAGGCAAGCTGTTTCGAAAGAGCTCTATAAAAATACTGTAACACAAGATTATTATTTATTAGACTAGTTGCGCCCTACGCTTTTACCCGCGTGGTGATGATTGATGATGATGATGAAGAAAAGCATTTGTGTTATTCCGGGACCTGAAATATCTACATACCAAATTTCATTCGAAATTGGTGTAGCCGTTTGAACGTGAAGAAGTAACAAACACACACAAACTTTCGCCTTTATAATATTAGTAGGATAGGATGAAGACTGGGCCGTCTCAGGTTTGGTTTTCACATAACTGATGCCAATAACTACTAGCAATCAAAAGTTTAGGGTTTGAAAAACAAAGCCCGTAGGATTAGAATTAATTATTTTATTAATTAATTATTTTCCATTAGAATTCTAACAAAATAGATGTAAACAGTTACAAAGCATACCATCTGGCCGACAACTGGTATCACCTATAAAAGTTAACCGCCGCATTGTTTAGTCTTAATCTTGAGAACTGCAATGCGCAATAAGCATTAACCTAAAAGCCTGTGGTGCTGCTAATGTGTACTTAATTCAGAATATAGTTTCTCTGACACATCTTCCCAAGGTGCATTTCACTTTAACATTCACTCTAGACAGGTTGTTAAAAGCTTTTGAGGTTGCTTGGGTCTGAGCATCGTAAGACAAGCTGAAATAGAATATTAGTCTTCATATTTTCAACAAAGATATAGGTGTGAATCTGAAGCGACGTTAGCTTAGTGAGGGGAGCGTCGGCTGTCAAACTGACGGACACTGGTTCGATCCTCAACAATAGCTTGAGTTTCCGGTGACGGTAATACCGTTATCGAATTCTCAGCAATGTGGTAGGGTACTTTCGAGTACCCGCCTAATTAACTACCATCCTCAAGTTTGAAAAACTGTCACCAAAAACATAGTGTGTTCAGGCAGCAGTCCTTGAGAGCCAGTGCGAATTCTAGATCTAGCGTGATATCTTCGACCACATCGTCACTGACCATCAAGTGAGATAGTGGTCAATCGCTAGATCTATACAGATAGACATTGTTGACTATATAGCCATAGCCACCAGTTCAAGGTCGCTCAGCAAGCTACAAAAAGGACTCTGCTCGGTATTTCTCTCTGATCGAATAGAAAATGTCGTCAGATGTTCGTCAGAGAATAAAAATTACCGACATAGACCAGCGCACCAGCAAGTTAAGGCGGCAGTGGGCTGGTCATATATGTCATAGAACCGATAACCATTGAGGTAGACGAGTTCTTGATGCGGAACCGCGAATCAGCGAAAAAATATTCTTATGTGGAGCGTTGACATATACGTAGTCGCAGTCTAAGGTCTCAACTATATCTATACCAAATTTCATCGAAATCTGGGCAGCCTTTTGAGCGTGAAGTAACGAACACACACACTTACATACATACAAACTTTCACCTATATTATGAATGTATAAAACACGGGAATTACTCACATAAGAAGTCAGAAGGTTCTGAAGTTTTAAACACATTCGGTGGTCTTACTAGCTGTACCGCGACCGCGTCCGCGAGTTTGAGTAATTCCCGTGTTTTATACATTCATAATGTGTCAAGACCACGTCAGTTAATAACATAATATCGTTTTTATAATATTAGTGGGATTTTAAGTGGATACTGCTGTTGATTTTTTTTTTTTTTTTTTTTTTTCTCAGCCATGTGCGTCCACTGCTGGACGTATGCCTCCCCCATATAGGGGGGGATTTGCCAATACTCGCCACGCTTGGCAGGCGGGTTGGCGAGCGCAGTATGATTTCCGATCCTCAGAAGGCGCTGCTGCCCACCTCCTGGTACGTTATCCCTTAGCCGACTCTTACGGCACCCACGGGAAGAGATGGGGGAGTACTATTCTAGGCCGGTACCACCACGGCTGTTGATTTAGTTATGACGAAAGGCTAAGAAAGGATAGAAATTGGTAAACCCTTTGTTTCTTCTTCTTCTTCTCTCAGCTATGTGCGTCCACTGCTGGACATATGCCTCCTCCATATAGGGAGGATAATATAATATATTAACACTTTGTTTAATATAGCTTAAATACTGAAACTATACGTCGTTCAAGCAGGCATAAGATAATGCTAGCTTCTGCTAACAAATTGCTCGATAAATTAAATGCCAATTCCTAAGAAAGGGAACAAAAAATTTTTTGCCTCATTGAAACAACGGCAAAGAAATGAGTCCAAGTATTTTTGCTTTAAAATAGCCACTTTCTATTTTACTGGCAATAAAAAAGCAATAAAAGTAAGGATAAGCGTCATTAACGAATTCAAATGTCTTGCAAGATTATTTTACAGCTGAGCTACGCATTAACTAATAGAAGTACACGAAGTAAGGGCTGTTTTACGATTTAATTTAATCAAATGTTTAAACCAGAATGTAGAGCACAAGGAAAATTTGATTATCACAATCAATTTTCTAACAAAGTCTTAACATTTAATGTACACCTATTGAGTTAACAGTTTTAACTAATAAACATTAAACTAACAGTTTAATAATAAAGAAAACAAAGTTATCACATTATTGTGTGGAATTACCAAACGTTTTCATTAGAATTTTAGCGCGGGTGGCGCTAAAATTTCCTGTGTCGTGAGAAGCATACAAAAAGATCTAAAACCCACATAAACGTTTTACCCCACCGGGATTCAAATCAAGAGCCCCGGGAACAGGAGTCAGGGGCCTCATTTTACTATTTAATATAAATATGCTAAACTTACAAATGAAGATTTTTACCGCTTTGGTAGTCAACTGTTTTTAATTCCATAATGAATCAATCTTGGCCGGCATATTCAACATAGATTCAGACAGCTATGAACATAGCAGACTACGGATTTTTGATGTTATCTTGGCATTGGCTTCGCCTCGCACCGGACTGAATCTGAACATGAATTTAGTAGACTGAGTAGTCTCAACACCTAGGTCACTGACCACTGATCTACAACAATTATATTGTTGTAGTTTCATTATATTAATTAATTACCGTCCCAAGCCCACGTGACGGTCTTCTTTACCATGTGTAAAAAAAGTCATTGATATATATGAATATTTACATGTCACTTGTAAATATTGTTGAATCCAAATAGATTTTTAACATTAATTTCTGCTCGATTTGCGTAAAATACGAAAGTTATACTATCCATTGCGCACAAGTAAAATTCAAGTAAAAATACTGTCTGCATTCTTCCGCTGATTTGTGTTTCATACCGTTTGCATTGCCATCGAAGACTTAAAATATAAAGAATTTATAGAAGGGCAAGACGAGATGTGATTTTATCAGCATTAAAACATCCATTCGTATGCACGTTATTCTCGAAATGAAGGTCTATAAGAAATGAAATCATAACAAAAACTTGATATGTATTTAAGGGATCGAAAAAGATGACTTTACTGTAAGTAAACATTTTTATTCTGTATAGATCTACCACTGTGTGACCACTATCTCACTTGATGTTCAGTGAAGATGTGGTCGAAGATGTTATCACACTAGACCTAGAATGCTTACTGGCTCTCAAGGACTGCTGTCTGAACACACTATGTGCTTGGTGACAGGTTTTCAAACTTGAGGGTGATAGCTAGCCAGGCGGGTATTCGAAAGTACCCTATCACCATGCTGGGAACTTGATAACGGTGTTACCTCCACCGAAAGCTCATGCTGTTGTTGGGGATCGAACCAGTGTCCGTCAGTTTGACAGGCGACGCTCTCCCCGCTGAGCTATCATCGCTTCGCCTTGAACCATAAATTAGGTATCTGTGGAGAATATTTCTTTTCCAATGTTATAAGTAGACATTGAACATTCATATCATGAAAACCTGGATTGTAGTTATGTTATGTGATGGATTAGTAATATTTTAAAAATTTCATCAAACCATTTCTAGAGCTTATGGTTGAATAAATACTGTCTTAATTTATACAGTTTTACTCAGTTTGATTGAATAACATAATGATTAAAATGACCCAAATTATAAACTAAAAGGTTCCGTGATCCAATGGGTCGCAAAAGTTACAACTCTGAAAAGAGAAATCAGTATATACTGACATACACGCTGCAAACATATTTTATGCATACTGTTTGTTATGAAATTGACACACATACAATTATAGCACAATATTTTATTTGCTTATTGCATTTGACGATTCTGCTGAAGAAATTGATTTCGTAAACACCATTAATGATGATGATTAATCTAAGTAACTAACAAGGGGATTACTGCGAGTAGCCAAATGAAACCGATGAGAAAAAACTTTTATTCCACCTAGGCGCTGAAACGCCTTTCAACTTTCTGTCTAATGAATGTCAAAATTTCCCACATTTGAATACTAAATGCGTCTACATCAAACCTCTATGGGCTTAGCAGGCCACGAAGCGGCGAAACATTTCTGACTAGCCCGGATTACTTAGTCCACCACTAAACCCTCACCCTATGAAGAATATTTATACCAACCTCCAGCTGTTGTCTTTTATGAAATAATAAAAGCAGAGTGGATGTTTTCATCTATATTAAATTATTACTCTCGTAAAGAGATGACATCTTGCTGATCTTGCTACCCGCCTTTTTCTAAGGCGTCTAAGAGAATTAATGTCATAAAACCGCATTTCACGAAACAGGACTAGCCTGTTAATATATAGACACTTTTTTGTAGTTATTACCTGTATGCTGTAACGTATATATCAAATTTTGACGGTCCCGTGGCGCAGTGGTTTGTGTCATCGACATGACTTCTGTGTCACCGCGACCCTGGGCTCGAATCCCGGCAGGGGCAAACATTTGTGCGATGAGTGTAGATGTTTGTCCCGGGTCTTGGATGTTTGTGTGCTGTGATTGTGTGTGTCCATGCCTCCCGCGATACAGGGAATCCTAGTGCGGGGGTCTGAGTGTGATTTAAAAAAAAAAAAAGAAAGAAATGCAAAAATATGAGTGTGAGGACCAAATAATAATTGTTTTAACATAATTTTCAACCACGATTATTTTGATTTTCTGTGATGTATACTAAATATACTTAAACATATACTAAACGTTGGTAAGCCTTATGTACCTGTAATTTCACTTGAAACCATACCCTTCAAACCAGGAACATAGTAATGCGAGCACTACTGCCTGGCAGTAGAAATAGACTTGGTGGTAGTACTTATTTCACTATTAATTTCTTATAGAGATATCTGTCAGTGACTTCATTTGATCTTGAGGTTAAGGCTTTACAATAATTGCTAGTTAGAAAATTTAGTCTTTTCAGCTTATGTTATTGAAAATCCTCAATGGGTAATAAACTTTAAAATACCCCTGATGATAACAGAAGGTTGATTCTAATTGAACTAAATTTTTTTTTATCTGCCAATTTATAAGTGCAACAATATTTTCCGTTATTTTTCTTTAATGTTTTTTCTATATATTTTTTTTTTCTTAAAAATTGTCGCGGTAAAAAATAAAACTACAACTGTGTCTTTAACTTGATTGCTGGAACTTGTATTAAAAACGTCTAAAAATATGATTAGCCGGTTAAGTAACGTGCTAACCCTTTTCTGAATGAAAGGAACTAAGGAAGAACTAGAGCTTCTGGCTAAGCCGACTTGGTGCAACAAAACTTAAAGATTAATATACTATTATTGGCGAAATGCACTTGAAATGCTCAGCCAATACGAAGAAAAAGTAACTCCTACTCACAAGAGTAGTTCCAAAACTTGCATGTGGCTTAACTGATTAATTCAAAGATAGTAATGCGTGATATTTTTTTAATATCATGTACACACAGTAATTTTGCGCTTAAGGAGCTTTTGGACACTGGTTAAATCCCCGACAACAGCTTGAGCTTCCGGCGAAGGTAACACCGTTATCAAATTCCCAGCATCACTTTTGAGTACCCGCCTGGCTGCTACAACCTTCAAGTTTGAAAAACTGTCACCCAACGCATAGTGTGTTCAGGCAGCAGTCCTTGAGAGCCAGTAAGCATTCTAGGTCTAGCGTGATAACATCATCGACCATATCGTCACTGACCATCAAGTAAGATAGCGCTCAAACTCAACAATCTAAACAGCATAAAAAAGGCGTTATTTTTTATTGATCTGCATTTTGAAAACTCTACCTCGGCAATTTGTATATTTTTATCATCAACATTATTACCAATCATAGCCATCATATATCACAGACGTCCACAGCTGGACATAGCCTCCTACATTGATTTTCCAATTTTGGGGAGAGGAGTTTCGGAGCCTATTTAATGTAAACAAACAAACAACCAAATCTCTCCTTTTTATAATATTAGTTTGGATTATGCTACTAAACGAGTATGTCTTGTATATTACTTCTGAACGTACACGCATAGCTTCATAATCATGAATAATTAGCGACGCGTCCCGGCTAGCCAGGCTTTGAAGCCGCGGTTCATGGTCACGGTTCATGGTCACGGTTCATGGTCACGGTTCATGGTCACGATTCATGTTTCAGCAGTGAGAACATTGGGTTGATTATCTATATTATTATTATTATTATCTCTTTATTTTCATTCTTTCTTAGGTTTAGTTTTTTTACAGTATAAATATCAACAACAAAAATTAATAAAGATATTATAAAAAACCTAAACCTAGAGTTCCGCCAGCAGCGGTGCAGGGCCCAAGCTACCGGTGGTTAGGGCCGCAGAGTGAGGAACCTCCGGACAATACGCGCTGTTTCAAGGAGTACCGCCTTCTGCATCTGACCCTTGATCCAACCGTCTAGCGAGAGCCTCTTAAGATGTTGATCGAGGCTCTTCGCTATTAAGCCGTTCGTCGAAATTATTATTATTATTATGTCCGGGTTCGATTCCCGGACAGGTCAAACATTTGTGTGCATGAACATGTTTGCTTGACCTGTGTCTGGGTGTGTATATGTATATAAGTATATATGTCAGTCATCAGGTGACCATAGTACAGTCTCTGTCTAGTTTGGGACCTAAAGACCTTGTGTGAATGTTAATAAATAAATAAATAAATAGATTATGCTGTAGTTACACATATTTAAGGACATGTTTTCGTAAGAACGGATAGACAATTTCAGCCTTTGAATAATTTTAGCACGAAAACTGTTTGGTGAATGATAATTGCAAAATATTATATAGAAATTAAATTTCAAAAGATATTGTAGACAATTGTAAATTGCAACATTTTAACTATTTGGTTGATCTATATACCGTGATTACTTTTGTATGGAAATCGAACTACCTTAATTTGTTAAGTATTAGATTTGAGTTTCATAGATTTGCATAGATTTTACTCTATTTATTATGTTTTGTCTATTTATTATAACGCTGGCATAATTTTCAAAGTTCGTATCTCTATTTGGTTTTATAGGAAGAAGAAAAATCAATTTTTAAAATAACACAATAAAAACATAAAGAAACAGCTTTATTTACATTTAAATAACGAAAAACTAAATACATTAGGAGATACAAGGTGATTCTATCGTGTTCCTTACGGCATTTTACACTAGATGGCATTAAAAACAATAGTTAAAAAATATGGAGTTATGAACTTTGAAAATTAAGCCAGCGATAAGCAAGAATGTTCATATGTAATGCAAAGAAAACATTCTTATGTATAGACTCGTTTGTCTACGTCATCAGACTATTCGTGATGATAAACCATAAACATGCTAAACTCCAGCCAAAGTATTTACGCAGACGGTCTCAGTAATAAATATCCCAATCTAAAGCACGAGCGCCATTTATGGCCAAACTTTTGGTGTTTGTTGGCCGCCGACAATGCCACCCTTAAGGGTACAAATTCAACAATAACAGAGCCCAAGCTGTGGGTAGAACAATGTTGAGGTGGCATGGCGGGCGGTAATTATTTACGTGCTCCATCTTAGACTTGACTAGTTGCTCGCGTGTGGTATATAGTACGAGATACAGCTTAAGAAATATATACCCTCAGTTCAAATATTTGAAAGAAAAAATTCGGCTGCTAGTGGGACTTGAACCCACGACTACAAAATACCGTCCTGTCGCTTTGTCCAACTAAGCTATAGCAGCCCATACCACTAGGGCCGAATTATTTCCTTCCTTATTAACATCTTGCGGTGATGTTATTAGCGCCATCTACCTTTAATTGTATGAACAATTAATTAATAGGACTGATAGACCAACGTTACAGTTGATATCGTATCAAACGAAGGCACCCTACCCTTATTTTAAGAGATTTTATTGTGTATCGCATTAACGCTATGCTAGGCAGAACTTCAGTTCAAATATTTGAAGGAAAAAATTCGGCTGCTAGTGGGACTTGAACCCACGACTACAGAATACCGTCCTGTTTATACCCTCATCTGTTATTTACTTATGACACCGATTATATGTTAATTAATATGTAGATTGATAAAATGTATCATGTATGTATATCCTTTCTCTTCTATACAATATACTATTTAATCCCTCATCCCCACGTTATCTCAAGGAACAGTTTGAATTCCTCAATTGCAGCAATTTTGATCTAAGGTCATCAGAAAATGTTGCTCTGAAAACTACTGCTCACTCAAGCGTTTTCTACAACAAGTCTTTTAATGTACAAGCCGTTCGTCTGTGGAACTCACTACCTGTTACAATCCGAAAGGCAACATCGCTGTACAGTTTCAAAAGTCTTGTAAAACTCACGACTTAAACTCAACTTAGTACTATTACAGTGTAGTAAAATATATATTATGGTATTAGTATATATATTTAGTAGATTAGATTTTAGATTTTTAGATCATGTACCAGAAGGTGGGCAGCAGCGCCTTCTGAGGATGGGAAATCATACTGCGCTCGCCAACCCGCCTGCCAAGCGTGGCGAGTATTGGCAAATCCCCAATGGGAGGCATATGTCCAGCAGTGGACGACCTATTGCTGTTATGGATGGATATATATTTAGTTTATCATTATGTATTATAGTATGGTTGAGTTTATTAAAAATATGCTATTGAGGTATTAGTATATTAATACATTTAGTTTTATGTTAACACTGCACACTACCTAATTAACAAAATTCAAGTGTATCCATCTAGCCTACGGTTACCTGGAAGAGATCGCTGTTTAGCGATAAGGTCGCCGATTGTGCAATTTAATTTACTATAAAAATGTTAAATTTATCTATGTAATGTCCCCTTTGTGCAATAAAGTGTTATCTATCAATTTATCTATGTACATACATGGGTTGCCTAACGAATCCTGTAACTATACTGTTTAACAATGTTAACTTTCATATTAAAAATTGTTGTTTGACTGGTTCTTTTTACAAATTAATGCTCACTTTATTGCCTGTCTAACAGTATAAGGTTGCCTACTTAAAACTGTGTCATGTTCATGGTTGCTTAGATTTAAAAAAGTTCAGATAGAAGCGCGAGTAGGAATAGTGACAGAGAAGCGTTGCGCGCGCTATTTCATGCGAAAGACAAGGACGCAGAGATAATTATAATTATTATTGACTTATTTGACAGTATAGGTTTAGCCTGGCAACCCATGTGCAATTTATTCATGTATTTATTATTTAACTTTTAAACGTTCTCATCGTTAAGTAACAGATGAGAGTACATATTTCCGTACATATAAGCCGTATCTTAAAGTAATAAGATTAAGGTTCAGACTCTGACTTTGTTATTTGGTCGGTAGTTTCTTTATTCTAAATTCAAAAAAAATAAAATGATTTATTTATTTAGGCATCAAGAACACATTTATAGATGCAAACAAAGCTCAGAAGTCATTTAGACACTAACGCCGTCTTCCCAATTAAATAGAGCCACACCGAGAAAAACTTACACAAGAAAACTCGAGAGCCATTGTTTTCAAATATAAATTTTATAATGTGTTCATTACAGCATATGTATAGTCATTTTAACATGGTATACATATTTATAGTCCCGGCGGTAGCAGAGTGAAGTGGCAAAGAAAAAAACATCAGGCTCTTTCTTTAAAAAATATATTATTCTAGTTTAAGGATCATGAATATTCAATTATTCATTCTTAAACTAGAATAATATATTTTTTAAAGAATATCATATCGAAGAAGAAAACATGTTGTACGACCCCACCTATTGTGGGATAAGGACAAGAATATTAGTTGAAGGATTACGAACAGAGTTCATGAGCTTAAAACTGTATAGCGTTTCTTTATAAAGACCAATAATTTTAATATGAACAGAATACAAACAGACAGTAAGTACACCAGTCCAAAACAATCTCAGGCGAGCAATTTCCGTTTTTATCCAAAGTCAAAGTAAATTTCCTCGAGTCAAGTTGCGCATCGAATAAACCGGATGTTAGTTTTGGAATCCTTTAACCGAAACTGCCATTTCGTATTAAATTTCCCATTACGCTCTGTGAACGATCGATAATAAAGTTATCTAACCCCCGCTACCGACCGCCGCCCATACATCAAGCTTTGATCTATATTGATTTTCGTCTTTCCGCTGATTTAGGACTTCTTTTCTTTTGTTTTTATTTTACAGGCAGCATATTTAAAGAATACAATTTGACAAATAGTCAGTGAAGACAAAAGAAATAAAAACTTTATTTGTAACAATTAAATGAAAATAAAAGAACGAATAAAATATAAAATACAATGTTAAATGTTACAAAACGGAGCCAACTCAGCAATGCTGGCTAAAACCAGCGCTGGTCTTCCGCTGGGACCGGTTCGTGACGAATTGAACGCGGTAGAAGCCAAGACCTAGATGACTACTTTATGTCAAGTACCTACTGCTGCTATTTAGATTACGCGGAATGTTTTGTAAATATTTTTTTGAATTTAACAATGGTGTGAGTTTTCTCACAGCAACGTTTCGTTTACCTAACGCAGTAAAAAATAGATATTATGCGGATGATTATTCAAGCTATACACACATATACTTATATAATAGGTTATATAATATAATAGGTTTACTGGGTGAATACAATATCCCTAAGCTAAGTATATATAATTCGCATTACTTAAATAGTTAAAATCAGTGTTACTATTCGTGAGGACCTGTAATTGGCCTCCTGTTTTATATCAGTTTAACTATTATGTATAACGGCTGTTGGTCTTCCTTTTAAGTAAATATATATTTTTATATTTATTTATTTACTTTTAATATATTACATAAACAAATTAAAAAGTATAAGTATATATGTTACACACACATATACATATATATATGTATAGCTTGAACAATCATCCGCATAATATCTATTTTACATACATACATTTTAAAAATATATTAAGAAGTTGAGAAACCAAATTTTAGAAATATTTTTAACTTATGATACATTAAATATATATATATATATGTTTAAAAGATTAATTTCAGTGATTTATTTATTTGCGAAGAAAAGAAGCGACTTCTCTGTATAGGTGAGGCATTTTATTAATTGTAGGTATTATTTAGGTTATAAGCATATTTAGCAAATGATTTTATAAGAACCGTTTGCGCTATCGAAAAAGTAAGTACAAATTCGGTCATGTACGGAGTTTTGTTTGCATCTGTGGAATGGCACAGATAAGCAACTATTGGATACGATTAATTCAATTGATCCGATAAAAAATAATTTCAAGCGTTAAGTCGAACTATTTATAAGTGAAATTGAAAGTTAAACGCGTTCGATTTAGTTCCAAATTTAAAATTAATTTCAACATTGCATTAGACTGAGCATTTGTTTGAAGTGAATTGACCGTAGCCGATTATCTCAGGCCCGTCTGGCGTCCGGTCCGTCCGGCATCCGGGCCGTCCGGCGTCCGGCGAAGCGGTTCCAATTTCCTGGATCTGGCTCACTTCAACTAACAACCGTTCGTAACTACTATCGACGCTACCTCCTTCGAGTTGGAATTTGCATTTATTTTGGCCACTGTTATTTGTATACTTACATATTACACTATATACTAAAATATCGGTAAATGACTTAGAGGTATTTTCTTTACCTTACTCGAGGATCAATGATACTCGACTACTATAGTTTATTATACATGTTTGTATAGACAACAGAAATAATTATGCAAAGAAACATTGGTTATAATAAACATACGCACAACCAGCGTAATGCTGAGCATACATCTAATGAAAAAAAAATAATTAAAAAGTTTAAGTTAAAAATAATTACACGGCCATTGCCTTGTAATTTTTTTTTTTTTATTATTGTGAAATAGGCAAGCGTTTGACCACTATCTCACCTGATGTTAAGTGATGATGCGGTCTACGGTGGAGCACGCCTGCCTAGAAGATATCTATTCACCCGTGACTAGATATAATACTAGCTACACCCCGCGGTTTTACCCGCGTGGTGGTGATTGATGATGATGCCTTGTCTGGAAGAGAACGCTTTAAGCGATACGGCTGCCGATTGTACTTTGGTTAGGTATATGTTTTATATTTATTTTTTATTTTTGTGACCGGTGTGCAATAAAGTGTTTTGTTTTGTATTGTATTGCATGATGATAAGTAGTAGGTACCGCAGCGTCTAAATCCTACTAATATTATAAATGTCAAAGTTTGGATGGATGGATGGATGGATGGATGACTGTTACTCAATAACGCCAGAACAGCTGAACGGATCTGGATGAAATTTGGCACAGACATAGATTATGGTCTGGAATAGCACATAGGCTACTTTTTATCCCGGTAAAATGTATATGATTCTCGTGGAATAATTAATGTAGCGGAAAAACCGTAATCCACGCGGGTGAAACCGCGGGGCGCTACTGCGCTGAATGACGCTACAACTCGTACATTCATAGTAAAGTAATATTTTTAAACTTTACAATAATGTAAAATATCGCTAAATCACACATAATAACTAAATCACACGTAATCAACATCCAAGGTCCGGGACAAATATCTACACTCATCGCACAAATATTTGCCCCTGTCGGGATTCAAACTCAGGGTCCCGAAAACACAGTAGTCATGTCACTGACACTAACCACTGCGCCACGGCGACCGTCGATACTATCGACTATTACATTTGTAGCAAGCGAAACGCTGTTTTTCAGTCTACCGCCTTTTTCTCGGGCGAATAACTTGAACCCTATTCCTGAATACAAAACATAATTACCAACATGTGGCTGAAATTATCCTTTGTTTTGAGAAATGTCTCAAAGAGTTACTTTTATTATTTGTCTGGTTTAATTAGACATTAATTCGCTGGGTTGTGGCAATTTCTTTTGACTCGCAATGTTGGCTTGGCTCCACGAAAATTAGAATTTCAAATAACTTATTTCAGGACTTATTTTACGGAAAAGCCTTGAGGGGCTAGTTGTCTATGTAATTAGTTTTCTTGCATAATGAAACGGCGAAATCATTCTTGTGAAATATGTTTGTATGGTGGTAGTGTAATTTCGAATACCCGCCTGGCTAGCTACCCCCCTCAAGTTTGAAAAACTGTCACCAAGCACATAGTGTGTTCAGGCAGCGTCCTTGAGAGCCAGGGAGCATTATATATCAAGCGTGTTAACATCTTCGACCACATCGTCACTGACCATCAAGTGCGATAGTGGTCAAACGCTAGATCTATACAGTACAAAAAAGAAATTAAAAAAAAATCAACGCTTCTCTGTCACTCTTCGTACCCACGCTTCAATCTGAAGCTTTCAAGCTATCAAACTATTCAAAGTCTAAGCAACCATGAACATGACACAGTTTTAAGTAGGCAACCTAATACCGTGGCCGTGCCGTGGTGGTACCGGCCTAGAATAGTACTCCCCCATCTCTTCCCGTGGGTGCCGTAAGAGTCGGCTAAGGGATCACGTACCAGGAGGTGGGCAGCAGCACCTTCTGAGGATCGGAAATCATACTGCGCTCGCCAACCCGCCTGCCAAGCGTGGCGAGTATTGGCAAATCCCCCCTATATGGGGGAGGCATACGTCCAGCAGTGGACGCACATGGCTGAGAAAAGAAAAAAGAAAGAAACCGAATGCTGTTGAATGGGCAATAAAATAAGCATTAATATAAAAAAGAAGCCTGTGAAATAACACTGCTTAATATTATTAAACAGTACAGCTGTTCTGGGATTTCGCTCGGCAACCCATGTGCATTGTATGAATCTACATAATAATTTTTTTTGATTTTTTTTTAATAATATGGGACAACATTCACACAAGGTCTTCAGGTCCCAAACTAGGCAGAGCTTGTACTATGGTAACCTGATGACTGATATATATAATTAAATACATACTTATATATATACTTTTTTTTTTTTTTATACATATACACACCCAGACACAGGTCAAACAGACATGTTCATACACACAAATGTTTGACCTCTCCGGGAATCGAACCCGGGACCAGCGGCTCAGAAGGCAGAGTGCTACCAACTGCGCCAACCGGCCAGTCAATTATATAACATATAATCGGTGCCATAAGTAAATAACAGATAAGAGCAGATATTTCTGGCCGATTGGCGCAGTTGGTATCAGTCTGCCTTCTGAGCCGCTGGTCCCGGGTTCGATTCCAGGTCAAACATTTGTGTGTATGAACATGTCTGTTTGACCTGTGTCTGGGTGTGTATATGTATATAAGTATATATATAAGTATGTATATAAGTATATATCAGTCATCAGGTTACCATAGTACAGGCTCTGCCTAGTTTGGGACCTGAATGTGAATGTTAAAAAAAAAAAAAAAAAAAAAGATTTCTTAAGTCGTCTTTCAGACTGAGAATCCATCAGATGGGTTACCACAAAATTCTTTTAGTATTATGTTTTTTGAGAAAAGCGAAGCCAAAGCATTCCGTGTCTGCAAATGCGTATGTTATTGATGTTCAATATCAGCACAACGATATCATTTTTGTGATTTTCATTGTGTACGATTCGATATCCATTTCTCTGATATTAATGCTGACATTTGATACTGTATGTAGTCGTTATTTTTTGTCTTTTGTTGGCGGTAGGCATATTTTATGAAAATGTATATGCGCGGCGTTAAGTGATATTGGCGAATATGATAGATGGAGATACCAATATTCGCTTAAAACAAAAAAAATCATAAAAGTTCTTAAGTAGATTTTAAAAAATTTTTTCGTTATCGTTTACATACATTTAAACTATATCTTAAAAATTAATAATAACGAAAAATACAATTCAAATTATTATAAAAAAAACCTATTATGATTATTATGTTATAATGTTATATATACAGAATATATTTATTGAATATAACTGTGTTTTTTTTTTTTTTTTTTTACATATTATAAGTTTGCGTTTGACAACTGTCTCACCTGATGTTAAGTGATGACGTTGTCTAGGATTTAGCACGCAAACATAAGATGGTCAAGGTTACAATGTAAGTTTCAACAGTTTGTTTGTTTTCTTGTATATTAAACTAACTACATTGATAGGCCATTTAGGTCAAAGATTTGTGTGCATGAACATGTCTGTTTGACCTGTGTCTGGGTGTGTATAAGTATTTAAGTATATATATATATATATATATATCAGTCAGGTTACCATAGTACAGGCTCTGCCTAGTTTGGGACCTGAAAACCTTGTGTTAATTTATTTTTCTCTAATCTAGCAATGTTGTCACGTCGCAAAAATGAACTATGACAAGTTCTTTTTTGCGACGTGACAACATTTCAACATAAAAAAAATATCAGTCCTGTCCCTGTCTTTTTGTGCCATAGTCATTTTTTACCCAAAATGTTTTTGTACCTGATATTGGCAATTTGTTTTTAAAAACATGTGTACAGCATAATCAACCCAATATGTTCTCACTGCTTGCACTCATGGGCCTTCATAAGAGAAAATAAATGATCATAATATACAACCACGTACTAGGTCTAAATGGGTGGGTGGATAGTCTAATAGTTAGCCCAATCTAGGAGTTTTATAGATCGCTGAAGAGCCTCTTTTACTTTTGCTGAATTAATGTTGAACTAATACCTTAATGTATTAATCGACCACATCGTCACTGACTATCAAGTAAGATAGTGGTCAAACGATCTATAAAGTATAAAAAAAAACTGAGTTTAGCGGCGGCTTGACTTGCCTGCCCTCCGGAACACGGAAGTGCTCAGTTATCACAAAAAGTATTTATTTATTAACATTCACACAAAGTCTTCAGGTCCCAAACTAGGCAGAGCCTGTGCTATGGTAACCTGATGACTGATATATACACTTATAGACATATACACACCCAGACACAGGTCAAACAGGTCTGACTAACTAACTATTTTAGGTACTATTGCGTCCACATTATCATAATTAAGTGAACTGTGATGACGTAATACGTCCACTGTCGCCCAGCGGTAATAGCGGCTCTAAATTCAATGATCATGCTTGAATTACAAACCTAGATGTGGAGCGATTGCAATATCATTTGTTTTATATTATTACTTTTTGTTTTACATTAAATTTTTTTTGGTTGACAAACTTTTTGACGTGATAACGTTTTATAAATTGATGAATACCAGAACACTCATGGAAAATAGTAACGTTCCGCGTAACGTTCCACCTGAGTTTTGTATTACATTAAATAATCAAAGTCAAAGTCAAAGTAGCAGTCGAAGTCAACGTCAAAGTCATAAATGATTATGACGTTATCACGTAAATCTATCGTCCGTAAACCGACTTTACAGAAAAACTATTTTTTTGTTTTAGATTAATACTTTTTTATTGGGGTTGACATGAGGGAGGCATATGTCCAGCCGTGGACGTCCTATGGCTGAGGTGATGATGATGATGATGATTTCTTGGTTTACATTATCAATGTTTTGCCTTCCAATAATTAATATATTTTAGGTTATAATTTTTTGTCTTAGGTACTAGTAATTTTTATCTTAAAATCATACAATCATAATTTTGACGCAGTTTTACGGCGAGAAATGTAGATGGCGAAGATCTACGTTTCGTATTAGGTTTCAAAATAAGTAGTTCTTCGGGTATCAATGAAGGACAATGATCTTAAGTATCATTAAAATTGCACGAGTATAGGAAAGTGCAACAAAACGACCTAAATGATAAATCTTTGCTTTATATTTTCCTCAGCACAAGCTAAATATTATGTAAAGTGCCTCGTCATTTTCTGAATCAACGGGGAACGAAAGTTTCTGGTTAGTGTGTATTTGAAGGGACACTGAGAATAAATATTTTTAACCGAATCAAAAAAAAGGAGGTTACTCAATTCGACCGTATATATGTAATTATTTTAAATGTTAATTTTTTTTTTTTTTTTTGTATGTGTGTTCGCGGATAACTTCGACGTTTATGAACCGATTTTGATGATACTTTTTTTTGTTAGATAGAGTATACTTCCATGGTGGTCCCATTCAAGTTTCATCAAAATCGGACAAACGCTTTTTGGGTTATACTCCAATAACTGAAAAGTGCTACGCGTATCTTGATGATATTATTGTCGCAATTGAAGACATCGCAGAACACACAATGACAATTAATTGATCCCGTAAGTAGCAAAGGTCACTGAAAAGGGTGAAAAAAATTTTTTAACAAAAAATGCAACCGACTTCAACACTCAAAAGCGTGAAACTTGTTGAAATCTTTTTGAAATTTTAAAAGTTTTATTGAAATAGGCCATAACCCAAGAGCACTACGTGAGGTTATGTTGAAATAGCGAGCACAGAACACGCGAGCCGCGCGAGCGAAGCGAGCCGCGCGAGCAAAGCGAGCGCTAAAAATTATGTAATCCAAATCCCTAGGTTCACCAACACCTCCCCTACACGATTTATCAATTAGAGTAGCTAGTCACAGCAAAAGTACGGTTTTTGTTTTCACTTTTTGCCTATATATACCGAAGTTAAAGTTAAAAGTTAATTATTAAAATAAAATTCGTGTTCACGTTCATAGCTCTTTACCTCTCACGGTACTATTTCAATACAGTTGTTATATACATATACATTGCTTACATAACCGTATGAACATAGTTCACATAATTACCTTCAACCCGGAGGGAGCAATCGATTCTGGGGGAATAATTTACTACCCCCCGTGAATTACTAGCCCAATTTACGTGGAACGATTTGCGGCACACGCTTCTGTACTTCCCTTATTATTACTCGGCTTTCTTTTCCCGAAAGATTTACGCTTAATTGTATTAACGAAAGGTTTTGTAACACCCACTCGAACTCGGTCTCAATATTAGAAACTGTTTTATTCTCTGATGAAAAGTATATAATTCCCTGTGTTAATCCGTCCACCTTCGCTCCTTGTAAACTGTAGCTCGTATGCTATTCCGTTCACCATCGTTCTTTGTAAACTGTAGCTCGTATGCTATTCCGTTCACCATCGTTCCTTGGAAACTATAGCTCATGTGCTATTCCGTTCATCATAGTACCTTGTAAACTCTAGTTCATGTGCTATTCCGTTCACCATCGTTCTTTGTGAACTGTAGCTCATGTGCTATTCCGTTCATCATAGTACCTTTGTAAGCTGTAGCTCATGTGCTATTCCGTACATCATAGTACCTTGTAAACTCTAGTTCATGTGCTATTCCGTTCACCATCGTTTTTTGTAAACTGTAGCTCATGTGCTATTCCGTACATCATAGTACCTTGTAAACTCTAGTTCATGTGCTATTCCGTTCACCATCGTTCCTTGGAAACTATAGCTCATGTGCTATTCCGTTCATCATAGTACCTTGTAAACTCTAGTTCATGTGCTATTCCGTTCACCATCGTTCTTTGTGAACTGTAGCTCATGTGCTATTCCGTTCATCATAGTACCTTTGTAAGCTGTAGCTCATGTGCTATTCCGTTCACTATCGTTCCTTGGAAACTATAGCTCATGTGCTATTCCGTACATCATAGTACCTTGTAAACTCTAGTTCATGTGCTATTCCGTTCACCATTGTTCTTTGTGAACTGTAGCTCATGTGCTATTCCGTTCATCATAGTACCTTGTAAACTCTAGTTCATGTGCTATTCCGTTCACCATCGTTTTTTGTAAACTGTAGCTCATGTGCTATTCCGTACATCATAGTACCTTGTAAACTGTAGCTCATGTGCTATTCCGTTCACCATCGTTCCTTGTAAACTGTAGCTCATGTGCTATTCCGTTCACCATCGTTCCTTGTAAACTGTAGCTCATGTGCTATTCCGATCACCATCGTTCCTTGTAAACTGTAGCTCATGTGCTATTCCGATCACCATCGTTCCTTGTAAACTGTAGCTCATGTGCTATTCCGTTCATGTTTTATTTCGTTCACCATCGTTCCTTGTAAACTGTACTTAAGTCCGAGTGTGTTCAATATCACACGAGCAAGCCGCGCCGGGTAACGTAATAACTAAAATAATTATATAATTATTATGGTATGTACTCCTACGAGCTTTCCCATTTTGTCTAGAAGGCACTCGTTGTATGACCATTGCTTTTATTCGAGGCCCATACGAATAATAATTTCACTACAAAACTATTTTTTTATGTATTTTCCATAGGTTGCTCCTGTGTCCGCTTCACGTCGACGTATGGCAAAGAGCGGGGTACATTCAGCAGCCCCGACTACCCGCGCGCTTACCCATCACGCCTCAACTGCCTCCTCTACACTTTCCTCGCGGCTCCGCACGAAATCGTCGAGCTCGTCTTCACCGACTTCGACATCTACAAGGATAATTTTGAGTAAGTACCTACTTGCCAGACATATGCATTGTTTTCTTGTGCTTTTTTCTGTTATATTTAAATTTAATATTCGAATGTACTACAACAGTGATGTCAGATGCACTCGTTATTGAGGTTTCATTAGTAATACGAGTAAGATCTTCATCGTCAAAGTTTATACCGTTGTTTGCAATAGAACTTTTTTGAAGTTCAATTTGGGAGGTTGGATATATATCCAACCGTACAAGTACTCCAGAAGAAGCTGAAGTGATAATAATCATGATGAGATAATACCGGTAGAAGGGACTTCTCTTTATATTTTTTTTAATCACACTCAGACCCCTATATGTGGGTTCATTATCCAATGCAAATATTACAGGTCTAAAATGTAAGAAGCATAATAAAATCTTATTACACTTAATCGCTTCTGCTTATTAATTATATCTTATGATCAGTTGTCAATCTGACGGTCGCTGGTTGGATCCCCACCCTGGCTTGAATTCCAGGTGAAGGTAGTATCGTTATTAAATACACAGCACAATGGTACAATACATTCCAGTACCTGTCCAGGACAACTGCCTGTAAAAAAACCCAATGTGTTCAGGCAGCAGCCCATGAAAGCCAGTCATTCTAGGTCTAATGTGATTCCAGCCTTGGTCACATCGTCAGTAAACATCAATCCAGGTAATAGTCAAATGCTAAAATCATAAAGAATAAATAACTTTTCAATAGCAAGCGATCATGTCAAACCTCCTAAAGTTTTCTTAAATGAAAAAGAAAGATGAATACAAGAAAAAAATGCGTTCGCTTTGTCTTTTTACGGATATTAGTTGCACCATTTCATGATCGCCGGTTTTAATAAAATAAAATATAATATTAACATAATACAAAAACCAATTGACAACAAAGAATTAAGCAAGTTTTCAAATCGCCATTTGACTGTCAGACGAAGTTCAACTCAAAGTTGCTTATTGTGAAACCGAAAACTTGAATTTCAATCTGTGGAATGAAATCGATCGACTCTTTCCATTATGATATTGAAATTCGATGAATATTGATTTAGTAACTTCATCTAACTTTTATTTACGGACAATTCTTATTAACAGAAGTATTTAAATAACAAGAAAAGACTCCGATAAGAATGACGACGAAACTTTATGATTGTATTGAAAAATGGGCTTTCTAAATGGATTCCATTTTGATTTTCTCTTCAGCCGTAATGGCTGCAATGTTTATACTCACTACCATCATCAGTTTAATTTCTGTATGATGGGGTTTGAATTAATGATTAACAAGTTAATCTATTATATTGCATTAAATTTCAATTATTTTATGTTATAAGTATTCTGAATATTGAATAATACGAAGCACTCGCAGCGTAGTTTAACGATACAATCTTAGCTAATAAAGACTATTCTTGTTAAAATCAGTATTAGTTACATAGTAATAAGTATTATTTATAATAAAACATATAAACAAACATAGTATTTTCATAATACCCGACTGTAGCAAAACACGTATTCATTATAGGTAGTCAGCTTTATTTCAATTGACCAGCTTATAAAACATTAAATGTTTAGTTGAAATCTACCTTCAAATTACATTACTGCATTTGCCTATGCTCAATTGCAATACTCTAAATCTAGGGCTGATTTATATAGTTATTACGACACTAGTTGATATTACCCAGTATGTTTTTAAATTTGTAAATATTAAACTCATACAATATTGTGGAACTTGTGTTCTAAATTTTGATGGGAAAATTTCGGCTACTAGAGAAACTTGAACCTGCGACTACAGCATACTTTACTGGCGTTTGGACAACTGAGTGATAGTAGAACTCTAGAAGCAGTCCCAATATTGTGTTATTTTTTATTTTCTTAAGACCACAAAACTGGAAATATATTATAGCATAATATATAACTTAATGTATGTAAATATCTCACGGTTACATATTTCCTTCTAAATGTGGACCTCACGTATACATTATATAATTAGTTTATTATTGTGACTATATACAATAGCCACGAGATGTCAGTATTTAGAAAAAATAAATTTAAAAATAGTATTCACAGAGTAATATGGAAAATAAAAGTGGATAAGATGCTCCTTAGTAAATAATTTTTCGTCCTAAATTTTAAGAAATTTATAATAGTTCTTAAACTTCTTGTTGCTCCTAAACTTGTTCTTTCGCTGAGAGCATATTTTTTCCTACGAAAATACATTTTTTATTTAGTGGGCAAAGCGACAGGACGGCTTCCTGTAGTCTTGGTTTAGGTTTCATAGTTAAGTTTCGTAGTCGCAGTTGCTCACTCAAAACCCTGATGTGGACATATTTTGTGATAGAGTAAGTAAATTCCAATGAAACAATTGCTTACCTTTATCTTGCCTTGTAATGTCTTGGACATAGTCTGTAAGTCACATGTGCTATTTGAATAAATTAATAAGTAAATAAGTCCTACTGGTATTTAAGTTTATCACTTCAAAAAGGTTAACGTATCAGTACCTACTATATAGTATCAATCAAATCACCGAAACAATAGTTTGATACACTATTGTGGTTATATATTTACTCACATTTGAATATATATTTGCACTTATTGCTGTAGATCTTTGAGACATTTCTTTATACAATATGGTACATAAGTACATTCTTTTAACGAGAGCTTTACATATTCAATGTATTAAAATGTTAATAATAATAATGTTAATATTAAAAATTTGTGTTTTATACTATATAGATCTAGCTTTTTACTAGTATCTCACTTGATGGTTAGTGACGTTGTGGTCGAAGATGCTATCACGATAGAACTAGAATGAAATTGATGATTGATAACTACTTGGCTTTCTTTGGTTTTCTTAGGCCAGATAGTGTGTTGCAAAAACGGACGTAGTCGATAAAGGTGCTGCCATCTTTCTGGATTGTAGGTGCTTCGTCCAAGGCATAGTCCGCTTCTTTTTCGGTAAAGCGATCCCCCCACGCCATAAGATCGTGACGAATCCTGAAACAGATGGACGCAAAAATTGTAATTACATATATGTATGGGTATTTATTTATTATTTATTTATTTATTTAAATAAATAAATAAATAATAAATAAATACCTATGTATACCATGGCCGTGGTGGTACCGGCCTAGAATAGTACTCCCCCATCTCTTCCCGCGGGTGCCGTAAGTGTCGGCTAAGGAATCACGTACCAGAAGGTACGTGATTCCTCCAGCAGCGCCTTCCGAGGGTTGAAAATCATACTGCGCTCGCCAATCCGCTTGCCAAGCGTGGCGAGTATTGGCAAATCCCCCCTAATTGGGGGAGGAAGTACCTACACAAAATACACATGTTTTGAATCACGTCTCAAAATACACGTGCTTGTGTTAGTGATACCAATAGACAAGAGAACAATGAAATAGGCTTTGTTTCTGAACAGATTACGAAAGTTGCTCCATTCCCCCCAGTTTGAAAACCACTAATCGTAACTTACACATGCGAGAATCTGAATTAATTAATAAACTTGTCGTCCTAATTAATCATTAAAAGCGATGATGACTATATTCAGATTTACTTCTTAGGAAATTTAAACTTATACTACATAATTGGCTATTGCACTTTTCGTTTTATTTCTAGTACATGTTTTTTTTAAATACTTTAATGATCCATGTGGTGATCGATGATGGTCAGTGACCATCAACCCAGAAATATTTACTGGCTCTCAAAGACTCCTGCCAGAATACATATGAGTGTTTGTGACAGTTTTTCAAACTTGTGGGTGGTAGCTAACCAGGCGGGTACTCTAAAGTACCCGACCACCATGCTGGGAGTTGGCGGAAGGATGAGGAAATGGCGATGCCTTCATCGAAGCCCGGATAAAAAATATTAAAAATTAAAACTATGAGGATCCTTTATTGTTTTGAAAACAGCATATAGCCTTTGTCACCCGGGGATAGTACAGCTTCCCAACAGTAAAAGAATTTTTAAATCGGTTCAGTAGTTACGGAATCTAATCAATGCAAACAAACAAACAATCAAATCTTTCCACTTTATAATATTAGTATAGATAAGGTATTAAAAATTTATATATTATTGAAAATTAAGAGAAGCTGTGTTTTTTTTGTATAGAACGAATGTGAGTAATTAAGTAAAGTAACCACAGAATTCAGATGCAACAATCATAAAAAAACACAACCGAATTGATTACCTGCATTTGTGGAAGTCGGAATAACATAGAATGAGTATAATCCTTACCGTTCCTCAGATATGTATCCCGAATTATCTTTGTCCCATCGTGAGAGTGCAGCCACAAGGGTCTCTTCAGAATCCAGTTCTAAAGTTCTATATCCGAGAAGGTTGACGAAGCCGTCGAAGTCTAGTGGGTTCGGGGCCTGTAAAGTAAATTAATTTTACTAGATTGTAGCTGTGCCCCGCGGTTTTACCCGCGTGGTGATGACTTATGATGATGAAAAGTAGCCTGTGTTATTCCGGGACCTGAAGTATCTTTTATGAAAATTTTATCTAAACTCTTCCAGGCGTTTGAGAGTGATTGAGTAACAAACATCAATCCATCCATATGTCGAAGATGGAGATGGATTTCTTTTTCTAGGTGAGTCGTCGGCGTCCATTTTGACGTGATAACGTTTTATAAATTGATGAATGCCAAAATGAAAAATAGTAACGGTAACATTCCTGTAACGTTCCACCTAAGTTTTATCTAGATCTAGATATTATAATCAAAGTCAAAGTCAAGGTCAAAGTCAAAGTCAAAGTCAAAGTCAAGGTCAAAGTCAAAGTCAAAGTCAAAGTCAAGGTCAAGGTCAAAGTAAAAGTCAAAGTCAAATTCAAATTCAAAGTCAAACTTCAAAGTCAAAGTCAAAAGTCAAAAGTCAAAAGTCAAAAGTCAAAAGTCAAAAGTCAAAAGTCAAAAGTCAAAAGTCAAAAGTCAAGTCAAAAGTCAAAAGTCAAAAGTCAAAAGTCAAAAGTCAAAAGTCAAAAGTCAAAAGTCAAAAGTCAAAAGTCAAAAGTCAAAAGTCAAAAGTCAAAAGTCAAAAGTCAAAAGTCAAAAGTCAAAAGTCAAAAGTCAAAAGTCAAAAGTCAAAAGTCAAAAGTCAAAAGTCAAAAGTCAAAAGTCAAAAGTCAAAAGTCAAAAGTCAAAAGTCAAAAGTCAAAAGTCAAAAGTCAAAAGTCAAAAGTCGTCAAAAGTCAAAAGTCAAAAGTCAAAAGTCAAAAGTCAAAAGTCAAAAGTCAAAAGTCAAAAGTCAAAAGTCAAATGTCAAATGTCAAATGTCAAATGTCAAATGTCAAATGTCAAATGTCAAATGTCAAATGTCAAATGTCAAATGTCAAATGTCAAATGTCAAATGGCAAATGTCAAATGTCAAATGTCAAATGTCAAATGGCAAATGGCAAATGGCAAATGGCAAATGGCAAATGGCAAATGGCAAATGGCAAATGGCAAATGGCAAATGGCAAATGGCAAATGGCAAATGGCAAATGGCAAATGGCAAATGGCAAATGGCAAATGGCAAATGGCAAATGGCAAATGGCAAATGGCAAATGGCAAATGGCAAATGTCAATGTCATACATGATTATGTCGTTATCACGTAAATCTACCGTCCGTAAACCGACTTTACAGACAACCAATTTTGGTTATAGGTTCAGTCAGTGCGCACACCCAGCTCAGCCGCTGTCTCGAAGGCAAGTAAATAAAGTCGGAGCGCATGCTTCCTCATTGCTTCGACTATTGCCATTAATAAATAAAAATGGTACCACATAGTATGGCGTAAGCATTCTTATTACTTATTCTCCGACATATATATATATATATATAACCAGGGAAATCAATGTTTATATCTCAAAAGTTGTTGTTGATATTTTAATTCAAAATACATAAAGTTTAGTGCAAAATGAGACCCACACATCATAAACCTTAATTAGGGAACCCAACTCGGCCCACCATTAAAATAAATTGAAACTCACCTAAAGGTAGTATGTTTTAGTGATAGATATATCGCATTATAGGGTACATCGAACATTACGTTAAAAAGGTTTACCGGAGAGATTCACTCTAGGACCATTTTTGTTTGTAGCAAAAATAACATACGTCTTTCTGAATAGATTAGTCCACCTACACCACAGAGTATCGTTATATGGGGCTAGTGTTAGATAATAATGACAACAAAGAAAGTAGTACGCTGTATTTATATGAATTACGTACGACTATGCGCCACCGCTACATGGTAGATATACCACCGTTACACACGAAGCGTTTTGCTTCTACTTTTATAATGCGTGCTGCCAGAGAGTGGAACTCACTGCCTGAATCTGTGTTTCCCGATATGTACAACCCCGGAGTCTTCAAGTCGCGAGTGAATAGGTTCCTTCTAAGTTTGCGTGCTCCACCTTAGACCGCGTCGTCGCTTAACATCAGGTGAGACAGTGGTCAAACGCAAGCTTATAATCTTTATTTTTTATTTTGTTTCCATATTCTCAAACTCCTCATAGATAACATTGTTGTTGTTTAAGTGGAATTTGAGCTCACGACTAAATTATACCGTCCTATCGCTTTGCCGTCTAAGCTATCGATTCAAACACCACTAGTAGAGGAATTTTTGCTTTTCCTTGATGATGTTAATGCAATAAACAATAAATCTCTTTTTTTTTTGTATCACACTCAGACCCCCGCACTAGGATTCCCTGTATCGCGGGAGGCATGGACACACACAATCACAGCACACAAACACCCAAGACCCGGGACAAACATCTACACTCATCGCACAAATGTTTGCCCCTGCCGGGATTCGAACCCAGGGTCACGACGACACAGAAGTCAATGCGCCACTGTAACGCCAATACGACCACTGCGCCGTGGCGCAGTGGTCAATCACTGACCACTGCGCCACGGCGACCGTCATTCGTCAGTCGTCATTTCTCATGTGGTAACTATAAAGTCCGAATTGCTATGACACTTATCAATAACAATACTAAAATTAAATCTTTAAATTGCGCGTAGTTTTAGGTAAAATAAATTGTCACTTATTTGGTGCTGACGAAAACTACGCGTAATTGGCCTGCAATTGAATAAAACCCATCTTATATTTTAGGAGATAGCCTTGCAAAGAGTTATATGAATTTGAATATTAACGCAAATAGAACAAGAGCTTTTTTTGAATTTAAAATAAATTCATTAGGTGTGATTAACAGAATTACGAGCATTACCAAAATAAAAAGAAATAAATGATTTCGAGAAATACAAAGCAATGGCACGGCATTTATAGCTTGAAAGGATAATACTGAATTAAAAACGTTTGTCACCTTTCTGGGTGCTTGCACTATTCAAAGATATACTATATCTACAGAAATACCTAGCAAAATAATAATAATATAGTGATTTGATCAGTAGCACTTAAAATTTATATTCTTTCTGTCATAAAATCAAATTGGGTTTTGAACCGATCTCAAAGCTGATTGAAGCGGATCAGTTATCCGCTTTGTTAGATTTTTGGAGCACATCTTAAAGGATTGAATTAATCCGCTTAAATGTGTATTCAAAGCAAATAATGCTTTTTCAAGGCTAAAAGTAAATATGAAAAGTTAAATGTTTCATCATAAGACGATGTAGATACGATGATTAAATCTAAATATAGATGTATATAGATCTAAATCTTTAATCTTTTTTAATCACCAGGTGTTATTTTCCTTAACTTGAATGCATTTTCATGTCCACACAATGTAAAGAAACAATTTCAAAGATGCAATCAATTTCACCATCGTGTTGTGTGTATTGCTTCCGGGCTGTTTGGCCGTGGTCTAAGTGAAACTTGTGTTCCAGACGTTTCGTCGATCACTGCGGTCGACATCTTCAGTGGTTCAGGTCCGAGCGGCGACAAGAGCGTAGAACTCTCCTTCGCGGCGTCTTCTCGTCTAACTTCACCATCGGCACCAGTGATTTAAGGCCGTTTTCAATACATAGTCACAAATGGTTTAAAGAAGCAACTATATGCGTGATTGATTAATTATAAGTTTATGGATTTGTAGTCAGACAACTAGTGGTCAAATTATTGGACTTTGACCACGCTTAACAGATTCCAAATACGCATGTAGCATGCTTTACCGTATGATGAGTAACAAGCTTTAAGTTTTCTCTTGTCTTTCTCATTTCCAACTAACACCACTACCAACACGAAAAATACCGATCAGTGCGACACCTCGGGAATTGGGAACAGTATCCATCACCTTCAACAAAAATGTATCAGGTCCCGCGGGCAGAAATTACCTAATTAATATAAAAACTCAAAAACAGAGACACAACAGAGAAATGTGTGAAAGTTGATAAATAATAAAAAATAATAAAAAATGTCAAAAAAAGGGGTTTAAAAAAAAATGTGTGGTGAACTCTGGTGAGAGACTGTGAGTATCTAAACTATTTCCTCCATGTATCTGCTTCTGACTGAGCTTTGAATCTAATCTCCAATATCTTGCCCTATTTTTCGTTTTAATCTAAGCCTATCCAATGAGGTTCGAGCTCGACTGTCTTTTTCATCTCCCAGGAATTCGAGAGAGATAGAGAATAGCGCGAGAAGGCACCGGTGCGTTCCGTAAAACATCTCGGAGCCCTCTGACATGCACTAAGATAGGCCACCGGGGAGGTTTTAGCCAGTGTACATCTCACATAGCCTAGTTTCATCTCCATTGCAGTCGGGTATCTTTGAAAGAACTCCCCTCGCAAAATAAAAGGTGAAAATATTTAACCACGATTGACGCAAAAAAGAGTTATTTATCTTATATATTTTACAATATTGTCGCCTTTATTAAATATGTTATATTCCAGTTCAAATATTTGAAGGAAAAAATTCGGCTGCTAGTGGGACTAGAACCCACGACTACAGAATACCGTCCTGTCGCTTTGTCCAACTAAGCTATAGCAGCCCATACCACTAGGGCCGAATTACTTCCTTCCTTATTAACATCTTACGGTGATGTTATTAGCGCCATCTACCTTTAATTGTATGAACAATTAATTAATAGGACTGATAGACCAACATTACAGTTGATCTCGTATCAAACGAAGGCACCCTACCCTTATTTTAAGAGATTTTATTGTGTATCGCATTAACGCTATGCTAGGCAGAACTTCAGTTCAAATATTTGAAGGAAAAAATTCGGCTGCTAGTGGGACTTGAACCCACGACTACAGAATACCGTCCTGTGTGTGTGTCCATATGTAATATTCATTACATATGTTTCCATTGGTTAACTTAACTATGAATAAATAAACCGGCCCTAAGGGATCATAAGCCCGGATGGCCGAATAGCCGTTCTTTATAAAATACGCGTAATGCATTTATTTTTTACTAACCTCTGCCATCATGTTCCGAACAGCTTGCTCATCAACCTTATCCCCAAGGCTTACTAGAGTTGCCCGAAGGTCGTTGTAGTCAATGCAACCGTCTCCATCCATATCGAACAAAAGAAAAGCCTGAAAGAAACAAAATAATCAAAAAGACCAAAAAGGCTTAAAAACACTGTCATAAAGACCCTAATGTCTTAAATATTGATGACATAATGAAGCTCGTGAGCAATTCAAACGCTTTTTTCTGCATATTTCAGTAGCAATATTGGCCACGCCATATTTTGCTCTGACAGCGGATATGCGGCGTTCACGAACTCCATTCGAAAATAATTTTCTCCGCCCAATATTTGATCATGTTTGTTCACATACACTTGTCAGACTAAATTATGCCAGACCATATTTCTACCTTTATATTCGATCAAATGTTGGCCGGCTGTCAAAAGTGATGTAATTATAGTAACTATTACGTAATCCATGAATGTAAATGACTTCTTCTTCTCGTGCATACCATGAAGTAGATGTTCGTGAGACATCGATCAAATGTTGATCTATCGATATTTGGCAGATGTAGCTGCCGAACGCAGCCCTGGTGACTAAATTCTGTAAGTGTTATAGAGCACGACTAACAACTAAATTCAGAAAAACAAGCACGCCATACCTAACACCCACTGCACTAGGAGGCTATGACAGCGGCAGCCGCCCATGTATATTAATTAGATGTTACTTCGACTATTTTAAAAAGAATGTGTACTCATTGTCTTATAGTTTTGATTCGGCATTAGATTAGGGGGCGTACGCTTTGGCCAAAACTCGATGCCCGTTTCCTTTATTGATTCAATAATTGGTGCCATAATATAAATAAATAATAGAAAAAATATATTTGTTGTAAAAATATTTTGTCTCTACTAAACTATGAACAGCCTACAAAAATGTAGTTGCCAGTTTTTCGGTTGGGTGTCATTACATTATTTTCTTGTTTTTTTTTCGGTAATAGCATTCACTTAGTGCATATTTTTCTATAATTTTCAATTTTATTATTATTTGTATTATTACAACTTTACTTTAATTATTTTTTGCGTACAGATTCGTAAAGACAATAAATTTATTACACTTTTATATTAAATACACTTAAATTTACAGAAGAAAGTAGTGAATTTGAATTCCAGAAGAAAAATGCAATTACGATTTCTAAGCTCCCGCCATAACGTCATAACTAAGTGTACCTACTAAGAAGAGTTTATGTGAGAGATTTACTTAAGTAGTGCGTTCAGCGAATAAATAAATCCTTTTTGAAGAGTGAATAAAAAACAAAATAGCATTGCCCGCTTTTCTTTTTCCCGTCGAAAGTCTCAAGATTTCTCACCTCTTTCAGCTCAAAGATCTTATTCTCGTCCAATTCGGCCTTAACATTGGCCGGTATGCATAAAGCTTCCCTCGCTCTAGAAGCGGAGCGAGACCGTGACTGCTGTGGGATTGTTATTTCCGTTCCGCTTTCCGCAATACCGCTGCTGAAATAAAAGTAATCAGTGCAGTTTGAATTCTTTCAGTGTTTCGCCGTTTCCGGAATAAGGCAGTGTAATGAACGCTGATTCGGGCGCTGAGATGGAGACAATTTTTTTTTATTGTGATTGGTCTTGATTTTGATTGTATTGAGCTGTGATTGTATTATAAGTGCAGACAACATTTGAATATAGAATATGTGCTTTACGCGGCATTTTCTTCATATAGTGCAGTTCTTAAACTAAACGCAAATATTCACACTTGCAATTATAGTTCAATATGATAATAAGGTAAAGAGCAGAGAAAATTGGGCATCTTTAAAAGGATTCTATTAATTAATAACTAAACAATAAAAAAAGGAATTCATTAATCTATTATCTAAATATTCAATATTTTAAAAAATGTATAGATCTAAAACAACGTGAAAAAGCGGCGTGGCGCGGTGATCGCGCATGCGCACTGAATGGTGCTGCTACGCCAGATTTAAAAAAGCTACTGGAATATGATTATGAAAGGGAAGCTAGATTAGATTAAAATATTATATCTATGGGAAAAGGCTTAGCTTATAGTTTTTACCGGAGTCATTTTTTTTTATAAATGAATTAAGCTTTGGTATGAAGAATTTCATTATTTATTTAACCCGTATATTTTATAGCTACTCAGTTTTAAATAGACCTTAGCTTATGCTATGGGTTTTAGCTAAAGGCTGTCTATTACTCTCGTGTACCATGTAATAGATGGGAAAATAATGGGTACTCATGATTGGTCATTTATATAAGTATACCCACACATCGAAGAATCACGGATCTTTCATATTTACATACTTCTTCTTTCAGCCATGTGCGTCTACTGCTGGACATATGCCTCCCTCATATAGGGGGGATTTGCCAATACTCGCCCCGCTTGGCAGGCGGGTTGGCGAGCGCAGTATGATTTCCGATCCTCAGAAGGCGCTGCTGCCCACCTCCTGGTACGTGATCCCTTAGCCGACTCTTACGGCACCCGCGGGAAGAGATGGGGAGTACTATTCTAGACCGGTACCCCACGGCCATTGTACACGGTATTTACATACTGTAGGTATATAATATGTTTGCCTATTATCAAGTTACTGACCAGGAAACTTTGTGCCTTAAATAAGATTAAAACAATATGATTTCTTACAGGAAATTCGTTTTCACTCTGTAATTCTCTAAATTCAATATCGTCTCAGTTGTCGGCCATTTCAGATAACAATAAGTATTTTGACATCGTAAATTAATTATGTCGTCGTTTGAGATTCCTGTTACAATTATTTTGGTTCAAGAATTTCGTTTCTCCTTTGAGCTCCTGTAAAATTGCTATGATTTTATAATTAGAGAGGTATTTAAATATGTATATATAAAATTATATATGAATTTATACGGTATGTAGTATGCAGAACCATTCTTTAACAAATTGGAAATTCTCTTTTAAAATTTAGAGGTTACTCAATTTAATTTTGACTTTAATATAAAAGCTTGTATAAGTGTATTATTATAACTTATTGTATACATTTTTTTTTTCAAGTGACTTCCAAAAAGGTGGCTCTCAATTCTTACTTACTTTTTTATGTGTGTTACTTCAGAACTATTATCTATGTGAACTGATTTTGATGATTATGATCAAGTTCAGACCCCTAGCTTTGGAGTTATCCTTTATAATGCTTATTTCATTCGCCTACATTGGATGTTCTATTTATTTTAAGTTATTAAGATCTAAGATCTATGTTAAATAGGAACAAAAGCAAACAGTGAAGTTTCGAAACACCCCGTATTTTTTTTTTGTGAAAAATTGGACCAATGGGATAGTGTAAAAGGGGAGATAGCTCGATTGATGCTGACTTTAATTTTAATGTTAAATATTAAGATATTAATTGGTGACATACTATCTTAAAATTATTAATCATATATTCTTCTTTTTATTATTACTTTTGACATCTTATAATATGTACTTATTACTGTTTAACCATGACTTATTTTCCTCATTTATATTTTTAAATTTAATTTTGTAAGGTAAATGTAAGTGTGGAATCGTTTTTATCTCAATCAATAAATAATTAAAACATAAAAATTATTTTCTGTTCGTAATTTCAACTCTGAGGCTGGGCTAATAACAGTGAAATATTAACTTTTTTTTGAAATAAGTTATTTTAATGATTTCAACTCACTGCTCAGAGGAAACAGATCGCAGAAGATTTTCCTTGAATTTCTTTATATCGTCGCGCGCCGCATCCACTTCGAGGCGGTTGCTACTTCGCCGGCGCTCCCCTTTGGTCTTTTCCTAAAATAAAAAGTAAATTTGATTGGCTATAATTGGCATCTAACGTCCTATTTCAATTCTACTCAATACTATCAATGTGATGTGTTTGTTTATTGTTCACTACGATATTATTGATTTATGATTTAAAGAAAGAAGAAAGAAAGAAAATTATTTCTTGCTGACTTATATCAACACTACATACAATACAATAGAAGAAGGGCGCCTTTAGGAAAAATATGTCATCAAAACTTGAGGGTGGTAGCTAGCAAGGAAGGTAATGTACCCTATCACCATGCTAGGTTTTTTTTTTTTTAACATTCACACAAGGTCTTCAGGTCCCAAACTAGGCAGAGCCTGTACTATGGTAACCTGATGACTGATATATATACTTATACACACCCAGACACAGGTCAAACAGACATGTTTATACACACAAATGTTTGACCTGTCCGGGAATCGAACCCGGGACCAGCGGCTCAGAAGGCAGAGTGCTACCAACTGCGCCAACCGGCCAGTCAAACATAGATATAATAATTTACAATTAGTAGAAAACATTCCCTCATCAAAACTAAATACTATTAAAATATATTTTGACGGTCCCGTGGCGCAGTGGTTTGTGTCATCGACATGACTTCTGTGTCACCGCGACCCTGGGTTCGAATCCCGGCAGGGGCAAACATTTGTGCGATGAGTGTAGATGTTTGTCCCGGGTCTTGGATGTTTGTGTGATGTTATTGTGTGTGTCCATGCCTCCCGCGATACAGGGAATCCTAGTGCGGGGGTCTGAGTTTGATTAAAAAAATAATTAAAAAACATTTATATATATAATGTAGTGTTGCGTAATGCCAGAAATGAGTCCCTACTCAGCGTTATGCGAGGATTTGATAACCTTCTCGCTGATTTTCAGTAGGAACTCATTGACTGATGACTAATTTATTACCAATTGATCACAATGGAATTCTGTGTGCAGTAGTTTAAATTGTTAATTACTCGTATTAAATGCAATATTATAAATGAAATATTACTTTACACTGTTTTCACGGGTATAACTTCGCACTTACGCGTAGTCGATATCACGACCGGCAATTGTTTCGGAGGCTTCCAGAAGAAGCCGAAGAAACAGTTTAAAAGTAATTATGAACGTGAGTTTTAATAATGCAATGTTAATTTACCTTTTTCTCTGATGCATTGTGTTCGTCCATATTTCCTAGCACAACTGTCACCTTCGTGATATATTCTGCGACTGGCCTCTTACAATTCTAGCCTACATTACATTAAATATATTATCATTTAGATTAATTTACATTGCATAATCCTGTGAGATAATTATTTATTTCTGGAGAGCGGATGCACGCAGATTTCGAGATTGCGGGGACGTTCGCATCGTATAATTAATCTTAAGGCCGAAAATGCTCCTCCAGCTGAGATAAAGAGTTGCTGTTGAGTTTAGTTACGGACTCAAAAGTGTGATGTTTTTAACCGACTTCAAAAAAGAGATGGTTATTCAATACAATCGTATATATTTTTAGGTGTGTTCGCGGATAACTTCGAAAATATGAACAAATTTTGATGATTCTTTTTTTGTTTGATAATATTGAGTATACTTCCGAGGTGGACATATTTAAATTTCATCAAAATCGGTCAATTAAATTTGAGTAAGACAAATGCCTTTATTAAAATAAAACACTAATAACTAATTACCATACTGCAACTACTACAATAACATTTGAGCAATCCACTAGCTATTAGAAGCCTATAGATAACTCAAAAGTTCTAACCCGCTACCGGCTGACAGCGTGCCCAGAATGCTGGCAGCGTGCCCAGAATGCTAGCAGCATTGCCACGTTGAATTGCAATGCTTATTCGTTGAGCCAAATATGTGCCAGCATTTTCGTCACATTTTTGAGTTCGCTCCAATAACTAAAAAGTGTCACATCTTTTCCTTGTGAGTCAGTGAGCATTCTAGGTCTAGCGTGATAACATCTTCGACCACACCTACTAGTACGATGCGCTGTGCTTGCCAGTTCGGAGTCGTACCCATCCCCCCCCCCCCCCCCACAGGAAAACGAAATCACCAAAATCAAGGATTCTAATTCGAGTAAGTCTATATTAATACAGCTTCTGAAAAAAAAAAGTATAAAATATTAGATTTTTATTTTTACATATTATAAATTTGCGTTTGACAACTGTCTTACCTGATGTTAAGTGATGACGTTGTCTAGGATTTAGCACGCAAACCTAGATATAACTAAATATTTATTTATTAATTTAAAATTGATTATAAAGTTATATTATTATATTTTTATTCAGTAAGTAATTTAATCCGATCTTCAAGCTCTAAGATTTCCAGGTCAGCGAATCGCTTGTGCTCCGTTTACACGTTTCCAGTTCCCTGGAACTGAAAGGGTGGAATGGCTGACTTTAGAAGGAAACCTTCCTATTGGTGTATGTTTAGGAACTTAATTGAAACGCTAAACTCTAGCTGTTCTGTTGTATTTCTAAAATTTTACCTATACAGGCTATATGCAGAACAGCTAGCACATATATAAGAAAGAAAGAAAGAAAACTTTATTTGTAACTTAAATTACATTTAAGGCATACAGAAAATAAAAAAACGAATACAGTATAATATACGATTTTAAATGTTACAAAACAGATACATAATGTTTATATAACAGCTGATACGCATCCGGCTTCGTTAGTTTCGTATTATTTACATACTTCGTCAGCATGACGAAATATTTAGACATGTGTCAGACTACCCATGTGTATCTTTTTGACGTGATAACGTTTTATAAATTGATGAATGCCAATATGAAAAATAGAAACGTTCCGCGTAACTGTCAATGGTCAATGGCCAATGGTCAATGGTCAATGGTCAATGGTCAATGGTCAATGGTCAATGGTCAATGGTCAATGGTCAATGGTCAATGGTCAATGGTCAATGGTCAATGGTCAATGGTCAATGGTCAATGGTCAATGGTCAATGGTCAATGGTCAATGGTCAATGGTCAATGGTCAATGGTCAATGGTCAATGGTCAATGGTCAATGGTCAATGGTCAATGGTCAATGGTCAATGGTCAATGGTCAATGGTCAATGGTCAATGGTCAATGGTCAATGGTCAATGGTCAATGGTCAATGGTCAATGGTCAATGGTCAATGGACAATGGACAATGGTCAATGGTCAATGGTCAATGGTCAATGGTCAATGGTCAATGGTCAATGGTCAATGGTCAATGTCAATGTCAAAGTCAAAGTCATAAATGATTATGACGTTATCACGTAAATCTATCGTCCGTAAACCGACTTTACAGACAACCAATTTTTTTTGTTATGGGATACGGTGACGGAACAAGCAAAAGGCCCACAGGATGTTAAGTGGTAACCCCTGCCTATAGATACGTACAATTCGTATAGAACTGTGCGCATCAACCTGAGACATAAATTTGGAATGTTTTATGTGCCTGTAATTTCACCGGAAATTATACCCTCCAAACCGAAACATAGTAGTGCAAACACTACTGCCTGGCAGTACCAATAGATATGGTAGCAGTACTGCTCCCACATAATATGGTGTACTGCTCTTAAAATAATAATATAATCCTACTATAATATTATACATGCGAAAGTTTTTGTGTATGTTTGTTACTTCTTCACGCTTAAACGGCTACACCGATTTCGATGAAATTTGGTATTAAGATAGTTTAAACCTTGGATTGACACATACGCTACTTTTATCTCGGAAAAAGTATAGTTCCCGTGGGATAGTTGAGGTAGCGAGAAAAGTGTAATCCAAGCGTGTGAAACCGCGGGGCGCTACTGGTTAAACATAGTTGTTACTGTAAACTCTAAGGCTTTCACGACACGGATGACAAGTTACTCAGTAACAGAGAAGACGCCGCGAAGGAGAGTTCTACGCTCTTGTCGCCGCTCGGACCTGAACCACTGAAGATGTCGACCGCAGTGATCGACGAAACGTCTGGAACACAAGTTTCACTTAGACCACGGCCAAACAGCCCGGAAGCAATACGTACAACATAGTTGTTACTGAAAGTGAAATGAAAAACAAAACGCTCCGTTAATTATTCTTGTAAATGAACTACTAGATCAATAGCAGCTGTGTTTTCACAGGTGTACGCCAGTGAAGGGTGTTATCATCAACAACAAATTGCAGCGGTTTGGATACATCGAAATGCGGACTAGAGCCGAAGATTTGCGGGATTGCACTTAACCATTCCTTTGGCATCGGAAAACCTCAATTTATATTTGTAGGTACGATTGACGATGAGTTTGCTTTTTCTCGGAATTGGAAATAGTGCACAACTTAAACTAAGAGGGTTCACCTTAACAAATTGCATTCGTTATTTGAAATATTTAGAACTTTAAAATGGGTAGGAACACGCTTTTCCAAGTTTGAACAGGGATTTAAATTTACAAAATGGCCAGTATTTATTTATATATATTTAGAAGCTGTTAATCTTAGAATTAGAGGAGGCCTTCACCTTCACTTGAGGAGGGGTTCATGCAAACAAACTTCTATATTATTATTTAGATTAAAACAATTTTCTAAAATAAGTGAAATACGTGTCTTAAACTATGTATGTATCTTACTTTTGCATGGAATAAAAGGCTTATTATTATTATAATCTTCGAAATGTGTTATGAGTTAAGTATTTATGAGCTTGCATCCTTTACATTAAGTCATACAATTAAAAAATAATATGAGAATTGAAAAGAAGCTGAATGCAAGCCGCTTTGAACTAGTTTTGGATAGATAGATGAATCGGCTGCAATAATGAAGTATGTAGTTATTAATATCACCGTTGCTAAACATGCGTATAAAACAAGACTATTTGCAGGTTATTGCTTCTGTTACCAATTTATCTACTAGGATCAGAAAAAAGATAATGTATATATTTTGAAATTAAACTATTAGATATCAAGGTAAAATACAATCATAGCTTCATTTCGAAAGTTTTGCACGAAAAACCAGAAAACATTTGACCTAAATGTTGGGACCTGGGAGTTGGGACCAATTTGCGACATGACATTTAACGCACTTTTAGGCATGTTCCATATGTTTATTTTTTGTTAAAATGTAAGTGTTTTTGTTACTGTCTCAAATAAATATATTTTCTTTCTTTCTTTCTTAAATTTAATTTACTTTTTACACAAACCATTGCTCGGGTTAAGAAAAACATGCAGTATTTTAGAACATAAAAGGCCTTCAAGGTACCAAAATGAGCGCAGCAAATGACATCATAAAACTAAACGACTGAATTAAATTAAATGCTCCGTTTTCTTAAAATTGTGACCATTCGTACTGATTACTTTATATTGCCTCGTCTTTGTAGATCATGTTTACTGTTTCTCCGACTAAGTACGTAAAATGTAAATCCCCTGCACGTTTCGAAGATTAATAGCTACAACATTACACGTGTAAGCCGATTAGAGCAGGAAACATTAGAGCTGTAGGTATTATTAGCAAGTGGAATTTAACATTATTGTACCATATGTCTTCTTCTTCTTCTTATCCCATACTAGGTGGAGTTGGAAAAACATGTTTCATTCTCTCAATACCATTCTCTTCTATTATTAGTCTTCTCAGTGCTCTCACCTTTCATAGACATATCATTCTTCATACAGTCCATCCATACCTTCTTCGGCCTTACTCTACTTCTATATCCATTCATAATCGTGCTTAGTACTCTTTTTGTTATATGTTTTTCATCCCTCCTCATGACATGCCCATACCCAGCCAATCTATTCCTTTTTAACTTATCATTAATTGGCGCATCTTCTAAAATTCCTCTGTTATACTCATTCCTTATTTTATCCATTCTAGTCACACCACACATCCATCTCAACATTCTCATTTCTGTCACATGCATTTTTCTTTCATCAACCTCTTTTGCTGCCCAAAATTCAAATCCATACATAGGTCTCACTATGGTCTTACACATTTTGCCCTTGAGTATCAAGGGCATTCACAGATCGCATTAGTCCCTGAGACTTATCTATTATATGTACAATGATATTAGTATTCATATTATATTATTACTTATTCGGCGGAGCAATTGAAACGGCGAAAACATGCTAACCTAGGTAGTGGTTACATATTTGAACCATTTGGGGTCGAGACATTGGGCCCGTGGGGACCTGGAGCTCATCGGATTTTCCAAAATTTATCAGAGCGTTTGATCGATGCGACGCGTGACCAAAATTCTGGCACATATTTGGCTCAACGAATCAGCATTGCAATTCAACGTGGCAATGCTGCTAGCATTCTGGGCACGCTGCCAGCCGATAGATAACTCAAAAGTTCTAACCCGCTGTTAGAACTTTTGAGTTATCTATAGGCTACCAATAGCTAGTGGATTGCTCAAATGTTATTGTAGTAGCTGCAGTATTGTAATTAGTTATTAGTGTTTTATTTTATGATATTAGTTAAAAAAACTAGATCTTTGAGCGTGCCGTATACGGAAAAAAAGCTCACCTAGCTATTGATAAGACTGAATAGAACTATAGGCAAACGCACACGAGCTATTTGAGCATTTTGTGAAAGCACATCAAAAGCATTACCTATTTCTGCTTAAATGTAAAAATAGTTTGTAAGCACCAAAAACTATTTTTATACGAACTTCATAGCTTCCAGCCCGATTGCTACTAAACCAAATTAGGTGCAAAAGCTAAATTTAGGCGGTCGTTCGATCAGTGTCATTGGCCTGAGAGTAATTTTCTTGAAATATCACATGAGGTCTGTCTGGTTTTTAGATAATAATCAAATACTATACTTGCCAAACTATACTATATTTATTTATATACAGGTATATTATTTAGACATTGTATATTCTTATATATACGAGTTCATATTATTCTCATTTACATGACATTTTGTTTTTTTATTATGTTGATATGTTAATTTTTAATTTGTTGGTTATTGATAACAGAATTTTGACGTGAAAATTGATGTTTACAAATAAATACTTTGACATTGATTTTATACAAACTGATAATTAAACCTATAGTAAAAAAACAAATGAATTCGTTATTACTTACAAATAAAAAGGTTTTTATATTAATTATATTTAGTTACATCAACTTTAAATACAAACTTGTTGACCTCTCCGCTACCGCGAACAAACATGTCATAGAAATCATTCACCTATATTGTACCATGTCTGCACGCTTTCCGGCCTCAGCTAATCATTTGATACAAGGTAATATTTCCATGTTTCCATTTAATTTCCAAATGATTTCTATTCGGTGTATTCAAATATCGATTAAAAAGTTCAACGTATCATTTAGCATAATTGTGTCAGTAACTATACATTCGAGGCCTTCAATTTCAACAGCTTATGCAGCGTAACTACCATTATTTCTAGACCTTTTGAAGTCGCTACGCTTGTATGGGCAAGTATAAGAAACAAAAACGTTCGAAGATCAAAGTATTCTGGTATTATGTTTCGTTTAGGGACGAAGTCGTTTCCTCATTCATTATCGTTAACAAAAGGATTGTATTCGATTTAGATTTCATTTATGGATGCGTGATTAAGGGTATCGTATCAATCGTATGTGTCAGCACGAATCTGGGAATTCTAGGAATTTTTTGGACTCACCGAATGAAAATCGAGTACAATACAATACAATTATTCTCTATTGTACTTAACCATAAATGTACAATTAAATTACTAAAAAAAAAAACAATTAAATTACTAGTTGCGCCCCGTGTTTGTACCCACGTGTTGATGAAAACCAGTGATGATGAAAATAAGCTTAAGTGTTAACCTAGGGTATAAGCTATCTCCATACCAAATTTCATCGAAATCGGTGTAGCCGTTCGAGCGTGAAGAGATAACAGACCCTGGATAAACACAGACTACTTTAATCCCGGAAAAAGTATAGTTCCCGTGGGATAATTGAGGTAGCGAGAAAACTGAAATCCATGCGGGTGAAAGCGCAGGGCGCTACTAGTTTACAATATGTATAACATTTTTGTATCTCTTTCGGCCACCTAGATGGTACTTCACAACAGGCCATTATTTTAAAGATAAGGCCCTATTTGTTTACTATTACACACCAATAAAGTTTTTTTTGTTTTTTTTTTGACGTATTTACTCGCGCATCTGATTATAAATATTTACAACACCATTTCTATACTTTTCACGAGAAACAAAACAATTAATGATGTAAGATCTAATTAGGTAAGCAAAAATTTCACCGTTCTCATACTTAATTAAGTATGAGAACGGTGAAATTTTTGCTTATGCTTAAGTACATTTAAGATTTATTGGTGGCTTATACAGCTTCCGCTGAGATAGCTAAGTTTGCTACAAATAAAAAATCATAAAAAAGTCAAAAAGCAACAGCAAGCGTTGCCTCGAGCAGACCATTTTTCACTAGCCCGCCAAGGAGATGCTTATTTCTCTTGCAAGTATTTTTTACTTACAAAACCTCTGAAAATACACTCTCAATTTATAGTTTTTGCAGTCTGGAGTATTTTTTTTTAATATTTAACATTTAATCTAACTAGGTCTTCAGGTCCCAAACTAGGCAGAGCCTGTACTATGGTAACCTGATGACTGATATATATACTTATATACACACCCAGACACAGGTCAGTTTTAATGATATTTTAATCTGGGAAAAAAGGTAAGCAATCACTTATATTGGTAGAAGTCAAAGTAAGCAAGTAGCAAGTAGGAGCCAAAAAAAGTTTGTTTTGAGGCATGGGCAATATTGTGTTGAAATTTTATGCTTTAAGGTCTGGTTTGCACTATCAAATATTTATTGGCAGCACAAAAAAAAATGAATATTTTCAATTTAATTATCAAAGCAATTCCTTTTCATTTTCATTGTCAGCTAAACCAGAATCATGATAGTTCAGAAACAAATGAACGAAGCACAAAGGCAGACTAGTTCAATGCCCTACAGAACAAAGGTAACTCAGCAAAAGTTCTGCAAAAACAAACTTTAAACTAAACTTCATTTATTGTATGGCATCCAGGGATGCTACGAGATAAAATTAATATATCTAACTTCAGAGCTGTCGCTTGCTGCTGTTACCTAGACAGTATGAAATAGCGTGAGAGCTTACTTCATTTTTGCCCGAAGTATTTACGGGCCACAAGGGGCGCTGCGGTTGCGAAGCGTCAGTCATTTTGACACCTACCTGTTTAATAATTATTTTTTTTACATATTATAAGTTTGCGTTTGACAACTGTCTCACCTGATGTTAAGTGATGACGTTGTCTAGGATTTAGCACGCAAACCTAGAAGGTACCTATTCACTCGCGACTTGAAGACTCCAGGATTGTACATATCGGGAAACACAGACTCGGTCAACGAGTTCCATTCCTTGGAAGTACGCATTAAGAAAGTGGAAGCAAAAAGCTTCGTACGTATAGGTGGTATATCTACCATATAGCGATGGCGAATTGCCGTATATACTGTTGCATACTTGTATAGTTCAATTTACATATATCTAGTGAAGGAATATTTACACCGTACTGCTTTTACGTTAAGTGCTGAGGCATTTATGTGGCACCTTGAATTTGGTAAAAAGCTGCAACGAAATTTTGACACCTAAATTTTGGGTGGGACGACCTTTTGGATATTAAGCGTTCACTGACTTCATTTTAAAATATTCACATAATTTTAAAGTAAAGTCGGTGTACGTATATTTAACTGTCAGAATTTGGAAGGAACGTAAAATAGTAGCTGGTGAAGTTTATTTTTAAAAGTTTTTGAAGCGAAGATAGCTCAGTGGTTCGAGCGTCGACTGTCAAACTGACGGACGCTGGTTCAATTCCTACGAACGGTGTAGAAAATACCATTATCAAGTTCCCAGGATGGTGCTAGGGTACTTTTGAGTACCCGCCTGGGTACTTCACCGCTACCACGTCCGCCTCCGCCTCACTACCACCCTCAAGTTTGAAAAACTGTCACATAGTTAGTTCAGGCAGCAGTCCTTGAGAGCCAGTCAGCATTCTAGATCTAGCGTGATAGCACCTTCGCCCACATCGTCACTGATCATCAAGTGAGATAGTGGTCAAACGATTATATACAGTATAAAATAAGATAGCAGTGTGTACAGTGGGTACAGAAGCACGCCAGATTAATTAGGTTGACAAACTTTAATTTGATTATTTTGACATTTTGTAACTAAATTATTGTAGTATGTAAACTGTCTACGCTATAATTACTTCACTAGTTTCTTACAAATCCTTTTAAACGTAATAAGTAAATGGTTTGATGCGATTTGGTTAATGGATGTATCACACCAGAACTGAGAATATACCGAATGGCTCTTAAGGTCTATTGGTACTCTTTCTGACTTCTTTCTACTTGGTCATATTTTTTTAAAATTAATGTAAGGCTAATCAGGCAGTTTTTAAATAAATTCCATTACGATGCAGTGAATTTTATTACGAGTCATAAATTACTATGATTCAAAGCACCAATCAAAACTTAATTTAAAATTCAAATGACAAACGTTAAACAAAACATGTGGGAACTTTTTACCGACTTCACAAGAAAGAGGTTTCTCAATTCGACCGTATATATATTTAATATGTGTTCACGAATAACTCCGTAGTTTATTAAACAAATTTGATGGTTCTTTTTTTTTGTTATAAAGAATATACTTCCGAGGTGGTTCCATTTTAATTTCATCAAAATCGGTCAAGCGGTTATTGAGTTACACTCCAATAACTAAAAAGTGCTACTCATACCTCGACGACATTGTAGTTGCAGGTGAAGACATCGGTAGACAAACACAATGACAATTGATTCCGTGAGTAACAAAGATCACTGAAAAGGGTGAAAAAAAAGTTTAAGTACCAAAAAATGAAACCGACTTCAACAATCAAAAGTGTCAAATAACTTGTCGAAGTCGGTACTATGAACACAATATTTTGATAACAGTTACTTTTTCACTATCATGGTACCGACTTCAACGAGTTATTTCACACTTTTGAGTGTTGGAGTCGGTTCCATTTTTGGTAACGTTTTTAATGAAGACAAATTGAATATTTCAGTATAAGTCGCCGTCAAGGGAGAAAGGCTGTGACCCTCGGTCTGTCCATTTCCATCTCGCTCGCTCGCTCGCTCGCCATACAAAGGGGTAACGCGAAAACCTTAATGGGCACTATATTCATATACGCGGAGAGTTCATTTGATTCAGTTCTGTAACTTTAAAACTATATTTTATTTATATCCTTATTTTATAAGTATATAAATTAAATATATCTTTTATATATCTATAATTATATTTATCTAATAGTAAATTAGACAACATAGTTGGTATATTCAATTTCATATTTGCACCTTGGTACATATAAAACTACGACCTCCACCAGATCTTAAAATAGAGTTCGTTGACAAAGTGATTAAAAACTATGCAGAAGCTCACCAACAAAGACTTCATCATCATGTTAATGTTGAGGCAGTTATGCTCCTCGACCAGACCGATCTAGTGAGAAGACTCGAAAGAACAAAACCGTTCGAATTAGTGTAGTGTTCTGTGACAGTGTGCTAGTGTAATGTGGTTAAAATACTGCTCATAGAGAACACATGAATCAAGTGTCTCCCCCTTAAATAGAGACAATAAGAAAAGTTTTCATGGACACATTCTTAGCACATTAGCAATTTAAGTTAGTCTTAAATTAATAATTAGCTTTTTAGGCTATATTATGTTAAGAAAAAAAAAGTTTCAATTTTAACTGAAATTTTCATGTTTGATTTACGATCATTACATTAAACATCGTCACAAAAATGAGCAATCGCATACCTTGTTATCTTCAAGCCTCAGCTTCGTCATCAAAAGGTATTGGCCGTAATTTTGGCCTGGGTCAAATGTTATGACCTCATGAAGCTTTGCCTATTTGGCCTCCGAGGTTAAGCTGCTTTCGTTTTATGGCTGTGACCACTTATGGATACCGATGTTTGTCGACATGAAAACGCAATATACCACAAATCTCCGATAAGAAAACCTTTCTTATTTTCTCTTAGCTTGTAAATGATTGGTCGTTAGGGAAATAAAAGGTCCTGCTGTTTGATTCGATCGAACGAAAATCATAATAAAGGGTCTTTCAACAAGCACGGGTCGATGTTAAAATTGAACAAAGCAAGATGTGCGTGAGATATGTGTGCTAATTAATTTTATTTTTAAGTCCCATTTACGCCATCATGTATGGACTTTGTATTGTCTATTGACTGAATAAGAAACAACAGATTTGACAGATGCCTTCAAAACAAAATGGCCGCCACAGATTATTAACATCGGCCCGCTCTATTTGAAAGACCCTTTACAAGGTAAATTTCATCAATCACATCGTCACTGACCATCAAGTGAGAGTGGTCAAACGCTAGATCTATACAATATAAACAAAATATCAGAGTTTTAGCAACAAAGTTTCTCTGGATACCTTCTGGGTGCGGAACCCTCAAGGCTTGTAGCAACTAAAGTACAAAGTGAAATACTTTGTACTGTCTTATATCCTCGTAGTTCCATCAAATTATGTACCTCATAAGGTCCCATTAAAAAGCCGTCACTGACCATCAAGTGAGATAGTGGTTTAACGCTAGATCTATACAGTATAAAAAAATAGGTAATAACTCGATATTTCAATGACCAGCGCATGGATGACGTCATTTATTTAAAAAATCGGAGGTGCCCGTTTATTTTTATTCTGTATCTCATTACGGGGCAGCTTTGTGGGCGACAGATTTATTGTGCTTGTTAAAAATGTCATGTGTCACTGAGGAGAAAAGAGCATGAATGATGAGGAGCTCAGTACGCCAGAGTTGAATGATTGCTTGCAGTTCTACCTAAACCTGACCATGTTCAGTATTAAACAAACATTAAAACCTACATACAATTCAAGCGGCGAAAATTTTCTAACCTAGATAGTGGTTACATATTTGAACCGCTTGGGGTCGAGACATTGGGCCTGTGGGACCGGGAGCTCTCGGATTTCCCGAAACTTATCAGAGTGTTTGATCCATGTGACGCGTGACCAAAATGCTGGCACATATTTGGCTGAACGGAGCAGCATTGCAATTCAACGTGGCAATTTGCTATATTTCGCTTGGCGCACCGTCAATTCAAATCTGATTTTTGTCGGGTATCGTCTAAGATTAGTACACCCCATCTGTACTCTTGGGTACCTTAAGAGTTCGCTAAGGGATCGCGTACCAGAAGGTAGGCAGCAGCACCTCCCCCAGGGGGGCAGGCATATGTCTAGCACTGGATGTCCTATGGCTGAAAATAATGTAAACGAAACCAATACTAGAAATTCATAAACCAAGTTTCGGGAGTTTCGTTTAATCGTCAAGTGATTAATCAGTTATATATTGCTTACATATCTTATAACACGTATATATTTTGTCTGTAACAATATCACAGTGCAATGTTTAAGTCAATAAAAGCAGTTTATGTAAATCACTGCTCCACTGACTGCTGACCCTTGACCCAACCGTCTAGCGAGAAGCTCTTAAGATGTTGATCGAGGCTCTTCGCTATTAAGCCATTCGTCGAAACGACTATCGGGACAATGATCGTCGAGTCAACATCCCACATGGCGGTTACCTCGTGAGCTAAGTCAAGGTACTTGCTGAGTTTGTTCTTCTCAGCCTTCACGAGGTTCTCGTCATGCGGGATGGTGATGTCGACGAGCACTGCCCGGCGTTGGGACCGGTCGACCAGAACGATATCAGGCTTATTGGCAACAATAGTCCTGTCCGTGATGATAGAGCGGTCCCAGTAGAGCAACGCACGACCATTCTCGAGAACTGGCGCTGGTGTGTACTTGTAGTATGGCAGCTCGGATTCAACAAGGCAAGAATTCTTATTATTATTATTACATTTTGCCGCCTCAATTTCTGCGCGCTTGTGCGACATCTACCTCATATAAACATATAATATCATTGGGTAGAGCCCCAAAGATCGTTGGCCATAGACCCCAGACAGAATGAAGAATGTCGGTGAAATATCGATCCCCCGTTTTCCATTCCCTCTTTTGTCTATCGCTTTCGTTCATAATTTAATAAATCTTTTCCATCTCATAAATTGATATTCGTTTCGGTTCAAAGAATTTCAGGGCAACAGATTTGTCATTTTGGTCATTATTTCTGACGACTTGAAAAATTTCTTACATTTCCGTAAACAAGACAAACAAATGACTGCGTATTTTTGGTAACAATAAAAATACTCCACCGTTGTTTTGCCTTTGAGAACAACTAAAATTTGTCAATTAAAATCTTTTCTTAACCTTCAGGGCATCAAAAATAAAATAATTTTTAGTAAACAATACTTGCTTTTAATATTTGCAATCATTTGAATATATTTAACAACTCATGGGTAAATTCTGAACTAAAGTCCAGCTAAAATGATTAAGCGGTGGTCTATAAATAAAATATTGTTAAATAAATACAAATAAAACAATTCAAAGACATTCCAATGAAAATATTAAGTACACAATGGCATGGTGGTATGGTAGGGTTGCCCTTCGGCCTAGCTTCCACCTTCAAATTTATTAAACCACCATAGTGCGTTCAGGCAGTGGTCCTAAAGAGTCACTTTATGATATATAAGTTAATTTATGACCACATCGTCACCCTTCATCAGGTTGAGTATGTCAAGAGTTCAGTGAGGCACCTATATCTAATTAAAAAAATGTTTTTTTTTTTTTTTACTATTATAAGTTTGCGTTTGACAACTGTCTCACCTGATGTTAAGTAATTGTAATCTAAGGTCGCAATCTAAATAAATGGACTTGAACTAATAAATAAACGTACCCTTAATATGTAAAGTCTATCCGCCGAAGAAAAACATTTGACAGTGTGAGTTACATTTGGTGACTAAATGAACATGTATTTTTTCAATCATTTTAAGAAACAAAGAATCAACTGACACAATACTAAGTACCTGTTTCTTAAAATGTCTACTACTATCATTTGGAAAGGATAAATATTAATAAAAGAAACGGTCGAACAGTTAAACCATACTTTCATCATCATCATCATCATCTCAGCCATAGGACGTCCACTGCTGGACATTAGCCTCCCCCATTGATTTCCACAAGGACCTGTTGGAAGCGGCCCGCATCCAGCTAAAACAATTTTATTTTATTTTATTTTATTAAACCATACTTTAATAATTTTTAATTCATGAGTAGCTAATGTATGTTTTATAGCTTTGTGCGGTGAAGTGTTTTAAGTGTTTTAAGCGGTCAAGTGTTGTTTCTCGCAGAGGGATTGATAAAAAATTGAGTGTTCCCCTTGTTATGTTCAATCTTGCCGACCTTTTCTTAAGTAGCCTGGACCCTTCTCATAGAGAGGCGAGTGTTTAATATTTCTTGATTGGTCTGTTAAAATATACCCATTTTTTGGGAGAAGATAATGGATGTATGTAATTGAATTTATAAAGTAGATAAGTCTGGTTTTTAAGGATTTTTGGCTCCAAGCTTCAAATGTAGGCTACAATCACAGACTACTATGATGAGATTTCGCTTCGATCTAAAGGGCACAATGTCATTTATGTGGCTTGTATGGAAAAGACTATGATTCTTTTTTTTTAACGCGCCTATGCATTTTTTAAAATAAAATACTAATAACTAATTACAATATCAATCACTTTTGATTGATATGTAAATTACGACAGCAGTACAGCACCCATAGAAATTGTATAAGTTACTGTTTTGTCTGGCTCTAGAATGAGGAATAAAGAATTTTCCTCAGGGTAAAGACCCTTGGAAGAGTGTTTGGTATTATTTTCTGTTGTGTGTCGTTTTGTGGTTGTGAATCCACGTGAAATTTTGTAAGTTACAACTGCAAAAGTCATTGTAAGGAACAAATAAATATGCATATAATGTACCAATTACATATTTTTTACGTTTACTGTGTGAAAAATTCACACCTAAATTTAATATACCTACTGTATACACATGGCCTTAATTCTGTACCTTAAATACTATAACTTAGAGCCCAAAATACATTTTACCTTAAAAACCTGAAAATCGAAGCCATAAGTGACAATGAAAGGTGGAATCATGCTAGACCTATAGTGTTAACTGGTTGTCAAAGGCACGTGCTAGAAAGTAGCTAGCTAGCTAGGCGGGTACTGTAAAGTATTTTTCCACCATGCTGTAAATTTTAAAACCACGTTGCTTACACTGATAACTTAACCCGAGATGGAAATCGAACTAGTGTTTGGACGGTAGACAGCCAATGTTGACCCCGCTAGGTAGTCATTGTTGCTAAATTCCCAGTTTTTAGATACAGTAAATGTATTAATATTTAAATAAATAAATCATCATTATCATACCAGGCATACAACGTCCACAGCTGGACATATGCTTCCTCCATTGATTTCCACAAAGACCGGTTGGAAGCGGCCCGCCTCCAGCTCTTGCCTGCGATCTTGGTCAGGTTGTTTGCCCACCTTGTCGGTGGCCGTCCTATACTGCACTTACCAGTCCGTCCGTGCGTTCTGACCCCAATGCCCATCAGGCCTTCGTGCTATGTACTCTGCCACTGCCACTTATACTTGCTAATCCGAAAGTCACTGACATAGCTATCGGTGACTATTCATTTCTGATTCGGTCGCGTACAGAAACTCCGAGCATAGCCCTCTCCATAGCTCGTTATGCGACTCTGAACCTGTTTACAAGGCCCATTGTCAGAGACCACGTTTCAGTTCCGTATAAGTCATCAAAAAATAATTAATACCCTAAAATACTTATGCTTGAGAACAATAAGCAATGCAATTATCGCGTCTATAGCATATCTCAAAGCACGAAAGCTAGTGTCATATTACGAAGTCTCATTAGGTCACATCTAAAGCAGTCTGACACCGTAACCCTCGCTTTGAAATATGCATGACCGTAATTTCAATTAGAATCTCGACCTGCATTGAATAGGGTTGGTGCATTATATAGCATAGTTCTGACGATTTTATTCCATAGTTAAATTATTTTATAGTATTGTCCACAGACAACCTCAGTTTTCTGTGGTATTGCAAAAGTTCGTATTCAATACCTAAGTCATGGGTATCATTTAAATATTATATATATTACATATTATATATTCATAATTCTATTTAATTTAACTCTATTTTAATTTAATTTAATACTTATTTAATTTTATTGGTTAACCTATGTGTATGGGTAACCTGAAATAAATGAATTTTATTATTATTAGTATCGAAGAGCAAATCTTTTTTATAGTGTATGTGTAGCATTTGAGTACAAACTTATTTGATATTTATTGGCGGTGTGATCAAAGATGGAATGTTTATTGAATCACAGCTTAATCGAACTGTATGTTTAGGGTTGTAGCTAGCCAGCCGCACACTGACTACTACAATAAAAAAAACAAAAAATCCTTTGTGTTCAATGATGTTATACTAAAGATGACTTATATTCATACTTCATCAGTGCTCAGATTTTGTTCCTTTACGACATAAACATGCTTACTGCGACAGATAATACGGTACAAATAATATAGAAAAGGATAGCTGTATGTTTAGACTTGCGCTTGAAATACGCGTCGCAATGAAAATTACTACAATTGACTTAATTTTGCCGCCTCAGTCTCCGCGCGCTTGTACGACATCAACCTCATATAAACATATAATATCATTGTTTGTGTTACTTTGTCAATCGATACGCGTGCAAACTAGTCTGCTTGTAACTTATAGGGGAAATATTTCTACTACATTTTTAAAAAAAGTGTAATATTTAGATACAAGCCTTGTCACTGACACTAACCACTACGCCACGGCGACCGTCAAATGTCAATGAATATGGTGTCACATTCAAAATATTTTCATAGGTAAGTATAAGTATTCACAAATTGTGTCTGGAATTTCAAAAGAACAATTCATTAATTTTATCGGTTCATTTTCAGTATTACCAAGTCATAAGGTGGTAATAAAGTATACCGTTGGCTTTGTGATCGCACAAAGGGCGATTCAGGCGGAATCGACCTCAATTCTGCAGTCATGCATTTTATGTTAAATAGCTCGACGTTCATATGTGAATTTAATTATCAGTTTTTTAAATTATTTTTTTTAGCAATACAAAGAGGGAACGCTGCCAGCGTCTTGGGCACAATGCCGCAGGGGCCCGTTTTAGATTTAATTTAGTTTGTATTAAATGTTTAAGGTTTTTATTTTAAGTTAGATAATTTTATTGCTATATGTACGTTATTTGTTATAATGTGTTTCATATTATCAGTTTGGATAAGCACCTAGTAAATTTAGCGCAAGTTCTGTTTATATGACTACTAAATCAATCATTCATAAAACTCGCTGATTATAGAAGTAAAATATTATTTAAAATTTTAGTGTTTCAAGAAATTTACTTCTGTACTTTGTAACAGAAACACTGTGTACTCCGATGATGTTTTACTAAAGATGACGTATATTCATACTGCGCGGTGCTCAGATTTTGTTCCTTCATGACACAAACATGCTTACTGCGATAGATAATACGATATATATATAATACAAACAATATAGAAAAAGATAGCTATATGTGTAGACTTGCGCTTGAAATACGCGTCGCAATGAAAATTACTACATTTGACTTAATTTTGCCGCCTCAGTTTCCGCGCGCTTGTGCGACATCTACCTCATATAAACATACAATATCATTGGTGCACTCGAGATTATGCGAACCTGTATTAGGTAACATGCGTCTGCGGGCTCCCGGGCCAAGTCTAGTTTGGGGGCCCATTGTTTTCAAACTTAATTTTCTATTATTATCTAGAAATTTATAATGTTATTTAAATTGTAATGATATTAAATGAAAATAAATTATCTTATCTGCTACAACAAAACTCTCGACTAACACCGGATTCGAGCAAAGGAGTACGCTGAAAACCAGCCCTGTGTAATCTTCAAGGTTACGCAGATTAGTGCTGAGCGTACCCCTATTGCCAAAAAAAAGCAATGTGTACGTACAATGTATTAATTTACCTTTTTTGTGTTATGTGTTACGAATTGTGTTTTTATTGGCAATATTTAGGTTTTTTTTTTTTTTTTATCTTACTAAAATGAAATTTTAGTAAATAAATTAAATAAATCTTAATACACATAATATTTAAAAAAAATCTGTGTGCCTAAACTTATATATTCCTAAGCTGTACACCAATATTATGGAAAAAGCGACGGTGAAAGAAATGTTTATTCCATAAATAACGCTATTACAAACGTAAACACTCAAGCCTGTAATTTAAGTAGTAGCAGTAATAATAACACACAAATTCCCATGCATTTTTCTAAGAAATCTTGCCCCGCTATGCCCCTCTTGGTTTTACTCGCTTTGAGTTTAGGGATTCAGTTCTACGTCGTTTCAAGTTATTTACAAATTTATCGAACGAAACTAATTTGAACCGCTGGATAGCCAAATGCTTTCTGACTTGTATTCCAATATAAATTCATTATAATTAATATTGTCCCTAAACTATAAGAGTACGTTCCAACGTTTACCAGGTTCAAATCCTAATAGTAGCCGAATTTTTTCCTTTAAATAATTTGAACGTACGTTCCTCCTAGCATGATGTTAATGCCATAAAACTCTTAGAATAATGGAATGGTGCCTTCACTCGATACAATATCTTAGGACGACCAGAAGGACGGCAATGCGACATCCATACATGGTGGACGTTCCAACTTGTCGCACGAAGCGTTTTGCTTCCACATTCTTAGTGCGTACAGCTAACGAATGGAACTCATTGCCTAACTCTGTATTTCCGAAAAAATACGACCTGGGTATCTTCCAGTCACGAGTGAATAGGTATCTTCTAGGCAGGCGTGCTCCATCGTAGACCGCATCATCACTTAACATCAGGTGAGATAGTGGTCAAACGCCTGCCTATACCCAATAAAAAAAATATCAACAGCAGTGTTGGTCTATCAGTCCTATTAATAATTCATACAATAAAGGTAGATGGCGCTGAAAAAAAACATCTCTTTAGATGTAAAAGGAAGGGAAAAATTCGGACGGCTAGGAAGGGCTACCTCAGCTTAAATGAAAAGCGACAGGACGGAATTCTGTAGCCGTGGATTCAAATCCCAATAGTAGCGAAATGTTTTCCTTCAAAAATATGAACGTAATTGAAAAGTATTCCAATAAAAACATACAAACACTTAAATATTATTCTCCTTCTTCTTCTCAGCAATTAGACATCCACTGCTGGACATATGCCTCCCCCATATAGGGGGGGTTTGCCATTTCTCGCCACGCTTGGAAGGCGGGTTAGTGAGCGCAGTATGATTTTCGAGCGTCAGAAGGCGCTGCTGCCCACCTTATGGTACGTGATCCCTTAGCCGACTCTTACAGCACCCACGGGAAGTGATGGGGGAGTACTATTCTAGGCCGGTACCACCACGGCACGGTACACCTTATTATGTATACCTAAATATTCTCAACTGTTTGAATTTGTATATTTCAACACGCAAATAAGTTGTAGAACAGCTGTAATATTGTAATTAGCGTACAACTGGCATGCAGCCATCTACTGGACAAAAACGTGCCATCAGCTAATTCCGTCGAGTTCTGCAGCTGTATGCAGTAGAACTACAATCTTAGAGCACGCTATCCCAGAACTAATGGCTGTGTTATGGCTGAATAGTATTAGCCTAAAACCATTTCAAAGCTGTAATGGACGGATATACAGGATGGGGCAAATTTTTGGCCCCTTCAGGGTACCTTTTCTTTTGTAGTTATAATGATTTGTTCTTAGGAACCTTATATTTTATTTTGAAGAAAAATAAATTGCCATTTTTAGTTTTTTGAAAACAAGTATAGTTCGTCCAAAAAATGACATGTGTCAAAAAAAACAAGTTGGTCTCAATCGACTCTATTTCCAACCAGGAACACTTTTCCCAAATGTAACATACCAAAATCAAATCGTAAGTTTTGACAATAATTAAAAAAAATCCATTCCCATACATTTTCTATGAAAAAGCGAGTAAGCGAAAACAACAATGTCACTCATTCAATGGTTTTTAATTTAAATTCGTATGTAACAACTTTTTAACTTGATAGGCTAATTTTGAAGGCTATTCATATATTATATTTATATATTATATTTATTTAGAATATTTTTTCTTTGATACTGTAGATCTAGCGTAACCTAGAATGTTTACAGGCTCTCAAGGACTGCTGCCTGAATAAACTATGTGTTTGGTGACTTTTTTCAAACTTGAGGGTGGTAGGCGGTTACTCGAAAGTAGGTACCCTACCACTAAGCTAGGAATTTGGTGTTGCCTTCACCAGAAGATCGATCTGTAGATGGGGATCGAAGTAGCTTCTGGTAGTTTGACAGCTGACACTCCTTCTTAGTTCCTAGTCTCTAGTTACTTTAATTTTTAGATAAACTAGGCCACCGCTTAATTGTTGCTGACTAAAACTACATGCAAAGGCCAGCAATTGAGTAAACTTCGTCTAATATTAGAGTAAGTATTGTATGGAGTTAAACGAATTTGAATATTAGTATAGAAAGGTTACGAGCTACCTATTTGATATTGAAGAATTTTAGTCATTTTTAGCTAGTTCAAGTGATAAACTGAAATAAGATCATTTACCATCCAAAATTTGAAATGAATTTTCACCTTGCTGATGCTTTTCCAAAATTATAATTCAATATTCAATTGTTGAAGGAAAACATTGAAATACTATTGGGATTTGAACCCACGACTATAGAATACCGTCCTGTAGCCAAACCTGTGTCCGAATTTTTTTCGTCAAAATTTAGAACTTATATGTTCCACCTAGCTTGATGTTAATGCATTAAACTCTTATAAATCAATGTCTTTATAGAAGTATAGTGAAATTTAATGAGAATATGATTAAATTGAGTGTATATGATTATAGTAGTTTATGAAACTGTATCATAATAAGGGTTCTTAAAACACGAGTGTAATTTGAAAAAACGTAGGGGAATTTTTTATAGCATTACACGAGTGTTTTAAGACCAAATTATGTGCAGTTTAATAACTACTAATCTCATAAAATATATAATAAAATTTACGTTAAATTGCAGCATATGTTTGCATTTATTTTTAAACGTTTAGCGCCAAAATCCATTTGCAGGTCACGCATGCGTGTTGCGCCGCGTTCACAGACTACAATTATGTAGAAAAACTGCATTGCAACCTCCTTCGTCTAGCTGAAGTTGAATCTTAATGGTAAAAATATAACATTTCGATACAGTTTTCATAGAAGAGGTGTATCATGATGTAACTTTTTAAATTTATTTTGAAATATTGTCTATAAAGACATTCAAGTTCTGTTTTTGATTTTTAAATTAATTTTTAATTTTTTGTGTCTGGGTGTGTATATGTATATAAGTATATATATCAGTCATCAGGTGATCATAGTACAGGCTTTGCCTAGTTTGGGACCTGAAGACCTTGTGTGAATGTTAATAAATAAATAAATAAATCTTTATATTTCAGTATGAGATTAGATAAAACTATTTGCACAACTGGCAAGATCAATGTATTTGCCCCTACAATGTCTTAGTAAAAATATGCATTCCAAATTTATGTTTATAGATACCATTTGTTTTACAATAAGGGCTATAATAGCACTTTCAGCTCTAGCACTATTCTGGCTCAAACTGCAAGCATCGCAGGATACATTCGTAGTTTGTTATGCATACGATTGTTAAGCTCGTTAGCTCGTCGCTTTCTCTTTTTGTGCATGAAAATGCATTAATTATGCATGTTATGAATAAAGACTGATTACTGTTGGAACAAATTGTTGCAGTTAATTTAAATACATTCAAGGTACTGGTGGCAATAATAAACACACACAATTACATAGTTGAATAAATCAACTTCTGTCCTGCTTATCTGTGGAAAATAATTAGACACGGTCTTAAAAATTGAGAGGAAGGCTGTGGTCTCTGCCTACCCCTTCGGGAAAGAAGCGTGAATATATGTATGTATGTAGACGGTATGTATGTCTATGCAAAAAAAAAACAAATACAGATATTAAAATTGTACAAACAAAGTTGTCTATGCATGGAATTTCATGTCATATGTTTTTATGAAATAATATAATAATAATAATATGGGACAACATTCACACAAGGTCTTCAGGTCCCAAACTAGGCAGAGCCTGTACTATGGTAACCTGATGACTGATATATACTTGTATACATACTAATATATTTACTTATATACATAAACACACCCAGACTCAGGTCAAACAGACATGTTCACACACACAAATGTTTGACTGGTCCGGGAATCGAACCCGGGACCAGCGGCTCAGAAGGCCAACTGGCCAGTCAATAAATAGATGTCAAAGAAGCATACAGGCTGGTTGATGGTAAGCGATCACCATCGCCTATAGATATCTGTAACACTGGGGGCAGTTCGATATGTTAGCAGTCCTTTTTACGACTCTATTAACTCTCCTTTTGATGTATCTCATATAAAGGCTACTTGGGAACATCGAGGGAGGAAGCTCGTTTCACATTTTGCATATATGATTTGACAGTACTTCGAAGGTAATATGGTTTCATCTTTCAATCAATGATTACTGTTATGAAAAGAAAGTAGGTATATCAATGATGTTTTACTAAAGATGACGTATATTCATACTGCGCGGTGCTCAGATTTTGTTCCTTTACGACATAAACATGCTTACTGAGACAGATAATACGGTACAAATAATATAGAAAAGGATAGCTATATGTTTAGACTTGCGCATGAAATACGCGTCGCAATGAAAATTACTACAATTGACTTAATTTTGCCGCCTCAGTTTCCGCGCGCTTGTGCGACATCTACCTCATATAAACATATAATATCATTGAGGCATATGCGATGAAAATAAGAATACAAGCGGTATCTTTATTTTACCTCATAGGGCTCTATTATTTATGTCATCATCATCACCATCATCATCTCATCCATAGGACATCTACTGCTGGACATATGCCTCTAAATCCAGCATATTGCATATTTGCTTCTTGACCTCTATTTATAAACATAAACCGAAAAAAAATATGAAATTATACATACCTGGGTAATGCTAAAGAACATTATATAAAATAAAACAATAATAATTAATTACAATACTGCAGCTACTACAATAACATTTGAGCAATCCACTAGCTATCGGTAGCCTATAGATAACTCAAATGCTCTAAGGGTTGGGGTTTTACGGGGGGGAGGGGGTCAAGCCGAATCTCACCCAAACTCACATGGGGGAGGGGGTGGGTTCGACAAATACTCACGTATTTTTTTTCCGCAAGGAACATTGTAACGTAGCGAGAAAACTGGCATCAATTAGGTAAAAATATTTTTTGTGTGGTTCTATACCACGATATTAATAATCTCAAATAACAAATCCTGATTAAATCCAGAAAAACAAGGACATATTCATTTATTTACATTAAAAATATGTATTTTCAAAAGTCTCACGTGAGATTATGGGTGGTGGGAGGGGGTCTAGCAAAATCTCACGACATCTCACCAATGGGAGAGGGGGGGTCGAAAAATCACTAAAAGTACCTCACGTAATTTATGGACGCCCCCTAACCCGCTACCGGCCGGCAGCGTGCCCAGAATTATTATTATAATATACCATGACTTTACATCATTATTATTATTTACTTTATTCAGCATTGCAATTCAGCGTGGCAATGCTAGCTAGCTAGTAGCCATTTTTTTGAAAAAGAAGAGAAATATCTCTTCGTTTTCAAAAAAATGGCTACTAGTTGGATCTGAACCAACGACTACAGAATACTGTCCTGTACTACAGCGGTATTCACATTCCCCTTTACCCATCAACAAAGAAGTATATAGGTCAAACACAATAATCCAACGTTACTGTCATAATATTTTATCGTGAACTGCCTAAGCAATATATTTTTGAACTCATAGAAATAATATACGAATTCCTCAGTGAGTTTCCTTCGAGATATTAGTTTGCTTGTCTCATGTGTAAATTTATTTCATGTAATTCGTACAGCTCCTGCTTTCTTGGGCATAAACTGGGCATAAATTGTACGAACGCGTTAGTGGTTGTGAAATACACGACCTGCCTTTTAGCCCCCTTACTTATAAACGTTGAATAACCTCTGAATAGTTATTCAGTGTTTTGTCTTTGTCGCTTATATGACAGTTTGACGTTGAAAGAACGGAACAAAACACTGAATTACTATTCGCAGCTTATTCAACGTTTATAAGTAAGGGGGTAGATCTTTATTTATATCACTTACAATGGTAATTGATGTGAGGGGGGGGGGGGGGGACGGTTCAACAGTGTTATGTGTTTACACGTTAACTTAAAACTTAAACTTAAAGTTTTAAAATTAAAATTTGAAAATTCTATTCAAACCTGACAAAAAACCGTTATTTAATTGTTTTCAACAGCTTAAACAAAAATGACTAAAATATGCCACTAAAATAGTTAGGGCATAGAGTAAATAGGGATAAATGTTACTCTAAAACAATATGGACAGAAAATATATAAAAATGTAACTACACGTAACAGATCTGAATAGGATGTCTGTTTTACTACAAGTAAACTTTTATAGTGCCCAAATTCTTTTATTCCATATTTCTTTCATAAAAAAGACACAAAGATTTATTTGCTGACGCGCGGGCGTCGTAAACCTTATCTTGAGTTGGATCGCCGCAAGTAACTACTCACCGCTCCAAAAGGGTCAATTTACTGAACTTTCAATAAAGATCTCATTGATTTCAATAGGCCATAATACCCCTCCCTAATACCCGTGACTTTATCGTGGGTCTCTTTCATATTTCCCTAAATTTATACGGGTTCGCCTTTGCGGCTCTCTGACAGTTCTTTTCGCATATTCCGATTGGATTGAATTTATTCGCCTCAACCTACGCCGATATTGGACCATTCCGGATTTAATATTCAACCGTATCGGATATTCAAAATAATGGAATCGTTTTAGGTTTAGTTTCCGGGGAAAAACTAGCTATTGTAATTTTTAGATTTTCGCGATTCGAACACATTGTTATTAAATCAGTGATTTATTTGCGTCGCGGCGGTTTTCGCACTGAAAAAACTAAAGATACTGTCAGTGTTGTGTGTCGTGACAACCCTGTGCTTTTGCAGGGCTGTGACAGCCCTACAGTTTAATAAGATCAAAAGTGGGTAGTTGGCGAAACTACGCGCTCTCGCCGATATTGCCACCCGCATTTCTCCAGTCTTCTCGTGACCACGACCAATGCAACTTGGTCGAAACGTCGAGGTAAATAAATTATTAAATGTTTTTCTCGCGATCAAGCCCCGTTTGATTTAATAACAAAAACTAGCTAGATTGCCATTTGAGTTGAGAGTGTATTTTTTTTTATTATGGGATAAGGTGATGGAACAAGTTAAAGGCCCAAAGGATGTTATGTGGTAATCTCTGCTTATAGACAGATACAATGCACTAGTTGTTCAAATGTTATCAATAATAAAATTGATATTCCGCTAAAATAACAGTTTCATTCGATTGCATTGTAGATAATTGAATTGCGGTAGAAAATAGATCTGTGTAGCCATTACAATTATACTCCAAATCGAATAGCAAAACTAGAAAAAAAACGACGATTCATTGACAATCTATGAGCAATGTGTTAAGAGAATTGATTCCCTGTAACATCACTGGAAACCATACCCTTCAAACTGGAACACAATAATGCGAACACTACTGCCTGGCGGTAGAAATAGATGTAGTGACAGAACTTCCCCGGACAAACTCTCACATAGAGTGCTGCTGCTCTTGATTTAGAAACGAAGAATTGAAACGATATAATTAACTTCTACTCTTCTCATATACATATATGTACCTATATATGTATATAATAACGACTGGTACTCAAAGGCAAATGCCGAAATACTTTGGATGTTTGTGGCAAGATTTGAAACTTATGATGGGCAAGAATGTTCTATACCTCCAATAATAGTAGCCTAAATCACGATGTTATCTTCATTGAAAGTTCGAGTCTTTTTTGAGATACGATCTAACGACTGTCTAACTAGCTAGCAACACTTACACTTGACTATAATCACCTTAGAAACATAGGATAGCATTCGATATCAAACTTGAAGATATTTTGTTCGATAGAAGGCCTTTATTAAAATAAAATACCAATAACGAATCAAAATACTACAGCTTGTATAAAAAAACTTGAGCAATTCACTAGCGGCCCTAAATCCTACTGTTACCTGTTAATAACACGAACTAACTAAAATTCTTCAAAATGGAATAGCTCGTATTTTATTTACGCTAAAATTCAAATTCGTTAAACTCCATACAAATATTATACGAGTTTTATTCCACTACTGGCTAACTGCGGGTAGTTTTAGTAGGCACCAAATAAGTGGCGACTGATGAGATGATGATGATGAGTCTAAAAAAACTGCAGTGCAAACTCCTTGGACCAGCTTAAAAAATGATTAAAATGATACAGTTGTCCATAGAAGAGCTGTACAATAATGTATATTTTTTTTAATTTCTATGGTTTGTCTGTAAATTAATCTTGGACTACGTTTAACCTTTTCAAGTTCATCAAAAGTTTGTATGCACGATGATATTACAAGTTTATAATGTTAGTTTTAAATATTCTATGGTACCTACTTAATATAAATATTAATATAGAACGCATTCTGTGCTACATTCCGTATTCCATTGAGATACATAGGTATGCACGCACAGTAATCCAGATATTTGGTGAATGCTGAGCATTCTAGGTCTAGCGTGATAACATCTTGGACCACATCGTCTTTGACCATCAAGTGAGATAGTGGTCAAACGCTAGATCTATACAGTATAAAAAAATGCTTTGTAAATATACGTATTATCAAAATATATATTCCTCAAACCTATTTTTTTTTATCACACTCAGACGCCCGCATTAGGATTCCCTGTATCGCGGGAGGCATGGACAAACACAATCACAGCACACAAACACCGGGACAAACATCACATCTACACTCATCGCACAAATGATTGTCCCCGGGATTCGAACCCAGGGTCCCGGAGACACAGTAGTCATGTCACTGACACTGACACTGCGCCACGGCGACCGTCAAACCATGTTGGACTTCGGAAAGTACCTAGGTATATGAAAATTTGTAAATTGACATAATCATATAAAACATTTCCTCAAGTCGCATCTCTATTTGCAACTTGTTTCATCGTCGATTGGAGCTGTGTAACTTCGGAAGTTGAGCTGCAGTCGAGCACGGCTCAAACGTTATGCATGATGAGCTGACAACAGTTCACAGTTCGAACATGAACTGGTTTAACTTATGGTTAAACAGTGATTAAGAACCAGATAATAAGGACAAACTTTTTCAAGAGAACCACATATTGTAGGTACAAGAATTGTGCAAAATTGCGCAATTTGTGTGCTGTCATTGTGCGTGTTCATGCCTCCTGCGACACAGAGAATCCTAGTGCTGGGGTCTGAGTGTGTATAAAAAAATAATTAATTAATAACACAATAACACATTTTTGTCAAGAGCTTCCTTTGACTTGTAATCGTTATTTTTAAGTGAATAATAAACTTATTAATGTGGAAATTTAAATGTGAAAAAAATAATTATCTCTGATCTATCTTTATGTTACAAACCAGTAATTATTACTTTTTTTTTAATGGGGATAAACAACTTCAATATGTTTATTGAAAACCAAATTTCTCAATTGATTTTACCACACGTGAAGCATGACCTCCCAAAAAATAATCATCATCAAAATCCGATTCATACTTGCCGGAGTAATCGGGAAACATACTTAAAAAATAAGATTTCGACGATACGAGAACCTCCTCCTTTTTAAGTCGGATAAAAAATAACAAATAAAAATCCTAAAATATTCCCAGAAACACCCCCACTCATACAGAAAGAGAGAAAAATGCGCACAAACAAAAAGAAAAAATAATCAGAGAAGTGATGACTGCGTCTAGCAATAGTGATGGACTAGGTATAGAATGTAAATCCTTTTATTGGCTGTAAGTTTAGGTGAATTATTCAACAAATGTTAAATTAAGAGTCTGTGGGTTTTGCGCAATGATGTTTTACTAAAGATGACGTATATTCATACTGCGCGGTGCTCAGATTTTGTTCCTTTACGACATAAACATGCTTACTGCGACAGATAATACGGTACAAACAATATAGAAAAGGATAGCTATATGTTTAGACTTGCGCTTGAAATACGCGTCATAATCAAAATTACTACAATTGACTTAATTTTGCCGCCTCAGTTTCCGCACGCTTGTGCGACATCTACCTCATATAAACATATAATATCATTGGTTTTGCGTAATAAATAAATCCTACTAATATTATAAATGCGAAAGTTTGTATGTATGTTTATTACTTCTTCACGCTCAAACGGCTACACTGATTTCGATTAAGTTTGGTATGGAGATAGTTTAAACCCTGAATTAACTACTTACATAGGCTACTTTTATCCCGGAAAAAGTATAGTTCCCGTGGGATAATTGAGATAGCGGGAAAACCGTAATCCACGCGGTTGAAACCGCGGGGCGGTACTAGTCAATAAATAAATTAAAATCTACACACATCTAGGTCCTAGATTGTAGTTGTAACCAAATTATTTGTGCACCACCTGTAATAGATTACCGCATAACTCCGAACCAGTTCCGCACCACTGCCAGTTCGTGATAGCACACATGACGTATGACCGCGTTTAGCCAATCCCACCGTCTAGTTATTACCGACTACCGTCAATTCGGTACGATTTGAATTTATTTGCGACGAGGACGGTGCGCGGTGTGCCAACCAAAATCCGGAGATTACATGGCTATAATAACAGTACTGCGGTGTGTTCGACAACTTGTATCGGTACTGCGTATGTCGGAGATGTTCATTTTAATAGTTACGTTCATAATATTTGAAGGAAAAATTCGGCTGCTAGTAGGACTTGAACCCACGACTACAGAATATCGTCCTGTCGCTTTGTCAAACTAAGCTATAGCCGCCACTACCACTAGCGCCAAATTTCTTCGTCCCTTTACTACTTGAGGTAGTCCTTTGCGCCATCTACCTTTAATTATATGAACAATTGACTGGCCGGTTGGCGCAGGTGGTAGCACTCTGCCTTCTGAGCCGCTGGTCCCGGGTTCGATTCCCGGACAGGTCAAACATTTGTGTGTATGAACATGTCTGTTTGACCTGTGTCTGGGTGTGTGTATGTATATAAGTATCTATATAAGTATGTATATAAGTATATATCAGTCATCAGGTTACCATAGTACAGGCTCTGCCTAGCTTGGGACCTGAAGACCTTGTGTGAATGTTGTCCCATAAAAAAAAATAGGACTGATAGACCAACATTACATGACCCCTTATTTGCCATCCTGCTTTACTCATGCTTTCTTAACCGATCAATTGCGTTAAGTTCCTCGGTCATACATTGGATGGATGACGATATTTTCAAGAGAGTATTTCGTATATACTGTCGCCATCGGAAAGCTGAATCATATTCAACCAGATCGTCTTACAATTAAAAAAGTGCGATAAAAATTTTACGTTATTGTTTTGTTTGATTAATTTTACACACGACGCAAATCGTCTGTACATGAACAGCGTTACAATCCCACGTTACCCTTAAAACGGAGCCTTTGAAACGTTGATTAATATTAATGATTTCCTTTGGGAACTAATTTGAGTGGATAATGGATCTTTTGTATGTTATCTGATGAAAAAGTAATTTATAGCAACCTTCGATTACAGTACAGACAAATTAGAATGTAGAAAGTGGGCCGCTTATCTATTAATCACTATTGAATGTATAGTAGCCATTCTGTTCCACTTTTATTTATTTATTTATTTATTTATTTACAAAATCCACAGCCCTTTATAAACAAATTATTGTACAAGTAGCTTACACCTAAGGCCAGATTTACATTTTACTGATGTAACTTATGTATTTATAGACTGTCATAGTATGTGAACTAGTAGGTTTTATGTTTTTTTTATACACTCGTGCATTTTCATGTACACTATAATAACTTAAATAAAATAATTATGTAACATATATTTAATACTAGCTGAACAGGCAAACGTCGTGCTGCCATAAAATTTATCGAAATGTCAAAGTGAATTATTATTCATTACATAATTATTATTATTGACGTGAAGGTCAATGAATATTCTGGCAATGTGTTCAAAGTAGTCGAGAATTATTTTGTGACAGGTGGTTGCGAGGCCGATATAGATTTTTTTTGCTGCGTTGGTTCAATGTACTATCCAAAGTATTCGCAGCATTTTTCTCATCAACCACACCTCGAAAGCATCGATGCGATTGCAGTCGGAAGTAGATAAAAGAACGCGGCTTTAGACTCAAATAGTATATGGTATTAATTACAGTATAGCAAATAGTATTAAGTTCCAAGCTACAAAGAAAATACATGCGTTACTAAATCAAAGCAAATCCCGCCAATACCAAAGGATACAGTTGGCATCTTCCGAACTCGCAACTGCGAGGGATTCCATGCGAGTACTCACAAAGTAAAAATATTTTTCTAGAACTAAGTGAACTGAAAAGGCTTGTGGAAATTTCTCAATGAAATACAGGCTTACAGAAATTTCTCAATGAAAAACAGATAATATACTTTTTTTGACGTGATAACGTTTTATAAATTGATGAATACCAGCAACACTCATGAAAAATAGTAACGTTCCGCGTAACGTTCCACCTGAGTTTTGTATTACATAAAATAATCAAAGTCAAAGTCAAAGTCAAAGTCAGTCAAAGTCAAAGTCAAAGTCAGTCAAAGTCAAAGGCAAAGTCAAAGTCAGTCAAAGTCAGTCAAAGTCAGTCAAAGTCAAAGTCAAGGTCAAAGTCAGTCAAAGTCAAAGTCAGTCAAAGTCAAAGTCAGTCAAAGTCAAAGTCAGTCAAAGTCAAAGTTAATGTCAAAGTCATAAATGATTATGACGTTATCACGTAAATCTATCGTCCGTAAACCGACTTTACAGACAACCAATTTTTTTATTGGAAATTCTCGTGAGTCTGACACATTATTATATGGATGTATTATCCAGCTTTACTCACGTTTATGATCGCGGCGACCACATGTGATCGGCAACCACGGCGCCCGAAACTTAGGTCGAAACTTCGACTATAAACGTGAGTAAACCCGGATAATGTGGTACTACAATTGTTTCAGCTTCTTATGGAAGCCTTCATCCGACATCCGGATGCCGTGACATCCGATATGTAATTTAATCAATTATTCATTACAAATCATTCAGACAGATTAATAAATATATAAATAAATAAATCATGTTTCAAGCGAAAATTAATTTCAATATCACAAATTAGTAGAAACTTTACTACTTAAAAATATTTATATATCCTACTAATGCTATAAAGGCGAAAGTTTGTGTGTATGTCTGTTACTCTTTCACGCTCAAGCGGCTACACCGATTTCGGTGAAATTTAGTATTGAGGTAGGTTAGAAAGAAAAGACAGCAAACAACGACTGGATGAGAACAGCCCAAGATAGGAAAAAGTGGAATGAGATGGACGAGGCCTATGGTCTCGAGGCGGCGAATGAATGAATGAAATAACTTTATTTGTAACATTTAAAGTAAAAATAACAAAATTAAATAGGTTATAGTCTATAATATATACGCGTATAGTCATCGAGAGGTCCTTAGTTAAAATTATGAAATAAGAAAAACAAAAACAATGTTCTATTATTGCTAAGGAATTAAAGAGGCTTAAATAAATTAAATATTGGTAATCCCTTCTCGTACATAGTGTATATACGCATTAATATCAATAATGATATTTAGAAAGCTAAAAATAAAAGCACTGCCACGAAATTTGGCGGTATTCTAACACAATCACACTAACGCACTTGTCACACTAATTTTATAACAGTGAAAGTTTATTTGTTGTTTGTATGTTTGTTACTCCTTCACGCTGAAACGGCTAAACGAATTCGCATGAAGCTTGACATTAAAAAAAATATATACAGTCGAATTGAACCTCTTTTTAGAAGTCGGTTAAAAATAGTTTATACTCTTAAAAACACATAGGTTTATTATACCCGATAAAGTATAATTCCCGTGGGATAGTTAAGGTATAGTATATATATACTATACCACCACCCGCCTGCCAAGCGTGGCGAGTATTGGCAAATCCCCCCTATATGGGGGAGGCATATGTCCAGCAGTGGACTTCCTATGGCTGAGAAGAAGAAGATATATATAAGGTATAGTATATGGTATATATAAGTATGAAAACCGTAGTCCACGCTGGCGAAACCGCTGGGTGCAGCTGCTTTTTAACCGACTTCAAAAAAGGAGGTTACTCAATTCAACTGTTTTTTTATGTGTGTTCGCGGATAACTTCGTCGTTTATGAATGTGATTTTGAATTATGAATGATTTTAATGATTCTTTTTTGTTTGATAGTGTATACTTCCGTGGTGGTCCCATTTAAATTTCATGAAAATCTGACAAGCGGATTTTTTAATTACACTCCAATAACTGAAAAGTGCGTCACATACCTCGAAGATACTCTTATAGTTGCAGTTGAAGACATCGATGCACATACACAATAACAATTGATCCCGTGAGTAGCAAAGGTCACTGAAAAGGGTGAACAAAAAATGTTTACCAACTTCTCTACCGTCTACTACACTTTTGAGTGATGAAGTCGGTTCCATTTTTTGGTAAAAAAAATTATAGAAATAAGTTTGAAAAAAATTCAGATCTCTGAAGAAAAATACTACAAAAGTATCTGTGTTGCTTTTAAATTCTGAAATACTAAGAATACCTACTTGTAACGTAAATATTCCTTTAAAAGTATCTGAAGTTATTACAGGACTTGTTTAACAGAATTCTAGGAGCAAAGAATCCTTAAGAATGCGAAGTTCTGAACGAGCCTCAACCTTAATGAAGGAATTCCGTTTTATTATACTGGAGTGGCCGCTGTCTCATCCATCTTATACCCACAAGAGGCCTCATAGCAATTGAAAAGACAAAACTGAAAACTAACATAGACTTTTCGGGACCACATTATTAGAAAAGACGTATAGACAGACACGTCTTTGCGTTTTCTTAATCTTAAAGAAGATGCGTATGGATTTTTTCTAATTTAATTATTCATTCACAACACACTAAGACTTGTCATATTTGACCTGAAGGACTAAGGGAGCGTCCATTAATTACGTGAGGTGTTTACGGGGGGGAGGGGGTCAAGCCGTATCTCACCCAAACTCACATGGGGGAGGGGGTGGGTTCAACGAATACTTACGTAATTTTTTTTTCCGCAAGGAACATTGTAATGTAGCGAGAAAACTGGGATAAATTAGGTAAAAATATTTTTTGTTTGGTTTACTACAATATTAATAAAAATAGCAAATCCTGATTAAATCCAACGAAATATATAACCACATATTCATTTATTTACATTAAAAATATGTGTTTTCAAAAGTCTCACGTGAGATTATGAGGGGTCCAGCAAAGTCGCACATCTCACCAAGGGGAGATGGGGGGGTTGAAAGACGCTAAAACTACCTCACGTAATTTATGGACGCCCCCTAAGGAATGTTTGACAGAAACTGAAAAAGTTTTAAACTTAAGTATTGATAAGATAATCGGCTCATTTATTATCCATAAAATCACTTTTAGCTTTCACTTTCTCTCCAGTTATTAATAATTTGTGATGTAAATTTGTATTGTGGCAAGCAGCTGCAGAGGCCATAATTTCAGAAGAAGAAGAAAATAATCGCCCCCAAGATTTAAAAACTTAATCCCGCGACTCTCAGTAGTCCCCATGGTGTATTTTACAGAAATTGTTTCCCTGAAATATTTTGTTCACAGCAGCGGAGCATTTAATCAAAAACAGATCAGAATTAAAACCTTATTCACAGGTTTTAGTTCTGTCAAAATACCGTTCACAAAATTTTGTCCGCGGTATTTCAAACTATGATCATTTGTAAGGTTAACCCGTATCACTCAAGTGAAAGGGTCGCTTTCAAAACAAAACTAACTATTTACAGAAATTAAATTTTCGTCTGTTTTCTATACAGCCAGTTCTAAAGGTATAGTTTAATTTCCAAGCTTTTCAACTAAAACATTCGCTTCCATTTTAACTCACTGAGATTATAATTGAGCTTAAATTTTGCTAAATTAATAATAAATAGACACTTCTCTTCTTCTCTCAGCCATGTGCGTCCACAGCTGGACATATTCCCCCCATTTAGGGGGGATTTGCTAATACTCACCACGCTTGGCAGGCGGGTTGGCGAGTGCAATATGATTTCCAATCTTCAGAAGGCGCTGCTGCCCACCTTCTGGTACGTGGTCCCTTAGCCGAATCTCACAGCACCCGCAGATGAGATAGGGGAGTATCCTAGGCCGGAACGACCTCGGCCATAGACCAAGACTATAGACACTAGAAGTGTGGTTTATTTTTCTGAGTATTTGAATACAGTACTCAGAGTGCATACGCCCGGTTTAAAATTGTATTCACAGAGATAACGTTATATACACGCTACCAAAAATAAACCGCAAATTGTACGCAATTGTACACCACCATCAAATGGCGAACGTCAATTGGACAACTAGAGAATGGAATACTACTGTGATTGGTCAATTGAATTTGACGTTAGCACACACGGTGCACTACCTCGTTTTCTTGAACACCGTATTCACGCTATAAAAATGCTACAAATGACGTCACATGTCATATTTTGAACCGACTTGTAGCGTGAATAATTCAAATACTCTGAATACTCCGAGTTTTAAACCACAGCATAGGTAGGTACTTTATGTAATCATCTTAGTCAACTTGTGGAACAGTTATCCTATAGATTGGGTTCTTTGAACCGAAAAAATAATCGGATATAATGTACTTACAAATTGACCACGTCATAAACATCATGAAAATCAATTCAGTATTACTCTTTCATTAAAAAAAAATCAATATTGAAAAATTTCCAAGGATGGATAATGGATAAATTGTTGCCTCACAACTCTGTCATTTATGAACCAATTTCAATAACTATTTCTTCAAAAAGGACGATACTTCCAAGGTCAAATGCAAAAATGTCATTGAAATCATCCGCTGATCTTCTCGTTATTTTTAAGATAATGTTGATGTATATACCTACTTTTATTATGTAATTCAAATATTGTATTCATTTACTTAAGACCCAATAAAATTAAATAATAATATAAAAAGACATGTGGCTCTCGAGGACTGCCGCGGTAAAGCTATTGCATAGCATTTTTTATCAATTTATGCAATTAATAACTTATGCAGTAACGCCGATACAACCAATGCCACCTAGAGGCGAGTTGCTGAACTAAATAGACAAGCATGATATTTTGAAATTGTCATTAAAAGTTCTGCTATTCATCGATAGATGGCAAAACTAAAAAGTATTACCGCTGTGCCAGTCGGAGTGGGGTGTTAGGTTATTTTCGTTACGGAATTTCTGGATTCGGTCTCCACGCTCGAGGCCCGCGATAGAAGCTATGCAATAGCTTCATAACATAATTGAATAATGTTGTAATAAGATATGATAATAATGTGATTAAATAAATTTATAATTTGTATGGGTATTGTATCCATAATTTGCACGCCTTGAAGGTTCGGATATAGCCCCACATCATTTCAACATAAGACCTGTACCTGACCTTTAATGTACCTATTTTATTTTTTACACCCAAAACCCCGCACTAGGACTCCCTGTATCGCAGAGGCATAGACACACACACAAAACCACAGCACACAAACACCCAAGCCCCGGGACAAACACCTACACTCATCGCACAAATGTTTGCTCCTGCCGGCTTTCGAACTCAGGGTCCGGGGACACAGAAGTCATTTCACTAACCACTGAGCCACGACGACCGTCAAACACAATATCTGGCAAACAAGTAATTTTGGTTTGATTTGATTTAATAAGTAGTGGAATATATATAAACAATATGGACAGAAAATATATAAAAATGTAACTACACGTAACAGATCTGAATAGGATGTCTGTTTTACTACAAGTAAACTTTTATAGTGCCCAAATTCTTTTATTCCATATTTCTTTCATAAAAAAGACACAAAGATTTATTTGCTGACGCGCGGGCGTCGTAAACCTTATCTTGAGTTGGATCGCCGCAAGTAACTACTCACCGCTCCAAAAGGGTCAATTTACTGAACTTTCAATAAAGATCTCATTGATTTCAATAGGCCATAATACCCCTCCCTAATACCCGTGACTTTATCGTGGGTCTCTTTCATATTTCCCTAAATTTATACGGGTTCGCCTTTGCGGCTCTCTGACAGTTCTTTTCGCATATTCCGATTGGATTGAATTTATTCGCCTCAACCTACGCCGATATTGGACCATTCCGGATTTAATATTCAACCGTATCGGATATTCAAAATAATGGAATCGTTTTAGGTTTAGTTTCCGGGGAAAAACTAGCTATTGTAATTTTTAGATTTTCGCGATTCGAACACATTGTTATTAAATCAGTGATTTATTTGCGTCGCGGCGGTTTTCGCACTGAAAAAACTAAAGATACTGTCAGTGTTGTGTGTCGTGACAACCCTGTGCTTTTGCAGGGCTGTGACAGCCCTACAGTTTAATAAGATCAAAAGTGGGTAGTTGGCGAAACTACGCGCTCTCGCCGATATTGCCACCCGCATTTCTCCAGTCTTCTCGTGACCACGACCAATGCAACTTGGTCGAAACGTCGAGGTAAATAAATTATTAAATGTTTTTCTCGCGATCAAGCCCCGTTTGATTTAATAACAAAAACTAGCTAGATTGCCATTTGAGTTGAGAGTGTATTTTTTTTTATTATGGGATAAGGTGATGGAACAAGTTAAAGGCCCAAAGGATGTTATGTGGTAATCTCTGCTTATAGACAGATACAATGCACTAGTTGTTCAAATGTTATCAATAATAAAATTGATATTCCGCTAAAATAACAGTTTCATTCGATTGCATTGTAGATAATTGAATTGCGGTAGAAAATAGATCTGTGTAGCCATTACAATTATACTCCAAATCGAATAGCAAAACTAGAAAAAAAACGACGATTCATTGACAATCTATGAGCAATGTGTTAAGAGAATTGATTCCCTGTAACATCACTGGAAACCATACCCTTCAAACTGGAACACAATAATGCGAACACTACTGCCTGGCGGTAGAAATAGATGTAGTGACAGAACTTCCCCGGACAAACTCTCACATAGAGTGCTGCTGCTCTTGATTTAGAAACGAAGAATTGAAACGATATAATTAACTTCTACTCTTCTCATATACATATATGTACCTATATATGTATATAATAACGACTGGTACTCAAAGGCAAATGCCGAAATACTTTGGATGTTTGTGGCAAGATTTGAAACTTATGATGGGCAAGAATGTTCTATACCTCCAATAATAGTAGCCTAAATCACGATGTTATCTTCATTGAAAGTTCGAGTCTTTTTTGAGATACGATCTAACGACTGTCTAACTAGCTAGCAACACTTACACTTGACTATAATCACCTTAGAAACATAGGATAGCATTCGATATCAAACTTGAAGATATTTTGTTCGATAGAAGGCCTTTATTAAAATAAAATACCAATAACGAATCAAAATACTACAGCTTGTATAAAAAAACTTGAGCAATTCACTAGCGGCCCTAAATCCTACTGTTACCTGTTAATAACACGAACTAACTAAAATTCTTCAAAATGGAATAGCTCGTATTTTATTTACGCTAAAATTCAAATTCGTTAAACTCCATACAAATATTATACGAGTTTTATTCCACTACTGGCTAACTGCGGGTAGTTTTAGTAGGCACCAAATAAGTGGCGACTGATGAGATGATGATGATGAGTCTAAAAAAACTGCAGTGCAAACTCCTTGGACCAGCTTAAAAAATGATTAAAATGATACAGTTGTCCATAGAAGAGCTGTACAATAATGTATATTTTTTTTAATTTCTATGGTTTGTCTGTAAATTAATCTTGGACTACGTTTAACCTTTTCAAGTTCATCAAAAGTTTGTATGCACGATGATATTACAAGTTTATAATGTTAGTTTTAAATATTCTATGGTACCTACTTAATATAAATATTAATATAGAACGCATTCTGTGCTACATTCCGTATTCCATTGAGATACATAGGTATGCACGCACAGTAATCCAGATATTTGGTGAATGCTGAGCATTCTAGGTCTAGCGTGATAACATCTTGGACCACATCGTCTTTGACCATCAAGTGAGATAGTGGTCAAACGCTAGATCTATACAGTATAAAAAAATGCTTTGTAAATATACGTATTATCAAAATATATATTCCTCAAACCTATTTTTTTTTATCACACTCAGACGCCCGCATTAGGATTCCCTGTATCGCGGGAGGCATGGACAAACACAATCACAGCACACAAACACCGGGACAAACATCACATCTACACTCATCGCACAAATGATTGTCCCCGGGATTCGAACCCAGGGTCCCGGAGACACAGTAGTCATGTCACTGACACTGACACTGCGCCACGGCGACCGTCAAACCATGTTGGACTTCGGAAAGTACCTAGGTATATGAAAATTTGTAAATTGACATAATCATATAAAACATTTCCTCAAGTCGCATCTCTATTTGCAACTTGTTTCATCGTCGATTGGAGCTGTGTAACTTCGGAAGTTGAGCTGCAGTCGAGCACGGCTCAAACGTTATGCATGATGAGCTGACAACAGTTCACAGTTCGAACATGAACTGGTTTAACTTATGGTTAAACAGTGATTAAGAACCAGATAATAAGGACAAACTTTTTCAAGAGAACCACATATTGTAGGTACAAGAATTGTGCAAAATTGCGCAATTTGTGTGCTGTCATTGTGCGTGTTCATGCCTCCTGCGACACAGAGAATCCTAGTGCTGGGGTCTGAGTGTGTATAAAAAAATAATTAATTAATAACACAATAACACATTTTTGTCAAGAGCTTCCTTTGACTTGTAATCGTTATTTTTAAGTGAATAATAAACTTATTAATGTGGAAATTTAAATGTGAAAAAAATAATTATCTCTGATCTATCTTTATGTTACAAACCAGTAATTATTACTTTTTTTTTAATGGGGATAAACAACTTCAATATGTTTATTGAAAACCAAATTTCTCAATTGATTTTACCACACGTGAAGCATGACCTCCCAAAAAATAATCATCATCAAAATCCGATTCATACTTGCCGGAGTAATCGGGAAACATACTTAAAAAATAAGATTTCGACGATACGAGAACCTCCTCCTTTTTAAGTCGGATAAAAAATAACAAATAAAAATCCTAAAATATTCCCAGAAACACCCCCACTCATACAGAAAGAGAGAAAAATGCGCACAAACAAAAAGAAAAAATAATCAGAGAAGTGATGACTGCGTCTAGCAATAGTGATGGACTAGGTATAGAATGTAAATCCTTTTATTGGCTGTAAGTTTAGGTGAATTATTCAACAAATGTTAAATTAAGAGTCTGTGGGTTTTGCGCAATGATGTTTTACTAAAGATGACGTATATTCATACTGCGCGGTGCTCAGATTTTGTTCCTTTACGACATAAACATGCTTACTGCGACAGATAATACGGTACAAACAATATAGAAAAGGATAGCTATATGTTTAGACTTGCGCTTGAAATACGCGTCATAATCAAAATTACTACAATTGACTTAATTTTGCCGCCTCAGTTTCCGCACGCTTGTGCGACATCTACCTCATATAAACATATAATATCATTGGTTTTGCGTAATAAATAAATCCTACTAATATTATAAATGCGAAAGTTTGTATGTATGTTTATTACTTCTTCACGCTCAAACGGCTACACTGATTTCGATTAAGTTTGGTATGGAGATAGTTTAAACCCTGAATTAACTACTTACATAGGCTACTTTTATCCCGGAAAAAGTATAGTTCCCGTGGGATAATTGAGATAGCGGGAAAACCGTAATCCACGCGGTTGAAACCGCGGGGCGGTACTAGTCAATAAATAAATTAAAATCTACACACATCTAGGTCCTAGATTGTAGTTGTAACCAAATTATTTGTGCACCACCTGTAATAGATTACCGCATAACTCCGAACCAGTTCCGCACCACTGCCAGTTCGTGATAGCACACATGACGTATGACCGCGTTTAGCCAATCCCACCGTCTAGTTATTACCGACTACCGTCAATTCGGTACGATTTGAATTTATTTGCGACGAGGACGGTGCGCGGTGTGCCAACCAAAATCCGGAGATTACATGGCTATAATAACAGTACTGCGGTGTGTTCGACAACTTGTATCGGTACTGCGTATGTCGGAGATGTTCATTTTAATAGTTACGTTCATAATATTTGAAGGAAAAATTCGGCTGCTAGTAGGACTTGAACCCACGACTACAGAATATCGTCCTGTCGCTTTGTCAAACTAAGCTATAGCCGCCACTACCACTAGCGCCAAATTTCTTCGTCCCTTTACTACTTGAGGTAGTCCTTTGCGCCATCTACCTTTAATTATATGAACAATTGACTGGCCGGTTGGCGCAGGTGGTAGCACTCTGCCTTCTGAGCCGCTGGTCCCGGGTTCGATTCCCGGACAGGTCAAACATTTGTGTGTATGAACATGTCTGTTTGACCTGTGTCTGGGTGTGTGTATGTATATAAGTATCTATATAAGTATGTATATAAGTATATATCAGTCATCAGGTTACCATAGTACAGGCTCTGCCTAGCTTGGGACCTGAAGACCTTGTGTGAATGTTGTCCCATAAAAAAAAATAGGACTGATAGACCAACATTACATGACCCCTTATTTGCCATCCTGCTTTACTCATGCTTTCTTAACCGATCAATTGCGTTAAGTTCCTCGGTCATACATTGGATGGATGACGATATTTTCAAGAGAGTATTTCGTATATACTGTCGCCATCGGAAAGCTGAATCATATTCAACCAGATCGTCTTACAATTAAAAAAGTGCGATAAAAATTTTACGTTATTGTTTTGTTTGATTAATTTTACACACGACGCAAATCGTCTGTACATGAACAGCGTTACAATCCCACGTTACCCTTAAAACGGAGCCTTTGAAACGTTGATTAATATTAATGATTTCCTTTGGGAACTAATTTGAGTGGATAATGGATCTTTTGTATGTTATCTGATGAAAAAGTAATTTATAGCAACCTTCGATTACAGTACAGACAAATTAGAATGTAGAAAGTGGGCCGCTTATCTATTAATCACTATTGAATGTATAGTAGCCATTCTGTTCCACTTTTATTTATTTATTTATTTATTTATTTACAAAATCCACAGCCCTTTATAAACAAATTATTGTACAAGTAGCTTACACCTAAGGCCAGATTTACATTTTACTGATGTAACTTATGTATTTATAGACTGTCATAGTATGTGAACTAGTAGGTTTTATGTTTTTTTTATACACTCGTGCATTTTCATGTACACTATAATAACTTAAATAAAATAATTATGTAACATATATTTAATACTAGCTGAACAGGCAAACGTCGTGCTGCCATAAAATTTATCGAAATGTCAAAGTGAATTATTATTCATTACATAATTATTATTATTGACGTGAAGGTCAATGAATATTCTGGCAATGTGTTCAAAGTAGTCGAGAATTATTTTGTGACAGGTGGTTGCGAGGCCGATATAGATTTTTTTTGCTGCGTTGGTTCAATGTACTATCCAAAGTATTCGCAGCATTTTTCTCATCAACCACACCTCGAAAGCATCGATGCGATTGCAGTCGGAAGTAGATAAAAGAACGCGGCTTTAGACTCAAATAGTATATGGTATTAATTACAGTATAGCAAATAGTATTAAGTTCCAAGCTACAAAGAAAATACATGCGTTACTAAATCAAAGCAAATCCCGCCAATACCAAAGGATACAGTTGGCATCTTCCGAACTCGCAACTGCGAGGGATTCCATGCGAGTACTCACAAAGTAAAAATATTTTTCTAGAACTAAGTGAACTGAAAAGGCTTGTGGAAATTTCTCAATGAAATACAGGCTTACAGAAATTTCTCAATGAAAAACAGATAATATACTTTTTTTGACGTGATAACGTTTTATAAATTGATGAATACCAGCAACACTCATGAAAAATAGTAACGTTCCGCGTAACGTTCCACCTGAGTTTTGTATTACATAAAATAATCAAAGTCAAAGTCAAAGTCAAAGTCAGTCAAAGTCAAAGTCAAAGTCAGTCAAAGTCAAAGGCAAAGTCAAAGTCAGTCAAAGTCAGTCAAAGTCAGTCAAAGTCAAAGTCAAGGTCAAAGTCAGTCAAAGTCAAAGTCAGTCAAAGTCAAAGTCAGTCAAAGTCAAAGTCAGTCAAAGTCAAAGTTAATGTCAAAGTCATAAATGATTATGACGTTATCACGTAAATCTATCGTCCGTAAACCGACTTTACAGACAACCAATTTTTTTATTGGAAATTCTCGTGAGTCTGACACATTATTATATGGATGTATTATCCAGCTTTACTCACGTTTATGATCGCGGCGACCACATGTGATCGGCAACCACGGCGCCCGAAACTTAGGTCGAAACTTCGACTATAAACGTGAGTAAACCCGGATAATGTGGTACTACAATTGTTTCAGCTTCTTATGGAAGCCTTCATCCGACATCCGGATGCCGTGACATCCGATATGTAATTTAATCAATTATTCATTACAAATCATTCAGACAGATTAATAAATATATAAATAAATAAATCATGTTTCAAGCGAAAATTAATTTCAATATCACAAATTAGTAGAAACTTTACTACTTAAAAATATTTATATATCCTACTAATGCTATAAAGGCGAAAGTTTGTGTGTATGTCTGTTACTCTTTCACGCTCAAGCGGCTACACCGATTTCGGTGAAATTTAGTATTGAGGTAGGTTAGAAAGAAAAGACAGCAAACAACGACTGGATGAGAACAGCCCAAGATAGGAAAAAGTGGAATGAGATGGACGAGGCCTATGGTCTCGAGGCGGCGAATGAATGAATGAAATAACTTTATTTGTAACATTTAAAGTAAAAATAACAAAATTAAATAGGTTATAGTCTATAATATATACGCGTATAGTCATCGAGAGGTCCTTAGTTAAAATTATGAAATAAGAAAAACAAAAACAATGTTCTATTATTGCTAAGGAATTAAAGAGGCTTAAATAAATTAAATATTGGTAATCCCTTCTCGTACATAGTGTATATACGCATTAATATCAATAATGATATTTAGAAAGCTAAAAATAAAAGCACTGCCACGAAATTTGGCGGTATTCTAACACAATCACACTAACGCACTTGTCACACTAATTTTATAACAGTGAAAGTTTATTTGTTGTTTGTATGTTTGTTACTCCTTCACGCTGAAACGGCTAAACGAATTCGCATGAAGCTTGACATTAAAAAAAATATATACAGTCGAATTGAACCTCTTTTTAGAAGTCGGTTAAAAATAGTTTATACTCTTAAAAACACATAGGTTTATTATACCCGATAAAGTATAATTCCCGTGGGATAGTTAAGGTATAGTATATATATACTATACCACCACCCGCCTGCCAAGCGTGGCGAGTATTGGCAAATCCCCCCTATATGGGGGAGGCATATGTCCAGCAGTGGACTTCCTATGGCTGAGAAGAAGAAGATATATATAAGGTATAGTATATGGTATATATAAGTATGAAAACCGTAGTCCACGCTGGCGAAACCGCTGGGTGCAGCTGCTTTTTAACCGACTTCAAAAAAGGAGGTTACTCAATTCAACTGTTTTTTTATGTGTGTTCGCGGATAACTTCGTCGTTTATGAATGTGATTTTGAATTATGAATGATTTTAATGATTCTTTTTTGTTTGATAGTGTATACTTCCGTGGTGGTCCCATTTAAATTTCATGAAAATCTGACAAGCGGATTTTTTAATTACACTCCAATAACTGAAAAGTGCGTCACATACCTCGAAGATACTCTTATAGTTGCAGTTGAAGACATCGATGCACATACACAATAACAATTGATCCCGTGAGTAGCAAAGGTCACTGAAAAGGGTGAACAAAAAATGTTTACCAACTTCTCTACCGTCTACTACACTTTTGAGTGATGAAGTCGGTTCCATTTTTTGGTAAAAAAAATTATAGAAATAAGTTTGAAAAAAATTCAGATCTCTGAAGAAAAATACTACAAAAGTATCTGTGTTGCTTTTAAATTCTGAAATACTAAGAATACCTACTTGTAACGTAAATATTCCTTTAAAAGTATCTGAAGTTATTACAGGACTTGTTTAACAGAATTCTAGGAGCAAAGAATCCTTAAGAATGCGAAGTTCTGAACGAGCCTCAACCTTAATGAAGGAATTCCGTTTTATTATACTGGAGTGGCCGCTGTCTCATCCATCTTATACCCACAAGAGGCCTCATAGCAATTGAAAAGACAAAACTGAAAACTAACATAGACTTTTCGGGACCACATTATTAGAAAAGACGTATAGACAGACACGTCTTTGCGTTTTCTTAATCTTAAAGAAGATGCGTATGGATTTTTTCTAATTTAATTATTCATTCACAACACACTAAGACTTGTCATATTTGACCTGAAGGACTAAGGGAGCGTCCATTAATTACGTGAGGTGTTTACGGGGGGGAGGGGGTCAAGCCGTATCTCACCCAAACTCACATGGGGGAGGGGGTGGGTTCAACGAATACTTACGTAATTTTTTTTTCCGCAAGGAACATTGTAATGTAGCGAGAAAACTGGGATAAATTAGGTAAAAATATTTTTTGTTTGGTTTACTACAATATTAATAAAAATAGCAAATCCTGATTAAATCCAACGAAATATATAACCACATATTCATTTATTTACATTAAAAATATGTGTTTTCAAAAGTCTCACGTGAGATTATGAGGGGTCCAGCAAAGTCGCACATCTCACCAAGGGGAGATGGGGGGGTTGAAAGACGCTAAAACTACCTCACGTAATTTATGGACGCCCCCTAAGGAATGTTTGACAGAAACTGAAAAAGTTTTAAACTTAAGTATTGATAAGATAATCGGCTCATTTATTATCCATAAAATCACTTTTAGCTTTCACTTTCTCTCCAGTTATTAATAATTTGTGATGTAAATTTGTATTGTGGCAAGCAGCTGCAGAGGCCATAATTTCAGAAGAAGAAGAAAATAATCGCCCCCAAGATTTAAAAACTTAATCCCGCGACTCTCAGTAGTCCCCATGGTGTATTTTACAGAAATTGTTTCCCTGAAATATTTTGTTCACAGCAGCGGAGCATTTAATCAAAAACAGATCAGAATTAAAACCTTATTCACAGGTTTTAGTTCTGTCAAAATACCGTTCACAAAATTTTGTCCGCGGTATTTCAAACTATGATCATTTGTAAGGTTAACCCGTATCACTCAAGTGAAAGGGTCGCTTTCAAAACAAAACTAACTATTTACAGAAATTAAATTTTCGTCTGTTTTCTATACAGCCAGTTCTAAAGGTATAGTTTAATTTCCAAGCTTTTCAACTAAAACATTCGCTTCCATTTTAACTCACTGAGATTATAATTGAGCTTAAATTTTGCTAAATTAATAATAAATAGACACTTCTCTTCTTCTCTCAGCCATGTGCGTCCACAGCTGGACATATTCCCCCCATTTAGGGGGGATTTGCTAATACTCACCACGCTTGGCAGGCGGGTTGGCGAGTGCAATATGATTTCCAATCTTCAGAAGGCGCTGCTGCCCACCTTCTGGTACGTGGTCCCTTAGCCGAATCTCACAGCACCCGCAGATGAGATAGGGGAGTATCCTAGGCCGGAACGACCTCGGCCATAGACCAAGACTATAGACACTAGAAGTGTGGTTTATTTTTCTGAGTATTTGAATACAGTACTCAGAGTGCATACGCCCGGTTTAAAATTGTATTCACAGAGATAACGTTATATACACGCTACCAAAAATAAACCGCAAATTGTACGCAATTGTACACCACCATCAAATGGCGAACGTCAATTGGACAACTAGAGAATGGAATACTACTGTGATTGGTCAATTGAATTTGACGTTAGCACACACGGTGCACTACCTCGTTTTCTTGAACACCGTATTCACGCTATAAAAATGCTACAAATGACGTCACATGTCATATTTTGAACCGACTTGTAGCGTGAATAATTCAAATACTCTGAATACTCCGAGTTTTAAACCACAGCATAGGTAGGTACTTTATGTAATCATCTTAGTCAACTTGTGGAACAGTTATCCTATAGATTGGGTTCTTTGAACCGAAAAAATAATCGGATATAATGTACTTACAAATTGACCACGTCATAAACATCATGAAAATCAATTCAGTATTACTCTTTCATTAAAAAAAAATCAATATTGAAAAATTTCCAAGGATGGATAATGGATAAATTGTTGCCTCACAACTCTGTCATTTATGAACCAATTTCAATAACTATTTCTTCAAAAAGGACGATACTTCCAAGGTCAAATGCAAAAATGTCATTGAAATCATCCGCTGATCTTCTCGTTATTTTTAAGATAATGTTGATGTATATACCTACTTTTATTATGTAATTCAAATATTGTATTCATTTACTTAAGACCCAATAAAATTAAATAATAATATAAAAAGACATGTGGCTCTCGAGGACTGCCGCGGTAAAGCTATTGCATAGCATTTTTTATCAATTTATGCAATTAATAACTTATGCAGTAACGCCGATACAACCAATGCCACCTAGAGGCGAGTTGCTGAACTAAATAGACAAGCATGATATTTTGAAATTGTCATTAAAAGTTCTGCTATTCATCGATAGATGGCAAAACTAAAAAGTATTACCGCTGTGCCAGTCGGAGTGGGGTGTTAGGTTATTTTCGTTACGGAATTTCTGGATTCGGTCTCCACGCTCGAGGCCCGCGATAGAAGCTATGCAATAGCTTCATAACATAATTGAATAATGTTGTAATAAGATATGATAATAATGTGATTAAATAAATTTATAATTTGTATGGGTATTGTATCCATAATTTGCACGCCTTGAAGGTTCGGATATAGCCCCACATCATTTCAACATAAGACCTGTACCTGACCTTTAATGTACCTATTTTATTTTTTACACCCAAAACCCCGCACTAGGACTCCCTGTATCGCAGAGGCATAGACACACACACAAAACCACAGCACACAAACACCCAAGCCCCGGGACAAACACCTACACTCATCGCACAAATGTTTGCTCCTGCCGGCTTTCGAACTCAGGGTCCGGGGACACAGAAGTCATTTCACTAACCACTGAGCCACGACGACCGTCAAACACAATATCTGGCAAACAAGTAATTTTGGTTTGATTTGATTTAATAAGTAGTGGAATCGATTTGCATTGTTTGTGAACTGATTCTTACCCTTTTTTCGAGAAAATGTGCGCAAATTTGCCCAAAGGGTTGTTGATTTTAAGTGTACAAATTCCAATGACGGGTGTGTCAAAAGCTAAAAGCCTATCGTTGTTTGTGCCAAACGACCAGCCCTATTTTTAATCAACGGCCGTCGTACCGAGCTCTGATTAGAGATCCGCTTGCTTGGTAAGCCAACACTTTTATTGGAACCGAAATATTGGGGTTTTGTTTACGCGTTGTAATACTCAGAGGCTTACATATGTCTAGCAAACATTGGTAGTAAACAAAAGCTCAGTTTTGATATGTTTAGATTACTTTTTTTATTGCTTTGTTTACCAATTTGATGTTTGGTAGTTAGATACTATTTTTAGGTCTTCCGAATCATACTAATAATGTAAACGTGAAAATTACTAATATATAAACGCGAAAGTTTGTACGGATGTATGGATGTTTGTTACTAATTCACGCCTGATCGGCTGGATGGATTTGGATGAAATTTAATCAGGAGATAGCTTATAGCCTGAATTAACACAGGGGCTTATCATCCTCAATATCATGGCCGTTTTTCGTCACCACGCGGATTAAGCCGCGGGGCGCAGCTAGTATGCCAATAAGAATAACGTCATACACTGTGTAAATCTGTGTTACAGTATTATTTAATGTCACAACTTCACACACATGAATTCCAAAGGTGGGTGGATCACAGATTCCCACTTAATATAATGTATTTTTAAGCCGACTTAAACCAAAAATAAGAATTAACTATGTTTCACTATTAATTTTTTTAATGTATTTTCACGGATTTTGCCGCCAGATGACCGATATTATTGTTTTTGACGTGATAACGTTTTATAAATTGATGAATACCAGCAACACTCATGAAAAATAGTAACGTTCCGCGTAACGTTCCACCTGAGTTTTGTATTACATAAAATAATCAAAGTCAAAGTCAAAGTCAAACAAACTCAAACTCAAAGTCGAAGTCGAAGTCATAAATGATTATGACGTTATCACGTAAATCTATCGTCCGTAAACCGACTTTACAGACAACCAATTTTTTAATAGAGTAGGTAAGCTTTCGAGATTTTCCCATTTAAATTTTATCAAAATTGGATTAGTAATTTTTATGATGTAGAAGAAAGACGTGGATGATTTTAATTTTTTTTAAAGATATTCGTCGATAATGTGATACGTGTGATATCACAGGAGAATGATGTCAGTTGTTTTAATTAGTGAATCGGTGGTGGTTTTACGGAATTCTCTTCGCTATTGCAGGTTAGCAATAACCTTTTCACAATCTGTCCGTCCAGTTTAACTTGTAAACTAATAAATAAGTCAATTTCAATCTATCCTTCAATCACGAACAAAAGGAAGTATATGAGACCTTTGAATTGGACAATCTTGCTAGGAATTCAGCTAAAGTTCAAAATGAATTACACCCAGGACCATTGTTTCGCTACCTTCTTGAATGTTACGAGAATTCCAAGTGACAAAGCAATCCTTCTAAATAAAGGTGCTTAAAATCTTATTAAGTCACATTGTCTACGAGGTTTCGTACTCTGCGATGACACAAAGGATATTTGCAAGAGATTTTAAATGCATTTGTGAACGCGTATTGAAACAACATATTGTAGTCAAAATTTGTTTATTTTTTAAGCAGATACAATCAACGTCTTAAATTAAATGTATTTAATTCACTCACAGTAGATGCTGGTAGTGATTTGCGAAAATTCAAGTTTAAGTAAGCAAGTAAGTGTAATTAGTATAGATAATAGGATATCTGTAATAGGTGTACTATATCAGAATGTAATACATATGACTTCCGTCATAATCTTAGAGTTAATGATACATTGATATATATAACATGTACACTGTTGGCGTATCATAATAATAAATAAATTATTTTTAACCGACTTCCAAAAAAGGAGGAGGTTCTCAATTCGACCTGTATGTTTTTTTATTTTTTATTTGTGTTTGTTACCGCATAACTTCCGACTGGGTGAACCGATTTTGAACGGTTTTTTTTATTTGAAAACTGGTGCTTCTCGTGTGTGTTCCCATTTAAATTTCATCAAAATCGGACGAGCACTTTTTGAGTTACAAGTCAAAAACTGAAAAATGCGTGCTTATACTACACGATATTATAGTAGCAGGTGAAGACATCGGTGAACATACCTACACCACAATGACAATTGATCCCATGAGTAACAAAGGTCACTAAAAAGAGTGAAAAAAAAATTTTTACCAAAAAATGGAAACGACTTCAACACTCAAAAGTATGGAATAACTTGTCGAAGTCGGTTCCATTTTTTTGGTAAAAATTTTTTTTCTCCTTACTATGATCCTTTACTCAACTACTGAGGTTAGATGTTCAGAGCTGTAAGTAATGAGGGGAGGGGGGAGGGTTGGGAACCAGTTGAGCCCAAATTAGGTAAAGCTTATTGGATATTAGTGTAGTGTGTATACATGGAAATAAATTATATATATATATATTTACTCATGACAGCTGCCAAGATCGCAAAAGATTATTGTTTATCAACACAATAACGATTGTTTATATAAAACACAGCACAGATTCTTGCGTAAACTCTCAAAATGCGTGTAAAACCACAGAGGGGAATTCTGGCGTTTGACTCAGAAGGTATTTCGCCCTGTTCACATTTAAATACACCCATGTAAACAGAAGCTCAATGTTAATGTTGTGTCAAAATACTAACATTGCTATGTGTATGATATATACACAAAGGTTTACAATCCACATTAATATGCGGATTCCGGTGGCATCCGCTGTTGAGTAAATACAGTACCATTTGATTTAGTGTTTACACCGCTTTGCTGCACTACGCTCTATACGTGAGCACACTTTAGCTTGTAACAAAATGCATTTCTGATTTATATTTTACTAGTAGCACCACAAAGACATGCCAATTAAAGATAAAAGAAAAGTTTATAACATGTGCATTTTGCCATGCTTAACATACGGCTGTCAAACATGGGCATTAACGGAGAAACTAGCTCAAAGAATAAATGTATGTCAAAATGGAATAGAGAGAAGCGTAATCGGAGTAAGAAGAAAAGATAAAGTAAGATTGAAAAAAAATAAAAATGTAACTAAATTTAAAGATGCCAGTAAAGTATGCAAAACACTTAAATGGAAATGGGCAGGTCATATGCTGAGAGAGAAAAATGAGAAATGGACCAAAATGATATCTGAGTGGTACCCCAGAGGGTGTAAAAGAAACAAAGGTCGACAAACGAAACGTTGGGAAGATGACCTCAAGAGAGCTGCTGGTCCAGAATGGATCAGAATTGCTCGTGACAGAGATAGGTGGAAATCATTGGAGGAGGCCTTTGTCGAAGGACAAGCTGTTGTTTGTAAAACCGATAGTTAGTAGTAAAAAAAATTGTTAAATATTTCAAAGTATTGTAAAACAGCAATAAAGGCTTATTTATTTATTATTATTTATTTATTTATTTAGTAGCACCCCACGGTTTTACCGGCGTGAATTACGGTTTCCCGCTACTTCAATTATCCCACGGGAACTTTACTTTTTCCGGGATAAAAGTAGCCTATGTGTTAATCCAGACTTTAAACTATCTCCATACCAAATTTCATCGAAATCGGTATATCCGTTCGAGCGTGAAGAAGTAACAAACATACATACAATCACACAACCTTTCGTATTTATAATATTAGTAGGATTAAACGCAGTAGCGGATTAGCCATATACGAGTAGCGACAGTAGCTAGTGATACAGGCCTTGAGAGGCCTGAAGCCTGAAGGCCAGAAGAAAGTTTAGGGCCATTTGCTGGTCTTAATGGCTTCAAATTACCTTCGGCAAGACGTCGCCTGTCCACGAACGCTGGGTTGCTTCCTCCAAGACGTACAAATTGATTTCTTAGTTCAGCACCCGTGAGAAATCGATTTCTAAGGATTGTTGTGACTAAGTATCGATCTTCACGAGCTGTTGTGCATCTTCTTCTGCGTGTTCCTGGGTGGCGAAGGTTTGACCCAGTTTCCTGGTACCGTTGGAGGACACGTTGTACGATAACGATACTCCGACCATCCTGGCTGTATCACGCTGACTACGCCCGTCTTCCAGCATAGTGAGGATTCTTGTACATTCTTCAGGTGTGAGCGACATGATTTGAACTTTCATAATGAATATTGTACACCAGGTAACCCTTTAATAACATTTTTAAGTGACAGAACACAAACAAAATCGATACTAATGATTTGAATTCTTAGTTCAGTTTTTAAAATAAATCATGAATTTTGTTATTTCTTTTTTTAATGTCATTTCCTAAAAAAAGATATTACTTACATTTACTTTTATATTCGGCATTAAAGAGCTTAAGCAGCCTATTGCTTTTTATTTGAATAAGCTAGCGTTTATAGTTTGAGAGATATCATGAGTTTTGTCGCGGACCCTAATTCTTTGTGTGTATATACCCGCTTAATCAAGACTTTATTAAATCTGTCAAACGATAGCAATAACGGCATTAATAACTGTGTCGGAAATGGAACGCTCCGAACGCGATGCACGGAAACGCGCTAGATTTACCTCTATAATGGTCTAAGATACGGCTTAAGAAATATATCCCCTCGTCTGTTATTTAATCATGAGAAGGCTTAAATGTTAGATAATATGCAGAGTGATAAAGTGCACATGGGTTGCCGAGCTAAGCCCGGGCCTAGACTATCAAATAACCTAATAATTCTAAAAAACATCTTTGTCCCTCTCTGCGTCCTTGTCTCTCACATGAAGTAGCAAGCAACGCTTCTCTGTCACTCTTCCTACGCGCGCTTCAATCTGAACTTTAATAAAATCTAAGCATACACGAACATGACACAGTTTTAAATAAGCAACCTAATACTGTTAGATAGGCAATAAAATAAGCTTTAATTTAAAAAAAAATATGTTTATGTTAGAAATGACTAAATGCTGTTTACCACATGGGGTATTTACGGCAAAAAAAAAAAACAGTTAAATAACACTGTTTGTAATTAAAGTTATTATTATTACACATTGTAGATACGAGATTTCGCTAGGCAACCCACGTACAATGCATCAATCTACATACTAATTAACATAATAATCAGTGTCACAAGTAAATAAGAATATAATGGAATATAATATACATATAAGAAATATGAGGGAATATATTTCTTACGCCGTGCGATCAAAATATTTTCTGGAAGTACTTAACAAAAATTTTTACCGAAATATGGAACCGATTTCAGGACTCAAAAGTGTGAAATAACCTTGTTGAAGTCGGTACCATGATAGTTTACCATATCTGTGTTTACCGCCAAGCAATCGTGCTCGCATTACTGTGTACCGGTTTGAAGGGCTTCGGTAAAGTTAAAAATAAGAGGCACATGGATCTCACTAACTTCATGTGTCAGGGTGACGGGCGCAGTGCAGTTCTTTACGAATTGTATCTGTCTATAGACAGAGGTTACCACTTAACATCCTGTGGGCCTTTTGCCTGATCCGTCACCATATCCCAAAAAAAATTGTAATGAATCGTAGAAAAGAAATTGTACATGTATAAAGTTTCGCAAAACATAAAGTTAAACGATTACATATAGAAGAAAGAAAGAAAGAAAGAAATTTATTTATTACTGACTTAAACAACACTACATACAATACATAGATTTATATACATTATGGTTGAACTAAACAAGTAAATAAATAAATAAATATTAGTTAATACAAAAGAAGAAGGGCGCATTTAGGCAAAACATAGATATCATTTACAATTAGTATAGAACATTCCTTATCAAAAAACTAAATAATACTATAATATATATTGTAGTGTTGCGTAATGCCAGAAATGAGTCCCTACTCAGCGTTATGCGATATATCCGATATATCGATATATGCGATAGATCCGATGCATATAACGTGGGGCCGCTTCCACCCTGCTCTTCTGGAAATCAATTGGGGAGACATATGTCCAGCAGTGGGCGTCCTATGGCTGACACGATGTTGATGATGATTAGATTTTTTGTACAAAAACTTTAATAAAACTCGTATAAAAACCAACACGTAACTACACACGGGTCGATAAAACTAACAGTCGTAAAACTTAGCGTTTGACAGTAATGTGAAAGTTTTATGAGTTTCCAGCGCAATAACATTCGAGTGCGGGTAAGCTAAAGCTGGTTGCTCACTAAGCAAACTGAGTATGCTCCAAATACCGCATTGCAAACATTTCGGTCCTAAAATAATTTTACCACTAAAACAGGTAGCTGTGTTTATATTACGTTGTTCCGCTTTGAAGGATACAATAAATTTCAGAGTTTGTGACCAAAGTCCAAAATTGCTGAGACTAGTATTAATATAACTTCTTTTAATTTCTACCACGCTATTCTATAACTCGTTTCGAAGTTTGTAGGTACTTTCGAGTCCCCGTCTGGCTAGCTAGCCCTCAAGTTTGAAAAACTATCACTAAACACATAGTGTGCTCAGGCCGCAGTCCTTGAGAGCCAGTATAAGGATTCTAGATAAAGCGTGATAACATCTTCGACCACATCGACACTGACCATCAATTGCAATAGTTGTGAAACGCTAAATCTCTAAACTAATAAAAAAGTGATTTAAGTAGCGATGTACAGGTAGCGGCAGGTAAGTTTAGCGCTGATCTAATTCGGAAGGTATAGCTGTGCACGCGTACAGTCGCGCTCATAGTACAATTATAACTTTAATTAACATAGCCAAATGATCTATAAAATACATTTGTAACTCAAGAAGATAAATGAATTTGTGGTTATTTTCACATTCTTATCACTTCAGTATGTCACGGCAGGCATCCTCCTCCTCCTCGAGCCGTATTCCTCCAGGCGTGGACACTCTCATACACAATACACAAACATCGAAGCCTAGAGACAAAAATGGAGATTCGAACCCAGGCCCCCCAGGTAAGCTTTTTAAAGTTTCCGCATATGGGTAATAAAGTGCACAGTACATAATTTAGTTTGTAAATATCACGATTCAACACATCCTTATATGGGTATATGAATATATATAGTGTTTGTATAAAAACTAGGTACTCTCAGTGATGCCGAAGTAGGTTTTTGTAATTGTATTTTTAATTATGCTATGTCTACTGTTAAATATATCTATGCTCATTGAGTAATTTTGGTTATAGTTACTACACGCACGTGGTATGTACGAGTTTTTAAGTTTATTAAAATTATTATTAGAGTTATTAAAATTATGTTGGTGGTAATTCTCGTACGACAACTTAAATCTAAATTATCGTAATCTAAAATAGTCTAAGACTAATAACATCTACTAGTTTTTATCTCTAGATAGTGGAAATTTTAGTGAATTTTCAAATCATTTTATTTTTAGACAACTAAGGTCCAGGGGCTAGTCACACATATACAAGCAAAGATGTCAGTAATAACAAGAAATATAAAAATATATACAATAGTAAATAATTGTATATTTACTATTGTATAATGACGTCATATAGTAAATAATTGTATATTTAATATATGACGTCATTATCAGGTATTACGTTTCATCAGGTCATGCTGCCCGATGGCAGCTCGTCTTAATTTTGTTTTCTAGTTTCAACTATTTACTAATTACACTATGGTTCCGTTTGAGTGATTTTTTATCTTAGTATTGTCTGCTAAGTAATACCCAAGTTGTATCAATATAAAAAAACAATAAAAGTTGACGAGTCGCCGTCCCTGTTAAACATTGCAAGTTTTTTTTAATTTATCGCTCAAGTAGTATTTGATTTCTCATTCCGCACTTTCCTCTTAAAAAATAGCATGTGAAGTGAAGATATCCCGGCGAGACGCGTGATTGATGTAGCTGATCCCCGGACGGTCACCGCCCGATCCCTGATCAATCACTATTCCAGCTGATATAGGGGAGGTCTCACGTCTTTGTTTGCACTTTTTTTGCTACTTCTCAAAATAGAAACAGCGATTAAAAAAAATAAAAAAATTGTAGATATCTAATAAATAAAGTCAACATTCTCATTTCGTAAATAATGTTGGAGAGAAATAATGCGAGAACTTTTATAATTATTATTTTTAAAAAAAATTAATTGTATTTGAAATTACATTTTTTTTATTGGCAATTCGTAGTTAGTCAAACTACGAATTGCCAATAAAAAAAATGACTGATGTTAAATTATGATGTCTACGATAGATAATGCCTGTGCACTAAAAAACAAAATGATTGATGCAATCATTTTTTTGGTTACCATGACAATGTAGCTCAATGACTCCACTCATTTTTTTATACTGTATAGATTTAGCGTTTGACAACTATCTCACTTGATGGTCAGTGATGATGTGGTCGAAGATGTTATCACGACTTACAATAGACCTACAATGCTCACTGGCTCTTAAGGACTGCTCTTCCTGAATACACTATGTGTTTGGTGATAGTTTTTCAAACTTGAGGGTGGTAGCTAGCCAGGCTGGTATTCGAAAGTACATTACCACCATTATGGGAATTTGATAACGGTGTTACCTTGACCGGAAGCTCAAGCTATTGTTGGGGATCGAACCAGTGTCCGTCAGTTTGACAGGCGACGCTCCTCCCGCTGAGCTATCATCGCTTTGAACGTTTACTGAGTATGGATGCCCCATTACCGTCCATCTGGTGGTTCTTTAATAGAGTGTGGAAGGAAGAACTAAACTATGTAGTTCCAGAAAGTTTTACTCGAAATGTATTGGATGTATGGGGAGGCATATGTCCAGCAGTTGATAATCAATTATTGAGAAGAAGACGAAGATGTTTCAGATTTATAAAATAATAAAATGTAACAAATCTAGTTATAATAACAATACGAACGCAATACGTATATATATAGCAAATCTCATGAGAAAAACTTAGTCATAGCTCTCGAATGCACTGAAGATTTACAAAGAGTGCTGTTGGGCCCTCGGCATCCCTGGAATGGATATTTCAGACGGTATTTGCTCCTAAAGTGAGGAAGTACGATGCATCTGGGAAATCTGTTCAGCTCTAAAAGTGGAGAGGGCGTTTTAAACTTCAATGTCTTTATCGTAGCGTAAAACTTAAAATTATTTTAAAAAGACAGTTAAAAAAGGCATAGAGAGTTCCGTAAGACATACTCGTAAAAACCAGATGACTTAACATTTCAACGCCCACACGGTCGTCCGTTTGAAAAAAAAAATGTGTAAAACATTTTTGGGTGCGCAATCACCGGCAAGGGTACAAAAAAAATTTTAGAATATTTCTTTTCGCAATTACTGGAAAATAGTAAGAGGTAGAGAAAAAAGTTTTAAAAAAAATTGGTTGTCTGTAAAGTCGGTTTACGGACGATAGATTTACGTGATAACGTCATAATCATTTATGACTTTGACTTTGACTGACTTTGACTTTGACTTTGATTATTTTATGTAATACAAAACTCAGGTGGAACGTTACGCGGAACGTTACTATTTTTCATGAGTGTTGCTGGTATTCATCAATTTATAAAACGTTATCACGTCAAAAAGATTTATAAAGCGTAAAATTTTGGGTATGTATTGTTATTTTTTTTAATAAATTGTATCTGTAAAACTTTTCGTAGTACTTCGAGTACTGTTCTCTCACACGCAAGGGGAAATAACACTTAGTCTATTCGTAAAACAACAACTTTGCGTAAACTTTTCAACTCCATAAAAACAGAAATAACTATAACCACAATAAATTCTAAAAGAACAAGCGCATTCCTTTATAAATTCAACCCTTCTACTATTTAAATAATAGCAACGGAATGATAATGAGCCATTCAGATAAGACGCCATTCTTTTGAGGATGAGAAATCATGATAGACTCTCCCGGACTCACATTAAAGCATTGGGTAGCAAAAAATGTGCGCATAATTAAGTACCTCTCTTCCTGCCTTTTATGTAAGAACGTCATCTTCTTATCTTAATGGCGGTAGAACGTTTTAGCTACTTGAAAACCAGAAATTTGGCACACAATTATCATAATGTAGTGAAAGTGTATTCATGTAATAACACGCCACTCAAATCTTTATCTGTAAGAGTTTGTAGCAAAAGATTTATGTCCCCAAATAGTATTCAAAAAGAACTATAGTCACCAGTAATAAAAATAAAATTGTTGAACATACACTATTTGTGGATTTGATATTTAAAAAGTTTTACCTAAAAATGTAACCGGCTTCAACACTCAAAAGTGTGAAATAACCTGTTGAAGTCGGTGCCATGATAATTCAAAAGTAACTAATAACAAAACATTGTGCTCATATTGTGCTTGTGATAATATCTTCGACCACATGGTCAGCGATGATCAAGTGAGATAGTGGTCAAACGCGAACGTCAAATCTATATAGTATAAAAAACAATTGGTCATAAGTGAAGATACATGGGAATATATGACTGTTTTATTTTCTCCCGTTCGCTTCCGTGTAGTTGCCATGCACTTAAATAATGCTTTTTCTGGTAATGTATTGTTGCAAATATCAGATGCTTAACCGGTCGCGTCTAAATGTCCGTGTCTATCGTCACTACTTTATTAAATTTACCTTTTCATTAACTATATCATAACTTAGATATAACAATAGAGTTCTTCACAACGAATCATTGTTCTCCGCTATAGTTCTCTTACAAAAGTTCGAATTACCCCAACTTTTACCCCTCGGAGTTACAACAATGGTCATTAAACAGAATGTAACCGACTAAAGTCTGACAAATCTCGTCATTTCTGCGTTTAACCTTCGACTAATTATGCTAGGAAAGTTTAGTCGATGGTTCTAGCTGAAATGTCTCGCTATAAAGATCGAGAACGATATATACTAATGCTATCGAAACTTGGCACAATTTCTTCAGGTCATTCAATATATTATTATTATATACTATCTGCGCCCCGCGGATTTACCCGCGTGGTGATGATTGATGATCAAGACCATGATGAAAAGTAGCCTATGTGTTATTCCAAGACCTGAGGCATCTAGATGCCAAATTTCATCGAAGTCGGTACAGCCGTTTGAGTGTGAAAGAGTAACAAACATACACAAATACACACATATGTATGTACATACACTCTTTCACTCTTATAATATTAGTGGAATATATACTAATACTCCTCGATACTAGTACTGTGATTATAATTTGAAAAACCTTAGGAAGAGACTAGGATTCCACTTCATGGAAGCCTAGTGTGGGACCTAACGATTCCAGGCTTGTAAACTCTAAGGCTTTCACGGCCGGCGTTGCATGTTGTATGTATTGCTTCCGGGCTGTTTGGCCGTGGTCTATGTGAAACTTTGGTTCCAGACGTTTCGTCGATCACTGCGGTCGACATCTTCAGTGGTTCAGGTCCGAGCGGCGACAAGAGCGTAGAACTCTCCTTCGCGGCGTCTTCTCTGATACTGATGTGGAGTCTTGAGTCGCTTGTGTATTTATAGGGGCGGAGAGGATTCCAGGCTTATATACAAGTATAAGAATCTGCTACTTTTAAGGTTTTTTGTAACTAAATGTGCATTGTGGTATAAATGTGATTTCAAAAATAACAACTGTTTGCACTCCGGAAGTGCCGGCAGAAGTGAAACTTGAACATGATTGATGATGATGATGATGATGATGAAGAAATTTTAGTATGGAGATAGGTTAGACCCATGAATATAGCACATACTAACAAAATAAGTATTTTGTTAAAGAGTTATAATGTTGTGTTAGGTATATAAGTATATACCCAACGCAGCCATTGTTTTCCTAATTTGGTTTGTATTTACGCGTATACACTTTTAAGAGATATAATTAAATATTCAGATTAAGGGTCAGATTTTATTGTTAATGTTTTTTTTTTTTAAGATATAAGCTTGCGTTTGACCACTGTCTCACCTGATGTTAAGCGACGACGCGGTCTAAGGTGGAGCACGCAAACTTAGAAGGAACCTATTCACTCGCGACTTGAGGACTCCGGGGTTGTACATATCGGGAAACACAGACTCAGGCAGTGAGTTCCACTCTCTGGCAGTACGCATTATAAAAGTGGAAGCAAAACGCTTCGTGCGTAACGGTGGTATATCTACCATGTAGCGGTGGCGCATAGTTGTACGTCTGGTTGACCGATGACAGAATGGAGAAGATGGAATTAAATTGTGTAATTCCAGTGCACATCCGCCGAAATGTAACCGATAGAAAACCGATAGGCAAGCAACTCTACGTCGGTGTTCAAAGCTCTGTACCCTATGTTCGACCAGAGAGTAAATAATGTAACAATATTTGGATAATTAATTGTTTTACAATGTCAGCTAAGATGAAATTTATCTAAATGTATACATAAAAAAGTCAATCATGATAGTTTATTTTATGTTTTTTTATTAATTGCGTGAATATTACGTAATTTCAAGTATTAATTTAACACTAAGTAATTCCTTTATATTATAATATTTTTTTAATACTAATGAGTAGAACAATTTGTTCTTGAAAATAGTCACACTCTCCGATTCCAGTGTTGTTTGTGGTGAACGGTTGTAAATTTTCGGAGCTGAGCCACAAACGCCCTTCATAAAACATGCACTTCCATGAACTGTTGTTTTTAATTTATTTTTGACGTGATAACGTTTTATAAATTTATGAATATCAGCAACACTCATGAAAAATAGTAACGTTCCGCGTAACGTTCTACCAGAGTTTTGTATTACATAAAATAATCAAAGTCAAAGTCAAAGTCAAAGTCAGTCAAAGTCAAAGAAAGTCAAAGTCAAAGTCAGTCAAAGTCAAAGTCAGTCAAAGTCAAAGTCAAAATCAAAGTCAAAGTCATAAATGATTATGACGTTATCACGTAAATCTATCGTCCTTAAACCGACTTTACAGACAACCAATTTTTATATCTTCCATTTCTACCGAACTCAAATAGATTTAAATTATTTCTAACAAACAAAGAAATCTCATTAATATAAAGACAGAGAAATGTCATTATCTTTAAATTTTTTTAAATGATGTTTACACGATTCAGTCGATTTTAGTTTACAGACAGATCGTATACATTTCTTTTGTGCTCGGAATATGGCTTCTCGCTCTGTGCAGTTTCCCCAAAAACTTATTCCGTAACGTAGCGTGGAAGTTACATAAATAATAAGCATACATAAGTCATATAAGCAGCATGTAAATAATTGTAGACTTTTCAATTGTATTGTTGCCTAGATGTTTTGTTTTTGTAAAACAATATAATTCTATAATAGCTATACTCTCCAGCTTCAGTAAGTATGTTAAATGCTTTTATTGACACAACAATATCTTGAAGCCATTTTTTACACATACAAGGGACTCCAAGGGCTCAAAAGGACCATGCCCTGACCAAAAATTGTTTTAAAATTTAATACCTATATATAGATAGACAGATTTATTGACAGATTGGCGGTGGTTTTTAAAAGTAACATTTTCACCTTTTTAGGTATAAGCCAAACATCTCAAGATATGACTTTGTCTATGCTAGCCACGCGTACGAATCGGCGAAAGAATATTGTTAATATTGCGAAGTCTATTTCAATAACAAACTGTAAACTTTACGTTTGACTCCATTGCTAATGTAGCTAATTTTATATGTGTAATAAAACTGACATATACTACTTAGTTTTGGATCTGAAAAGGCGTGTTACAAAGTCTACGAGTAATTCCTTTAATATCTAACAATAGGCACTCAAGTGCTAGTCGTCTCCGCGTTATTAAAATATTTATGGACCAAGCTTTCCGGCTCTTTCATTCGCCTCGTCTTTTGGTAGACTATTCGGTGCCGAAGAAAAGTCACGAGTGCATAATTTAGACGGTTAGCCCTCTTTAGTACCGTAATAAGGTCGACCAACCTATTATAAACGGCGCCACTTAACCTGGCTTCGACTTATGTTTCAAGTTATTAATAGTACCACTTCTAATATGAAATTGCTTTAGTGTGTTCTAATTTATTTATTTACTAGCTGCGCCTCGCTTTTTCCCGCGTGATGATGATTGATGATGATGATGATGATTATAAGTAGCCCATGTGTTATTTTGGGACCTAACGGATACCAAATTTCATCAAAATCCGTCCTGCCGTTTGACTGTGAAAGAGTAACAAACATACATCCAGACACAAATTTTCGCATCTGTAATAATAGTAGGATACTCGGTAACATTTTCAGTAATAGACACTCGCCGTGGCTCAGTCGTTAGTGAGATAACTTCTAGTCTCCGGGGCCCTGGGTTTGAATCCCGGCTAGGACAAACATTAATGTGATGGCATGGATGTTTATCTATATGTCTTATATGATTATTGTGATGTCATTGTGTGTATCCACAACTCCCGCGGCACAAAGTGGGAGAGTGTGAGTGTAATAAGAATCCATGCTTACGTATTTATAATATTAGATGGATAGTTTTTAGTAGATATTAGTGGCTTACAGTCCAAAACACCATAATGTTAGTAAATAATAATAAATTTACAAAAATAATAAAATTGTCAATATAATCAAAAAAAATTCTTTAGTGTGGGATGCTACATGCGTTGACACTTTGGCGCCGTCACATCTTCCTGAGACACATGTTAGGGCTGGCGCCGCGGCTTATTCGGCGGAGCAATTGAAACGGCGAAAATATGCTATCCTAGGTAGTGGTTACATATTTGAACCGTTTGGGGTCGAGACATTGGGCCCGTGGGGACCTGGAGCTCATCGGATTTTCCAAAATTTATCGGAGCGTTTGATCGATGCGACGCGTGACCACAATGCTGGCACATATTTGGATCAACGAATCAGCATTGCAATTCAGCGTGGCAATGCTGCTAGCATTCTGGGCACGCTGCCGGCCGGTAGCGGGTTAGAACATTTGAGTTATCTATAGGCTACCAATAGCTAGTGGATTTCTCAAATGTTATTGTAGTAGCTGCAGTATTGTAATTAGTTATTAGTATTTTATTTTAATAAAGGCATTTGCCCTATGAAAAAAAAAGTCAATAAAATATAATTACATTACATTAATATAGATCTAAAATGGTCAGAAAAATTGTATATCATCGTTTAACTTTTTCCATAGGTCAGTGTTTCATCAGTGTTTTAGAATTTCTTCCTATAACATTTTCGATAGATAACTAAAGTGCAAGGCCGTGAGATTTAAGCTATCATTAGCAACATCTCAAAAATACTGCGGGTAGGGTGAAACTGGAATCGTTGAAATACGAATTACCCACAACTTCTTATTTCAACGATTTCAGTTTTCTCTTAACCACTTTCGCAAAATTTAGAATTCACAAAATAGCTTTGTGTCTTTCGCATATTTGCAATTCATATATTTTATATGATATTTACGTGAAACGATATCATATTTAGCTGTAGCATTCGAAGAACATTTATATTCACAAAATCGTTCCATATCTTGGACAATTCCGCATTCAATGCAATATGCAACATCGAAACAACAGTCGTATTCTCGAACTACTCGAAAGGTATACTGACTGTATGAATATTATGTTGACACCTAACGCCTAAGCAACCAGGACGACTGCAAGAAAGATCATGTAACAAATCGACAACAACAATCTAAGGACTCAGACTCCAAGTTGACGGCGCATTTTTGAAGTTAATTAGAACTTTAATAGTGTATTCAAGGTAACATTAACATAATTTAAAAATAATTCAGAATAGCAATAAAATAATCTAACTTAAAATAAAAACCTTAAACATTTAATAAAAACTAAAATAAATCTAAAACGGGCCCCTGCGGCATTGTACCTAAGATGCTGGCAGCGTTTCCTCTTTGTATTGCTAGGCTAATACGTTGAGCGAGGAAGCTGCCAGCTCTTCGGTCTCCTGAGACGTCAACCAGTTAATTAGATATGTAGAATTTTTAAAAAATGAAGCTGAAACTGATCAAAATAATCTATTTAGCAAACGGTGAAGCCTCAAGCCTTATCAACCATCTGCCTCCAACGGGTCCTACAGTACTTCGGTCACGAAGCGCGCAGACATCCTGACAACCTGGAAAGACTATTTATATTTCCTCATCCAATTTTGTTATTAAAACTGACGTGGTTTTGACACATTATAAACTCATTATCATTATAACCCCATAAACTCATTATAACAGTACTAGGCGAATCGCGACCGCGTCCGCGAGCGCCCCGTATTCTCCTTGAAAAAGACCACCGAATGTGGTTGAAACTATAGTCGGAACCCTCTGACTTATTACGTGAGTAACTCCCGTGTTTTATACATTTATAATAATTCCTCATCCAAGTTACCGGAAACATAGAAGGCAAAAGGCCTAGAGGCCGAAGCCCGAAACGATGGTCTGACCAAGTGACTCAGGAACTGGAAATGTGTGTCAACGTAGCTCTCCACACAGCTAGAGACCGATCCAGGTGGAGGAGAGAAGCAATTTAAAAAAAATATAGGTGTCACGATCCTCAATAATGAGGGAACGACTGAGGAGGAGGAGGAAGCCTTAAGAAATGAGTATCATTTTTTTTTTTTTATGGGACAACATAGTTCATATATTTTTATTAGTATAAGATTATACACGTCATTGGCAAAATTAAAATTAAAATCAAGATTAATATAAAAATGAAAAATAAAAATATTGCCATACAAATATTTCGCATTGCACAGTATTCACACAAGGTCTTCAGGCCCCAAACTAGGCAAAGCCTGTACACTATGGTAACCTGATGACTGATATATATACTTATATACATATCAGCAGCACACACCCAGACACAGGTCAAACAGACATGTTCATACACACAAATGTTTGACCTGTCCGGGAATCGAACCCGGGACCAGCGGCTCAGAAGGCAGAGTGCTACCAACTGCGCTAACGGGCCAGTCTATTATTGCAGTTGTTCTGGTCGCTTAGGTGTTGTCAAGCCGAATATTGCGACGGCGTGCCATTAGTATGCATCAAGTGTAAACTACAGTCGACCACGATCGCAGCGAGCTTTGCAAATACGAATGTGTCGCCCGATTTCCGATACGACTTCCCACCTATTAAGTAGTTGTTTGTTCGATCGAAAATCGAATACTCATACAACCTAGGGTGCTGGTTGAATGAAATCAATGCAGAAACGTGCGGCCCGGGGTGGGAGCGCGTGGTATCTCGGCTCTGTACAGTACACCCCACATAGTGTTTTGTTTTTGACGTGATAACGTTTTATAAATTGATGAATGCCAAAATGAAAAATAGTAACGGTACATTCCGCGTAACGTTCCACCTAAGTTTTATCTAGATCTAGATAATATAATCAAAGTCAAAGTCAAGGTCAAAGTCAAAGTCAAAGTCAAAGTCAAAGTCAAAGTCAAAGTCAAAGTCAAAGTCAAAGTCAAAGTCAAAGTCAAAGTCAAAGTCAAAGTCAAAGTCAAAGTCAAAGTCAATGGTCAATGGTCAATGGTCAATGGTCAATGGTCAATGGTCAATGGTCAATGGTCAATGGTCAATGGTCAATGGTCAATGGTCAATGGTCAATGGTCAATGGTCAATGGTCAATGGTCAATGGTCAATGGTCAATGGTCAATGGTCAATGGTCAATGGTCAATGGTCAATGGTCAATGGTCAATGGTCAATGGTCAATGGTCAATGGTCAATGGTCAATGGTCAATGGTCAATGGTCAAATGTCAAATGTCAATGGTCAAATGTCAAATGTCAATGGTCAAATGTCAAATGTCAAATGTCAAATGTCAAATGTCAAATGTCAAATGTCAAATGTCAAAAGTCAAAGTCAAAGTCAAAGTCAAATGTCAAATGTCAAATGTCAAATGTCAAATGTCAAATGTCAAATGTCAAATGTCAAATGTCAAATGTCAGATGTCAAATGTCAAATGTCAAATGTCAAATGTCAAATGTCAAATGTCAAATGTCAAATGTCAAATGTCAAATGTCAAATGTCAAATGTCAAATGTCAAATGTCAAATGTCAAATGTCAAATGTCAAATGTCAAATGTCAAATGTCAAATGTCAAATGTCAAATGTCAAATGTCAAATGTCAAATGTCAAATGTCAAATGTCAAATGTCAAATGTCAAATGTCAAATGTCAAATGTCAAATGTCAAATGTCAAATGTCAAATGTCAAATGTCAAATGTCAAATGTCAAATGTCAAATGTCAAATGTCAAATGTCAAATGTCAAATGTCAAATGTCAAATGTCAAATGTCAAATGTCAAATGTCAAATGTCAAATGTCAAATGTCAAATGTCAAATGTCAAATGCCAAATGTCAAATGTCAATTGTCAAATGTCAATTGTCAATTGTCAATTGTCAATTGTCAATTGTCAATTGTCAATGTCAATGTCAATGTCAAAGTCATACATGATTATGTCGTTATCACGTAAATCTATCGTCCGTAAACCGACTTTACAGACAACCAATTTTTTCTAACTGACTAATGCTGTTTGCCTTTGTCGGCATTTACAGCTTCACCGAAGGGGGGGCGAGCACAGATGGTGCTCAGCCCGGTATTTGTGCGGGCGCAGAAGGCGCACCGCTTAGTGAGGCTAGCGCTGACGGCGCTGTGCCACTAGGAGAGGACGAGGCGACTAGCTCAAGAGCACCACTGAGGTTCGGACCTCGGCTTGAGCTGTCGCCAGGACAGGGAGTTATCGGATCGAACACCCACATAGTGTGGACAAGGTCTACGCAAGTGTGAAAACATATTATTCTAGCTGCCCTCTGAGGCTTTACGCGATTGATGATGATGATGAAAAGTAGCCTATGTGTTATTCCGGGACCTGAAATATCTACATACCAAATTTCATCCAAATCCGTTCAGCCGTTCCGGCGTGATTGAGTAACAAACATCCATCCATCCAAACTTTCACATTTATATTACTAGCTGCGCCCTGCGGTTGTACCCGCGTGTTGATGAAAAACGGTGATGATGGGTTAAGCTATCTCCATACCAAGTTTCATCTAAATCGGTGTAGCTGTTTGAGCGCGAAGAGGTAACAAACATACATACTTTCGCATTTATAATATTAGTAGGTTAGGATAGTGGGATTACAATTTAAATCTATTATATAGCCCATACATTTTTCTAGACAGGTAGACTCCAAAAATGGTTTTAAAAAAGAAAATAAAATATTCTGATAGTCCAATTGTGGAATTAGAAGTCTCCAACATGCTAACGGTATTGCGACGTTGAATAGCATTTCTTAATTTCTGGTCAAGCCTCTACATATAATTAAAGGTAGATGGCGCTAAGACAAAACATCCCCTCAGATTTAAATAAGGAATAAATTCGGCGGCTAGTGGAGTGCTATAGCTCGGATAATATAAATTATATATATGCTTATTTTTATAAAATATTGTTTACGTATGTTACACAGCTTATTTTTTAATTGGTAAGTATATTTTCATTATGTGCCGGTATTAAGTACATAGCTGAACGAGAACTTAACAGATTCCCATTATTATAATGTAAGTATAAATACAAGAGAACAAACAAGTATAAATTAATTAATTAAATAAGCAGACTCACGCATAAGCAAGTCTTTCATGTGAAATATAAATTCGATCTTCAAAGCGTACGAATTTTTTCTACGTACATATATATCAAGGTTTTGACTAATATAAATTTATTTAGATAAGTCTTTACTTTTATTAAGTATTGGATAAATAATCGATACTCATTGAGTCATTAGAAACACTAAGCAGAATGGCAAATTGTAGAACGATTGGTTGATTAGAGGAAAATGGTAATGAGCTTGCAATTGGGCTAATGTCTCTTTTTAATGATGTCAAGGACTTTTCCATTGATAGCATAACATGGCGATGCGCTCGTAGTAGAGTTGAATTCGCTTGCCGATTATCTTATACCATCATATGTTGATGAAATGAATAATTATTGCGTATGTCTGCCTACTTCTATTTGTACCATCCATTTTCAGCATTTTCACGGTCATACTTTTACAGACCTATTTTTTATAACATCTTTATGGAACCACTCTGTATGTAAGACTTTTCAATTCAAAGATTTTCAAATATGTTTTTACAAAATGGAAAAACGAGGATAATTCTGGGGTAAGAAAGAAGTGACTACTGCAACATGATTGATGATGATGAAGAAAAGTAGCCTATGTGTTATTCCGGGACCTGAAGTAGGTATCTACATACCAAATTTCATCCAAATCAGTGCAGCCGTTCTGGCGTGATTGAGTAACAAACATCCATCCATCCAAACATTCAGATTTATAATATTAGTGGGACACATAGAATTAACATGGTGATTTTTTTTTGAAACAATGAAATCTTTCCTCTTTATAATATCGGCGTTTTGATAACCGAACTCAATAATACTTAACAAAACAACTTATTGCTGACTTTGCCGACGTTGCACGAGAAAGAGAAAATTTGTTGAATACTTTTAAGATAAATAGATTAGACGTAGGTTTATTTATTAATGTTTTAGCTTCGCCTGCGTGCGATGCGGCAAAGGCTTTATTTAACATATTTAAGATGTTGTAATGTAACAAACCGACTAGGACCTGGTAAACACTGGAAAATTACTCTCCGACCAGTTTCGAACCTATTTGCAGTTCTTCATCTGGGAGCTATGATCGTGCCAGGCGGCGAACGCGAGCCTCAGCACGTAACTCTACTCTATTTAAGAAGTAATTAAGTTTTTATTTGTGTATAAGTTTAGGGTACGATGGGGCTGGTATACCATATTGGGAAAAGCCCTATTTGTGATTAAAAAAAAAAAGGACGGTCCTGACGATCTGACGATCTGACGATCTGACGCGACTTTAACATTTTTTTCCCTTAAGCAAGTGCAGAACGCCGCTAAAGAAGTTTTCACTTCAAAAACTTTTATACTTTAGACAACCATTGTATATTCTCACGGCGTAACACGGAAACATCTCATCTACGAAACTTCTTATCCAATAATATTTGTTTTTCCTTTCACGGGTCATGTTCAATCGATTACGACTGCCGTATCTTACTCCAGGGAAAACAGGAGCAAAACAAATCGCTTTCATGAAACTTTTTTTTCTGAATTGTGTTTTTATGCCTTCGGCATCCATCAGCGAAAACTGTTACAGTTTCTTTTGACGTTTTGTCGCAATACGACTGTTGTTTGTTTGAATGTTGATAGTTGTATTTATTGAGCTTCAGTGTATTTGGAATGGAGCGTTTGTTTGTTCGGGATAGTTTTTTTTTTTTTTAATTTTTTTTACAATTGACACAAGGTCTTCAAGTCGCAAACTAGTCAGAGCCTGTACCATGGTAACCTGATGACTGATATACACCTTTTATATTTTATATACTTTGATAGACCAACTATAGACAAGCCCCGCGGCTGTATCCTCACGGAAGACGACGATGATTTGCTCCTTATTCCTCCAGAATCAATAATGAATTTGTAATTTTTTTTATCCCCGGTACACCTTTTCTAAATCCATCCGTCTACTTATGTCTTACTAGTAGTGCCCCGCGGTTTCACCCGCGTTGATTACGGTTTTCCCGCTACTTCAATTTTCCCACTCTTTCCGTGATAAAAGTAGCAAATTTCATAGAAACCGGTGTAGCCGCGTGAAGTCGTGACCATGGGGAAATAGGGTGTCATTTTTATATATACAGACTTATGTTTTTTTTTGAAATAAAATAATATGATTTTTTATCTTAGTATTGTCTGCTAAGTAATACCCAAGTTGTATCAATATAAAAAAACAATAAAAGTTGACGAGTCGCCGTCCCTGTTAAACATTGCAAGTTTTTTTTAATTTATCGCTCAAGTAGTATTTGATTTCTCATTCCGCACTTTCCTCTTAAAAAATAGCATGTGAAGTGAAGATATCCCGGCGAGACGCGTGATTGATGTAGCTGATCCCCGGACGGTCACCGCCCGATCCCTGATCAATCACTATTCCAGCTGATATAGGGGAGGTCTCACGTCTTTGTTTGCACTTTTTTTGCTACTTCTCAAAATAGAAACAGCGATTAAAAAAAATAAAAAAATTGTAGATATCTAATAAATAAAGTCAACATTCTCATTTCGTAAATAATGTTGGAGAGAAATAATGCGAGAACTTTTATAATTATTATTTTTAAAAAAAATTAATTGTATTTGAAATTACATTTTTTTTATTGGCAATTCGTAGTTAGTCAAACTACGAATTGCCAATAAAAAAAATGACTGATGTTAAATTATGATGTCTACGATAGATAATGCCTGTGCACTAAAAAACAAAATGATTGATGCAATCATTTTTTTGGTTACCATGACAATGTAGCTCAATGACTCCACTCATTTTTTTATACTGTATAGATTTAGCGTTTGACAACTATCTCACTTGATGGTCAGTGATGATGTGGTCGAAGATGTTATCACGACTTACAATAGACCTACAATGCTCACTGGCTCTTAAGGACTGCTCTTCCTGAATACACTATGTGTTTGGTGATAGTTTTTCAAACTTGAGGGTGGTAGCTAGCCAGGCTGGTATTCGAAAGTACATTACCACCATTATGGGAATTTGATAACGGTGTTACCTTGACCGGAAGCTCAAGCTATTGTTGGGGATCGAACCAGTGTCCGTCAGTTTGACAGGCGACGCTCCTCCCGCTGAGCTATCATCGCTTTGAACGTTTACTGAGTATGGATGCCCCATTACCGTCCATCTGGTGGTTCTTTAATAGAGTGTGGAAGGAAGAACTAAACTATGTAGTTCCAGAAAGTTTTACTCGAAATGTATTGGATGTATGGGGAGGCATATGTCCAGCAGTTGATAATCAATTATTGAGAAGAAGACGAAGATGTTTCAGATTTATAAAATAATAAAATGTAACAAATCTAGTTATAATAACAATACGAACGCAATACGTATATATATAGCAAATCTCATGAGAAAAACTTAGTCATAGCTCTCGAATGCACTGAAGATTTACAAAGAGTGCTGTTGGGCCCTCGGCATCCCTGGAATGGATATTTCAGACGGTATTTGCTCCTAAAGTGAGGAAGTACGATGCATCTGGGAAATCTGTTCAGCTCTAAAAGTGGAGAGGGCGTTTTAAACTTCAATGTCTTTATCGTAGCGTAAAACTTAAAATTATTTTAAAAAGACAGTTAAAAAAGGCATAGAGAGTTCCGTAAGACATACTCGTAAAAACCAGATGACTTAACATTTCAACGCCCACACGGTCGTCCGTTTGAAAAAAAAAATGTGTAAAACATTTTTGGGTGCGCAATCACCGGCAAGGGTACAAAAAAAATTTTAGAATATTTCTTTTCGCAATTACTGGAAAATAGTAAGAGGTAGAGAAAAAAGTTTTAAAAAAAATTGGTTGTCTGTAAAGTCGGTTTACGGACGATAGATTTACGTGATAACGTCATAATCATTTATGACTTTGACTTTGACTGACTTTGACTTTGACTTTGATTATTTTATGTAATACAAAACTCAGGTGGAACGTTACGCGGAACGTTACTATTTTTCATGAGTGTTGCTGGTATTCATCAATTTATAAAACGTTATCACGTCAAAAAGATTTATAAAGCGTAAAATTTTGGGTATGTATTGTTATTTTTTTTAATAAATTGTATCTGTAAAACTTTTCGTAGTACTTCGAGTACTGTTCTCTCACACGCAAGGGGAAATAACACTTAGTCTATTCGTAAAACAACAACTTTGCGTAAACTTTTCAACTCCATAAAAACAGAAATAACTATAACCACAATAAATTCTAAAAGAACAAGCGCATTCCTTTATAAATTCAACCCTTCTACTATTTAAATAATAGCAACGGAATGATAATGAGCCATTCAGATAAGACGCCATTCTTTTGAGGATGAGAAATCATGATAGACTCTCCCGGACTCACATTAAAGCATTGGGTAGCAAAAAATGTGCGCATAATTAAGTACCTCTCTTCCTGCCTTTTATGTAAGAACGTCATCTTCTTATCTTAATGGCGGTAGAACGTTTTAGCTACTTGAAAACCAGAAATTTGGCACACAATTATCATAATGTAGTGAAAGTGTATTCATGTAATAACACGCCACTCAAATCTTTATCTGTAAGAGTTTGTAGCAAAAGATTTATGTCCCCAAATAGTATTCAAAAAGAACTATAGTCACCAGTAATAAAAATAAAATTGTTGAACATACACTATTTGTGGATTTGATATTTAAAAAGTTTTACCTAAAAATGTAACCGGCTTCAACACTCAAAAGTGTGAAATAACCTGTTGAAGTCGGTGCCATGATAATTCAAAAGTAACTAATAACAAAACATTGTGCTCATATTGTGCTTGTGATAATATCTTCGACCACATGGTCAGCGATGATCAAGTGAGATAGTGGTCAAACGCGAACGTCAAATCTATATAGTATAAAAAACAATTGGTCATAAGTGAAGATACATGGGAATATATGACTGTTTTATTTTCTCCCGTTCGCTTCCGTGTAGTTGCCATGCACTTAAATAATGCTTTTTCTGGTAATGTATTGTTGCAAATATCAGATGCTTAACCGGTCGCGTCTAAATGTCCGTGTCTATCGTCACTACTTTATTAAATTTACCTTTTCATTAACTATATCATAACTTAGATATAACAATAGAGTTCTTCACAACGAATCATTGTTCTCCGCTATAGTTCTCTTACAAAAGTTCGAATTACCCCAACTTTTACCCCTCGGAGTTACAACAATGGTCATTAAACAGAATGTAACCGACTAAAGTCTGACAAATCTCGTCATTTCTGCGTTTAACCTTCGACTAATTATGCTAGGAAAGTTTAGTCGATGGTTCTAGCTGAAATGTCTCGCTATAAAGATCGAGAACGATATATACTAATGCTATCGAAACTTGGCACAATTTCTTCAGGTCATTCAATATATTATTATTATATACTATCTGCGCCCCGCGGATTTACCCGCGTGGTGATGATTGATGATCAAGACCATGATGAAAAGTAGCCTATGTGTTATTCCAAGACCTGAGGCATCTAGATGCCAAATTTCATCGAAGTCGGTACAGCCGTTTGAGTGTGAAAGAGTAACAAACATACACAAATACACACATATGTATGTACATACACTCTTTCACTCTTATAATATTAGTGGAATATATACTAATACTCCTCGATACTAGTACTGTGATTATAATTTGAAAAACCTTAGGAAGAGACTAGGATTCCACTTCATGGAAGCCTAGTGTGGGACCTAACGATTCCAGGCTTGTAAACTCTAAGGCTTTCACGGCCGGCGTTGCATGTTGTATGTATTGCTTCCGGGCTGTTTGGCCGTGGTCTATGTGAAACTTTGGTTCCAGACGTTTCGTCGATCACTGCGGTCGACATCTTCAGTGGTTCAGGTCCGAGCGGCGACAAGAGCGTAGAACTCTCCTTCGCGGCGTCTTCTCTGATACTGATGTGGAGTCTTGAGTCGCTTGTGTATTTATAGGGGCGGAGAGGATTCCAGGCTTATATACAAGTATAAGAATCTGCTACTTTTAAGGTTTTTTGTAACTAAATGTGCATTGTGGTATAAATGTGATTTCAAAAATAACAACTGTTTGCACTCCGGAAGTGCCGGCAGAAGTGAAACTTGAACATGATTGATGATGATGATGATGATGATGAAGAAATTTTAGTATGGAGATAGGTTAGACCCATGAATATAGCACATACTAACAAAATAAGTATTTTGTTAAAGAGTTATAATGTTGTGTTAGGTATATAAGTATATACCCAACGCAGCCATTGTTTTCCTAATTTGGTTTGTATTTACGCGTATACACTTTTAAGAGATATAATTAAATATTCAGATTAAGGGTCAGATTTTATTGTTAATGTTTTTTTTTTTTAAGATATAAGCTTGCGTTTGACCACTGTCTCACCTGATGTTAAGCGACGACGCGGTCTAAGGTGGAGCACGCAAACTTAGAAGGAACCTATTCACTCGCGACTTGAGGACTCCGGGGTTGTACATATCGGGAAACACAGACTCAGGCAGTGAGTTCCACTCTCTGGCAGTACGCATTATAAAAGTGGAAGCAAAACGCTTCGTGCGTAACGGTGGTATATCTACCATGTAGCGGTGGCGCATAGTTGTACGTCTGGTTGACCGATGACAGAATGGAGAAGATGGAATTAAATTGTGTAATTCCAGTGCACATCCGCCGAAATGTAACCGATAGAAAACCGATAGGCAAGCAACTCTACGTCGGTGTTCAAAGCTCTGTACCCTATGTTCGACCAGAGAGTAAATAATGTAACAATATTTGGATAATTAATTGTTTTACAATGTCAGCTAAGATGAAATTTATCTAAATGTATACATAAAAAAGTCAATCATGATAGTTTATTTTATGTTTTTTTATTAATTGCGTGAATATTACGTAATTTCAAGTATTAATTTAACACTAAGTAATTCCTTTATATTATAATATTTTTTTAATACTAATGAGTAGAACAATTTGTTCTTGAAAATAGTCACACTCTCCGATTCCAGTGTTGTTTGTGGTGAACGGTTGTAAATTTTCGGAGCTGAGCCACAAACGCCCTTCATAAAACATGCACTTCCATGAACTGTTGTTTTTAATTTATTTTTGACGTGATAACGTTTTATAAATTTATGAATATCAGCAACACTCATGAAAAATAGTAACGTTCCGCGTAACGTTCTACCAGAGTTTTGTATTACATAAAATAATCAAAGTCAAAGTCAAAGTCAAAGTCAGTCAAAGTCAAAGAAAGTCAAAGTCAAAGTCAGTCAAAGTCAAAGTCAGTCAAAGTCAAAGTCAAAATCAAAGTCAAAGTCATAAATGATTATGACGTTATCACGTAAATCTATCGTCCTTAAACCGACTTTACAGACAACCAATTTTTATATCTTCCATTTCTACCGAACTCAAATAGATTTAAATTATTTCTAACAAACAAAGAAATCTCATTAATATAAAGACAGAGAAATGTCATTATCTTTAAATTTTTTTAAATGATGTTTACACGATTCAGTCGATTTTAGTTTACAGACAGATCGTATACATTTCTTTTGTGCTCGGAATATGGCTTCTCGCTCTGTGCAGTTTCCCCAAAAACTTATTCCGTAACGTAGCGTGGAAGTTACATAAATAATAAGCATACATAAGTCATATAAGCAGCATGTAAATAATTGTAGACTTTTCAATTGTATTGTTGCCTAGATGTTTTGTTTTTGTAAAACAATATAATTCTATAATAGCTATACTCTCCAGCTTCAGTAAGTATGTTAAATGCTTTTATTGACACAACAATATCTTGAAGCCATTTTTTACACATACAAGGGACTCCAAGGGCTCAAAAGGACCATGCCCTGACCAAAAATTGTTTTAAAATTTAATACCTATATATAGATAGACAGATTTATTGACAGATTGGCGGTGGTTTTTAAAAGTAACATTTTCACCTTTTTAGGTATAAGCCAAACATCTCAAGATATGACTTTGTCTATGCTAGCCACGCGTACGAATCGGCGAAAGAATATTGTTAATATTGCGAAGTCTATTTCAATAACAAACTGTAAACTTTACGTTTGACTCCATTGCTAATGTAGCTAATTTTATATGTGTAATAAAACTGACATATACTACTTAGTTTTGGATCTGAAAAGGCGTGTTACAAAGTCTACGAGTAATTCCTTTAATATCTAACAATAGGCACTCAAGTGCTAGTCGTCTCCGCGTTATTAAAATATTTATGGACCAAGCTTTCCGGCTCTTTCATTCGCCTCGTCTTTTGGTAGACTATTCGGTGCCGAAGAAAAGTCACGAGTGCATAATTTAGACGGTTAGCCCTCTTTAGTACCGTAATAAGGTCGACCAACCTATTATAAACGGCGCCACTTAACCTGGCTTCGACTTATGTTTCAAGTTATTAATAGTACCACTTCTAATATGAAATTGCTTTAGTGTGTTCTAATTTATTTATTTACTAGCTGCGCCTCGCTTTTTCCCGCGTGATGATGATTGATGATGATGATGATGATTATAAGTAGCCCATGTGTTATTTTGGGACCTAACGGATACCAAATTTCATCAAAATCCGTCCTGCCGTTTGACTGTGAAAGAGTAACAAACATACATCCAGACACAAATTTTCGCATCTGTAATAATAGTAGGATACTCGGTAACATTTTCAGTAATAGACACTCGCCGTGGCTCAGTCGTTAGTGAGATAACTTCTAGTCTCCGGGGCCCTGGGTTTGAATCCCGGCTAGGACAAACATTAATGTGATGGCATGGATGTTTATCTATATGTCTTATATGATTATTGTGATGTCATTGTGTGTATCCACAACTCCCGCGGCACAAAGTGGGAGAGTGTGAGTGTAATAAGAATCCATGCTTACGTATTTATAATATTAGATGGATAGTTTTTAGTAGATATTAGTGGCTTACAGTCCAAAACACCATAATGTTAGTAAATAATAATAAATTTACAAAAATAATAAAATTGTCAATATAATCAAAAAAAATTCTTTAGTGTGGGATGCTACATGCGTTGACACTTTGGCGCCGTCACATCTTCCTGAGACACATGTTAGGGCTGGCGCCGCGGCTTATTCGGCGGAGCAATTGAAACGGCGAAAATATGCTATCCTAGGTAGTGGTTACATATTTGAACCGTTTGGGGTCGAGACATTGGGCCCGTGGGGACCTGGAGCTCATCGGATTTTCCAAAATTTATCGGAGCGTTTGATCGATGCGACGCGTGACCACAATGCTGGCACATATTTGGATCAACGAATCAGCATTGCAATTCAGCGTGGCAATGCTGCTAGCATTCTGGGCACGCTGCCGGCCGGTAGCGGGTTAGAACATTTGAGTTATCTATAGGCTACCAATAGCTAGTGGATTTCTCAAATGTTATTGTAGTAGCTGCAGTATTGTAATTAGTTATTAGTATTTTATTTTAATAAAGGCATTTGCCCTATGAAAAAAAAAGTCAATAAAATATAATTACATTACATTAATATAGATCTAAAATGGTCAGAAAAATTGTATATCATCGTTTAACTTTTTCCATAGGTCAGTGTTTCATCAGTGTTTTAGAATTTCTTCCTATAACATTTTCGATAGATAACTAAAGTGCAAGGCCGTGAGATTTAAGCTATCATTAGCAACATCTCAAAAATACTGCGGGTAGGGTGAAACTGGAATCGTTGAAATACGAATTACCCACAACTTCTTATTTCAACGATTTCAGTTTTCTCTTAACCACTTTCGCAAAATTTAGAATTCACAAAATAGCTTTGTGTCTTTCGCATATTTGCAATTCATATATTTTATATGATATTTACGTGAAACGATATCATATTTAGCTGTAGCATTCGAAGAACATTTATATTCACAAAATCGTTCCATATCTTGGACAATTCCGCATTCAATGCAATATGCAACATCGAAACAACAGTCGTATTCTCGAACTACTCGAAAGGTATACTGACTGTATGAATATTATGTTGACACCTAACGCCTAAGCAACCAGGACGACTGCAAGAAAGATCATGTAACAAATCGACAACAACAATCTAAGGACTCAGACTCCAAGTTGACGGCGCATTTTTGAAGTTAATTAGAACTTTAATAGTGTATTCAAGGTAACATTAACATAATTTAAAAATAATTCAGAATAGCAATAAAATAATCTAACTTAAAATAAAAACCTTAAACATTTAATAAAAACTAAAATAAATCTAAAACGGGCCCCTGCGGCATTGTACCTAAGATGCTGGCAGCGTTTCCTCTTTGTATTGCTAGGCTAATACGTTGAGCGAGGAAGCTGCCAGCTCTTCGGTCTCCTGAGACGTCAACCAGTTAATTAGATATGTAGAATTTTTAAAAAATGAAGCTGAAACTGATCAAAATAATCTATTTAGCAAACGGTGAAGCCTCAAGCCTTATCAACCATCTGCCTCCAACGGGTCCTACAGTACTTCGGTCACGAAGCGCGCAGACATCCTGACAACCTGGAAAGACTATTTATATTTCCTCATCCAATTTTGTTATTAAAACTGACGTGGTTTTGACACATTATAAACTCATTATCATTATAACCCCATAAACTCATTATAACAGTACTAGGCGAATCGCGACCGCGTCCGCGAGCGCCCCGTATTCTCCTTGAAAAAGACCACCGAATGTGGTTGAAACTATAGTCGGAACCCTCTGACTTATTACGTGAGTAACTCCCGTGTTTTATACATTTATAATAATTCCTCATCCAAGTTACCGGAAACATAGAAGGCAAAAGGCCTAGAGGCCGAAGCCCGAAACGATGGTCTGACCAAGTGACTCAGGAACTGGAAATGTGTGTCAACGTAGCTCTCCACACAGCTAGAGACCGATCCAGGTGGAGGAGAGAAGCAATTTAAAAAAAATATAGGTGTCACGATCCTCAATAATGAGGGAACGACTGAGGAGGAGGAGGAAGCCTTAAGAAATGAGTATCATTTTTTTTTTTTTATGGGACAACATAGTTCATATATTTTTATTAGTATAAGATTATACACGTCATTGGCAAAATTAAAATTAAAATCAAGATTAATATAAAAATGAAAAATAAAAATATTGCCATACAAATATTTCGCATTGCACAGTATTCACACAAGGTCTTCAGGCCCCAAACTAGGCAAAGCCTGTACACTATGGTAACCTGATGACTGATATATATACTTATATACATATCAGCAGCACACACCCAGACACAGGTCAAACAGACATGTTCATACACACAAATGTTTGACCTGTCCGGGAATCGAACCCGGGACCAGCGGCTCAGAAGGCAGAGTGCTACCAACTGCGCTAACGGGCCAGTCTATTATTGCAGTTGTTCTGGTCGCTTAGGTGTTGTCAAGCCGAATATTGCGACGGCGTGCCATTAGTATGCATCAAGTGTAAACTACAGTCGACCACGATCGCAGCGAGCTTTGCAAATACGAATGTGTCGCCCGATTTCCGATACGACTTCCCACCTATTAAGTAGTTGTTTGTTCGATCGAAAATCGAATACTCATACAACCTAGGGTGCTGGTTGAATGAAATCAATGCAGAAACGTGCGGCCCGGGGTGGGAGCGCGTGGTATCTCGGCTCTGTACAGTACACCCCACATAGTGTTTTGTTTTTGACGTGATAACGTTTTATAAATTGATGAATGCCAAAATGAAAAATAGTAACGGTACATTCCGCGTAACGTTCCACCTAAGTTTTATCTAGATCTAGATAATATAATCAAAGTCAAAGTCAAGGTCAAAGTCAAAGTCAAAGTCAAAGTCAAAGTCAAAGTCAAAGTCAAAGTCAAAGTCAAAGTCAAAGTCAAAGTCAAAGTCAAAGTCAAAGTCAAAGTCAAAGTCAATGGTCAATGGTCAATGGTCAATGGTCAATGGTCAATGGTCAATGGTCAATGGTCAATGGTCAATGGTCAATGGTCAATGGTCAATGGTCAATGGTCAATGGTCAATGGTCAATGGTCAATGGTCAATGGTCAATGGTCAATGGTCAATGGTCAATGGTCAATGGTCAATGGTCAATGGTCAATGGTCAATGGTCAATGGTCAATGGTCAATGGTCAATGGTCAATGGTCAATGGTCAATGGTCAATGGTCAATGGTCAATGGTCAATGGTCAATGGTCAATGGTCAAATGTCAAATGTCAATGGTCAAATGTCAAATGTCAATGGTCAAATGTCAAATGTCAAATGTCAAATGTCAAATGTCAAATGTCAAATGTCAAATGTCAAAAGTCAAAGTCAAAGTCAAAGTCAAAGTCAAATGTCAAATGTCAAATGTCAAATGTCAAATGTCAAATGTCAAATGTCAAATGTCAGATGTCAAATGTCAAATGTCAAATGTCAAATGTCAAATGTCAAATGTCAAATGTCAAATGTCAAATGTCAAATGTCAAATGTCAAATGTCAAATGTCAAATGTCAAATGTCAAATGTCAAATGTCAAATGTCAAATGTCAAATGTCAAATGTCAAATGTCAAATGTCAAATGTCAAATGTCAAATGTCAAATGTCAAATGTCAAATGTCAAATGTCAAATGTCAAATGTCAAATGTCAAATGTCAAATGTCAAATGTCAAATGTCAAATGTCAAATGTCAAATGTCAAATGTCAAATGTCAAATGTCAAATGTCAAATGTCAAATGTCAAATGTCAAATGTCAAATGTCAAATGTCAAATGTCAAATGTCAAATGCCAAATGTCAAATGTCAATTGTCAAATGTCAATTGTCAATTGTCAATTGTCAATTGTCAATTGTCAATTGTCAATGTCAATGTCAATGTCAAAGTCATACATGATTATGTCGTTATCACGTAAATCTATCGTCCGTAAACCGACTTTACAGACAACCAATTTTTTCTAACTGACTAATGCTGTTTGCCTTTGTCGGCATTTACAGCTTCACCGAAGGGGGGGCGAGCACAGATGGTGCTCAGCCCGGTATTTGTGCGGGCGCAGAAGGCGCACCGCTTAGTGAGGCTAGCGCTGACGGCGCTGTGCCACTAGGAGAGGACGAGGCGACTAGCTCAAGAGCACCACTGAGGTTCGGACCTCGGCTTGAGCTGTCGCCAGGACAGGGAGTTATCGGATCGAACACCCACATAGTGTGGACAAGGTCTACGCAAGTGTGAAAACATATTATTCTAGCTGCCTTCTGAGGCTTTACGCGATTGATGATGATGATGAAAAGTAGCCTATGTGTTATTCCGGGACCTGAAATATCTACATACCAAATTTCATCCAAATCCGTTCAGCCGTTCCGGCGTGATTGAGTAACAAACATCCATCCATCCAAACTTTCACATTTATATTACTAGCTGCGCCCTGCGGTTGTACCCGCGTGTTGATGAAAAACGGTGATGATGGGTTAAGCTATCTCCATACCAAGTTTCATCTAAATCGGTGTAGCTGTTTGAGCGCGAAGAGGTAACAAACATACATACTTTCGCATTTATAATATTAGTAGGTTAGGATAGTGGGATTACAATTTAAATCTATTATATAGCCCATACATTTTTCTAGACAGGTAGACTCCAAAAATGGTTTTAAAAAAGAAAATAAAATATTCTGATAGTCCAATTGTGGAATTAGAAGTCTCCAACATGCTAACGGTATTGCGACGTTGAATAGCATTTCTTAATTTCTGGTCAAGCCTCTACATATAATTAAAGGTAGATGGCGCTAAGACAAAACATCCCCTCAGATTTAAATAAGGAATAAATTCGGCGGCTAGTGGAGTGCTATAGCTCGGATAATATAAATTATATATATGCTTATTTTTATAAAATATTGTTTACGTATGTTACACAGCTTATTTTTTAATTGGTAAGTATATTTTCATTATGTGCCGGTATTAAGTACATAGCTGAACGAGAACTTAACAGATTCCCATTATTATAATGTAAGTATAAATACAAGAGAACAAACAAGTATAAATTAATTAATTAAATAAGCAGACTCACGCATAAGCAAGTCTTTCATGTGAAATATAAATTCGATCTTCAAAGCGTACGAATTTTTTCTACGTACATATATATCAAGGTTTTGACTAATATAAATTTATTTAGATAAGTCTTTACTTTTATTAAGTATTGGATAAATAATCGATACTCATTGAGTCATTAGAAACACTAAGCAGAATGGCAAATTGTAGAACGATTGGTTGATTAGAGGAAAATGGTAATGAGCTTGCAATTGGGCTAATGTCTCTTTTTAATGATGTCAAGGACTTTTCCATTGATAGCATAACATGGCGATGCGCTCGTAGTAGAGTTGAATTCGCTTGCCGATTATCTTATACCATCGTATGTTGATGAAATGAATAATTATTGCGTATGTCTGCCTACTTCTATTTGTACCATCCATTTTCAGCATTTTCACGGTCATACTTTTACAGACCTATTTTTTATAACATCTTTATGGAACCACTCTGTATGTAAGACTTTTCAATTCAAAGATTTTCAAATATGTTTTTACAAAATGGAAAAACGAGGATAATTCTGGGGTAAGAAAGAAGTGACTACTGCAACATGATTGATGATGATGAAGAAAAGTAGCCTATGTGTTATTCCGGGACCTGAAGTAGGTATCTACATACCAAATTTCATCCAAATCAGTGCAGCCGTTCTGGCGTGATTGAGTAACAAACATCCATCCATCCAAACATTCAGATTTATAATATTAGTGGGACACATAGAATTAACATGGTGATTTTTTTTTGAAACAATGAAATCTTTCCTCTTTATAATATCGGCGTTTTGATAACCGAACTCAATAATACTTAACAAAACAACTTATTGCTGACTTTGCCGACGTTGCACGAGAAAGAGAAAATTTGTTGAATACTTTTAAGATAAATAGATTAGACGTAGGTTTATTTATTAATGTTTTAGCTTCGCCTGCGTGCGATGCGGCAAAGGCTTTATTTAACATATTTAAGATGTTGTAATGTAACAAACCGACTAGGACCTGGTAAACACTGGAAAATTACTCTCCGACCAGTTTCGAACCTATTTGCAGTTCTTCATCTGGGAGCTATGATCGTGCCAGGCGGCGAACGCGAGCCTCAGCACGTAACTCTACTCTATTTAAGAAGTAATTAAGTTTTTATTTGTGTATAAGTTTAGGGTACGATGGGGCTGGTATACCATATTGGGAAAAGCCCTATTTGTGATTAAAAAAAAAAAGGACGGTCCTGACGATCTGACGATCTGACGATCTGACGCGACTTTAACATTTTTTTCCCTTAAGCAAGTGCAGAACGCCGCTAAAGAAGTTTTCACTTCAAAAACTTTTATACTTTAGACAACCATTGTATATTCTCACGGCGTAACACGGAAACATCTCATCTACGAAACTTCTTATCCAATAATATTTGTTTTTCCTTTCACGGGTCATGTTCAATCGATTACGACTGCCGTATCTTACTCCAGGGAAAACAGGAGCAAAACAAATCGCTTTCATGAAACTTTTTTTTCTGAATTGTGTTTTTATGCCTTCGGCATCCATCAGCGAAAACTGTTACAGTTTCTTTTGACGTTTTGTCGCAATACGACTGTTGTTTGTTTGAATGTTGATAGTTGTATTTATTGAGCTTCAGTGTATTTGGAATGGAGCGTTTGTTTGTTCGGGATAGTTTTTTTTTTTTTTAATTTTTTTTACAATTGACACAAGGTCTTCAAGTCGCAAACTAGTCAGAGCCTGTACCATGGTAACCTGATGACTGATATACACCTTTTATATTTTATATACTTTGATAGACCAACTATAGACAAGCCCCGCGGCTGTATCCTCACGGAAGACGACGATGATTTGCTCCTTATTCCTCCAGAATCAATAATGAATTTGTAATTTTTTTTATCCCCGGTACACCTTTTCTAAATCCATCCGTCTACTTATGTCTTACTAGTAGTGCCCCGCGGTTTCACCCGCGTTGATTACGGTTTTCCCGCTACTTCAATTTTCCCACTCTTTCCGTGATAAAAGTAGCAAATTTCATAGAAACCGGTGTAGCCGCGTGAAGTCGTGACCATGGGGAAATAGGGTGTCATTTTTATATATACAGACTTATGTTTTTTTTTGAAATAAAATAATATTTTCATTAATATTATTAGGTATTTTTATTATATACGAATTAATTTTGAAAAATTCCTAATGCCGCGCAGTGTCACATGAACTCAGCTGGGTGGTCCACGCGCGCCGCTCTACTGCCCGCTCATTCTGACCGTGACCACCGTCAACGATAGACCTATGCTTCATCGCTCTCTCTTCCATACATTCCTAATTTATTTTAAATAGATATGTTCGCGTAGGTAAATGTTCGCTATTTACCTAAACTGTCGGGTAAAACTCGTATTCTTCTTCTCACAGCCATGTGCATCCACTGCTGGACATATGCCTCCCCTATATAGGGGGGATTTGCCAATACTCGCCACGCTTGGCAGGCGGGTTGGCGAGCGCAGTATGATTTCCACCCTCAGAAGGCGCTGCTGCTCACCTCCTGGTACGTGATCCCTTAGCCGACTCTTACGGCACCCGCGGGAAGAGATGGGGGAGTACTATTCTAGGCCGGTACCACCACGTCTTTGCAATAATTTATACGAAAAAGGTAAGATAACAAATATCAGATTGAAGAACAAAACCTAAGTGCTGTTGTTTTCAAGGTCAAAGCGATTGTTTTTGCAAACTAAAGAGACACCGTTACAATTCATAATTATGTCAGAACGTGAATAATGCATTCCTCATTTGAGGTTGTAAGAGGTTTGTCACAATTCCATGGTATCGTTCTAGATTTGCAATTCACATCGCATAGCGCCAAATAGTCGAGTTTCTGAACTAGAGATGCGCTCGCTAACACCTTTACTGACTAAGTACCGCGCACCTCTATTGGTTCACGCACAGTTATTGTTTTAAATAAATATAGATATTTTTTATATTTGACGAAATTATTATTGGAAAAGTTTGGACATTTAGGATATAAATTAAAAAAAGCATATTTTTAAATTCAGAATGTGGTCATAATTTTGTGTCATAGCGATAATTGCATTGCCAGCTATTTAGAAAGGCGCCATTAAGTTTTTAATTAAAAACAAGATAATGACGTGCATACGTTACATGAAAAAAATTCAATATTTAAATAACCTATATTGCTTGATAACTCAATATACAGTTAGTTAAGTAGTGGCCCTAATTCTGTTAGTCACTGACTAAAATTCACAAAATTCTTCAGAAGGAAGTAGCTCGTATTCTATTTATACTTAAATTCAAATTCGTACAACTTCATACAACGCTATCTCGAATATTAGATGGGTTGTATTCAATTGCAGGCAAATTACGGAAAGTTTAAGTCGGTACCACAAAAATAACAACTTATTTTACCTAAAACTACCCTACTTTAAAATTTTAAAGAAAATATCAAATTTTAGTGTCGTTGTTGATAAGCGCCTGCTACTTTAGACTATACCGTATCCATATAAGAACTTATCTTATTTTCCTGAATTTTAGTTTAGTTTAGTGGAACAATAGAATCAGTAGGTACCTACGATTAATTTTTAAACCGTCCAAAGCTTTCGAAGCGATGATAGCTCGGCGGGGAGAGCGTCGGCTGAGAAATTGACGGACACTGGTTCGATCCCAACAAAAGTTTGAGCTTCCAGTGAAGGTAACACAGTTCAGATTCCTAGCATGGTGGTAGGGTACTTTCAAGTAACCGCCTTCCTAGCCACCACCCTCAAGTTTGAAAAACTGTCACCAAACACATAGTGCGTTCAGGCAGAGCAGTCCTTGAGTGCCAGTGAGTATTCCAGATCTAGAATGATAACATCTTCGACCACATCGTCACTGACCATCATATGCGATGGTGGTCTAACGCTAGATCTATACAGTATAAAAAAAGCTGGTAAATTTATCGACTAACAAGTTTAGTACTAAGAAAATAGGCCCTCGACGCATCTCTAATTTGTACACTGTAGCAATCAGTTGATAAATATACCTATCCTGAATAATACCCGAATTAACAACATATTGGAATCTGAAACTGGCCAATAACCTTCCGTGACCAACCTTCGTTATGGATAATGATATGGACTTAATCGCTTTACAGAGCAGTTAGGGAAATTAAACGTAATTCTTTTTTTATTGTGAATGGAAGGATACTTTGATAGTCGTGTAATTGCTGGGATACTTATGTAGGTATAATTATATACAGTTAATGAATTTTGTGTTTTGTTCGATTCTTTTTTTGTTAACGGTACCTTCTTCTCAGCCATAGAACGTCCACTGCTGGACATAATGCTTCCCTCATATAGGGGGGATTTGCCAATACTCGCCACGCTTGGCAGGCGGTTTGGCGAGCGCAGTATGATTTCCAATCCTCAGTAGGCGCTGCTGCCCACCTTCTGGTACGTGATCCCTTAGCCGACTCTTACGGCACCCGCGGGAAGAGACAGAGATGTTGTTCCAACACTTGGACGCAGCGTAACGAAAACAACCCCTGAAAACGGCAGTTCTGTGCCGTTCTGTTAAAAGCTGCGTCGAGCATTGGCGGGACTCATAAGACTTGCGAGTAGCCTTCCACCACAACTTATCATATAAATAAGTTGGATATTTATAATTAATGACACCAAATAACAGACAGGCCAAGTGAAACTTGCGTCGATGCTTTATTAGTATTAAATGCTTATTTAAAAATGGGTTCACGTGCAACCTCAACGGAATATCATAGCAAAAACGAGCACATGCGTTTTGAACTTTTTGAATTTGCTTTTGGGTTTTAAACAATAAGAGGGAAGAGATGGGGGAGTACTATTCTATGCCCTACAACTACAATATACAGAGTAAGAAAATGTTTGAATGAAAAAATCTGTGTTAGTGAACCTAATCTCCCCTACTTACGATATATTGGAAAGAATCCAACCAAAACGTAAAAGTTCCAAAGAAAAAACTTTGTCGATGGGCAGATAGAGTTATGTTTTGTTATTGTTCCGGAATTCACATAAATAAAGGAAATGGAATGTCATTATTTTTTCTGTCACAGTCACACCCCGCACTAGGATTCTCTATGTCGTGGGAGGCATGGACACTTAAGATGTTGGTGTTGACATCAAGACCGGGACAAACACCTCACGACACTCATCACATAAATGTTTGCCCCTGCCAGGATTCGAACCCAGGGTCCCAGGGGCGGATCAGAAGTCAAGTCACTGATGACTGAGCCACGGCGACCGTCTTGAGCCACGGCAACCGGCTATCTTACGTAAAAAAAGTATCTTGCTAAATATAAGTTAAAGACGATAGAGACCTGCATGGTTTACTAGGGGTCCACAGTTCGATAGTAGGTTCGCCTATTTCTGTTCTCCATTAAAAAAACCAATCTCCAGACACTGGTGCTCAATATATTTATGTGGTTCGTATCAGCCAATATGAAGGTCAATTAATTATGAGTTATTGTTTGAATTGTCAGAAATATTTTTAGGTTATGTTGGGAAAATATGTAGTGAAATATAGTAAAAACTATAAAATAGCAACGCCTAAGTACATCGTAAGGTGTGAATAAATTTCTTAAAACCGAAGGAACTTACTTAATATATGAAGAATGTATAAAACTAGGGAATTACTCACGTAATAAGTCAGAGGGTTCCGACTATAGTTTCAACCACATTCAGTGGTCTTTTTCAAAGAGAATACGGGGCGCTCGCGGACGCGGTCGCGTTTCGCCTAGTAGGTACTAGGTTAGGCTATAGTCGGAACCCTCTGATTTGTTACGTGAGTAATTCCCGTGTTTTATACATTTTTCTTTTTTAAAAAAAAAAAAAACAAACACACAACGTCATCAGATCCCAAACTAGGCGGAGCCTGTATTATGGTAACCTGATGACTGATATATTATATACTTATTTTATACATATTCACACCCAGACACAGGTCAAACAGAAATGTTCATACACACAAATGTTTGACCTATCCGGGAATCGAACCCAGAACCAGCGGCTCAGAAGGCAGAGTGCTACCAACTGCGCCAACCAGCCAGTCATTACACATTAGAACATATACTACATATACTATACACATAGAAATACATTCTTAAACTATGTCAAAACGACGTCAGTTTAATTAAATAAATGATTGTCTTTGTCTCTTATCTTAAGCCTTTAGCACATTTCGATCGGTAAATGAAAGAGTTTTGATGTAACACACATTAATACATACATTCGAATCGAAGACATCTTTTCTAAAGATAGTTAAAAATACTTCATCTTGCCACACTGTAGCCAGGAAAAGATTTCAACAAATATCTTAACGTATAGCACATAAGTATTGCTTAAGAATGGCTCGAAAACGCTATATAATTAAGCTAAGTTGTTTTTTATAATACTTATTTCATTCGTGTTTCTGTGAGTAAATCATCTTTTAAGATAATAATATATCTAAATATATATAACACGTGGCGAGTATTGGCAAGTCCCCCCTATATGGGGTAGGCATATGTCCAGCAGTGGATGACCAATTGCTGAGAAGAAGAAGAAGATATATAACTCAAAGATGACTGACTGACTGACATAGTGATCTATCAACGTACAGCCCAAACCACTGGACGGATCGGGCTGAAATTTGGCATGCAGGTAGATGTTATGACGTAGGCATCCGCTAAGAAAGGATTTTGATTAACTCTACCCCCAAGGGGAAAAAATAGGGGATGAAACTTTGTCAATTTTAAACCGATTGGGCTGAAACTTTGCATGCATAAAGCTACTATGACGTAGGCATCCCCTAAAAAGGTTTTTGAGATTTTCGCTAAGAAAGTTTGGTTTCCGTGGGATAATTGAGGTAGCAGCAAAACCGTAATCCACGCGGGTGAAACCGCGGGGCACAGCTAGTATTTTCATATAATGGAATGAAATATACTACCGACTTGACACTAGACTATTCATGTAGGTCAAAAGGTTATGTACGAAAACTGAGATGTTTTTGCGAGATCGCTCTATACTGTTATCGGCAACAGATGATTTATGATATTGAGTTAGAAAACTGGAAGCAAATTGATGGAAACTGATTGTTCGATTCGACGAGTGGAAAACATTTGAATTGACATTATCCTACTAATAATATAAATGCGAAAGCTTGTGTGTATGTTTGTTACTTCTTCACGCGCAAACGGCTACACCGATTTCGATGAAATTTGTTATGGAGATAGTTTTTAACCCTGGATTAACACATAGGCTACTCTTATCCCGGCAAAAAGTATAGTTCCCGTGGGATTATTGAGCTAACGGGAATACCGTAATCCACGCGGTTGAAACCGCGGGGCGCTACTAATTGTTTATAAATGAACTAGCTGTGCCCCGCAGTTTCGCCCGCGTGGTGAAACACTTACTAATAACGTGGTTTTATATTGGTAAAATATTTTTTTTAATGGGTTCTGTAGGTACATCCAGAGATTACCCCATACAACCTCACAAACTCACAAACTTTATCTCTATATATTAGTTACAGATTTTTTATAAGATTACATTACATAATGTGTAAACAATAATGCCAATTTCATTCAAATACATTTATTTACGAAACATTTGTTTGGATCTTATAAGCTTGCGATTGATAACTGTCTCACCTGATGATAAGTGATGAAGTGGTGTAAGATGTATCCCGCAACCATATAAAATACCTACTCACTCGTGCGTGACTTGAAGACTCCAGAACCATAGAATTGAATAATCCACTCGTGACTTAACGACTTCAGAATTGCACCCATCGAGAAACACAAGCTCGGGCAACGAGTTGCATGCCTTGGCAGTACGCATTAAGGGCTGAACATTACAGATGCTCGCGGGTGTTTACAGGCAGAGAGGGTGGGGCAAATCCTGATTTAGAAAATTACAAATAAGCACTTTACAGAAGACTTTTTTGGGTTTGAAAAATAATTACATCTTTAGACTTTTTGCCTTTCTGGTGTAACACAAAGTTTACTTCAAGCGTGGCGAGTATTAGGAGACTAGGATAGTTGAGACAACATTCAAAAAGATGTATGTCTACCAGTTGACCTCATGCGGTTAAAATAATTATCATAAAATATTAGTTTAGGACTTTATAATAGCATGGTTTGTGGGTTAGGAATGATTCTATGTGAAGTGCATAGAAGGCAAAACGACAGGACGGTATTCTGTAGTGTTCGGTTCAAATCCCACAGGTAGACAAATTTATTCTTCAATAATTTGAACATAATTTAATTTATTTCCAAGTGCGGGTTGTATGTCTCTGAATGTTTTTTGTACACATACTTTGATTTTTGTGATAATAACACAACACAATTTTGATAATGAAGAATATAGAAATATCAAAATTAAATGTTACCTTAATATAAAATGTGAACAACACTAAATTGAATGTTTTTGATAGATAAAAGTAAGGAATAGGCTTTCCATCAAGTTCTTTTTCAAGCTGTAAAGAACATGTCAGTTCTGTACGATTGAGTTAGGACGGGTTGCTCTAAAAACCGGCTGTCACTACCAATACCCCGATATAGATTTGGCTTCTACAATCTTGTTTTACTATCGTACTCATTTTTTTTCTCTAGTTTGAGTTCGTTTTCTGAGAAAATAGCAAAAAAACTACATAAGAGTCCTTCTGAAATTTTCGCGGTTGCTATTGATAAGGTAGTAGTTGAGATCGGCAAGTGTGTTAAAAGATCTTTGTTATGACGAATTAAGCTATCTCATAACGTTGCAAGCGGTATTATGTATTGTTTTGAAGTTGGTTTTGAGTTGCATTGTTTTGAAGCGATTATAGCTCAGCGGTGGGAGCGTCGGCTGACAACTGACGGACGCTAGTACGATCTCCAGCAACGGCTCGAGCTTCCGGTGAAGATAACATCGCTATCGAATTCCCGGCATAGTGGTAGGGTACTTTCGAGTACTCGCCTGGCTAGCTACCACTCTTAAGTTTGGAAAACTGTCACCAAACACATAGTGTGTACAAGCAGCCGTCCTTGAGAGCCAGTTTACCGGGAGTGCGACAAGGATGCATAATGTCACCGCTGCTTTTTAACATGTACTCAGAAGCTAAAATGACCTAGTAGAACTGGTAGTAGGTTGCAAATAAAAGCAGAAAATCATCAATACCGATACGTCGATATCACTGTATTGATAGCATTATAGGAACAAGATCTATATCACACACTGAACTTTTTTCTTACTTCCCTACTTGCTTTAAATACCAATCACAATATATATATTATACTTATTATAGTTGTAGGTACAGAATTCAATAACTTGAACTTATAAATTCTTCTCTTGTGGAATGATTATCATTTGTCCCCATCTTCGCCACTTTTACGACCTTCATGCACGTCAGGACATTAATATGTTCCTGTCTTATCTAAGCAGGTTCTTCTTGGTCTTCGCATTTCTCTTCATGAATTTAATATTCCATCTAGAAAATATTAATGAGAGAAGCACTACAACAGAAAAACTAAGAAAACAGAAAATTTTGCGTGGAAGACTGTCTTCATCCCTTTTCTTATTTAACACTACTCATTAGTTGAGATTCCCATCTGCTTCATTGGGTTTCCATTCAACTAAGCTGATTCTTTTTACGCGTCGCCAGCACCAGTTTTCAAACGTCCGAAGGGTTTTTATACAACTCAACCATTTAAATTACATTGATATTTTCCCTATATATTTTTTTTTTCACAATCTAAGTGGTTTTTATACAACTCAACCATTTAAATTACATTGATATTTTCCCTATATATTTTTTTTTTCACTAAAGTTATCTCATATTGTGAGCTCCTGTTCCCGTACTAGTCATGACTGTATTACTGGATACAGGACCTTCACTAAAGTAAGTGATTTTACTTTTTTATTAATTTATTTCTGTACCATGTCTAGACCACATAAAAAAATTGGTTGTCTGTAAAGTCGGTTTACGGACGATAGATTTACGTGATAACGTCATAATCATTTATGACTTCGACTTCGACTTCTGACTTCTGACTTCTGACTTTTGACTTTTGACTTTTGACTTTTGACTTTTGACGGAAACGGAAACGGAACGCTACACGGAACGTTACTATTTTTCATTTTGGCATTCATCAATTTATAAAACGTTATCACGTCAAAAATTTGGAAATAGTGAGCCAAATTATAATGGTGTGTGTGTGTGTGCTTGTGTTTATTCGTATGAATGTAGTACATACACATATATGTTTCTGTCTGAGGGGACGCGTATTTGTGTCGTCGCGTTGTTGGAAACGGAATATTAATATTAAGTAGTAAAATGTTTCCCGAATAATTTATGAATATTATTAAGTGCCCGTTCCACGCGTGACAGCGGCACGCATGCGTGAAAGATTGATGAGAGACGATGAACGGATAAGATTGCATTTGACTGGATATTATGGGAAACTCGGTCAATTTTGCAAACGACTGAGCTGTTTGGTTCTAGCGTTGAAGTCGTTTGTCTTTTATGTTTATTTGGGAAACCAATGGTATCATGTCGAAGTAGCAAAAATTACCCAAATTACCAACGGGAATCGATAATATTACATGTTTACATGAGGTAGATGTCGCACAAGCCCGCGGAAACTGAGGCGGGAAAATTAAGTCAATTGTAGTAATTTTCATTACGACGCGTATTTCAAGCGCAAGTCTAAACAATATATAGCTGTCCTTTTCTATATTATTTGTACCGTATTATCTGTCGCAGTAAGCATGTTTAAGTCGTAAAGGAACAAAATCTGAGCACCGCGCAGTATGAATATACGTCATCTTTAGTAAAACATCATTGCACGGGAATACTAACTATGCCCACTACCCACATTGCCAAATCATTATCCAATAATAATAAATATTCAAGATCTTTGCTTGGCAAAAAGAAATAGTTATTATATAAGAAATTGAAGTCATTTATACATCCTATTATAAGTGCGACAGATTGTGAGTATGGATGTATGTTTCACGCACGGTTTCACGCAAAAACTATAGAACAGATTGGAATGAAATTTGGAACACAGATAGATTATACCCTAGACTAACCACTAAGCTTATTCTCACCGTATTTCATCACCACGTGGGTAAAACGGATTTGGATGAAATTTAGTATGTAGATACTTCAGCTCCCAGAATAACTCTTAGGCTATTTCATCATCATCATCATCAATCATCACCACGCGGGTAAAACTGCGGGTGGAGCTAGTAATATAAAAAAACAATTTGGAAGACATTTGTGCCTTCTAGATAAAACATTCGACTTCGACATAAAAAATTACAAAGATAAAAAATCTTATATTTAAGTATTTTTATGTAGATCGTGTCGGTACTGGCCAAGAATAGTAGTACCCCCCCATCTTTTCCCGAGGGTGCCGTAAGAGTCGGCTAAGGGATCACCACCAGGAGGTGGGCAACAGCACCTTCTGAGGATATGAAACCATACTGCGTTCGCCAACCCGCCTGCCAAGCGTGACGAGTATTGGTAAATCCCCCCATGGGAAGGCATATGTCCAGCAATGGACATCCTATGGCTGCAATGAATGAATGAATGAAATGCAGATCGTAATTTGGACAAAGCATCAACAAAAACTCGGTGAACCGTGAGATGACAGAGCGTAAATTCTCGTTTATTTCGCACTAGCTGCGCCCCGCGGTTTCTCCGCGTGGTGATGATGGTGATGCTTAAAATAGGCCTATGTGTTAATTCAGAGTATATGCTATCTCGATACCAAAGTCCGTCAGCTTAATAGACGATGTTCCACTAAGCTATAATCGTTTCTAAAATCAATAAATTGAATAAGAATACTGATTACATGGTAAAACTGTCGCCATGGTGCAGTGCTTAACATAACTTCTGTGTCTCTGGGACCCTGGGTTCGAATCCCGGCAGGGGCAAACATTTGTGCGATGAGTGTAGATGTTTGTCCCGGGTGTTGGGTGTTTGTGTGCTGTGATTGTCCAGGCCTCCCGCGACACAGGGAATCCTAGTGCGGAGGGTCGAATTGCGATAAATAATAATTAAAAAAAGACTGAGTGGTTTTCAAAAGATCTATTATATTTTGTGTGAAATCAACTCAAGTCCGTCTAACTCAGTGAAAATCCTAAAAGACTACGTAAGCTGAGTTAAGATGCATTATTTCTAAAAAGCATTATTGCTGAATTTTATTGAAAGCCCGGAAAGACTTTCATGGCTCAATTTTTATGATATAATGTTCCTAACGCTGTTTTATAGCGCTTTATTTTCTAGACAAGGCTTTATTAAGCGCTCCTTGGCGATTTTATAAGTAGAATTTTTAAAATGTGCTTTGTCCGTGAGAAGCGCTTTTATGCGTCTTTGTTATTCTCCCGGGTTATTCGGCGTTAAAGCTAAAGATGTTGCTTATACAGTTTTTTTTCTCATATTATAAGTTTGCGTTTGACAACTGTCTCACCTGAAGTTAAGTGGTAACGTTGTCTAGGATTTAGCACGCAAACCTAGAAGGTACCTATTCATTCGCGACTTGAAGTCTCCAGGATTGTACATATATTATACAAGGAAGATTAAGATTATTTATAAAATATAATTAAAGCTGTATTAAAATATATTTGCTTTATGACTTATTGCGATAAAATGTTATGCATTACTTGCATTAGGAAGATAAAAAAAGTAATGAATAACTTTTCCTTGTTTCAGTTGCATCAGGGGCGATTACCTGAAGGTTTACTGGGAAGTCCAAGGTCCCGGTCCACCTGGAGAGATCAGCGAGCGTTCAGCTTGGGCTAGGACGTTATGCGGAAATAGAGCAGATGTTCCAGCAGCCCTATACTCACCAGGACCGGCACTCGTGCTGGAGTTCCACACTGGAGCTAACCATAACAATGCTACAGGTTTCATTGGAACATACAGCTTTATTGACAAACGTGAGTACATAATTGAGAAAAGTAACGGATGTATTTTTGGTGACTGGGTAGGTTGATTAAACGAAATATCAATGTTTGTTAACAAATTAAAAAACAGTCGTGTGATCAATGACATTATATGTTTATATGAGGTAGATGTCGCACAAGCGCGCGGAAACTGAGGCGGCAAAATTATGTCAATTGTAGTAATTTTCATTGCGACGCGTATTTCAAGCGCAAGTCTAAACATATAGCTATCCTTTTCTATATTATTTGTACGGTATTACCTGTCGCAGTAAGCATGTTTATGTCGTAGAGGAACTAAATCTGAGCACCGCGCAGTATGGATATACGTCATCTTTAGTAAAACATCATTGCGTGTGATAGATTGACAAATCGTTTTATCAAGAAAAACATGGTATGCGAGATGTCAATAAACTACCAAAGGTCATTACTCAAAAAATTATGCATATATAGAATTGTCATTTTTTTACAATAAAGTCATAGGCGTAGGAGTCGTTTTAGCCAATAAAAAAAACCATGGAAGTCGAGATGTCAACATATTCTCGCCAGACACAGATATAGTTTAACTGGCCGGTTGGCGCAGTTGGTAGCACTCTGCCTTCCGAGCCGCTGGTCCCGGGTTTGATTCCCGGACAGGTCAAACATTTGTATGCATGAACATGTCTGTTTGACCTGTGTCTGGGTGTGTATATATATATGTATATAAGTATATATATCATACATCAGGTTACCATAGTACAGGCTATGCCTAGTTTGTGACCTGATGACCTTGCGTGAATATTAATAAATAAATAAAAATAAAATAATAAATAAATGAAGGGTTTTGTACAATGAACTGCGTTGGAACACAATTCTTCCCTCAGAAGTTTTTGTTTTTTATTCTTATAAATTTAAAAGGAGTTTTGTCACATAGTGACCATGTCACTCCCATACACATTACAAATTGATCATCAATAAACACCAAAATAATTCTCCCTCAGAAGTTGTCACAGACATTTGTGTACGTCACGGATGAATAGGTATAATGACTCAATGATATTATATGAGTAAAACATCACTGGCTAGACTCCTCTGTTGTGTAATACTTTCGGAACAATCATTTAAATATAGAATAGTAGTTTATGACACTGTATCATATTAAGGGTTCTTAAAATACGAGTGTAAGTTAAAAAACGAGCCTTAGGCGAGTTTTTTTATGACATTACACGAGTGTTTCAAGATCAATACCAAATTATATGCAGTTTAATACACGACTTTATCTAATCTCATAAAAAATAAACTCAATAAAAGCGTAAGCATAAGATTTGAATGAGCGAATGAATGAATAATTGTTGTTTATAGTAAATAAACGATTGTTCATTGTTCTGTGTCTATGTGCCTATGTGATGCCTGATTGCTGATCCCTGATTTTTAATCTTCCAGAATCCGTGGTCTAAACTATCTTCATATCAAATTGCATGGAAATCAGTGTAGCCGTTTGAGCGTGAATGAGTAACGAACTTACATATAAATACATGCTTAATTACTTCCCCTTTATAATATTAGTGGGATAATAATATATATTTATAGTATAATAATGCCAGCACAATCAAAGCGAAATATTTATAAAGACAAAACATCTGTTACGTATAGGGTAAAAACCAGCTTTATAAGACTGGCCGGTTGGCGCAGTTGGTAGCACTCTGCCTTCTGAGCCGCTGGTCCCGGGTTCGATTCCCGGATAGGTCAAACATTTGTGTGTATGAATATATCTGTTTGACCTGTGTCTGGGTGTGTATATGTATATAAGTATATATATCAGTCATCAGGTTACAATAATACAGGCTCTGCCTAGTTTGGGACCTGAAGAACTTGTGTGAAAGTTAAAAAAAAAAAAGAGGTTTTAATAAAAAAAATAACTGCAGAGAAGACTTCCAAGCTTTATTAACCCTCACGTCGAGTGCACTCTGGGCTCTGCCCCACTTCGTCGTTGTTATCAAGTGTTGTGTAATTCACTTTGGTGTGTTGGAGCTGAGAGTGGTATCAAGATCTTGTTCTTGTCAACATATTGGCACTAACTTATGTAATCATTAATACATTAGCAAGTGCATAGCATAGCTGCCTCGCAAATATATGTAAAGCTAATACATGCTATAATATATATTTTTTATGTATCACCCCTGCACTAGGATTCCCTATGTCGCGGGAGGACACACACAATCACAATACACAAACAACCAAGACCCGGGATAAACATCTATACTCATCGCACAAATGTTTGCTCCTGCCGTGATTCAAACCCAGGGTCCCGAAGACACAGAAGTCATGTCACTGACACTGACGACTGCGCCACGGCGACCGGCGTTCGAAGATACATTGCATACAATAGATGATATAAAATATTTTGATAGGTACATACCAATACATCAAATATATATATATATATATATAATCATACATACATAAATAATTTAGTGAGAACCATACCATACAACTGCCGCTCCAATTGACTATGAAAATTAGGTGTAAAAACCTAATTTATGCGGTCCACGCCCGTGATGCAAGTACACAATCTCCCTTTTTATTAATATCATTGTCATAACCTGATCATTGATCAAATACACTTAATAATGATAAACAACCGCAGATACGGTAGAATGATCTCCGGATTAGTCAATAAACGTAAATAATGCTCAATATTTGAATTTAGATTTGAATATTCGGCAAAATGTTGTGTGCTAGCGAATGTTTGGAGTCGGTGTGGATTTTGCTTTTAGCCAATAATTTGAAGCTAAACGCAGGTAATTTAGGCGGTGGTGAATTCAGATGCATAGCTGGTAAATTTTAAAGCTACAAATAGACACAGTACGGTCATGTAAAAATCCTAAAATTTAATAACCGCGAAAGGTATTCTATTGTACAATGGTAGTTTATAAATAAAACGAACGAGTGACGAGTGTAATTTTTTTTTTCTAACGGACTAATGCTGTTTGTCTCTACCGGCATTTACAGCTTCACCGGAGGGGGGGGCGAGCACAGATGGTGCTCAGCCCGGTATTTGTGCGGGCGCAGAAGGCGCACCGCCTAGTGAGGCTAGCGCTGACGGCGCTGTGCCACTAGGAGAGGACGAGGCGACTAGCTCAAGGGCACCACTGAGGTTCGGACCTCGGCTTGAGCTGTCGCCAGGACAGGGAGTTATCGGATCGACTTGCCCCGGTACCAAAGTGGTCCGTAAGTGGGCCCTAAGGATGTTTACTCTTTGACTATTTGGAGAGAATCTAACCAGGATGTTTTTGCCTCGAGCTCGGTGTCGGGCTGTGTATACGAAGGACTCTCGACCTTGTATTCTACCGGGATGACCGTGGGACGACGCTAAAGCTAGCGACAAGGCGACAGCGATGGGGTCGTCCGGGTCATCCAATACATGCCTAGGGCGGCGTCGTCGGGGGGGTTGAAGGTGCGGGTGTGTCGGGGTGGTGGAATAGTTGGCAGCTTGCTGTACCAAGGGATTGGGATGGTGGGGAGCCGCGTCAAAGTAGCGACGGAAGCAGGTCTTGATGAATTGGGTGATGGACTCTAATTCGAGGTCGCAATGCAGGTCGGTGTACCGCATATAGCACGGAACGCCGACCGCCTTGCGGGCGAACCGATTCTGAATTACTTGGAGACGAGAGAGAAGAGTTACGAACTCTAGTTATATGCTGCTCGCTAGTGAGTTTCCGATCAAGGATCACACCTAAGTATTTAGCAGAATTAGCCCACGGCATAGATAAGTAACTATATACTGGCCTACGGTATGGGCTTGCCGCAGAGGATTTAATTAAATTAATTACAAAACTTAACCTTATACATCGCGGAGAATCTTGATACCGCGATGCAGCAATGTGGGCTCAGTAGATAGCGCCATCTATGATAAAGGAAGGAAACTAACTGACTAATATTCGAACCCAAACAGCTTGTATTGGTGTATGGATGTTTGTTACTCAATCATGCTCAAACGGCTGCACCGATTTTGATTAAATTTAGTATTTAGATACTTCAGGTCCCGGAATAACACATAGTATTATTGTTGATTCCTAGTAGTATTATTGATATCATCATCATCATCAATAATCATGTTATCATCATCATGATGTGGGATAAGTTAGCTATTGTTGATTCCTAGTAGTATTATTGATATCATCATCATCATCAATCATCATGTTATCATCATCATGATGTGGAATAAGTTAGCTAGCGGAAAACCGTAGACCACACAGCTGAGAGTGGGCTACAGCTATTACAGTGTAAAGTACCTAATCATCTTAATAGAAGCTAATAAGAGTTATCTATTCATCTATTAGCCACTATTTATAGTTCACTCCTTTCAGTCTTACTTTAGAGGCCTACAAACGCTGTCTAATCGGCACTCTAAGACCAATATAAAGCTAAAGTATCAAATAGAGCCTATTCGAAGCAAGTAAATAACCAAAACGATCCAAACTCAATCAGACCTTAGCCGATAATAAAGGATCAAAATCTGCCTAATCACCTTCACACGGTATAAGCCGGTCCTTAGCAGTGATTGATTCTAGTACGACATATTGATTGGGCAATTTTCGTGAGTAGACTGAAATAACTTTATAGGAGTATTCTTATATTCATTCATTATGGTGACCTCAGGCCAGCTTTTGTTTTTGCAGAACTGTTAATAACCATACTAAAATTATATAGGCGCAAGTTTGTTTGACTTTTTAATGTTTGTTAGTCCTTCACGCTGAAAGGGACTTCAATGAAATTTGGAATATAGATAGATTTTACCCTAGCAAAACACATAGATTACTTTTTAATCCAAAATTTGATGGTCGCCGTGGCGCAGTGTCAGTGACATGACTTCTGTGCCTCCGGGACTCTGGGTTCTAACCCCGGCAGGGACAAACATTTGTGCGATGAGTATTGATGTTTGTCCCGGGTCTTGGTTGTTTGTATGTGTCCATGCCTCCCACGACACAGGTAATCCTTGTGGGGGGGCTTAATATGATAAAAAAAAATGTTGACTGTTCCCGTGGGATATCGGGAAGACAAATAAATATCACGTACCATTTCAACGCGGGTAACACCGCAGGGCGCAAATGCCTAGAACGCTCTTGCTGCGAATTGAGGTTCTGAGGCAGAGGAAACAAATTATCTGAATAACCAATACTTCCTACTTATAATAATTCCATGTGAAGATATGTACATATATCTCATGTGTATGTATGTGTATAAGTATCCAACAACCACTTTTAATATATTTTTTTTTCAATGTACGATGGAAACTATCAATACTTAATGATGGAACTAATAACAATTGACATTTTCTTTAATTATACGTTAACTTTTTTACGTTTCCTCAATTAACCTGTATGTGAACATTTTACGCGAAAAAAATCGAATATTTTCTGTGTCAATTTGCGCAAAATTGACACTTTTCCAAAACGTTCAATATAATTGCAATAATTTTCATACGTAGTACATATATTACGAAATAAAAAGTCATTTTATTAACAAATCAAATTTGTTCATATCATAAAACCAGAAAATATTCAAAGCAAGTAAACCTCTATCGCAATAATGTAATAAAATATTTTCCAAACGAGAAGCGCTGCAGACTCCGGATGCAAGGAAATCATAAAGATATGAAACTTTGAAGAATGGCCATGTCCTTATGAATACCTAGTACTATTTTCTTGAAATATACTTCTTATACACTGGATCCATTATGTATGACTATGATTTTTGACTTTCAAGTCAATAAAAGTAGATATTTGAAATAAGAACGTTTTTGAAGCATTAGTGATAGTACCTGGATGACGAGCTTTGCTCGATTTCCAATAATATAAGTAACAATTTATTTTCTTTGTAGCCTCAAACGAAACACTCACTGGTTTAGTCATGCTTAACAACGCCATCCATTGTCTAGTAGCTTTGTCTGTAACACAGTTTATTAAAATGAATAATATTTCTACTCGCCAATAGATGTCAGGACGAGTTAGATGCTAATGATATTGTAGCAGTTTATCACTGCCTGAAAACACGGATATAACGGCGCTTTCTAAAAATGAAATCTAGCTAAACCGATTTATCGCCCCCGAAACCCCCTTCTTACTAAATTTCAATAAAATCGTTGCAGCCATTTTGAGATTCAGTATATAAATACCTAAGTTTAATAAGAATTGCTAGTTTAAAGGTATTATTAGATGTGGTATAGATATGATCTTTCCTTGCGGGTTTGCGACCCGTCATGACAATTTTCACATTAACGATTTAGATATGAGGATGAAAATTATAATTTCTTAATCGAAAATTTAAATTTCGTCCCCTTGGTTATTTTGTCACTAAAAGACGAGAAAAAAACATATAAATAAAAGTAAGAATCATAGATGTCTCGCAATGATAGTTACTTAGAATTTAAAACCGTATAGATTACTTATTCGAAAGACAGTAATTATGTGAAAGAAAAAAAACCTTGTTCAAAAATCTTATTTCATTCCTTTTGTTGTTACTTAATAATGGGAAGAAATATATGTATAAAAGAAAAACTTACCAAGAGAATATCAGACCATGCATAGCTCCGTACCATAGCAGTACTACCACAAACGTAATATACCATAAAGCTTATATTTCAAAGGTTGCCCTTGACCTAAAATGGCAGATTGTTATTGCCAGTCTATAGCCAAATTAAATGCTCCAACTCGACACCAGTAGTAGTTGGCACGCAGAATGTTAGCAATATTGTTCCATTGATTTGCCGTTTTGATAAGTTTTGGAACATCTGACGATTTTTCGATCTCCACGGGTTCAATATCCCGCCAACTTATTTTTTTTGAATTTGGTTTCAGACTTATTTTAAAAAAGAAACTAACATGTGGAAAATTTTTCGATAGCGAGGTATTTTTATCCGATGAATGCAACTTCCAAGTCGTCTACGAGTCAAGGAAATTGAATTAAAAGTAGCTAACTTCGTTCCTCGGAGAGCGGATAGAAGGAATCGTTTAGAATTATAATGTTAAGCCGATTAGTGGAGCGGTAACGAACGTAGCTTGGATCGGATTCAGTTAATATTTGATCCTTAATCAGAATCTAATTAATTAAGTTGTTCATTTTACAGTGTCAACTGAATAATTTTTCATTGAAATTCTCGTGAGTTTGACTCATCATTATATATGTATTAATCGGCTTTATACTCACGTTCGTATGAGAACGGACATCAGACATGGCCGAAACCTATGTCGAAACTTCGATTATAAACGTGAGTAAAGTCGGATAATACATATATAATATATTATATATATACGTTGTAAGTTTGACGTTTCTATCTCACTGTGTTGTGTGTGTGTGTGTGTGTGTGTGTGTGTGTGTGTGTGTGTGTGTGTGTGTGTGTGTGTGTGTGAAATGCTTATCCACTATCCAAACCAATAACCTACCCAAACAGTTCAACGGTTGTTAATAAATCAATTAGGGCTTGATACCTCGACGTTTCGACCAAGTTACATTAGTCGTGGTCACGAGAAGACTGGCCTCGATTGATTTATTAACAATGTGTTCGAATCACGAGTCTAAAAATTATAATTCAACGGTTGTATTAAAATCTCGATGCAGTAAGCATAACCAAAGCTTATAGGTTCGGGTATTACTTGCTTTTTGGAGTTGCCAAGTATTTGAAGTGTCGCCAATAGCCTTAAAGTTAGGAAAATGTTGTTGTAAGTCTCAGGTGTAGTGGAGTAGCTCTGTCCAGTGTATTTTCCAAATTGCTTTTGTTTCCAAACTGTTTTCGGATAAGATGCATTCTGAAGCTGGCAATTTCCTTGTGCCCAATGCGAAACAATCGTGTCATAAAATAAATTACTCAAATGGCAATTAAGGCATTCAGCAAGACCCTTTCTGTTTATATCTGATCTTCTCAAGTAATAATAATAATAATATGGGACAACATTCACACAAGGTCTTCAGGTCCCAAACTAGGCAGAGCCTGTACTATGGTAACCTGATGACTGATACATATACCTAAATATACATATACATACCCAGACACAGGTCAAACAGACATGTTCATACACACAAATGTTTGACCTGTCCGGGAATCGAACCCGGGACCAGCTACTCAGAAGGTAGAGTGCGCCAACCGGCCAGTCAAATATTGAAGGAATTCGTATTGTAGGTTTATTAAATCTTTTCACTAAAAACTGTAGCGCGAACTGTGGTATAGGCCTAGTCAACCGACGGTCAACAGACATATCCCCACACACACACACACACACACCACACACACCACACACGCGCGCGCGAACACATGTATATACGGCTCACACACATATTTTTTAGCCTCTGTAACATTAACCACACAAAATTGCGCATTTATTTCTCATAAGTAAATAGAATGACAATAAATCGCCGCACATTGCTAAATATTTTCGATGTCACAATAATGGGAAGGAACTGTTACCCTGTAACACAGTGCATACTAGTACGGGGTACAGGGATCTCTTCACATGACCACACACATCATAATATAGGCTCTATTCATATTATTCTTATAGTCAAAAGATGTAGCATGTGTGTCCTTAAGATGTAATAAAGAATTTATTATTTAGTATTATTATTTAAGATATTGTAACGTATTTCAACCTATGTAAGAATGATACGTACCCCGAAAAATAAAATACAATCAAAAGCCCATCATAATTGAAAGGCAAAAGTTTGGAAAATTATTTGGCCTTAACAAAAGACATTACAAGATTTAATAACAAGACATACATGACGTATTATATCCACTAATAGCAATTATCGGACTTTCGTGATTTGAACACATTAGTAGTGATTCTCTTGTTCAACTAAACTAAACTAAAATTCTGGAAAGTAAAATAATTAAGATAAGTTGTTCTACGGTTGCGATTAAGTTCAAATTAGTATGACACTTATAAATAACAACACTAAAATTATTGGAATGAAGTTCCTTATCGCGCGTTGTGAACGGGGGCTAGACGGACAAAATTCTTACGAAAAGTTGTCACGACACTTTTTGCTATAGTAAGCTATTGTAAGCTGTGCGGCGTGCGCATGTTTCTCTGTCTGTCTGTCTCTCTCTCTCTCTCTCTTATAGAAAGCAAGCCAGATATTTTCGTTTCTATTTCGCTATTATTATTATTATCTCTTTATTTTCTTTTTTTCTTAGGTTTAGTTTTTTTACAGTATAAATATCAAAAACAAAAATTAATAAAGATATTATAAAAAACCTAAACCTAGAGTTCCGCCAGCAGCGGGGCAGGGCCCAAGCTACCGGTGGTTAGGGCCGCAGAGTGAGGAACCTCCGGACAATACGCGCCGTTTCAAGGAGTACCGCCTTCTGCATCTGACCCTTGATCCAACCGTCTAGCGAGAGCCTCTTAAGATGTTGATCGAGGCTCTTCGCTATTAAGCCGTTCGTCGAAATGATTATCGGGACAATGATCGTCGAGTCAACATCCCACATGGCGGTTACCTCGTGAGCTAAGTCAAGGTACTTGCTGAGTTAGTTAGTCCTTCTCAGCCTTTACGAGGTTCTCGTCATGCGGGATGGTGATGTCGATGAGCACTGCCCGGCGTTGAGACCGGTCGACCAAAACGATATCAGGCTTATTGGCAACAATAGTCCTGTCCGTGATGATAGAGCGGTCCCAGTAGAGCAACGCACGACCATTCTCAAGAACTGGCGCTGGTGTGTACTTGTAGTACGGCACTTCGGATTGAACAAGGTCATATTGAATAGCAAGTTGCTGATGGATGATTCTGGCTACTAGGTTATGCCTGTGTAAATACTCTCCGTTAGCAAGATGAGAACAACCAGAAATAATATGTCTGAGGGATTCTCCCGGACGGCGGCATGCCCGACAAACGTCGACCGTACCGTCCTTCAGAATATATTTCCGATAGTTATTCGTCATGATAACTTCGTCCGCAATTGCACAGACAAAACCCTCGGTTTCCCCAAAAAGGTCACCGAAACGTAGCCAGTTCACGGATGCGAGTAGGTCTACATCGGGTCTTGTTAAGGCCCGATAGAACCGGCCGTGTAGCTCTTTGCCTTTCCATATGTCCTTGCGATCCTCAGTGGTCAACACCATTAGTTTACGCCAGTTTTCGATAGCCAAGGAGAGCGGGGTGAAGCCTCTGTCAACTGCCACAACATCACGATGCATCCCGCACTCGTTGTTTAGAAAATATGTCCTGAGATTGTACACTTCGCGGTTGTGAAGGTTCTTGGCATTTAAAAAGCCACGACCTCCCCATTTCCGCGGAATGTACAGTCTCATGACAGACGAGCGCGGGTGCAGCATGCGATGCAATGTGAGCATTTGACGGAGCCTTCTATCTAAGGCGTCTAGCTCAGTCTGAGTCCACCTTAATATGCCAAAAGAGTACATCAGTAGGGGCATCACCCATCCGTTGAAGGCACGCACCTTATTGCCACCCGACAAATGACTTTTCTTATTATTTTTATTATTATTATTATTCACGAACTACGTTCCGTCCGGTGTCCCTTGACACCTCTCAAGTTTTTTTTTATTAAAATTACAAGTAGTTTTAGGTAAAATAAGTTGCCACTTATTTGGTAATACCGACTAAAACTACCCGCAATTTGCAAGCAATTGAATAAAACTCGTCTAATAATAAGAGATGGTGTTGTATGGAGTTATACGAATCTAAATTTTAGCGTAAATAAAATACGAGCTATTTCTTTTTAAAGAATTTTTGTGAATTTTAGCTGGTTCGAGTGATAAATAGATTTAGGGTGTTATTAAATCGACCGGAGCTTGATTGCGTGGAAAACATTAAGTAATTTATTTACTTCGACGTTTCGACCAAGTTGCATTGGTCGTGGTCATGTGTAGACTCTTGATCATTGTACGTATCTACTAATAGTTTGCAAACACCACACAGATTAGTTCTAATAAACGCTATCCTATCTCAGTTTAACCAAGACTTATGTCTTAGAAGAACTATGCGACCCACTTCGCCGTTAGCTTATCTATGCACTTCTGAAACAATATGCCATAGCAATGTATACTGTTTTCTCTTGAGATAAGACAGTGTTTATTGAGGAGTAGTTTGTGCTAGTTGTTTTGGCACAGTTTCCAAGTCAACTTAGACAAATGTTTGCCCAGGACTTTCCCCACCTGTGTCCGTGCTATACGTTTATGTCCGGGGATTCCACAGAGGAACAGTGACAATGATCGAATGTGTGATATATATCATCTGCCGTTTGTCTCGTAGTTGAAGGAAAATAATCTCTTTTGATAATGTTCGAAATTCGAATTTCTTAACTGTTTTCAAATTTTATTTGTTTTAATTGTATAATTTAACTAACGTACGGCAGCCTCATATAACGATGGTGCGTTATATGGTAGACATACCAACTATACGTACTAAGTGTTTTTCATCAACTTTCTTAAATCAAATCAAATCAAACTATATTTATTGTCTCACAACTACACTATTGCCACATAAATTAATACACATAAACACAGAAAAAAAAAAATTGGTTGTCTGTAAAGTCGGTTTACGGACGATAGATTTATGTGATAACGACATAATCATGTATGACTTTGACTTTGACATTGACATTGACATTGACCATTGACCATTGACCATTGACCATTGACCATTGACCATTGACCATTGACCATTGACCATTGACCATTGACCATTGACCATTGACCATTGACCATTGACCATTGACCATTGACCATTGACCATTGACCATTGACCATTGACCATTGACCATTGACCATTGACCATTGACCATTGACCATTGACCATTGACCATTGACCATTGACCATTGACCATTGACCATTGACCATTGACCATTGACCATTGACCATTGACCATTGACCATTGACGTTACGTTACGCGGAACGTTACTATTTTTCATTTTGGCATTCATCAATTTATAAAACGTTATCACGTCAAAAAATCAAAAGGAAACAATACAATAATTGAGGACAAAAGGCGTTCACTCAGCATTTGCCGCGCTCACATATAAAGTGTGCGCGGCGCTGGTTGTCAGTGTACTCCGCAGTTAATGCGTATGCCATGAATGGTACTCGTTGCCTGAATCAATGCTTCCCGATAGGCACAATCCTGGAGTCTTCAAGTCACGAGTGAATAGGTACTGTTGCGGCGAAACGCAGGATTTATTTTTTTAAACTATTTAATTGTACTAAAACTATATTACATAAAAATATTGGAAATAGAAAATCAAGAAATAGAAATAATAAAAACGTATAACCGCGACGGAGTTTCAGTCTGTTCGGCCTTACCATAAATCATTATAATTGCCTGTACAATTAAAATGCACCGTCGGCATCAGCTGTTTTGGCTTCGTTGTCTACATGTGGATATGGGGTCGTATTAGTACCTTCTAGGCTTGCGTCCATCTTATACCGCGTCAACACTTAACATCAGGTTAAAAAATGGTCAACCATAAGCTTAAAACTTTTATCTCGACGGCATGGGGACTTACGTAGTCACTTTATCAGCAAGGAGCAAGGCGTCGAACGGTCTTACGCCCACTGGTGACGCGGATAAGCTAGTGCACTTGTCAACCCCGCTGAAATTGTGTATTTGTATTGACAAGGTACTCGGAAAGGCACAAAACCAATGATATTATATGTTTATATGAGGTAGATGTCGCAAAAGCGCGCGGAAACTGTGGCGTCAAAATTAAGTCAATTGTAGTAATTTTCACTACGACGCGTATTTCCAGCGCAAGTCTAAACATATAGCTATCCTTTTCTATATTATTTGTACCGTATTATCTGTCGCAGTAAGCATGTTTATGTCGTAAAGGAACAAAATCTGAGCACCGCGCAGTATGAATATACGTCATCTTTAGTAAAAAATCATTGCACAAAACCTGTAAAGAAACCTCCTATATTAATTAGTTAAACAGCAGTTTAACTAAATACGGGATTACCTAAAAAAAATTGGGTATATTTTTGGGTAATTTTTTTAAGTAACCCATTAAAAAATATTTTGTTTTATTTAGTTAAATAAATACTAATTACTATTATTACATTGTATAAACGAAAAAAAAATAACTCCCGAACCTATCGTCACATAAATCCATAATTCAATAAAAGCAAATATGAACTTAATACATAAACGTAATACATAAACGTAATACGTTTTTATATACATATTCATGAAAATGGAAACATAGAATAATGTGAGGAAAAAACATTTACTAACATTGATATTTTCACTTAGTTTTTCTTCGCTTCTAAGTGATAAATCCTTACAAAATACGGTGGAAATATTTTTGTAAGGGGTGCTGAAATCCTTATAACTCGCAAGGGTGGGACTAGGGTAAAGTGTTTCTTCCGGTTCTTGAAATTTGTAGATCTTTTACTTACGTATATTTCATCGTAACCTTCCTTACGAGATTTCAAGAAATATTTTCACACTCATGAATGTGTATTCAAGACATTTGTGGTCGCGGTGAAGACTACAAAACTAAATAATGAGTTGCTTTGCAAACTTATAGACTAAAAAAACAACTGAGGCTGATTTGAGACGGATCTTAAACTAGGCATCTAGTCTAATTTTTACTACTACTATAGTCGAGTATAAAAGTCGAAGGCCGTGGTGGTACCGGCCTAGAATAGTACTCCCCCATCTCTTCCCGTGGCTGCCGTAAGAGTCGGCTAAGGGATAACGTACCAGGAGGTGGGCAGCAGCGCCTTCTGAGGATCGGAAATCATTCTGCGCTCGCCAACCCGCCTGCCAAGCGTGGCGAGTATTGGCAAATCCCCCCTTCCCCCCCCCCAGATGGGGGAGGCATACGTTCAGCAGTGGACACACATGGCTGAGAAAAAAAAATAAAAATAGTCGAGTATAGTATAGTCGAAATATTTACTGTTCAATATAATCGCCTCACGAAGGCCGATTTTGCCAGCTTTGGTTGTCCCTTACTTTTAATTTGTACACATTGAATCAATCTTGATTCAATTCTAGATTCAGTGAGGTATACACTTTTTTTTTCAAATCTTAGATATTTTGAAGTGAAAACTTCTTTAGCGGCGTTGGCACTTTTGTATGGGGAAAAAATGTTAAAATCGCCTCAGGATTCCTCGCGTCAGGACGTGACGTCATCGAATTCGTAAGACAGGGGAGAGAGGAGACCGCCGTTGAAATTTTAACTACATAAGTTTAAATTTCAACGGCGCGACGGTCCGTGTTACTAATAAGGAACATTTTCGTTTGTTGGTAGTTTTATTTGATAAAGTCGTTATGTTAAAAGTATTATTGAGTTCGGTTATCAAAAAGCCGATATTACAAAGAGAAAAGATTTAAAAAAATATATTCTTCCGTCAAATATTATATACATAATATATATAGCACATATTTGAGATCTTTTGTACTTAACATTGTACCTGTTATCAATTTTTACTTTGAAAAATTCATCATCATCATCATCATCATCATAATCATGAAAAATTCATCAACGCTGTAAAATTGATGGTTCGATAAGCCATCGTTTCAGCTTGAATCAAATCATCAAAAATCGAAATCAAAAACTACTGCACAGATTTGGATGAAATTTGAAACACAGATACCTTATACCCCATTTATACATAGGCTTATATTCATCATCACCGTTTTTCATCACCACGCCAATAAAAGCGGATTTGGATGAAATTTGGTATGTAGATACTTCAGGTCTCGGAATACACATACACATAGGCTACATTTTATCATCATCATAATTAATCATCACATCACCACACGGGTAAAACCACGGTAACACAAATAATTTATAGCCTGGATTAACACATAGGCTTATTTTCATCATCACCATCAACACCGCTTTTCATCATCACGCGAGTAAAACGGATTTGGATGAAATTTGGTATGTAGATACTTTAGGTCCCGGAAGAACACATAGGCTACTTTTCATCATCATCAAGTATCACCACACCGGTAAAACCGCAGGGCGCAGCTAGTCATCAATATATTTCGACTAGTCAATGCCTTTAGCCTTGGCCATCCGTATAACCTAACACCTAAAGATCCAATTCAAAAGATTACGGTCACCGAAAATGGTAAAACCTAACAACACCGAGAAGCAGAAAACAGAATTACAAGTTGTGTCACGAATTCTTCCATTTCTTAATAAAATATTCTCTCTGGTTGCTCGCTTGTATTCGCGCTCCGCCACAGATTAGATAGAAGTTGTTCCTTTCGGCTCCCAGGTGGTTTTAATATGCATGACCGACAGCTGTCGATAAGCCAGGCTTGCGAAGTCTGACCTGATCCTATTTGATCGTCTTCCATTCGCCTCACTCGAAAGACTTTCGGAGATTTACACTTGCGTTTGTCAACGATAAAAAAAGTACTTTTTGTGAGGCTTTCCACAAATTAAAACGTCTATTTTTTTACATTTATATGTTGAAAATAATGATGGTGATAATAAAGGTTTCATAAATAGATTTGCAATTTTCTGAAGAGCTGATGCCCTTATTAAAATTAATTTCTAATTACAATACTACAGCTACTACGAAATAATTTTTTACCTAAAAATGGAACCGACTTCAACACTCAAAAGTATGAAATAACTTGTTGATGTCGGTACCATGATAGTTCAAAAGTAACTGATATTAATATATTGTGCTCATGGTACCGACTTCGACAAGTTATTTCATACTTTTGAGTGTTGGAGTCGGTTCCATTTTTTGGTAGAAAAATTTTATTTCACTCATTTTAGTGATCATTGTTACTCATGGGCTCAATTGTCATTGTGGTCTAGGTATGTACACCGATGTCTTCACCTGCTACTATAATATCGTGTAGTAGAAGCACGCATTTTTCAGTTTTTGACTTGTAACTCAAAAAGTGCTGCCTCGATTTTGATGAAATTTAAATGGGACCACATGGAAAGTACCAGCTTTCAAATAAAAAAATAATGATCAAAATCGGTTCACCCAGTCGGAAGTTATGCAGTAACAAACATAAATAAAAAACAAAAAAAATATATACGGGTCGAATTGAGACCGTCCTCCTTTTTCGAAGTCGGTTAATAAAAGTAGCCAGTAGCGCCGGCGGTCTACTCTTCCTACGTCTACATTTACTTCTTACGAATTTTCGATCAGCGCACGTGTCCTGACGCGAGTTTAACATTTTTTAAAAGTGCACACGCCCCTATAGTAATTTTACTTCAAAAACATACGAATACGTTTTTTTTTTAAATATATATTTATAAAACACATGATAATTACTTAGTAAGTCAGAGGGTTCCGACTCCGAAAGACGCACGTGTTTCGAGGACACATGTGTTTTAGGGACAGTATGGACCGCTCGCTCACGCGGTCCTAGAGCACTCCGTATTTTCCTTGAAAAGACCAACTAAATGTGATGGAGACACAGATTTATTTATAGGTCGGTATACTAGAGTCGGAACCCTCTCACTTACTACATGAGTAATTCCAGTGTTTCATATATTATATTCAGAAGTAGTAGTGCCCCATGGTTTCACCCGCGTGGATTACAGTTTTCCCGCTACCTCAACTATTACTTTTTCCGGGATAAAAGTGGCCTATGTGTCAATCCAGAATTTAAACTTTCTCCATACCAAATTTCATCAAAATCGGTGTAGCCGTTTGAGTGTGAAGAAGTACACACGAACACACAAGCTTTCGCATTTTTAATATTAGTAGAATATGTCAAAACCACGTCAGTTTAACAAACATTATCTATCGTGCATGTTATCGGCTACGCGTTGTACCCGTAGAAACAGTATAAAGTGATGGTGATGATGATGAAGTATTCAAGTATTTTTTGACGTGATAACGTTTAATAAATTGATGAATACCAGCAACACTCATGAAAAATAGTAACGTTCCGCGTAACGTTCCACCTGAGTTTTGTATTACATAAAATAATCAAAGTCAAAGTCAAAGTCAAAGTCGAAGTCGAAGTCGAAGTCGAAGTCAAAGTCAAAGTCAAAGTCAAAGTCAAAGTCATAAATGATTATGACGTTATCACGTAAATCTATCGTCCGTAAACCGACTTTACAGACAACCATTTTTTTTAATAGTGTAGGCATATGTTTGCTTGTTATTTATTTAATACAGCGATTGATAATTAGCTTTGATAATGCATTGCCTTGCTCCTGAACTCTGATAACCTCGTTTCATGACATGATTATAAGGAAACCGGTATATTTCACAAAGATTACGTTTGGTTTTTACCAAAGTTACAAGGCTATTGATTATTTTAAACTGATGATGAAAGATCAGGGATAGTAAGGTAAATTGTCAAAATGACCAGCTTAGCGATAGTGGATTTTCTTGTTTTCAAGCCATATTCAAGTACGAAAATATGCATTCAAAATTCATAATTATTAGTTCTAGATATGGCTTAAGAAATATAGACCCTTATCTGTTTTTTACTTATGACAACGAGGGTCTTCGAACAGTGTGTGTTACCAGTGATGACTTACGGATCTGAAACGTGGTCCCTGACTATGGGCCTTCTGAACAGGCTCAGAGTCGCACAACGAGCTATGGAGAGGGCTATGCTCGGAGTTTCTCTACGCGATCGAATCAGAAATGAGGAGATCCGTAGAAGAACAAAAGTCACCGACATAGCCCAGCGGATTAGCAAGTTGAAGTGGCAGTGGGCAGGGCACATAGCTCGAAGAACCGATAGCCGTTGGGGTCGAAAGGTTCTCGAGTGGAGACCACGGACTGGCAAGCGCAGCATAGGACGGCCACCAACCAGGTGGACAGACGACCTGACTAAGATCGCAGGCAAGGGCTGGATGCGGGCCGCTTCCAACCGGTCCTTGTGGAGATCAATGGGGGAGGCCTATGTCCAGCAGTGGACGTCCTATGGCTGAGATGATGATGATGATGATGACTTATGACAGCGATTATATGTTTATTAATATGAAGGCAACCCATTTGCAATTTATCTATCTACATTATCCAACATTGAATTCTTCTCATCAATGAATAACAGATGAGAGTATATTATATTTCATTAGCAATATCTAGACTACATTTTTTTATTTAAAATCACCACACTTAATAATGAGAACAGATTGTGCCGTATTTAGATAAAGTGTTTTATAATAACATAAATTACGCGTGAATAACTTCATATTGCGTTTAACTAATATTCATCATCATCATCATCTCAGCCATAGGACGTCCACTGCTGGACATAGGCCTCCCTCATTGATTTCCACAAGGACCTGTTGGATATTTTGTTCTATCATAGGGGGGGGGTTTGCCAATACTCACCGCCGTGGGGTACCGGCTTAGAATAGTACCCCCCCATGTCCTCCCGTGGGTGTCGTAAGAGTCGACTAAGGGATCACGTACCAGAAGGATGGGCAGCAGCGCCTTCTGAGACTCACATTTTGTACTGCGCTCGCCAACACTAATATTATAAACGCGAAATTTAGTTGTGTATGTGTGTTTCTTACCTTCTTCACACCTTAACGGCTCGATAGATTTGCATGAAAATCGGTATATAGGTAAACTGGATTGACTCTATATCCCAAAATAAATATGGTTCTCCTATGATATAACAAAAACTTAACAACATCATAAAAGTGAAAGTAACTTTTCCACGTCATAATTGCTGATTGATGATTTTCATTTTGAAGATGTGACCTTGGTTTTCCAAGAAGACATATTATACTAGGGGAAGGTAGGGGGAAGTCGGACACGGGGTACAAGCAGAAAGTTGCTATTACACTATGCCACTTATGGCCGTATCATTCTAATCGGTCGGGAAATACTCGCGAACGCACGCTCAGCGCGGTTGCAAATGGTGGCTAAAAAAGTATTTAATTGCTGGCGTCTATTATAAGAAAACACTGTTGCTTCAACTTTTGTGAGTTTTTTTTAATTTTCATAATTTTCGAATATAGTGTTTGAACACTATCTCACTTGATGATCAGTGACGATGTGGTTGAAGACGTTATTACGCTAGAAATAAAATACTCACTGGCTCTCAAAGAACCGCCATCAATCTGCGGGCTTATGATGCAACAACCGAAATATTTAATCTCGTGGTTATCGTCGAAAATCGAGATAACTCTCTATCTCTACAAGTGGTAACATGCGTGCCCGAAATATCTCGTCCCAGACGACTTACCGATATTTTTTGTTGTTTTTGGCGCTTTCATCTACTTGGAGCTGACATGCGCGACTTTATTATCTCGAATTTTGACACTTAGTTTGATTACTCATTGCAGTTTTTTAGAACGAGAGCAATGAACAAGCGAGTTGTGTTAAAGATAGTTTGTCATAATATAACATGACAAGTTGAGAAATATTTTTTTTTTAAATTGAATGAACTACATTAATGTTACTAGAATAAAAAATGTCGGTAAAATAGGAAAAATCTGTTTTCAAGGCACAAAGAAAACCAGTTCTTAAAAAAAACTTATTTAATAATGATTTATACTATATTTTCTACACAGAACAGGTGTAATAACTTCATATTAAATAAAATTTATTTAAACACTCTCTTGAGTTGCTTGTTGAGTAATCAAGAATTAAGGCTTTTGAGTTGTTGGCTCCAGTATTTTGAGCTGGAAAAAATAAATAAACAATTATAATTATTTAAAACATGTATGCTGCCAATAACACAATAAACGCTAAAAGATGGGCAATTATTCAATAAAAATATTGGTAAAGCAAAAACATTTATCCGGTTGTCAAATTAGTAACTGTCAATAAATTCAAATAAATTAAATCAGGCGACAGCTTTACTACACTGATCACAAATTTGTAATGGTACTTGTACTATCAGAACGAAAACAAGCTCACTTGTCACTTAGCTTTTTTCTCTTTTAGTCATTCAATTCATTGTCATGGCTTTATGAACAGAACTTGACAAATTCAGCTGGCTTACTCTTGAACTCAGTTTCAATGTCAATCCAATTCTAATCCGAATCAGTTCCAATCTCATTTAACGTCATTTTGTATTTATATCAAATTCCATCGAACTCGATTCCAATCGTGCGCTAGTGTTGCGTCGAAGAGTATCAACCTATCGAGATCACAATTTACGATCGGAATGGAGTGTCAAGAGGAAGCCAGCTGATCGGCAGTTATGATTTATTGTCTAAAATAAGTGTGAGTCTGAAAACTATTGTGAGTTTCTTCCCTAATTGTAACGTAACAAACCGACTAGTACTCACGTGGTATTTACTGAAAAATTACTCTCCAACCACTTTCAAACTTATTTGCAGTTCTTCATCGGGGAGTTATGATCGTGCCAGGCGGCGGGCGCAAGCCTTAGCACTATAATCTATGCTCAGCACGTAACTGGCGTTGAGATGGCTGCACTGCATCAGTCAAATTATCACGGTGCGCACTGTCACTTGAGTCATTGTGACTGAGTGTCATTGTGACTGTTGAACTGGTCGGAGAGTAATTTTCTAGTATTTACCACGTGAGCCCTAGTCGGTTTGTTAGTTAACAATTATAAAACAAGTTTATTGATAAACATAATAATAAAACAGTGTACTTCTTATCATAGTGTACCCATCGACACAACTATGTCGAATTAAATAACACATAGAACTATAAAAAAAGGTTCCTGTACAATTACATATATAATACCTTGGATATTATATATGTGGGACTCTTAATACTAATCAACGATTTTTTTAAGTTAAAAACCTCGTAAATAAAAAAATAGTCAAGGTTGATTCATTTCCAATTAACTTTTTGCGTTGCAAAGTTTTGTATATATTACTGAATTTCCTCAATGAAAAAAGTTGAAACGGTTTTTTCTTGATTGTCGTGGCTAAATGGAAACGAACCTATAGCACTTTTAATTTTTTTTATGTGACAACATGCAGATAGCTACGTTATGTCGATATTACTATAGTGTATTTATAACCGACTTCTAAAAAAGAGGAGGTTCTCATTTCAACCCGTATGTTTTTTTTAATGTGTGTTACTTCAGAACTTTCTGCTGGATGAACCGGTATTGATGACTCATTTTTTATTTGAAAGCTGGTACTTTTCGATTGGTCCCATTTAAATTTCATCAACATCGGACAAGCGGTCTTGAGTTACACTCCAATAACTGAAAAGTAATCTATCTACTTGATCGACATTCATTATGCGGGTGAAGAAATCAGTGAACATACACAATGACAAATGATCCTTTGAGTAGCAAAGGTCACTGAAAAGGGTGAAAAAAAAACCCTGCAAAATGGAATGACTTATTAGGTTACTTCACACTTTTGAATGTTAAAGTCGTTTACCTTTTTGGTATTATTTTTTATATGTAATATATATATATTTTATACTGTATACATCTAGCGTTTGACCACTATCTCACTATAATAATATTATTATAGTGAGTATACTAGCTGACCCGGCCACGCGTTGCTGTGGCCAACACGTGGTAATTATGCTGTTAAAATGTAGCTTATATGACACGTTCGTAGATTTACCATAGCAGCGCCATCTATTGATTACTTACTCAACCCAGTCGAAAGGTATCGACATCTGTTGGAATCATTTGGAGTTAACAGATAATTGTGACTGTAATAAGTGTGCTAATAATTAGCAATAAATTAAAATTGCGACTATAATTTGAGATTTAAACTATCCTATCTCTCAAGTTGGATCGAACTGCACATGGTGTGCGAATTTTATTATAATCGGTTAAGTGGTTTAGGAGTCCATTGAGGACAAACATTGTGACACGAGTTTTATATATATTAAGATATATAGAATATAGTTGACTAGCGGTCCTTCCTGGCTTCTCACGGTTACATAATTGAAGTTTTAGTGAGAAAAATAAGAATTGTTCCCTTGCCTAAAAATGTAGAATCCTAACAATGAAAGTATTTTTGAAATCGGTCTAGTAGTTTTCGAGTTATCCATTACAAACATACACATATATATCCTCTTTTTATTATTATAGTATATAGTATAGATATATGAGTAGATGTATAGATAGATAGATAGATATATATATATGTCTGATTCCCGGACAGGTCAAACATTTGTGTGTATGAACATGTCTGTTTGACCTGTGTCTGGGTGTGAATATGTATATATAATTAGGTATATCAGTCATCAGGTTACCATAACACAGGCTCTGCCTAGTTTGGGACCTGAAGACCTAGTGTGAATGTTAATGAAAAAAAAGATATATAGATATAAAGAAAAAAAAAAACTACAAAGACCTAAAATATTAAAGGTACTTACTAATTCTTTAATAGAGTCGCTTACACGTTTCTTGAAAGATTCAGCATCCAAATTATTTTGTACATATTCTTGTAGTCCTTTTGCCGATTCAGAGATTTTATTTCCTAGGGCTTCCAACTCGGAAGTGGTGGGTGCTGGAGCGTCGCGCTTAACAAATGCGTGAACCTGTGATACACAAAAATATAAGCGAACTAAAAAATGACAAAGTCACAGATTCCTTTTGGGGACTCGCCCTTAGTTTTTACCTGCCAAAGTTCTCGTATGTGTGCAAGTTTGAACTTCCGATGATACTAGTCAACGAGACATACGAATCAACTTATACGATGAGATCTGTATGGAATGGAAGAGCGGTCATTCGTTTCAATAGAACCTGTTCATCCAGGAACATTCACATATTTTGACAGAGTGGTTATTGCTGCTAGGCTATCAAAACATGTAAGTATCGATAAATAGCGATATAATAGTACTCTTCCATCTCTTCTCGTGGGTGCCGTAAGAGTCGGCTAAGGGATCGCGTACCAGAAGGTGGGCAGCAGCGCCTTCTGAGGATTGTAAATCATACTGCGCTCGCCAACCCGCATGCCAAGCGTGGCGAGTATTGGCAAATCCCCCTTATATGGGGGAGGCATATGTCCAGCAGTGGACGCACATGGCTGAGAGAAGAAGAAGAAGAAATAGCGTTTTGGTAAAAATTATACGTGTGCCTGATCACTTTTTTATACCTGAGTCTTTTTTATCTCATCATCATCCTGTATCCGTCCACTGCTGGACGTATGGTATGTCTATCCCAATACGCGCCACAGAGCTCGATTTTCAACTGTGCTCATCCAAAGATTCAGAGTGAGGGAGAAAGTGACTTCCAGCATTTTTATCTAATTATTGTATTTTTTAAACAACTACAATTTCGTATAGGTAAATATTATGTAAGCCAAGGCGGGTAACATTTTTAAAGTGACACGTTGTTGGTAAGATTACCCTTAAACTCGTAGAAAATCATACTACGAAAATTTTCCCGAGTTCAATCAACGTTAATGTAGACATGCAATTTTTAAAATGGCGCCACAATGTGAAAACTATTGACAGTCAGATGAAAAAAACTGCATTCTACAGCCAAAGAGTTCCATTTTCAAATGTTGTAATTACTTTTCAAATATTGTTTATGTAAGTGGCAGGTTCTGGAAACATTTAGTGTGACCTATGTAATTCAATTGTTTAATGAAAAAACAAACATTAAGAGAAAATTGATTATTATACCATTTAAGCGCGATATTTTATTTCATTATAAACACGTTTATAGATAATTGAACGGTGACGATTGAACCACTACCACACTTGATTGTCAGTGACGATGTAGTCGAACGTGAAATCACACTAAATCTGGAATTTTTACTGGCTCCTAAGGACTGCTGCCTGAACACACTGTATTTTGTTTGGTGACAGTGAAAGTGGTAGCTAGCCAGGCAGGTATTCAACAATAGCTACCACCGTCCTGGATATTGGTGCTGACTTCACCGATAGCCAAACCGTTGGTGGGGATCAAACCAGCGTCAGCTAGTTTGACAGCCGACGCTCCACCGCTAGGCTACCATCACAAATTGTAATTAGTACTCTAAAAGATGCACCAGGTATAAAGGTATAATATCTAAATATCAGCATTTATTAATTGTTTTATTAAGATTAGAATTTATAGTTGTAAGTTTTTTTTTTGGATATATTTATTAATATTTCAATTTATAAACCTGAATTTTAAAAAGTTGCGTTTTTTCCTCTATAGATAGAGATTCTTGTGCAGACTAAGACCCGTTGTTCATAGGAAGCCAATAATTAAAAGAAAAAAACTAATTGGAGAACTTCAAAAGCGTTGATTGGTCCGTAGTCCGACAACTAGTGGTGAAAATATTGAACTATTGTTTAATATTTTTAACTGCGATAGACGACAAAACCAGGAATTACCAGATATTCAATTAAAATGAAAAAATACAAAAAAGACAAAATAACTTACCTACAAATAAAATAATAAAAACAATATAGGTCATAAAACCATCAGGGAAATAAAATAAAAGTAACCTTCTACAATTAGTTATCTTTTTTAATCATTAGTTGCCTTTAAATTAGACCAAAAAGACGACCCTAAATGGTGAAAAAAAACGAATCAATTCTACACTACACACCTAGCGTGATTATATCTTCAACAAAATCAGTGAGACCATCAAGTTAGATAGTGGTAAAACGATCTAAGTAATAAATTAATTAATAGATTAATAGATTAATTATATATTAATCAATCTAGTATATTATTAATCATTAATTAATTTAATAATTATTATAATATTAATTATAATTAATTAAATATTAATATTATCAATAATTATATATTAAAATATAATTTATACATATAAAATTAATATATTAATCTTATTAAATATTATTAATTTAATTATTATAATTTATTAATTATTTATTAATTTATTTATCATTAATCATTCATTAATCATTAATTATTATAATAATCTATTATATTGATTAATTATAAATAAATTAATAGATTTATAGATTAATAAGTAAAAATATAACCGAATATACAATACAAAATTACAACACTAGCAATTCATATTTGATTAACTATGTATATATTATATCTTATCTATCCTACTAATATTATAAATGCGAAAGTTTGCGTGTATGTGTGTATGTTTGTTACTTCTTCACGCTCAAACGGCTACACTGATTTTGATGAATGAATGGTGATAGGGTAAACCCTAAGGATTAACACATAGGCTACTTTTATCCCGGAAAAAGTATAGTTCCCGTGAGATAATTGGGGTAGCGGGAAAACCGTAATTCACGCGGATGTAATAATATATATGTAGGTATAGACCTACATATCTATATATATAAAAATGAAACCCGTTTTCCGTTGTCACGACATAACATGAAAACGGCTTGACCGATTTAGATAAAATTTAGTATAAAGATACATGGGACTTTGGAGAAGGACATAGGCTACTTTTTGTCCTGGAAGAAGTATGGTTCCCGTGGGATAACTGAGTCAGCGGGAAAAACGTAGTGCACGCGGGTGAAACCGCGGGGCGCAGCTAGTATTATTATATTATTACCAGTAGCGCCCCGCGTTTTCACTATAATTTAATTATACACAACAAAAACAATACAAAAATATATATCGTATAGACGATATATATTTTTTTAAATGAAGATTACTTACATTGACAAGGCAGATAGCTAAAAACAGAATGACGTATTTGTTCATCTTGAAGAACTGTATTAAATGTTTTCTGAACTTTGAACGACTTCTCAACTGAAGAGCAGATCGCCGACTGACATCCAAAAGCGAACAGATTCGCTTTATCATTATTTTGGGCAGTTTATGTGTTTCTTAACTTATCAAATGACCCCTTAATTCCTTATATAGCTCAAATCAGATACCCATTTGCTTTAAACCTTTGTCATAATGCAATATTTCTTCCATAATTAGTATTTATAAAGAGCTACTGGCCATTTTTAAGTTGAATACGGTGATATTTTATCTGAATGGTGTAAGATCCCTATCTCCAAAAGTAATTAAGAAATGAGTTTGCAATATGATAAAAATGTTAAGTTTATGTGTATTAACACACAAACAACATTGAAGGGCCACGCACACAATTTTACGAAGTCAAGAAAGTATTGTAATATATATTCTAATACGTAATTGACTGTTGTCAAATGCATTTGTTAAAATAAAATACTAATAAATAATCACAATACTACAGCCATACATTACATTACAATAATACTTCAGTAATCCACTAGCTGTTGCCAGTATGTAGACAAGTCAAATGCTTTAACCCGCTGTCAGTTGGCAGTGTACCCAGAATGCTAGCAGTATAGCCCCGTTGAATTGCAATGCTGATTCGTTGAGCCAAATATGTGCCAGCATTTTGATCACACGTCGCATTGATCAAACGCTCTGATTAATTATGGAGACATTGTTGTAAAATTGAAAAAATATTTATCAAAGTGTTTAGTTTATTTTAAACAACCCTGAAAATACTTTGTGGCTATATAACAATCTAAAACTACATACTCTATTTTTATTAAGAAAAATCTATTTTTGATTGGAAATTATCGTGAGTTTGACCTATTTTTTTTTTTATTACATTCAGACCCCCGCACTAGGATTTCCTGTGTCGCGGGAGGCATGGACATACACAATTACAACACACAAACAACCAAGACCCAGGACAAACATCTATACTCATCGCATAAATGTTTGCCCTTGCCGGGATTCGAACCCAGGAGCCCGGAGACACAGAAGTCATGTCACTGACACTGACCACTGCGCCACTGCGACCGTCAGTGGCGTCATATTATTATATATATATATATATATATATGTATTATGCAGCTTTAATCACGCTTATAGTCAAAGTATTTCGCCCAAGGTTCCGGGCATGTGGTGTAGTCACCGCGAGCTGGCATAAATTCACCTGATGATAGGCATCGGATATGCATGAAACCTAGGTCAAAATACTTCGACTTCACGTGAGCAAAGCCGGATACTACATTTATTTGAAAAAACGATTATTTAAATTCGTTACTTTCAATGAGAAAAACAAGTGCCGTGGTGGTAGGTACCGTAAAATAATACTTCCCCATCTCTTCCCGCGGGTGCCGTAAGAGTCGGCTAAGGGATCACGTACCAGAAGGTGAGCAGCAGCGCCTTCTGAGGATTGAAAATCATACTGTGCTCGCCAATCCGCCTGCCAAGCGTGGCGAGTATTGGCAAATCCTTCCCCCCCCTATATGGGGTATACATATGTCAAGCAGTGGACGCCCCATGGCTGAGAGAAGAATGAGAAAAACATACCTACTACTTTTAATTGTGTTCTTTTTTAATTGAAAAAAATACAAAAGCATAGTATTATGATAATTTGTTGTACCAAAAAAGTTTAATATCTATTCAAAGAAAGATGCCTCAGCATCAAGCATAAGATAAATATAATGAATGGAGAACCTGTTTTTATAAGTCGGTTAACAATTAAATATTGTATTAATATTGTACGTACATAGTATATTATGTTCGTATCGATACGAGGAAAAATTCAAATTGACCTTGACAAAGTCATTGTTGCCTGGTAAGTATTAACGCATCGCCCACCGCAAAACAGAGAAATTCTTGGAAATATCGAATATAGAAGTGCCCGCGAACATGCGTGTGCATCCCAATATAAAAATCCTTGAAAATTTCAAGTCACGAGTTACGATAGCGAGAGTTAGGTTTACTTCGCCAAATCGTTATAGTGCCAATGGTAAATTTTAGATAAAGTTTTTACAAGAAATAATTTATTTGACATTTTCGAGGTTAAGTAACACAAAAAAACACTAAAAAACTGCACAAGTGCGAGTCAGACTTTTCCACCAATAGTTCCGTACAAATTTAAAGGTACAAATCTAAAGGTACCTACACATTATCAAAAGTTGTGATTGTTTTCCTGCACTTTTGGTATAAGACGGTAGGTAGTCAAACTTCCCTTTCGGGTTAAAGGCTTTTTAAAAACTAAATTAATTAATTAAAACGACAATTACGTCCAGCCGATTTGGAGGCTCGATTTAATGTGCTCATAATATAAAACTTAACCTACAGGAAGGCACACCATCGCGTGTGGCCGTTCCGAGAAAGCTTTTACATAAACCGCTGACGATGTGAAGTCAGCGGAAGAATACCGAGAACAATGCTTATTAATCTAAAATGGAAGGTTCGGGCGGATGTATAACTCCTCCCTCCCCAAGAGGGAAATTATCGGTGCGTTCGTTTTTAATAACGTGCCGATAATTTCGTGAACAAATTAAAATTATCTTATTTCGAAACACATATGACATAATTACAAAGAAACATATAATAACTAAAACTAAAGAAGAGTATACAACTACACTGAAGTTAGAGTCCGATTCTCCAAAAACACTGTTCACCATTTCACTGTGCTTTAGCGCATAAGACATATATTTCACTTCATCTAAACTGATTCTTTGCATGTTTAGTGCACTTGTACTGGATAGCGATGTGCCAATACTCGCACTGTTGTGGAGGCGAGGCAGATCGATGACAGGAATCTGGTCATCAAATATGCTCTCGGTGTAGGCACGATGATGTCGGATCTGAATGCCGTAGATTTCAAAATCACAGGGCTTGTCCAGAGTTGCAATATATGTTCCGAAGACTGGATGCTTAGTAACCTCGGCATCGCAATATGTTGTTACTACAGTTTTAAGTCGTGAATATAAAATCCAACTAGTAGCAGCAATTTGTTGAACACGTACGTCTTCAAGTTGGATTTGTCGTTGCACGCAGCGAGTGAGGTTAGTATCAAACCTCATGAGTTGTTCGATGCAGGTAGGCTCTGGGTAAGGAGCCTTGTTGTTATCAGCACACAGGTAGTGGTCTCCAGCGGCAAGAGGTCGGCATGGATTCTCAATCGGAAGGTATTTCATTCCCTTTGCCAAAAGGTAAGGATATTGGGGAAAAATGGATAAGGTTTTATTTTCAAACTCATGGAACATTGGTAACGAATATAGTTTAAAATAATTGTAAGTAGTATTGTCGGTAAGGGGCACCTCTATTATAAACGTAATCTGGTTATGTTTGATATAAGACTTAATGCTAAATGTTTCTTCGAGCTTTACCAAATTTCTTTCAGTTACAGGATATACCAAGTTTTCGGTGTTACTTATAAGCGTTAAATGATGTAACAGTTCAGTGGAGTTCACTATAGACTGGTGCAATACTGATAATTTGCTGAAGGCTAGGGCAGTTTCAATTTCACCTAATTTTACAAATATTGTCCTAAAGTTACTTATGAATAGATTATAGAAGCTAACAATATATGTGGAATAGTCCCAGCGTTTCTTTTGAGACGCCAGTTCTTTTAACATTGATTCTAAAATTTTCATGCGTGCCTCTAATAAAACTGAGTTCTTATACATGGTATCTGTTGTGTTAATAAAGCTATCAATTACTTGTGAAACTAAAGTTAATTTCTTTGAAATAATAATTTGGTTCTTTCCAAGTTTAGACGTAAGTTGATCATACCTTGTTGCATCATCGTGGTCGAGATTACCTGTTATGATTTTAATGAGTGAACCCAAAGGGTTAAGTAAACCTCGCTTAAATCGTTGTTGCGGAACAAGTTGTCTGTATTTCTGAGTAGTTATATCACGTAAGTAATCCAAATGCATATTCATGGTCACAAAATCACGAGGATATGATTCGTTTTGTTTTATTAAGATATTAAATTCGTTATAATTATGTATCACAAAGCATAAATCATCGTAGATTCTTTCCAAGTCCAAAGTTTTAATAATAGTCCAATGATCAGTTTGTATATGAGCTTGACCTTCTTTTACTGGTAGTATGCCTGGGTTTCCCTCAAGGGATCGCAGATGAAGGCCCAGCACCGGCATCGCTACGATCAGAACGCTCCACCTGCGGAGGGCGTTTTATGTTTTTAATAGGTACCTTCGTAACTCGTTCGCCTATTTGTATGGGTACTACATTCCTATCTGTCCTGCCTACAACTTTTGCTTTAGTATATCTGGGTTTATCTTTACTTTTCCTTTTATTCACGTCTTTGGCGAAAATAGTTTTTCCGTCTTGAAAATCTATTCTCTCCTCCCCACCTTTCTTTTCCCTGATCTTTTCCTTACACTCTGTAATTTTCTCTGCTAATTGTTTGTATAAAAATTTCGTTCGCTTAGCGTGGTCTTTCACTAATTGTTGTATATACTGTCTTTCCGATTCTATACCGAAAGGACTACCTGAGTCGGTGTGTCCGAAAGCTACTTCGAATGGGGTTAGGCCCGTGACTGAATGGATGGAATTGTTATATGCGATTATAGAGTACATCATGACTGATGCTACATCTGTACACTTTTGTTCATACTTAGCGCATCTATAGATTTCGCAGATAGTAGAATGTAAACGTTCTATCAGACCCATCGAGTTAGGGTTATTGGGTGTGCCAATATGAAGTTCAATTTTATGTAGAGATAAAAATTCTTTAATTAGCTCATTGTTGAACTCTGTGCCTGGATCTGAACTAATTCTTTTTGGAATACCATAGAATGAGAAATATTTCATAAGCGCGCGAACTACTTCGGGCGTTGATCTGTTGGTAATTGGTATAGCTTGGCCTAACTTACTAAAAGCGTCTACAAGTGTTAAAAAGTATTGACCTTCAATTTGGAATAGATCTATAAATAGCTCTTGGAACGGAGCGTCTTGCGTTTGAGTTAGCTGTAAGAAGGGTTTGAGGGGCTTACGATCATATTTCATTTTACGGCATATTTCACAAGCGTTAATTATTGCTGCAATTGTTTCGTGCATGTTGACCCAATAATAAGTTCTACGTATGTTAGCTAAAGTCTCTTTAGTGCCACGATGGCACGTTTTTCCTTCATGGTACTTTAACACTATAGCTCTCTGTTCTCCTTCATCCTCTACATATACTACGCGTTCTGTACATTCAATTAACTGTACGGTACCTTTCCTAAACAACTCTACCACTATACGACTGAACTGACGGCGATGTTCTTCATGTTCGAAATATATAAAGTATTTTATCTTTGGCCTGATATATTCTTTAAGGAACTTCTTTACTAACTCTGAATTATCTATGGGTAAAAACACTTCTAGCACCTTTTGTTTAAGGCGAGATATGTCTTTAACCTGTATGTCATTATTGAACCATGTAAAGACAAGAATTTGGTTTGGTTTTGTGTCAATAGCCTCTTTTAATATCGGTATATCTGTTACGTCTACATCCATAGCAGAATGCACTGTGTTAGAAAGAGATGGTTCTCTAATAGGGTATTTGATTTCACTATCTGCGCTTGCAATAGACAGCGTATCAGAGCCTGAAATGGACATAGGACTTGCTGAAGCTGTGGCGCTAGCGTCAGATATTGTAATGGTTGAGGAGTCATTTCGTTCATTTTTCTTTTTAGCTGTCAGTCGTACAATGTCGTTTACTAAATTATCTACATGTTCCCTAAGTTGTTGTTCCTTGCTGTCAACATTAACTTTCATGGACTGACCTCCGTCGTCAGTGTCAGAGAGAGCATTTACCTTTATTCTCGATAGAGCATCTGCATTCGTGTTCTGGTTACCTTTCTTGTATACAATGTCATAGTCATAGTCAAGTAGTCTCAGTCTCCAACGGGTAAGTTTACTACTAGAATCTTGTTGGGCTTCAAGCCACGATAAAGGCATGTGGTCAGTATAGATGGTGAATTTACGACCGTAGAGATACGGACGAAAATGTTTAACGGCCCAAATAATAGCTAAGCATTCTCGTTCAATCGTGCTATAGCGTGATTCGGTATCGCTGAGGGTCCTACTCGCGTATGCAATTGGTTTGTCACTGCCTATTTGGCCTTGTGATAAAACAGCGCCAAGTGCAACATTCGATGCGTCAGTCGTGAGTATAAATGTCTTATCAAAGTCAGGGTATTGAAGCAACGGGGCATTTGTCAAAAGTTCCTTACATTTGTTGAATGCATCAATGTAATTTTGGTCAGTTACTATTTTGTTACGTTTCTTTAGGCATGATGTTAGAGGCTTAGTCACTTGTGCAAAGTCTTTGATGAAGCGTCGGTAATAACCAATAAGTCCGAGGAAACTTTTTATTTCGGTAGTCGTCGTGGGTAAAGGGTAGTTCAATACTGCAGTAACCTTATCGTCGTTGGGCTTAAGCCCGTCTTTTGTAATAGTATGACCTAAGTAAAGGACTTCCTTTCTCAAGAATTCAGACTTGTCTAACTGAACTTTAAGATTGGTTGCCCTGAGTCTGTCAAATATAGTCCGTAGCTTTTGGATATGGTCGTCTAAGCTCGCTGAAAACACTATGACGTCATCAAGATATACCATACAGTGTATTCCCTGCAATCCTCTTAACACATTATCCATGGCTCGCTGAAAGGTAGCCGGGGCTGTCTTCAAGCCAAAGGGCATACGCAAAAAGTGATAATGGCCGTTCTGCGTGCTGAATGCTGTCTTCTCTTTATCCTGTTCCTCGACCTCAATCTGATGGTATCCACTAGCTAAATCAAGCGTGCTGAAGTATGAGCTTTTCCCTAATTTGTCAAATAAGTCGTTTATGTTAGGTAAGGGGTAACGGTCATCAATAGTGATGTCATTTAGTCGTCTAAAATCAACTACCATACGCCATTTTAGTTCTCCGGATGCATCCATCTTCTTTGGAACGAGATGGACGGGGGCATTCCAGGGAGAATGAGATTCCTGAATGACGTTATCTTTCAAAAGCTTTTCAACTTGTTGGTTTATTTCATTTACTTGAGCAGGCGATTGTCTAAAAGGTCTGACAAAAATTGGGTCTTCGTTCTTTGTACGTATTCTATGTTTAACCTGATTTGTGAAACTCAAAGGAATTTGGTCACAATAAAATATGTCTTTATAGTCTCTACAAAGTCGCAATATTTTTTCATGTTCCTCACTATTAGTGTGGTCAAGCCTTAATTTTTGTAAGTTTTGTTCCAGTAGTTGGTCTGTCTCTATGTCTGTACTATGTCTAGTAAAATTAATGTTACAGTCAGTCGCGTCAAACTGTGTTACTGTGAAAGGCCGGAATACAGTCAGAGTTAAGGGCTGGTCAGTGATGTTCTGTATGACAGTCGATGCGTACCCATTTGTGCAGTTGACCAGGGCACTGGGCATACGTACACCAGAGGTGAATTCTTTGAACTCAACTATAGCTTCGCCTGAGTGCTGGTCTATCGGGATTTTAACGCGTTGTTCACATCGTGGTTTTAATTCAATGACGTAATTTAAATTATTTACAATTGGAATACAAGTTGTATTAGTACGTAATACCAGGTGTTTTAAGTCGATAATTGCATCTAACTGTTTCAGTAAGTCATTACCAATAAGTCCATCATACCGTCCGTCTACGTCGTACAAATAAAACTTATGGTAGTCGTTACTGTTAAATGTCGGTAGCAGTGGTATTTCTATGACCTCGTTATGTCGACTAGTTGCATGCGTGCTGACTACTTGGAATGGTTCATGTTTAATATAAGCTGAGAAATAGTAATAAGCCATGCGAGGGCTTATGAAAGAACGAGTACTTCCCGTGTCTATCATAAACTTGGCATTGATTTCCGGTATATAGATGTAAGGTAGTTTTAAGTTAGAGTCACAGTTAAGTTCTATGATTTCTGGTCTATGTGTGAGGCTGTTATGTGAAAATTTTCAGCTTCAGTGTTAGGGGCATCTTGTCTTTCTGTCAAGGTCGTTTCATCTACACAGTCCTGCGTTGGAGTCCATTCTACGTCTTCACTAGGGTAATAGTCGCTATAGTCATAGTAATAGTCATTGTCATAGTAACCGTCATAAAATACCGTCTCATTACTATCCGAGGTAAGCTCGTTTAGCCTAAAGCCTTGATTTTGTACTTGGGGCTGAGGTTTGGAAGGAATTGTCCTCATGGACACGTCAGTCGTTTGATGTTGAGGGCTTTGTACCTGTGGGGGTTTGTACCCAAACTGTTGAGGGGTCATGCCAAAGTTAGGCGGAGGCCTATTGCCAAACTGTGGCCTATAACCAAATTGTGGCGGCTTGTAACCGAATTGTTGTGGTTTGTAACCGAATTGTTGAGGTTTGTAACCGAATTGTTGAGGTTTATAACCTAATTGTTGCTGAGAGTCGAATTGTGGGGGACGATAACCAAACTGGGGCTTATGTCCAAAGTTTTGTTGTTGTCCAAATTGTGGTCGCAAATTATTAGAATTTTGTGGAATACCAAAATTAAATTTTTGTGGTGTTGTGAAATTATTTTGGGGCTTAAAGCCGAATTGAAGTTGTGACGTCATTGCTGGTTTTGCACTGAGTTATTATTATTGATACGATTTCGCATAGAATATTGTTCATGGAAGTTTACTTCCTCTAGCACTACGCCTAAAGCGTCTTCTAAAGTGGCTGGTGACTTGAGCCTAACTATACGAACCATATTCTCGGGTAAATTGTATAGGAATACATTCAGAGCCGTGTTGTTGTAGATAGCTATTTTTGCGCGTTTAAGTTCGGTATCACCCAATAAATTTACCTTCGAAATAAGCAGAGACCGAATATTTTGAACTCTACAACAGAAATCCAGATATGATTCACCTGATTTAATTTTACATGATTCCAACTCAATGCTTATGCACTCCTCACTTCGCGGATCACCGAAATGTTGTAATAATAATTCTTTTAAAGAAGACCAGTTTGTAACGTCTTCTCTTTCAGATAATAACGCGGCTGCATTGTCAATTAACCGGCTCGTGATCGCGTGCAGTACATAAACATTTTGTTCCTCATGACCTCTATATCGGCTTATAACATATTCACACTTTCTTATAAATAAACTAAGTTGTCGCTTATCGCCTCCAAATAATGGGATAAGCCGTAAAATTTCATTAGGGATAACTATAATTTGAATTGATGTAGCTGCTTCAGCTGGTTGTGGAACTTGACGTGATTCCATTGTAATTACGTAAAAATTTAATCACCGAAATGAAACTCTAAATCAATTACACAAATGCACAAGTTACAACAAAAAACACGGTTATAAAATCAATATAAAAGTATAAAACACGGTTATAAAATCAATATAAAAGTATAAAAGTAAAATCCTAAATCATATATAAAATTGTATAAATGTATATATATTAAAATAAAACTGTATAATATCCTTAAAACAAATTACTATTCTAATTTCACAATTTTCTCAATTATTAAAATTCAATTAAATGCCACATCTATTTTTCTTTAATCTTTGTTCATACGCTTATCAGAATGGTTCAGACTTTCTTAGAATTAGATAGCTGCTCGACAGAGTTTTATATCAAACAACCAGATACGTTATAATGAGAGAATTTTGATCTCGATTATAACAATAAAAATACTAATAACTAAAACCTTTCAATGAAAAATATGGGACAGGTAATGGCAAGGAAGGCAAAGAGTTTTACTCACCAACCGACCGCTGCTCCCATACTCGGCACCATCAGGAGTATGACGAATTTGTTTGGTTCGTGGATCGTTCCACAGCTATTCGCGCCGCACTCGCGTTATTTCCAGGTGGATTTGGACACCCGAACTTCACCGAAAGCGACACAGCCTTATCGAAACGATCCTACCGGCTGCGCCAGTCAAACTTCCCTTTCGGGTTAAAGGCTTTTTAAAAACTAAATTAATTAATTAAAACGACAATTACGTCCAGCCGATTTGGAGGCTCGATTTAATGTGCTCATAATATAAAACTTAACCTACAGGAAGGCACACCATCGCGTGTGGCCGTTCCGAGAAAGCTTTTACATAAACCGCTGACGATGTGAAGTCAGCGGAAGAATACCGAGAACAATGCTTATTAATCTAAAATGGAAGGTTCGGGCGGATGTATAACTAGGTATTACCTGCATCATTAATACACCGCGGTGCCTGTGTTATTTGGGTGTTAGTTTTCGAGTTAATTGAAATTTATATGAAAATCCAAGTTTCGGCGCAAAATCTGCTAAGTTGACGTCTCAGAAAACCCCAGTCCTTGCGCACCTTGCGGAATGGACTGTCTGGGGTTCTCTCGCACACTGTACCGAACGCAACAATATTTTCCAACTATTTTCGTTTGTTTCATCATCATCATCACCTCAGCCATAGGATGTCCACTGCTGGACATATGCCTCCCCTATTGATTTCCACAAGGACATTTTAATAATTTCATTTGTTTGACGTACAGTAATTGATTCATTGATCACCGATCCGTAAGTCACATTTTTTTTTTATGTCTGATTGTTCTTTCTGTAGGAAAGCCATCAACGTCATAAAATGGACGCAACGCACGGAGCACTGAGCAAATAGAGGACTGATTTATTTCTACGCGTTGTTGAAGCGTGTAGCGTTCCATGGTGAAATGTCACGACTTAAATTGTATTCATGTAGTGCGTTCAAAATGGGCTATGGAACAATTAAAAACGCCCAAAACGATCACGTTCGTTTTGCGTAAACAGTTCAAAACTGTTTTCGTTCACCGTTCAAAATGATGAATATGAAAAGTGTTAAAAACGCCACCGTGATCTGCCACTTTTGGACGCACGTCCGAGACTGGGTCTTTTGTGATCGTGTGTTGACAGCTTAAAGATTGATACTTTCAGCAATGCGAGTTTATATACAAACATCAAAAAATATTTCAGCGTAATCTTTTATTTCTATTTCCATTAAGAAAATGTAACTCTCGTTAAGGTTCAAACAAATATTAGACGTATTGAAACATTTATAAGTCATGAATCGTCGTATTTGAAAGCTCTCGTGTAAATGGTGTGTATGTTTCGTTTTCGTTTTCGCTACAAATGCCACATTTTCAAATCGAACGCTTCTTCAGTTGTCCACTGCCAAAAACGCCACTTGTGCATCTCGAACACATCATAAGTAAATATGACAGCTATCGCTTTACTAAGATGGCTGCTATGCACTGTCAAAGTTCAGGTATCCCTATGGAAAACCCTCAAAACAAAAAAAATTAAGAGCCAGTGAGTATTCTAGGTCTAGCGTGATAACATCTTCGACCACATCGTCACTGCTTATCAAGTGAGATAGTGGTCAAACGCTAGATCTATACAGTATAAAAAAACCTTTTTTAAGATCTCATTGTACCTGAACCATATTCTTTGTGAGAATGAAAAATTAAAAAATGCTAAAATACATCACGGCTCAACTAGGCGCACAATTCTTCATATACGTTAAAGTCATCAGAAATTAATAATCTTGTGACTGTTCCTCACAATAGTTATTTTTACGCAAAGGCATTTACTGTGCAAGCCATCCACCTGTGGAAATTTTTACCTGTTCTGTATCTGTCTAAGTAACAGCTCACTGTGTTAATCTCTATCCTAACGTTAAGCTAAACTTAAACCTATGTATTTATCGTATAATATATCTTATTCTTCTCTCAGCCATGTGCGTCCACTGCTGGAAATATGCCTCCCCCGTATAGGAGGGACTTGCCAATACTTGCCACGCTTGGCAGGCGGGTTGGCGAGCGCAGTTTAATTTCCAATCCTCAGAAGGCGCTGCTGCCCACCTTCTGGTACATGATCCCTTAGCCGACTCTTACGGCACCCACGGGAAGTAATGGGGGAGTACTATTCTAGGCCGGTACCACCACGGCACGGTATAATATATATATATTTAAATTTATATATGTATATATGAGAAGGTTTATTTCTGTATGTATAAATAAATAGCTAGGCTATGTAATTGGGGTTCCAATAAATACATATATATTTATAGATATTGATATTTCATATAAATTTTGTTATAATTAGCTAATTCATTCATTTTAATACTTACTTTATTGAACACAACATCCCGTAATTATTAGTTCTACAATACAATTCATTCACGGTTGCCTGGTAGAAATCGCTTCCAGCGATAAGGCCGTCTATTGTCTCACAATATTAATTCTTAAATTTGTAAGTACTGTAATAATATGTAGTAATGTGTTTGTGATACAATAAGGCATTATCTATCTATCTATCACGTGATTAATGGACGGCAGCGCACCCCGTCACGCAAGACATGATGTCAATTTTATTGTGAAGCTAAGCAAGAATATATAGAGACGTCTATAGCAATAGAGCGAGATTGATGCAGTTGTAAGCTCGAGGCCACCCCTGACCCCGAGAGGTTAACGAAACAGAGACAAAAAATTACTATGATACCTACTTGATACTCACAACTATTGAATGCGTGGGAAGAATGAAAACGAATTTACCCACAAACAAAAGTACATTTTTATTATCATTTATCTATTCATATTCTATTCGTAACAAACATAATCTGATTTTGTACAATTTTTGCCGAATTACATGTACTAAGAAAACTATCATTCACATTCTCCTTCAGTCCTTCACGGTTTTAAGCTTTCGGAGCCTCCGTAGGTTGTAGGCTTTTGAACTGAAACAAATAATAAAAATAAATATATACTAATTACATATAAATACATACATAGGAACATCCGTAGCATGAACTTTTATGTGTGCTCAAAAACTCGTGAATACAGTTTCTTAAATATTCGCGAGAGATCAGCGCGTTCAACGTTCAGTGTGTGAGATTGTTAGATCATATTATCGGACGAAGTGTCTTGTCGCGTTGGCGAGACAAAAACATACGCGTATATGTAAGAACATACGCGTTGTTCTTGTCTACATTAACGGACGAAGTTTCTAGTCGAGTTGGCGCGCTAATCATCGTGTAAGGAGATACGTGTTGTTCTTGTCTACATTAACGGACGAAGATATTTGTCGCGTTGGCGCGATAAAAACATCGTGTAAGAATATACGCGTCGATTTTGTCTACATTAACGGACGAAGATTCTTGTCGCGTTGGCGCACTAATCATCGTGTAAGGAGATACGTGTTGTTCTTATATACATTAACGGACGAAGATTCTTGTCGCGTTGGCGCGCTAATCATCGGGTATGGGTATACGCAATGTTCTTGTCTACATTAGCGGACGAAGATTCATGTCGCGTTGGCCCGCTAAACATTCGGGTTGCTTTGGCGCGCTAAACATCGTGTACATACGCGATGTTCTTGTCTACATTAGCGGACGAAGATTCGTGTCCCGTTGGCGTGCTAAACATCCGTGTCACGTTGGCGCACTAAACATCAATACTCAATACTCAATAGTTTATTGCATTCATATGGCATCATACATCGGGTACGGGCACACGCAATGTTCTTGTATACATTAGCCGAGCGAAGATTCATCGTGCTGGATTGGGTTGTATTGTGCGATGGAGATGTAGGTTTTTGAAAATAGAGGAAGTAATGGCGTTGCATCATTTGTCGGTAAATTAGAAGTAGGCCAACTGAGCTTATTTTAAGAGTTCCGGACCTCAAAAAGAAGCGACGGAACCCTTATAGGATCACTTTGTTGTCCATCTGTCTGTCTGTCAAGACTCTTTTTCTCAGGAACGCGTGAAGGTATCAAACTGAAATTTATATCAAATACTAAGGTCTACTTTCGCTTGGAGCTGTGAAAAAAATTATACTTCTAGGCCAACGCAATCAAAAGATACAGTCGTTTATGCAGTAAATTTTTGACAGTTATGTATACTTTTTATTTTTATAATATAATATCTGTGTTACCCGATAGGTACAACCCCGGAGTCTTCAAGTCGCGAGGGAATAGGACCTTCTAAGTTTGCGTGCTACACCTCATTGCGTCGTCACTTAACATCAGGTGATACAGCGGTGAAACGTAAGCTTATTATCTTTCAAAAAAATACAACCTCAATTTACTTACAGTCTTACTAGCATTTTCTAGTGCTTCATTGAATGATTTCTTCATAGCTTCCGGGTCGAGAGACTTCTTTATTTCTTCGAATATAGCCTCGGCCTGTTTCTTTGCGTTTTCAAATGCAGCCGCGCTATCTTGGGCCACGTCACGCTTCACGAAGGCATGAACCTGGAGAAACGAAAGTGTTGTTCAAAACATAACATGTTATCATCATCTCAGCAATTGGACGTCCATTGCTGGACATATCCCTACCCCATTGCTTTCAACAAGGACTGCTTGGAAGCGGCCCGCATCCAGCCCTTGCCTGCGATTCTAGTCAGGTCGTCTGTCTACCTGGTCGGTGGCCGTCCTATGCCGCGCTTGCCAGTCCGTCGTCTCCATTCGAGAACTTTTTGATCCCAACGGTCATCAGTTCTTCGAGCCATGTGCCCTGCCCATTCACCACTTCAACTTGCTAATACGCTACGGGCTATATCGATGACTTTTGTTCTTTTACGGATCTCATAGCCCTCTCCATAGACCGTTGTGCGACTTTGATCGGAGACCACGTTTCGTTCCGTAAGTCGTCACTGGTAACACACACTGATCAAAGACCTACGTGTCATATCTTTTGAATTAAATATATTTATTTCAATTCTGTAACATGCTCAAAATTACCATTTTAACCGCTCACATCACCTTAATTAAGCAGTTTAAAAACAACTGACTTCCAATTTATTTATCCATGAACCATTCTAAAATTTTCTCGAATAGAGAAAGAAGTACTTATCTCATTTATTTAAATTCGTGGAACTAATCCAAAAGGATGTTCTTTGGAACTAGTTATAAAAAAACGAAATTAATAACGTTGGAGGGGGCCTATACCCAACCGGGGGACCTAGCTTAATGCATATTAATAAGGTTACAAGACAAAATAGACAAGTAAAGACAAGTACAAGAAAAAGTCATTTATTATTAATATATTTATTATTATTATTATTTATATAGGTTTATATGTTAATGTCCTGAGGCTCGTGAGGTCATGTCTATGGGCACCGACTGAAAATCAGTGACTGAGGCTTTTGCCTTAGTTTTATGCTGAGTCGGGGCCCATATTCATGACACTCACAACATCATTATTACTCTGTTCTGAATTGTTTTTGTAGTATGCTTTATGTAGTAAGCATAAGTAGTTAGTAAGCGTTATGCTTCCACTTTCTTAATGCGTACTGCCAAGGAATGGAACTCGTTGCCCGAGTCTGTGTTTCCCGATATGTACAATCCTGAAGTCTTCAAGTCGCGAGTGAATAGGTACCTTCTAGGCTTGCGTGCTAAATCCTAGACAACGTCATCACTTAACATCAGGTGAGACAGTTGTCAAACGCAAACTTATAATATGTAAAAAAAAAAAAATGTGTATCTTTTGTAATGTGTGTTGTGAGTGTCTTGAATAAATCTGGTTTCTTTCTTTCTTTCTTTAACATTTTGATAATTTTAAGTATGTATACCTTTCGATTTAAAATAATATTCATAGAAAATCGGAAACACATATAATATAAGAACGGCTTATTCTTTATCATGTCCCTTAACTGCGTTGAAAATATAATTTACTCAGAAATGTATTATCGAAAATTAACCATAATGCAAAGTTATGACTTGTTGAATAAAAATTGAAACATGAAAAATATTATGGTATGGTAGGGCCGATACGGGAAACTCCGTGACGACTTTTCGTTCAAAATTTCACAATAGTTGAAAACGAGGGTTCGAACAGTGTGTGCTACCAGAGATGAGTTGGTGATTTACGGAACTGAAGCATTGTGTGCAGGGTCAAGTCTCACAACGAGCTATGGAGAGGGCTATACTCGGGATTTATCTACGCGATCGAATCAGAAATGAGGAGATTCGTAGAAGAACTAAAGTCACCAACTTAGTCCTGCTGATTATCGAGTTGAAGTGGCAGGACACATAGCTCGAAGAATTGATGGCCGTTGGGGTCGAAAGAATCTCGAAAGAAGACAACGGACTAGCAAGCGCAGCATAGGACGGCCACCGACAAGCTGACTAAGATCGCAGGGTAAGTGTTGGATTTGTGGTTCCTTCTGGAAATCAAATGGGTGTGGCTATGTCTAGCTGTGGACGTCCTATGGCTGAGATGACGATGATGACAAACTATAAAACTATACTGCGTTAGTATAAAAAATGACTGAGGCGCAAAGGTTTCCTTTCTGGTTTTAAAAAGATCCTTTCTTTTTAGTTTTTATTTAAAGTTCGTTTTATAACAATATTTGTTAGTTTTTACTAAGTCGGGTATTTTGTTTATCATTTTATTATTTCTTTTACACAGTATTATACAGTATGTTGACCGCTTCTAGGGTGCTTTTTGCATAACGGAGAGATATTTATATGTCCCATAGTGGACGTATTACAGATGATGTCATAATAGAGCCCAAATATATATGTTTTGTCCATTACTAGTGCCAACTATACAAAGTAACATAGTATGAGATTTTACACATATTTTATAAACAATAATAAAAAAATCAGAGGTATACTTACACTGATGAGGCATATAGCAAGAATCAAAATCAGGGATTTGTTCATTTTGAAGTAGGTATTTTGTAAATATTCTTCTGATCTTCCAACGTCTTTTCCAGTGAAGCACAAGTTGCAAACTGAGCTGAGGTTTGAAAGCAATATAACAATTTAATCATTATATAGATTAATTATTCTCTCTTCATTTCTAGTTCACCTAAACACAGAAGTCAAGTTAAAGTTCTTTGTCGTAATAAATTATTCGAGTTTGGCTCCAGGAGATTTTATTGAACGGAAACAATTGTCATTTCGATAAGGTCCTAAACCGTCAACATGTTGAGAGGTAAATATCATGATAAGCAAATTAATTACTGATATTGCAATGACAAGTAATTGATGCAGTATTTAAACATACTTAAGTTAAGGCAGTCATTACAAAGATAATGTAAGCTAGATGCACCCATTCTTTGTCTGATTATTTATCTTATTACAATTTCAATCAACCATAGATAAATAAGTAAAATAGAATAAAAATTGGCATGAAATAGCGTACAATTAAGAAGAGAAATGGTTGGGATACTCCACCTTTGTCGAGTATCACTTTAAGGCTTGACTATTTAATAAATAGACAATTTTGAACCAATTTATTTTAATTTCTGCGACCGTTTTTTTTTCTTTATTTAAAACTCTAGCAGTAATGATAAACGCACTTGAACTGTGTCTTAAAAGGAAATTCAAAATTATAAAAATGTGATGTGCAATATTTTTTTGTACCCGTCGGTTATCTGTAAAATATGTATTTCTAATTTTTTATTTTATTGCTTTTAATGGGACCACCACGGAAGTATACCATATCATACAAAAAAAAAAAAACATTTTTTTTTTTCGGTCATATCGGTTCATAAACGACAAAATTATCCCCGAACACAGATAAATATATATATATACATATATGTATACGGTCGCATTGAGTCACCTCTTTTTCATGAGTCGGTTAAAAATAACTATATTTTGAATAATTTGAGTTAGTTCAAAATTACACACAGCTCCTGGAGAACCTTTGAGCTGTTTGCGAAAATACGCCGTTCCCGCCAAACACCGGCATTGTTTCAGAAGCTGTATGCTTAGGACGGCCATCTTATTATGGACCTAACATAAATAAAACTTGGTAAGAAGAATATTTCACTGTAGAGAGAATTTTAAATATTTACTTGGAGCTTAAAGTTGCCTTGTAGATTTCACGTGGCCATGTTTTATTAGAAGTTTCTATTTTTTCGGGTAATTTATTTATTTATTTTATTTTCTTCGGATAACATACAGTGTTATATGACTAATGTAATTAAATATAAGTTTATATACACTATTAAAACGTTTTCGCATACAAAATACATACACATACATACATACTTATGCATACTCATAACAAGCTTGTTTGCTTCAGAACGTATCACTTACGAATCTAACATAAACAAAAAACAGATATTGTACAGCATAATATCCATTATAACAAACAAGACAGTTAGGGAACAGCACTAAACCAGTTTTGAGTCAATCGATTTCTAACTGCATTCGGAGAAGAATTGAACAGATCAAATTCCGCAAAGTTGTCGAGTCTGCTTCCTATAAAGAATGTAAGGATGAATGAATTACATGAGAATGCAATACCTTTTTGCAGGTGAAGAACAGAGCCAATTGAGCCTTTTCAAAAGGATTCTACTCATTAACAACTAAATAGAAACAATCAATAAAATTATATATTACTAGTATTGCCCCGCGGTTGTACCCGCGTGGATTAAGGTTTTCCAGCTACCTCAATTATCCCACGAAAACTATACTTTTTTCCGGGATAAAAGTAGCATGTGTGTTAATCCAGGGCTTAAACCATCTCCATACCAGATTTCATCGAAATCGGTGTAGCCGTTTGAGCGTGAAGAAGTAACAAACATACGCACAAAACACAAAGTTTCGCAATTATAATATTAGTAGGATTTAATAGACTTTTATCTATATATCCAACATTTAAGATAATGATATTTAAGGACAATGTGTTTGTAGTTTTAAGACAAAAAAAGGATTCGAATATTAAACTATATTGATTCTAAGCTTGGAACTTTAAACAATAAAATCGTAAAGATGAAAATCACAAATTGAGTAACTTTTTTTAGGCAGTCGTTAATGTGTTTCTATTGCTCCTTGTACTAAAAATTAGTGGGTCCGAGAGCAGTTCTGCTCTTTCAAGGTTATCGGGTCTTACAAAGCGGCTTAATATTATACCACTATCCTACTTGACTGTATGACATGTAGATATGGTCAATGGTGAAATCACGCTTAGATTAAGAGCTGGCTTACAAAAACAAATGCCTGTGCGGTAAACAAACCAAAACTATGCTTGCCACAGATTACATATTTTGTAACTTGAGGGTGAGTGGTAAAAGTAGTGTTGTAACTAGCCAGGCGGGTAGTTAATCGTGCCATCGATATAGTTTGATGCACTAGTTTTTGAGTTAATCGCACTCCTTGAAGAATGAGTATCCATTTTTCACTCACAGAAATCATAAAAACACAGAAGGATTTTGTTTAGATAATATTTATGAATACAATCTGGGCATCTTCAATTCACGAGTGAACAGGTATCTTCTAGGCAGGCGTGAATCATCGTAGACCGCATCATCACTTAACATCAGGTGAGATAGTGGTCAAACGCCTGCCTACTGTGAATAAAAAAAAAATTCAAAAAAATTGGTTGTCTGTAAAGTCGGTTTACGGACGATAGATTTACGTGATAACGTCATAATCATTTATGACTTCGACTTCGACTTCTGACTTCTGACTTCTGACTTTTGACTTTCGACTTGACTTTTGACTTTTGACGGAAACGGAAACGGAACGCTACACGGAACGCTACACGGAACGTTACTATTTTTCATTTTGGCATTCATCAATTTATAAAACGTTATCACGTCAAAAAAAAAATAGAGTTTCCATATTTGTATTCATTAAACAATGTTGAAATGACTGTATTTTGGTAACAAGGTAAGGAAATAAAACTAAAGAGTACCTCCCTACGAAAACACAAATGTTATAATGTGACCCACTGCGCATTAAGGTAATATCGAAAAGATGACATCCACGAAACAGGCCTCGAGCCTAGTGTGGATTGTTATAAGCGACCAAGGGTTTAAACTAAATTATGGTACAATGTTAAGAGGAGTACATATTATTATTATTAATGTAGTTATAACTTAAAATAGTAATTAGTCATGAATGTATCTAGCCTTTTCATTGTTAAATAAATAAAAAATAAAAAAAAATATTAAACAACTGTATAAAGAAATAAACGTATACACATTTTGCGTTGAGTATAGTATTGTTAAATAAAAGTAAAGCTTTCTGATTAAAAGTCCAAATCCGGATCTGGTTTTTTCGTAGTGGCTGTTAAGTCTTCGAACTGAAACAAGAATATGTAAATACTTTAATACATTATAATAGGTATCTAGATCATCATCATTCAGCAACAGCATTTCAATTGATGGAGTATTAGATAGGCGATCGCGATCAGAACCGGCCGTAAGCGGCTCCTTCCTGTTACCTTGACCAGGTCATCTGTACACCTTGTCGGTGGCAGCACTACGCTGCGTCTATCTTAAATGTTGCTTTGATATGACACGTCTTTCGAAGTTTAATGTTCTTGGGTCCCTACAGTCAAACTGGTTATAACCAAAAGTTCAAATAAATTAACGCTACCCTCTTTTTTTAGTAACTGGATAATAAAATGATATACAAGAGAGATTATGCGCGTTGTTCTCACAGGAAGTGGTCGCATAATGTTCAATGCTAAAAAGATACACTTTTATTTCTTGTAAGATGGAATGATCTAAAGGTTCCGTTAAGTTTTTTTTTACCGGCATAATGTATGAAACATTTTGATTCTAAATATACATGGCAATTAGTAATTGTCAATGCTTAGTTCGTTAAGTCTGCAATATTTTCTTTGAAAATATTTCTTTAGCTACTAATTTTTATACTAGTACTAGAATGTATGTTAATAATTAAATAAATAAAAAAATTTAAATCTTACTAATACTATGAATGTGAAAGTTTGTGTGTATATGAGTATGTTAGTTACTTCTTCACGCTCAAACGGTTACACTGCTTTCGATGAAATTTTGTATGGCGATAGTTTATACTATCGAGTGTCTAGTCAAAATCCTATTTTATTTTTGCATGTTACGTTTTTTTTACACATTAATTAATAACGCCTGTGACTGAAGGGCTGAGCTTATTGCTTGAGTATGTTTCCTTGGAGTCCCGAGTGAATAGGTATCTTCTAGAAAGACGAGATCTATCGTATAATAATACAATAACATATTATATATCGTAAATAATACAGATGACCTGATCAAGATCTCTGAAAGGGGCTGGCGTGCCACTTCGAACCGGTCCTTGTGAAGATCAATGGGGGAGGCATATGTCCAGGTGGTGGACATGTTATGGCAGACGTGATGATGATGATGATGATATCTAGCATTTTCACTCAACAACATGTGGTATGGCGATCAAACGCCGAGCGAAATAGAATAAGATCATATCTGTCCTATTGAGTATCACATCGCAGCCACATGATGTCCACTGCTGGACATATGCCTCCCCATGTAGGGGGATTGGCCAATACTCGCCACGCTTGGCAGGCGGGTTGGCGAGCCCAGTATTATTTCTTATCCTCAGAAGGCGCAGTTGCCCACCTCCTTGTTCGTGATCCCTTAGCCGACTCTTACGGCACCCACGGGAAGAGATGGGGGAGTACTTTTCTAGGCCGGTACCACTTATTGCTATTGAGTATTATATGATAAAACTTCAAGATTCGTATTTGAAAAATAGCAATTTAGAAGTCAGGAACAGCATAGTGTCTTAACTCTCAAGGAATATTACCGCTTTAGAAAATCTGATTATGGAATCGCCGAGGACATTGAAGACAGGCTTCAGTTGGTTCTCGTTGACGTCGCCTACTGCCATCGCCAAGCTTTGATCCAAGCAATTTTTGAAGTGATCCATGTTTTTTTGGAAGGATGCTAGCATGTTGGGTTGGGAAGGCGGCGCATCTCTTTTGACAAAACCATATGTCTGGGGAAAAAAAATTATGTCAGTCCTCCATTTAAGGAAATGTGTCAGTAGCCATAATATTATCGCTTTTCACTACACGTTTTGAAGCGTTTTGCTTCCACTTTTATAATGCGTACTGCCAGAGAGTGGAACTCACTGCCTGAGTCTGTGTTTTCCGATATGTACAACCCCGGAGTCTTCAAGTCGCGAGTGAATAGGTTCCTTCTAAGTTTGCGTGCAACACCTTAGACCGCGTCGTCGCTTAACATCAAAAAAAAAAAACAATTAAAATAAATTACAGAAACAAAAATTTTGATTGTTCTTTGACGAATGGCTTTCATTTTTATATTACACATATTTTAATAAACACGTTCTCATTCTCACAGTTTCAGAGATTAATTCTATGAACAACATACGAAATATACTTTTTAACTTTTCAAACACACTAACACCCGGCCATACGATTTCACAGATCTATAACTGAGAGTATACCTACTTTACTTTATCTTTTGTCACTTGAGCAGTTAATTAAAACAACGGTTTTTTAATTAAATTAAAACAAAAGGTCGCGTTGATGTCAAGTTTCCCTGTCATTTAATCTTTTCGGCTCGATTTTAAATATGCCATTTCTCGCTGATGTCCCTCGAGACCCTTAGTTTGAAAAGCCGCTGAATTAGAGTTTTTAATGATCTACCTTGCTTGGCCTAGGTTTTACTACTAGGTAACTCTACTAGGTACCTTGGCTAGGAATTACGTGATATTTAACTGTGCAGCCTGGCACGATCATAACTCCCAGACGAAAAACTAAAAAATAGTTTGTAACTGGTCAGAGAGAATATTTCGGAGGTAAGCATTCTATGTCTAGCGCGATAACATCTTCGACCACATAGTCACCGACCATCAAGGGAGATAGTGGTGAAACGCTACATCTGTATAAAAAAGAGAGAATATCCCGGTAAATATAACGAAGTCCTAAATAGTTCTAATATAGTTAATACCTATAGCAATGATGGAGTTTTCAAGCGGTCGCGAAATTTAAACGATGAGTGGCAGAATCGGCACTGCTGCCTCATGCCGGGTTATGAACTAGACGAGCAAAATATTATCCGTGGAGACCGGGAGCTCAACGGATTTACCAAAACTATAACTTATCGAGACGCGTGCCCATAATGCTGGCACATTTGTCAAACGCAAACTTATAATATGTAAAAAAAAAAAAAAAAACATGTTTGGCTCAACGATACAGCATTGAAATTCGACGTGGCAACGCTGCTAGCATCCTGGGCATGCTGGTACGCCAGTAGCGGGTTAGAGCATTTGAGTTATCTATAGGCTGCCAATAGCTAGGTAGTTGATTGCTCAAATGTTTATGAGCTAGCTGCCGTATTGTAATTAGTTATTAGTTTAATAAAGTCATCGTCGATTTAAAAAAAAAAAAAAAAAACTCTTTTGCCTTATTTATTCTAAATACATCAATATTTCGTTTCATTGTTAACATGTCTAAAATTGAAATTAGAACCTGGATATTAATTACAACTTGCAACATAGATCATTTTAATTATCTTGTAAATTAGGACGGTCGCCGTGGCTCAGTGACTTCTGTGTTCTCGGGACCCTGGGTTCGAATCCCGGCAGGGGCAAACATTTGTACGATGAGTGTTGATGTTTGTGCCGGGTCTTGGATGTTTGTGCTGTGATTGTGTGTGTCCATGCCTCCCGCGATGCAGGGAATCCTAGTGCAGGTGTCTGAGTGTGAAGCAAAAAAAAAAAAATATATTAAGAACCAGCTTTATTAAGCTTGATTTCTTAAGACAAATATGTTTTGTATGTAAACTCTAAGGCTTTCACGGCCGGCGTTGCATGTTGTATGTATTGCTTTCGAGCTGTTTGGCCGTGGTCTATGTGAAACTTGTGTTCCAGACGTTTCGTCGATCACTGTGGTCGACATCTTCAGTGGTTCAGGTCCGAGCGGCGACAAGAGCGTAGAACCCTCCTTCGCGGCGTCTCCTCTGATACTGAGACTCTACTTCTCTGGAACACAAGTTTCACATAGACCACGGCCAAACAGCCCGAAAGCAATACATACAACAAATATGTTTTGATCCAGCGTTTTGGCCATGCGTTGCATCGATCAAGCGCTCTGATAAGTTTCGTAAAACCAGATGAGACTATTAAATAAATATAAAGATATTCTTTGTATACATACGTTTACAACCAGCGCCGCAAAGATCAAAATATTTAATTTCCACATATCTTCAGTAGAACACCACACGCGTCGATACATTAGACCGTCACAAACTGTTCAATGGCCATTGAAGATCTTGTATATACCTCACACAATGGTACCAAGGTTAGCATACACAATACACATGTACCAAAAGGATATGCAGGTGTGTACTCGTCTTATTAGCACGTTAAGTACTACCTGTATATGTACAGCATGTTCCTATTTTGAAACGGATCTTGTCAGTTGAACCACTGATAGAAAAATCCCACTAATATTATAAATGTGAAAGTTCAGATAGATGAATGGATGTTTGTTACTCAATCACACTCAAACGGCTGGACGGATCTGGATGAAATTGAGATGATGAGATCTGATAGATTATATTAAGATCATCATCAGATTATTTGGCTCAACGAATCAATATTGCAATTCAACGTGGCAATTAATACTGATAGCATTCTGGGTATCAATTCTAGTAGCACATTGCTCATAGATTGTTAATGAATTGTCGTTTTTGCTAGTTTTGCTATTCTACTTGGAGCATAAATTAGAATGGCTACACAGATTTTATTCCACCGCAATACAATTACCTACAATGCAATCGAGATGCAATTGTTATTTTAGCGGAATACCAAGCTTTATTACGATAACATTTGAATCGCTATTGCATTGTTTATGAATTGTTTGTCTTTGTAAAAAAGAGAATTGACACCCTGGGCACGCTGCCAGCCGGTAGCGGGTCAGAGTATTTGAGTTATCTATAGGCTGACAATAGCTAGTGGATAGCTCAAATGTTTTGTAGTAGCTGCAGTATTGTAATTAGTTATTATTATTTCTTTTTTTTTTCATTTAATAAAGGCTTCGCCCCTATTTTGAAAAAAAATCAGATGAACTCACACTGCTAGATCTCAACGACGACACAATAAGCAGTAAATGTTTAAAATATCACTGTTTTTTTTTTGTTTTCTTTTTTATTCTTTTACGAAAACTACAGCTTATATGGAATGCTAATGGATATTTGTAAATAAGTTAATGTAAGCTTTGTAAAGTTTCCGCATACGATTTTTTTCTACGATTAAACATCCTGTATTCTCTTCTATGACGAGTATTTATGTACGAAGTTCATTTTCAATTTACCTTAACAAGCTTATGACATTTCGATAGTTTTACATCTTCCGACAACAATCTTGTTTAAACTTAACACGATGATTGTTTACATACTTACCTACATATGTCAGTCGTACATAGTGACAGCAAAAACAATGTAGTAGTACAAATACAAAATACAAAGACAAATACAAACGTTCATTGATTCAAAATAATACTAGGATCGGTTTAGAAACATACACAAGAAATAATGTTCGTGTTTGCTTAAATTACTTGTATACTCTAAGAAATGACATACAGAACCAGGATATCTACAAAGAACAAGCTTTTTCTTGACATACCTTGGAACAACCGACATCATTCACCTTTGTTTTTATACTGTATAGATCTAGCGTTTGACCGCTATCTCACGTGATGGTCTATGACTATGTGGTCGAGGATGTTATCACGCTAGACCTAGAATGCTGTGTTCTGTGACAGTTTTTCTAACTTGAGGTTGGTAGCTAGCCAGGTGGGTACTCAAAAGTAGCCTACCACCATGCTAGGAATATGAGAACGGTATTACCTTCACTGGAAGCTCATGCCGTTGCGCGTTGGTGGAAATCGAACCAGCGTCCGTCAGCTTGATAGCCGACGCTCCCACCGCTGTGAGCTAACATCGCTTCAATCACCTCTATTTTTAAGATTTTCCTCAATATCATAAAAACTAGTAAGCCGATTAGTTTGGTGTTAACCGATAAAATTTAAATGGCATCAGTTCGGGGAAGCTTACTTCTTCAAACAAGAATAAGATAAGACTAAGATTTTTAAAATCGGTCAACATATTGCGGAGAAATCGGTGAACATACCTACATAAAAAATAGGTACCTAGAGTAGAATATAGGACCTACTCCTTTTTGAAGTTGGTTAAAAAGGGAGAAGGTAACACCATTATGGAATTTCCAGCATGATGGTAGGGTACTTTCGAGCACCCGCCTCGCTAGCTACTACCTTCAAGTTTGAAAATCTGTCACCAAACTAAACTAAATATTCTAGTCTAGTTCTCTAGTAGTTCTCTAGTTCTAGTCTTCTATCTTGTCTTCACTGACCATCAAGTGATATAGTGGTTAAACTATATCCTTAAAGTATAAAAAGGAATACAGTCCTAAGGCGGACATTTAGTCCTTAAAATGTGCCGGATCTCTGTATAAAGCAAAACATATTAATATTATCTAAAATTGTTCTTTGTCATCTGCAATGAGAACAACGTCCGATAGACATATCTTGAAGTTAGGATGTAAAGGGAGATGGGGTTATCAAGCAAAATTGACCTCTCTGATATGGGCACGATAAACTTTGCTCCTCACGTTAGTTTGCACATGCCTCGTGATATATGTACATTAGAAATGATGATTGTGAGGGCATTTACTTATCAACATGTTTACGTAACGTTCTCAGCTCTTGGCGATAATAACAAACTAAACGTACTTATAACAGCCCTTGTTTAAAACAAAAGAATCGTTCGGATTGCAGTAAATTGTTGAGTTATTCTAAGAAGGTCTATCATCATCTCAGTCATAAGACGTTCACTGCTGGACATAAGCCATTGACTTCCACAAGGATCGGTTGGAAGCGGCCCGCATCCAGCCCTTGCCTGCGATCTTACTCAGGTCGTCTGTCCACCTGGTCGGTGGCAGTCCTATAAATAAATAAAATTTATTTATTTCAGGTTACCTACTATGACCCATACACATTAGATAATCAATTGAATAAAATTAAATTAAATGAGTACTAAATTAAATTAAAATAGAGTTTACACCGAAGTCGTGGTGGTACCAGTATAACAATAATTTTACGAAAGCAAATTGTAGACCACGCGAGTGAAATCGCGAGGCGCATCTAACTTATATTGCTACTTCCAATTTTGATACTACACCAATTTGGTCACAATAACTAAAAGCTGTTGTTATCTTTTTTTTTTTCTTTTTTACTATATAAAGTTTGCGTTTGACAACTGTCTCACCTGATGTTAAGTTATGTTATCTTCGGAATCATCCAACTACATCCAACGCAACATAGGCAAATATAGATTTAGAAGCGATGATAGCTCATCGGTGGGAGCGTCGACTGTCCAACTGACGGACACTGGTTCGATCCCCAACAACAGCTTGAGCTTCCGGTGAAGGTAGCATCGTTATTAAATTCCCAGCGGTAGGATACTTTCGAATACCCGCCTGGCTACCACCCTCAAGTTTGAAAAACTGTCACCAAACACATAGTGTGTTCAGGCAGCAGTCCTTAAGAGCCAGTGAGCATTCTAGGTCTAGTGTGATAACATCTTCGACCACATCGTCACTAACCATCAAGTGAGATAGTAGTCAAACGTCTATACAGTTTATAAAAAATAAATAATAGATATACCACCTATACGCACGAAGCGTTATGCTTCCACTTTCTTAATGCGTACTGCCAAGGAATGGAACTCGTTGCCCGAGTCTGTGCTTCCCGATAAGTACAATCCTGGAGTCTTCAAGTCTCGAGTGAATAGGTACCTTCTAGGTTTGCGTGCTAAATCCTAGACAACGTCATCACTTAACATCAGGTGAAACAGTAGTCAAACGCAAACTTATAATATGTAAAAAAAAAAAAAAAAAAAAAAAAACAGCTTTTACCTTTACAATATTCGTGGGATAAGTTTGGTTTCGTCACAAAGTCCAAGGGTTTAGACGCCCAAAATCTCGTTGATATACTAAAAATAGGTTAAAATTATTCGAACATTAGAAGTTTATTGAATTTATTTTTACATTTAAATACTTAAAAATTATGCTCTAAGTTACACTGTATAATGATGACAACTGAATGATGATACATTTTTGACATGATTATGGTAAAACTTGCATACAATCAACTAAGGTATATTAACACTAATGAATTCAATTTATGTATACCTAATTTGCGCCGTGGTGGTACCGGCCTAGAATAGTACTCCCCCATTTCTTCCCGCGGGTGCCGTAAGAGTCGGCTAAGGGACCACGTACCAGAAGGTGGGCAGCAGCGCCTTCTGAGCATCGGAAATCATACTGCGCTCGCCAACCCGCCTGCCAAGCGTGGCGAGTATTGGCAATTCCCCCTACATGGGGAGGCATATGTCCAGCAGTGGACGACCTATTGCTGTTATGAATGAATGAATACCTAATATAACGTCGTGATTGTAATAGCGCGTAAGAAATATACGTAAAAATACTTATTAGCAAAAAGCACGACTAATTGTAAATTTGATCTTGATTCGGACATCAATGGCTTTTTTATTTTATCAGAATACCGACTAAAGTCACTTTAAAGCAGTTTTTGGTGGTTTATCTCTAAATTTAGTTCATGGCATAAAGCTCTTCTAAATAAATATATCGATTACTAGTTCGTTTGATAACATACAGTTTTTTTAAATACATTTTACTTTTATACAATCATTATTGATAATTATCTGACATCATTGTGGCATCATTATACAAATGGTTATTCGATTGCATAACTAAATAATGTATGAATTATCGAACTTATATACTCCTCTATGGAAGTCTAGTTAACGCGACATATACGCCATTTTAAGGAAGCTATTTATAGCTTCGTTCGGTACATTATCATTGCGTGGTGAGTCAAGTAAACTGTCACACATAGCGAAATTGTAGCTTACATCTGTAAGATGGCGCTGTAGGTAAATCACTTTCTATAGAGTATAAGTTCGATGTTATGAATGATATTAGTTATGATGCAGTGATTTTGATGATAAATAATTTTAATAATCTTATATAGAATTAAAACTATCAGCCCATTCGTTTATTTCCTTTTCACGCTTGCTAATCAGCATCTCCTGTAATGAAACCACCATATGATGATAAAAACTCTATAATGATGCTGTTATCTGACACATCATTAGCGCTATTGGGATCTGCTTGATCTAAACACAAGAAGATCTGCAACAATTGAAAAATATTATTAATGTTGTGTTATTGGAAGAAAAAGGAAAGATTAGAGATACCCAAGAGAGCTAATGCAGAGCAAGAATAGAGAGCCACATTATTATTAGAATTTGAGAAGATTCTATACCATTTGTAAAGTGCACTTGAAATGAGTAATTTTTTGATAAAATTTGGAACAACCGACTTTCTTCAAATTTATCTTCTTAATATTCTTTAAAGATTTTCCCTGACATCATAAAAAAGAATTAATCGATTATGATAAAAAAAGTTATGAGACCACCTCTGATCTATTAAAAAAATGAATCATCAAAATCTATTCATAATTGGCGGACTAATCGCTTTACATACACACAAAGCGGGCCGCTTCCAACCGGTCCTTGTGGAAATCAATGGGGGACGCCTATGTCCAGCGAAATGATGATGATGATAGACACAAAAAAAAACATACAGTCGAATTAAAAGCCTCATCCCTTTTTCAAGTCGGTTAAAAAGTAAACGTGTCATTGAGTAGGACCAGTACATTAATTATACAATTTAAAATAAAATAAAATTGTGAGTACAATTTACTGGTTCTTAATTCCACTGCACATTCTCCGAAGTGTATCAAAGTATGTGCAATGTTATTACATAATCGCTTTATGGTAGACATACTATCTACACGTACAAAGCGTTTTTTTAAACTTTCTGAGTGAATACTGGAAGGAATGGAGATTGTTGCCAGTGTCTGTGTTTCCCAGTAGGTATAATCCTGGAATCTTCATGTCTGAATGAATAGGTACCTTCTAAGCTTACGTGCTACATCCTAGACCCCATCATCATTAAACATCAGGTGAGATAGTGGTCGGCCACAAGCTGGTCATAATAATAAAAAACAATTACATACATGTTTGCCACGCGTAGAATGCATTAGTATAATAATAGAGAGAACATTTGAAATATCGCGACATATTTTTTTACAAGAAAGCGTTATAGCTACTTTAGTAGATTGTCAGTTTATTAGTTAGAAATAAACTATTATATTTCCGAAATTAGAAAGTACAGTTAGATGGTTAGAAACATACACCTTAAATTTCACAAGTCTTTTAATGTACAAGCCGTTCGTCTGTGGAACTCACTACCTGTTACAATCCGAAAGGCAACATCGTTGTACAAGCGATGTTTCATTTCGGACAAGTCGCCTGTCGCTGTACAGTTTCAAAAGTCTAGTAAGAACTCACTACTTAAACTAAACTTATTAGTATTACAGTGTAGTAGAATATATATGTATATATAGTCACCGGCCGGTTGGCGCAGTTGGTAGCACTCTGCCTTCTGAGCCGCTGGTCCCGGGTTCGATTCCCGGATAGGTCAAACATTTGTGTGTATGAACATGTCTGTTTGACCTGTGTCTGGGTGTGTATATGTATATAAGTATATATATCAGTCATCAGGTTACCATAGCACAGGCTCTTCCTAGTTTGGGGCCTGAAGACCTCGTGTGAATGTTAATAAAAAAAAAAGAGAGAGAGAGAGGTATATACTATGGTATTGGTATGTATAAATATATTGATATATTAAGTTTATCATTATGTATAAATTATTATAATATGATTTATTGTTTTTTAGTTAATTTAAAATATGTTATTTATGTATTAGTATATTAATACATTAGTTTTATGGTAACACTGCACACTACCTAATTATTAAAATTCCAGTATTATTAAAATCTAGCCTACGGTCACCTGGAACAGATCGCTGTTTAGTCTAAATTCCACGATTCGCACGTGCATCGATTGCATTTCAATATTATTATCTGACGTTTTTAAGTTTCCTACATTTTTATTTTACCAAAAATTGAATTCTTTCATATCATCATCATCATCTCAGCCATAGGACGTCCACTGCTGGACATAGGCCTCCCCCATTGATTTCCACAAGGACCTGTTGGAAGCGGCCCGCATCCAGCCCTTGCCTGCGATCTTAGTCAGGTCGTCTGTCCACCTGGTCGGTGGCCGTCCTATGCTGCGCTTGCCAGTCCGTGGTCTCCACTCGAGAACCTTTCCACCCCAACGGCCATCGGTTCTTCGAGCTATGTGCCCTGCCCACTGCCACTTCAACTTGCTAATCCGCTGGGCTATGTCGGTGACTTTTGTTCTTCTACGGATCTCCTCATTTCTGATTCGATCGCGTAGAGAAACTCCGAGCATAGCCCTCTCCATAGCTCGTTGTGCGATTTTTTCATATGAAGAGACCCAAATATCTACGTAACCAAGAAACTCACCGCATAGTTAAGAAGTCGTTCTATAGCTCCAGCAATGACATATTTTTCAACATATTCCTTATTTTCCTTATCCATCTTGTCAAATATACATGACAGATGAGTATCCATAGACTTCTGCATATCAGAAAGTACGGCTTGCACGTGTCTTTCCATGTCATCAGGCGTAGTTTCCAATGACGGTTCCGAAGTTGGTGCTGTCGCTGTTGCTGTCGGTACAGGATCAGCTATGCCCTTAAATATTAGCAAATTTCGCCCCGTTTAAGTAGGTATAGGGTTTATACTATCTATGTAATATGCATTTAATATATGCTCTGAAGAAAATCATAAAATCATTGTAATTTTTTAAGGCAAAAGCAAAGGATTTTTTCCATCCGTATTTTATGGCTGCTGACTCAATGTTATACGTTATATTATTACGCGTCGTCGCTTAACATCATGTGAGACATTGGTCAAACATGAGCTTATAAACTTAAAAAAAAATTGTTGTAGTCTTGCATATCTCTGATCACATTGCAACTGACAATGAACTGATTTCTTAATATTTGAAATGTGAAAGTTTGGATAGATGGATGTTTGTTACTCAATCACGCCAGAACGGTTGAACGGGTCTGGATGAAATTTGGCACAGAGAAAGATTTAAGTTTGGAATAACACATTGGCTACTTTTATCCGGTAAAATTTGCGGTTCCCGTGGAATAAGGAAATAATTAAAAAAACAGCTGTGACGATTTTGATGAAATTTGGTATAAGGATATAGGTTACACCCTGGAATAATATATAGACTACTTTTATCTCAGAAAAACATACTTCTCTTCTTCTCTTCTCTCAGCCATGTGCGTCCACTGCTGGACATATGCATCCCCATATAGGAGGGACTTGCCAATACTCGCCACGCTTGGCAGGCGGGTTGGCGAGCGCAGTATGATTTCCAATCCTCAGAAGGCGCTGCTGCCCACCTTCTGGTACGTGATCCCTTAGCCGACTCTTACGGCACCCACGAGAAGAGATGGGGGAGTACTATTCTAGGCCGGTACCACCACGGCACAACATAGTTAACGCGGGATAATTGAGGTTTAATCCACGCGGGTGAAAACGCGGGGCGCTACTATTACTATAATATTTTCATTGGAGTTCAATTGGTATATATCGTCTATCGACTACTTTCTAAGACTCCTATAATGAGTGACTGATGAAAAATACTTAGCCAAAGCCAATAGGTAGAGGCCCATGAGCCTTAAGAGGCATAATATTGTATTTAGGATTCGTTCATAACAATATTGAACGTGGGGTATTTAAAAAGATGTTCAGATACTTTCAACATTTTTCATACGGATGACGGGTCTATAAAAAAAAAGATTTCAATCTTATCCAGGTCTAAGTTGTGTCGTCCGTGTACGTGAGTAGTGTGTGTAGAGTAACAGTACACAGCTCTATAGAAGCCTAGTAGAAGCGCGGCATATACGCCATTTCAAGGGAGCTATTTATAGCTTCGTTCAGTACAGCTTACGTCTGTAAGATGGCGCTGTAGGTAAAACACTTTCTATAGAGTATAAGTTCGATGCTACTACATTTTTATACTTACCATTTAATTTAATTTAATTTAAAACATGGTCTGTCATCATTATCTGTCTGTAACATAACTTTGTATCATCTTTATTTTTTATTTTATTTTAATTATTATTTATCTCTTTATTCTCTTTCTTTCTTAGGTTTAGTTTTTTTACAGTATAAATATCAAAAACAAAAATTAATAAAGATATTATAAAAAACCTAAACCTAGAGTTCCGCCAGCAGCGGGGCAGGGCCCTAGCTACCGGTGGTTAGGGCCGCAGAGTGAGGAACCTCCGGACAATACGCGACCTGAAGTATCTACAACCCAAATTTCATCCAAATCCGTCGAACCGTATAAACGTCACCACTTAACATCAGATGAGACAGTTTTCAAACGCAAACTTATAATGTGTAAAAAAGAAACCGTTCTGGCGTCATTGAGTAACAAGCATCCATCCAAACTTTCACATTTATAATATTATTGGGATTGATTGCTTGGATCATAGCAATCATTGCTATGTTATTAGATTCAGCAAAACCAAGAAAGGGATTCAGGCAAGAAGTGACCTACATAGATATGTTAAAAAATATGAAGATAATAGAAATATATTTAATATATATTAATATTACAAAATATATACAATACTTACGAAGTAAATCATGGAAGTAAGACACAAAAACGTGAGCCAAGACATGATTACTAATTCAAAACAACTGGTGTAATAATGTCAGAAAAAATAATACCACAATATATAAACGTGAAGTATTTCATAGCGTTTGTGAAATGATTCAGAAATGTCACGTCTTCATAGTCCTCGATAATCTTACGAACGTGGAAAAACATTACCTGACATTGTCACTTGTCCATTAACATTTTTTTTAAACTGTGACGCCTAACTCACAATCGCACATGATACTCAACAAGAAGTTTTAGTTTCAGAAGCGATGATAGCTCAGCGGGGTGAGCGTTGTCAAACTGACAGACACTGGTTTGATGCCCAACTACAGCTTGAGCTTCCGGTGAAGGTAACACCGTTATCAAATCCCCAGCATGGTGGAAGGGTGCTTTCGAATACCCGCCTGGCTAGCTACCACCCTCAAGTTTGAAAAACTGTCACCAAACAAATAGTGTGATCCAGTAGTCCTTGAGAGCCAGTGAGCATTTTAGGTCTAGCGTGATAACATCTTCGAGCACATCGTCACTGACCATCAAGTGAGATAGTGGTCATACGCTAGATCTATACAGTATAAAAAAAATATGTACGTGCCAGCATTTGGTCACGCGTCGCATCAATCGAGCGCTTTAATAATTCTTGGAAAATCTGTTCCCAGTCTCCACGAAAGGGTTCAAATAATGACGTATAATATGTGGATTTATTATATACCAGCTGCGCCCTGCGATTTTACCCGCGTGGTGATCAGAAATTGTGATGATGAAAATAAGCCTATGTGTTAATCACGGGTATAAGCTATCTCCATACCAAATTTCATTCAAATCCATCCAGCCGATTAGGCGTGAAAGAGTAACAAACATTACACCCATACTCTCCGCATCCGGCTAATATTATAGATGTCAAAGTTTAAATGCATGGATGGATGTTTGTTACTCAATCACGCCACAACAGCTGAATGGATCTGGATGGAATTTGGCACAGAAATAGATTACAGTCTGGAATAGCACATAAGCTACTTTTTTCCCCGGTAAAATGTATGATTCCCGAGGATTAATTGATGTAGCGGGAAAACATTAATCCACGCGGGTAAAACCACGTGGCGCTACTAGTGTAGTAATAAAAAATATAGCGCTTAGAGGCATCACACGATTACAGTTTTAAATATGGAACAATTGATAACATCATCATCATCATCATCTCAGCCATAGGACGTCCACCGCTGGACATAGGCCTCCCCCATTGATTTCCACAAGAACCTGTTGGAAGCGGCCCGCATCCAGCCCTTGCCTGTGATCTTAGTCAGGTCTTTTAATATAATTAATAATCTTTTACAATTGACAACGAAGGATATGAATTAAACCGCAATCGATTCGCAATCTGAGTAATTTATGCTACACATACCAATGATGTTTAATATATAAACATATAATATCATTGACACATACAATATTATAAATGCGAAAGTTTGTGCGTAGTGATGTGTGGATGTATGTTTGTTACTCTTTCACGCCTAAACGGCTGAATGGATTTGGATGAATTTGCTACAGGTATAGCTTATACCCTGGATTGGAACATAGGCTTATTTACATAATCACCATCATCACCGTTTTTCATCACCACGCCGGTAAGACCGCGCCGCGCAGTTAGTTCATAATATTAGTAGGATGGACGTATTCCCGTCACCGTTTTACATAAATATATTTAAAAAATCCAGATGAAAAATATTTTCTTATATTCCAGATTTTAGTTTATATCTTTGCCAAATTTCATTCAGAATCGTTAAGCCCTCCACGAAATAGACATGCATACGAGAACAAGATTCACATGTTCATAAGACAGTTACCCGGAACCATATTGAGTATGTTTATTATCTTAAGTAGATAACAAAAATGCATTATTATGAAGTGTTTTTAAATGACAGCTAGAATCATAATATTATATTAATTATGGATGTAGTGATAAGGCGATCTTGAACTCGGGCACGTGATTTTAATAAAGGTTACTACTCATATCTACGGACAAACTTCAACATAATTGTAATGTAACAAACCGACTAGGACTCACGTGGTAATACACTGGAAAATGTTACATTACAATTATGGACGCATGCCTGACTATGGGCCTTCTGAGCAGGCTCAGAGTCGCACAACGAGCTATGGAGAGGGCTATGCTCGGAGTTTCTCTACGTGATCGAATCAGAAATGAGGAAATCCGTAGAAGAACGCAAGTCACCGATATAGCCCAGCGGATTAGCAAGTTGAAGTGGCAATGGGCAGGGCACATAGCTCGAAGAACTGATGGCCGTTGGGGCCGAAAAGTTCTAGAATGGAGACCACGGACTGGCAAGCGCAGCATAGGACGGCCACCGACCAGGTGGACAGACGACCTGACTAATATAGCAGGCAAGGGCTGGATGCGGGCCGCTTCCAACTGGTCCTTGTGGAAATCAATTTTAATTATAATTGGTTGCAAATAATTGTGAAACAATAAAACAAATCTACACCGCAACTAATGAGTCGGGTCGGTGCCATTATCAACTCTATAGCCGTTGATAGGGCACGTACATAAAATAAAATGATACCCTCGTAATATTTTAGCTCTGTTTCTATTTACTTAGGCTACGAAATGTACGTAAGGCCTTATCTTTACATGCCGCGAAGGGGTCGGCCGCTATTATGACGACTCAGAAGTACAATAATTTGTTTTTCTTATGAATGTAGGTGGAAAGTGATTTTTTTTTGTGGCGTGATATAAAATTTGAAATGCTATGCTAAAAATGTAATGATACTCCAAATTATGCATTTTTAGTATCCTACTATTATAAAGACGACAGTTTGTATGTATGTAATCTGAAAGAGTACTACACGAATTCCTTATCAATAAAAGATATTATTAAATTAATGAATACCTTTGTGATACGTTTGCCTGAATCGTAAATTGTATAAAATTAGTTAGTTAGGGAGGCTTAGCTGCATAGTTATCAGGTTCATTATTTTATTATCATTTTAACATGCCTGAAAAGGCAAAAGAAAGGAAGAAAGAAAGAAAGAAACCACATTTATTCAAGACACTCACAACACACATGACACAAGAGATACATACAAAAACAATACAGAACAGAATAATAATGATGTTGTGAGTGTCATGAATATGGGCCCCGACTCAGCATAAAACTAAGGCAAAAGCCTCAGTCACTGATTTTCAGTCGGTGCCCATAGACATGACCTCACGAACCTCAGGACAACATGGTGAACATAAAACCGTTTTTTTTTTAAAAAAAATAGAACTAAAAAATGGCGCTCAAGACCAATGCGTGCAAAATTTATGTGTACTAGTCTAATAGAGTTTATTAGCCATTCTGTTGTGAAAAAACCACAAATGCTTGAATAGAGAAACAACAAGCATATCGTTTAATTAAGGGGTCCAAATATACAGTTAGTAACATTTCACCACATTACAGTACCAAAAAAATGGACTTTTCAAATCAAGCTTTTACCATATGGCATTACATGATTCTAATAATTTTGTTGAAATACCGAATGGCACCTACAATGCGAAGCTGAAATGAAAAAAAAACACGATAAAACATCGTAGAGTTCGCAGGCTAAGACAAAATTGAATTTGAAATAACCATAACAGCAACCATGCGAAGCTGGAATGGAAAAAAGAGAAAAGATAAAACATGGTATAGACAAAAGACAAGGACGAAGAGTTTCGTTTGATCTTATTGATTTTATAGGACCCTATAAATTACACCCTGTCGACACTCCCACGTTTCCTATTAAAAAGCCGTAACGCAGAGTGCATAAAACATGTGGGACGCACAGCTATTTTCCTATAAAGATTTGGAGCGTGCTTCCCCCCGATAGATTCTACGACATGAATATTCAATTTTCTTGAAAGAAAACTCTTTGGATTTTCGTTCCGACATCCCTCAGCCAAACGGTAACGGAGTTTGCGTAGCCTTTGTTCTAGAATTGAATACAGTGGCGGGGAATTGTTATGTGATGCTCGTCTTTTATACTGCAATATATAATTATAATAATTCCGATATAATGAGAGCAAAAATCTATTCATGGATCGCGATCTAAAACTATCTCAACTATGTTCCCAATTTCATAAAAATCAGTTCAGTAGTTTTTGCGTGAAAGAGGAACAAAACATACAACCACCCACACTCATACACATACCTTCACACACATACTTGCACCTAACCCTACCTTACACATGTACACATACTCTGTCACATACACATGCACTCAACTCCACCACCACACATATATATTTTTACAAACTAGTCAGTAAGTTTAACATGTAACCACTGAGCATATAATCACACCATTTTATTTTTATTTTATGTAATTAGATTTAGGACTCCTCCGGTCCGAACATATGAATTATAAACTGATTGTAAATCGACTCAAACTGGCCTCCACGACACGGGCCTTGAGCCTAGTGTGGGGCCGTCATTAACTCTTAAGGAAATGTTAGGTTAAGCTGCCTAAATAATCCACTGTAATTCACATTTAGAAATAATATTATTATTATTATTTTTATTATACATCCATACATCTATACATCCATACCTCCATACTCACAAACTTTTGCATTTATAATATTAGTAGGAAGAGGAAATGGATATTTTCCTCACGTTCGAAATACTCCATATTCCTGTCGCTTAAATGCCCAATCTCTCGTTAATGTATCGCAATGCCTGATGACGACTAATGACAGCATCATGGCACTGTTTCTACAGGCTTATTGAATACGTGCACGCGTTGCTTAAGAACCTTCATATGTTTTAGTTAACCTTCTGGGTATAACTGAGCTGTGGTTTCATTAGCTATAGCTGTCTTTCTCATTTTTATAGGGTTTCGCTCTTTGAGACATCCGTATAAGATCGCTTTGTCCGTCCATATCTGAATTAATGAATGAATGAATACAAGTTTATTTGCTATAAATATGATAGATTAACATAGTAATAAATTGTAACTATAAAATAAAATACAAGGCGTGTCATTTTGGTACCACGTTACAAAGCGAATATAAAACCAGCAAATTGACCTCAACTCAGCGTTGTGCTGATCTTACGATCAGGGCTGATCTTCCGTTGAAGCCATTCCGCTGACATCAGCGACGGTTATTCAAATTAATGGTTATTCAAATGCCTACGAAAATACAACAATATTAAAAATCTCATGACTTAGACACGACTTATAAATTATACTTCTAAAGTAATAATAGTACTAAAGTATTACAGTACATTAAAACATTACTGAAACGTCCAAAGAAAATCACAGCGAGAGGTGTACGTATACACTTAGAATGTATGAGCATGTGAGTTGCGAGGAAGGAGAAGTGCGTGGGTGTGTGTTTGTATTTGTATTTGTATTTATCTGTCCATACTAATCCTTTGCAGTTTAATCATTTATGCAGTTATAAAAGTGAATAAATTTAGGGCGTCACTCTAAATGAATGTACCTAAATAGTTTTTTGTTTTTTTTAACATTCACACAAGGTCTTCAAGTTCACAAACTAGGCAAAACTTGTACTATGGTAACCTGATGACTGATCCTCCTCCTTAAGTCGTACTCCTCATGTCTGAGGGTCGTGTCCTCCTCCCTCTATGACCCTTTTCCGAATGGTGTCACGCCATATTCCCCGATTCCCGGCGATATGTATTGCATCGTGGACAGATGTTTCCAAAGTGGTGCGGATTTGATCAGACCAACGCATCGGGCTGCAACCTCGAGCTCTTTTGCCGTTTACTTTGCCAGTGACCATGAGTTTCTCCAGGTTGTCACCTTCCTTTCTGGCAATGTGCCCAAAGTACTCGAGGTGATGACTGAGATGTATACTTATAGATATTAACCGTACTGGTTTAACACTCAGAAGCAAGGACTTTGAATCAAAAACACTCTTTGTGAACTTGAAAATCAGCTTTATTGCTTTAGTTGCTATTGCTATATATATTCAGAGGTACAATCTTACTTAACAAAGCCTACAGCGGCACGATACAAGTTACTCAGACAAATTTCGGAAAACGAATGGCGGCATACTTCCAAAATGCGTTGCCTGTTCGCTTACCCCCCACTGTTATACTCTTGCTTGTGATTGGTCAAGTCCTTGAACAAATCACAAGCAAGCCGTCGAAGTCTCGACCGATCAAACGAAATCAATACAATCTACTTTAAATCTTACAACTTTATAAGAATGAACGTAGTTAGTCGAAAAATATATAAATAACTAAGATATAATTTAGATAATTATAACAGCTCGGCCATCCGATTTTCAACGAGTCCCTCGTTGTTAAGTATAATTACAAAAATATTACATTACTCTTTTCCACCACATAAACTATAAATGTATCGTATATTGAACATAATTATATTTTACCACATTAGTGCTTAATTACTCATCTTGACTATACAAACTTAAGTTCATAGTTCAAAGTTATTTATTGGTATAGGTATACAGGTCAAATTAGCATTGAAATAAATAATAATAATAAATAACATTTGAAAATTAACAATATTATATATAGACATCAGTACGTAGTACTAGTTACAATTAGTTATACAATAAATTTCAGTCATATTATGTCACAAAATAAGAATAACAACGTACAATAAAATAACAAATAATATAAAATAATATTTTATCAAATTTCAATATGTCACATATTCGTTCATTCAATCTTTTAAATTCCTCGTAACTATAAAACCTTTGGTTAATAAGCCAATGCTTCAATCTTAGTTTTAATAATGCATTTGTTTAAATAAGTCATCAAAGTAGCACATTTCAGTATTTAAGTCTCGAATGCAATTGTATTAATAATATATTTACATGACCTATGATTGAAACTGTATGTTTTAACAAAACAGAAGTACTGCTACTACCTACTTTTTAAATTTATAGTTATATGAATTTAAATGACCATATAAATATGTATTATCTTTGAGGAGATATCGGTTGCCTGATATCCCCAACTTAAAGTACTTTGTTATCAGATTAACAGTAAGACATTTATTTATTTACAAAATAAATAAATTAACATTACAGTGGTGCATTGCATTTAGTATCTAAACAACGCTAACTTTAGTAACTTTACAATAGATAGAACTCGTCAATGTACCTACTTATTATACCATAACCTTAGTTAACAAAAAATGCTTATAACTTAACCTCATAATGTGTCGGTCAAAAACCTTGACCAGCACACCTATACCGATGTACAAATTGTTAACATGAGAGGCATCCGTTACCTGGTACCCCACACTGACCCATCGATACTTTACTCTAACCGATGGATCAGTATTTACAGGTCCATGACGTTGACCAGCAAATATTCCAGCAAGTAGTACACGGGATATTTTAGATGATACATGACATTAATCATCCAAACTTAAAACCACATAACCTTTGCATTTACTATGCACATTTATATACTAATATTACTTAAAGTGGACCTTGTAAATTCATTACCTGCTTGTTTAACTCTGTGTACAATATTTATCTTCATAACTTTATTAATAGTAAACATTATCTTCACTATCCATACATCTCTTTCCAACTCTCATATTCAGATCCGCAATCATTATTCTCGGGTCTAATACCACGTCACCTTCTTTAAAGCAAGTTCTACTTTCTTTTTCGTCTATATCTATTAAACCGTTGCTTATCCTTGTCCTGTTGCCTGCTCTTTATTCATTACACATTCAAGGCCCTCTACCAGAAATTCACTCCAAGCTTAGTATACCTATTCTAAACCCGTGACGACCATTCAAACACAACTTGCGACTGCATCAGACACTTTCCAGACCAATTCAAAAGTATTGCTAAATGTAGTCAAGCCCTACACGAGTAAATAGTTCAAGTAATCCGTACGTTCTAAGAACTAGACTTCATGCTCGATCTAATAACGATACTTCCCGCTCGTTTGACAACGACAGTTCATGGGGCGGAACCCGCCACGCGCCATAAATTAGTATTCACATCGGTTGAAACCATGTTTTGAACATTAAACCACAACAACTGTCTTTCTAGGACATGGCTACACCTGACCCTGAACTTTAAATCTCCCGATTAAGCTACTTCAGCCGGAAGTAATATGAACATGATGAAGTAATGTTTCGTAGTAAGAACAATGAGATTAAGTATAAGAAACTATTTAGTTCACGCTTCATCCGATTTGATACAAGTAAAGCTACCCCTTTCCTGTTTATAGCGCGTCCGACCTTATCGCACAGGTGCCCTTTCAATTTAAGAATGCATATCAAATAAATACACTCGCGCATATTTATGTCCAACGCAATAGTTCTAACAACATGAGTGAGTAGTCTTTATTCCCTGTCTTCGTATTCTCCATTATACATTATATATAGAATGTATAATTATATACATATATGTATATTATGTATGAATGTACATATACACAATATGTATAGAATTTTTCAGTTAAGACGTTACAAAGCTGAATAAGTTTTGACATTTTGAAGTTGATATTCATCTACCGCGTAGATAGATGATTTATCCATGATCCACCGGTTCATTAGTTCGTAACTTTCTGTCATTGTGACATTATCTTTTTTAAAAAATGACACGACACTAATAATATCTACTTTAAATAATACTGAGACGATATAACCCTGTCCTTTTATTTAATAATGATAACACATTGAATGCTTCGAAGAGGGATTTCAAAATACCAAAACGGTGTGTAAGAGCCATAAGCAAGGCATGGTATCTGGGCGGTTGCGAGCAGTTATTTGGTCAATGTAATAGTCTCTCACTTCCATGTATGTGCATTAGGGATTTATGCATATTTGTAAAAACTCATCTTAAGTTCTTTCAAGAACGAAATGAAATTATTCCAAGACAGAGACGAACATCAAGTTTACAAACCTATGTTATACCAATCTCCTTGTCATAAAAGTATTTACATTACTATGCATACGCATTGCGACATTTAAGGTAAATCCCGATTAATCTTAATGGACACATCGCTCGCGCAGCCTTTGCATGAGCCACGGGAAGCAATGGTTCTAAATACGAAATACTTGATAACTCATATTAGATTCCTTCTTATTATTTAATTTAATGTAGGATCGTATTCATTTTATGGATTCGGGAGTTCTTAAGTAGACTTATTACAAACTGGGACTCAACGTGGGACATCTGAATTTCGAATTTCTAATCAAATCTAAAAAAAACCTCAATACACACAATATATCACGCATATCGAGATTCGACAAATTGCTATCCAGCACGCACAATAACAAACATAACGCCTTAACTCTGTACTGTCACAAGCACACACGTCGCTTCATACCTACTTATAATCAGAACTCGCTAATCACTATAGCTACCTAAAGTATACCAACGTGTAATGACTTGTAAGACCCAAGAATAAGTACACTTCACTAATAAAAATTTCAACGATACCTCTACCCTTGACTTTAACACAACGTAAACTAATCACGGCTCTTTATCTGTACAGTATAATCACCGAACTCAAACGTTACAATCTTTTCCTTCATACCAAATCGCAATATTTTAAGTCGGCTTATAGTAAGCACAACACATAGTTACACTATTCATTAGAGACAAACGTTTAGCGACTGAATCAATTAAAAAAACATTGCTGATGAATAGATTTTGTATAGATACGACTTATTGCTAGCTTGACTTCGCCTATTGCGCCCCACCATGCTATTCATTACATATCTGTTTTAGAGTAGTTCATACGCATTGACTAAAGCACACTCATAGGACAATGGTCGTTAACCAACTGTCACGACGCTTCTTCATTTCTTTACTAGAACAACCTATCCCTTGGTAGACAATAATAAAAGTGTCCGAATATTATTTTTACAGTCTATGTAACTCATGAATGCGTCGATTACAACCAACACCTACATTGTACAAATTTTGAAATTTGTTTAATATATCTTGTATAGTCGCGACTGTTACGTGCTATTCGAAAGAAACACACACACACTTGTACACGTTAAAAGTTTCTCGGAAAACAATTTACCCAAAATGAACTGTTAATAGTTTTCTAATTTCGGCAATCGTTCAATTACTTCAACAGAAACAGCGAAGCCTACGCAAACTCAGAGTTAAAAAAAAACCCATTGAAGTAGATAAATAAAACTTTTACTACGCTTAGACACAATCGTCTTTGACAACTTTTATATTATGGTTAGATATCGATGTCGAGCATAACAATATCAGACGTATTTTAGTCACTTTGAACTGTAGGTTCCGTATGCCCATATAAGCAAACACTGGCAAGGGGACACATTTGAGGTTCGGTTTTCATAAAGACTGTATATATCCATGGTTTCTTTACGGTTCTATTCATTTATTTCTCATAAGGATACACAAGAAAGTTCACTTACAGAGAAATGCATTATTTTAAATGGCTTATTCGTAGTCAAGCGTAGCCGAGTACTTTAATATGTATGCTAAATGCATATTTATACAAATAAAAATATATAACTACTCGAGTTCATTGCAATATCTACATGAATTACACCTACATATAAACATTTAAAACAAAATACCGACATGAGGATATTCTGACAATGCGACTACAAAAACAAGATGAGTTGACACCATGAACCTTTTCTAGGTTCGTGGTTGACACATACACGACTAATTGTAAGCAGTTACTCTATAAGTTATTCATTAAGGCCAATTAGTCCTTGATCATAAGAATAAGATGTATTTCGTTACATAGGTAAGTGTTTGATTAATGAGAGTTTTTGGTGCACATAAAGAAGATCAACACTTAAGTTTAATGAGGGGAAAATCTTTTAAAACATGGGTTTTTTGATAACTTTTTGAAAGTATTCAGCGAACTAGTCTCTTTGATATCCTATGGCAGTCCATTTGGTTGAATATGAGAACATTATTATTATTAAACCTATCAAATGTTACATTTACCTGGAATAAGCGACTTGAAAATTATTATTTTTACCAATAAATATCTGTTTCTCTATTTGTTTCTAAGCAATTACCTTCAATCGTAAGTAAATAAATCTTCATGCGATCAGCGCACATCATTTCAAGAAGAATACAGTGTCATCGACTTATACACACATAGTTTAAATAGTTAATAAATGGTTTGCGAAATCATGCGCCTTCTTAATACCTATGGTCCAGCCAAGGACATTAGACTTAGTAAATTGAATTAATCTCACTTGGTTAGCAAGCCGCTTAGCCACATGGGTGTTGAAGCTGCATAGTTTGTGTAGCCGACAGTCCGGCCCCCAAGGCGCCCGCTGCGCCGTCAGCTCCAACGCGTGCCTATGATGAGCAGGCACCCGGCGCCATTTCACCGCGCCAAAACAGCATGCGTTCAGCGGCCGGTTGCTCGTGTACCAGGTGAACCCGCCTTCAGCTTCAACACGTGCCGATGAGAAGCGGGAACCCGGCACCCATTCGCCGCGAGCTTGTCCTTCTTGAAAAGCGTGACCGGGGACGAGACCGACTAATCGTCAGTCGCGATTGTCTTCTTCTCGAACGCCTGGACCGCGACCGACGATGACGGCTGCCACGGCTGCCGTGACCGCGTACGCCTTCCACCACTGCGTCGGCCTCATGAATTGCGTCATGACATTTTAGCGACGGAGTCAGCGTCACGCGAGAGGTTCGCCTTGGTTCGTCACGTCCTTATAAAGAGCTAAACCTTTGCTCATCCATGCCTCGCGATTTCAACATGTGAAAAAAAAAGAAACACCCGAGTTAATAAACCGCGCTATATTAGACAAGACTTTACAAGATTTTTATTGACCTGCACATACTTTGTTATAGACCATCTAACATGTCAATCTCCAGGGGGTACCCTGGCAAGATTAACATGCCTGACTAACCATATAAACCTCCGGACTGTCTCCGTAACGGTAAATATAGTTCGGTCGTGAAGTTTTTCAAATAGGACAGTCGAATCATTTAAAGAGGGTATACATATAGGATACACATGCATTGTTGTAGACCATCAAACATGTTCATCTCCAGGGGGTACCCTGGCAAGATTAACATGCCTGACTAACCATATAAACCTCCGGACTGTCTCCGTAACGGTAAATATAGTTCGGTCGTGAACTTTTTCAAATAGGACAATCGAATCATTTAAAGAGGGTAAACGTATAGAATGCACATCGAAAAGAAAAATTCAATTAATTGAGCAAAGTAGACTTACGTTTCTTTTTCGATCCTTGTGTGGGCACTAAGTTGCTTTCCCACTTCTGAGATATTAACCGTACTGGTTTAACACTCAGAAGCAAGGACTTTGAATCAAAAACACTCTTTGTGAACTTGAAAATCAGCTTTATTGCTTTAGTTGCTATTGCTATATATATTCAGAGGTACAATCTTACTTAACAAAGCCTACAGCGGCACGATACAAGTTACTCAGACAAATTTCGGAAAACGAATGGCGGCATACTTCCAAAATGCGTTGCCTGTTCGCTTACCCCCCACTGTTATACTCTTGCTTGTGATTGGTCAAGTCCTTGAACAAATCACAAGCAAGCCGTCGAAGTCTCGACCGATCAAACGAAATCAATACAATCTACTTTAAATCTTACAACTTTATAAGAATGAACGTAGTTAGTCGAAAAATATATAAATAACTAAGATATAATTTAGATAATTATAACATATACATATACACACCCAGACACAGGTCAAACAGACATTTTCATGCATACAAATGTTTGACCAGTCTGGGAATCGAACTCGGGGCCAGCGACTCAGAAGGCAGAGTGCTACCAACTGCGCCACCAGCCAGTTGTTTAAAACGAAGAAAAAAAAAATTGGTTGTCTGTAAAGTCGGTTTACGGACGATAGATTTACGTGATAACGACATAATCATGTATGACATTGACATTGACATTGACATTGACATTGACATTGACATTGACATTGACATTGACATTGACATTTGACATTTGACATTTGACATTTGACATTTGACATTTGACATTTGACATTTGACATTTGACATTTGACATTTGACATTTGACATTTGACATTTGACATTTGACATTTGACATTTGACATTTGACATTTGACATTTGACATTTGACATTTGACATTTGACATTTGACATTTGACATTTGACATTTGACATTTGACATTTGACATTTGACATTTGACATTTGACATTTGACTTTTGACTTTTGACTTTTGACTTTTGACTTTTGACTTTTGACTTTTCACTTTTCACTTTTCACTTTTCACTTTTCACTTTTCACTTGACTTTTGACTTTTGACTTTTGACTTTTTTTGACTTTTGACTTTTGACTTTTGACTTTTGACTTTTGACTTTTGACTTTTGACTTTTGACTTTTGACTTTTGACTTTTGACTTTTGACTTTTGACTTTTGACTTTTGACTTTTGACTTTTGACTTTTGACTTTTGACTTTTGACTTTTGACTTTTGACTTTTGACTTTTGACTTTTGACTTTTGACTTTTGACTTTTGACTTTTGACTTTTGACTTTTGACTTTTGACTTTTGACTTTTGACTTTTGACTTTTGACTTTTGACTTTTGACTTGACTTTTGACTTTTGACTTTTGACTTTTGACTTTTGACTTTTGACTTTTGACTTTTGACTTTTGACTTGACTTTTGACTTTTGACTTTTGACTTTTGACTTTTGACTTTTGACTTTTGACTTTTGACTTTTGACTTGACTTTCGACTTTTGACTTTTGACTTTTGACTTTTGACTTTTGACTTTTGACTTTGACTTTGACTTTGACTTTGACTTTGACTTTGACTTTGAAGTTTGACTTTGAATTTGACTTTGACTTTTACTTTGACCTTGACCTTGACCTTGACTTTGACCTTGACTTTGACTTTGATTATATTATCTAGATCTAGATAAAACTTAGGTGGAACGTTACTGGAATGTTACCGTTACTATTTTTCATTTTGGCATCCATCAATTTATAAAACGTTATCACGTCAAAATACGGTGTATATTCCGTTTCTCAGTTTTTCACACACTTGTTCAATTCTCTCGTCACAATGACCTTTGTCTGGGTGTGTATATGTATATAAGTATATATCAGTCATCAGGTTACCATAGCACAGGCTCTGTCTAGTTTGGGACCTGAAGACCTTGTGTGAATGTTACTAAATAAAAAAAATAACAATTCTCAATTTAGCCAGCATTTTAAGAGTTATGAGAATTATGACTATATAATGTAAAATAAATAAACAAAGTGTGCACTAAGGCCCCAAACGTGCGTTTGTCATACAGTTTAGTATAGTCGTAATAACCGCGCGAGCTGTCATTGACATATGACGTGTCTTGACAGTAGTTGACAGTTCGGTCGCAAGCTACGTCGCGTCGCTTGGAATCCCCCTTCAGCAAAAGTGAAAGCAGAATCAGCCTAGCTTTTAATCTAAACCATTTATTATACTTATATTTCTCTTTTCTTATACCGGATATTTAAAACGCTACATGGCGTTTAAACGCCATGTAGCGTTTCTACTTTTGGCTTTAAAGCCATAAATTGAAGAAGAAGAAGAATCAGCCTTTTACTTTGCCATTGCTGAGCCCTGATGGTATTGTAATCGTTGGATATAATCCACCAGGCAGCCCAGTGTCGAAGGTTTTAGACCACCTAAATATATGTGTATCATGACTGTTGTTATGACAGGGACCGTCGACTTAACGTGGCTTCCGAAGCACGGAAGCGCTCAGTTCAAAATGCTACTAGCGGTTATCCATCTTATCGTATTATCTTTTTCGCATTTGGGGTGCTGAGTCCGAAGTACTGACTTCGACAAGTTATTAAACACTTTTGAGTGTTAAGTCCGGTTTTTTTTTAATGGTAAATTTTTTTCTTCACCCTTTTACAGTGAGCTTTGCTACTCGCAACTATTTCATCTACGTATGGGTAGCACCTTTCAGTTATTGAGGTGTAACTCAAAAACCGGTGACCGATTTTGATGAAATTGGAAACCTCACGGAAAGCACCAGCGTTCAAATAGAATTTTCTTTTCGTGAATCATCGTAGACCACATCATCACTTAACATCAGGTGAGATAGTGGTCAAACGCCTGACTATTGTGAATAAAAAAAAAAAAAATCATCAAAATCAGTTCACTCGCTTGATAGTTCTGAGGTAACAAACATATTTTGAAGTCGGTTAAAAACTACGCCACTCGCCCTGCAATTCCAGACTTCTTATCAAAAGCGCCGGTTTTTTTTTCTATCACACTCAGGTACCTCCGCACTAGGATTCTCTGTGTCGCGGGAGGCATGGACAAACACAGTCACAGCACACAAACATCCCAGATCCGGGACAAACATCTAAAAAAACTAGTTGCTTTGTCCGTTTGTTCGTATTTATGCTAACTTTTTATTTATGTATATTTTTATGACCTTGTTACAACGTAACAACATCGCACAAATTTTGCCCCTCCCGGGGTTCGAACCCAGGGTCCCCGAGACACAGAAATCATGTCAATGACACTAACCACTGCGCCACGGCGACCGGAATGTATCGTTTATTAAACGATTCATTCCGATTCAGCTGTGAAAAATAATAAATTCAATTCACGTTTGCAGTAATAGGTTCACGATCGGCAACAACGCGATAACCCAAGTACTCGAATCGGAAATTGTTGTAATTACTGTATTTGATTTGAGAGTACTTCAGCTTTCCGACTCGATTTCCAATTCAAGTATTCACGCACAGACTTCTATATTACGCGATAACCTGATCTGATACTGGGTTACGTAAATGATTTAAATGTTTTAGTTGTACTATAGAGTAATGAATTATCTAAATATGTCTATTGATACGCCCGGGTACCGTCGAATAATTCGACGATGATCATTCTAGTTCAGGAGCCCATTCTAGTTCAGGAGCCTATGGATTTAAAAATAGAATGTAATATTTATGTCAATAAAATATTTTGTATTTTGTTGAATAAATGGAAAGCATTTGTATAAAATATATATATATATATATATATATATATATATATATATATATATATATATATATATATATATATATATATATATATATATATAATAACCTATGCCTGTGAGATAGTGGTCAAACCTATGCCTGTCTATTGTGAATGAAAAAAAAAAAGAGAATATAATAAAACTAATACATGGTGCTGATAATGATGAAGGTAGATGGTGAAAATAAGTTTTGAAGCGAAAGATTTTGTGCATGTTTAGTATAAATAAAATTTTAGTTTATAGATTTTAGTTCATTTAATTAACAAGGGCATATAACACATATATATTTTATAATATATTAATATGTAGTAATATATTTGTATCCTCGAAAATTGGACAAGATTATTTAACCTGTATTAAGCAATAAATTAGTCTACACTATAAAACGGACTTCTTAAAGATAGTTATTTTTAAATGTATTAGAAAATATAGAATTATACATTTTTTAAAATTATATAGAATATATTAGAGTTTAGAAATTTTTCTCCAAAAAATACGACCGATTTCCAATAACAATAAAATAAAAAGACTGATTTCACTATTACAACCTATTACCAACACTATTACACTATTACAACACTATTAGAGTATGGTATGTTACTGAAAAGTGTTTCTACTTTATCCCGGAAAAAGTATAGTTCCCGTGGGATAATTGAGGTAGCGAGAAAACCGTAATCCATGCGGTCGAAACCGCGGGGCGCTACTTATTTGGAAATAATTGGTTGTTACCACAAAATAGTTGAACAAAATTGCAACTTACTAAACATTTTTCGCTCGCTTCGAACGTCAAACTTTAACTAAATGTAAAGTTAATTTTTTCGCAGCAGTTCGGTTAGCGAGATAGCGAACGTCAGCGGTTGGTATATAGATAAACTAATGAAAAACTCTCTCAACAAGCGCAAAACGGGAGTCGTTATTGAAAAACTATTTCATTTCAAGCGAACATTTTCTAGAAAGTCCAACAACTTGTTTTGAGTGCGCTGATGACGAATGAACGAATGACCTTACGCTCATTAATAGCATACACGCTGAAATGATTACATGACAAAATGATGAGAAATAATTAAAAACCGTCAAGTCTAACGAAAATTATTTATTTTACTGCAATGCGCTATCCAGACATGACTATAGACGACCCAAGCTGTCACATGAAGCGTTTTGCTTTTCTACATTCATAGTACGTACAGCTTAAAAAAATATGTATCAGGGTAATTTCTTGTATTCACTGGCTAGCTAAACTCGAATCCAACCGTATCGCGATGGCCTATCAAATGAGATTTCGGTCAAACGTTAGATCCATCAATAATAAAAAGTCAATCAGTGTTGGGAAAAGATTGTATAAAAAGCAAATTGCAACAATTTGGTACGCGCGTGAATCGAAACACTTCGATATTTATTTCCTAGAAATCTGTTTGCTGAGGTCTTTGGTTAATCATTATCTAACAAAAATGTTGAACCTTCAATAACAAAAGGTTTCATAGAAGCTATCTTTCCCGAGGTCTTTCGTTAATCATTGTGTAACCAAAACTTTGAACTATGAATAACAAAAGGTTTCATAGAAGCTATTCGCTATGTTTACTGATTAACCTACCGATGATTAACCAAAGATTGGTTAATCATTGTGTAACCAAAATTTTCAACCTTCGCTCACAAAAGATTTCATAGAAGCTATTCGCAATTAGACATAAATGTAATGCCATGTTTCAATGGTCCTTCCACAGTAATACTCTTATCACACAAACAGCTACATATATTGAGTATAACATTAAAACCTCTTCACAAATAGGCCCACCATTCCAACGTGGAGCAAGTAGAAACTCAAGACATCGGCATCGAGCGTAAGTACTCTACAATAGAACCTTAGAGCGAAGGAAGAGCACTTATCGTTCGCTTTGTAGGAATCAAAACCTCTCTATGGCTGATTGGAGAGATGACTTTGATGTACACATGTACCTATACAAGTCTACTTGTGTTTCGAGTCTATGGAATTCTAGAGTTCTTTGTTTCATGTAGTTTCATTTTATCTATGCAATCTGCCCTCATTTTTTACTATTTAAAGTAGCACTAGGGGGATTTTAATGAAGGTTATAGTTATTTAATAGTATTATAATTTTAAGTACTTATTTATAGAAATTTTGTGAAACTTTACGAGTTTATGTTACTTTTTTATAGCGTTACGCGAGTGTTCGAAGGCCAAATAATGTGCAGTATTATACACCACTCTATATAATCGCATAAAATAGATAATGAAATTTAGGTAAAATTACAGCATATGTTTGCATTTAGTTGTTAACGTTTAGCGCCTAAGTCCATTTGCTAGTCGTGTATGCGTGTTGCGCCGCGTCCACAGATTATATAGAAAAATTGCATTGCAACCTCCTTGGTCCAGCTGAAGTTATATGGTTATATTATGATGCAGTAGTATAAAAGAACTGTATCATAATGTAATTATATAAATGTATTTCGATATATTGTCTATAAAAACTGTCATTCAAGTTCTGTTTGTGAATTTTTAATCTTTATATTTCAGTATGATATTTGATAATACAGTTTTAAATTATGAGCTATGTTTATCTGTAGTAGATATACCTAGACCTTCTTTATAATAAACTTAATAAGAATAAAATAAATATCACAAAAAAATGTACTAACATTGAAATTAAAAGGGTAATTAAATTATGGCTAAGCTGCTTTGATTACAATGCCACTGAGGAAATCTTATCAAGTTTTTATATTGACTAATTTAAGAATATTAATACGTTGTGTTTATCTACCTTGCATTTAATTGGAGAGGCATATGTCCAGCAGTGGTCAGTTGACTACAAACAGGCTGACGATGATGATGAAGATCTAGTTACATACATTACACACACAAATACACACATTAATAACACTTCCAGAAACACAACACACACATTAATAACACTTCCAGAAACACAACACACACACTAAACAAGTAGTTTTTATAGTTGTTTAAGTTATAAATTATGTATTTACTTGACGTAAGCTAAGTCTTTTCTGGGAGAGGCCATTGGCTCCTGAAACACAGTCCCACTAGTTCAGGAGTCTTTGGGTTCACTATCTGTTTGTACACGAATTATGTCAATAAAGTATTTTGTATTTAGATTATATAAAATTGCTGTCTATGATCTTTTTGGCTTGTCTTCAATAGTATACTAATTTATTTATGATCGGCACTCTAAAAACGATGGATATAACACTTAACACAGACGACGAATACTTTTATTTGCTTGTAAAAAAAAGCATCTTCTAAAAATATCTTAAAAAGGAGCTCATACGAAAATACCAATTTATTAAATCAAATCTTGAGATTGCCAATAGAAGGTTTCCAATTTTTCATCTCGTCATCGCTTTTTGATAAACGACGGTGAATTTCTGAAGTAAAAAAACCTAAGAAACAAGTTTTTTGGACGTAAAAGCAATTCATTTACTTCGATCATTTGTCAAAGTGAGTTATTTAGCGCCTGAAGTTTAATTTTTTTATTCTTTTTTTTAATTATCACGGCCATTTACACCCAATCGTCTGAATTAATAACGAGTTGTATAATGTATCTATAGTCCACAACAAGTATATTTAATGATGTTATTACATTGTTTTCGGCTTACATCCTTGTTAGTATTTCATTGATGTGTTATCACGACATATGTGTATAATGTTTTTAAATGTTAATTACATTTAAAAACATTTAAAAAATTCATTTAACAACACCTGATTAACACCATTTTATTTGCAGGCGTAAGAGGGTTGGTTGGAAGACATCGCTTTGACCCATAAAACCGCCTATTAGTGTTTAAAAAAAGAAAGTACCTACAGTTAATTTAAAAAAATCTGTAAGCGTGGACAGAACTTCTGTCATACAAACTGGGGTCAAACATCTTGATGATATTTGGTAACTAATGGTAAGTATAATTCGATTAAAAACTACAGTCAAATAAAATAACAATTATGTTATTCATAGTATTTAAGATTTATTAAAATAAAATACTAATAACTCATTACAAAACTGCAGCTACTACAATAACATTTGAGGAATCCACTAGCTATTGGCAGCCTTTAGGTATATCAAATACAATATATCAAAAATATATCAAATTCTCTAACCCTGGCATAGAGGGGGTTCTCTATGCTCTATGCCAACGTATGTTAGTGCCTACGTAAAGCAAACATTTTCAAACCTGATAAAATTTTTCATAATAAAATTCGACTGTAATCTAAAAGGTTTAGGGAATAGTTTCGCTTTTTGTCGTTCTGACGTTGAATATGTTGGAAGCTTGTGAGACCGCACTATCTGGGATCAGCGCTGAGGTAGGTAATTATCAGGAATTTGTTTTTGTTTAGCCGACTACCCTCCCGGGTGTCATCGGCCTTCCACGTTATAAATGAACGGACACCCGGCTAATTAACTCGCTAATGTAGGCATCGCAAAGTTAAGGTAAACTGAAGCTTATAATTATTTATCCAATTAAGACATCCTAGACGCTCTAATAGACGTCAAAAAAGGTTCACATAATATGAAATATAATCTTTCACATTATTCTGAAACCATTTCTGTTTGTGCCCTTACTACCCATTTCTATTATTATCTCTTTATTTTCTTTCTTTCTTAGGTTTAGTTTTTGACGTGATAACGTTTTATAAATTGATGAATACCAGCAACACTCATGAAAAATAGTAACGTTCCGCGTAACGTTCCGCGTAACGTTCCACCTGAGTTTTGTATTACATAAAATAATCAAAGTCAAAATCGAAGTCGAAGTCGAAGTCGAAGTCAAAGTCAAAGTCAAAGTCAAAGTCGAAGTCGAAGTCGAAGTCGAAGTCGAAGTCGAAGTCGAAGTCGAAGTCGAAGTCGAAGTCGAAGTCGAAGTCGAAGTCGAAGTCGAAGTCGAAGTCGAAGTCGAAGTCGAAGTCGAAGTCGAAGTCGAAGTCGAAGTCGAAGTCGAAGTCGAAGTCGAAGTCGAAGTCGAAGTCGAAGTCGAAGTCGAAGTCGAAGTCGAAGTCGAAGTCGAAGTCGAAGTCGAAGTCGAAGTCGAAGTCGAAGTCGAAGTCGAAGTCGAAGTCGAAGTCGAAGTCGAAGTCGAAGTCGAAGTCGAAGTCGAAGTCGAAGTCGAAGTCGAAGTCGAAGTCGAAGTCGAAGTCGAAGTCGAAGTCGAAGTCGAAGTCGAAGTCGAAGTCGAAGTCGAAGTCGAAGTCGAAGTCGAAGTCGAAGTCGAAGTCGAAGTCGAAGTCGAAGTCGAAGTCAAAGTCATAAATGATTATGACGTTATCACGTAAATCTATCGTCCGTAAACCGACTTTACAGACAACCAATTTCTTTCAAGTCGAAGTCGAAGTCGAATTCAAAGTCATAAATGATTATGACGTTATCACGTAAATCTATCGTTCGTAAACCGACTTTACAGACAACCAATTTTTTACAGTATAAATATCAAAAATTAATAAAGATATTATAAAAAAACCTAAACCTATTATTATTATTATTATTATTATTAAGAATCTAAAATCAGAAAGTACGTACCATCAAAATTTTCCGGTTGAACCTATACCGTTGTGACAATAATTAGGGTTCCGTACCTGAAAAGGAAAAAACAGAACCCTTATAAGATCTCTTTGTTGTCCGTCTGTATGTGTCTGTCTGTCTATCAAGACCCTTTTTCTTAGGAACACGTGGAGGTATCAAAGTGAAACTCATATCAAATACTCAGGTCTATTGTCCCTTAGAGCTATGAAAAAATCAAACTTCTAATCTAACGCATTCAAAAGATACAGCCGTTTATGCTGCAAATTCTCGACACTCGCAAGGGAATCAAAACCTACAGGGTACCTACTTCCAGTGAACTCAGAATCTTAAAATGTGGTACGAAGCACGTTTTATAGCACAGATGGGAAAATTGCGTAAAGCATAAATTTTTAGGTACATCATATTATTATAATAAAAATATTTGTAATAATTTTAACCTACCACCTCTTTCTTTTCGTACGGAACCCTCGATGCGCGAGTCCAACTCGCATTTGGGTGTTTTTTTTTTATTGTTTTAATTTGCTACTTACGTTTCCATTGAGAGGAAATGTGGCTTTCTCTGAGGAGGAGGCTGAAGAATACTTTACGAACTATTGTCAGACCTACCGAAAATACAAAAAAAAAATTTATAAAAATCGGTCAAGCCGTTTTGGAGAAGTTGGGTTACAAACACTGTGATACGAGAATTTTATATATTAGAGATAAAAAGGGTGATTTTTAGCAAAAGAGTGTCTATGTTTCTGACTTTGTTAATTTTTGTTTTAACTCTAATTGATCATAATTACCTGATGTAGAATACATGCTAAAACAAGGAGATTCTGTCCCAATATAATACTAGAAACCTCAGAGCCGTACCTTTTTTATGAATAAACCTATAAACCTGTCCAAACGTAACAGAATTCAATATTCGATAAGGCAGAGGGAGCCTTTGTATAAGCTACTATGTGACATGTCTAATCCGTCCGGGAGACCTTGATATTGAACTCTGCGAAAGGTGAACTCAAGGTTGACTTTATAAATATTTACGTATGAAGGCTTACACGGGATTCAGGATACTTATTTACATGAAAAAGGTGAGCAGGTGACTTGGTTATGACTTCATTTTGTTGTATGACTTGATTTTGTGAACTATACAGGGTGTTTTATTGAGAAGGGCGGTGATGGCCAAGTCCGAAACCACGAGAGTTAAAGAAAAGTCGTGAAAGGAGTCATGCCCTCGATTTATATGAAAACAATAACTGACTTGACTGACCGGTTGGTGCAGTTGGTAGAACTCTGCCTTCTGAGCCGCTGGCCCCGGGTTCGATTCCCGGACAGGTCAAACATTAGAGAGAGATGTTACCATAGTACAGGCTCTGCCTAGTTTGGGACCTGAAGACCTTGTGTGAATATTAAAAAAAAAATCCTGTAATTGAACCAATGGATTCTGTTACTGATAAAGATCACAAGCTTTAAAAAAAAAATGGTTTACTAAATATATATCATTTAATAATCATAGACACTAAAACTGACGGTCGCCATGGCGCAGTGGTCAGTGTCAGTGACTTGACTTCTATGTCTCCGGGACCCTGGGTTCGAATCCCGGCAGGGGCAAACATTTGTGCGATGACTATAGGTGTAACAAAGTGTTGATTTTTATTTATTATTTACAGCGATGACCCTGGTAGGTAGCTCATTATGTGTTCCATTTTTTTGTGGGCTGAATTTGAAATGAAATTTTGTTCATGGGTTTTCAAATTTATGTCACGAGTACGAGACCTTAAAATAATTAAATAAACAAAACGTATAATGCTTCTATCTAGTATGAAGCTTAGAAAACTAGAAAGCGCCATCTATTATGCACATTTGAAACTGTTGTCATTTTAGGTACACGAGTTACCTATCTATTTCCGTATATTAGGTATCATCTACGGTGCACGCTGGCATACAGTCCGACACCGAGCCCGACGGCGAGCTCGAGGCAAAAACATCCTGGTTAGATTCTCTCCAAATAGTCAAAGAGCACACATCCTTAGGGCCCACTTACGGACCACTTTGGTACCGGGGCAAGTCGATCCGATAACTCCCTGTCCTGGCGACAGCTCAAGCCGAGGTCCGAACCTCAGTGGTGCCCTTGAGCTAGTCGCCTCGTCCTCTCCTAGTGGCACAGAGCCGTCAGCGCTAGCCTCACTAGGCGGTGGCCTAGTGAGCCTCAGGTAGCGGGCACGCTGGCGTGTGCACTGCGCCAGGCGAACGAGCGAGGTAGCCGGGCCGGCCGGGCGGCCGTTTGACGTTCCGTATTCCACAGCTATTGTTTTCGATCTCTTCACATTGCGTCGGCGCAGGTGCACGTTCAGATTAACGTTTAATGTGGATTGTGGATCCACCACAAGTGTAAACTTCTTAATATTTTTGTCAACAGGTCTTTTCGATACGGACGGCGTTCGGGTACCGGAAACGGAATGCGACTTCCAGTTCAGTCGATCTGGATCCCGTCCAACTCACGGCCGGCTCTACAGCCCACGGTACCCGTCCATTTACCCGAGCAACGTCCGGTGCTCCTACCACTTTCATGCGAGGTACGCACATTTTAATTAGAATTACCAAATCATGTAAGACGGGCATACAGATTTCGGGCGTATGTGACCGACCAAAATCCGTATGTCTCAGCGCTGAGTCTGCAGCCTGGTAAAACCCATAGTGATCAAAATTCCTACGAAGGTTCGTAGGACCCTTAAGGTGAATTGCATATTATTGTAATCAGCCCGGCCCAAGGGAAGTAGGTAATAACGTTGATTGCCATTTAAGAGCAGAATTATTTTTGGGCTCAAATGGCAAGTAATGCTCTTAAATGGTAAATAAGTAAAGCGTATATAAATAAGGGCTCAATTCTAAGGTAGGGTACAAGCTATGCGTTGCCTCCCTTGTCATCTATTTATTTTTTAAAAAAACCGAGTCTGACTAATCTATTAAAAAAATCATCATCATTATCTCAGCCATAATATAAGGTCCAGTGCTAGATATGCCTCCACAATTGTTCTGCACAAGTATTGATTGCAAGCTGCCTGCATCCAAGCTCTTCCTGCGATCTTACTTTGTCAAACTTGTGGGTGGTAGCTAGCCAGGCGGGTATTCGACAGTATAGTCTACCACTATGCCGGGAATTTGATAACGATTAACCTTCACCGGAAGCTCAAGCCGTTGGTGGGAATCAAAGGAGCGTGTGTCTGTTTGACAGCCGACGCTCCCAGCGCTGAGCTATCATCGCTTGAAAGCGGACAGCGGAAAGCGGTATTTAGCGGATAGCGGTACTTAGCGGACACTTGATCATACCTCTTTTTGGACCAAATTTTAACTTGAACCGAACAATGTTTTTAGATGTATTGATAAATCAGTCATTCGGTCAAGATTTTATATAGAGGAATATAATTAACTAGCTGCGCCGCGCGGTTTTACCTGCGTGATGATATTCGATTATGATGATGAAAACTGTATATACATAACTATGTGTTATTCCGAGACCTGAAGTATCTACATACCAAATTTCATCCAAATCCGTCTATACGTTTGAGCCTGAAAGAGTAACAAACATACGTCCATACTCATAACCTTTCGCACTGTAAATATTAGTAGGATAAATATATTTTAAAAGTTTTTACGAACAAAAGAACAAAGAAATAATTAATAACCTTTGCGTGGCCGTAAGAAACACATTTGTTGGAAAGCCATTATATTTTCGAATTTATAACAATAGAGTTCTGACTACTCTATACTCCAGTTTTATTTTTTTCCATTTTTATTGAACGTTTTTTAACTCTAACTTTGTGACATATATTATTTTCTTTGTCGTTTTCAGGCCACATGAACGCGTGAAAGTAGTATTCGAAGAAATATCTCTTCAAAAAGGAGACATAAGGTATGAACATATTTTTTGTAAACCAGTTTCAACTGGTTTATAGATTGTCATATAACATTTATGATTTTTTTTACATATTAAAGTTTGCGTTTGACAACTGTCTCACCTGATGTTAAGTGATGACGTTGTCTAGGATTTAGCACGCAAACCTAGAAGGTACCTATTCACTCGCGACTTGAAGACTCCAGGATTGTACATATCGGGAAACACAGACTCGGGCAACGAGTTCCATTCCTTGGCAGTACGCATTAAGAAAGTGGAAGCATAACTAGGGGGGGTATTATGTATTCTTTGTGTGAGCGTATATGTGAATTCAGTAGTACTCACGGGTGCCTACAGCTTGAGGCTTGAGACCGGCTACAGTTGTATAGCGATCGATAAAGTGTACGCCCACAGTATAACAGATTTATTTTTGGGCAACGCAAAATAGAAAAAAGAAAAAAAGAAAATAGATTTATTTGAGACAGTAACAAAAACACTTAAATTTTAACAAAAATTATACATTTGGAACTTGCCTATGTCTCAAATCGGTCAGCATAATGCTGGTTGTAAGTAAACCAGTGCTGGTCTTTCATTGGAACTATTTGAGCCGGCACAGAAGGAACCAAAAATATATTAGTGTAGTAAACAGACGGTTAAAAATAAAATTGCGAGATAAGCCGCAGACATCCTAGAAGACTATGAAGACTTCTTCTTCTCGCAACCATGAGCGTCCACTGCTGGCCGTATGCCTCCCCCATATAGGGGGGATTTGCCAATACTCGCCACGCTTGGCAGGCGGGTTGGCGAGCGCAGTATGATTTCCAACCCTCAGAAGGCACTGCTGCCCACTTTCTGGTACGTGATCCCTTAGCCGACTCCTACGGCACCCGCGGGATGAGATGGGGGAGTACTATTCAAGGCCGGTACCACCACGGCATAGTTACTATGAAGTTACTATGAAGACTATGAACGTCATTACACCTTAAACCAATATGAGAAATCAGCAATAATACTCGGAAAAAACGGCTACTAGTGGGACATGAACCCACGACTACAAAATACCGTCCTGTCGCTTTGCCATCTATGCCATAGTAGCACTCAACTATCCGAATTTATTATTACCTTTTCTATACCTGAAGGGATGTTGTTCTTAGCGCCCTCAAATAATTTATAACGTAAGTTCCGCCTACCATGTTCTTAATGCAATAAACCATAAAACTCTAATAGTACTCGGATTTCATCATCATCTCAGCCATAGGACGTCCACTGCTGGACATAACCCTCCCCCCATTGATTTCTAATCATAGGGTTTGCCAATACTCGCCACGCTTGGCAGGCGGGTTGGCGACCGCAGTATAAAATATGATTCTCAGAAGGCGCTGCTGCCCATCCTTCTGGTGCGTGATCTCTTAGTCGACTCTTACGAGACCCACGGGAAGACATGGGAATACAATTCTTAGCCGGTACCCCATGCCATTACTCGGATTTAATCTCGTTAAATGTTTTTTTCTGTGATCATAATAGAATAGATTAGAATGGGCACCAAGTAAGTGACTTATTTCATGTTAATTATTTAATTGTTAATTTTATGTTTATGTTTTAATTGAACAAGAGAATCACTACCCACACTACCACCTGTACTCACACTAATGTTATCATTGGCCCAACTGTATTAATTAAACCAAATGTACCGGTAACCTTCCCGTCTCGTTGCTTAATTATCATGACCTATGAAGACGTTACGGAAAATAGATGATGTCATGTTACTTAATTATGTTTATTGTAAGTACTAAATTATAAAAATATAATATTCTGGAACAGCAAATTTAACACAGATAATTTATATTAAATATATATTCTACCTATGAGCATTCTAGTTCTCACGTGATAACATCTTCGACCACATCGTCACTGACCATCAAGTGAGATAGTGGTCAAATCTATACAGTATAAAAAAAATTACTAACTTCAACAGTATTAATGAAGGCAAATATCTCCGGTAGCGTTTACTTTTAGTTGCTTAGAAATTATATCCTTTGAAGACTTTATTGTTATTAAAACTAACGTGGTTTTGACACATTATGAAATTAGTCAGAGGGTTCCGACTATAGTTTCAACCACATTCGGTGGTCTTTTTCAAGGAGAATACGGGGCGCTCGCGAACGCAGTCGCGGTTCGCCTAGTACTCAGTGCTAAAAAGACCACCGAATGTGGTTGAAACTAAAGTCGGAACCCTCTGACTTATTACGTGAGTAACTCCCGTGTTTTATCCATCCTTTGAAGATGTTGTATGTATTGCTTCCGGGCTGTTTGGCCGTGGTCTAAGTGAAACTTGTGTTCCAGACGTTTCGTCGATCACTGCGGTCGACACCTTCAGTGGTTCAGGTCCGAGCGACGACAAGAGCGTAGAACTCTCCTTCGCGGCGTCTTCTCTGATACTAGTATCAGTATCGTATAGTAACGCCGGCCGTGAAAGCCTTAGAGTTTACATCCTTTGAAGATGTTACTTAAAATAGATGATATTAGTGACTTGGTTAGTGACTATGATTTTTTGTTGATAAGTTTACTTTCTGTGTTAAACCAAATCTGGGAAATCATTGAATTATGTATATTGTACTAAATTATGAAAACAGAATATTCTAGTACACCAAATTTAACACAGATAAGAAGACCCTGCGTCTTCGGTCTTCTCGTGACCACGACCAATGCAACTTGGTCAAAACGTCGAGGTAAATAAATTACTGAATGTTTTTCTCACGATCAAGTCCCGTTTGATTTATTAACAATGTGTTCGAACCGCAAGTGTCTAAAAATTATAATTAACAAAAAAAAATGTTTACCAAAAAATTGAACCGACTTCAACACTCAAAAGTATGAAATAACTTGTTGAAGTCGGTACCATGATAGTTCAAAAGTAACTGATATCAAAATATGGTGCCCATGGTTTGTCGTTTACGTGATAACGTCATAATCATTTATTACTTTGACTTCGACTTCGACTTCGACTTCGACTTTGACTTTGACTTTGACTTTGACCTTGAGTTTGACTTTGACTTTGACTTTGACTTTGACTTTGACTTTGACTTTGACTTTGACTTTGACTTTGACTTTGACTTTGACTTTGACTTTGACTTTGACTTTGACTTTGACTTTGACTTTGACTTTGACTTTGACTTTGACTTTGACTTTGACTTTGACTTTGACTTTGACTTTGACTTTGACTTTGACTTTGACTTTGACTTTGACTTTGACTTTGACTTTGACTTTGACTTTGACTTTGACTTTGACTTTGACTTTGACTTTGACTTTGACTTTGACTTTGACTTTGACTTTGACTTTGACTTTGACTTTGACTTTGACTTTGACTTTGACTTTGACTTTGACTTTGACTTTGACTTTGACTTTGATTATTTTATGTAATACAAAACTCAGGTGGAACGTTACGCGGAACGTTACTATTTTTCATGAGTGTTGCTGGTATTCATCAATTTATAAAACGTTATCACGTCAAAAACAATCACCAAAATCGGATCACCCGACACATAACAAATATAATTTCCAATACTGCATAAACAACGAAATCACTAACTTATGAAGTTGAACTGAATATAATGTTTCCCTTACAATTTATGAATTTGCCATCTTATGTAAGATTTACATAAGATGGCATTATTGTACATAAACAGTTCAGCCTACCGTAGCCTCCCAATCCTGCCAAATATTCTATGGTCGAACTTTGAAAACTATCTTAACCTGACTTACCCAAACTACTATATTGAATTAATTAATATAGATACTTCCGGAAATGTAACTATACGTTGCTGCTTAATTAACTATTGAAGACGGAACTTAGTTTGGTATACTTATAATGGAACTCATTGCCTAACTCTGTATTTCCGAAAAAATACGACCTGGGTATCTTCAAGTCACGAGTGAATAGGTATCTTCTAGGCAGGCATGCTCCATCGTAGACCGCATCATCACTTAACATCAGGTGAGATAGTGGTCAAACGCCTGCCTATTCCCAATTAAAAAAAAAAAAAAAAAACTTACTTGGTATTTTTGTTTTTACATATTATAAGTTTGCGTTTGACAACTGTCTCACCTGATGTTAAGTGATGACGTTGTCTAGGATTTAGCACGCAAACCTAGAAGGTACCTATTCACTCACGACTTGAAGACTCCAGGATTGTACATATCGGGAAACACAGACTCGGGCAACGAGTTCCATTCCTTGGCAGTACGCATTAAGAAAGTGGAAGCAAAATGTACTATACTATATATGTAATACACTATATAAATAGTATTTATATAGTGGTCTTGGAAGTTTAGAAAGGACTTCGAAGTAACTCGCACTGACGCGCATTAAGAGGAAACCACAGTCTCTTGTTGTAGTAAAATAATTGATGACAATAAAATATAATACTTGCAAGTGTTCACAATACGAGGGCAATTTGAAAAGTCAGTAGTATTATTTGTACTTATTTTTAGTTTATTTTGCCTATCATCGTTAATCAATGAAAACGCCTTTCATTTTAAATAGGTTCATGACTAACGGAGTTATGAGAGATAGATAACTTTTTACGGGTGAGTAGGTTGTAAACTACTTACCCGTAAGAAGTTATCTAATTTTGTTTGAAATTAAAAATAAAACGATTCTGATTCATGGGAAGCATACTTTATGGACGCTTCATGCAAGCTTAGAAGGTTCACTTGTAACTTGAAGACGGTATGATTTGAAGGTCTAGGTCCAGGTTGTACCTATCGGGAAACACAGACTCAGCAACTAGTTCTCAATTACGTTTGAAGTACGCTAGACAAGTAAATTAATCTAATTGCCCGCGTTCTTGAATTCATAACTCCTTTTAACAGTACAAAAGATACATCTTCAATAGCCAATTTAAATTACCGTGTCAATTTCGTCGGGCATAGATACAATAGCTAAACCATTAACGTCTATTAACACTTGACTAAAACACGTTAAATTTCAATGGGACCGATGCTAATTGTGCCCTAAAGCGGTACATTCATGCATTATCCAGCTAATTTAGCAACTAGGTATTGTTAGCATACCTAGATAGCGTGCTAGCGGTCACGCTAAGCCTGGAGGTCATACATTAATTTCAACTTTGTTAACCAAATGAGTATGAAGTTGCTTATGGTTTGATTAGAATTTTGGGTAATGATTTCAAATGGATTGTGAATAAAGTGAGTAGTGATTTATTAAATTATTTAATTAATTACATGGCATAATCAATTACATAATTAATCAGAACTTAATGCTAAGTAAGATAATAAAAATAGTATAAATGTCAATAAAATGTCAAGTCTTAAACGCTATAATTATATTATTTAAATGAATAAGATTATTTTTTTCTTGTCATATTCACTACTTTCCCTAAACACCTTACATACCCTTGTAAATTCTTCCATCTATCCGCAAACAAGACACAACTAATATTGGATTGAAGTAGATCATTGCACTTGGTGATATATCTATCAGCTCTTTAGATTTATAATATAGGAGAATATAATATATTATATTTAAAATTCACAATTTTGAAGCGATGCTAGCTCAACTTGGGAGCTTCTCGGCTGTCAAACTGACAGACGCTGTCTCGATCTTCACCAACGGCTTGGGTTTAAGGCTTGAGTGCCCGCCTGGCTAGTTACTACCCAGCAAGTTTGAAAACTGTCACAAAAACACATAGTGTGCTCAGGCTGCAGTCCGAGTCAGTAATCAGTCTAGGTCTAGCGTGATAACATCTTCGACCACATCGTCACTGACCATCAAGTGAGATAGTGGTTGTGTAAAACGTGTAGTATCTCTAAAGTATAATAAAAAGAAATGACTACGATACTGATTCCTGCTTCGGCCAATTATCGCCGTGAACCGACGCTACCATCGCCGTCGTACTTACCTATACTAGGTATAGACACCTATACCGTCTGGTAAAACGCAAATTGAATCTCGGTCACCCACATACTGTTGTTTTTACATTACACACCTAAAGGCATTTATTACAACTTATACAAAAAAACAGCAACTATGTAAATAAAAAGTAACAGATATTTTTGGTTACCAAATCTCAACCAACTCGTCCCTGCATGAAAACACATTTCGTCATCCAATAAAAATTCCCACTGAATTTGAACACTAAACCATTACCGTCCATATTTCAAAAATAAAAATGTTATATTGGGCCCGTAAAATTTTCCGACCGATGTAACACTGCAATTTCCCAACCACTTTCAGTTTTATAGTTCACCATAACATTGTAGGTGGGGATTTTATGACGATCTTTATGCGAAGTTCGGGCTGAGTACTGTTATTTATTCTATCATTCGCGATGAGAAAATCTGGGCTTTTCAGTGTTTCGAATATCAATGACATATTCGAAAACCTTACTTGCCAATATTATGACATCATCATCATCGCCACCCTAGCCACAAGACGTCATCATCGTCAGCCATTTATTTCCACAAGAACCTGTTGCAATCTTAGTCAGGTCTTCTCTCCACCTTGTCGGTGGCCATCTCATGCTGCGCTTGCCAGTCCGGTTTCCATTTGAGAAACTTTCTATCCCAACGGCCATTATTTCTTCGAGCTATGTGCTCTGCCCACTGCCACTTCAACTTACTAGTCCGCTGGGCTATATCGGTGACTTCGTTCTTCATCGGATCTCCGCATTTCTGATTCGATGGCGTAGAGAAACCCCGAGCACAGCCCTGTTCGTAGCCTGGTGTGTTGACTTTGAGCCTGTTCACTTCAGAAGGCCTAAATAATATTATGTATCAAAATCAAAAACAGACTTTCCTTTTTTATATAACTTTTTTTTCAACTAAATAGTTAATATATATTTTTTGTCCTACTTGTATTTAAACTAACTTTGGCCAGGTTAGTTCTCAGCAATATTTGCTTTCAACGCTGCCGGAAATTGACCCTCCCACTGTTTATTTTTATTCTATCAAATGAAAAGTACGACGTGTACTACTACAATATTATTCCTAAATTACTAGGGTATTACTTTGCGCTCTTTCTTCCAAAGCTTCAAATGAAAGTCCTTCGCTGAAACCCTAAGCTGGCTTCCCGACGACGGATATAACGCTGTAAGCCTAGGATTTTCGCTCATATTTCGTCTTGTAACCTGCTAAATCTAATACCTTATTACATGAGTCCAGATTCAGGAGAAATATACGAATAATATTACGCGTGTATGTTTTGTTACTTAATATTTAGGTCATCGCATATAATAGATTTCCTGGATTTATATAATATAATAATAATAGATAATGATTGCTGTTTAAAGTTTAAACCTTCACGTACCTGTAATCAGAAGTGGTAATTGAGATTGTGAACAGATGGCGACACCAGTTATGGTTTAAGTTTTATCCATTTATCTTACCTATCTATAAGTCGACGTAGTACCAAGGTTTCGAACTAGATGGCGCCACATGAATGCCAAATAAATCCTAAAAAACGCAAGCATTTGTCGCAAGTCAGATAATGGACCAATTGTGAAGTTTGGATGAATTATCTTCTACCACTGGATTTGCGCAATATATTAAAATCCAAGTGCTTAGTTGAGGACGTTACCTATGCTATACGCGAATTGTACAATAGCTTTAAAATATGCTAGGTATATTATTTTTATTAACCAAAATAACATTCGTTATTTTCGGCAAGACAATACATGTTTATAATTACTTAATCAATTGAATATGATGGAATGGTCCATATGAAAGTGGAAATATTGACGTCAATTATTCAATTAAATCGATAAGGGTTGATAAATTGCTTGTTGACCACCAGTGCAACAATTCTACAAAGCACTGTTGAAAAAAGGTTTTAGTACTAGTGTAAAGCTTACAGTCATTTATAGTACTTTACTAATTTCAAGTAATTTTACTCATTAGTTTCCAAGATAAGTGTTTAATTCTATTAATATTATAAATGCGAAAGTTTGTGGGTATGGATGTATTTTTGTTACTCTTTCGTACCTAAACGGCTGGTGTAATTAATGGTAAGATAAAGGTGTAATTCGGTATGGAGATACCTTATACCTTGGATTAACACTAAGTCTTATTTTCATCATTACTATAATCACCGTTTTTCATCACCACGTGGGTAAAATGGATTCGGATGAAATTAGGTATGTAGGTAAATGCTGCAGGGTCCGGAATAAAACATTGACTACTTTTCATCATCGTCATCATCATGATCATCAATCATCACCACACTGGTAAAACCACATACCGCCTTATATGAAAGTACGAGACAGTTGATTTTTTTTAAATAACGGCGAGTCCATTTCTGTTTAACCACTTTTACAAAAATACGTGCAATAGTTATATTGCAAGTATTTTTACATAAAACTGTATATTGTAACCAAATTTACAATTCTAGATGACTTGTAAACTCTTTTGAGTGGACTCGTCCGGCAAATTATGTATGCAAATACATATATGAATGTTTCTTTATTGCATAAATCAAAGGTTACAAAAATTATTGTACCCTGCCTTTTGTTTTAATTTAAAATAATTGTGTTACAAAAGGCAGTGTCTTCCCAAACTAATTCTATTTCACAATAAAGTACTAGTAGTAGGTATCCTAAACGCATTATTTCTAAATAATACAAACATAAATACATTACTGTGTTATGATATATATATGTGTGTGTGTAACAAACCGACTACTCACGTGGTAAACACTGGAAAAGTACCAGTTTCGAACTGCAAATTCGAAGTTTGAAACTGGTCGGAGAGTAATTTTCCAGTGTTTACCACGTGAGTCCTAGTCGGTTTGTTACATTACAATTATGGAAGAAACTCGCTATAGTTTTCAGACTATACATATACTTATAGACATATATTTATACTTATATATGTCTTCCCCAACTAGTTATAGTTATAAAATCCTGTACAATGTTACATGACCCACATTCTGCTCTGATGAACTTAATACGATTTCCAGTTGCCTGCGGCGCGCTGACATCATCAAAGTGTTCGATGGGAGGGACACTAGCTCTCCAGCTATAGCCATGCTTTGTAACGAGCTTACTGGTAAGGGAATTTCCACATTCGTTTTCTTTCTATTTCTACTACTTTTCTTCTGTTTTAAACGACTTGAAAAAAGAAGGTTACTCAATTCGAACATTTATATTTGTTTGTTTGTTTTATATGTGTTCGCGGATAACGTTGTCGTTTATGAACCGATTTTGATGATTTTTTTCTTTGTTTGATAGTGTTTACTTCCGAGGTGGTCCCATTTAAATTTCATCAAAATCGGACAAGCGGTTTTTGAATTGCAGCCCAATAACTGAAAAGTGCTTGACATACCTCGACGATATTATACTTGCGGTTTAAGACATCGATGCACATACACAATAACAAATTGATCCCGTGGGTAGTAAAGATCACTGAGAAGCGTGAAAAAAAAAATCACCAAAAAATGGAACCGACTTCGACACTCAAAAGTGTAAAATAACTTGTTGAAGTCGGTACCGGATATTTTTTTATACTATTAAATTATATACTAATATTCTACTTTGGCAGACACAAATTCAGATGAAATAAAAAGAGGTTGAAGCTTAATAATTTTAATAAGAGGGCGTAATCTCGTAATTAATTTATCTCTACGTTTTAATGTTGGTAATTTGATGACGGTGATAACTTCATCAGAAGATCAAGCCGTTGGTGGTGATCGAACCAGCGTCCGTTAGTTTGACAGCCGACGCCCACACGCTTCGTCGACAACAGCCAGTAGCGTTTGGGCAGTCTGAAAGCTCCGAAATTGGGCTGGCCACTAGCCTATCCGCCAACCCACGTTGCCCAAAATGTTGGATTATGGTCAGCACTCATCTCTGTGAAGAAGGCTGGTGTTCCAGAAGTGAGAACATATTTGGCAGACTATGCCCAATCAATTAACTAAACGACTCATAAATCCGCTTAATCTTCAATACATAGTTTTAAAGAATATAACGGGTAACGAAATATTAACGGGTGCCCAAGATACAGGCTTAGCCTAGTTTGGGGCCCTCAGCAAAACTACGTTCCTGGCACTACATAGGGTTGATTAATGTTTTTGTAATAAATGTGTTTGGTTTGTATTTGATTTGATTTTAATATAAGGTGAATTTTCTAAGCTATAAAATTCAAGATTCTCTGTTCTGATATGTAGGCAAGTGTGTGCCTTCAAAAATACCCTGAGATTGTCGCCTAGGCCGTGAAATTTTACAGTCGAGTAAACCTGGCTTCAAATGGGTGTGAATAATTTGGCGGTTGGACACTTTCCCGTTTACTGGTTGGGAAGTGTGGGTCCGCACTTAGCCAGTCTTCCACAAGAGTGAATATTTGTCACAATTACCTATTTACTGCTGGGAACTTTCCTAATTCTTAACTTTATTTTGTGGGTCACAGGAATGTGTCGTATTTTATATGACGTAGTTAAAATATTCTGTGCTTTTATGTGCGCTTTTAATTGTTTTTTCGAAGTGATAACTTAGAGTTGAGCATTTTTTGAGATGGGATAGACAATTGAACTCGCCACACTGTTACAGACACCAAAAAAAACACACGTAATTGTTCAAGTTTCCACTTCTGTCGGCACTCCTGGAGTGCCACTTTTTTTTCTTTTGACGTGATAACGTTTTATAAATTGATGAATACCAGCAACACTCATGAAAAATGGTAACGTTCCGCGTAACGTTCCACCTGAGTTTTGTATTACATAAAATAATCAAAGTCAAAGTCAAAGTCGAAGTCGAAGTCGAAGTCGAAGTCGAAGTCGAAGTCGAAGTCAAAGTCATAAATGATTATGACGTTATCACGTAAATCTATCGTCCGTAAACCGACTTTACAGACAACCAATTTTTTTACTCACATTACAATCCTGGGTTCGAATCCCGGCAGGGGCAAACATATTTTGTGCAGTGAGTGTAGGTGTTTGTCCCGGGTCGGCGGTGTTTGTGTGCTGTGATTGTGTGTATCCACGATCGTGTGAGCGTGAGTGCTGTGATTGAGTGACGTGTTTGAGTGCAATAAAAATCCAAAAAAATAAAAATACCTAGACACAAGGTCATCATCGTATCAATCATGAGACGTACACTGCTGGACATAAACCTCCACTATTGATCTCGACAAGGACCGGTTGGAAACGGCACGCATCCATCCAGACCACGTGGCAATACTCAAATATTTGCATCACATTCAATTTAAACTTATACCTCTAAATAAAATAAGGTTCAACGCCAACACCGTAAACAATTTAGCATCGAACACCGAACACTGCCAGCAATGTAAAACGATTTGCAACTTTTCAACAGTTTTGCACCCACAGCGAAATATCACGAGGCAAAATTGTGCAATACATTCTCCACTGGTTTTATTTCAAGTATTATCCATTTTTTTATTATTATTTATTTTTTGTACACTCTAAGGCTTTCAAGGCCGGCGTTGCATGTTGTATGTATTGCTTCCGGGCTGTTTGGCCGTAGTCTATGTGAAACTTGTGCTTTCGAGTACCCGCCTGGATAGCTACCACCCTTAAGTTTGTTACCTCAAAAACTGTCGCCAAACACATAGTATGTTCAGGCAGCAGTCCTTGAGGGCCAGTGAGTATTCTAGGTCTAGCGTGATTACATCTTCGACCACATCGTCTCTGAACATCAAGTGAGATATTGGTCAAATTCTAGATCTATACAGTTTGAGAAAAAATACTTAGAATAGCAAATAGTCCTCAAGAAAAGCCTCTTGCTGTTAGTGTTGCTATGACAATAGGAAACAAAAACACACTCAGTTCATAACTTTATAATATTTATACGGGTTTACGGATATTTAACGAGAAAAGTTTTGCGTTGCCGAGATCACGATGGACAATTGTTCCGGCTTCATCCGGAAGCTTTCACCAGGATATTGAGTGCGGTGCGTTCGTCGAAACGGCACAAAATATTTTGAGCGACATAAGTTTGTCCCTGTTTGTACAATACCTTCGACGCCTGAGTCCGGTTCGCGTTTGTCCAGTTTATTTTACCATCTTACGAAGTTGGAGCGTTATCAATCGACACGTATGCGTAGAAAGGACCTAAAGACAAGCTTAAGTCTAATTAAGAGTGCACATGATTTCCCATAAAGTAATTTCATTATAATCTCTAAAACGATCTAGTACACCTACTCGGGATTGTATAACTACTAATACCCTCATATGAATTCATCATCATCTCAGCCATAGGACGTCCACTGCTGGGCATATGCCTCCTCCATTGATTTCTACAAGGTCCAGTTATAAGCGTTCCGCATCCAGCCCTTGCCTGCGATCTTAGTCAGGTCGTCTGTACACCTTGTCGGTGGCCGTCCTATGCTGCGCTTGCCAGTCCGTGGTATCCATTCGAGAACCTTTCGACTCCAACGGCCATCAGTTCTGCGATCTATGGACTATGTCGGTGACTTTTGTTCTTCTACGGTTCTCCTCATTCTCATTCAATCGCGTAGATAAACAGCCCTCTCCATAGCGCGTTGTGCGACTCTGATTCAGATTATTTATTAACCTAATAGCATTCTAACAGCTTAATAGCATTCGTTATTTTCGGCAAGTCAATACATGTTTATAATTATTCATTAAATTGATTCATTAATAATATATATTTTAAAGATTCGTCCATATGAAAGTGGAAATATTGACGTCAATTATTCAATTAAATCGATAAGGAGCAAGTGCATTTTTATTATAATTTTAGGTCACTGAAAAGACTTTTCTGAAAGTTTCATATCCATGAACTCATCTAATTTATAGAATGCATTACTAGTCAAGAAATATTTGATTTTACGTTTGAACTCTTGGTATTTTAATTAGTAGCAGATTTAGGTAACTTATTGTACATATTTATTTTCGTATATATGCCATGACTTTGGGTCTTACGAGTCTTGTCTTAGGGCTAGCCTGAGCCTGCTCACAAGGACCATGTGAATTAAGTTAAAGTATTTTATTGAAATCTTTTATTATTATTTCTTTATTTAAATATTCATTTGTTTATTTCATTATTTATTTCGTATTATTTTATTTTATTTTTATTTATTTGTTAACATTCACCCGCGCTCTTCAGGTCCCAAACTATATAGGCAGAGCCTGTACTATGGTGACCTGATGACTGATATATACTTATATTTTTTTATATATTTTTTTTCAAACACTCACACCCAATCACTAGGATACCCTGTATCGCGAGAGGCATTTGTGTCTACACACAATGACAATACACAAACATCCAAGACCCGAGAACAAACATCTTTGCTCATCACATATAAATGTTTGCCCCGGCCGGGATTCGAACCCGGGGTCGCGGTTCCAAAATCACTGTCGCTGATCACTGAGCCACGACGACCGTCAATATATACATTGTGTATATATACATATACACAATGTATTATGTGCCTATGTATATAATTAATAAGTGTGCAAAGCTGCTTTGTCATATTTCTAAAATTGCATCGATTTTCCTGCGCTTTTCACGTATATGTAAATTTACTTTTATCGTTTCTATTTGAGCGTGTGGGTATTTATATTTTCTCTTCATTCACAATGGCATTGGGTGTGTCATGTGGCTTCAACGTCGCCAGCTCGCCTTTTTGAATGAATAATGAATGCCACGTCAAAGTAGCACTGCCCGTTGCCTGTTGTCTAACAGGGCTGCCATTTACAACTTAAAAAGATTTAGCTTTTTTGTTACAGAACTTAAATCTAAATCAATGTTTCAAACAAATAGTTGATTTGTAAGAATATGGTGCAATATCGCACATACACAAAATTTCGTACGTAAAGTCTTTTTCTACAGTATATATGAAATAAAGTTAAATACTTTTTCTTATAATTAAGCTAGCTAACCCGACAAACGTTGTTCTACCACACATGCATTATCGGAAATTCAAACTGACGACACTCATTTAAATTACTTGAAGTCGTTGTTCATCCAAAAAAAAACAAAATTGCGCTAAAAAATGGAATGGGGGTAGTAGGTTGAAAAATACTTTATGACCTATTCTCATACCTACCAAATATCATTTGTTGTGGTATGGTATATGTACACATATATATATGTAAGTTATTATGTTTAAACTATTCATATATACCATATATGGTATATAATAGACATCGAAATAATGAGAACAAATATGACTATTTTACAATCATGTTACACAGCCCTACTCAAATCATCCACATTTAATCTTATTATAAGCATAAATTAATTAAAAAAAATTAAATATAGTTTAAGTGTAAGTGTGGACAACCCTAAAAAGTAAAATTCTTAGTTGCGCTCCGAGATTGCAACTCCAACCCCTAGCTTACCTGATTTTAGGTGTTGTCTAGTGGCAACACCTAACATGTCTTGTGTATAGTGATACACAAACATCCAAGACACGACAACAAATCTATGCTCATCACATAAATATTTGCCCAATCGGGATTTGAATATGGGGTCGCGGTTCTTAGGGTAGTGTCACTGGCCACTGAGCCACGACTAGCGTCACTCAACAAAATGACTTTTCATTTGTTAAACATTGGTATTGTATTTTTTAGATCGGGACTTATTGTCATAAAAAACACTTAACCCCTTACTTATAAACGTTGAATAACCTCTGAATAGCTATTCAGTGTTTTGTCTTTGTCGCTTATATTACAGTTTGACGTTGAAAGAACGGAACAAAACACTGAACTACTATTCGCAGCTTATTCAACGTTTATAAGTAAGGGGGTTAGTAATTTAATTACCTCGACGTTTCGACCAAATTGCATTGGTCGTGGTCACGAGAAGACTGGAAAATGCGGGTCACATTATCGGCGAGAGCGTTTAGTTTCTCTAACTACCCGCTCTTAATCTTGTCAAATTGTTAGACTGTGAATGCCCTGCATAAGCACAGGATTGCCCCGACACACAACATAGACACAATCTTGGGTTCTTAGTACTTATATAAAGTCAAGACAAGCGAACATTTACAAATAAATTACTAATAAATGTTTTGAAGAGCTCCACTTCCCTGTTTCACCAACATGAACTATTTTTTTTTTTTTTTTTTTTTTTTATTGTCATACTACATATATTTTGTAAATAAAGGACTCTGCCCACTATCCCGTAGCATACCATGACCGTGCTAGGAACGTAACAACCAAAAAAATATTCTTTGTATTGAAAAGTATGAGACTATGGATTTTCTGTTATATGCCCTTAGAGGTTAAATTTTCTTCCGTTCTTAGCAGGTCCTTACCTACGTCATAACACGAACTTTATGGCATTTTTATTATAGGATAAAAGATATAGATAGAGTAAGTACTGACATTATTATTAGCAGGTAATATAATCTTACTTCTGTTTTATGTCATAGGATATGAGGTGCTATCTACGGGTCCAGCGCTTCTCTTGCAGTTCACGGCTAATTCTGCAACTCCTGGCCAGGGATTCGCGGCTACATTCACGTTCCAGCCACCGCCTGACTCTACAGCTGCTGGTTAGATTCTACGAAATTAGAGCTTAAATTAGAAATAAGCTTAAATTAACCAGCTTCAGGATATGTCCGGTGATTGACTCTGATATGTAATTTAATTTTAAACACAGAAGTCTCATATTATTACACTTAAAATGAAATCTTTCTAAGGCATGACTGAATACGCAAATCTTGACGCATTACAAATGCAATGATGTCATTCACTTTTCGATTTTTTACTTCTTTACTATATTATCCAGATCCGTCGTTAAACAAAATATTTAAAAAAAATGACACCAAAAAGATCTAATTATAACATCATACTAATATACTAATATTAGATGACTTACGGAACTGAAACGTGGTCTCTGACTATAGGCCTTCTGAACAGGCTCAGAGTCGCACAACGAGGTATGGAGAGGGCTATGCTCGGGGTTTCTCTACGTGATCGAATCAGAAATGAGGAGATCCGTAGAAGAACGAAAGTCACCGACATAGCCCAGCGGATTAGCAAGTTGACGTGGCAGTGGGCAGGGCATATAGTTCGAAGAACCGATGGCCGTTGGGGCCGAAAGGTTCTCGAATGGAGACCACGGACTGGCAAGCGCAGCATAGGACGGCCGCCGACTAGGTGGACAGACGACCTGACTAAGATCGCAGGCAAGGGCTGGATGCGGGCCGCTTCCAACCGGTCCTTGTGGAAATCAATGGGGGAGGCCTTTGTCCAGCAGTGGACGTCCTATGGCTGAGATGACTAATATTATAAATACGAATGTTTATGCGTATTAACACCTGTGTGTGTTTCTTACCTCTTCACGCCGATAGATTTCTGAATGAAATTCAGATTGTAGAAATTTTATAATCAGGATTAGCACCAATGATTTCATATGTTTATATGAGGTAGATGACACACAAGCGCGCGGAAACTGAGGCGGCAAAATTAAGTCAATTGTAGTAATTTTGATTACGACGCGTATTTCAAGCGCAAGTCTACCTAAACATAAATCCTTTTCTATATTATTTGTACCATATTATCTGTCGCAGTAAGCATGTTTATGTCGTAAAGGAACAAAATCTGAGCACCGCGCAGTATGAATATACGTCATATTTAGTAAAACATCATTGATTAGCACATACATACGCTACTTTTTAACCCGAAAGAAAAACATGGATCCTGTATACCTATTCTGTCTTGGGATACTACAAAAAACGAATAAAATTTATATGGAAAGTAACTCTGTCTGTCTGTTACGTTTTGACATCTGTCACGTGAAACCGGGCGCAGCTAGTAAATCATACAATCAATTTACTAAAAAACTAACACAACTAGCAACTCACTTCTCGATGCGCCATTAGAATATAACATTTTTTTTTAAATTGGATCCAAATAAATTCATATCGACATACTATTTTATGCACGTAACATGCCAAACAAATGCTTTGCCAAAAACGTGCTTATTTGTATAAAAATGAGCTGAGCTTACGCGAGTGAAAAATAGTGCTTATGGCAATCAAATTTATACAAAACGACCCATTTGCTTTGTATAAATTGGCATCCATTATTTATTACAAAGCGAACATTGCATTATAAGTACAAGTTTATTTCCATCAAATATTTGCGGGAAATTGACTGTTTATTTCCTAAGTACTTATAAACGAAAAAATCGACTGACATGGCTGGTCGTGAATAGTTTGAGTTAAGTTATGTATTGATAGATCTGTCCTATCAATACAAGACTCTTACAACTGAAAAGCTGGACTGAATTTGTGCGCCCCCCCCCCCCCCCCCCCCCCGTCTAGTATAACCGGAGTTCAGAGTTAGAAATCATCATCATCATCATTTCAGCCATAGGACGTCCACTGCCGGACATATGCCTCCCCCATGTAGGGGGGGATTTGATAATTCTCGCCACGCTTGGCAGGCGGGTTGGCGAGCGCAGTATGATTTCCGATCCTCAGAAGGCGGTGCTAATGCCTACCTTCTGGTACGTGATCCCTTAGCCGACTCTTACGGCACCCGCGGGAAGAGATGGGGGAGTACTATTCTAGGCCGGTACCACCACGGGTGAAGAAATCATTACTCACTGTAATTTCTGGAGAGTTAATGATAGTGCGAGTGTAAGTAATACGAGCCCAAACGGACGTCAGAAAGTGGATCTAATTAAGCTTCCAATACATAGGTAGTACGAGTACATACACCAACATAACCCACACACACACATACTAAAATTGCAAGTTAAATAAAAGCATGTAATCACTAGAAATGAGATATCGAACAATGATGTTTTACTAAAGATGACGTATATTCATACTGCGCGGTGCTCAGATTTAGTTCCTTTACGACATAAACATGCTTACTGCGACAGATAATACGGTACAAATAATATAGAAAAGGATAGCTATATGTTTAGACTTGCGCTTGGAATACGCGTCGTAATCAAAATTACTACAATTGAATTCATTTTGCCGCCTCAGTTTCCGCGCGCTTGTGCGACATCTACCTTTTTTTTTTTTTTTAAAGAAAAAAAAAATCTACCTCATATAAACATGTAATATCATTGATGTCGAAGATATAACTATTAGTAATATATTAGTAATATTATGGTAGCAAAAGTTTGTAGATTCTGATAAAAAGACTGTAATCTACAAAACGACTAGGACTCACGTGAGTACTAGTCGGTTCGTAGATTACAGTTATAGAAGAATCTCCCGATAGTTTACAGACACAGAGTTTATTGTCTAAAAACACGAATGCATATTTTGAAAGTGTCTTTGCTTACTCTCATATTTTTTTGTTTTTATTTTTGGCTTCGCATTTTATGTGCATTTAGCTAGTTCAAGTTTAGTAAGTACCTAGTCATTTTTTCTTGCATCAAGTTGTTGGCATGGTCAAAATCTTGGCCTAAAACTTCCTCTACATTTTCCATTCTTCTAAAGAAGTGGGCGCTGCACTAATATTTTACATGGAGACTGCGAAGAGAAATATAGAAGATTGTCATTTTAGCCCTTTTGTCCAATTTCCCACACTCGTGCACTTTCACAGAAAATAGACGATTAATATTCCACCAACGTGTAGCATACATATTTGAACGAACACTGTTTTTGGAAAATTTATCAAAATGTTCATAAGCCATTTCTATCAAAATATCCCGCCAAATCAACAGATAGGTACTTACCTATTGCAAAATGAAATAAAATGTGCATGCAAAATTCGTGGAACCATGCATCTAGTATAGCGCCATCTTGTAAAACAACTATAAAGCGTAACGAAGTCCAGTGTTCGCAAAATAAATTAAATCTGTTATTACTAGATGGCGCTTAAACATTTTCGTTATTTTTTTGTGCGCCATCTGTGATATATATAATTGTAAACTATACAACATCCATTTATAAGTGCGACATCTAGGAAAATATACTAACACTGCTTTCACTAATCATTTGGAAACTTTCATTATGAGCAAGCTAGATGGCACTTTTAAATGTTTCATTCGAGATCGAGAATAATTATTGTAATGGATGATGGTTCGCAAATAAATATTTAAATATTTTTATTGTTTACAGATTCGGATCGTTTGCTGAAACTTAGTTTCGGTAAAGCCTTCGAGTCTCTTGGCCCTGAAGTAAGCGCTACAAGTAAGTAAAATCGTTTTATTATATACTTATCTAAGTTCCTAACCTACCACAACTTTTTTTAGATGTGAATGAACTCAGAGCTCAGATTCTATCTGTAAGCTAAATTCTATTTGCTCTTTTTAACACAGAGCAATGTCAACGAGGAATGATTGCCGTTTTGGCATAAGCTACAAGTAATCAATTGTAGAACTAGTGAATGACATCGATAATCCACTGGTATCAACCTGGGTAAGTAGGTAATACCTACCTATACCTTATAAAAATAATTGCCAAGGGTATACTCAGCACAGAATATATTATGATTATCTGCAATTTCAATGAGTATATTAAGAAAACAAAACCTGTAGTTATGAATTGAAGTTCGTTCATGATAATGAAAATAAAATTGATGAAGTTTTTTGCGGCTTATCATGTCATTGATAGGCATGGCCTTGGCTTGGCATTTTCTTCGATCTAGGCTATGTGAGGTGTCCCAAAAATAGTTAATTAAATAAGAAATATTTCTCTCTGATACATTGAACCAGCTTTCAAAACATTTAAAAACTACCCCGAAATTCCTCGACAGCCTCGTCTGCAGTGTGGAACTTCCACGAACAATGATATTTATTATCTATGTCCACGCAGTATTTTTTTACCGTGGATAAAACACCACACGGAGCGAAATCTGGGCTTTAAAGTATGAGGTAAGATACCCCCAAAGTTGTCAAAAAGTCCAAGGTCTTAGCAGATTTGTGCTGTGGGAGCCGGCGTGCTTCCCACCTCCATGGTTACAAACAAAAGAAGACTGACAATGGCTGTTATGAATGATAATGTTTAAAAAATATTTAAAAAACGAACTCCCCATTAGTGGCCAATGATTTTCGCCAGGAGAGATGATTTGAATTGAAATAAGCCGTTATTTCAAAATAGTTTCGGGCATACAGAGGTTGTGTATTTTATGCTGTGGTACATGAACGTAATTTCATGACATTACCCGGCGTAATTGTAATTATTGTAAGTAGCGTATAGTAAGTCCTATAAATTAGCAGACTGGTGTGTTCACTTATATTATTACCTTATTCAACGATTTTTAAACCTTTTTATATCATAGTAAGTAATACTTTAATATTTTTCTATAATCGAGTCCGAAGTTACTTACTGTCGGTATAAGCAATACTAACGAAAACAGAATCCAAAGTAAAAGAAAATTTTTAGAAAAAAAAAATTTTACCAAAAATTAAACCGACTTCTACACTCAAAAGTGTGAAATAACTTGTTGAAGTCGGTACCATGATAGTTCGCAAAAGTAACTATCATCACTATATTGTGCTCATGGTACAGACTTTGACAAGTTATTTCACACTTTTGACTGAAATTGTTCTTACCCTTTGTTCTTCACGGGATCTGGGCATGTTCACCGATGTCTTCACCCGCAACTATTATATCGTCAAGGTATGCAAAGTACTTTCCAGTTATTGTAGTGTAACTCAAAAACCGCTTTCCGATGAAATTTAAATGGAACCACTAAGAAAGTATACTCTATCAAACAAAAAAGGAATCATCTAAATCGGTTCATAAATGACGAAGTTATCTGCGCATACACATTAAAAAATATATATATGGTCGAATTGAGTAATCTCCTTTTTTTGAAGTCCGTTAAAAAATATTTTCTAGTCTGGTGTGGCACCAAAGAGTACAGACACTTGGAATAAATCATGGTTTTGAATAAATGATCAAACAACTTGCAGCTTCGCCCTTACACAAGTTCAGTCTCTAAACCATTCAAATTTAAAATATATCTGTATAGTCTGCTTGGGCTTCAGAGACTAAAGTTGTTCCTTTAATGTTACCATTTAATCAAGAACATATTTTTCATATGTTTTTTTTTTTTTTAGGGGTTTTCTCATAAACCCGCAAACGATGTTGCATAGTGAACCTTTAGTCCAGTCAAATAAACTTTTAAATCCCAATTTCAGTCTAAAGGCTGCATTTTTGATATTATGTAGTCTTAATCATACAAAAAAAATGTGTAAAGAATTTTTTTTCTTTTTGATTTTTTTTACTTAACTGACGTGTAATAAGGATCGTTGCATATATTTATGATTTATTTTTATAACATTAAATTGATTTACATCTTACGGTTGGTTGCGGTGAAAATTGTGATAAAACGACCAAGTTACTTTGAAAAACCTATTTAGGGCAACATTACAATTAGTAGATAAAATTATTTATCCTCTTTCCTAATATTAAAAATTCGAAAGTTTGTGTGTATCTGTGTATGTGTGTATGTTAGTTACCTCTTCACGCTCAAACGGCTGCACCGATTTCGATGAAATTTTGTATGGACATAGCTTATACCCTGAGTTAACAAGGGTGAGTGTGAAGAAGCAACAAACATACACAAACTTTCACCTTTATAATATTAGTGTGATTAAAAAATATGAACGAAATAGGTCGGTTTTTAAAACTGTACAAACCACACATTTTTGTAATTTTCGTATTGGGATACTTTAGAATTAAGAGAAAGAAAATTAAAACAAACTATCTGACCACTTATTAAGCACTGATTGAATAATTTAGTGTCTTTTTACAGTAGTCCTTGATAAGACTCTTCTTTTTATCTCTGGCTTGAGCCTTATGTCAATTGTTAATTCTTAATGATACACCTAATTAAGGACCTACATGGTTATTGCCGTGACTGGGTCGTTTTGATCGTTGTCGTAGGTCAGCGAATGATCAAACGAACGCGAAAGACCCATATACACAATCGATGCTCTGAGGGTCATCCGCCTTAAAATATTGCTTTGACTATTGCTATAGTTTTCGACTTTCTTTCCGTCTTTTCGAACCTAAGAAAGCTTTAACAATTAATTCTTCTTTCTCAGCCATGTGCGTCCACTGCTGGACGTATGCCTCCCCCATTTAGGGGGGATTTGCCAATACTCGCCACGCTTGGCAGGCGGGTTGGCGAGCGCAGTATGATTTCCGATCCTCAGAAGGCGCTGCTGCCCACCTCCTGGTACGTTATCCCTTAACCGACTCTTACGGCACCCGCGGGAAGAGATGGGGGAGTACTATTCTAGGCCGGTACCACCACGGCCTATTTATCTAGTTATATAATTGATTTATTAGTAATTAATCAATTATTGTAGCTTTCTTAGGTTTGAAAAGACGGAAATAAAGTCGAAAATAATAGCAATAGTCAGAGCGATATTTTTAGATGGATGACCACCAGAACTAATATTATCACAACGAATCGCTGTCGAAAACCTTTATTACGATCGATTAAATCAACAACGTGATTGAATCGGGTCATCGAAAACAATTGATTGGATTCATTAAGGCTTGACCATTATCTAAATTATATTCAAATTATTTTAAGAAAAAATCGACTTCTAGTGGACTTGAGCGCCATCTACCTTTAATTGTAAGAACTATTACCATAACATCCCCTAAGATGTTAAAGGAATGAAGAAACTCGGCTAGCGGCCGATTGGAGTGGCTGCTATAGCTTAGATGGACAAAGCGACATGACGCTATTCAGTAGTCATGGGTTCAATTCCCACCAGCAGCTGATTTTTTTCTTCAAATAATTTAAACGTAAATGTTATCTATACTAGAAAATCTCAAACCATGAAGGTTTTATGTCAATTCAAAGTATATATTATCAAAGGCAATTTCATGCTTTAACCCCTATTTATATTAAGATTGTATGTATGTGTATATTTCTAGAATAAAGAAGCAATAAAGTGACACTGTCGCGACGCCGCTATTATGTAAATATCATGCAATTTTCCGAGAGGAAATTTTAAGTTCCACTTTACGGCGAGACTACACTTAATAAATTGAATCTATGTGATGCTCATATAGTAGTTAAGGTAAAGGTAGAGTTAAATTTCAGTAGGAATTGCATATGTTCTTATCATTTTTTTTGTACTTTATAGATCTATCGTTTTGCCATTAAATCACTTGATGGTCAGTGACGATGTGGTCGAAGATGTTATCACGCTAGACCTAGAATGCTCACTGGTTCTCAAGGACTGCTGCCTGAACACACTTTGTGTATGGTGAGTTTGTGAAACTTGAGGGTGGTATACATATACACACCCAGACACAGGTCAAACAGACATGTTCATGCACACAAATGTTTGAGTTGTCCGGGAATCGAACCCGGAATCAGCGGCTCAGAAGGCAGAGTGCTACCAACTGCGCCAACCGGCCAGTCAACTATTTACTACTGTTATGAATAATTACGATATTTATATTCATTAGTTACTTTCATGAACCAATAGCACCTCACAATTTCTAAATTTAATTTCATACCTAAATTTCTTTTAAAACCTTTCATGAATTAGTGCAAACGACAACGAAAGCTGTTTTAAAGTCTTACAAAAGCAAATATGAGCAAACTAGTGATAAGCTTCTTGTCTGGCGAACAAAACGCGTTTCCCCGGTAAAGTTTAATTGGATGGCAAATTAAAGATGGCGGCTTCCATGGTAGTTTACTATACATATTTAAAAATATGTAGGTGCCTTATTTCTTCCTCAGTCCTACAGTATTTGATATGAATAAGTCCAGGTAGGCACTTATCTTTTAAGAGCTTTTATTATAAGAACCTGTCCACTGCCGCGATCAACAGCATTCATAGAACCTTCATATAAAATGGACAATAGGCCTTACTAAATAAAAATGGAAAGTCAATATAAATAACTGTATAGAATACGAGCTATTTCATTTTAAAGAATTTTAGTGATTTTTTTAGCGAGTGCATGTGAATAACAGAATAGGGCTATTATCTGGTAATAAGAAAAACAGCAACGATCCCGTTTTTTCTCGTATTCACACCCACTTGGCATGCGCAACGCGAACTCCAAGAGTTTCAACGCCTATGAATAACCTCCTCCTTTTTTGGAGTCGGTTAAAAGGACGTCACACACTTCCGAAATGTAGTCGTCGACAATTAATGCATACGATAAAAAATTGAGTATCTGGTTTTCTTCTTATAACGCGTATTACTCACGCGAGTTCTCAAACATTGATTATCTAATAATGATTTTTTTAAGCTATTGCATAGTTTCTACCGCGGGCCTTGAGCGTGGAGACCGAATCCAGAAATTCAGTAACGAAAATAACCTAACACCCCCTACTCCGACCGGCACAGCGGTGATACTTTTTAGTTTTGCCATCTATCGATGAATAGCAGAACTTTTAATGACTTTTTTGAAATATCACGCTTGTCTGTTTAGTTCACCAACTCGCCTCTAGGTGGCATTGGTTGTATAGGCGTTACTGCATAAGTTATTAATATATTAATTGCATAAGTTGATAAAAAATGCTATGCTTTACCGCGGCAGTCCCCGAGTGCCACACGTGTTTTTTATTTATCACACTTAGACCCCCCGTACTAGGATTCCATGTGTCGCGGGTGGCATAGACACATACAATCACAGCTCACAAAGGAATCCGGGACCAACACCTACACTCATCACACAGGGTCCCGGAGACACAGAAGTTATGTCACTGACACTGACCACTGCGTCAAGGCGGATTACCAGAAGCATTGATCACAGAAACGGCATCTACAAAATTCACCAACTTCAACCAACTATAAGTTAATCGTGGTTCCTAAGTTACCTATTCACAGCCATATACAGTAGACCAAGTTAGCTGCTTTGTTTGCTGTCGCCTAGTTACAAGTGCGCCTAAGTTTAAATATGAGCCAGCGGGAGGCATGTTTGTTTTGCTTATTTGTTCTCATACAGAGCAAACAAATGGTATGTAGGCAAGTTCTATTGTTTTATAGTTTAACGGAGAGAAACCTTGGATATTATAACAGAAAGGATAAACCTACACTTACTAAAAACAATTTACGCATATTAATTTTTAATTTCTATTAGTTATTTGATAATTATTTTTATTTTGACGTGATAACGTTTTATAAATTGATGGATGCCAAAATGAAAAATAGTAACGGTAACATTCCAGTAACGTTCCACCTAAGTTTTATCTAGATCTAGATAATATAATCAAAGTCAAAGTCAAGGTCAAAGTCAAGGTCAAGGTCAAAGTAAAAGTCAAAGTCAAAGTCAAAAGTCCAAAGTCCAAAGTCCAAAGTCCAAAGTCCAAAGTCCAAAGTCCAAAGTCCAAAGTCCAAAGTCCAAAGTCCAAAGTCCAAAGTCCAAAGTCCAAAGTCCAAAGTCCAAAGTCCAAAGTCCAAAGTCCAAAGTCCAAAGTCCAAAGTCCAAAGTCCAAAGTCCAAAGTCCAAAGTCCAAAGTCAAAAGTCAAAAGTCAAGTCAAAAGTCCAAAGTCCAAAGTCCAAAGTCCAAAGTCCAAAGTCCAAAGTCCAAAGTCCAAAGTCCAAAGTCCAAAGTCCAAAGTCCAAAGTCCAAAGTCCAAAGTCCAAAGTCCAAAGTCCAAAGTCCAAAGTCCAAAGTCCAAAGTCCAAAGTCCAAAGTCCAAAGTCCAAAGTCCAAAGTCCAAAGTCAAAAGTCCAAAGTCCAAAGTCCAAAGTCCAAAGTCCAAAGTCCAAAGTCCAAAGTCCAAAGTCCAAAGTCCAAAGTCCAAAGTCCAAAGTCCAAAGTCCAAAGTCCAAAGTCCAAAGTCCAAAGTCCAAAGTCCAAAGTCCAAAGTCCAAAGTCCAAAGTCCAAAGTCCAAAGTCAAGTCAAAAGTCCAAAGTCCAAAGTCCAAAGTCCAAAGTCCAAAGTCCAAAGTCCAAAGTCCAAAGTCCAAAGTCCAAAGTCCAAAGTCCAAAGTCCAAAGTCAAAAGTCAAAAGTCAAAAGTCAAAAGTCAAAAGTCAAAAGTCCAAAGTCCAAAGTCCAAAGTCCAAAGTCCAAAGTCCAAAGTCCAAAGTCCAAAGTCCAAAGTCCAAAGTCCAAAGTCCAAAGTCAAAAGTCAAAAGTCAAGTCAAAAGTCCAAAGTCCAAAGTCCAAAGTCCAAAGTCCAAAGTCCAAAGTCCAAAGTCCAAAGTCCAAAGTCCAAAGTCCAAAGTCAAAAGTCAAAAGTCAAAAGTCAAAAGTCAAAAGTCAAAAGTCCAAAGTCCAAAGTCCAAAGTCCAAAGTCCAAAGTCCAAAGTCCAAAGTCCAAAGTCCAAAGTCCAAAGTCCAAAGTCCAAAGTCCAAAGTCCAAAGTCCAAAGTCCAAAGTCCAAAGTCCAAAGTCAAAAGTCAAAAGTCAAAAGTCAAAAGTCAAAAGTCAAAAGTCAAAAGTCAAATGTCAAATGTCAAATGTCAAATGTCAAATGTCAAATGTCAAATGTCAAATGTCAAATGTCAAATGTCAAATGTCAAATGTCAAATGTCAAATGTCAAATGTCAAATGTCAAATGTCAAATGTCAAATGTCAAATGTCAAATGTCAAATGTCAAATGTCAAATGTCAAATGTCAAATGTCAAATGTCAAATGTCAATGTCATACATGATTATGTCGTTATCACGTAAATCTATCGTCCGTAAACCGACTTTACAACCAATTTTTTTTTTATCACACTTAGTCCCCCGCACTAGGATTCCCTGTGTCGCGGGAGGCATGGACACACACAATCACAGCATACAAACATCCAAGACCCGGGACAAACCCAGGATCCGGGAGACTTAAAAGTCATGTGAATGACACTAAACACTGCAACGCGGCGACCGTTGTCTTTATTATATTCTATCAAAGTGAATTATTGAATTCAATAACTTTCAGCGAAACAACTTTGAGCACAAACTGATACATAATAGACACCAAGTACAAACTCGTACCAAACATTGTACAACCACGTCTGATATAAATAAAAATATTACCAAAAAATGGAACCGACTTCAACACTCAAAAGTGTGAAATAATTTGTTAAAGTCGATACCATAATATTGTTATTAAATCAAACGGGGCTTAATCGCGAGAAAAACATTTAGTAATTAAAATTTATTTACCTCGACGTTTCGACCAAGTGGCATTGGTCGTGGTCACGAGAAGACTTCTCGTCGTCAAAAAATGGGTAACGTCGAGGGGCGATCAAGCCCCGTTTGATTTAATAACAATGTGTTCGAATCGCGAAAGTCTAAAAATTACAAAGATACCATAATAGTTCAAAAGTAACTAATATCATATTGTGCTCATGGTACCGAGTTCGACAAATTATTGCACACTTTTGAGTGTTGAAGTCGGTTCCATTTTTTGGTAATTTTTTTTTTCACTCTTTTTAGTGACCTTTGTTACTCATGGGATCAATTTGTCATTGTGGTGTGGGTATGTTCACCGATGTCTTAACCCGCTACTATAATATCGTCCAGTGTAACTCAAAAACTGCTAGTCCAATTTTGATGAAATTTAAATGGGACCACACGGGTAGTACCAGCTTTCAATTTTAAAAAAACGATCACAATCGTTTCACCCAGTCGGTAGTTATGCGGTAACAAACATAACAATAAAAAAAACACACGGGTCGGACACGGATTGAGAACCTCTTCCTTTCAAGAAACTTTCTGTTCTCATAATTAGATTATTTTAAAGATCATTAGACTTGTAGGACTTTCAACAAAATGAGCTGAAAAGACTCAAAATTGACTATTTAAGAAATGCTACTCGTTCCTTAACTGTGCTATGTGTCCTATTCGTCACACATCTATCGAGAGTTCGCATTAATGGGACTTACCACATAATCCCGGTTTTTGTGATTTAAATTATCAACGCCCGCCTGCCGCATGACCTAAATATACTACAACTTACAGACTGCGGATTTTCTCGCCCATTTTTGGTTCTGCTATTTTCTTCAGCCTTTGATTCTGTTAGGTGTTTAACCCCCATCTAATACAGTTCAATTTATGAAACCTCGGACAACAGAGGGCCAGAACGAGCTTAATGGGATTACTAGTAAATACTACATAATATTCTAGAAATCCTAAAAAGGAGTAGGTTCTGACGTGTAGAATATTATAACGATATTATGATCACTGTAACAGGTGTCAATGCAGTAACTAATGTTATAACTAATGATGTTATATACGAATATGTACTATTTGGATTAATATTAGTGAGTTTGTGTAGCATGGTGGTGCAGTAACAATAGTATGGTTGGTACATTCTTCTTCTTCTCTCAGCCATGTGCGTCCACTGCTGGACATATGCCTCCCCCATATAGGGGGGATTTGCCAATACTCGCCACGCTTGGCATGCGGGTTAGCGAGCGCAGTATGATTTACAATCCTCAGAAGGCGCTGCTGCCCACCTTCTGGTACGTGATCCCTTAGCCGACTCTTACGGCACCCACGAGAAGAGATGGGGGGGTACTATTCTACGCCGGTACCACCACGGCACCCGGTACCACCACGGCACCCGGTACCACCACGGCACGGGTTAGTACATTAATAATTGCTAAATTTCTACTGGATTTTATTCTGATGACTTTTTTCGTTATTTTATTTATTCATAAAGCAGCACTTGCTTGTTATAAAGGCATTACAAAAGCAATGACCAGGGCTAGTTTTACCCATAACAAAGGCACACTAGTAAAAATTGACAACTAATTGTTAAATTGTTATTAAAACTGACGTGGTTTTGACACATTATGAATGTATAAAACACGGGAGTTACTCACGTAGTAAGCCAGAGGGTTCCGACTATAGTTTCAACCACATTCAGTGGTCTTTTTCAAGGAGAATACGGGGCGCTCGCGGACGCGGTCCCGGTTCGCCTAGTACAGTACTAGGCGAACCGCTAGTCGGAACCCTCTGACTTATTACGTGAGTAACTCCCGTGTTTTATACATTCATAATTATTAAATTATAGGTAAATATTGAATTTTCACCAGTAGTAGCTTAATATGTTGACCAATGATTGCATATTATGACCACTGGTTACTAATAATCAAAAACTTTCTTTAAATTTATCCGAAATTTGTTTGTTACTTCTTTTAACCATTCATTGTCCATACTAGCTACGCCCCGCAGTTTCATCCTCGTGCACTACGATTTTCCCGCTACCTCAATCACTCCACAAGAACTATACTGTTTCCGGGATAAAAAGTAGCCTCCAGAGTATAAGCTATCTTCATTTCACATTACATACATATCTATATATCCATCTATCTATTTCTATAGTTTTTAATTGATATTATTGCACAATTCACCGTATATTACATATTCTTTCTGACACTGTCCATCCAAAGGTTGTCTGGAAGAAATCGCTATATGCGATAAGACCGCCCATTGTGCTGTACCACCTTAATTATTTTAGATTCTTGTAACATTTTTTTTTAATTGTGTACTTGTGCAATAAAGAGTTAATGTATTGTATTGTATTGTATTGTACATATCTGTAAGAGATTGCATTAGCGATAAGACCGCCGATGCCGCTGCTGCCCACCTTCTATAGATGGTAGATGATCCCTTAGCCGACTCTTCGGCTTCGACTGCACCCACGGGAAGAGATGGGGGAGTACTATTCTAGGCCGGTACCACCAAGGAACTGAGTTAACATATTATGGTTATACAACTTTTTCGCATTTATCTACCTTTATTTCTCTTAATTATTTAAAAAAAAGTCTAGCGTTTGTCCACTACCTCATTTGATGAACAGTGACGATATCGAAGATGTAATCACGCTAGACCTAGAATGCTTACTGGCTCTCAAAGACTGCTGCCTGAATACACTTTAAGTTTGGTGACAGATCTTCAAACTTGAAGGTGGTATCGAGGCAGGTACTCGAAAGTACTCTACCACCATGCTGGGAATTTGATAACGGATAAGGTTTCAGTGAAGCCCTTGGTAGGGATTGAACCACCGTCCGTTAGTTTGACAGCTGACGCTCCAACCGCCGCGTATCATTGCTTCATAAAAATAATCTATTTACACATTGTTTCGCATGTCTATTTGATATAGATTGTGCAGATTTTGACGCTTTAAGTGCCCTGTATAAATTCTGTAGGCAAACAAGCAAAGGCCAGTCGCGAGGCCAACCATTCTATTTGATTCTAGCATCGGGCTTTTAGCGAGGTCGGAAGGTCGGTCAGCTGTTTGTTAGGTAAATCGATTGGATCTCAATTGTTTTGAAACCTGAAATTGGATTGGGTATTTGAATTTTGTTATAGGAATATTATTTGTTTATCTGTGGTGTATAACAACTATGGGCCTTGTAAGCAAGCTCCACGTCACACATAAGTTATCGAGAGGGCTATGCTAGGGGTTTTTCTACGCGATTGAATGAGAAATGAGGAGATCCGTAGAAGAACGAAAGTCACTGACATAGCCCAGTGGATTTGCAAATATAAATAGCAGTGGACACGACATATAGCTCTAGCAACTGGTGGCCGTTGGGGTCTAAAGGTTCTAGAAGAGACCACGGCAGGCGCAGCATAGGACGGCCACCGACCAGATGGACAGACGACCTGACTAAGATCACAAGAAAAGGCTGGATGCAGACCGCTTGATGGTCCTTGTATCAATCTATAGGGGAGGGCTATGCCCTACAGTGGGCATTCTACAGCTGAGATAATAATAAGCTGATAGGAATATTTGATCATTCATTGTCGTAGGGTGCCCATACGCCCTCCACTAAGCCCAGTCTTACAATTTAAAGTTTTAATATCTAACGTGCTATCTAGCAGAATTTATACTTACGTTGTTATAAGTAGAAAAGTTAACACAGTTGGTAACCTAACGAACTGGATGCACACCCCCTGAATTCTAATAGCAAACGGTTACATCACCTCTGCAACGTTTATTTCTGTCGGAGCTTCCTATTATAGGTGATTCAGACATAAAATGCCTATACTTTAACATTCAGCTAGCCTCAGTCAAGGGGATTGGTGGAAATCTTTTGGACTGGATTGACCTGAATTGACCTTGACTGGACTGAATATGGACATGAATTTAGTAGACTTGACACCCTGGGTTGTACCTATCGGGAAACACAGACTAAGGAAGTGAGTTCCACTCCCTGGCAATACGCATTATAAAAGTGGAAGCAAAACGCTTCGTGCGTAACGGTGGCATATCTACCATGTAGCGGTGGCGCATAGTCGTACGTCTGGTTGACCGATGATAAAATCTGGATCTGAATGGAGATGGTGGAATTAAATTATGTAATTCCAATGCACATTCCCCGAAATGTAAGCGATATTAAACCGATAGCCAAGCAACTCTACGCCGGTGTGCAAGGCTCTGAACCGAGAGCTAAGCAACTCTACGCCGGTGTGCAAGGCTCTTAACCGATAGCCAAGCTACTCTACGCCGGTGTGCAAGGCTCTGATCCGATAGCCAAGCTACTCTACGCCGGTGTGCAAGGCTCTGAAGCCTATGGTCGACCAGAGAGTCACTACCAATAATCTTTAATCTGAGAGCATGTTACTCTTTCTCTTGTCAGAAATGGTATACTCACAATGAAGAGTCTAAAGGACCAAAGGAAGTATGCTCTGCCATTCGTTTTCCGACATTTGTCTGAGTAACTTGTATTGTGCCGCTGTAGGCTTTGTTATATATCTATAGCAATCTATGCCTTTATTAAAATAAAACACTAATAACTAATTACAATACTGCAGCTACTACAATAACATTTGAGCAATCCACTAGCTATTGGTAGCCTATAGATAAATCAAATGTTCTATAGCAATAGCAACTAAAGCAATAAAGCTGATTTTCAAGTTCACAAAGAGTGTTTTTGATTCAAAGTCTTTGCTTCTGAGTGTTCAACCAGTATATATATAAGTATGTAATTACAGCTTTACCAGGAATGTCAACTAGCTATCAATAATTAACTGTAAAGTCTCTCCTAAAATAAGAGTATCTCACAAAAAGCTATTTTATGACACCCTGTGCTGCCACATATTTTGGTCAACAATTGGTAGAACGAGCTGTGCAATGATTCGTTATTTACATTGTCCTGCAATTAAAACGCGCGCGCCATGTAGCGGTTTTCAGTTTATTATTTCGTACGTTTATGGTTGTTAATTATTTAGTATCAGTCTGGTCAAATTATCCCGAGGGGTTACTCTTGCATAAAATCGCCAGAAACTGAAAATTTACATGAACGTTAGGGATTATAATGATATTCAGAAAATCAGAAAATTCCCATCGATCCATATGTGCAAAAAATTTTTTCCAATGTCATAGTTCGCAAAAATGTATGTTTTTCTATCGTAAAGATAGATAGAATAAAAATAACTCAGACAAACGTTGAAAATCATGATTTTATCTAAACAAAATTTCAATGTCTTATAATATTTTGCAGTCCATTTTTTATATATGTAACGAATAAAAATACGGCTATAGAAATTAAATAAGTCTTTACGTAAGCTTGGTCTCATTCATTTGGCTTGAAATCCCACCATGAATATGTTGTAGGAATATTTAATCATACCAGTGATAGTCCTTTGGTTGAAATTCGACCATAATCCCACTAATATTATAAATGTCAAAGTTTGGATGGATGGATGGATAGATGGATGCTTATTACTCAATCACGCCAGAACGGCTGAACGAATCTGCATGAAATCAGAATCAGGCACAGACATAGATTATAGTCTGGAATAGCACATGGGCTACTTTATATCCCGGTAAAATGTACGATTCCCGTGGAATAATTGATGTAGCGGGAAAACCGTAATCCACGCGGGTGAAACCGCGGAGCGCTACTAGTTATTAAATACAATAAACACACGCATATTATATACTATTTTGTTTACTGTTACAGTCTGTGGTCGAATCCAGACTTGATGTGTGTATATGTGTATGTGTTAATAAATAAATCATGACTTGATGTGTGTATATGTGTATGTGTTAATAAATCAATCACGACTTGATGTGTGTATATGTGTATGTGTTAATAAATCAATATCGACTTGATGTGTGTATATGTGTATGTGTTAATAAATCAATCATGACTTGATGTGTGTATTTGTGTATGTGTTAATAAATCAATATCGACTTGATGTGTGTATATGTGTATGTGTTAATAAATCAATCATGACTTGATGTGTGTATATGTGTATGTGTTAATAAATCAATCATGACTTGATGTGTGTATATGTGTATGTGTTAATAAATCAATCATGACTTGATGTGTGTATATGTGCATGTGTTAATAAATCAATATCGACTTGATGTGTGTATAGGTGTATGTGTTAATAAATCAATCATGACTTGATGTGTGTATATGTGTATGTGTTAATAAATCAATATCGACTTGATGTGTGTATATGCGTATGTGTTAATAAATCAATCATGACTTGATGTGTGTATAGGTGTATGTGTTAATAAATCAATCATGACTTGATGTGTGTATATGTGCATGTGTTAATAAATCAATATCGACTTGATGTGTGTATAGGTGTCTTCTTCTTCTTCTTCTCTCAGCCATGTGCGTCCACTGCTGGACATATGCCTCCCCCATATAGGAAGGATTTGCCAATACTCGCCACGCTTGGCAGGCGGGTTGGCGAGCGCAGTATGATTTCCAATCCTCAGAAGGCGCTGCTGCCCACCTTCTGGTACGTGATCCCTTAGCCGACTCTTACGGCACCCGCGGGAAGAGATGGGGGAGTACTATTCTAGGCCGGTACCACCACGGCCAGCATAGGTGTATAGGTGTATAGGTGTATGTGTTAATAAATCAATCATGACTTGATGTGTGTATATGTGTATGTGTTAATAAATCAATATCGACTTAATGTGTGTATATGTGCATGTGTTAATAAATCAATCATGACTTGATGTGTGTATATGTGTATGTGTTAATAAATCAATATCGACTTGATGTGTGTATATGTGTATGTGTTAATAAATCAATCATGACTTGATGTGTGTATAGGTGTATGTGTTAATAAATCAATCATGACTTGATGTGTGTATATGTGTATGTGTAAATAAATCAATCATGACTTGATGTGTGTATATGTGCATGTGTTAATAAATCAATCATGACTTGATGTGTGTATATGTGTATGTGTTAATAAATCAATCATGACTTGATGTGTGTATAGGTGTATGTGTTAATAAATCAATCATGACTTGATGTGTGTATAGGTGTATGTGTTAATAAATCAATCATGACTTGATGTGTGTATAGGTGTATGTGTTAATAAATCAATCATGACTTGATGTGTGTATATGTGCATGTGTTAATAAATCAATATCGACTTGATGTGTGTATAGGTGTATGTGTTAATAAATCAATCATGACTTGATGTGTGTATATGTGTATGTGTTAATAAATCAATATCGACTTGATGTGTGTATATGCGTATGTGTTAATAAATCAATCATGACTTGATGTGTGTATAGGTGTATGTGTTAATAAATCAATCATGACTTGATGTGTGTATATGTGCATGTGTTAATAAATCAATATCGACTTGATGTGTGTATAGGTGTATGTGTTAATAAATCAATCATGACTTGATGTGTGTATATGTGTATGTGTTAATAAATCAATATCGACTTGATGTGTGTATATGTGCATGTGTTAATAAATCAATCATGACTTGATGTGTGTATATGTGTATGTGTTAATAAATCAATATCGACTTGATGTGTGTATATGTGTATGTGTTAATAAATCAATCATGACTTGATGTGTGTATAGGTGTATGTGTTAATAAATCAATCATGACTTGATGTGTGTATATGTGTATGTGTAAATAAATCAATCATGACTTGATGTGTGTATATGTGCATGTGTTAATAAATCAATCATGACTTGATGTGTGTATATGTGTATGTGTTAATAAATCAATCATGACTTGATGTGTGTATAGGTGTATGTGTTAATAAATCAATCATGACTTGATGTGTGTATAAGTGTATGTGTTAATAAATCAATCATGACTTGATGTGTGTATATGTGCATGTGTTAATAAATAAATCATGACTTGATGTGTGTATATGTGTAAGTGTTAATAAATCAATATCGACTTGATCGCGTGAAAGACAAAATGTTTTTCACGTGATAAATTCCCGATTGATTTATTAAAACTTACGCACAAACTTTCGCATTTGTAATATATATATTATATATAGTATTAGTGTGATATGTATTAACGAGCTAATATAATAGTTGAAAGTGTGTTCACAACCTATATAACACGTAGGAAGAGTAATATTTGAAGTAAACAGGTGCTGTCGAGTACTCTCTTGTGGCGCAAGTACCTACGTGGCTACGTACCGAACTTTACCTTATTGTATATAACTCCCTAATGGCGTTTCATATATTTTATACATGAAGGAAGACGGGCTTTGCGTTCAGCCTCATTACTTCCTGCTAAGGTTTGCATAAGTTTTTTTTTAACTGTATAGATCTAGCGTTTGACCACTATCTGACTTGATGGTCAGTGACGATGTGGTCAAAGATGTTATCACGCTTGACCTAGAATGCTCACTGGCTCTCAGGGACTGCTGCCTGAACATACTATGTGTTTGGTGACAGTTTTTCAAACTTGTGGGTGGTAGCTAGCCAGGCGGATATTCGAAAGTACCCTACCACCATGTTGGGAATCTGATAACATTAACTGGAAGCTCAAGCTGTTGTTGGGGAACGAACCAATGTCTGTCAGTTTGACAGGCGACGCTCCCCCCGCTGAGCTATCATCGCTTCACTTCAAGTATTAGCCTTAACGATATTTAATCGCATTTCAAACTGAGTGATATCTATTAACGATGACTTATCGCAGTAATAATCATACGTAATATTATAAATGCGAAAGTTTGTGTGTATGTGTGTATGTTTGTTACTTCGAGAGTTAGTTACTCAGTGCTAGATTTACGCCGAATTAAATCACAAATTCGCAAGTAAAAATGTGATTTGATCCGAGAATCTCGGATGCAAAAATCTGAGTTGCCATATCAAAACACATTAACCGAAACATCGGAAGCAACGATAATTACCTAAGGCGAAACATAACCCCTCTCATAATTCAACCGAACTTTTTTAGCATCGTAAACAAAAACTTGAGTGATCTTATTTATCTTCCGCGTCTGCTTCTTTGCATGTAAAAAGAACTTTTTTGACGAATTATGACGTCTTGCGTTATTCGTCTTTTTATGTAAATACTTTTTACAACTTGATTATTTTCTTCATTATTTAGATTAATAAAAATGCACATAACTGTCTAAGAGCGAATAGTTAGTATCAAGCACCTAGCTTGATACTAATTGACACGCTCAAATTTGCAAAACTGTCACCAAGCACATAGTATGTTCAGGCAGCAGTCCTTGAGAGCCAGTGAGTATTCTAGGCGTGATAACATCTTCGACCACATCGTCACTGATTTTGAAGATACATCTCAACCCCAGATCCATCTTAAGTACTAACATTTTAAAAGCAAAAGTTTGTGTGTATGTTTTTAATATAACATCATTGATAAATCTATACATAAAACAAAATACATTTTTACGTACAATGAGGAACATAAACAATAATTATCCTTTGTTAATATAAACAGTATAAACTAAGCAGTTGACTGTATCTAAACGTATTTGCATAGTTTATTTTTGTATATTTAGAAAGCTAGTAAATTATTCTTTTAAATTCTATTTTTGAATTCATGCGCTGCCAACATAAAGTCAACAAGTATATTCGGAACTCTCTCACTCTCACAAACTATTTTAAATTCGCTTAAAGCTCTTGTCAAACTAACGATATTGGTGGTTCGGGCTTGTTTTTAAAAAATGTACAGCTACGGTTACGCTGCGCAGTGGTCCATTTCTGGCGTTCCGGACTTGAAGCTCAGTCGCCCGCCGCGCCGCTCTCAGACCTCCCTTGTCGAGTGTTCTCGACCTAACCCTAAGCAGTAATCGACACAGTTCGCTAGCGAACTTTCTCTGCACTGTGACTAATGATGACGTCACCGTGTTAAACAAGTGAAGTGAGAAGAAAAATGTTCTGTTGAAGTTTTTCAAGTGAAGAGCGATGATCAAGAAAAGTTGCCAAGGATTGTTTCTCAGCTTCGTCTCCATCTCGTTCTGCTGTCAGATAACTGAAACTATCGCCAAGGGTGCGAGTAGATTTATCGGTGAGTTAGTAATGCATATTAATTATTACTCAATAAGCCATCGATGGTTCACGCTTATTACTAAACGATCGTTCATTTATTTTTGTTACACTGATTGACAAAAGTTGTAAAAAATAGTTTTATGAAATTTGTTAGGGATTTATCTAATGGAGTTTGGTTAATACCATTGTTTTTATTTTTTATTTAAGCTACGTATTTTTTGCAGAGATATAATAGATAGATAGATAGAAAACTCTTTATTTGCACACTATTTCAAAACCACACACATAAAGAAAACAAACAAATATAAATACAGTAATACAAAGGGCGGCCTTATCGCTTAAAGCGATTTCTTCCAGGCAACCATTAAAATTTTTTAAATAATACTTTGCTTAGAACGGTTCTTTTTGTGGTGACCAAAGGTAAAGTGTAGAATGTAAAGGTAAATTAATTTGTATACGTTATTTAAAAATGTGAATAATAATGCATTTCAAAATGTAAATGAGATTAAAACATGTTATATATATGTTATATTTTAGTTTACGGCATACGGCTTAATGTACGGCATATATTATGTACGGCGTGAGGTCGACGCCTGTCCTTACTTGTGCCTACATATGTAATATTATAAATAATAATGAATCACTGAATTTGCTACTAAGCTCAAAGCCAGAGAACAGCACGAACAATTCTGGGTTTTTTTCATGCGGTCTTTATGGGACAAGGAAGTTTATATGGAGAGAAAAAACGCAAGGAAAATAGTAAAAACAAGCCGCGAGGTGCAGTATATAAGACAAGTATACATTATATCTTTACTAATATTATAAAGAGGAAAGATTTGATTGTTTGTTTGTTTGCATTGAATAGGCTCCTAAACTAATGATCCAATTTATAAATTCTTTCACTGTTGGGAAGCTACATTATCCCCGGGTGACATAGGATATATATTTTTCAAAAAAGATTGGGATTCTTATAATTTTGAAATTTTTTAAAGTCGAAGCGGTTCGCTAGTAAAAAAAATTAAGGTCTATAATCGAAAATAATATTAAAACTCACGCTCATGATTACTTTACACTGTTTTTAACGGGTATAACGTGGTACTTACGCGTAGTCGATATCACGATCGACAATTGTTTCGGCTTCTTCCGGAAGCCTTCATCAGGATCTTGAGTGCGGTGCGAGACGGGACGTTACGACTAACGCACCGCACTCAAGATGCTGATGAAGGCTTCCGGAAGAAGCCGAAACAATTGTCGATCGTGATATCGACTACGCGTAAGTACCACGTTATACCTCTATAATCGAAATTCAAATTCGAGTCCGCCACTATTTTACATTCCAAAATAAGCCAACATCCCGAGATAAGATAATAAATATATAAACAATATATATGGGTGTGTGTTCTTCGTAATCTGCTAAGTGGATGATTCTAGTTAATGGGGGAAGATGAGGAAATCCACGCAAGCGAATAAAGTCTACAGTTTACGTAATAAATAGACACGCTCTCCGAGTTTATGTAAGTAGGTACCTAAATTTAGTTGGTATGACATTTGTTTTTCAGAGTAATATAATGCATAGCTAGTCTTTTTTTTTTATCACACTCAAACCCCCGCACTAGGATTCCCTGTGTCGCGGGAGGCATGGACACACATAATCACAATACACAAACACCCAAGACCCGGGACAAACACCCATCGCACAAATGTTTGCCCCTGCCGGGATTCCCAGGGTCCCGGAGACACAGAAGTCAAGTCACTGACACTGACCACTGCGCCACGATGACCGTCTTGGTACTTCACTGTTTATACCTACGCTCGGCGGTCGCGCTAAGGTTGTCTACTTTCGTAAACTAAAAAAACTATCGTAGTAGTGGCACTCGTATCGTGTCCATAATGTCCATCTAGTTGTTTGATTCATTGTTGATAATGAAACAGGAAGTACGGAAATATCAACCAATAATAACTAAAATGTATGTGTGTACTATATTTTTTGACGGTCGCCGTGGCGCAGGGATCAGGGACATTGACTTCTGTGTCGTCGGGACGCCGGGTTCGAATCATGGGGCAAACATTTGTGCGATGAGTGTAGATGTTTGTCCCAGGTGTTGAGTGTTTGTGTGCTGTGATTGTGTGTGTCCATGCCTCCAGACATACAGGGAATTCTAGTGCGGGAGTCTGTGATAAAAAATAAGTTGTTTTTGTTAATTAGAAATTGGTTTTATAAATAATCCTGCGACGTTTTCGAGATTGGCGAAATGAACGATTATTATATTTTAAAGTATAATGTATAATAGTGTATTATAGAAATTATCAGGGGGCCAAGGCGCTTACCCACCCACCTATTTAAATGTTTTGTGTTATATTAAAACGAAACATCGAAATACAAGCGAATACCTATTTGGCTCTCTGAAATAACTGGTTGTTTATAAAACGACAATTAATGTTGAATTTAAATAACCGTCCACTTAATAGTTACATTAACATTTTGTGTTACTCCATTTTGCGCAAAAAGTTTACAGACGCGTGTCTCAAGCGGATGGCACTCGCGCTCGCACTGATTTGAACTGATTTGAGATTTCCTGTCCGTGAGCGGTGTCTATGTGTGCGTTCTCGAGCGCAGTTTGTATGTAGATTGACTTCTGTACCTATCTGTTTTGTGCCCAAGTGTAGCTCTCTCCACAGTACGTTGTATAACCCTTATCTTGCTAATAAAGCCGTTAGAGACCGTAAATATTATGTATATAATATTTATAGATAGGCATAAAAACACTTCATAATACATTTCGAATCGTTTACGCAACCTTTACCGAAAGTTTTTTCAAGACGACACAACTTTTTGCAATCAATTTCGTTTTCTTTTTTCTTTTTTCTGACCCATCGTAGTCACTTACCTGTTGCGACGAAGTTTTAATGAGACTCATAAATTATTTGATCCATCACCAACTCAGCGGGGTTCGAAGTTTTTCAGTGGTTCATAATGTTACAGCTTATGTATGAAGCAATAAGTTAATCGTGTAAATATTATGTTTTTTATGAGATAAATAGTAAATAAGCATATTCTGTTTTGACCCAGTCTGAATTCCTAACCAGCTATTAATATTATGCATTTAAGTATGTGGACCAATGATGTTTTACTAAAGATAACGTATATTCATACTGCGCGGTGCTCAGATTTTGTTCCTTTACAACATAAAAATGCTTACTACGACAGATAATACGGTACAAATAATATAGAAAAGGATAGCTATATGTTTAGACTTGCGCTTGAAATACGCGTCGTAATGAAAATTACTACAATTGACTTAATTTTGCCGCTTAAGTTTCAGCGCGCTTGTGCGACATCTACCTCATATAAACTTAAAATATCATTGCATTCCACCTTATAATTAGTTTGTAATCTAATAATAAAATATCTCTTAGTGCATTTAAGATTAAATACAATAAAATGTCAAACATCAAGTTATATAAATATGTCACTTTAAAATAAAGAATACTTTACACAAATAATAATAATTATAAACAAAAAAAGTTAGTATACAAATTGTCATTTTTTTTTATTTTTTTTTTTGACGTGATAACGTTTTATAAATTGATGAATACCAGCAACACTCATGAAAATTAGTAACGTTCCGCGTAACGTTCCGCGTAACGTTCCACCTGAGTTTTGTATTACATAAAATAATCAAAGTCAAAGTCATAAATGATTATGACGTTATCACGTAAATCTATCGTCCGTAAACCGACTTTACAGACAACCAATTTTTTTTTTTATTCACAATAGGCAGGCGTTTGACCACTATCTCACCTGATGTTAAGTGATGATGCAGTCTACGATGATTCACGCCTGTCATGTAATAATCTGGTAATAATTCATTTGATTTCCGCAAAGTTAATCATGACCAAGTAAATCATGGCTTATTTTAACCAAAACGTTGCTTATTTCATGAACTTCCCAACGAGAGTGTCATAAATGGTTCGTAAAAGCCTTTTACTTGTATCAGAGGCAATTATGGGGTTTCATATCCCCGAGAGGAGAAACCAAAGTTAATTAAATTATGGACCTATTTTCATTAATACCGAAATAACTTTTTACCATCTGTATATTTATTTTGCTTAATCATGAACGTTTGTGTAATGGCGAGAGTCAAAATTTACCGAAACAGTTGTTAATGAGGTTTTTTTCTTAAAAGATTTTGATTCGGCGATTCGTAACTGTGTCTATTAATGATTACGTTAAGATACTAGCTTTTTTACGGAATTTGTGATGGTTTGTGGCATTGGAAATTTTATTTGAAATGAAATGAAGATTTATTAAATACAGATTATACAGACAATTGCATGTTTGTATGGGTTATTCTTTTGTAGCAGTCTAGTTTTAACTAAAAAGAGATGTGTTCTGAGGTTTACGTGTCTGTTTGAATATCTGTGTTTCTGTCAGCGGCACCTGAGAGCTTACTCTTGACACTCGATTCCAATCGTAAATTGTGATTTCGATCGACTTCGCGCAGATTGATACTCTTGAACGCAACGCTATCGCACTATACATGTACATTGGAATCGAGTTCGATGGAATTTGACATAAATACAAAATGACGTTAAATGAGATTGGAACTGATTGTGGTTAGAATGGGATTGACATTAAAACTGATTTCAAGTGTAAGCCAGCTGAACTAACCGATTTAGAAATATTTTTTGCTTTGAAAAGTGTATTAAGTGAAAAGGTTCTATGCTATGATTAATTGATATTTTGGTTTCTTTTAAATTTTAATTCAATTATCATGAATAAAATATGAATATTAAGTCACTGCTTTCACCATTATTGCATCCTACACATTCGGATGCAATTTTTTTTTTCTGTTAAATCTTTATTAAAGCAATACCTGCGGCTAAAATATACCCACTTCTAAATAAGGCTTCAGTCATTGATCTGCACAATAACCGAATCAAGGTGGCCTGAATCCAGCTTCTTCTGCAATTTTTACAGGTATTTGGTTCATTTAGCTATTGGTCTGTAGCCCAATTAAGTAAGTACACAGTTTATGGTTCCACAGAATATCTACTACAGGCCGTGAAACTTGGTTATATCTATAAGTATCTATGGGTATACCACAATGATGTCTGTCTATTGCCACGGTAAAGATAGTTTTAGGATTGGAGTTTTATTATCTACCTCACTAACGTATTACTAACAAATTGTATACGGGTTCCAAATGCTTGCTCCGGCAGGGGCAAACATTTGTGCGGTGAGTGTAGATGTTGGTCCCAGGTGTTGGATGTTTGTGTGCTGTGATTGTGTGTGTCCATGCTTCCCGCGATACAAGGAATCCTAGTGCGGGGGTCTGAGTGTGATAAAAAAATATATAAATACAACAATTTTTTTTGGCACACTCGCATCGCACATGTTTGCCCCTACCGGGATTCGAACCCAGAGACACAGAAGTCATGGCAATGACACTAACCACTGCGCCACGGCGACCGTCGCGTCGTGGAACCGTATTTGGAATATAGGTTCTATTTGGAAGCCGTATATTTCTCGTACATTCTAAGGAATCCTTTCACCTTCTGTACTCAGTTGCTTTCTCATTTTCTCGATGTAGAATTATATTGTACCTTATTCAATTTAAATAAGACTCAAAAATGCTGTGGAGCAGAAAGGAAGGTTGCCGAAATGCGACCCTCGTTTACTTCTCAGTGGTAATGCGATTTGACCCTTTTAGTTTCCTATCAGCGTCTGCTTGTCACGCCCATTTTATTCAAAAGCTACAACTACTTACTTTAATTTATTTTTTATTTAACAGTGGTAGTGATTCTGTTGTACAATCAAACTATCTTAAATGGTTTTTATACGATTACAATGACGTAATTAGTATAGCAATTACAAATGCAAATATAACAAAAAAAATAACCGATAAATGAAACAAACACTCAAAGGTGTGAAATAACTTACTTGTGACGGTTGCCGTGGCGCAGTGGTTAGTGTCTTTGACATGACTTCTGTGTCTCCGGGACCCTGGGTTCGAATCCCGGCAGGGGCAAACATTTGTGCGATGAGTGTAGATGTTTGTTCCGGGTCTTGGATGTTTGTGTGCTGTGATTGTGTGTGTCCATGCCTCCCGCGATACAGGGAATCCTAGTGCGGGGGTCTGAATGTGATAAAAAAAAAAAAAACTTGTTGAAGTCGGTACAATGATAGTTTAAAAGTAACTATTCCCAAAATATTGTGCGCATGGTACCGACTTCGAGAAGTTATTTCACACCTTTGAGTGTTGAAGTGGGTTCCATTTTTTTGGTAATTTTTTTTCCACCTTTTTCAGTGACCTCTGCTACTCACGGAATCAATTTGTCATTGTGTATGTTCACCGATTTCTACATCCTCAATAAGAAAATCATCCAGACAGACGTTACACTTTTTTAGTTAGTAGCACCAACTTTGAAATAAAAAAAGAATCATCAAAATCGGTTCACCCAGTGGAAAGTTCTGAGATAATACAGACCAACATTTGAAATAATACAGTTGAAAACTCGTCTTTTTTTAAGTTAGTTAAAAATTAGATCTTTTTATTAAAATGCGGGTAGTATTAGTAGTAACCGTTAGGTTATTTGGTGCTGACCAAAACCTACCCCTATTTTAATTCAACTCGGCGAACAATAGAGATTTCATTGTAAAGAGCTGTACGAATTTTAGCGTACCTAAAAAAAAGCTATTTAGCTATACAATTTACAAAAGTGGTTTAACGTGAATTGGGAAATCACTGCATTATAAGTGTTCAAATAAATTTGATTCCTAGAGAATAATTTATTTTTTTATTACCCTCAAACCCCGCACTAGGAATCCCTGTGTCGCGGGACACACACACAATCACAACACACGAACAACCAAGACCCGGGACAAATACCTACACTCATCACACAAAAGTTTGCCTATGCCGGGATTCGAACCCAGGGTCCCGGAGACACAGAAGTCACGTCATTGACCACTGAGCCACGGCAACCGTCGAATTGATTAAACCATTTCCATTTTAGTGTATGTGGTCCATAAAAGTTACATAAACAATTTAATGAAATAAAATTATAATATAAAAAAACAAATAACCCGACTGCGTCAGTGTGTTACCAAGGCCAGAGGTCGTTTATAGATGGAGTGGTAGCCGGGCATCTGCCGAGGATTCTTAGCACCCCATGCTCCACCATTACACTGGCCGCTACCAGAGCCAGCATTAGCGGTGCTGCCGGAGACTGGGGGCCTGGTCAAAATTTGTGTAATCATATTGGGTGGGGTTTACAAATACTCGCAACGCTTGGCAGGCGGGTTGGCGAGCGCAGTATAAAATGTGACCCTCAGAAGGCACTGCTGCCCATCCTTCTGGTATGTGATCCCTTAGCCGACTCTTATGGCACTCACGGAAAGACAGGGAGGGTACAAATTTCACTCGATGTATTTTGAAAACATTTAATTTTTTTAAGAATACATTTTGGCGCCATAAATCCTTCATATGATTTTTTCTTAATTTTGATGTACCCAGTGTCACTCTCACGACCAAGGCCATTGATACCACTCACATAAAAATACGACTAGCCGTTTAGGCTCAAGGGCGTGCCAAAAATATATACATACATACATATACTCGAAAAACATAACCCGCCTTCTTTCGCAGTCGGGTAAAAAACACCTAGTGTAGGAAAGGTCCTGTAACCTGTAATATAGTCTTTCCTAGTACGGGAACAGAAGCTCACAAAAAGAGATAATTTTAGTGATCATATATATATATATTTAAGATCATAAGATTGTACCACTTATGAATGTGAAACATTGTACCCAAACTTTTGAATAAAATGTTCTGTATTTGAATTTTTATCTACAGAAGTGTATAAAATGCTATACTGTTTTGTACCATAAAAGTTGGCTGGCAACACACGATAGGACTCCCAATCCGGGTGTTTGCGGTATTTCTACATAATTTAAAATGCGACGTAACTTCGTTCGTACCTATGTCCGTCCGGGCCGGGGATTAAAATAACTGGGAGGGATATAAAACCTTAGAGCTACGTAGGGACTAGTATTAGTTTATAGGGTCTCTCGATAGTCAAATTCAATTCTTTTCTAGAACGGCCTGAACGGCATCATTTCATTGGTTGACTTCGAATTAAGAGGTCGCAGTGTGTCAGTCGTCAGTGATATCACTTCTGGTTCTCGGGGCTATGGGTTCAAGAGCATGAATAAAGTTTTTTTTTTTTTATTAACATTCACACAAGGTCTTCAGGTCCCAAACTAGGCAAAGTCTGTACTATGGTAACCCGATGACTGATATATATACTTATATACATATACACACACAGACACAGGACAAACAGACATGTTCATACACACAAATGTTTGATCTGTCCGGGAATCGAACCCGGGCTCAGAAGGCAGAGTGCTACCAACTGTGCCAACCGGCCAGCCATGTTTGTCTCGGGTCTTGGATATTCGTTGTGATAACATTATTATCCTTCCTACTAATATTATAAATACGAAAGTTTGTGTGTATGTGTGCATGTTTGTTTCTTCTTCACGCTCAAACGGGTACACCGATTTTGATTAAATTTGGTATGGAGATAGTTTAAACCCTGGATTAACACATAGGCTACTTTTATCCCGGAAAAAGTATAGTTTCCGTGGGATAATTGAGGTAGCGGGAAAACCGGGGGGTCACTACTAGTTATTTAAGTGTTATTCACGGAAAGCCGAAGTATTTTGACCTAGATTTTGGGCATACCTGATGACCATCATCAGGTGAGTTTACGCTGCCAGATCGCGGCAACCACTGCGGGTGGCAGCGCGCCCAGCTTGCCTATGATCCAAAATAGCGCTTTCTATTTTGGATTATATTTGTTTTCCAAATATTATACATAATACATGGCCTTGGAGAACCCATAAATAGCGAGGAGCATATCTATCACCCCTTCTTCAAGAAGTCTAATGTCAAGACTTGTTGTCTAGCAGATGAGTCACACGGCTTGCTAATAAGATGGTAATGTAAGTCTGTCAAATTTGAATGAAAGTGCTCAATGGCTATGCTAAAGATATGAATAGCATACGCCAGAAGATAAATAGACCTTTCGCTGTATTTTCGTGAGCCTTTGCTAGGACAAAACACTCAATGATTTTTTGATCAAATGATGACCAAATTTGATCTGGTATTCAGGTATTTCGTTTCTTTGCATGCAGAGCAACTGCAGCCATAAATAACGGAAGAGAGTTGCCAAAACTAGCTTTAAACGTTCTGACTCTTGATTAAGGGCGGTCGTGTGGAAAAAATATTCGTTTTATCCCATCCCAATATTGTAAAGGCGAAAGTTTGTATGTGCGTATGTTTGTTGCTCCTTCACGCTCAAACGGTTGCACTGATTTTGATAAAATTTGGTTTGGAGATAGTTTAGACCCCGGCCAACATATAGGCTACTTTTCATCCCAAAAATAATTGCTGTTCCCGTGGGATAAGCAAATAATTCACAAACATCTGTTACTCCTTCACGCTCAAACGGTTGTACCGATTTCGATAAAATTTGTATGGAGATATAGTTTAGATCCTGAATTAACACGTAGGCTACTTTCTATCCCAACAATAATTATTGTTCCCGTGGGATACGCAAATAATTCAATAACAATTCTGTACCTCAGAGGTATACAATATTATGTGATAAAACGAAAATTTTACAGGAGAGACAAAAATGCGCGGAATGAATCTTTGAAAGCAATTTTGACATAGTTGCTTTAGAGATATTGCAACAAACTCAACAGTATTTTTTATTATTTTTAAATCCAATTTTTATGTATTACAGTTTATTACAATAAAGTTAATACTTATCTGATTTTATGGACTTGAGACTATTTACCTTGTTACATAAATTAACTTAGGGGTTTTAAGAAAGCATTATGATATCATACTTTTGTTTACCTCTAAATTAAATATGTGGTTGTTATTGGAATTCGGTACCTAGAAACATTATGTTTCTTGTCATCGTGTGGCGTTATGCAATTATTTAAGAATTTGGGAGGAGTTTACTTACAAAATGAAACAAAAGTTACTTCACAACAAAGATGGAAATCAAAATTCTTTTAAAAAAAAAAAATCAATACAGTTACTACTCGCATGCTTCAGGTAAGTCAGGGACATCTGCACATGGAAGACTCCTATAATAATCGCGGAACGTGGATGGAATCCACTGCAACGATTTTTGTAAATCGTTGTATTAGAGTCTCGAAATAGGCTTTTGAGTTTCTCGAATAGGCGTCGGCGTGGGCACAGAAAATCCTCTCCGTTTATTTCGTATGAAACTAACTTCTTCAAAAGTTTCCTGATGAAAAGAGGTTTTGTAGAACATGAACCTATTTCATTTTTTCGGAATTGCATCCATACTATAGCAGAATATGGTGCAGACTCTCCCGCAATAGATTTTTTTCTGTGCACAAAAGGAGCTGATGATCCGTTGCAAAAGCCAGAAAAATCCATGAAATTATTTGTTTACTCTAGTTGTAATTTTTAGACTTTCGCGATTCGAACACATTGTTATTAAATCAAACGGGGCTTAATCGCGAGAAAAACATTAGTAATTTATTTACCTCGACGTTTCGACCAAGTTGCATTGGTCGTAGTCACGAGAAGACTGGAGAAATGCGGGTGGCAATGTCGGTGAGAGCGCGTAGTTTCGCCAACTACCCGCATTTCTCCAGTCTTCTCGTGACCACGACCAATGCAACTTGGCCGAACGTCGAGGTAAATGTTAAACTAAATGTTTTTCTCGCGATTAAGCCCCGTTTGATTTAATAACAATTTACTACTCTAATTTTTGAGTTTCACAACAGCTCTTTATAAACTGTTGCCAGTCCCAAGTAGTCACAATGGGAAACTCTTGGATTTTCTTCTTTTCTCTCTCTATAATTGAGTGGACTACATCCACTTCCATGTGAGTATAATAAATATTTGTGGTTTATTACCTCCACATTTTCTTTTTTAAACAATATCCACAAATAAGCCATCATTAAATAAATATTTTTATTCTGCCCAGCACAGTTGTCACTCCATACTGTTACTTCTTTTAATTTATTAAATAAATTTAACTCCGTATTAAAAATATGTCTATAAAGCCACGCCTTCGCCATATTCTCTTTTGGTATACCCTCTTCAGCACAGAACTCTATATACAAGGAATATAATTTGTCAATTTGTAGGTGGCTTCCAAGATACTGTCTTTTTGTTCTGTTTCGACTATAATGGCTCTCATATCTCGGTACCTTGCCAATGTGTTTTCGTACTGTTTCTTTAATTATCTCTGCTGTTTTATTAGGTGGTAGATGTCTTCCTCTTAAGGCACTGAGACACAAGACTGACACTTAAAGAGAATCTACTTGTAGTTTATCCGCAGAGCGTTTTACTCCAATATTTTTTTATAAACTAATGGGAAAATACTATTTATAACAACACCCTAATATGAGTAAAAACTAATATCACAGGAATCATAGAAGTCTAATATTCACAACAATGCACACCTACTTACTAACAAATTTCGACATTGAAAAAAGTATCTTAACACCAAGAAATAGAGATCAATGGTATACGACGTTTACAGGAGATACTATTGTTTACCTCTCTAAGAATATTAACTCCAATGAACAACATTAACTTCGCGCAAAGCTTAGAGGTAAATAATCTTATCGTCATTTGAGGTCCTATACCCATCAGACGTTAGTGGATTTAATGTCCTATACGATTGGATATTTCTTTTCATAGATGTTATAGGACTTAATGTCGTATACCATTATGTAGAACTGGTTCTTGCGATTTTGATGGTGCAAGAAACACATTTTCGAAAAAATTGGAGTTACTATTGTATACCTCCGAGGTACAGAATTGTTAGTCTTTCAAGCCAAGCGGCTGTACCGATTTCCATGAAATTTGGTATAGAAATAGGTTAGACCCTGGAATAAACACATAGTTTACTTTTATCCCGGAAGAAGTATAGTTCCCGTGGGATAATTGAGGTAGCGGGAATAACGTAATCCACGCGGGTGAAACCGCGAAGCGCTACTAGTGATATTCTGTAGTCGTGGGTTCAAGTCCCACTAGCAGCCGAATTTTTTCCTTCAAATATTTGAACTGTAGTGATTTATCTTTATAAAGGCCTCTCCCGTTTATTATTAAAGGAGGGTTATAAACCAGCTCAGCCTTTAAAACAAATCACTTGATTTATTCACAGCTTTAAGATACTGTAGTTCTGAGTTTATCGTTTTAATTTATATATTTATTTATTTTTACATGGAAGACCAACGGCCTTCTTTACAATATAACAACTTAATATTTAACAAAAGGCCAATTATAGGTCCTCACGGATAATGACATATTTTAAAATAATATCGTGAACCACAAGTAAAGTAATAAGTAATGCAAGCATTACTTTTACACGTATATGCATTATAGTACTAATAAAACCAGTTTACTCAAAGAACTCTCTGCTCAACAGCTGCCTGGCCGATAATTCATAATAATCATCTCAACTGATACCTCCATGCGTTCCCGAGATAAAGGGTCTTGACAGACGGACGGATGAACAACAAAGTGATCCTTTAAGGGTTCCTTTTGAGGTAGGGAACTCTAAATACTAAACAACAATAAAAAAGAACATGTATTTGTAAACAATTTAGATTACTACATTCCTAGCTCAGAGGCATGTTAGTCGAGCCTTAAACAGTGGACACAGCGAAGGGTTGCCACACTGAAATGATAATTACTCCGACATTAAGAGGTGCCGAGAGCACCGCCCGTCACTTGATTATTATTTCAGCACAGCCCTGACACGACAATTTTCATAAAGCTTTAATTACAGTAAGAGCGGAGAGGAAGCGAAAAACCTCTTCAAATATGCAGGGTTCATGTTTGTTTGAGTAAATAACACGAGAGTCAAATCAACAGCAACAGTCATAAACTATGCCACAGTACGGAAGCGTTACCGTGATATAGATTGCGCAACTTTCTACGTGACTATTCTCGCAACGGCTGTGATCGTAATATGTAATAGATATATATGTAGTACTTATACTCTTATAGAGCCTCATCATCACCTCAGCGATAAGATGTCCACGATAGGATGTCCACTGCTGGAGAGAATGGAGAGAAGCGTCTCACATTTATGATTTAGCCTGCGATCTTGGTCAGGTCACACAATACAATACAAATACTGTTTATCATCAGTACCAGAAATATATGTAATGAATAAAACTTAAAAAAAAAAACTAAAACAAACCTAAAACCTAAACTTTTAGGAGGCATTACAGATATTCAACGTCGATGGTGATCGCTCAAGACCCGGCGGTCCTGAACTGCTTGCTTAAATTAATTTAATAAATAATTAAATGATTTTTTTTTAAAACTTATCACAATTTATCAAACTTAGACAATAAAATACAATACAAAAACTCTTTATTACCAGTACCAAAAAAGAAATAAAATATGATACTTAAAGCTAAACTTAAATATTAATACTTGGTATAATATGATGCGATGATATGGTGCGGCCTTATTGCTTGTAGCGATTTTTTCCAGGCAAACTTTCGATGGATAGAAACGGAGAAAGGAGCAGACGGTATGTGTACTGCATCTGTTTGAGATATAGACCAAGTTTTTTAAAAATAAATTCTAGTATATAAATATATTTTATATGTACATTAAATTGATTTCGATACAGGTTTTTCTGGAATAATTTCTTGCCATTGGTTGGCATAGTTCAATTTAATATAGGTTTAAATAAAAATGATATGTTATTAAATATTAAGTGCCATTGCGAATTCTCTGTTTTACATACAACTACAGCACGAGATAGAGAAGAAGATTAAGATTACTAACTAAACATTAACATTAACTTTATGCAAGGAATGGCAGTCCAAGCTTTGAATTGACTTAGCTGTGTCATGTGAGGTATCGTGCGAAAGGGCTTCATTGGCACAAGCTTAAACATATTTCAAATTATTTTATGATGTATAGTTTTCGATTTAAGAAAAAGAATTTAAAAAATAAAACGTTTTATTTTTATTTATTTTTTATTTAATTAATAAATATTTTACAATGAAAGTGAAAAACATTACAAAAACGGGAAAATAATGATAAATATAGATACATACCTAACTAAAAAACCCTGAAACCTTCCCTTACTATTCGCCAAGAATAAGCCAAATTACTAACATAATCTTCTCAGAGGGAATTACTATAGCTCAACGTACAATAACAAGTTTAATAAAGTAATCCTTCACCTTCGTTATTTATGTAAGTATAAGTATACCAGAATATCAATTTTATACGTCTTATTATATACTTACCGAAAGATTGGATAAGGAATCAATGGTCAATCCCGTACATAAGCTATCTGGCTTTACAATTCAAGAGGGAAATGTTTCACAAAGCAACAAAATATACAGGTGACATCGGAATATTCCATAAACAGGCTGTAGGCAGTGGTTCCCAACCAGTGGTTCGCGGACCACTAGCGGTCTACCGGAGTCAAAATATGGTCCGCAAACGCTTTCATTATTGGCGGGCGATGCGTCGCCGGGCACCGTGCAAGAGTGCGGCTGACCAAACCAGGAAGAACTCATTGAAGTTCAAAATTATAGAAACTTAAAAGAAATATTTTGTACGTTGAACCCTGAAACTATTTTGAGGAGTTTCCTTCCTTCATCTTTGGGGAGTTTTTGTTAAAAAAATCAATACCAAGTAGGCTTTCTACTAAATTTTTTTTTTTTTTCTATTAGAATAATATTTTATATTATTGTAATACTTACTACTTAGTTTTAAATAAAGTTTATTTTAGGATCATATAAGTTTATTTTCTTGTACACTATGGTCCATTCTGGTATTAAATAAATCTAGGTGGTCCCCGGTAAATAACAGATTGGGAATCACTGCTGTGGAGGAATCTTTTCTGCGAAACTGGTGGAGGAAATGGAGCGAAGTAATGACGTCGGGAACCTTGAGACAAACTTGTAATGAGGTTAAAATGACGTGAACCTTCTTGATTACATATAATTATGTCACAAACGGCAAGAGTATAGTTTTAGTATTGAACATTACCTACTTTTACAGTCTGCCTGATGTATTTAAATTAAGTTTTATTTAAAATACAAAAATGTATTTTTATAATTGTAACTAGATATGTATTTCAACATAATAATCAATTTTTCATCAGTTCAATTTTTTGGTAAACATTTTTTTTAACACTTTTCAGTGACCTTTGCTATCCCCGTGAGTAGCAAAGGTCATCAATTGTTATTGTGAATGTGCACCGATGTCTTTACCTAGAACTATAATATCGTCAAAGAATGAGTAGCACTCTTCAGTTATTGGAGTGTAACTCAAAAACAGCTTGTCCGATTTTGATCAAATTTAAATGGGACCACCGCGGAAGTGTACTTTATCAAACAAAAACACCTGCCATTCCTGAATAAATTCTTTAAATACATAATCTAACCACCTAAATTTAACTTTAATAATAAAATAAAACAATCTACAGTCGCAGAATAAAACAACCAGTAAACACCCAACTTACATCCAACGTTGTCTTTATTGAGCCACAAACGCCCGAACGACCAACAGAAACTATTTGTACATAGCCGTAAAAGCAGGAGGTCACTACTGCTACAAACTCACCCCTGTCTTTTGCGTCGATCGAGGGACAAAGACAGTCGAAATTGACAATGTATGATTTGTTACGGGACTTCAGAATAAAACGCGCTGGGATGGTTTAAAAATACCAATCACCTTTAAACAAAGACAAAATTGTTGTCACTTTTGTCTGACTTATTTAACTGTGTCACTGTGTAGTCAGTCACTGAGCTAATATTTGTTTATCTCATACCAGACATTTATGCTTTAAAAATGAATTCTCCACTATCTGTGATTTTAAAATACAAAATATTACTACCCCTGAAAAATTTAATTCATATTGCTTGGTGACAGTGACAGTTGAATTTTATCTAAATTGATAACCTTTAACTTGAATCTTGAACGGATTCGATCGGATTTGATCAAGTACTTGCAATACCTGATTATTTGGCAGTTCGTAGTGCAGAATTTTTAATTAAAACATCTAACACCTGTAAAATAAAATCTAGAATTCAAAATCCAAAGAAAAATTATAGAAAACCAACAATCAACAACGTTGCATTTAGTGAGCAGCAAATGCCCAATGCGACGAAAATAAATTATTTTTAAAAGCAGGGTGAAGGCTAGAGGTTAGTAGACAGAGCAACAAATCTTATCCTGTCTTTTGCGTCGAACGGGAACAAAGGCAAAGGGAACTGCCATTGTATGATTTGCTGCGGGGTAAAGCTGCGCGCTCGGATGGTTTCAAAACACGAATCTTCTTCAATAGATTGAAAACAAATTTAGAGACTAAATTTATGTGTAAAGATGTTGGCTTTTTGCATAGATGCACATTACCTGATACATTTTAAGAAAAATATAAAATTAGCTATTTTTGTATTAAGTTCCTCGTTTTTATTACCACATACACCCTAAATTCATACGTTCTTCGCGTTCAAACGCGAACGCGGCCGAGAGTGCATGAACTCTGTAAAAAAGTATCTAGGAAAGTCACGAAATCGGTTGGAATTCACAAGTGAGTTAAACCGAAGCTAACACAAAAGTTCTAAAAAATTGATACATTATCTTTTCATATTCATCAAAGTAAATGTGGATAAATATTTATATGCGAAACGGTTTCCTATACATTAGTTGCATAAGTAATAAAATATACATAAAGTAACGATTTCAAGTCTCGACCCCCGGTAGTAACATAAACCAAGGTTGTCCAAATCTACCTACTCATAAATTGTCAGACAGGTGGGTTTAAGCACCGTCGACCAGTGTGATATTCGAGAAGCAATTTATATCTTTTCGAGAGATACTAGGCTTCAATCGCAAATGTAAGCGGTGAAGAGAAACCCGGACGTTTCCAGAAAAATCACTTTCTTCGTCATTCGTAAGAGTCTATAGTTTACGGAGGTCCCGTTCAGGGGTGACAGGGTTTAGTTATGCATGGCTCGGCGCCGGGGCCCAGACCTTTGTTAATTATGACAGTGGTAGGACTCCTCTGGAAATTGGATATTTACAACTAAATATATTATTTTATGCACACCTGCCGCCTTGATTTGGTAAGATCTTGAGGTTAAGTGGAACACAAAAGAGAAGATAAGAATAATCTCAATTATAATCAAAATAATATTAAAATATATCTGGTTCTATGAACTATACACAGAAAAGATTTCTTAAACATTTTGCTAGACTTCCCTCTGTCCCCGGTAGCTCAGGTAATGATGGCTCCGGTAGCGGACGGTGTAACGATGGAGCATGGGGGTGCTGTCTCCAACAAACGAACTCTGGCTTTTTTATTGTTGATTGAATATTATTTGTTAAACATGAGAGGTCCCCTTTGATGAAATCCACGCTCTGACCTTAAAATGTCCATATTCAGAGCCCCGAGAGCTTTCAACTTGAGCTATATAGTCGCTTTGCTTCGGTGGATAAGACCAACAACAGGTTTGTAGAAACTGTCTACACTGTGAGGTCTAAGTTCTTCAGACCCTGTCGTACAGATGTACCTCAAATACTCTCCAGTCATATTCTTGATGTCATGGCTAAACGACTTTTGTAGCAACTGCAATCATCCGATGATGCTGCGTCATATAGGTAGCTCAATAGACGAATATGGAAGTTCTTGCGACACGACATCGGTAACTTTAATACAAATCGTATTAAAGATACGATAGAACGAAGAATAAGCTCCAAGCTGTTTGCAAGAGACATGATGGCACTGTAGCGTTGACGAAAACAAGAGATCCTACGAGAGTTCGGGATGTTCTATTGACAGCTTAGGCAAATACCCACGAGCTAAGCTACCCCGACACTATACCGAAGATATGGTGTTGGAAAGGATTCAGCATCAACATCAACGGTGGCTACATCACTGACCTTCGGTTTCCCGACGATATTGTGGTCATGGCAGAATCTATGGAATACCCCAACACGATGGTCGAAGGCCTCAATCGACTTTCCCAAAGGGTGGTCCCTTAAAATGAACATGGAGAAGATGAAAATAATGTCAAATGCCCAATGTTACGCTCGCCCGAGTATTAATTTGGAACTTGATTCTCGAAATTGTTGACAATTACATCTACCTAGAACAAACAGTCTAATCAGGCAAGTGAGAAGTCCAACTTTGAGAAAGAGGCCAACCGCCCACTCTGCTCGTTCAGAAATCTCAGTGACATCTTCTCGTCCGAAATATCGTAAACCACATAGCTCGAAAAACTGCCGAGCCGTTGGGGTCGAATATTTGTGGAATGGAGACCGCGGACTGGCAAGCGCAGCATAGGGCGGCCTGACCGACAAGGTAGACAGAGGACCTGACTAAGTAAAGGCTTCCAACCGGTCCTTCGGTGGCTCAATGAACGTCCTATGGCTGAGATAATAATGATGATGACTCTCTAGTTAGGAGTAGTTTAATTAAAGTATCACCTATATCTCTAACATTTTTACTTTCGAAAACTGAATATTCAACAAACGAGAATGAGCGTATCAGTGGCGTAATAGCATGAATATCTTTCGTCGGATTCGTGATGTGTCGTCATGGTAGAAACAATTGAATAAAGCATCTTTCAACTGTTTTACGATGCGATTCGATTACGTTGATATTGATTCGTGCTCGGCCAGTCGAAATGTTTGCAAACTGTAACTGTCTAACAATCTAACTGATTGATTGAGCTAACTTTATTTGTGTACATTGTATGGCTCTAAATCGATCTATCAAGTTTCAATTTGTTCGTTTTGTTTTGTTTTATTCGAGGTATTTTTATCAGCGGTTGTTCTTTTGTTCTTTGTAGGTAGGTACTTACATTTCACCACACTATTCTTCAACTTAATATTTTTTTTGTTCAATCTGAGTATTAAGTATTATGTATTTAGATGCGAGGACGATAAAGAAAATACTATATATAACAAATATAATAATAATACTAATAACAAACAATTCATAAACAATGCAATAGTAAATCAAATGTAAGCATAATATACTTGGTATTCCGTTAAAATAACAATTGCATTTCGATTGCATTGTAATTAAATTGCGGTAGACATTAGATCTGTGTAGCCAATACAATTATGATTCAAGTAAGCATAATATACTTGGTATTCCGTTAAAATAACAATTGCATTTCGATTGCATTGTAATTAAATTGCGGTAGACATTAGATCTGTGTAGCCAATACAATTATGATTCAAGTAAGCATAATATACTTGGTATTCCGTTAAAATAACAATTGCATTTCTATTGCATTGTAATTAAATTGCGGTAGACATTAGATCTGTGTAGCCAATACAATTATGATTCAAGTAAATTAGCAAAACTAGCAATTCGTAACAATCTATAAGCAATGTGTTTAGTAGAATTGATACTTTGACCAAGATCAGAGGTTGAATGCTTCACAGGATGCTTCCAACCGTTTCTTGTGGAGATTGATCTGGTGGGGCTATGTCTAGCTGTGGACGCCCTATAGCTGAGATGATGATGATATGTATTTGGAGTTACTATTACTTATATGAAGACTCATCCGTTAAAACTGTAGACAGGCTCGACGGTGGTTCACTAGCGCCTTTATAAAGGTACATTTACATAAAATTTCCTACAATTTTTTTTCTTACAATCTAACCGGCCTTGTTATTTATAGAATATCGGCGGGAGAGCCTCGTCAAGCACAACTTTCACGTTAGACGCACTATTGATCTTACACGCTATTTCACTCCTTATATCATGTGTAAAGGCTATTGAATTGAAGGCTGATTTCAATTCAAATGACCTTGGTGCCGTGGTGGTACCGGCCTAGAATAGTACTCCCCCATCTCTTCCCGCGGGTGCCGTAAGAATCGGCTAAGGGATCACGTGCCAGAAGGTGGGCAACAGCGCCTTCCGAGGATCGGAAATCATACTGCGCTCGCCAACCCGCCTGCGAAGCGTGGCGAGAAGTGCCAAATCCCCCCTATATGGGGGAGGCATATGTCCAGCAGTGGATCTCCAATTGCTGAGAAGAAGAAGATGTGACGACTAACTTCTTGACAACAATCAATCAAAAGAATGTAATGATCCAACAGGTACCTTGTAAGTTTACGTGCTACACCTTAGACCGCGTATACAGCGGTCAAACGCAAGCTTATAACCTCAAAAAACAATATTCAAAGTACCGATATATGGAAATATGATAGGCCTTACTGGAAGGTCCTTACAATATTACATGTTTATATGAGGTAGATGACGCACAAGCGCGCGGAAACTGAGGTGGCAAAATTAAGTCAATTGTAGTAATTTTGATTACGACGCGTATTTCAAGCGCAAGTCTAAACATATAGCTATCCTTTTCTATATTATTTGTACCGTATCATCTGTCGCAGTAAGCATGTTTATGTCGTAAAGGAACAAAATCTGACCACCGCGCAGTATGAATATACGTCATCTTTAGTAAAACATCATTGTCAAGGAGTGATGTATGTGTCTTTTATGTCTGTCCTTTTTTCGCATAGGATGCAGCTCACATTATCCACATACATGACACCGAGACAAAAACTCAAGTCACGGGTTCGTAATGCCGTCAGGTTATGAAAGTATTACCTAATCCTAAGATTTTAGTCGTAAGTAAGAAGATTTATTTAAATCTTAAAGTAGATATAATTGTGAAATAGAATTGACTACCTTATAATGTAATTTGTAAACATTAAGTACTTACATAAAGTTTGCCACAGAATACTATATTTGACATTCGTTATATTAGTATCTTGTATTCTGTTACTACCCACATTATCATTTTTATTATAATCTTTTGTATTTTCTAACTGCCCACATTTATTAGAATCTAACACCCGCATCCGCACAATTCATAACCAATGGTAAGGGAATATGATTTTCCAGTATGGTGAACTTCTGGAAACAAGTACCTACTTAACTTCCAAGAATAAACTGAGCTTGTATGCTGCTAACTTGCGATGTGGAAATGTTACTTCCATGTACAAAACTTGCATGAAGTTAAACTGTTAAATTAACTTGTCCAAATTTCGCAAGAATTTCGTATTTGCGGATGATATAGTTCATTATGAGCTCGGCTGAAACGTGCTGTTTCATGTACGGTTAAACTTAACGTTAGCTTTTACTTTGGTTAGATATAAACGCATAAAGTTGGATAAAAAATTCGTTATTTTTTACCGGCTTAAAAAAGGAGGAGGTTCTCAATTCGACCGTATGTTATGTTTTTAATGTTTGTTACCTCAGAATTTTCAAGTGGATGAACCGATTTTGATGATTCTTTTTTAATTGAAAGCTGGTGATTCCCGTATGGTCTCATTTAAATTTTATTGCAATCGGTCGAGCGGTTTTTGAGTTACACTTCAAAAACTTAAAAGTGCTACGCATACGTCGATGACATTATAGTTGCGAGTGGAAAAATCGGTGAACACACATTTGACAATAATTGATCCCGTGAGTAGAAGCTAAGGTCACTGAAAAGGATGAAAAATTATTACCGACTTTTGAACAGTTGCTTTTGAACTATCATGGTACCGACTTCAATAAGTGATTTCACACTTTTGAGTATAAAAGTCGGTTCCACCACTTGACAGTCAAATTCGCAGGATCCTCGCAATTAATAAAAATATTTTATTTCATGAAATAGGTGGCTAACAAGCAAACGGGCCGTCTGATGGTAAGCGATTACCGTCGCTTAAGGATAGGTATCTCTAACACTGGAAGGCATTACAATATGTTGCCAATCCATTCAAGACTCTATAAACTCTCCTGTTGAAAAATCTTGATCGAAAAAAATCTCTATTGTACTCGGAAATAACGAGGGAGGAAGCTAGTTCCAAATGTAATATATATATATATATATATATATATATATATATATATATATATATATTACATTTATATATATATAAATATATATATATATATATATATATATAATATAATATATATACATAATAATTTAACATAACCACATTTAACATAAAAATAATAATAAGTTTATTTCAAGGCACATTTATGCTATGCATTTTGTCAGTAATTTGTATCCATCTCAGCAATAACTGTTTATTGCTAAGATGGATACAAATTACAAAAACATTTTATATTATTCTCTTTGTGATTTACTAAATATTCCCAGGTAAAAAGGAAGCTATTAAAAACATTAATTATAACGCAGGTGGCGTACCACAGCCTAATTTCATATTTGAAACAAGCCAGAGAAGAAGCAGAATATAAAACAATAGACAGCAGTGTTAAAATTGTCGTTTTATATTTACCAAGAGATTAATATTGTGTCTTACAAGTCACAACTGTTTAAAAATCCTAAGGAAGTGGCTATTATCAAAGAGTTATGAAGAAAATGAGCTGCTGATACAAATTGATGATAACATTAAAGTAGATAACTGATTTTCAATGCTTCAGCTTTCGTTAGATATAAAATATACAATATATATTCAGTATCAGAGAAGACACCGCGAAGGAGAGTTCTACGCTCTTGTCGCCGCTCGGACCTGAACCACTGAAGATGTCGACCGCAGTGATCGACGAAACGTCTAAAACACAAGTTTCATTTAGACCACGGCCAAACAGGCCGGAAGCAATACATACAACAAAATATACATAGTTATAGTAAGTACCACATTAAGTTACTCATTGTCACGCTTTTCTTGTAACGTTTATAATATATGTACTACAATCCGTGTTGTAATCTGATTTCCACAACACAGGGAATCCTAGTGTGGAGATCAGAGTTAATTATGAATAACTTTTGATAAGTCTTTATTAGTATTAGTACTAACATAATTTAATTTATATACATTATGGTTGAACTAAAATAAATAAATTGTAAATTCTAAGATAAATATTTATTTTAATACCTATATGCCTGCCCAATTGGTTGTTTTTGTTTGTGTGATCTGCTTGTGTGTGTTACCAATTAATAAACCAACCATGACGTATAAATTCTTTGGTCTCCAACTATCGACCTCATAAGCAAGATTAAAATTTCATTACATAATCTGGAAAAGGCTAGGAGAAAATGAGCTTTAGTACTCAATTGGAAATTGGGCATAGTAATGCCTCATTTATTATTGATCGGTTCATTGTACTTAATACTAATCCTTTTATGTGTGACTAGATTCGCGCATAAAGGGATTCGTCGCAGAACATAATTTACCAACATAGCTTGATGGCTATGTTGGTAAATTATGTTCTTCGACGAATCCCTGAATTTACGCCTTACTAGCTGCGCCCCGCGGTTTTACCCGCGTACTGATGATTGATGAAAACTAACCTAAAACTAAATTTCACATTTATAAAATAATAATAAGTATTAACTGTAGTTATCAATCCTGTCTAAAGTTTTATATAAGCGTTTAGTGCTTGCAAAACATAATACTTTAAGAATTGTATACTCTAGGACTTATTTACACTGGAAATGTACAATTAGAATAATTTAATGTTAAATAAAGTATTTTTGAATTAAAAAAAAAAAAAAATGATGATTGATGATGATGAAAAGTAGCCTATGTGTTATTCCGGGACCAGAAGTATCTCTACATACCAAATTTCAACTAAATCCATCCATCTATCCATCCATCCACTTCCAGATTTATAATATAGTGACACACATACAAATAAATTGGTGAGGATTTTTTTGAAATAATAAAATCCTTCCTCTTCATAATATCGGCGTTGCGATAACCGAACTCAAACGTCTTTATCAAATAAAACTACCAACAAACGAAAATGTTCCTTATTCGTAACACATTTAAGTTTAAATTTCAACAGCGTCTACTCTCGCTCTTCGATGACGTCACGGTCCTGACGCGAGTTTACATTTTTTCCCCATACAAAAGTGCTCAACGCCGCTAAAGAAGTGTTTAACCTCAAAAATGTTTAATTTGGTAGATTATTAAACAATAACGTGAGCTCATACGAAACTGAAATTACATATTACAGTTTCATTACAGTTTTCGGCAGGCTTCAGTAATTCATGGTGCATGGCGATGGTTAATTAATGACCTAACCCGCTCCGACTCGTCGAGCACAACTTTCAAATTGGATTGCACCTGCCGAAGCTTGCCGAATAGCTGAGTACACAACGAATTTTTTGTATATTCACTCATAAATATATTGCATTATGTTGTCTAGTAGTAGGTACCTAGAGTAAGAAAATATACTGTTTATATAAATAGATAGATAGATAACACTTTATTGCACAAAGGGGACATTACATAGATAAATTTAACATTTTTATAGTTAATTAAATTGTACAATCGGCGACCTTATCGCTAAAGAGCGATCTCTTCCAGGTAACCGTAGGCTAGATGGATACACTTGAATTTTGTTAATTAGGTAGTGTGCAGTGTTAACATAAAACTAAATGTATTAATATACTAATACATAAATAACATATGTTTAATAAACTAAACCATATTATAATACATAATGATAAACTAAATATAAAGGTTAGTTCGTTTAAATCAAACATCGTTAGTTCTTGAGAAAGTTGTGTCTTCTCAATGCCGCGCAAAATGATTAAGCGGGAAGTTGTGGAGAAAATTATTGTAAGGCAAGGTATTAAATGGCAACGAAGTTTTCGTGTATTCACTCAAAAATATATTGCATTATATTGTCTAGTAGTAGGTACCTAGAGTAAGAAAAAATACTGTTTATATAAATATAAAAGTTAGTTCGTTTAAATTAAATATCATTAGTTCTTGAGAAAGTTATGTTTTCTCAATGCCGCGCAAAGTTTAGTTATAGTATTTTTTGTGGAGTAGTTTGAGAAATAATCTTGGAGTACTTTGGGAATAAGCCTTTCTCACCAGTCCTTTACAGATAAATTATGTCTGAGATAGTTTACAGCCATGGATCCGCTTCCGTTTAAATGGAATGCTCCCAAATGACAGCTAAATGTAGGTAGATATTTATAGCGCTGCATAATGCTACTTCTGGTATCGTTACTTGGTATCGTTTCTAATTTATCCGGTTCTCTTATGATAGGATCCCATTCTTGACTTGTAACGTTTAAGGCATTTTTCGTAAATACAAAGTGACTTAACTTTGTATTTATACTCTTTAATTTACACTCCTTATGGCGCTGAGGGTCTACCCATGACAGCTAAATGTAGGTAGATATTTATAGCGCTGTGAAAGCTACTTCTGGTATCGATACTGTTTCTAATTTATCTGGTTCTGTTATGATATCGTAAATACAAAGTGACTTAACTTTGCATTTATATCTAAGTACTCTTTAATTTACACTCCTTATGGCGCTGAAGGTCGACCCATCAGCGCCTTAAGGATTAGGTGTATATATCTTTGGTACGCTTTGAAGCGTTGATAAATTATAGTTTGAGAGGTATCGTTATATTTGTCTTATTTGTAAGAATAGATATAATATGAACATGAAATAAATCTGTAATGGCGGTGTTATTGACTTAAATTAAATATCTTACTTTTTGTCTTTATATCTTTTCGTATCAGAAATATTTTTAAGCGGCAAACAGCAATTTAAATGCAATTTTTTATTAATATTTTCTTTTTTTTTACATACAGTTAGTTATTTTGTACATTTTATTTAAGATATACTCATTATATCATATCATATCTATTAAGTTAAATTAAAATGTTGGTAGAAATAAAAAAGTAATAAGAAACTAGTTTAAGAAGTAATTATATGGTTTATAGAAAAATGTTAAAATTAAACATTAGATACTTAATAATAATATGTTTGAACTTTACAATTTGGTTTCTAGATTTTCCAATTATTTGATAAGTTAGTTTAGAAATGTAAGCTTATAATAATTCGGTCGCCGTGGCGCAGTGGTCAGAGTCAGTGACTTGACTCCTGTGTCTCCGGGACCCTAGGTTTGAATCCCGGCAGGGGCAAACATTTGTGCGATGAGTAAAGGTGTTTATCCCGGGTCTTAGGTGTTTGTGTGTTGTGATTGTGTGTGTCCATGCCTCCCGCGACACAGGGAATCCTAGTGCGGGGGTCTGTGTGTATTATAATTTTTTTTTTAAATATATTCATATAGTCGCCATATATTCATTTGAATATTTTTACTTGTTGAAAGCAGATATTTGTTTAGTATTCACCAGGGTCCAATCGACTATCGCATCAATATTTCACCGGGTTTGATCTTCTCCATAGAGATTCTCCATCCCCAGCTTATTCACATCTCTATCTTCCACATTATACCCATATTTATTGATTCCAATCATTGATATTGTACTAACAAAACAATTCTTATCTACATCGATTAATACAAATGTGAAATACTACCGACATTGATATTAATTACTAAACACTAAGGAGTTGTAGGTATAGAACATACAACATTACTTAAGTATGTTACTGAAGAACATGTTTATAAATAAATAAATACAAATATATTTATTTGACATAACAATAGGATAACATTGGCTCCAAACTACTTAGTTTTCACTGTGTTTTAGAAGGCGAAGGCATCTCCCTTATCAAAGTATAGTTTGAGAGCACTTAGAATATAAATGTCGGTTTTTTAACTATTTTCTCAAATGAATGTAACAATATAAGAAAAAGGAATTGAGCCTATCACTAATTACAGAATAAAGAAAAAAGTTATGTTAAGTTCATCGCGACACTTGGCTTTAAACAGCTGTAACAACCATACATATACGCTTACAATTTTTCCTCTAAATCTATCCTATAATATACTATAGTAATCTATACTGCAATTTATTTATTTTAAAAAGGTACACTTACAGATAGCTGGCTACAAATTTGTCATTTTAAGATCACTGATTAAACATTATATTAAACCTGAAGTCCAATTACAACTCTATATTTGAAGCTATCGTTTATAGCAGTTCAAGTACGCGATGTGTGATAGTTCAATATGCTCCATTCCATCATCTAGTCCATCATAGTCTAAACAGACTATGATTAAAGCCACTCAGATGTTCATTAGCGCCTACCTACACTATAATATGTGGAGCTATATTTTGACAACAGCTTGTTACCAGGCGTTAAATCTTACTCTCTCTTGGAGCCGTGCGTGCGTACGGCGCGGGGCCGGCGGCGCGGGGCGCTGCGGCGCGCCGCTTCCGCTACTGTCCTGCTCTAACGCGCGTAAAATACCTAAACATTTGATATAAGAGAGCCTTAAAAAAACGTTTGGGTACTCACAGAAAATTCCTATTACATTCTTAATTTCAAAGTGAAATCCTTAATAAACATCTGGATGTTATCATTACATTATCTCTCCGCGTGCCTAGAGGAATTCTGACCAGAAACTGATTTTGGTAATTTGATTTCCTTGACCCTTACTTGGGAAGAGAAAATTTTAATTTAGTTCTCTCCTTGAGCTCGAAATATGAGAACATTGTATCAGATGCGACGAAAAAGAATCTATTAAAGTATATTTATCTATTAAAATATATTTTATGAGATTAGAGAGAGACAGAACAGGCAAAAGGCCCACAGGATGTTAAGTGGAACCTCTGCCTATAGACAGATACAATTCGTAATGAATTGCTACTGCGCGCGTCACCCTGAAACATATTTTTTTTTTTTTTTTAATTTATTTAAGGATCTTCAGACAGTACATAACAAAAATTTACAATTTAATGCGAAAAATATAAGTATAGGTAGTTGATGTACCAACAGCGAAGACCACAGATTAAAGTTGGTAAGGTGTGCCTGTCATTTCACCGGAAACCCATACCCTTCAAACCGGAACACAGTAATGCTAAAACTACTGCCTGGCGGTAGAAATAGATATGGTGGCACTACTTCCCCGGACGAACTCTCACATAGAGTGAAAGAAAGAAAGAAATCATTTATTCAGACAAGTAAAAAAAAAAACGGGTTGAATTGAGAACGTCCTCCTTTTTTTGAAGTCGGTTAAAAATTACAGCAACAATAGAAACATATTAGCCGGGTAGCGCTACTTCTCTTAAGTTTTTGAAGTGTTGAATCTAAGTCGATCATTGTGATACATATACGATAGATAATCACACTCAAATAGCTCATCTCGAAATACACCTACATTGATCTTGGTTCCGCATTTCATGGCAAAGGCATAATGTTAAACCAATCCTGTTCTTATCTAATCGCTTTTCTTCATTTTGAATTACAACCTTTTCTCCTTCTGCTAGTTTTTTAATATAGCTAACGCTTCACATGCGTTTGTACACACTAGCGGCCCTTAAAAAATAAAAAGTTATAAGCATCAATATTTTTTTTAAATTATAATATAGCCTCTGTCACCCTGGGATAGTGTAGCTTCCTAACGGTGAAAGAGTTTATCAAATCGGCTCAATAGTTTCGGAGCCTATTCAATGCAAATAAACAATTCGATCTTTCCTCTTTATAATATTAATATAGATTAATCACAGACCATCATAGTCATTGGAATTGACTATCGGATGATAAATTTAACTTATTTGATGTCAGGTTAGTCAAAATAATAAACTGAGATTTTTACTGTTTCTACGGGTATAACGTGACACGCGTAGTCGATATCACGATCGTCAATTGTTTCGGATTCTTCAGGAACCCTTCATCTTGAGTGCGGTGCGGTCGTCGTAACGTACGGGACGTTACGACGAACGCACCGCACTCAAGATCAAGGGCTCACACATGAGAAACAGTGTAAAGTAATAATGAGCGTAAGTTTTAATAATAAATTGATAGCTAAATAAAAAATCAAAAACAATTCAAGAATGTAAACTCTAAGGCTTTCACGGCCGGCGTTGCATGTTGTATGTATTGCTTTCGGGCTGTTTGGCCGTGGTCTATGTGAAACTTGTGCTCCAGACGTTTCGTCGATCACAGCGTAGAACTCTCCTTCGCGGCGTCTTCTCAATGAGAAGATGCCGCGAAGGAGAGTTCTACGCTCTTGTTGCCGCTCGGACCTGAACCACTGAAGATGTCGACCGCAGTGATCGACGAAACGTCTGGAACACAAGTTTCACATAGACCACGGCCAAACAGCCCTAAAGCAATACATACAACATACAATTCAAGAATGTTTCATATATATGTATTGGCTTAAATGGATCATCATCTTCTTTTTCTTCTTTCCTTATATGAGCAGAATGAATGATTGAAATGTTTTATTTGCGCAAAAAAAAAGCAGACTGTATCAATCATGAGCCAAGTGCTTACCTAGTGCGTACCTGCAATCGTCACTGAGAACTTTTCTCGGTCTTTCGCGCTAGCACGTTAGTTGCCTTTGTACCTATGTGCAGGTAAATTAATTATTTACGAAAACATGAGGCTTTTCGCGCCCGAATGAACTCAGCCCCGTTGGCGGTGGTATTTGCATGAAATTATAAGCAAAGTACGTCATTTACATGTTTCGGATTCGTATGGGAAACGTTGCAGTGTTTTAAATGGATAATGACATTTTTGATAGAAAATTCTCGTGGGTTTTGTACAGTATTATTTATATATTTTCCGACTTTACTTGCGCAGTCGAGTATTCTTTTGGTTCTCTATAGCAAAGGAAAAAAATGGTCGCTAATAAATTAGCAGATAAATTTTGTTCAATCAGAATTAACCTTCATGAACTGTTCTCACAAGCGCTATTTTTTAAAATTTATTAATAAGCTATAAAGACTCAAATTGTTTCTTTAGCGAATGAACAGCCTTAAAGAGGATTCAAGTGCTTGTCTGACTTACTATCACCTACAAGTTGAATATCTGTCAAAAAATTTCCGGTGGTCTCAGGCATGACATGTCTTGTCAGTAAATAAGTCTAGGGTAACTCGACATTTACCACATCGCCACCGAGCATCGTATGAGTTAACAGTCAAACGCTTTAGCAAATTATATAAGTACGTTAGGTTAAATACTATAAAACCAACCTCCACTTAATGTGAAAAATGTTTGTCATTTTTCATCAAAATCGGCTTAGTACTTCTCTATATCTTTATAGAAACGTACTAAAGCAATTTTGATGAAGTTTTATGAGACCAATCTGAATGCGTACCCTTCCAAATAAGAAATAATATTTCATCCCTTCTATTCGAAAAACAATGATTAGTTCGTCTATATGTGCGAGAAACTATATTCTCTTAGAGAGTTTTATAGAGGGCGGAAAAGAGTTTGATTTCTTTATCTAGATCTAGAAAAACAATTTTACTGGCCGGTTAGAAAAGTAGCGCGAAAATAAAAAACAAATAACGCAAACTATAAACAAGTCAAGAACAATCTCTGTCTCTAATAAAACCATGACAATAACATTTCAGAATTGCACAAATGTGTTAATTATTAATCTATTTTTTTAGTTATTATTTTAAGTACTTTGATTTTATCCAAGAATAATATTTACACTATTTACATGGTCTTATATCGGCTACTCTCTTATGATGACTTTCAATTCCGTATTATTACAAAAACGATGACACCTAATAAAAATGTAAAATGGTATTAAAATCATATGCGTAATTGTTAATCTTATGCTTACTACTGTTACCATGTTATTTGAAAACATTTGTGGCAAATAAACAGTTATTCATTCATTCAAAATTACAATTTACTAAAAGATGCCTTGTATCATAAAATAATAGAGCCCACTTTCATCGTCGGTGACAGGCTTACAAAAGACCTTAACAGAAACAAGTGACAGGTCCTATGTTGACTCAAGGGTTACACAGAGGAGGTGTCGACTCTATTCACGGCGTTAACTCCATTCTGTATCCCTAGTACCGATTTGTTATAAACCCATACTTCGAATAATAATGCTTTGATGTAACTATATGATGTGGGGTAAAAGAGGTCGCTATCTTGCTCTTTACAGTTAGAAACTACATATAATAAGGCGTTTTATTAAAATAAAAAAACTAGTTCTAAAATACATAATAGATGGCGTAATAGTCACAGAAATGTATCTGTTATTGTCAATTGAGAGAATAATTTAAGAAAAAGAAGACAATTGAGAGAAGCACGAGAATATTCTAGGATCGATAAACAAATCATAATTAACCATAAACACCTGAGTCACAGACTAGTAAGAGAAAATAGTTGCCATTGTCAGAATTAGTTCTGCCAGATAGCGCCATCTATTGGGTACTTTGTTCTTTTCTTTAGAAAACGCCTCATTATCGTATCTTCAGTGGATGGAATTATTATCTAAGAATTCTCTTATTATTGGAAGACGACAGAAATTGCCATTAATTAGCAAGATTTACATACACATTTAGACAATCCTTTATTGTTACGCCTTAAGTAAATACAATAGTTATTTACATTTACAGAAATTGTGGTGTAATGGGCTGCCTTATCACTAAAAGTGATCTCTAGAAGGAAACCTTTGCATGGAGAGGATGTAATGAAACGTCAAGATGGAGGTGTTAATAATATACAATATTTTACAAAATTCTATTACTTTTTTTTCATATTTTTATTTTTTTTATTTTCATTTATTAACATTCACACAAGGTCTAAAGGTCCCAAAAAACTATGTATACTAAGTTTTTAATAACAAGTACCTCATTCAATTACGATCGAGCTACTTAATGAAAATAAAAAGATAGTTGAGCATTAAAACTACCGAAGTCCTCCAATGCTATTAAACATAGCTCATGTGCATTCAGCTAATAACTTGCAAATCAAAGCAATTTATTCTCTACTTCTATTCACTCCACTTACCGAACTCCACTGCGAGTTTTCAATCTCATTAGACAAACCAAAAAAAATGTTTACCAAAAAATGGAACCGATTTCAACACTCAAAAGTATAAAATAACTTGTTGAAGTCGGTACCAGGATAGTTCAAAAGCAACTGATATCAAAATATTGCGCTCATGGTACCGTCTTCGAAAAGTTATTTTATACGTTTGAGTGTTGAAGCCGGTTCCATTTTTAGGTAAAATTTTTTTTTTCACACTTTAGTGACCTTTAGTCATTTCCTTCCTTCAGTTACTCATGGGATCAATTGTCATTGTGGTGTAGGTATGTTCACCGATGTCTTCACAAGCTACTATAATATCGTGTAGTATAAGCATGTATTTTTCAGTTTTCGACATGTAACTCAAAAAGCGCTCGTTCGATTTTGATGAATTTTAAATGGGAATGGAACACGGAATGCACCAGCTTTGAAATAAAAAAAGAACGATCAAAATCGGTTCACCCAGTCGGAAGTTACGCGGTAACAAACACAAATAAAAAATAATAATAAAAAAAACATATGGGTCGGTTTGAGAAGCTCCTCCTTTTTTGCAGTCGGTTAAAAACAAGCCATTTAGATGAAATAAGTTGTCGAAAATGCCTTTAGCCGTTCAGCAGCTATGTTTATTTGATTACCTACTTGGACATTATTTAGAGTGTAGGTAAAGTATAACATGTTGTTTCATCCGCGATTATTGAATTAAAATACTAATAACTAATTACAATACTACAGCTACCACAAAAACATTTGAGCAATCCACTAGCTATTGTCAGCCTGAAGATAACTCAAATGCTCTAACCTGCTAAAAGTTGGCAACGTGCCCAGAATGCTAGCAGCATTGCCACGTTGAATTGCAATGCTGATCCATGTAGCCAAAAATATGTGCCAGCATTTCGGTCACGCGTCACATCGATCAAACGCTCCGATGTTTTGAAAAATCCGATGAGCTCCCGGTCCCTACGGGCCCAATGTCTCGACCCCAAACGGTTTCTAATATGTACCACTACCTAGGTTAGCATATTTTCGCCGCTTCAGTTGCTCCGCCGAATAAACCGCGGTGCCAGCCCTAGCAATATGACGTGTCTCGGGAAGAGGTGACGGCGCCAAAAGTGTCAACGCATGTAGCGTCCCACACTAAAGGCCGCCCTAACTTCTTATCTGCGATTGTATGTGATAGTGTACGATATTACAGAAAGTATATTGCTTTTGATACGATGCAATCTCAAAATCGCAATTGGCAATTGCTTTCTTAGAGCTTTTTTAAATAAGTTCGTTTTCAGGCCCTTAGTACTTTCGGCAACTTAGTATCAACTGCGTCCAGTATATACCAAAGTCTTAAAACAATATTTCAGAATTTGAGATAATGAGAATTCGAAAACTCTAAAGAAACATCATTCGAACTTTATAAGAACTAATTAATGCTTACTGCATTGCAGCTCATATCCCTTAGGCACAGTATACCTTGTCGTTGTTACCAATTACTTGCTGGCACAAAACATCCTATGATTTCCAGACCTTGCCCTAGTATGCTGGTATATTTCGGTTTAGTTACATGCAGATATCAGTGGCATATAAATAACGGGATGCAGGCCTTTGGGGCCCACCATGGATGGATGCCAAAACTAATTTTTAACTCTTCCTGTGGCGGTCGATTTATGCAGTCGTGTGGGACAAACATTTTTTTGTTTCCTAGTTTAATCGTCGTGACTCCACAGCTGTAGGACATTTTTCTGGGTCCAATTCTCTCATTCATTAAGACAATCCATTCCTAAAAATGCAATAGTCGTTCAAATGTTGCCATAAATAAACTTGATATTCCTCTGAAATAACAATTGCAGACAATTGAAATGCGGTAGAAATTAGATCTGTGTAGCCATTACAATTATACTCCAAGTAGAATAACAAAACTAGAAAAAACGACGATTCATTGAAAATCTATGAGCAATGTGTTTTTAGTTACCACTCTTAGCTTAATACTTGTTTTACCATTTACTCCGTTGTGTAGCGCCGCGGGTATCCTTACGGTATTTTTATTTCTACATACAAATTTACAAGACTACAAACAACTAGATTAAGAAAATAAATAAGATGAACGATAGAACCTCCTTGGACGGGCTTTTGCTCATGTTTGTCTCACTTGAATAATAAAGAGAAAATGAGACGAAAGATGTAGTTCTATTATTCACCACGCGCATGAGGCGCCATTTGCAAATGCGCGCCATTTTCTTATTAGAAACGTCAAAGATTTTTGCGACTCCGTTCCAACTGATATTTATAAAAACAGAATAGCAATAATATGAGTGTAATGTCCTTTCAGTTTTTATTTTCCTTTTCTTTTTTAGTACTCCCCCATCTCTTCCCGCGGGTGCCGTAAGAGTCGGCTAAGGGATCACGTACCAGAAGGTGGGCAGCAGCGCCTTCTGAGGATGAGAAACCATACTGCGCTCGCCAACCCGCCTGCCAAGCGTGGCGAGTATTGGCAAATCCCCCCTATATGGGGGAGGCATATGTCCAGCAGTGGACTTCCTATGGCTGAGAAGAAGAAGAAGAAGAATGTCCTTTCTCGCAAATGTTTGAAAAACCTTATATGAAACAAGTACTGAAATTAGTATCTATTCACAAACTTATGACTAATATATACCTAAGCCCGAGACGAGCACCTACTCGTTTGCATAAACCAACTTATCGCACCTAAATAATGGCTAATATAAATATGGCCAATGTGACTATGTTTTTTATCGGTTAACCCAATTTTTGATCGTTCATCTTTTCCGCTCCGCATTTCATGTAGGTACAGTGTCAAATATAGTAATAGTCAAGTTTAATTTTGTTGCTTGGAACTTTCTTAAATATTACACATTACTTGTAACTATGATTTAACCTACGTATACTAGTCGTTTGGGAAAATTTCTCATTTGCGCTCTATGAAATAGTGACTAAATGTATCGAAACCGGTCAGGATTCCAACTAAAAATCCAGTGTTTATGTTTTGAATTTTCCGTAGTACGTTTATGCTTATGGTAAGCTTAGAAATATATAATATGGTTTTATTTCTTTTTAAAAATAAAGAATTATTTCAATGTAGAAAAATAATCTATCATAAGGATAGAAACATGTTTCCATTCAGGACCAATTAATTTTTACCAACCAGTATACGCCCATAGTTATTATATATTATATTGCCCGTTCGTGGAATGGTTTTTGAGTTACACTCAATTATAAAAGAAAGCGTTTATCAAAGGTATGTATGTGTTGCTTTTTAATAAAAGTATTCAATAGGATTTTAGATTGAATGCAGTCATGCTGAACAAACACAATATATTCCAAATACGGTTTACCACGCACCAAACAAAAGTGTATGCTCTGTTTTAGACTGCGTCTATACCTACTGAATGTAATTTCAATGATAAATTATGCAGATCATCGGGTTCCACTCACCATACAGTGCAGTGAACGATGCTTACCTGCTCCCATTAATTGAGGTGCAATATATATATAAGATAGAACGATTATATTTGCAACTTATCATAACTAATATTAGGTCCTTACATAATGACATTAGGGTTTTGAAGGGTTATGAAACCCATTTAAGCCACTTAGAACTCGAGCACATTGAGGAGTGCCCAGACCTGTCTGGACGCAGCCTTAGTCTATAGTAAGGAATTCGAAATTCAATTTCAATTCGAATTTAGTGGTTCATTTGTTTTGAGAAGATTTGTTCCCAGTGTCTCCGCGAAGAACTCAACGATACAGTCAAAGTTCAACATTCTAAATTAACTAGGTACTTCATGAAACCATTCAAAAATAGAATGCCACAAGTTTATTATTTTCGATGCTAAATAACCTAGTTACGATAAAGGTTTTTGCAAGTTAGCAAGTAAGGAAGCATGACTCGCTTCATCTTGGACGTGTCAGGAACATGACTGGCAGAAATGAACAAAGTGGCAAACTAGCTGATCATTTACTGTTCCGAGATTTAGGTTAAATAAATTACATAATGTGATTCTGACATTGAGAACTTGTTACTTTATAAGTCTTAAGAGTTTTATGCTTTATTGCATTAACAACATGCTAGGCGGAACTTAGGTTCAAATAATTTGAACGAAAGTTAAGTTTTTGTAAAAACGTAAGCATATTGTTAATGCAATAAACCATAAAACTCTTAGGATAAGGGTATGGTGCCTTCTTTTATACAATGTCAACTGTAATGTTGGTCTATTGGCAGTATTAAAAATGGTTCATATAATTAAAGGTAGATGGCGCTAAGAACAACATCCCCTCAGATGTTAAAGGAAGGGAAAAATTCGACGCTAGTCGTACTGGCTGTTATAGCTTAGTTGGACAAAGGAACAGGACGGTATTCTGTAGTCGTGGGTTCAAGTCCCACTAGCAGCCGAATTTTTTCCGTCAAATAATTTGAACGTATATAAGTCTTGTTTTTAGTCTTGTCTTCGGTTCTAGTTGTTTCAGTTTGTATTGGCATGTTAAATATTTTTTGGCGCATGCCATATATTTTGTATCCACAAATAGATTAAAACTTTTGGTAAGGTGTCGAATAAACCCAAGTGGGCGTCTTTGAAAGGACTGATCGATAGTCGACAGTCGACAGACAAACATAAACAGTCAAAAAACATATAATATGTTATATACATAATAATATTTTATCTATATATGTGTTCAACATTAAAAGTAATACTATGTGTTGAAAACACATTATTAAAATGCCGTTTTAAGACATATAATTTGATTCAACTCTTAAACCATATTGATTTTTAACTGTAAACGAAAAATTCGTAAGCATGTAACTGACTGAAAAAAATTATCTTGTTAATTGACTTAACTAAGAACATGCAATTGTCAAAAGATGAATAAATACATTGAATTGACAAACTGTACATGTATTTTTTTTAGTAATTAAATTTTCCAGACTTCAATTATATATTTCTATTGCATCTTATACTAATAAGTAAGCGGATTCATTCTTTGTATAGTGCGTACAGTTGCGAGTGGAAATCATTGCCTAAATTTAAGTTTTCGCATCGATACAATATGAGTAATCTTTAGAGTGAATAGATATCTTCTAAGCAAGCGTAATCCATTGTAGAATCGTCATCGAACACCTATCTATTATGTATATGTATGGTTTGCGTGTTTTGGGCGTTTTACAACACGTGCTGAGATTTATTAGTTAAATGGGCATCGTATCGAAATCAATGATATTATTTATGTTTATATGAGGTAGATGTCGCACAAGCGCGCGGAAACTGAGGCGGAAAAATTAAGTCAATTGTAGTAATTTTGACCACGACGCGTATTTCAAGCGCAAGTCTAAACATATAGCTATCCTTTTCTATATTACTTGTACCGTATTATCTGTCGCAGTAAGCATGTTTGTGTCGTAAAGGAACAAAATCTGAGCACCGCGCAGTATGAATATACGTCATCTTTAGTTAAACATCATTGACTGAAATACTCTAATAAAAACGTAAGTGAAGACGTTTAATAAATATAATTAATAATTTGTCAAACTCCCAGGAATTTTCAATCCAAAACTTCTACTTTTCGTCCATATAGTCTAATGAAATAATAAAATGTATTATAATACAGTATACTGTAAAAACGTGAAGTTTATTTCGTTTTATTTTTCAAAGAGACAAGCGCAATCACAAAAATAGGCCATCGGGCTTTACAATTCACGAGGGAAATGTTTCACAAAGTAACAAAAGATACAGGTGACATCGGCATATTCTGTTAACAGACTTTAGCATGAATTTTGTGTGAAAATAATAAAGTAAATGGAGCTTAGGAAATTACCTTCAACTAAGATTTGTTTTGTAATGAGGCACAACTTGCTTCCTTTGTGCCTTAATGTGTATGATATAAAGACTTATTTTTATTAGAGATATTATTATATGTAAACTCTAAGGCTTTCACGGCCGGCGTTGCATGTTGTATGTATTGCTTCCGGGCTGTTTGGCCGTGGTCTATGTGAAACTTGTGTTCCAGACGTTTCGTCGATCACTGCGGTCGACATCTTCAGTGGTTCAGGTCCGAGCGGCGACAAGAGCGTAGAACTCTCCTTCGCGGCGTCTTCTATGATACTCATCAGTATCAGAGAAGACGTACCACTGGAATGATACGTCCCCTCTCTAATTTACTTTTTCTCTTCTTTCTTTTGTTGTGTTTCTTGTTTAAATATAAGTATATTTTTTATTATTATTTACATAGGTTTATAAACGTTAATGTTGTCCTGAAGTTCGTGAGGTCGTGTCTATGGGCACCGACTGAAAATCAGTGACTGAGGCTTTTGCCTTAGTTTTATGCTGAGTCGGGGCCCATATTCATGACACTCACAACATCATTATTATTCTGTTCTGTATTGTTTTTGTATGTATCTCTTGTGTAATGTGTGTTGTGAGTGTCTTGAATAAATGTGGTTTCTTTCTTTCTTTCTTTACCATATTTTCGCTCTTTACTATTACCCTTATTTTTTAATTTTTTTTTCCATTGGAAACCTTACAGCCTAATAATGAAATCTATGTACAAACAACTTAGATTTGACTTAATGCCGAACCATAGATACAAAAAATTAAAAAAATCATCTTACACATGGTTAACTTTTTTTTAAAATAGCGAATATTATTTAATTTATTGTAAATTTTTGTTTTTATTCGATAGTATAGAAATCGCGCACTCCTTTCATTTCCACATTAATCGTCAATAGTTTAAAATTAAATTTTGTTTGCAATTATAACTTAAATTTAATTCAAATACACTTTACACTACAGTACAGGTACCTTATTTAAATGACATGGAACTAATTTGTTTTGAATGATGCAACTTTCCACAAATTTATTTATTTTGGCGGCTAGTGGTAATGTGCCTGTTTAAAAGCTTTAAAACACTATCGAAATAAAACAAGTCAAGGATAAAAAGGGTCAAATCCTAATAGAAACTATTTGAAAGACGACTGTCATGGCTTCAATCAAATTCTTTACTTGATCTAGCCAGCGGCCTGCGCTTGCGTTGGTACATCGAACGGTGAGCAATAACGTAATAGGTAAAATAACGTCATAGGTAAAATGACGTAATAGGTAAAACAACGTAATAGGTAAAAGGGGGACTTACAGGTTCATCTCTCGGCCACGGCATCTATTCTCCATTCAGTGATGATGGCAACAAATTGGTCGAGTGCGGTATTGTTATTAGCGCGGCGCGTCACAGTATCACCATGATGATCGCGGATTCTTTTTCTTCTTTCTTCCCGACGGTCAGGCGGTCTGTTTGCAACTTTGTATGCGACTTATCGTAAGAGACTTTACTTCGTATGCGACTCGTCGTAAGACTCTTCGTATGCGACACGTCGTAAGACTCTTCGTATGCGACTTGCCGGAAAGAAAGAAAGCGGGATGCGGGGGGGAACGTCTTACTCTGCTTGTCATTCACGTACCAGCAGAAAAATGTGCTAACGGATAAATACCTCATTTCGAATCATAGCCGCTAGGTGGCGTCAACAACGACATAAGCAAAATGTATTAAACACCAGAAAGAACTTAACTTGTATCTTTCCACAAAAGTACAGAATTTAAGTCACAAATTGGCGCGTGTTTTCCATTGATCTCAAACCGAATGTCGATGAAGGTTGACAGGCTTTAGTTATGCATGGATCCGCGGCAGGTTCGAGACCTATGTTAAAGGAAACATGTTTCGCTACATATATATGTAAGATTGTAATAAAAAATATACATTAATCCTTTCGGTCTCAGTAGACGTTGATTGACCAGCTGTTACAGGGACAAACAGACTTTTTATCTGATCATATTTAGTGTATTATATACACTATACACGTGCATTACCTCAAAAGTAAATAAAACTCTGGAGTTCAATGGCAAAATTAACAGCCGGATTTTGAATCACAACTCATGGACCCATTCAAACATACAATGCATACAATATACTTATAAAAAATATTTAGTGTCTATACACGTGCATTACCTCAAAAGTAAATAAAACTCTGGAGTTCGATGGCAAAATTAACAGCCTGATTTTGAATCACAACTCATGGACCCATTCAAACATACAATGCATACAATATACTTATAAAAAATATTTAGTGTCTATACACGTGCATTACCTCAAAAGTAAATAAAACTCTGGAGTTCGATGGCAAAATTAACAGCCGGATTTTGAATCACAACTCATGGACCCATTAAACATACAATGCATACAATATACTTATAAAAAATATTTAGTGTCTATACACGTGCATTACCGCAAAAGTAAATAAAACTTTGGAGTTCGATGGCAAAATTAACAGCCGGATTTTGAATCACAACTAATGGACCCATTCAAACATACAATGGATACAATATACTTATAAAAAATAAAAATGATATCTTTTAGGGATATATTCGATTTATGAAGCACACTCAGAATAAATATTTATACTTAAGTGCAATGATATTATATGTTTATATGAGGTCATTTTTTTATGTTTGTTTAGTCTAAGTTATATACAATTTTATTTAGTCTAGCGAAACCAGCTGACAGTCTGGATTAAATCTACATACGTCAGACTAGCAAAAAATGAAACAGAAGTCCAGTAATGCCTTTTGAAATTGTTTAGTCCTTTTTACAACTTTTCATAGTTGAAGTCACCGCATAGCTCGAAGATATCTCTGTGTAGTGAATCTGTTTAGTATTCCGTAAACATCGTTCTGAAATGTCGCTTCTGACTAAGCTATAGGTAACTAAGGTGCATTTGCAATATCCAGATATCGTTGGTAAGCTTTTTACACATACAAAAATGGATCAGGTTGCCATAGAAACGACCTTTCAGGTTGGTAATTGACCAAAAAAGATTGAAACGCTTACAGCGGAGTTTGTTTATTTGATATCAGCCGATCAACTCTGTGATACAGTTCACTAAGCAGTCACAACTTGTATGGGAGCCGGTTGGAGAGTTTTTTTTTTACATATTATAAGTTTGCGTTTGACAACTGTCTCACCTGATGTTAAGTGATGACGTTGTCTAGGATTTAGCACGCAAACCTAGAAGGTACCTATTCACTCGCGACTTGAAGACTCCAGGATTGTACATATCGGGAAACACAGACTCGGGCAACGAGTTCCATTCCTTGGCAGTACGCATTAAGAAAGTGGAAGCATAACGCTTCGTGCGTATAGGTGGTATATCTACCATATAGCGATGGCGAATTGCCGTACGTCGAGTCGACCGATGATAGAAAGGGGATGGTGGAATCAGATTGTGTAATTCCAGTGCACATTCTCCGAAATGCACCCGATAGAAAACCGATAGGCTTGCTACTCTACGCCGGTGTTCAAGGCTCTGAAGCCTACGTTCGACCAAAGAGTTACTGCCGATGATTCTTTGTTCGAGTTGGAGACATTACGCTGGCTTTCAGCTGCAGTGGCAAGCTTGGTGAATTACAACAGTCCATTATCTGACATTAAAACCCGGATCTTAGCTGTGAGAACAGGATGGGATGATTATGCTAAATGATAAAAATCTGTACCTACATACAAGAATTACATTTGTGCTAGGTTTAGTACTGTAGGTATACCAGTGGACCAACGCCAAGCAGATATTGAAATATTACATTCGTGTACCGCATGCATTTTATTTTTAACCGACTTGAAAAAAAGGAGGAGGTTCTCGATTCGAAACATGACACAAACTTTTTGTTACAAATTATTCGTGCTCAGCCACAGATCACAACTTGCAGAAATAAATTATTTTTTACTGTATGCCTTACAGCATATTATTTCAGGGACAGGTCCGGAAATTAACCCCATGAGAACGTCACGTACAAGGATTTTAAATTGAACTTCAATCTGGAAGGGACCTGTTTTATATTTTTGTTTTTAAATAAGTTTAGTAACAACACATAGTGTGTTCAGGCAGCAGTCCTTGAGAGCCAGTGAGCATTCTAGATCTAGCGTGATAACACCTTCGACTACATCGTCACTGACCATCAAGTGAGATAGTGGTCAAACGCTAGAGCTATTCATTCATTCATTTATTCATCTCAGCCATAGGACGTCCACTGCTGGACATAGGCTTCCCCCATTGATTTTCAGAAGGACCGGTTGAAAGCGGCCAGCATCCAGCCCTTGCCTGCGATCGTAGTTTGTCGTCTGGTCGTCTGTCCACCTGGTCGGTGGCCGTCCTATGCTGAGCTTGCCAGTCCGTGGTCTCCATTCGAGAACCTTTGGGCCCCAACGGCCATCGGTTCTTCGAACTATATGCCCTGTCCACTCCCACTTCAACTTGCTAATCCGCTGGGCTATATCGGTGACTTTTGTTCTTCGCTAGATCTATACAGTATAAAAAAAACATACATTGCAGACATACGGCTGACATTATGATGTATATAGGCGATGCCTATGTCCAGCAGTGGACATCTTATGGCTGATATGATAATGCCCATATATGCAAGTCATCTACAACAGCATCGCGTTTTCTTGGCAACGATTCAACTAAACCTAATTCTACCCTGCGGCAGCTCCCTGAGAACTACAATCGACGCAAACGAGCCCAGAAACGTACTTTTGCACAAGTTTTAAGCATTTTCAGAAAATTGTTACACAATTTTAAAACCGATAGCTGACTGGGATTTATCTATATATATAAAAATTAAACCCGTTTTCCGTTGTCACGACATAACATGAAAACGGCTTGACCGATTTAGATAAAATTTGGTATAAAGATACATGGGACTTTGGAGAAGGACATAGGCTACTTTTTGTCCTGGAAGAAGTATGGTTCCCGTGGGATAACTGAGTCAGCGGGAAAAACGTAGTGCACGCGGGTGAAACCGCGGGGCGCAGCTATAGACTATAAAAATTAAAATGGAAATATTTTCTATTGCCTTATAATTTATTTTATTCCTATAATCGTAATCTATAACCACACTACATAACAATATCTACATAATAATAAGTAAATCTTTTTTAAATTAAATAGGTGGCTTTAATAATGTAACTATTCATATTCACTCCTGTTTATTCTATCTTCCGATACTGTCCATCAAAGTTTGTCTGGTAGAGATCGCTACAAGAGATGAGACATGTGCACCATAGTGTTGAAAATTAAGTTTAAATTACTTTTAAGTTTTTGCACTGATTTACTATAGCGTTCTTGTATTGTATTGTGGCAAACGATCAGACGGGCCGCCTGATAGTAAGTGATCACCGTCGCATAAGAAATGGCGATTAGAGATTACTCAAAAATTTACTGCTGTTTGCCTCTACCGGCATTTACAGCTTCACCGAAGAGGGGGGGGGGGGGGGGGGGGGGATGATTGATGGTGCCCAGCCCGAGTATTACTCAAAAATAATTGACATTACACCTTTTTAGGAACGTTGACAACGCAACAACAACTGACATCTTTGTTAGGAAATCTATTGTTGCCCTGAATAATGTCACACCCGAAAATGTCCCCATTTCATGTCTCCTCTATCTATTCCTAGATAGTGTGGCATTAAATTGAAATTTGTATACCTACATTTGAATTAAACTGTTGCAGGCATTATTTGCATAGACAGCATAATATAAATTTTATCTCATGTAGTCCGATTGAGTCGTTTTACGAAACTCGAAAGCGTCGGTGCTTTGCATGTTACGCCTGGCAATTTAAACTTAATAGAAATGGCAAGCTTGAGCTAGAGTGCATAGATTGGGTTCTGTCTACAAGATTTAACGATTTTGCCTGCAGTCTAATTTTTTTTTTTTTTTTTCTTGTTACCTAAGTTTGTTACATGCTGCCTGGGTTTTGCAGTGCTTTCTATTATACATTAGTAACAATTTTGTGGAATTATTGATGAAAATTACAATCGGAGAAATAATATCACGTACCAGGAGATGGGCAGCAGCGCCTTCTGAGGATAGGAAACCATACTGCGCTCGCCAACCCGCCTGCCAAGCGTGGCGAGTATTGGTAATTCCCCCCTATATGGGGAGGCATATGTCCAGCAGTGGACATCCTATGGCTGCGATGAATGAATGAAAAAAGTGGTGAGCGTGGTGGTGGTGATTCTGACAACATCTATCATTTATTATAGGTTTGTAACCTGCCTTAAATTTGTTTTTTTTTTGTTTACCAATTGCGTTTTTAACATGTCTTTTAGAAATTCACGTCAATATTTAAAGCCATATTTATAACACCCAAAACGCAGTTGTTAACAAATTCAAATTCAATATTCTAATTCAAAATATTTTCATCAAAACTTTGGGTACAAAGATTTACATTTATAAGTGGTACAATCATAAGATCTAAAATATATGATCACTAAAGTTATCTCATAGTGTGAGCTCCTGTTCCCGTAATAGTCATGACTGAATTACCGGATACAAGACCTTCACTAAAGTCAGTGATTTTATTTTTTATTAATTTATTTCTGTACCATGTATAGACCACATAAAATAAATTGGAAATGGTGAGCTAAATTATAATGCGTGCATGCGTGTGTGTGTGTGTGTATGTGTGGGTGTGTGTGTGTGTGTAGACATAGACATAGACACACATTTATTTGACGCATTGGCACATATACAGTTACAATACACTAACAATAAGAAAAACGAGCAAGGGAAATTAAAATAATATAGTTCATCATGTGAAGAGTCTAAGACGTGAAGTATACATATACATAATATGAATGAAAAATGGTATGTATATATTTGTATGCCGTGTTCGTATGAAGCATTAACAGCTTAGTGTTCATTACAAAACAGATACATAGTATCATGCTTATCAGATCAACTGTGTTCATGTTCTCTTTGCATCTTTTGGCACCTTAATTCGAGACCGGTAGGGGGAGTTGTCACCGTTGAAGAGGAGGTCAGCAACACTTGGCTTTGGATATATGCATGCACGTGCATAAGATTTTATGGATATATTAGGTACCAAAAACAAAGGCAGAAGTGCCTTACAAATTGTAAGTAACCTTCACTTTTATAATATTAGTAGGATTGTAAGTTAAAATCCTACTTCCTACTTAATATTATAAAGGCGAAAGTTTGTGTGCATGTGTGTATATTTGTTACTTCTTCACGCTCAAACGGCTACACCGATTTCGATGAAATTTAGTATGTAGATACTTCAGTTCCCGGAATAACACATAGGCTACTTTTCATCATCATCATTATCAGCACGCGGGTAAAGCCGCGGGTGCACCTAGTTCTGTATAAAACTCAGTAGTCTCAATACGTTTGGAGATTTTATTTTCACGGCTGCAGAATCCTAAGAACACCGACACTAGTATCTATGTGGACGTGAACCAGAATCTCTTATAAATATTAGATCCAGTTGCCGCGGGATATTTGCCTCTGCTGGCTTGGAGCACCTCGGGGCAATAACGTCCTTCTTGACGGCATTTCTACGGCAAATACAACTTTTATTTCAATAGCCGCGCCTAAAGCGCTATAGACACGTCTTATGACTAACATAGTATTTTATTGTTGATTAACACAGCCCACCACACTTACAAGTATAATATTTTGCAAGTTATTATTGCTTATTTGTATCTACATACAGTTTTATTTTATCATACTCCTTATAGCAAGGAAATCCCATCCCACTATAATTGATTTATTTTATTTTCATAGGAAAACTTACAGCCTAAAATTAAGTCTATGTACATACAACTTAGGTTTGACTGGGCCAATTACAAGTTTTCGCCTTTAAAGTATTATGTTATGTTATTATAATATTATAAATGTCAAAGTTTGAATGGATAGATAGATGTTTGTTACCCAATCACGCCAGAACGCTGAACTGATCTAGATGAAAATTGACACAGATATACATTATAGTCTGGAATATAGTCTGGGATAAAATGTAGCCTATGTGGCTACATTTTATCCGGGTAAAATTATGGTTCCCGTGGAATAATTGATGTAGCGGGAGAACCCGTAATCAACGCGGGTGAAACCGCGGGGTGCTGCTAGTCATTTATATTAGGACCACATATAGAAAGTAGTAGTGTGATGGTAGATAATCACCGTGCTTGCCTTTAGGCCTACAGTAACTATATTTACCCTAAGGCCTACATTAACTGTTGGCCTAAAAGCTGACCAGTACTGCAACTGCTGCTATTTGTGAGTATAGATATCTGTATTTCCAGCAGGAGGGGCATTTAAAAAAATATATTTATTTATTATTTATTTTCCATTCGTTTTTGGTTTATTGGTAGCGTCTGCTCAACTAGGTGATTCTCAATTAAAATTTATTATATTTTTATAAGGCCGTGGGGTACCGGTTTAGAATAGTACCCCCCCATGTCTTCCCGTGGGTGTCGTAAGAGTCGACTAACGGATCACGTACCAGAAGGATGGGCAGCAGCGCCTTCTGAGACTCACATTGTGTACTGCGCTCGCCAACCCGCCTGCCAAGCGTGGCGAGTATTGGCAAACCCCCCCTTAATGATAAGACAATATAAATCAATGGGGGAGGCCTATGTTCAGCAGTGGACGTCCTATGGCTGAGATGGTGGTGGATATTTTTATTGAAATAGATTGAGCTACGTTCAAGCACCCGAATTATAGTAGCCCATTCATTCTGGATTATATTTATTTATGTGTTATGTCAAGTTGCACTACTGGGGATGAAAAAAATATCATGTCTAGGGAAAAATCCCTTGATTAGGTATATGTATTATAATATCAGAATGATTAAGCTGCACGTGGATCTGCAGAAATATAATTAAAACTAAAACTAACTACATAAAGTGAAAATTTTAAAAACGATTATTTAAAAAATCAAAAAACCCGACTGCGTCAATATCTGCCATCTTTATTAAATGAATTGAACAACTGAAAAGGTAGAAACAAGATTTTAATTTCCATTTTGGTTTTGAATGATCTTAGTTGACAGTGTTCACAAACACAGTCGGAGGCATTACACGCTCACAGCTCACTTGTTATCATTTTGTTGGTGATATAGGTAGAGCAACAAAATCTAGGAGTGAGCAGATAATGCCTCCGACTGCGTTTGTGAACACTGTCAACTAAAACAAAACATAACCCTCCTTCTTTCGCAGTCGGGTAAAAATACACTTTAAATACCGAAAATTCCCGTGATTCCATGATTTGATACAGAGCTGTAAATAATACGTTAATATACAACTTTTCTAAAGTTTTGTGTTATTCATTTTTCGCCAGTTCATTAATCATCCTACTAATATCATAAAGGCGAAAGTTTGTTTAAATGTGTGTATTTTTGTTACTTACTAACTTAATGCTTTGACTTACTACCTTCACGCTCAAACGGCTATACTGATTTCGATGAAATTTGGTAGTTAGATAGTTTAGACCCTGGATTATATATATATAGGCTACTTTTCAGCGCGAAAATTATTGCTGTTCCCTTTGCGCTCAAAGAGCAGTACCGATTTCGATAAAATTTCTTATGGAGATAGTTGACTCTGGAATAAAAAAAAAACAAAAGTATAGTTTCCGTGGGATATTTGAGGTAGCGGGAAAACCATAATCCACGCGGGTGAATCCGCGGGGCGCTACTAGTTAGGTACTACTAACTCGTTGCCCGAGTCTGTGTTTCCGGATATATACAATCCTGGAGTCTTCAATTTGCGAGTGAATAGGTACCTTCTAGGTTTGAGTGCTAAACCCTTAACATCAGGGGAGACAGTTGACAAACGCAAACTTATAAGTAAAAAAAAAATGCTACATTTCAAAGCATTACTATAAATAACGTTACAGGCCAGAATATACCAATGATAGTGACATACACTTACAAATGCCAAGGTTAATTCTACTCTAGTCCCACTAATATTATAAGGCCAAACGTTTGTATGTGTGTACCTATGTTTGTTACTTCTTCACGGGCAAAAGGCTGCACCGATTTAGATTTCAATTTCGTATGCTCCATACGAGTTTAGACTCTAAATTAACACATATGCTACTTTACATCCCGAAAAAATTGTTCATAAGAAAATAATTCCAAAATTTCTGCTACTGCTTCACGCTCAAACGGCTGTACTGATTTTGATGAAATTTGGTATGAAGATGGGTACCCTGGAATAACATACCTAAGGATTTTATCCCAGAAAAAGTATACTGGGGTAGCCGGAACACCATAATCCACGCGGGTGAAACCGCGTGGCTCTACTAGTACATAATATTATAAACTTTCACGCTCAAACAGCTGGACGGCTGTGGATGAAATTTCGTATGTAGATACTTCAGCTTAATAACAGATAAGCTACTTTTCATCATCATCATCAATCATCACCACACGGGTGAAACCGCGGGGCGCAGCTAGTACCTGTATAATTCAAACTTTCAAGATTATTTCGTAAGCTAATCTCATATAAGAAATCTTAACAAAGGCCTGCCTCACGGCTACGTTTGGTATTACATTTTAAATTTTCAATGCATCAAAAGCGTCAAGGCAGCCGTAGGCGCCGGCAAGCAGAAAGTTCCTTCCAGTGAAGTGGGACGTTTGTTGCCTTTGTATGTGTAGATAAATTAATTATTAACGAAAACATGAGGCTTTTCGCGCCCAAATGAACTGAGCCCGGAAGGCGGTGATATTTGCATGAAAATTATAAGGAAAGTACGCCATTTACATGTTTCAGATGGGGAAAGGGCGAGTTTCAGGATTATTTTAGACGGGTCATGACATTCATCTGTTATTCATACAAATTTGTTTCTTTGTGAGTTTGGTGACATCGAACACAAGGATATTTGTTAGAGTGGCTTCCCACAGTGCGTAATTGTGCGGATCTATAACCCACGGCCGATGACCACGGACGGCAACGCACCGCAGACAAGGCTCTTCCTACGGTCCGTGTTGGTGCGTGCCGGTCTGTGTAGATCTTTAGATTTATCTCCATTTCAAAGTGCAAAGTGAAAGAGAAGGTATCGTTGCAGCAGCTGCGGTTGTGGTATCAATTAGTCATTACCATACTATACTATCAAGTAAATGAACAAGTGTTGTTGCCGCCGTCTGTGCTAACATGGAGGCGCTCGGAGCGCGTCGCACGAGCTCGCACCGCACCTTTGAAGTTACCGACTCGCGACGGATACACGCAACGGACGCACCGCCGAAGACGTGCCTGTGCTACCACGGACGACAGAATTCCTACGGTGCGTCGGTGCGAGCTGGTCCGCGTCCGTCCGCGATATCGCGGATCGTGGGAAGCCGCTTTAGTGTTAAAAGCCTGCATTATCCACCACATTCGATGTATTGTTACGAATTGACTGATTAGGAAAACTTGAACTGATCAGTCTAATAATCTATAGGTACCTACCTACCTACTTGGTAATATTTCGCATAAAGCAAATACAAGAAAAAAAAATATTTTAAGAAAAACGTTTAAAAGTAAATCGTCGAAGAGCACTAAATCGTCTATTTCAGCGCAACACTTCTAAGTAGACATTAATGGCATATCCATGTGGTCAAACGTCTGCCTATCAAATGTTTAAAAGAATCTTATCGTCAATATGCTTTCTGCTCTCTTACTTTGGTTTCTAAATATGAGTAGGTCTTTCTTCTTCTTCTTGTCCCTATCTCACACTAGACGGTGTTGGCACAGCATGTTTCTTCCTTCCATTCTCTTCTATCATTAGTCATCTCAATGGTCACACCTTTCATAAACATATCATTCTTCACACAGTCCATACATGCCTTCTTTGGCCTTCCTCTATCGCTATATCCGTCCACATTTATGATGTGCATAATAACATGTTTTTCATCCCTCCTCATGACATGTCCATACCAAACTAATTCTATATATTCTATTCTATATATTATAATTATATAATTTATATTTATTTTTTTATAATTATTAGTGTAAGTAGGTAGGTTAGGTAAGTGTAGTAAGTATAAAACTTATTTAAAGAACAAAGCAACAGCTACAACGTGAACAGTAACTTTCTAGTAGGTACCCTACCTACTTGTATCCCAGATTTGTAATTAGGTCACTAGTAGGAGGATCCCGCCTTGAATGTCTAAATTGAATCAAATTTCAACTCTTGTAGGTTATAATACCGACAAGAGTTGAAGCAGCGCAAATATTCCTGAATTTCAGAGCCAGTTAACCTATATTTTCTCTTGCCCATTTGTTAGGTGCAAATTGAGAGGGCAATTTTATTGAATTGTTAGTTTAGTTAATTGGCGTTTGTATCTTGACAAACGCTATGTGGTTCGTTCAAATAAAATGGCAAGGCGGAGGATGCAATTACGCTAATACGAACGTTTAAAGCAACAGTGCTTTCATACCCCCTCCGTGGTAGCGTTAAGCGTTTAACGCAACCTTGTTGGAAGTCGAGTTAGAAGTTTCACTTCAATAATCTTTCTGAACCAGGCACATCCACGTGGTCAATTAGAACATTTCAGAAATTCGCAAGATTATTTTATTCTGTTTTGTTAGTTAAGTAGGTAGGCACCTACATAGATACTAATAAACACTATCGTTGATATGAGTATGTATTGCATAGTAGGTATCTACCTTGTTAATAAATCAATCGGTGCTTGATCATGAGCTAAACATTTAGTAATTTATTACCTCGACGTTTCGACCAAGTTGCATTGGTCGTGGACCCGAGAAGACAAGAGAAATGCGGGTGGCAATATCGGTGCGAGCGCGTAGTTTTGCACCGATATTGCCACTCGCATTTCTTCAGTAAATAAATAACTAAATGTTTTTCTCGCGATTAAGCCCCGATTGATTTATTAACAATGTGTTCGAATCGCGAGTCTAAAATTTACAAAAGGTACCTTTTTGCATTTCAAACGTTTCAGACTGTATTTTCTGCCAGTTCTGTACGGGAGCAACTTGAATCTTATTCATTTCTCATTCCATATTCCTACCTATCCACTTAGATGTCTAAGGAACTAGCTTTATTGCAGTTCCAGCAATATACATTCAAAAAAGGAGGTTAGTCGCTTGAAACGAAAGAGAGCACATAAAGCGAATTAAGCTGGAGTCCACTATCGTTAAAAAGTCTGTTTTTCCGCTCTCATGAAACAGGTAACCCAATAGAAACAAGTTAACTGGGAAGTTTTCTCTTATATATTTAAGTTTTAAAAGTTGTCTGCACCTACCTCTTTACGTTTTCAGGATGGACTTATGTTTTGTGGAATAAATTTAAGGCACATGCTGATCATTCTGGACATAATTAAAGTGTAATTGGAGATTACAGACAGGGATAAAATAGTGATGCCAGTTTTCCTATACTAATGAAGTTCTGAGAAAGGCATAGTCAAGACCAGTCTAATCTAAACCTCCGCTCTTGTATTAGTCCAGTCGGGATAGACATAAAAATAGCCTTAGGTAAATATAATAAATTAGCGGACGCGATTTTTTTTATATGTGGGGGTTGGGAGTCTACATTTCGCTTTTCGGGGCAATTCCGCCATTGGAATCGCCGCCATCTTGATTTGAAGTTCAATTGACTGGTCGGTTGGCGCAGTTGGTAGCACTCTGCCTCCTGAGCCGCTGGTCCCGGGTTCGATTCCCGGACAGGTCAAACATTTGTGTGTATGAACATTTCTGTTTGACCTGTGTCTGGGTGTGTATATATATATAAGTATATATATATCAGTCATCAGGTTACCATAGTACAGGCTCTGCCTAGTTTGAGACCTGAAGACCTTGTGTGAATGTTGTAAAAAAAAAATCCGTAGTCGCACTTTTTTTACTCCACGATCAATATTTTCGGATTTATATACATATATATTGTAACATATATTGGAAAACCTCTGAACTGAGCGTACATCAATATATATGTAGCTGTCCCTGGGAAGGGTCCTTCAGGTATATATTCGTTTCCTCAACCTATTTTATTTATTTTATAGCTCAGCAAATATTGATCCTAGCGTAAAAATGATTATGACCGAACTTGTGGGATGCCCTTAAATAAAACGAAACTGGCGAACTTGACATCTCTTCTTTCTGGCAACAATAACAGATTCCTGGCACAATCACAATGAGATCATTCACACAACCATTAAAGTAGGAATTTTATAACTATAATTTATACAACAGTGTATCATAATGCTTATTTACTTTCATAATATCACCCTTGGATTTCCACTACTGGCACTCTTTGACGTTGTCTAAGTTTTTTATGACAAAGTCAGAAACACTTTTTACAAACAATTGCCATGGTCATTTGACAAAGCTTTTGGGGTATAGTTATTTAGCTCTCATTACACAATAATTATATGATTTAGTATTTTTATCCAAATACATTTCATTAGAGATTCATTGTCTATAGGCTGCCAATAGCTCGACTCGACGTACGGCAATTCGCCATCGCTATATGGTAGATATACCACCTATACGCACGAAGCGTTATGCTTCCACTTTCTTAATGCGTACTGTCAAGGAATGGAACTCGTTGCCCGAGTCTGTGTTTCCCGATATGTACAATCCTGGAGTCTTCAAGTCGCGAGTGAATAGGTACCTTCTAGGTTTGCGTGCTAAATCCTAGACAACGTCATCACTTAACATCAGGTGAGACAGTTGTCAAACGCAAACTTATATGTAAAAAAAAAAAAAGCTTGTGGATTGCTCAAAGGTTATTGTAGTAACTGCAGTATTGTGATTAATTATTACATAGTTCATTTAACCGAGAATCACTATGTGACATTGTAATGGCGAAGTTCATATACTTAATTACCAGGAACACAATTTTCGATTGTATTATAATATAGTTTTAGAAGCTAAATGCGACACATAATTGGATTCATTCAATGGACACATAAATACTGATTTCTATAATAGCAGCTATTTCATAAACATATAATAAATAACTAAAAAATAATATTAACTCATTATTACTTTTCTACGGGTATAACGTGACACTTGTTATAAAGAATTGTTTAACCTAAAATAACACTTAAGCATTTAACGATAAAATTCAAATTGGTTTAAGAGAATTCGTCCAAAACAGTCCAAAAATTGGATATTTTTCATTGAAGTACAGGGACTTTTACGGAAATTATTAGTCATGTAATTTGGTACGGACTGAAACCACACAAAGTTATACAACTTTCCTTATATTAGGGTATTGTTAAGTGTAGTAGAAATTTTAATTTTAGCGTACTATCGTATTTTTAACATTATACTTAGTTTGATTGAACAACAGAACAACTACCAATGTCAGTTAGTAACATAAGAAGAATGCTTTGTTTATGAAATATAAGTATGCTTTATATTATATATAAGTAGTTGCTTTGCTTATGAATATAAGTACACTCCTAAGTTCATAAACTAAACATTTCACAATTACTCCGCAAAATTTAACGGACCCCATTGGCATTCATACAGACCTGTAGGTAACTTCTAAGTTTGCGTGCTAAAGCCTAGACAACGTCATCACTTAACATCAGGTGAGACAGTTGTCAAACGCAAACTTATAATATGTAAAAAAAAAAAAAAAAAAAACAACACTTAGTAAAGTACTATGTACCTATATAAGTAATATAAACATAGAAAAACGTTTAAATATTCACGTTTAATAAATCAAAAAGTCCCTAACAAAAGAGCATCGTTTGACAGCAAATAACTTGTTTGATAATATAAATATTGAAATAATTGTAAACATGATTTACAATTTGACAAAATTATGAATGTATATAACAAGGTAATTACTCACGTTTAAAGTAGTCACTGTTCTGACTATAGTTTCAACCACATTCGGTGGTCTTTTTAAGGAGAGCACCGCGACCGTGTCCGCGAGCGCCCTGTACTCTCCTTAAAAAGACCACCGAATGTGGTTGAAACTATAGTCATATAACAAAAAAAAAGTTATATGACAAAATTTAACAAAAGACAGTTAGACAATGACAACAGCATATTTAGCAGTGTCACACAGTGAGACATCATTTATACATTTGATAATCCAATTTTTATTCACATGCCGTGTGTGAGGCAGCACTTTCTTCACTAACATTTGCATGTTTTTAAATTTTATTTCTGCATCATTATGAACAACGTAATCAACGTCCATTGATCGCAATGACTTTACAACGGTTCCACCGTAAGCGATCCAATGTCTTTCAAAATCTTTTCTTTCTTCCTCTGGTATACTTATGAAGTCAGGATAGAAACCTAATCGTTTGTCCTTGAACGCATCTGATAAGGGATTGTCAGGTAGCAGTTTAAATACTGGTGTTGAGGTTTCCTCGTTGCACATCGTATCCTTAGTATATTTAGTTTCTGGACTAGAGTCGAATACCCTGTCTTTATGCCTTTTCTTCCTTTTTCCCTTCCTAGAATCTGAAGACCCAGCTTCTTCAGCAGTTGTGTCTTCACTTCTGTATTCAGATGAATTTGATGTGTTTACTTCTTTGAACTTTCTTTTGTTATTTGGTTTCTCATCAGGGCTACTGTCATTTATTTTACTCTTATCCGATGAATCAGTGACATCCAAATCTTCTTTGTCTTTTTTGTTAACACCACTTGATTCACCTTTTTTTGTGAAAAAGTTGTCGATTTTACCAGCTTTGACAGTAGTATCCGTCTTCTCTTTCATTTTCTTGGTAGGAGGTTCATTAGACTCTGAAGTGGTAGCAGCCAGTTTGTTCAATAGGGATACATCAGTTTTTTCTTTTGATGTTTTATACAGGTGTCTAAGTTCATCTAAGTTAGTGGCAGTTTCCCAGTCTTTGTCTGTTCTGATTCTTGTAACTCTTGGAAATCTCACTGATATTCCATCAGCAGTGTGAAGATTCGCTTTCGTAAGTTCTGTGCCTGAAATATTAGAAAATAACTATTATAATTATCATATGTCATCATCATTACATGGGATAGACTATTGGCCTGCTTAAGAGTCAGTTTAAAGCAGCCTATTAATTGATAATAATATAATAACCAGGACCCAGCACAATATATAAAAAATCGGGGTCATAAAGTATCATTTAGTAGTAACTACTCAGAGAAGTGCTTATTTAAAACATAGCTTTGTGGCTCTGTACATACACAATACTCAACTACAAAAAATATTAGCAATCATGTGTGGGAAACTAAGTATTCTTTAAAAACCTACATAAAAAAATGAGGAGGTTCTCAATTCCCACGTATGGTTTTTGTTATGTTTGTTACCTCAGAACTTTCGACTGGGTGAATCGATTTTGATGATTCTTTTTTATTTTAGAGCTGGTGCTTCCCGTGTACAATACAATACAAAATACAAAATGTGGTTTTAGAATTTATCAAAATCGGACTAGAGGTTTTTGAGTTACACTCCAATAACTGAAAAGTGCGTACGTATATAAATGGGCAACAGTCACTGAAGAGCGTAAAAAAAATTGTTTAACAAAAAATGGAACCGACTTCAACACTCAAAAGTTTGAAATAACTTGCCGAAGTCGGTACCACGAGCACAATATTTTGATTATAGTTACTTTTGAACTATCATGGTACCGACTTGTACAAGTTATTTCACACTTTCGAGTGCTGAAGCCGGTTCTACTTTTGGCTAAATAGTTTTTTTCAGTTTGTATATCTTTAGTTGAGTGTCAAAGAGTGTTCAGGAGGTAAAAACGAACTACTTAATATAATAGTTTCAAAAATATGCTTTTAATAAATTTAAAAACGATATTAGTTTTCAAATTTATTAAAAGCGTGTTTTTGCATATTTTATACAAGTCTTAGTTTGTTGAGTAGTTAATAGTATAGTCAAGAAATATCCAGAATTTTTATTGCTATATTCATGATTGTTGATGTAATACAAATTCATTTCGTAAAATGCCTACTGCTGCCCAGAATCACGCGACTTCAGGTGGCCCGTGACCTCCACCCCCTCATTCTGATCTTACCTGCTGTATTATATTATGGTATATCAGGTTTGAGGGTCTTAGAAGAATTGATATCAACCATATTAGAACACTAAGGTACTATCTACCTTTATTTTACGGCGAATGAAAACCCAAGTGAAAGCAGTTTACCAACATTAAGGTAAGCATTGTCCGACATCTCACTTCCCTTTTGACTTGTTCAACAGATTAAAAACGATTGAACTATACACTAAAAAAAATAAAAAGGTATACCAACCAGTAATTTCCCACACAGGTTGTTTTTTAGGGTCTAATGCGACGAAATCAGGAACCATTCCTTTACTGCAGTCCAACCATGATGGAACTTTGTTGTAGTCCTGCGATATCTTCAGCATAAGTGGACCTAGTTCCTTCTGTAGCCTTTCTAATGTAGTATCATCGTGCCCTGTGTGTACTTTGGTAACTGTGACCCATAAGTTGCGACGCTTGTCCAAGCAACCCATTAGGAATACTGACATCATGCCACCCTTTTTGCCTGTACCTGAAAAAGAGAAGATATTGCTTAATTTTATCCCTCGAGTAACATTTTCTATCATTATCATCATCATCTCAGCCATAGGACATCCGCTGCTGGACATATGCCTCCACCACTGATTTCCATTAGGACCAGATAGAAGCAGCCTGCATACAGCCCTTCAGCAGGACAGCAGCCTGTCCTATGCTGCGCTTGCCAGTCTGTGGTCTCCATTCGAGAAACTTTCGATCCCAACGGCCATCAGTTTTATGAGCTATATGCCCTGTTCAATACGATATATTGATGACTTTCGTTCTTCTACGGATTTCCCAATTTTTGATTTGATTGCGTAGAGAAACCCCAAGCATACCCCTCTCCATAGCTCACTTTCAGCCTGCTTGCAAGGCCCATAGTAAGACCAGACTATAATACAGTTCTGTAAATCATCACTTGTACAAACACTGTTCGAAGACCTTCATTTTCAGGCATTGCAGTATATTAGACGAAAAGACATCACGGAGTATAATGAAATAAAATTCATGATAATCTATCACCAGTGTTGTTCACATTTCTAGGAATCATCAAATTAATTACAGTTGGATAACCCTTACTTAGCAGTATGGCCTGTACAATCAGCCGCTAGAAAGTGATGTTTAATTAATTATATTTTTTATTAAATATCATATGCTTTATCAGAATTATAAAACATGCTACTTATATAATATTTGATAACAATTGTCATCAAATTTCAAACCTTTATCCAAATCGTTAGTTGTTTATAAAATTTCAAGTTCATAAATGTCATTAATAAACTTATAAAGAAAATAGTTTTTTAACAAAAAAACTATGATTAATAAAAACATCAGCACTAGAAATATATAAAACATAAAATTGGTTTTGATTCGTTTCAATTCCTATTTACTCATAGAAATGTATTTCATTCTCGAATGCTCATTCTGTTTATGACTAATAATGTATTGTAAATACCAAACCAAGCTCCAAGCACAACAAGGTCTGCAGTATCAGCCATGGCACCATCAAAGAGGTAATCCTTCTTTACTTTCAACCAATGTCTTTTGCCAGGCTCATATGTAGACTCAAGATCCTTCAGCACTAGGCCCTCTAGACCTAATTGTAGAACCTGAAATTATAGCAAACTATTTTTTTGTGGAATAGCACAAAAGAGTTGACTAATATGACCAATATAAACATATATATCATTATATAGTTTAAAAAGCCTTTACCTATGTATATTACATAAATACAGCATGCAGTTTATAAGTACTTCTATGTTTTGTGCACTTAGAGTAACTGCTAAATTGTGGAACATTCTGTCTTTCTTTTATTAAAAACTAGCTGCACGCTGCGGTTTTACTTGTGGTGAAATGGTATATGGTATTGACGATTTTTGTACCTTTCCACCATCCCACGCGAACATTCAATACTTTGGGATAAAAAGTAGCCTATGTGTTATTCCACAGTATAAGCTAGTTTCATTGCAAATTTCATGCAAATCCGTTCAGCCATTTCAGCGTAAAGGATTAACAAACATACAAATGACAAAGAAATTTTTACCTTTATAATATTAGTGTGATAGGAAAATAGGGCTTAACCACTTTTAACCTATATCAGACCAGATGTTATGCAGACCTATGGACTAATGACACTTAAATTATTTCTTCACAGAAACACAGACTCGGGAAATATATTCAGCTCATTAGCTGTACATACTTTGAATGTGGAAGTAACAGGCTTGCTATTCAGTACCTATCAGTATACAGTGGTTAACCTAATCTAAGTTCACTGGCACATTAAGCCAAGTAAATGTTATTTTATTTACTTAATAATCAAATGAAATTAAAAATATTCTTAATTAGTTTATTACTTGGTCGTTATTCCCAACAGTTCCAAGCTTGAGAACTTTGGGTTGTTTCTTTAAGTTGGTGTAGGATGGCATGAAACTCATCCTCTATAACATTGAGACTACAAACTTAAGAACATGTTTGTGTTTCATATACTTCTATTGACTCTATAGGAGATGAAAGGATATGTTATCTTAATAATATAATAAGTGTATGAGTGCATTGACTTGTTACTGTGAGATCTCATTATTGAAAGTTGATCGAAAAGTCAATATCATGTGTCTGATTACTTTTTCTTGCTATTTATTTATAAATATTTATAAAATTTGATAGTAAACCTAATTTATATTGATTAGATGAGTATTTTAAAAAATATTCCACGAGATGATCTCAACCCCCAGCATTGGGCAATCGACTTGAGGACGAGGAGATGAGTATTTTATACTCGCGTTTATGACATCAGCAGTTATTTAATTCAGAGTATTGTGAATATCAACATGTTTAAAAGAGTTGTATGGACAAGTGTTTTTGTGGCCTTGTACTGTATTAAAACAAACATTGCCCACTATTCCCCTGCTGTTTTGGGATTGTTTGTTAAAATATATTCCCAACCTAAATTAACTGTTCAAATGCTGAGGTCAAAGATTTTCACAGGGAACTAAACCATACTTAATATACAATTAAAATCGAATATTAAACTATTTTATCAAATATATATATAATTAAAATAACTGGAATGTGCACATATCATCTAGAACAAGGATTATGCATCAACATACAACAAAAGCAACAAATAGTGCTATTTACCTTAGCAATCATTTTAGCTAGATCAGCAGGCTTCCCAATCAATTCTTGTTCAGAAAACATTATATGATTTGTAACTTCAACCATATTGTCAAGAAGAAACTGTCTTCTTTTCCTTATTGGTATATCAATCAACACCTGTCCATTATAATACAAACAGTCAAAAACAAACAAACAGACTTGTGCATCTTTAAATTCAGACCGTTTATGAATACCCAATGTACCAAATGGTAACGGTTTTCCAGTATGAATGTCTACCATCAAGACTTCTGCATCTAAAATCAAATCTGTCCCCTTTGGAAAAGCCTTCGGTAGGTAATCTTTGAAATGGTTAACTTTGTGAGGCATGACCGGTTTTAAGGAACGAGAGAAATATTTAAATTCATTCCCTTTTTTGTGTACTTGAACACGCTCACCATCATATTTGATTTCTGAGAACATCCCATTAGGACATTTCTTCATGGCCATTTCAACTGATTTGCAAGCTTCTGCAAGCATTGGCAAGACCGGAGTCATTAGAGAAATTTTAGCATGGACACTGTCATGTGCCCCATCTTTATGCCTAATACTGCTGTTTTGTGATAGGATACGATCTAACACCATGTTCAGATCTCGAGATGTTTGAAAAGCTGTGTAAGCATCAGGATGAACTCCTTCTAAAATATGTTTTGGTCCAGCATTTATTCGTAAGTCACCCTTAATCAATCTGATGAGCATTTTCATGTCTGTTAATGTACATTTCTTTACTATTTTTTTGAAATGGTATATTTGCTCTTCTTCTTTTGTTAACTTTGACAAGTCTTCAAGAAAATTTTCTACTTTTTGTATAGTTAATATACTGTCTTTAACAGGTTCAACAACTCGAGATTTAGAAAAAAAATGTGATATTGTGTCAGCGATGTCACCTTGTTCTAAATGTGTCAACATATTGTCATGGTCAGTGTTTAGTATTTTCGAGAACAATTTAACAAGTTGTTTACTTTTTAGATTATACACTCTTTTAGTAACTTGGGGTAATAGTAACTTACACCATAGTGCCAGGTCTCCTTTAAATTTATCATGGGTACCTTTTCTAAAGAAGTTGTTTACAGCTGCTGTTTTTTCTGTGTATGCATCTACCCGGGCAATTTTTTTACACAGTGAGGAGAATGTGGAAAACATATTATCTTCAGTTTCAATTTCGTTTTTTTGTTCAGTTGGCAGATTTGGGACAGGTTTTGGCCCAGATTCGTTTTTCAAAACCTTTGGTGTATATTTTCCGCTGTTTTTTTCTGCATACAACTTCTCGGTCTCATTTAATTTTTTTATTATTAGCTCCTGATCTTCTCTACTAATATTTTCCCAATTCCCAATATCATCAATGGTATCAACTCGTTTAGTAGCCGGCCTTTGCTTCAGTAGGGCGTTCATGAAGCAGTCTACGTGGTGCCATGATTTCATGGTCTGATTCTCTCCATATGGACTAGCTACAAGTTTCGCGATCCGTAGTTCGCCACTGGGACAGGTGCTTTTGCATCCTTTGCAATTTGCTCTGCCTCCTTTGGCGCGATCAACGAAAAAAGGTGTAAGGTCAGACATTGTCACCAAAGTTTTATCAATTCATATATTTAATCATTCATGGTATTAATTACCTACTATACGCCTACTTTATTTATCCTAAATATAAAACACTCGTCACTCATGTGTCATAAACGTTTTCTCCGTTTTCTCTGATTTTTACACATTAACTACCACTGATCATATAAATTACAAATGCTTTGATAACTTTAAACTTTAATTAAACTTTAAATAAGAAATTTATAAATAAATAACAACAAGAAGAAAGTAAATAAATGAATACAATTTTACATACTCATTGGTAAACCTTTTTAAGTTTGGTTTGGTATAGAGATGGGTCGGTCAACTCGAGTTCGCAGTTCAGATTAACTCGAGTTGCGTTCAACTCGAACTGACTCATACCTCCCTTATGATCTCGAGTTCGAGAGATGGAGGGAGTCGGGTGGTCAGTCGATACTCACTCCACTTTACGTTCAAATTCATTCATTGTGCGCGATCGCCAATCGCATTGACCGAATGATCCTATTTCACGTAAACACGAACGAAGTTAGCCAATCAAAATAAACTTTGAGGTTATATTTTGCAGTCAGACCCCCATTTTGATGGTTAATTTTACGATAGACTGCAGTTATATTGTGTATTCCTAGTACACAATAAGGTACACGGTTTTTAAGTTTTGTGCGTGCTTTCTATATGAGACACGTGGAGGTTAGGGCGTAAAGTGGTATAAAAAAATACTTATTTAGCTTTATCCTGCTTATATTCGAATTGATTTAACTCGAGTTACATGGATTTTAGTTCGAGTTAACTCGAGTTGAATTTATTCCGAGTTGGCCCTTTACTTATTGTCATTGACACTAAACTTGTTTCAGCCATTGTACTGCCAATATGAACTTTTTTATTTTGGCCCCACACGATCTGTGTCTTATGTCACAGATTTTATTCAACGTATACATATTAAGTAGCTATGAAAAAACAACTTCAAGCTATGTTACATCACATTAGTGAGCGTAAAATTGTTCCAATATGCTGTATATTCACGGGTACCAAACTTTTAGGTTTTCTCTCAACACATGTCATATTAACCGCTAGACCGCTACATAAACCGCCCGACGAAACATTTATTTGACTCTAATATTTACCGGGCGAAAAAAATGCCGAGTTGTGAGCATCAAAATAAAATAATTAACTGCATGAAATGAACCAGCGGATGGTTAAATCAATCGATTTAATTCAATTTAAAGGGGACACTTAATTTGTTGAAAGACAAACTGAACATTTTTAGTTTATGTCCAAATTAATAACGAATTTAGGCTATTTAAGCAGGTAATTATACATTTAGGTACGGCTTACAGTACGGTGTACGCCTTTGTGGTACGTAAAATTTCACGTAAAATTAATAAAGGCTTTTGTGTTTCATTACGAACAGGCAAAATTCGTAGGTTGGATATTGACACATCCAATCCAATTCACGCATGCGCCACGCTCATCGGACGAGTTGCGCGTCTGTCGGGATGGGAGCGTAGAAAGAGAAGGGAAGATGCTTAACATAGCCAGTCATTCCAGACAATCATGTTCTATGAATGAGCAAAATTCGAAGCATGTCTTGAAGTCGTGAAGACCTCTACTTCATCTCCAATGGGCGGAACTATACAGGCACAATAAAAAAAGGAATAGTAACACTATTACCTACGACTCGTGTAGATAACCGAGGTGACCAACGTGTATTGTGCACATTTCTTAATAAAAATACATAATTTATGTAATTGTATTTATGTAATTGTATTGGGTACAAGTATAATAAAGATTTTTTAAAATAAAAAAATAGATTTTAATGCTCTCTTGATTGATAGGAACTTATGTTTTAATACCTATCTTGTGTTCATCAAGTAAGTAGGTAGGTAATAAACAATATGGTGCGGTCACAATTTGAACTGGAGCTATGGTTACCTACCTACATAATTAAAACTTAAATAAAACTAACAGCCATTTTCATCACGATTATGATATAACTTAGGTAATATTATCTTATTATGCTATGATCTTACGGTGTATGGATTGAATAAAGCCTGTGTTTTTATAAAAATAATAATTTTAGGAATTATCTATAAGTACCTATATTGCAACTTAGCATGTTTGTAAACTCCAATATTTTACCTATTTTTTTTACACGCGGTTCGAATGGTCTTTTTAAATACAGAAGTGATTCAGGCGCCGAATTAAAAAATGTTCATCGTTTGTTTCTTTGTTTCAGCATCATCGTGTCATCAGGAGTTCAGCAGTGATGCCACAAAACATGGAACTCTCTCTTCGCCGCACTACCCGTCGCCTTACCCCCCGAACACTCATTGCCACTATGAGTTTTTTGGAAGAGGAAAAGAGCGAGTTAGATTAATATTCCAAGACTTTTATTTATATAAATCCCCTGATGGAGTTTTAGAGTAAGTATTATTAATATTGTTTTTTACAATATAGTGTACGTAATCTTTCTATCTACTTATTTGTCCAAAAATAACCACCTGTCGCACTCGGGGAGTGCCGGCAGAAGTGAAAACATAAACATGATTGATGATGATGATGAAAAATAGCCTATGTGTTATTCCGGGAGCTGAGGTATCTACATAGGTACCAAATTTCATCCAAATCCGTTCAGCCGTTCTGACGTGATTGAGTAACAAACATCCATCCATCCAAACTTGCAGATTTATAATATTAGTGGGACACATCGAATAATTAACATGATGAAGTTTTTTTTTTTAAACAATTTAATCTTTCCTCTTTATAACATCGGCGTTTTGATAACCGAACTCAATAATACTTTTAACAGAATTACTTCATCAAATGAAACGGAAATATTCCTTATTCTTAACACATTTAAGTATAAATTTCAACGGTGGTCTACTCTCCCTCCGTCTTCGGAGAAGTTCGAAGAAGAAAGCACGTTCTTCGTCTGAAATCGATGACGTCACGTCCTGATGTCCTGACGTTCTGACGCGAGGTGTCTTGACGCGGGCTTAACATTTTTTCCCCACACAAAAGTGCACAATGCCGCTAAAGAAGTTTTCACTTCAATAACAATGGATAAGGCTTCGATGAATTCGTTCACTTTGCCCTCATATTAATGTCAAAAACTTATCTCCAGTTTTCTTCGTAATTAACTGCAGTATAACAAAATCCTAGATGTATGATATATTTAATTTATTAAATGCAGACACGTTCGTGGTGTAGATACAATATATACAGATTAATATTAATTAGTCCTTGATAAAGCGATACTTCAACTTGCTTTAAATTGAGAACACGAAGATGAAGACTTGTGTATTTTGCAAGAGAAAACAAGATGGATGAAATTTCCAAACACTGCCGATCTAAATTAGATGCAGCGAGTACCTTGTACCTTGATCTGATTGATTGACTGGCCGGTTGGCGCAGTTGGTAGCACTCTGCCTTCTGAGCCGCTGGTCCCACGTTCGATTCCCGGACAGGTCAAACATTTGTGTGCATGAACATGTTTGTTTGACCTGTGTCTGGGTGTGTATATGTATATAAGTATATATGTCAGTCATCAGGTTACCATAGCACAGGCTCTGCCTAGTTTGGGACCTGAATACCTTGTGTAAATGTTAATAAATAAATAAATAAAATCTGTCTATTATGGTTGTATGAGGTGCTGATAGTCTTGCAGAGGCTCGCGGGTGTGTACCTTCATGAGATGGGCAGTAGAAATCCTGTTAATTTAAATACTCATCAAAAATATCACTAAACCACATTTATGGATACTTTCCCGGTGTAAGAAACAGTTCAGCAACAGTTCATGTTAGCACATTATATTTTATAAAGGAACATACATTTTAATGTGTACAGAGTGTATTTATACTTAATTTCAGCTGTACAAACGTGGATTCACTGCAGGCGTTCGTCAACGTGGACGGGCGCTTAGAAAAAGTGGAGACATTTTGCGGCATCAATCTTCCCAAGCCCATCATGTCGAATGGACCAAAGCTGATGTTGGAATTCCGAGGCACACAGTCCTCGAGATACTCCAGGGGATTCAAAATATCATATTCATTTGTAGAAAGTAAGTATACCAAACATTAAACGAAATAGTCACCATTATAATATTTATTCTTTTTTTTTAATGATAATTCATACTCTTATAGAGTATGGACGTGACTGAAACCAGTCTATAATGAGCATGGTCAGCAGGACTACCCTTTTTGGGCACAGGTTGCTCATTGGCAAGGCTTTCCAGGCTTTGGGTACTAAGCCAGAATCAAAATAGAGCCAAAAAAAAATTGGTTGTCTGTAAAGTCGGTTTACGGACGACAGATTTACGTGATAACGTCATAATCATTTAAGACTTTGACTGACTTTGACTTTGACTGACTTTGACTTTGACTGACTTCGACTTTGACTTTGATTATTTTATGTAATACAAAACTCAGGTGGAACGTTACGCGGAACGTTACTATTTTTCATGAGTGTTGCTGGTATTCATCAATTTATAAAACGTTATCACGTCAAAAAGGGGTGTCAACACCTGATTTAATTGAGAGCTTAAATATTGTCCATGTCACAAGGTTTATTCACGTCCAGTTTACGTAGCACTTTGCGAACATCCACTTATCGAATGCGAATGTTTGACATAATCGTCTCGCATCCTTTCGGCGGAGTTGGTGGTGCTGCGTTACTAGTAACATAAAAAATGTAAAAAAAAGACTGCAAAGAGAGATAAACTACGATTGTAGTAGGCAGGAATAAAATATCAAAATTTAAATCTTATTCTAGTACATTTTATTTTTCGCGAAACCGTAAGATACCTAAGGTTTTGCGAAAAATAAAATGTACTAGAATGTTACTAGAATATAAAATTGAAGTATTTATGATTTACCTATATGTATATCATATAAAAGATATCATAATATACTTATAGAATAAAAATAATAGATATGAAAATTTAAGCAGCAATAGTTTGGCCACATTTAGGAGGAAATTTTTAGTAGTAGTAGGTAGTAGACAAATAAAAACGTACTTAACTAACTAAAATAATACAGCTACTCTATGAAAAAGGACCGATATGGTTTGTAGTATTAACAAATAACTTAGTAACCTCCGGTAGGTATATCATTCTTTTTCTTCTCTCAGCCATGTGCGTGCACTGCTGGACATTTGCCTCCCCCATATAGGGGGGATTTGCCAATACTCGACACGCTTGGCATGCGGGTTCGCGAGCGCAGTATGATTTACAATCCTCAGAAGGCGCTGCTGCCCACCTTCTGGTACGTGATCCCTTAGCCGACTCTTACGGCAACAACGGGTAGAGATGGGGGAGTACTATTCAAGGCCGGTACCACCACGGCACTGATATATAATTGATTTGTGTTATTTGTAAATTTTAATGTTGACGATTGTGGTTTTCAGATTTCGGGATATCATCAGGAAGACAGTTAAAGGAGTTTCCATGCGCATTTGTATATAATAGTACTGAGTCACGCAACGGCACCTTTGCGTCTCCGAATTCTCCAGGCCCCTATCCTCGAGACACAGAGTGTACATACTTCTTTCATGGAGCAGAGACTGAAAAAGTGCATCTGCACTTCACTAATTTTGATGTTGAAGGTGTACTACCGTAAGTATTTTAACATACATTTATTTAAAGATAGGTGACATTTATTAACTCCGCTGCGACTGATTTATGCTTAATTTATTTTGTTTAATATTAATTAAAATAAATAGTGTCAGTACTAGGCGAACCGCGACCGCGTCCGCGAGCGCTCCGTATTCTCCTTGAAAAGGCCACCGAATGTGGTTGAAACTATAGTCGGAACCCTCTGACTTATTACGTGAGTAACTCCCGTGTTTTATACATTCATAAAATAAATAGGTCGATAGAAAACTCTTTATTTGCACAGTATTTCAATAATATACACATAAAAAATCAAACAAGTATAAATATAGTGATCCTAAGGGTGGCCTTATCGCTTTTCTTTAGCCTTATTTCTTTCAGGCACCCATACAGAGAGAAATTTTCACAAAGTTTAAGGAGCGGCAAAATCACCGCGATTTCTACACTTACTTAATATACACGTATTAAACATTATTAAGTATAATATACTTACATATGCTACATAATTTCTATCTACTGAGAAATATATATATATATCACTATTTACTGATTAGGGATACTTTTTAGCAAACTTTGCTTAGATTTGATCGACGCTTTGATTCGCTTTAGATCGACGGTCGCCGTGGTCAGTGACATGACTTCTGTCTCCGGGGATCTGGGTTCGAATCCCGGCAGGGGCAAACATTTGTGCGATGAGTGTAAGTGTATTTCCCGGGTCTTGGTTGTTTGTGTGCTGTGATTGTGCGTGTCCGTGCCTCCCAGGACACAGGGAATCCTAGTGCGAGAGTTTGAGTGTAAAAAAAAATTATAATTATTTTGTTTAATTATTTGTTTCAGGTGTGAAGCAGTATCAGCCAGTGATTACGTCGAATTTTCAAACTATATAACTGAAGACAATAGATACGGCAGATACTGCGGACAAATGAAAGAGTTCCATGTGGAGTCTGAGAGGAATTTCTTCAAAGTTACGTTCAGGTCCAACGACCGATTAGATGGAACCGGTTTCAAAGCCATCTATCAGTTTTTGGAATCGACTGATGAATATCAATCTCCACCGGTGCAAGATAGCTCGAATTCATTGTGTACGTATTCAAATCTATGATGCAATGCATCAATTTTGCACGGTCACCGGCGCAGTGGTCAGTGTCAGTGACATGACTTCTGTGTCTCCGGGACCCTGGGATCGAATCCCGGCCGGGGCAAAAATTTGTGCGATGACTATAGATGTTTGTCGGGTCTTGGTTGTTTGTGTGTTGTAATTGTGTGTGTGTCCATGCCTCCCGCGACACGGGGAATCCTAGTGCGGGGGTCTGAGTGTAAAAAAAAAAAAAATTGGTTGTCTGTAAAGTCGGTTTACGGACGATAGATTTACGTGATAACGTCATAATCATTTATGACTTCGACTTCGACTTCTGACTTCTGACTTCTGACTTTTGACTTTTGACTTTTGACTTTTGACTTTTGACATTTGACATTTGACATTTGACATTTGACATTTGACATTTGACATTTGACATTTGACATTTGACTTTGACCTTGACATTGACCTTGACCTTGACCTTGACTTTGGCTTTGATTATATTATCTAGATCTAGATAAAACTCAGGTGGAACGTTACGCGGAATGTTACCGTTACTATTTTTCATTTTGGCATTCCTCAATTTATAAAATGTTATCACGTCAAAAAACATTATTATGTGCAGTTTACTCTTGAACATGTCACATGCATCTGTGCCTAAATATAAGAACGAAAACAAACACAATACATATATTTAATAAACCTATCCTAAAAACAAGTGACTACTTCAGATTTACAACCATACAATTTAGCTGTATACTAATACAGCTACACTGTACAGCATCAACTGGGTGCTATCATCGTATTTATTAAGACAAGCATATCATAAATAATGTACCTAAGTAATTGAAATGTAATCAAAAAACTTGGTATTCCGCTACTAATAATTGCATCTCGATTGCATTGTAGGGTCATTACATTGAGGTAGAAATGAAATTTGTGTAGTCATACAATAAAATTATACGCCGATTAGTAGCTAATGAATTGTCGTTTTGCCTGTTAGATAGGCAAAAATGACAATTCATTAACAATCTATGAGCAATGTGTTTAGGAGAATTAATACCCTGGACTGGAGTGTTATGTTCAATTGCTATATGTATTGCGCTGAGCGCTTTATTAAAACATTGGTTTTTGAATCTCATTCGCCCACACTGTATACTTACTACAGTGTTATTAAATCTCACTTACATAGCGTTTGTTTAATATCTGCCACTGTGTACCACTAATAAAGATTGCTTCGCGCACAATAAACTTGCCATATCGAGTAACGCCTTTTGGTGCAGTTAAACTTAATTAAAGCACTACAGCTACTAAAAGTAATCCACTATCTCACTTGATGGTCAGTGACGATGTGATCGAAGATGTAATCGAGCTAGACATAGGGTGTGTTTCGTATTGAGCTTTGAGCACAGAGAGCGTGCTTAAAGTCATTCCAAAATGCACTGACAGCTGCACACAAAATGTATATGACGTCATCCATGACGTCATCATCCTGTGCTTATAACGCTCACGAGTACGACGTAGAGCAGTGTGAGCGCTGTCAAACACATACATAAATAACTATGTACTGAGAGTCAAACATTAGACTCATTTACCCCCTTACTTATAAACGTTGAATAAGCTGCGAATAGTAATTCAGTGTTTTGTTCCGTTCTTTCAACGTCAAACTGTCATATAAGCGACAAAGACAAAACACTGAATAACTATTCAGAGGTTATTCAACGTTTATAAGTAAGGGGGTAAGAGAATCTGTCAAAAAATTGGTAGTTCGTCGATGATGAGGATCGAACCAACAACTATCATTGTATTTGTATTTGTATCAGTATGGCAGATGACGTTCCCACCGCCCCGCTTCAATTCAACCATTATACTTCTTGTGTGTAGAATTTGACGTAAACAATATTTTTGTTTCAGATCTAGTGGGAAATTCCTTCAAGCTGTATATCGTCGCAATAATTTTACTATATCAATTACTCCCTCATTGAACTAAAGTGATATTAGAATAATTAAATTTAATTGAAAAAAACTAGTTTAAAATCCTGTATATTTTGTATGATAGCATAGCATGTGCCATACACCCTGTAATAAAATAGGTACGTACGTAGATCTAATGCAATATTTTCTATAAAAAGCGTTTTACTTTTTTTCTCTTTCAACTATAAAGCAGTGTGTATCTTCAACACAAATCACAAAAAGTTTGAATTATATTAATAAAGGCACTTCAAATGAAAAACATAAACTAATTGACTTAAAATGTGGTCCTTTATTTACCTACTTGACATGTTCTTATTTATTCTGTCCCCGGACAGTTCTAAGCAGGACTAGTTATTGAATGTCATCATCAACATTCCCCCTGGTATATTTTTCACCGAAGGCTCAAGTCATTGGTGGGGATTAAACCAGCGCCACTGAGGTTCTATTACTACGTATAGAGGTGCTATCATAACCTAATGTCATGCTCCATTTTGCGAGAGTTTAAAGTAAAGTCCGCTGCAGCGCTTATAAACAATATTTAGTCGTCCAACTAGACAGTACAAACATAAAGCGCTAGATCGCTTTTCATTGTTACATGTAACACAAATCTGCTGCAGCGCTAAGACAATAATTAGTCGCCTAACTAGACGGTACCAGCACGCAGCGCTAGAACGCGTTCTGTTCAACGTCTACTTGACGCTCGCAAAGACTAAACTGCGGACTCAGTACAGAACTGACAGAGTTTTGTAGGTACCTACTTAACAAGGACTATTGCAATAAGGCACCCGGCAGCTCAATTCTCGTGTGTTGCGAAATAGTGAAAAATATTTAATTAAAGAGTTTTATCCGTTTTTATATCTACTTACCGGTGAAAGGTTAAGCCATCACTTTTTTTATATTCTGGAATAATTTGAGTAGTCTACGCACGCAACCAGGCATTTTTATACGTATTGTACCTATGTAAGTAAACACGACTTGTCGCGACGACAGGCGTTGAATACTCACTGGATAGTTACGGTACACTGTACCGCAACTAGTGGCGCAATACCATAGTAAACGTTGTAATCATCTCTATACGTAGTAATAATAGCTCAGTCATCAGCGCCTGTTAATTTGGTAGCCATTGCTCCCATAAATATATCATCGCTACAAATCGCAGGCGCATCCGTTTTATGGTACATATTTAATATAGGTATCTTGTATTCCAGACGAAGAGTGCCACACACAGCTTAGGTTGTAAACTCATTAGTAAGTATGTGTGGATATCTATTACCTACCTGTCATTTTAATTAACGTTGACATTGGTGGAGATCCAATGTTTTGTGACAGTAGCCCACTGCGCATTGGTACAAATATCAATAACCGCATAGGTAATATTTGAAAGAAAGAGGGAGATTTATCTGCGTATAGCATACAATAATCGAATTAGGTACATGCGCAATATTTTTTCCAGTTCATCCGTGATCAAGGCGCTTGCAACAATTGCATTGGAAACTAAACTTGCTATAAATCCAAACACACAACAACAAAACAGTTTAGGTATTTACCTACATGATAAATAAATATAGTCACAACATATTGTAGATGTCAAAAAAACGCTCACAAAAGACCCAGCCTCGGAGGTGATTCAAAATTGGCAGTTCACGGTAGCGTTTATAACTCTTTTCATGCATCTCGAACGGTGAGCGAAAACAGTTCAAAACGCCACCTGTACCAAAACGAACGCAGAACGAGGGCGTTTTTAACTGTTCCCTACAATATCATTGGTTCCCTATCCCATTTCGAACGCAAGGAATACCTACCTATGTTGGAAGCGGTGCGGCGTTGTCGCCGCGTCCACGGTAGTATTACATTCTCTAGGGCCGCGTCGGCAGCGCGGCGGTAGCGCCTTTGGCTCCGTCCTATGATACTTTGTCAGGCATAATTTTAATTGTCTGTGGAACAAACAAAAGGGATAGAACATTGTTACACTAGTTACACTAATATCTGTCCCTACCTATACCATACGTTAATCTAGCACAAAACAGATAGGTACTTAACTGTTTTGTGATTCGTACCGTACACTGTACAATACTATAGTGTGACCAGATCCAGTATCATATTACTTTTTCAGTAGGTATATAAATTATCATTTTTGCTGGACATCGGAATATGCTTGTTATTATATAAAAGAGCATTTTTATATATTCGTTTTAAAAAAAATATTTTATACTATTAGTGATAATCGATGGAAACTTCCCAGACATAATATGTATATTTCGCAATTCGCGACGCAGCAAAGATTGCTGTTCAGGAAAATTACTAGATATAGTCTACATTTTATTATAACAGATATATAAAGTTCTTTACTAATTTTACGTCCACCGTACCGCTTCGAACATAATTTAATGATTCTCGTTTGAATAAGAGTAAGCGAGATAGCTATTGTAAGATTGGTAACGTCGCAATATTAAATGACAGGTATATTGCATCATTTATTACTTTTTTTATTATTTGATTACTTAGGGTTGGTAATCCTACAGCAGCTTAGGATTACCAGCCCTAAGTAATCAAATAATAAAAAAAGGCATCCTAAGCTGCTGTAGGATTACCAACCCTTATAAAATATGTTTTTTTTGAAACGAGGTCTAGATTTATAGTTAAGTTGTTTGGATATAATGGTGTGTATACATGATAAACAATATTTGTATAGAATCATAAAAGAGGTAAAAAATTCAGTACAATGCAGTGGACGTCTTTTGGTTGACACGATGATGAAGATAAGTGTTATACAGTTTGTTGAAATAAAATGATTTTCCGCTCTACGCTGGATACACATGAAATTATCTATGAGGTTTTTTTTGTCATATTTCTGGAACTAACCAAAATTTTATAACGTGTTTTTCTTTGTTTCATTAGACTTGAGATCCGTAGAAGAACGCAAGTCACCGATATAGCCCAGCGGATTAGCAAGTTGAAGTGGCAGTGGGCAGGGCACATAGCTCGACGAACTGATGGCCGTTGGGGCCGAAAAAATCTCGAATGGAGTCCACGGACTGGCAAGCGCAGCATAGGACGGCCATCGACCAGGTGGACAGACGACCTGACTAAGATCGCAGGAAAGGGCTGGATGCGGGCCGCTTCCAACAGGTCCTTGTGGAAATCAATGGGGGAGGCCTATATCCAGCAGTGGACGTCCTATGGCTGAGATGATGATGATAAGACTTGATACATCCCTGCACACAGTATGTCTAGTTTTACGAGAAATGTATCAAATGCTGCATACGAGTGCATATTTTCACATATAGATGTATTAAAAATGGAAATAACAATCGAATTCATGAACAAAAATAATTATTTTATTATTAGCAATTCGACATAAAAGTATATGGCTAAACATGAAGAACTTTGTGTTACGTTTAATCTTCCGATGAAGATGACATTCGTTGCTTTGCCTCGGCTTTAAAAGAACTAGGGTGAGAGGTGCGCCGATTTTCCCAAGGGGTTTCATTAAGAATATACGAGCAAAAACTTAGATCTTGGCGTCTCAAAGCGGATCATCTCAAAAATTTATCGGCCTCCTGATAAGTTTTGGGATTTGTGACGCAATATATTATTATGTGAAGACATTCGCAACATGTCAACTCCCTGCTACTCAACAGATTGCAGGTGTAAGTACGGAGACTGCAGCTAGAAACAAATACGACAAAATATATTCTAAGAGATTTTATTGTGTATCGCATTAACGCTATGCTAGGCAGAACTTCAGTTCAAATATTTAAAGGAAAAAATTCGGCTGCTAGTGGGACTTGAACCCACGACTACAGCTTTAGGGACTGGTGTAACTACGGCTGCTATAGCTTAGTTAGACAAAGCGACAGGACGGTATTCTGTAGTCGTGGGTTCAAGTCCCACTAGCAGCCGAATTTTTCCTTCAAATATTTGAAAATATATTCTAGCCGGGAATCGTTGTACGACTTTGTACACCGCTGGAGCATAAAGCTAAAAAAATTGTCAACGATATAAGTCGCCGTCTAAGGGAGAAAGGCCTTGCCATTTTCTTAGTCAACCCATATCGCTCGCCATACAAAGGGGTCACGTGGTAAGCTTAATAGGCACTTTTGGTAATCGACTATTGCGTGGGGCTTTGACAATAATTGACAACAATTACATTACAGCAATATCTTTAAAGCTATAAATACAATTCTGACATTTATTAATATGATGAAATAAACATGTTGGAACATAGGAATTTTTATAGGTATTCCAAACTCTGTATACCAGTTGTTTTCAGTATTTTTTGTAAGATGCTTTGCTTTGGTATATTCGTACAATTGGATCTGGTCACACTGCAATACAAAACAGTTTTGTTTGCTCGCCGCTTTCTTGCCGGGCGGTTGTGTTGTGGCTGTGTGTGGTTAACTCGCAAAGCCCGCGAAACTTATATGCGAAGTGTTGCGTTTGTTGGTTGCGAAGAAAAACAGTGATTTGTGTGAGCACCAACAAGTAGTATTGTTTGTGTTGCATAGTGAATGTGATTGTGGTCACGAAAGCCGCAGGTGTCGCATTCCTAGGACACGTCGGTTACAGACCTCGGACAGTGCTATCCAGAAGCAGGTGGACTGAAACCCACATATCTACACTACTTTTTAATTAAATAAATTGTAAGTTTATTTCACAACACCTTATGCGTCACTCTCGTCAAGTCGTTTGCATGATGGTATCTCGCTTAGCTAGGTATTTTAATAAAAGGACAGTTTTGCTTGCAGTGCCAACCTGAGCTTTTCCGTTTCATTGTCTTGTGTTCTCACTTCTCAGTTATATACCTACATAATATTACCTGTGTTTTTAACCAATCACCCGAGATTTATGATGATGATTAGTACCTACCCGTAATTCGGTATGTACGTCATATTAAACAGATAAAATTAAATAGGTAATTGGTGTTTTGGTGAGTATATTAATATATGTAAATCTGCATATGAATGAAAAAAATTGTTTTTGTGTTTGCAAATAATTTTATTTATTTTTTATAAATTATACGTTTTATAGGAATAGGCAGATTTTTGACTGCTTTAATACCTGATGTTAACTGATGATGCAGTCTACACCTTTAACTATTCACTCTTGACTCGAAGACACTCATGCAGTATTTACTGCAAATTGCCTGATTTTCAAAGAATATTTTTGCTTCAGCAGTGAAAAAGTTGACCAGTAGTTAAATATATTATATATAAATATTATTGGTTATTAATGTAAAAATTACATAGTGAGTATTTTTTTGTAGCTTAACATGTACCTCGTCAATAGAAAAAAATGCAGTGACTTGCATAAGAATCGAGATAATATCTTTGTTTCAGGCAGCGTATGCATAGCCAAATACTATGTTTACTTTTTGCTGTATCGCTCATAAAATATGTTATCTGACACTATGACATATAAACAAAATTATCACATATAAGGAGATACATCTCTAAAATAATAGCCCTACTATTAAGTAAATAATGTTTAAAAAGTAATTACTTAATTGAGTGTTAAAAATAATTATAAATTGCTTTTACGTTTTGGTAAGCAACTTTAATAATTTTGCCTGTCCTAGATAATAAGCAATCAAATGATAAGCATCCGAGATATTTATTCATTTTAATCAACCTGAAGAACAAAATACAATAATTTTTTTTTTGCATTTAGCAAATCTAGTGTTTGACCACTATCTCACTTGATGGTCAGTGACAATGTGAGCAAAGATGTAATCACGCTAGACCTAGAATGCTGGCTCTCAAGGATTGCTGCTGGAACATACTAATGTGTTTGATAACAGTTTTTCAAACTGGCCTGCAGGTACTTGGAAGCACCCTACCACCATGCTGAGCATTTGATAACAGTGTTGCCACCGAAAGCTCAAACTGTTGGGTGGGAATCAAACCATCATCTAATAACAGTTTTCAATCAGTATTTCATAGCCAATAATATGTAGGCGATTTTATTCCAGGCTTCCTATCCTTAAATACAGATTTTTTTAATACTGTATAGTTCTACCGTTAGACCACAATTTCACTGGATGGTCAGTGACGATGTGGTCGAATATGTTATCACGCTAGACCTAGAATGCTCACTGGCTCACAAAGACTGCTGCCTGAACACACTATGTGTTTGGTAGCAGTTTTTCAAACTTGAGAGTTAGCTGAGAGAGGTAGCTAGCCAGGCGGGTTTTCAAAAGTACCCTACCTCCATGCTGGGAATTTGATAACGGTGTTACCTTCACCAGAAGCTCAAGCTATTGTTGGGGATCGAACCAGTGTCCATCAGTTTGACAGCCGACGCTCCCACTGCTCAGCTAACATCACTGAGCTATCACTCTTCGACACCTTTTTTTCGATAGGGTTCTCGACATAAAGGTGTTGTTTCATTGTTGGACTCAAATTTCCACCAAACTTCAACTAATCCTCTTGGTATGACGATTTTGGCAACCTTAAAATGGGTGAAGCTTGCATTGCACTCATCTTTGATAGTTGGGCTTGTAAAGGGCATCATCAGTCGCTGTTCTGATCTGATGATAATCAATTGACATAATATTTGGCATAAAAATCAGGGATATTAAAATGTGTAGATAAATGGCATAATACTTTTGTCACTGCTGAGATGTGCTGTGTGGTCCTTTCTAAGGCCCAATACCCCTTCTGTTGGGTATATAATCCATTGTGCTATGCAATGCTGGCTGTTATATAGGCTGCAAGCTAGAATAACCTAATTATTCAGCATGGCCAAATGAATATTCTTGTAAGACATGGACGTGCATATTCAACAAAATATGCTTTGTTTATTTTTGTTTGGACTGTAGCAGCTTTCACAATTATTATTGTACAAACTGACCGGAAAATATGCAACTTTTGTTTACTCGAACAAATGGTAAGAAAATGGGTTTCTGTGAGAGATTTACTGTTTTGTAATACCGAGATACTTTGGCTATGGACAAAAATATATTTCCTATGAGGAGGCTATGAATGTTTTTAAACATCTTGTAAGGAATATGAGTATAATAAATAAATAAAATAGGTACTTAATCAAACTTAACCAAAGGATGATACAGCAGTAATTAATATTTTAATTAGAATTATTGATTATTTATAAATATAGACATTTGATTACGAAAGCTTATTATATATTTTTATTATATAAATAATTCAACTAGCTGCTCCTACGGTTTCACCCGCGTGGACTACGGTTTCCGCTATCTCGGTTTTACATAGATTTCCAAATGTCTACATTTGAAGCAAATATACCACCACATTATCCTATTAAACAGTGATTAAAACGATTCCCGCCTTTTATACACTTGTAATTACACTTAAAACCAAATCGTCATAAGATCCTTTCAGGAATTGCTTCCAAAAGTGGAGGTCCTCAATTCTGTTGTTTTGTTTATGTTTCTTATTTCAGAGTGTCTTATTTTTGGAAAAAATATTCTTCCGAAGAATATTACTTACCTACTTTCAGACTTTTTCCATACAAATTTTAATGAAATGAAACAAAATTAAATATTCAGAGTTAAAACCAACTTTCGATGGTCTTTTTCAAGGAGACTAGATAAATTTCAACCAGTCGAAAGTTCTGAGGTACCTAACAAGCATGAAAAAAAACATACTGGTCGAATTGAGAACCTCCTCCTTTTTTGAAGTCGGTTAAAAACAAAAGAAATACGGTCTCAACTATACATGGTTTCAAAGATTTAAGATACTTTCTTCCGTAATTAATACCGTTTTAAATGTGTTACTAATGAGCTTCCAATGTACTGTAATCACTTTTTAAAGAGATAGATAATTTGTAAGTTCCTTGTTCCTAATCTCAAAGATCGTGCGATGTTGCAATCTCATTGTTTAATCTAAGCTTGGAATGATCAAACCTGCTTCGGAATGCAACTAAGGCCGAGTCGCACTATTGTAAGTGGGACGTAGGATCTAATTTATCTCGCGTGACAGGTCTCTGAGAATTCATGGCTTAAATGCATTGTGCTTAAGATACACGAACTAAGGGGTTCTAGAATGACAAATTGGGTAATTACTTAAAATCACGAAGTTGCCGGGCCTGCTCGTTTTACCAGAGACAAGAAATTAAACAGTACATATGCCCAATGATCTTCATAGAAGGTCATTGGGTATACCTGATAATGTTGCCTACCTACGGCATTGTAGTCTGCGATTGTGGTAACAAAGTTTGGTGTGCTGTCTGTACTTGTGTAACCGTTATTTTTCCTTGTTAATGGAACAAGAACTTAACAAATTAAAAAATTACAGGTACCATTTAAACATTTGTAATGTAACATCTTAGTTCTTGTTTCTATTATACCTTCGGATACTGATCTAAGGATTTCCATGAAAGTTTGGACATATACAGCCCACATTCAGCCCTTTCCCGCAATCTTAGTCGGGTCGTCTGTCCACCTTGTCGGTGGCCGTCCTACGCTGCGCTTGGCAGTAGGTTTCCTTTCGAGAACTTTTCGACCCCAACGGCCATCAGTTCTTCGAGAGTATGTGCCTTGCCCACTGCCACTTGAACTTGCTAATCCGCTGGGCTATATCGGTGACTTTTGTTCTTCTAATGATCTCCTTATTTCTGATTCGATCGCGTAGAAAAACGCCGAGCATAACCCTGTCCATAGCTAGTTGTGTGACTTTGAGCTTGCTTACTAGGCCTATAGTCAAGCCCATAGCCTTCTGTATACCTATTGATAAATAATCACTGTTGAATGAAATAAACTTTAAAAGCTGTGTCAATAATCACCAATTCAATATTACACTCAAAGCTACATTAATCTTTACAAACAGCGGAAAACAGTGAACAATATAAGGGCCGGCAAGTTACGGGAGTTCGGGTGAAATCGCGGGGCGATACTAGTAACTACATATTTTCTTGTTGCCTTGTCGTATGTCGTAATTTTAATACTTACGCCCCTTTCAAACATTTAGGTGGCATTAAAATATTCTGTCTCAACAATAATTCACTTGAGAAATACAGACTAAACAAGACTAATCCGTCCATTAAGGGCCGATACAAAATTAAACTTAGGCATTAGGCCTGAATAATGGTTTGCGTAGAAATCTAACAAGACACGACTTCTGACAATAATTAAGTCCAATTGTGTATGATAAGATTTTAGTATTATCTCGCAGTAAATTGCATGGTTTTTTTTTGCCTATTATAAGTTTGCGTTTGACAACTGTCTCACCTGATGTTAAGTGATGACGTTGTCTAGGATTTAGCACGCAAACCTAGAAGGTACCTATTCACTCGCGACTTGAAGACTCCAGGATTGTACGTATCGGGAAACACAGACTCGGGCAACATGTTTAAATCAACACACTTAATGTGGTCACATTACACGCGGTGTCAATCACACGAGGTCTCCCATTCAGAACTAAACGAGGATAAGTCCTGAATTACAGACTTTCTATAGAACTACTTAGACTTTTTTTTTATACTGTATAGTATATGATTGATGGCCAGTGACGATGTGGCCTAAGATGTTATCACGCTAGATCTAGACTGCTCGATGGCTCTCAAGCACTGCTGCCTGAACACAGTATGTGTTTGGTGACAGTTTTTCAAACTTGAGGATGGTAGCTAGCTAGGTACTGGAAAGTAGCCTACCACCATGCTGGGAATTTGATAACGGTGTGGCCTTCACTGAAATCTCAAGCCATTGGTGGGGATCGGACCAGCATCCGTCAGTTTGACAGCCGACGCTCCCACTGCTCAGCTAACATCGCTTCAATACAATTTAGTTAATGGTAGAAGTATTAGGTGAGAACATTCTCATAAATTTACGAATTTGTGCTAGCATCTATTTGGTTAGTTATGGATCGTTTTGAATCAGGGTGGCAGCCTGGCAGTCGTCTTTCGAACTTTTCGATAAATAACGCAATCGAGTCGGATGCATTTAAGTGTTGTATTACAGGGTTTCAATCGAGTCATTCAAAAGCTTCTATATGCGATGTCGTTTGTGATCATATCCGTTGAAATATTCCATTAAATATGTGAAATATATGTTCTCTTAAAAAATATTACAATATATGAAAGATATCGATTGGAATTGTCCGGTCGCATCCGATTGGTCCGACTCTGAACCAAGCGGCAGAAATTACTCAGACGCATGGGCGCCGGCAGCAGGGTGCAAAGGGGTGCATTCCACCCCCCTGGCAGGAAAGAAAGTACATGTTTTTTTAAAAATAAGTTACTGTTTCAATAAAAACTGCAGGAGTCAAGGTTGCTCTCCAAATTTGTACAACACCTTGTCAATAGGTACATTCATTATCCTTGCGTCCGTCGTTCAAAACCAAAAAGTTCAAAACCGTACATGTTGCTTAGACATTTTGATTTGTGTAGTATAATGTGTAGATGCAGATGAACCTCCCTAAAAGTAATGCCAAAGGCGCCCATGCGCGTCAGTCATGCATGAGAGTGGCAACAGAAAAAAAACATTTTTTATTATCATTCTCTATGACAATAATATTGTATACTTATTTGAGTACATATAAATCAACCAGGTGGACAGACGACCTGACTAAGATCGCAGGCAAGGGCTGGATGCGGGCCGCTTCCAACAGGTCCTTGTGGAAATCAATGGGGGAGGCCTATGTCCAGCTGTGGACGTCCTATGGCTGAGATGATGCCGATGAAATCAACTAGAAAAAGATTGCCTTAAAGCATACAAAGCAATTGGATTGGCTAGCTTACTTCTTATAATTGACTAGCTGGACGCCGCGGTTTCACTAACGCGGTCTGTAGTTTTCTCTTAAATATTCAACTTCTAAGCTAGTGATAATTTAAAAAGAACTTGCTGATATGATTATTTATTACAACATGGTACTGAACTGACAATATGCATATTAATTGTTCGCTATAAATCCGCTGCTTAAAGGACAAGGCATACTACTCGTCTGTGTTTGTCGCTGGCAGCGGCTTACCTTTGCTGTCGAGGTCGGCTTATGTCTAGATTTGTATTTCATGACGAACGACGATTCGTTTAATACTGTATTCATATAATATTATTTTATTTGTGCATACTTGACGATATTCTAGAATCATCTTATAAAATATAACCTCTATATCGTGTATAAGGACACATCCTCAAGTTTTTCTGTATATTCAAACTTGAATAAATCAAAACAGGTATAGAATATTTCTTCTTATTTTGCCTTTGACCTCTCCCATGCCGCTGTTAACAAAATATTCATCTAAACGCAATACCTACAGTTTTATTACGATTTCTTGAATTATTCTAAAGATGCCATCATTGGGTTCTGCATCAATGATGTTTTACTAAACATGACGTATTCATACTGCGCTGTGCTCAGATTTTGATCCTTTACGACATAAACATGCTTACTGCGACAGATAATACGGTACAAATAATATAGAAAAGGATAGCTATATGTTTAGACTTGTGCTTGAAATACGCGTCGCAATGAAAATTACTACAATTGACTTAATTTTGCCGCCTCAGTTTCCGCGCGCTTGTGCGACATCTACCTCATATAAACATATAATATCATTGGTTCTGCATACCGATTTTCCACAGAGTTATATGTATTTATTGTTTCGTTTTAATTTTATAGTAAACAATTGAATATCGGTCCTTAGGTATTGAACTACATCGAAATGTTCCACCAGACTGATAGTTGTCGACCTCAACACGAAGCGAGGTCGTGAAGTGCATTGGTTTAATTTACAGCATACTTTTACTTACCTTTTAATTCGGTCCTGCGTGCTAGCTGGCGAGAAAAAAAATAAAAATCTCGATATTAAAACCTGGCATTATGGAACGAGTATTGATTGTGGGGGTTCGACGCTTCGAAGTGACAAAAAGATAAATTCTGTTTGTGAAGAATGTGAACACAACAACGATGTCGTGTCGTAAGTGTTTTCTTTGAATAAATGTAACAATTAACGGCAAGTAAATGCAAGGTACAAAAATAAATGTAAGGGGGACCTTTGTGAATAGTCGTCTAGGCTAAGTACTAAAACATGGAACATGAGAATAGCTGCTGCCGCCGCTTGGCGCTACATCGAAACGTGTAGAATTTATTGAGCCTTTTTTTATTACATATTTTTTACTGCTTTTTAAGCTTACCTTTGACCACGTTCTCACCTAATAGTAAGTGACGACGCGGTCTAAGGTGTTGCACGTAAACTTAGAAGGAACTTATTCACTCGCGACTTGAAGACTCCGGGGTTGTACCGATCGGGAAAAACAGACTCAGACAGTGAGTTCCACTTCCTGGCAGTACGCATTATGAACGTGGAAGCAAAACGCTTCGTGCGTAACGGTGGTTTTCTATGTGTGTTACCGACACAAATGGAGGTACATTCATTTATTTATTTATTAACATTCACACAAGATCTTCAGGTCCAATGATATTATATGTTTATATGAGGTAGATGTCGCACAAGCGCGCGGAAACTGAGGCGGCAAAATTAAGTCAATTGTAGTAATTTTCATTGCGACGCGTATTTCAAGCGCAAGTCTAAACATATAGCTATCCTTTTCTATGTTATTTGTACCGTATTATCTGTCGCAGTAAGCATGTTTATGTCGTAAAGGCACAAAATCTGAGCACCGCGCAGTATGAATATACGTCATCTTTAGCAAAACATCAGTGTTCAGGTCCCAAACTAGGCAGAGCCCGTACTATGGTAACCTGATGACTGATTTATATATTTATATACATATAAGTATATATCATTGCCAGATCAGTGTCCCGCTATGAAAACGGATGACGTTAACGATCTTCCAGGTACCACCAACTTTAAAACCTCGACCATTCTGACAAGATCGCCTATCGCCACTAAGAAGAGAAGATATTTCAAAATTTGGAAATTTACAAACAATGGACGGTTGGATTTCCGAAAAGTTTGAATTTTTTTTTTTCTTTATTTAAAGAGCTTTTTCGCTAATGCGAATATGCCGCTCTGTGAAACCTAAATCTATATACAATCTATACACAATATATTGTAGCATACATTCAACCTCTAATTTTAAGACCGTACCTACTTAACTAATTCTAATATCATTTTTGCCTTATCAGAATGAGGGTAAGACAAGTAGGCATTACATGCACCAATGGAACTGTCACTAAATAATCTACGTCTTGGCAGGTTTGTATGTTGCGATCTTTTTTATTGCATCTGTGCCAGGAACCTATAAAAACTAACGCTCGGTATTTCGGAGGTATAACCTTATTTAAAAGAAGAATTAACAATATATATATATATATATATATATATATATATATATATATATATATATATATAAATAATTCTTCAATGTATTTTAATGCGTCCAATACCGATAAGGTTTCCATGATTTCATTGCTTGCGTTATACCTGTTTTGGTAAATTGTTGAACAATTTTATCAGATATGCTATTTAAACAGGGTGTTACGTATAGTGGTCTAATGTTAAACGATAGCTCGGGGGTACACCTACCACTCATGCCGTAAAAAAAATTTTGATAACAAGTAACAAAATAACTTGATTTTTTATTATTTACAAAAATTAACGCCTTATTTCATTAAAGTGACTCTAAAAACAACTTATTTATATAAAATAAAATAAAAAAATGTTATCACCGTGACACCATACAATTTAATTATTAAGAAAAAGTTATAGCCATGTAAAATGAAAACGAGCAAATTTTTTGATAATAAACTTTTGACTTAAACTTTTTTAAAGATATTTGATTAAGTTTTGTATGACATAAAAACTTTTTTGTTAAATTATTTTTTAGGGAAATGTTAAACAATAATCTAAAATGAGTTTTTACTATAGGTCTAATTATATAATTCTTTGGGTAAGTATCGTCATCGTGCTTAATCAGGTTCGTGTGTCATAGTTTGATACTGCCTGACACAATGAGGTAACGTATAACACCTCAGTGATTTTCGTGTCTGCCTTGACCTTGCTTGTCGGTACATACTTGTGTTTGATTGGTATTGTTATTGATGACTTGACAAATGAAGTAATCGTAAATAATATATATCTGCTGGTAACTATATTTGTATCGGGTTTCACCTTCAAATTCAAATCCAGCTCTATAATAACTTCTATCTAGTTTGTAAGTTTATAACATTTTTTACAATAGCAAGTATTGATAGTCGAATACGATTGGTATAAAACCGTGGATTGAATGCTGTACAGTAAAATTGTGACGCCTGTTTATAAAAACGCCATGTCAAAGACATTTTAAATGAAGAAAAAATCGACAGTCTGACTTGTCATTTGCACCATTATGTCGTATGCTTTTATCCCAATGATTCACGGACCCGTTTTGCTCAAATTATCTTTTTGCTTCGAAATAATCTCTTAGAATGTTTGCCGATGCTCTATTATTACCATCAGAACGGTATTTATATTTTTTTATTTTTCGCGTCTTCCAACTTTTTGAACTATACGAAATATTGGTATTTAATTGATCGCAAGCCTTTTTGTCGACAGAAGCAATGGCATTTGGAATCGTGATGAAACTTCGTGTCTCAATTAGAACTTTTGTCTCGTTTCTTCTTTCGCATTCGTAATTATGTCCTGTCCTTTTCTGGACCGTATCCGGACCGTGCACGTATCTTGATTGGGACGTCAACCTGTTTACGTACGTGTCCCTCTAAAGAGGTTTATGGCTTGTATTTTCTAACAGACTTGTCCCGACCTCGTGGTTAAAAAATGCACTACTGTGAGAGCTTACATTAGTTTTGAAAGAGTTCGTGTTGTAAGTTTGTGGGAATGCTCTGGTCCTTTTGTGTTTAATTGATGTGTTCTGTTCTATCTGTACTTCAGTTCCCACCCTCAGCATTGTTCTTCATTATGTTGTGCAATTACGTAATTAGATACGTGGACCTATGCATCTTGACCAATTAAAGAACTAGGTACCAGAATACGTGTCGTGTAAGTACTCTTTGTGTGTGGTGATATTTGATAATAGCCCTGATTTCGTTACAGAAATGTTATTTTAAAAAGAAAAATCTTCATAAACTTAAATTATGCCGCAATGCATGCTTTAGCGCCGCAAAAAAATGCCGCAACGCATTAGTTTCACTAGCAATCGTCTTTTTTTTGTGTTGAGTCTTTGTCTTCAGTCTCCACGAAGTTTTATCCTGTTGGATAAAACTACTCGTACATCGTCTCAACGCCAGTTACGTGCTGAGGCTCGCGCTCGCCGCCTGGCACGATCATAACTCCCAGATGAAGAACTGCAAATAAGTGCGAAACTGGTCGGAGAGTAATTTCCCAGTGTTTACCACGTGAGTCCTAGTCGGTTTGTTACATTACAATTATGGAATAAACTCGCGATAGTTTTCAGACTCGTAATTTAAATAATCATTATCGTATTTTACTCGAGATTTTAGCGCTTTTCGCATTTTAGCTAATTTACCGCTTAAGACTTAAAAATACGACCTTCAGGGTTTAACAGGTGCCAATGATATTACAGAGGCTTGCGGGTATTTACAGGCAGAAGGGGCGAGGCAAATCCTGATGTGCTTATATAGGGTGGACAATAATTTCTTTTTTTATATTATACTCAGACCCCCGCACTAGGATTCCCTGTGTCGCGGGAAGCATGGACACTCACAATCACAGCACACAAACACCCAAGATCCGTGACAAACATCTAAATTCATCGCATAAATGTTTGCCCCTGCCGGGATTCGAACCCAGGGTCCCGGTGACGCAGAAGTCTGACACTGACACTGACACCACTGCGCCACGGCGACCGAATTATTAATACAATATCTATAAAATACCTAACTTACCTTATATTAACGTCATTCAACAATCGATATATAAGTACAATAACATTACTTTTAAAATTGCCATTACACCGGAAAGTTGCTCTTAAAATGTATTTATCTTGAAGATATATTTTTCGAACTGCTTCTTTATTCCATTCATATATTTTAGTACCAGCTACTAAAAGATAAATATATATTTTAAGAGCAACTTTTCGGTCTAGTGGCAATTTTAAAAGTAATGTAATTTCTAAAGAAACTTGCTTTGGAGTTCTCGTAAAATCAAACTTTTATTGTAAAAAAATGTTTACTGCATATTTCCAAGTCCGGTCAAAGCGAGCGATGGAGCGAATAATCCATGTGATCCAAATAAAATATTATTATAGCTGTCGCAGAGCTGAATGAACCTGACGAATCGTATTCCGTAAATATGATGTAAGGTAGATAGCTCCTAGGCTGGCGTTCGCCTTACCTCAGCGCACCGCGGTTTTACCCGCGTGGTGATGATTGATGATGAAAATAAGCTTATGTGTTATTCCAGGGTATAAGCTATCTCCATACCAAATATCATCCAAATCCATCTAGCCGTTTAGGTGTGAAAGAGTAAAAAAAAATCTACACACAAAATCATTATAGGGTGTATTTATAATGTGTATAATGAGCGTACATTTTTTGTACGGCATATATTATTTGCCTGAGAAACTAGACATTTTTTTGCCTGTAATAAATTAACGACGTGAAAGCCAAGGAGGCTTTCATAGAACGCACAGATATAACCAACCACAAATACAAATACAAAAATACTTTATTGACATAATTCGTGTACAAATAAATAGTGAACCCAAAGACTACTAGTCGACGACGAACTAGTGGGACTGTGTTTCAGGAGCCAATGGCCTCTCCCAGAAAAGACTTAGCTTACGTCAAGTAAATACATAATTTAAACAGCTATAAAAACTACTTGTTTGGTGTGTGTGTTGTGTTTCTGGAAGTGTTATGAATGTGTGTATTTGTGTGTGTAATGTATGTAACCACAAGAGGCTACTTGGCATTTCAAACAAATGGGACACTGCTGGTAGGCCGTGGCTTGTATCCACCGGACACAGCTGCGGTGCCAAATGGTAATCGATATCGGTCGACACCAGCAGGAAAAAACTAAACTTACTGGAACAGATGGTTATTGGCAAACTGTGAAGCTTGAGTAGCAGGTGACCAATGCTAACGACAGCAGAATCCGAAGCACGTATATACTCGAATTTTCTATTTTATTGGAAAACATAAACTTGAAGAAAGTAAGCCATGTCTAATATCCTATAAATTTGAGGCATAATAATACTAAGTGTATTAATTCCGATTTTCAATCGATTGCCGCAATGACTTTAAAAACAAGTCTAACACACCAATAAAAAGTAACCCAGTTAATATCAGTGACAGCGTCACGATAATGTCCATAAAATTCACGTTGACATGTTTGTTCCACATACATTATTCATGGCTTATCCGTATTTTTGTTCCGTAGTTTGTAGACCGTATTGGAAACTGGTTAGTTTTCCGTTCGAAGCAGAACATTTGGAATAATTATTATGTTTATACATATTTAGTTACTTTTTGAAACCGGTACCTTCATTATGTATACTCCTTTCTACTGCTTATTATTTTTGCAAAAGACCTAGAACAGAAAGAGAAACAATATTCAGCTTTTCTGTGATATTTCTCACAGGTTTCATTTTCTTTAGATTCTTCATTTGTGTCACTAATTATTCCAAATGCCTAAATCAATTTAGGCCGTGGTCATAGATCATTGCCATTTTGGATTAATATAATTCATCTGAATGGTATCATTATACATATATCATTAATCATAACATGTTATCTAATCTAAACACCTGCTAAACCGAAGTTTCTCTAACAGAAATGGAAGATGCCAACGTAACGCACGGCTTAGCTTTCACAACCGCACCTAGTCGGTGTGTCATGTTGTAAAACTCTGGACATTATTTAATACTAAAGTAATTGCTAAGATCCCTATCATTATTGCCTTGGCTCCCGGCGAGACCCTAATCTCAGTTGAATTTCTTGGTCGTGTAAAAAAGTTGGGATGCCGTGGGAACATCTTTCCCAGCTTATTATCTTTGGAATATCTCTATCCAGATTTTGATTGCTTTCTTTTCATCATCTTTATTACTTTTTATTCAATGTACTAGAATTTAAATTTACCTTCAAATTAAATGCTTATATGTTCGGTATTATTGGCGGTAGACGAACGATCTAAGATCGCAAGAAAGGGCTCGTTGCGGGCCGCTTCTACCCGGGCCATTTGGAAATCAATGGGGGAGGATATGTCTAGGTGTGAACGTCCTATGACTGTGATGATGATGAATATGGGCTAACGATAAGTCGCTGATGTCAGTCAAATATATTTTCTGCTTATGTCTAAGCTCAGAATTGCTTTAAGCTCTAACAAAATGCCAAGAGTTTACGCAATGCAGTTCCAAAAGAAGTTCGCAATATTTGAAATGTTGCGTTGGTTAATTTAAATGGGATAGGGCCAATTGATTTTCTCTCAGTTTTATGAAAAAAGTTAACGACAAAGTTTTCCTTCCAAGATCGACATCCGATACGCATCACAGACACATCTGCGGATATGACGTAGCACGACTTTAGTCATTGGTTGCTTGTAATCTCCAACTTAGAGTAAGCATGAAACCGGTTCTGAAATAACAGAAGTTTTTGTCTCATTTTTATCTCGTCCCATTTGTTTGCCATCGCTGGTGGTTATGGCCATTAGTGGCTGGTGCAGAGTATTTGATGTACACGATATGATCGTTGGGACTGGGTGCGGTTTTTACGAGTCTAGATTCAACCATGCCCTCGAGATTTCGTGGAATATCTTTGATTATAGATGCCGTATAATTAACATTTTATCATGCAATCTCGTTAATGTTTTGAGCTGGCCGATAACGAAACAATTGATTTCTCAGAAAGGCTATCTAATGTACTATTAGCTAGCTTAGCTATTAGCTCAAATATGAGTTGCTAGCACAATCTCTTGAATTGGAACTTCTGCACTGGTAATCCGATATTTTGATGTACTGGTTTTTTATGCTTCATTGTCATCAACACCCTCGACAAAACTATGACATCAAACCACATAAATAATTAACGGAGAAATTATATACTTAAATAATAACTGCAATATTGTGCCCAGTATATATATAGCGTATTCATTGTTGTTGGGACCTATCAAATTACAAACACAATTCAAGTAAATAATTAAGAAGGTTTCTCTTCATCTTTACAGTCTCCTTCATTATCTTTGTTCAGATTATTCACATGCTCCATACTCTGGTCTGACAAACTGTTGTAGCCATCAATCTCACTTGATCTGACTCCTAACAATGGCGTTTCGTTTCACGCCGAGTGCGTTGCGAATTTTTTAACTAAATTATAGGCGCATGTAACACCCGTATTAAAACCTTTTAGATATCGATTTGTGTGTGACTTTCGGTTTTATTGTTGATGATACAATATGTTTAAACAAGTGTTTGTGGCTATCAAAACTATTGTATGAACAGGAAATGACGGCAAAGTATTCGATTTCGCTTATTTAACAATATTTTGTAAAAGCATTTGTTAGTCTATTTTGATAGTTTGTGAACTCAACGTTATTAAAAAATACATTTTGTTAAGATTAGTAATAATAAGCTGAGTTAATAATGAGCTTCATATATATATTTGTCTCTTTCGTTTATAGTGGTCTTGAAGAAGAACGGAAGAGACAGAGATATATTTATAAGCAATTCGTTACAAGTATCAATTCCTACTGCAATGTAAATTGTACGTAACATTTCATTCAACATATTTTAGAAGCGGCTGTTGTTGCCTTTATAAGTATTAATGATCATTGTTTTAAGTCAGATTGTCAAGCCTGCTGTTAATTAAAAATAAATACCAATTATGATAACAGGAACAACGAAAGGAGATTGACTAAGCAGGTATATATGAGTGATAAAGCGAATGGTAGTGTTGGACGAAGAAGGCCTAGGCGGACGTTCCGAAATCAGATTAGGAAGTTATAAAAAAGGGCCAGGTCAAGAGTACTCTAAACCGGCGCTCTTGTATGAAAGGTCTGATGAGCATGGATGAAGCGAAAGAAGTGTCTCGGAATCGAAGAGCTGGAAGGCTGTGGTCTCTGCCTACCCCTACGGGAAAGAGGCGTGAGAATATATGTATGTATGATAACAAGTCACTGTAACATTAGCCTTTTTATACGCTGCCACAAATCTAATGAATGTTAAATTAAATATAACCTTTGTCATTGTCTGAAACTCACACGAATATGTACGTAAAACGGAACGCTACAGCTGAATGATGGTCGTGTAACTTACCTAGATTGAACAAACGTGCGAAAATCCAAAGTACCTACGCTGCTTTGTAAACGTTTGTACGTGAGAATATATAGTATTGTACCTAATTACATTCCCGCAGTAGCTGGGATATAAGCCGACATTTCTAAGAAGTTAGTATTGGTCAGAAAACATCACATTTGACATATACATATATGTCCATATTATAGGCTCGGGTCTAGGCCTATTTTAATTTTCGATTTAAATTATTGTGAATCGTTGTTTTTCCAACCCGATTATTATTTTTAATCTTTTTTATTTATACTGTATAGATCTAGCATTCGCTAGACCTAGAATGCTCACTGGCTCTCGACTGTTGCCTGAACACACCATGTGTTTGGTGACAGTTTTTCAAACTTGAGGATGGTAGCTAGCCTGGCGGGTACTCGAAAGTTCCCTACCACCATGCTGGGAATTTGATAAGTCACGTTATTTTATGAAAAGTTTCAATTAATTGAACCTGTATATTTTACTAAATATTAAATTTGAGCTTTGTTTTAATAGCACTTGAACTTAATTTACGACTCCCCAAACCCTATTTAAAACATGATGCAAACTGAACTAAGGTTAAACTATTACTTTGTCTACAAGATACTAATATAATTCTAATATGGTTTCCGGTACTCGGAAGTTACTGTATCCGTTGATGACGCGTGTCGACTCGTGAACGGGTGCTGTTTGCGGACTAAGGTCTGCTCTAGATGCATACGCTAATCGGACTTAAATAGTATAATAATATTTGTATATATATATATGGGACAACATTGACACAAGGTCTTCAGATCCCAAACTAGGCAGAGCCTGTATTATGGTAACCTGATGACTGATATATATACTTATATACATTATACACACCCAGACACAGGTCAAACAGACATGTTCATACACACAAATGTTTGACCTGTCCGGGAATCGAACCCGGGACCAGCGGCTCAGAAGGCAGAGTGCTATCAACTGCGCCAACCGGCCAGCTATAGTTGCTTCGATATCATACTCGAATTATAGATTCTAGAATCCTATTATTGGTTTTGTCTTCCCATATCTTATGATTATCCTTGCTCGATCACAGTGATAATTGTAATTGTATCAATTTCTATAATTCGTACGATATCACGATGAATCATGTAATATTACAAGCAAGCAGGCCCGGCTTCGTGAGGGGACAATTCAGATTTAATACGAAATTTTCGTTTAGGTTACTTGCAAACCTTCCGGAAACTTTCCATATTTCAATATATATATATATATATATAATATATAGGTACTTACGTGATGGTTGAACATTTCAATATCTGATTGAGACAGACGCAGAGAGGCGACTTCATTTTGTACTACGTAACGATTTTGTGGGAAGTTATGAATACATGAACTCCTTCTTCTTCATTGTATATTGTATTGGTGTCACATTATTGTGTCACACAGGAGGTTGTAAAAACTGTAGCCACACTAGAAACAAATGAATATAGTTAGCAAATTCAGCCAAGTAGGTACCTATAGGACTCCTCCAAACAAAAACATGATAATAGTATTCTGGATATGCCAACTAGTTAGCACTAGTTTGATTGTTCGCTGATTTGTCCATTTGTCGTCCCGTGACTCACCAGGTGCCTTGCCCTATAAGGTATCATCAATTTGCCAACGACATCCGAATACCACATTTAAAATTTACCGTTCATAGCAATGAGCGGAGACGTGGCGGGAGTATATAGCCGTACTCTTCTTCGTATAGCAAAATCTGTAGGAAATGATAACCAGGGATTGACCTTATCAATTCGAAAACCGTGGCAAAGTTGAGAAGTTTTATTTTCAGCATCTACTAGGACAATTAGCAAGAAAAATAAAGTACTGTCTATCTTCTTCTTGTCTCTATTATTAGTCGTCTCAGTGCCCACACCTTTCATAAACATATCATTATTCGCATAGTCCATCCATGCCTTCTTCGGATTTCCTCTACCTCTATATCAATCCACATACTCTTTTATAATAGGTTTTTCATCCCTCCTCATGACATGCCCATACCAAGCCAATCTATTCCCTTTCAACTTATCATCCTCTGGTGCTATTTTCAAGCTTCCTCTCATGTACTCATTCCTTATTTTATCCATTCTAGTCACACACCAGACATCTCAACATTCGCATCTCTGCCACATGCGCTTTTCTTTCATCCACCTCTTTTGCTACCTGTTTCATTGCAACACTGCTACACAATTCAAGCATATTACAAAATTACCGTAATATCGCAGAATTGAGATTCTAATTTATTAAATGTTAAGCTACTGATCGGAGTGAAGTACATAAAAATATATAGCAATTACATGTCCCGTTTCATTGGGAAGCTTATCACGTCACTTTCAATTATACAATCGTGTTTAAGCGCTGATACAATCGTGTACACATCAGGAATTTCAGAATTTGCTACATTTTTATGCAATTTACATGCTTACGATTCGCGATAAACTAACAATTTTAAGTCTTTTGCTAAAAGACTTTCCCGATTTGTATTCAAAAAGTGTGAAACGAAGAGTGTTTGACCTTTTTACATCATATAATGATAAGAGGCGCATGCAAGAATGCATGTCAATATTTGATGTTACAAAAACACTCAAAGCATTAACTCACTGCTCACGTTCGTTCTAAGTGTTGTGATCTTTCGAGCAGATGTTAAGATATTGATATTGCATAGACACGTTAAGCTTACCTTCTACATAATATTAACCAACAAATTTACTTATCGTTTGGCGTCATTATCAAACAGTTATAATTCTTTCTTTTGGCCTATTCCTTATTCTATAGTCACTCAATGTACATATTCGTCGTAATAATTAGCTTGAAATATGCGATCCGCGAATGCCCTTAAAGTCTAGGTCTAAATTTATAGTAACATAAGTGACACAAAAATAAAAAATAAAGAGGTAATATCGTAAGTATATATAGTAGCAATAAAGTAAGGAATGAGTATATCAGAGGGAGCTTGAAAGTAGCACCAGTGAATGATAAGTTGAAAGCGAATATAGAGATAGGCATGTAGATAAGTATATAGATAGGCATGGTCATGAAGAGGGATGAGAAACATAGCAAAAAGAGTACTTCACATAAATGTGGATGGATATAGAAGTAAAAGAAGGCCGAAGAAGGCATGGACTGTGTGAGGAATGATATGTTTATGAAAGGTGTAAGCACGGAGACGACTAATAAAAGAATGGGAGAAGGAAACATGTTGTGCTGACCTGACATGACGTGCTGAGAAGAAGAATTGGCTTGAAATGGACTGGAGTTCAAGTTTGGCTAATTTTTACTGTTGGACGTTGTATCGATGATAGAATAGTCTAATAACTAGAACAGGCTCTCGAATTCACATGTTCAGATACTGATTATGAAACCCTGATCGTCCTCATTGTCTGGTTACCAGCTAGCTTAGCCTCAGTGTTTAGATTAACAATTCTCAATGACGTATTATTTCGTCACAAATGACAAAAGATATGAAACAGGTGCTATGAAACAGATGAAATCGGGTACGAAGTGGCTGCGTCCGCGTCGTTACGGTAGAGCTCCCGGGTCACCGCCCGTGAACTCTGCTTCCTCTGCTTGCAGCAGTATCATCATGTTCCGCTTATTTAGGGCGTGAACAGGCTACTTTTTAATAGACGATGTTTCAAATCACTTAGCCGTTAGGGACGGGAGATGCTGAACTGCACTGTAAATATTTATTTATTTACTGGCTGCGCCCCGCTGTTTTACCCGCGTGGTGATGATGAAAATAAGCCTATGTGTTAATCTAGGGTATAAGCTATCTCCATACCGAATATCATCTATATCTATCCAACCGTTTAGGCGTTGCATCTGAAGGTAAGACCGCATTATGACAGCTGTCCGGTCTCATTCGCAAAGAGACAAATTCGAACGGAGTCACTTGGCGAATGGAACCGGCGCTATCAGAATGGCGGAACTGCGGCCACAACCAAAGCCTTCTTTCCTGACGCGATCCAAGCGTACCGCACTGTCAGAAGGATGGACATAGACCCTAAACTGGTGCAGATGCTCACCGGGCACGGCGGGTTCTCCTCCTACTTATACCGCTTCAGGTGCAAGGGGAGCCCGGCGTGTGACTGTGAGCCCCAGGTGGAGGAAAGCGCCATCCACGTCATCACAGAGTGTCCAATTTTCGGCAGGCTCCGGTTCGATTGTGAAAACGAAATGGACATAGATATAAAAATAAAAAAATTGCCCGAAATTATAGAAAACGATAAAACAAGAGCCATATTCTTCAAATATTGCAGCAAGGTAATAAATAAAGTTGTATATAAAAATAAGTAACAAAATGATGCACTTCTAAATACGTAAATGTATTTGAGTAAGTGCCCCCAGAAACACTAGTACATTAAGAAGCTTATGTAAAGGTCAAAGCGATTAAAATTGTGTTAATGTAGAAAATAGAAAGTAGAAATAAGTAAACTTAGATATTGTAATCCTCAACTGTAGCAAGGTCTCCCGACTCTTCGGAGGTAAAAATGTTTCTAATAAAAAAAAAAAAAAAAAAAACCGTTTAGGCGTGCAAGAGTAACAAATATACATCCATACTCACAAACTTTCGCATTTATAATATTATACTCGTAGTAGGATTTATTTACATAATCCGACTGCCTCACATTGAACATGTAAACCTTATTATGGCCAAAACAGTACTTAATAATACTTAGTACGTAACCTTATCCACACACTCGACACTAGAATTTCGCTACCAGCTGGCGCTTCTAGTATGTTAAAATTGACAAAGTGCTGTTTGCCACATGGAACATTTACGGCGTCACGGGACTTATGGAGCTTCCAGTGCGGTAGTATGTAAAACCAATTGAAATCACAGTTAACACCACATTGAATCAAAGCGTCTGTAACATCTTCAAAACATACGTTCATTCTCATCTAAACGATAAGATCATAATCACGTCTTTGCGTGTTCGAATTATCACTCAATTATCTGTTGCGTCGTTATTGTGCGAAATTACCCGTTATTTGCTGACGATGGCGAAACATGAGCCGGGACCTTTGACACATAATCCAAGATGGCCACCTAGCTGTCAAACCATACGCTCTTACTTTCCATACCTCTTAACGAATCGTATTTACCGTGTCTTGTCACTTTGGGAGACTCTTTGTCTGCATCTGCATCATCAATCTAAGCTATTAGTGGTTTTTGTTGTCAAATTGCCTATTATTATCTACGCTGATTGTGTAGCCTCATAGTTGCTGTAATCCTTTGCTATTTTGCTTTCTTAAGTAGTATTATGTATCCTACTAATATTATAAATGCGAGGTATGGATGTATGTTTGTTGCTCTTTCACGTAAAAACTACTGAAAGGATTTGGATTAAATTTGGAACAAGGATAGCTTATACGCTGGATTAATAACATAGTTTTATTTGTTATCATCATCACCGTTTTTCATTACCACGTGGTTAAAACGGATTTGGATGAAATTTGGTATTTAGATACTTCATGTCCGGAAATTATACCATACACTAATTTTTATCATCTTTTGCATCATCACGCGGGTAAAACTGTGGGGCGCAGCTAGTTATATTATGTAGTACAAAATATTTGAATATATTATATACTAGTAGCGCCCTGCGGTATTACCCGCGTGGTGATGATTGATGATGATGATGATGATAAAAAAAGCCTATGTGTAATTGTTTCCAATACGAACAATGATGTAGGCACACTTTCATTTCATATACTCGTTGTGTATGGTTGAACTATTCTGCTTTCTCCAATAGAATTCAATTTCGTTAAATAATAGCCCATTCTCTTCCCACTAGTGTTCCAGACTATTTTAATGAACATTAAGTTGAACCATGTTATTGAAAGCCATAAAGGTATAAACGCTAAGTAGCGTGACCGAGTCTTGAGCGTTCAAACTTTGAATGGTGTTCGGAGCTCGAGAAAACCTTTACCGAGATGGCAGAGTTGCGCAAATCTAATATTATGGCATTATTGTTACGGAAATGTTATGTGAATATTTTCAATTGATGTCGTTATATGAATGAATAATGTAAGGTAAGATATGTTTATTTTTCTGTAACGTCCATTGGTTCCATTAGTCTTTTGACTAGTTATGGTGTAACCCCCATTTGATATAACGTTCATAACAGGAAAATTTCTGATAGATCTGCGGTGGACACGCCTATTTTTTTACGGGCTGATACCTTTATTAAAACAAAATACTAATAACTAATTACAATACTACAGCTACTACAAAAACATTTGAGCAATCAAAACAAAATGGAACCGACTTCAAAACTCAAAAGTGTGAAATAACTTGTTGAAGTCAGTACCATGATAGTGCAAAAGTAACTATTATCAAAATAATGTGCTCATTGTACCGACTTCGACAAGTCGGTCGGCGGACAATTTCACACTTTTGAGTGTTAAACTCGGTTCTATTTTTTGGTAAATTTGTTGTACCCTTTTCAGTGACCTTTGCTATTCAAGGGATCATTTGTCATTGTGTATGTTCACCGATGTCTTCACCCGCAACTATCATATCGTCGTAGTACGAGTAGCACTTTACAGTTATTGTAACTCAAAAACCGGTAGTCCGATTTTGATTAAATTTAAATCGGACACGGGAAGCACCAGCTTTCAAATAAATCAGGAATCATCAACATTTATTTACCCAGTCGAAAGTTCTGAGGTAACAAACATAAAAAATAAACCTACTGGTTAAATTGAGAACCTCCTCCTTTTTTGAAGTCGGTTGAAAATCTATCACAAGCCCCATAAGCGTAGTTGGGTAGAACGTTAGCACCTTCCGATCTACCGTTACGACTCCATTCATTCGCGTTTACGTGAGAATTGCGAGAACTTTAGGCTCATTACCCAGATTTCTAGAAAATAGACTAAACTATTTTACAATCAATGGGTTACCGAGCACGCAACCGTTTTAATGTGAACAGCGAGTGACATTCGAATTTGTATTAAATAGTCGCATTTCGTTTGTACATTTACCTTTCACAATTGTAATCGATTTCATCTGTGCTTTACAAAATAATTCACCGAGCATATTCAGTTTGAGCTCATTTACATTTACAGCGCACTTGACTGGTAGATTGTTACTGCTATCGTGTACACTGTCTAGTACTATTTGGCCCTAAGAAGTGGGACTTGCTTTCTATTTTACACTAGCGCTGTATAGCCATTCGCTTGATAAAGGTCCCTAGCGTTTTCTACGGGACGTCACGGATAATGCAGATACTTTGTATCGCTGTAGTCTGTATAATGAATTAGGTACGGGTTATTGCAACCTGGGTAAATATGTTGTCATGTATATTGGCTTTACGTAGATATACATTTTATTGAATAAAGTTATATGATTTAAGCGCTGTTTCCATGTGGGTACAATCAACGAACTCAATAGTTTGCTCATTGAGTGTGTCCGACCAAAACAGTACTTTCAACCGTAACCGAAATCAAATCTTCGGTATCTGTTTCAGTTTCTTTCTAAACCGAAACCTTTTTCAAAATAATATTATTAAAACTTGCGCTCATTACATTGACATTTATGCGTAGTCGATATCACGATCGACAATTGTTTCTTTATTGTTACGGAAGCCTTCGTCTCTTCATCTTGAGTGCCGTGCGTTCGTTGTAACGTTTTTGCAGACATGTCGAAAATCGTTCTTTTTACCAAACCTGAATCTTCGGTCAATATGTCATGTTATCGGAGTGAATTAAGAACTGTTTTACCTTATTTATATAAGTTGTTTTTGTAGCGGAATCTACGAATGATATCTAAACTGGTCAACTGGGTTAAGCAATTACACTTAATTATTTACAATCACCTTTCTATCATCGGTCGACTCGACGTACGGCAATTCGCCATCGTTATATGGTAGATATACCACCTATACGCACGAAGCGTTTTGCTTCCACTTTCTTAATGCGTACTGCCAAGGAATGGAACTCGTTGCCCGAGTCTGTGTTTCCCGATATGTACAATCCTGGAGTCTTCAAGTCGCGAGTGAATAGGTACCTTCTAGGTTTGCGTGCTAAATCCTAGACAACGTCATCACTTAACATCAGGTGAGACAGTTGTCAAAATAATATAATAGTCAGTTTACTCTCCCTGCTGCCGAGAACAAAAGAATTCGTAGAAAACTCGCATCTATCTACTATGGGCACAAACACGCGTCGACATATACGAGTCGAACTGAATTAAATTAAAATATATACAATAAACTTTCAAATGGTAAATTTCAAAATAGGTACAGTATTTTTTGGGCTTGTCCGTTACACGTATACAAAAATATTTCCCCTCTATAATAATAGTGTAGATTTATTTATTTTCAAATTTACAGCTATCATTACACGTGCAGATCAATGGTATTATATGTTTATATGAGGTAGATGTCGCACAAGCGCGCGGAAACTGAGGCGGCAAAATTAAGTCAATTGTAGTAATTTTCATTATGATGTGTATTTCAAGCGCAAGTCTAAACATATAGCTATCCTTTTCTATATTATTTGTACCGTATTATCTGTCGCAGTAAGCATGTTTATATCGTAAAGGAACAAAATCTGAGCACCGCGCAGTATGAATATACGTCATCTTTAGTAAAACATCATTGGTGTAGATAGTGTAAACTAATATGTATGTAACTAACACACAAAGTTTCAGTTATGTGTAATAAGAATTTGGATACTTGGATATTTTATAAAATTCTGTGCACGTCCTATTACCACTTACTTTTTATCTACTTAGTTTTACGTATCTAAAACTACTGAGGACTAAAACCGGTTATCAAATAAATGCTAAAAGCGATAGCCACGAACGATTACACGTCCGGTTTAACATTTCTTTCGGTTATTACAAACTTGAGGGCCTCATTTTGTCTGTGCTTAGATGAGGCCTACTTTTGTATCAGTGGACGTGGATGGTAGTGGTTTGGCTAGTAATTTAGATTCTTGTTTCGCTTGGCCCTATTAGCCTTGGTATGTTAATGTAGTTGTAAAATTGCTTTGAGAAAATGACAGTCCATGGTAATGGGTAGGTAAGAGCTTGCAAAAATTGGTTTTAAGAACTATCTAGACTAATCTTAATAATTTATTGAGTTGACTACCATGACCGAAAGGACATAAAAGCCTGTGTAACACAGTCTCTACTAGTACAGGGTTCAAGACTATCCGATACGGAATAGTGTACAGATTTTCAAAGGATTTTATTTAGAGTTAAGAGTATTTTCAAATGAAATGACTGATTTGTTTGTACATAACGTTATGTTAAAGAAAAAATAACTTAACTTTGAAAAAAAATATTACCTTATTTCGTCTAAACTGAAGATTATAGGCGAAATTTAAAATCATGAAATCTATCAAATATACTAATGCTGTTTGCGCTTACCTGAAAAATGGTGGAACCGATCTGGATATTTATTGTTCTCAAATGTTATTTCCTGAATTTTTTGTATATTTTTACTTTTTTAAATAGATTTTCGTATGAACGTAAAACTCGTACTGAATAAATTATAGAAATATCAAGGTTTCGCGATGCCTGCGATGGATATGTGATATGTAATTGTTAAATGTCATTGACAATTGATTTGAAAACAAAAATTTATTGACTATTTTCCCCACATAACTTAACGCAAAACTAATTCTGTATGGCGCTATTTTGCCACAAGTAATAGCAAAATAGTGGTATAAGAAATCTGACGAAAACCGATTATTGAATGGACAGAATCAAATGGCCGTTGCGTGTTAAACGCTAATTGGATTTATTATATCACATCGACAATGAAATCATTCCACTACCACAACAACGGGAATTACAGATTTAATAAATAATGACCGCAACAGTATTGGAATTATGAAATATTCTGCTTAGTTCTCGTGTTTGTTTCTCTAAGACAATAAATAAAGTACTTGCGAGCTTTCTTACTCTGTATTTACGGATGTAACTGGTTAAGCAACTGTGGTACCCATTTAGTTAAGAAAATAGGATTGTATTTTATGTTTGTTGCATAATGTTTATGTAGTAGCTTCAAAGTATACTAGGTTTCAGGCGTATTTATCATCACAGGTAAAAGTCACAAGTATAGAAAAATCGCAGACTGTCATATTGACAGAAGCTGATTACAGGCTATGACTGTCTGTCGCAGGTGTGACTGTGATCGCAGCGCAAAAGTGCTCGCAAATACTCGCATGCTTATATCAATAAGTCAGAGTGAGATGCACCTAGTATTTTAGAAATGGCAATCAATAAGTCAGAGTGAGATGTAGTATTTTAGAAATGGCAATCAATAAGTTAGAGTGAGATGCACCTAGTATTTTAGAAATGACAATCAATAAGTCACAGTGAGATGCACCTAGTATTTTAGAAATGGCAATCAATAAGTCAGAGCAAGATGCACCTAGTATTTTAGAAATGGCAATAAACAAGTCAGAGTGAGATGCACCTAGTATTTTAGAAATGGCAATCAATAAGTCATAGTGAGATGCACCTAGTATTTTAGAAATAGCAATCAATAAGTCAGAGTGAGATGCGCCTAGTATTTTATCACTGGTACTTGTCATTGATATTTAGAAGTTAAAGTTACAGAAATAACAGATATTGGATTTAACCTAGTATAACCCAAGACTAAAGTATACTGGTGTCCTTCATTGTTTATATTAATATATATATTTTTTATACTGTATAGATCAAGCGTTTCTCACTTGATGGTCGAAGTGGTCGAAGATATTATCACGCTAGACCTAAAATGTTTACTAGCTCTCAAGGACTGACCTGAACACACTATGTGTTTGGTCACAGTTTTTCAAACTTGAGGGTGGTAGCTAGCCAGGCGGGTATTCGAAAGTACCCAGGTACTTTCGAATACAGTTATCAAATGATAACGGATTTCGGTTACCTTCACCGTAAGGTCAAGCTGTTGTTGGAGTTGGAGGACAGGTGACGCTCCCCTCGCTGAGCTATCATCGCCTAGCTTCAAGTTGCCAGTTGCTTTTTTCTCCTCTCTGTGAGTTCGCGTATGTTGCCGCGTAATTCTGTCTCGCTCACTCGCTTGAAGAAAAACTGTTTTAGGGTAGACTTTTGGTACATGTGCAAACGGTTTCACAGCCTAAATATTTTTATTTATTTATACTTAGATCTTGTGTTTGACCACTGCCTCTTTGATGGTCGGTGATGATATGGTCGAAGATATGTGTTTGGTAAAAGTGTTTCACACTTGAAGGTGTGAAATCGCATCCCGCTCTCCAGGCGGGTTAGTCGAAAGTACCCTACCACCATGCTGGATGGTGAGTAATTTCAGGGATACATACTTACATCGTTCCCGCTGTACATTGTGAATAAAAAAAACATATGTATAAGTACATAAATAACGTCATGGCTCTTTCTCGGTTTTTTAGCCATAGGTCTCGGACTTCTAATTGATCTAAATTCTTCCCTTAATCCTGAAATGACAGCATACATATTTTTTTAATGTGTGATGCAAAAATTAATTTGCTCTGAAGAACGTAGGTAAGAACTTGTATGTATGAAGGTACATCAAAACAGCGCTATAAAAATAACATATACTTTTAACTTTTGCCTGGAACATTTATATGTAACTGATTTAATCATGGCGAAGTAAAGAGTAAAAGTGAGCGGTCCGTTTAAGTTTCAGATCCGTGCAGAATGACTTGCTTCGGGCTAATAATTGCGGGCTTACAATGTATAGACAATGCAATAGGGCTGTCTTTTTGACATTAGTGCAATGTACGAGTAGATTTGTGAATGAATGGGATTCCATAATTACAATAAAATACAACACTACTGCTCTTTTGACAGTTATTATTTGAAGAGTTTTATGGTTAATTGCATTAACATCACGCTAGGTAGAAGGCTTGTGTTCCAATTTTTTTAAAGAAAAAATTCGGCCACTAGTGTCGTTTTAATCCTAGACTACAGAATACCGTTCTGTCTCTTTGCCAGATGGCGCAAAGATAACCATTTCTTTAGATGTTAACTGAAAAACAATGAAAGGAATTAATTTGAACTGCTACTATAGCTTAAATGGTAAATCGACAGGACGGTATTCTGTCGTCGGCTCATATCTCACCAGTAGCCTAATTTTTTCCTACTATTATTTTTTTTTTGGCAATAAAAATAGGGTTCCTTTAAAACTTCAATCTTGTAACCGTGCGAAGTCGGGACAGACCGCTAGTAATATATTTAGTTCGTTTGTTTCACCCAGATACTTACCTGTTCACAGCGTACTCTTTAGAATTCTAGCAGCCTTGTCCCGCGGATAGGGTTGATTATACTCTGAGATGAATTCTGGTCGATTGTTGCGTCTAGTATGTTCTAGACTTTCATTTCAATAATAAAAAATAATTGCAAGTTGTGCAACAATCAAGATGTTCTTGTGGATGAACTAATGAAGATCTGAAAAGGAAGCTGGATGCATAATCTTATGTATCAGGCCAATTTCCAACAATCCTTGTGGGGATCAATAGACTATCTTATCTTGGAACTGTGAACGTCCTTTGCCTGAAATGATGATGACATAGACAGCTATTAGTATAATCATTTTTGTTGATTACCCAACTATTAATAAGAAGTGAAATTTTGTTCTTTCTATTGTAAATAAACAAACAAATATTTATTGTGTTAGAAGAGTCACGATTGCTATCTGTGGCAGTCTTGAGAGATGGTATCGCTTCGTATATTTTGCAATTTGTGACTTATCTGATCCAAGCTCTATTCAATCAAAGGAGATGTCGTTTTACTTTCTCCCTTTTCCTATTCCTTATATTATTAAACAATAGTTAACGGCGTCCAATTGGCTTTAATTTATGTACTTGGGTTCTCCCACTAATATTATAAATGTGAAAGTTTGGATAGATGGATGGATGGATGGATCGATGTTTGTTACTCTTTAAAGTTTAAAATAAGGAAATTTGCTATGTAAATACTTCAGAGTTTTATGGTTTATTGCATTAACAACATGCTAAGCGGAACTTACGTTCAATTTGAAAGAAAAAAATTGGTTGGACAAAGCGACAGGACGGTATTCTGTAGTCGTGGGTTCAAGTCCCACTAGCAGCCGTATTTTTTCCTTCAAATATTAGATACTTCAGGTCCCGGAATAACACATAGGCTACTTCTCATCACCATCTTCATCAATCATCACCACGCGGGTACAACCGCGGGGCGCAGCTAGTATTATATACTTGCAAATAGCTTACGAGTAGAATTCATGGCCTAGGTCTATATTTCAGCATAAATACATTCGGTGTTTTCAAGTCACGAGTAAATAAGGATCTTCTAGACAGGCGTGATCGATTAGGTATTCCGCCCTGCATCTAAACCGATGTTAAGATGTAGGGCTATTCACCTGATGGTGAAATAGCTAAAAAATGTTTGCTCTGAGCGGAGCAGTAGGTAATAAAACGCCTTACTTCCACTTATTTCCAGAATGTTTTTTGACAAAAATAGTTGGACTGGACTGTAACATATTTCTATAAAACTAGTCATTATTAGCTGAATTAGAACATCGAAATATTTTTTTTTTAATCCATCACAAAAATATCAAATATCTATGATACCTGATATTAGTTTATCGACTACCATGGAGGTATATGGTCACTTTTCCCCTTTCCTGAGGTAGGTACTTATTTTGCTCGTCGCATACAGGTTCGTGTTCAATGTAACGTGATTATTATAAGTGGTTGCACACTGGTCGTAAAGTCTACATTCTTCTTCTTTTTGTCTTTACCCCGGGTCGGCACATGTTTTCCTTTTTACGCAGTCAATCCATACCTTCTCCGGCCTTCCTCTACCTCTATATCCATCCTCTTTTTATCATATTTATCATTCCTCCTCATGACATGCAAATACTAAGCCATTCTATTGCCTTTCAACTTCTCATTAAAAAAAAAAAAACTTCCATTTATTGCTCAAGCATAATAAAGTCCTACAGTAGACCTAGAGAAATAAACACTATTAAAAATATCCTACTTAAATAATCTTCTACTTAGTACCTTCCTTAATCTTCTACCAATGACACATTAACTTGAGTAAATATAGAGCAATAGGGATAGACTCAGCTTATGTTTCATTTATAATATAGCAAACGAAACGCTGTTTTTCAGTCTACCCCTTTTTCTCGGACTAAGATTTTCGCCGAATTAAATTAGCTGAGGTTAAAAAAAAATTGCATTAATTGCAGGCCACTTACAAGTTTCCTCTGATATACTCATTTCTTCTCTTGTCCATTCTAGTTAACCCACAATCCACCTTAAAATTCGCATCTCAGCTCCATGCACTCTCTTTTCATCTAATTCTTTTGCTGCCCACATTCAGGTCTATACAAATATCATGATGACAAATATGATGACACTATTGTCTTGTTGAAAGAAAAGACTGTGCCACCACTTAACGTCAAGTGAGACTTTGTTCCAAACTTATAACGTTAAAAAGGTAAACATAAATACAATTGTAACACATTCTTAACGTGTACTACGATACAAACCCTGAAGTAGATGACTAGAGTCGTGTGACTCTCTATAGAACCGCCGCCTCAAGCGACAAGTTTCTAGGAAGATCTAAAGATTAGGCCATTCTAAAACATTGGGAATTTAACCGCCACTATACAAAACAGCATTTATTTACCTAATTCAGCATGAGAACTTTGTAAATTCGCATTTTGTAACTGTAATTGGCGATTGTTTAGCATTATTAGAATTCAATTTCGTGATATTTACACAGAGCTTTGTGTTGGGTAAGATTAAACGGAGGCTGCTATGTTGTAGCCTGGTTTGGTAACCTGGTTGTCGTGTTCAAAGAATGTGAGCACTTTCGATGGTTTTTTTTTTTTTTTTTTCATTTCTTCAATTTTTCGTCGTTGAGAAGAATGCCTCACTAGCAGCAGCACCCAGGGCTGTTAAATACCCTAATCTTATAGTCAATGTCATGTTTCATATCTTCAATACATAGTGATGACTTTAAAATTAATTTCGTTGTTTTCTAGAACAGATGTTCAAAACGCGTACCGCAGTATTGTTCTTCTGCAAGGAATATCTCACCACATAGAATACTGCCTATCTGTGTAGGTATTTGTATAAGATGTATGATAGACTACATTTTTTTTTAATTAGATTTGCTAATGTATCCCTAACGTAATCAGGGGTGTGTTGTCGTCAATCAAGTAGATAGACTAGATTTGGCATTAACATCTCATGTAATCATACTATTATTATTGACGCGAATATATGGATGTTTGTTACTCTTTCACGCCTAAACGGCTGGATCGATTTGAAGGACATTTTGCATGGAGATAGCTTATACCTTACATAGGCTTTCATCATCGTCACGATTTTTCATCACCATGCGGGTAAAGCCGCAGGGCGCAGCTAATCAAATATATAAAAATGTCGTGTCACATGTTTGTTATCGCACTGCTCCGAAAAATACTTTTTATAATTTTTTTTGGGTAGGTTTGAGGATGAGTAAAGTATTTTTCACCCTGCTATTTCCAGCCCCCATTTTATATCTCTATTTTTTTTATGAAGATACACATATACTTTAACCGACGATTATTGACGTAAAGTAATTTAAATGAAGTGTCGTGTCACTTTGACATTTCGATAATATTATAACTCCGTCACATCATATCGCGTTCGTTCATTTATATGTAACAAGACCAGCCATGCTTTCGAATCAAGGTTTGGTTAATAACTTCTTTATCATTATTATTATAGTAGTGTCGTAAATCATGTTCGATTATGCATCAATATGCATTTCTACTATTCCCACGGTACCGATTAGATCACCGTTAACATTTTTTTACATTATGTGCATGCCAGATAGCGAAATAGAATATTTATGATATCATTTACAATTGCGTCATGATGGCTTCACTCGGACGTATTAATTAAGTTAATATTCATAGCACGAAGTAATTGGTGGTATGTTTTGTCTCGGTTTGTTTTATAGCGACATGATGAACGTTTCAATTTCTTGCCGTGTTTTAGATATTATTTACTAAACAGTAATTAATATCCAAAACACAGACCTTAAGTCCGAAGTGAAAACATAAAAAAAACTGAAAAAATCAATTCAGTGGTCTTCTGATTGACCAGCGACATTCAATACCGAGACGCCTTCATTGCTTTGAACTACAATCTGGGGTTCGTTCGCCTAAAAATATTGCGACTATTGCTATCGTTTTCGACTTTCTTTCCGTCTTTTCGAAGCTAAAAGCTACAGCAATTAATTAATTGTTAATAAATCAATTATACAATAATTTTACTGACAATAAATTAATTGAAGTTAAACATTTGAAAACTATAGCATTAGTCAAAGCAATATTTTTAGGCAGATGACCCCCTGTTTCAATAATTAGAGAGGTCTGATTATACTGGATGATTGAGATTTTACTGTAGATAGTTCCGTGTGCCGCCATTATTAGAGTGTCCCCACTCTAGCACTGGCAAAAACACTAAAGTATAGGTATTCCAGCATTATGCTGGAAGATCTGTGAGACGCCTTCCAGAATCGGCCTTTGTTAGTAATGGACACTTATCCATGCTTGTGGCACAAACACCAGTAAGCAATCACAAACTATTTTTAAGGAATTTTCATTGTGCTGTGTTGATCACGTGGAAAACTTAAGTCTAGGCTCTTTAAAGTCTGCTATCCAAAATTTCTAATTACGTTGTGGTTCCGGAAATGATCACACGTAAGGCAGCAAGACTCCTCAAGATTTTTGGAAAAAACCAGTGTTCCCGGATTGGGTTAAACTATTCCGAACTCCAACGCTTATAATTCACTACATACTTGTTGGTTGTATTGACTTGCGATATCTTTTTAATTTATGTTACTAAAACTGTAGCTACATATCGTGGGTGTTTTCAGTTAGGACTGACATTATTTCTGATTATCCTGCATGGTTTCTCGATTGCTAATAAATATTCAGCATTTCTCCAACCGGTGTTACTGGGCTAGTCAGCCTGTTCCCGTTATATGTTAAGAGTAAATCACATTAATGCCTTTCCTACGCGCTTGCAGCCGTCATAAGCTTGGTAGACTTGCTACATAGTATATAATTAGTGGCAGTATAGAATTCAAACACAAACGGGCAGACCATTTCTGGACGCAAAATTAGTTTCGTTTTACGCGATGAGAACTTGCTTTTTGCGCACTTCATATTGCAAGCTTCCATTTCGCGTGAATTGCCAGCGCATCATATTTAGATTAAACTATCCAAAAAATATTTGTTTGTGGTAAGTTAAGTTAAAAGTTAAGACGACGATTGTCCCTGTTCTAACTAAATCATACCATAGTGTAGCCCAGTACAATACAGAGCATAAAGTTTTTTTAAAGATCTATCATCAATTATCTATCCCACTATCCCATAATAAATGTCAAAGTTTGGATGAATGGATGGATGTATGTATGTTTCTCAATCACGACAGAACGGCCGAACGGATCTGGATAAAATTTGGCACAGAGATAGATTATTGTCTGGAATAGCACATAGGCTTTTTATCCCGGTAAAATGTATGACTCCCGTGGAATAATTGATGTTGCGGGAAAACCGTAATCCACGCGGGTGAAACCGCGGGGCGCTACTAGTGTATTATATAAATCCATGATTCTTCGAATGCTAGTTGATTGGAGTCCCTTGATAGAATTACATATATTGCCGTGGCAGGCAATCTTTACTCTCAGATGTATCTACGAGTATGTATTATGTGTCAGACCAAATTGTGCTTTTCATTAGAAAGAAAGAAAGAAAACATATTTATTTCTGACAAAAGGCAACACTACAATACACATACATAGACACTTAAACCTACAGACCCCTACAAACAGACATAAAAAAAGAAATAAAAAAATAAACATAAAATAAGCACAAAATTAAAACAACGTTAATATAGGTATTGCAGTGATGCGCGATGCCAGAAATGAGTCCCTACTCAGCATATGCGAGGGTTTGACAACCTTCGCGCTGTTTTTCAGTAGGAACTCATCGACTGTCATCACGAACGCATTAGTGACATATTACAAATAAAAGAAATAAAAAATCATATAAACTTATATATTATGATCCTATTATCGGCTTGGCGCTTGTCTTGGGCGAAAGCACAGAAAAATAAAAAAAAAATAACTAAGTACCGTGGCTGTACAGACGGAACGCACCACTCTATTCAGTTTGAGGAACGCGTACAACACGATGTTCTATGCGCCACACACGAACGTATTATTAGGAGTTGGTTTACTGACAGTATTTTTACATCACTAGCGTTGTATGTTACACGTTGCGTTGCGTAATTGTGTGGATAATCCGTTTCCGTCTGGCGGCTCTTGTAAGGTTTTCGATGCAGCTGGTTAGCTGCAAATTCTGTACATATACGATTTTATTTGAGAATAACCGGTTTATTGCGCCAGTTTGATAAGCGTCATACTCTGCTTTTTATTCATATCATTTTTTTCGTTACAATTTTTTTCCAAACTAAATCATTGCCATCTGTTATTATTCTGTGATCTCATTATAGTTCGTTAAAACAAAACAACTTGAAAATGCACAATTAGGTAGAGTTATCCCGAACATATCCTGAATTATGGTAATAACCATAATTCAGGATATGCTCAAAATAACTTTACGGGATTGAATACTTAAATGAAGAGATATAGGTACGTAGAAGATTAAAACTTCTTACTTTGTTCTTGTACTGTTTTCTCAAAACACCTGGCAAGGTGCACATATCACCTGATAAGGATTGCAAAAAGATGCGATTTGATATCAAACAGACATTCTCGTTCAATGGTTTCGATTAATATCTACAGTTCCTTCGTATATGAATGTGGGAGCTCTATGTCCAGGAGTAGACATCCTATGGCTGAATTTATTATGATAATATTTTTCTTAATGTATTAAAAAATATATATAAATAAATAGCTTGTTCATACTCGTACATAGAAAAAAATAGAAAATAAAAATATTTTATTTGAGACATAAACATTGTACAAGTAAGGTAAAAAAAATATGAAGAAAATAAAACAACTAAACAACTGTTACAAATTGGTCCCAACTCAGCATGATGTCGGTTGCTAGCAACCGACGCTTGGCTAGCCAACGCTGGTCTTCCGTTGGGGCCGTTTGGTCAACACATATACACATAATTATGTATGTATACATACAATGACTCAAAAGAAATGTAAAAATAATAAAAGAAATACATACCGATAAAAATAATTAAAAGTATATACACAAAAGTTAACAAAATGTTCATCGCTGTTCTCTGATATACCCAATGATGTTTTACTAAAGATGACGTATATTCATACTGCGCGGTGCTCAGATTTTGTTCCTTTACGACATAAACATGCTTACTGCGACAGATAATATGGTACAAATAATATAGAAAAGGATAGCTATATGTTTAGACTTGCGCTTGAAATATGCGTCGTAATGAAAATTACTACAATTGACTTAATTTTGCCGCCTCAGTTTCCGCGCGCTTGTGCGACATCTACCTCATATAAACATATAATATCATTGGACATAGCGGATTCAATTTATGAAATCTGGTGTTAAATGAAACGGCATGAAAAATTTGATACGTTGCAGTTATTTATGTCAAAGCATTATTTGTTGAAACACGACTCATTTTTAACGTAATGAAAAGTAAACCAAACATTATTTAGTTCGAATTTCCCTGAACTAATCCAAGGAATGTACAGTACAGGCATAAAGCGAAGCACGCAAATAGACATCGTATGACCATTAGGAACTACGCAGCAAGTAAACAGTGCCGACGGCAGCGGTGAAACATGATACTTCGTGGGTTTCGCTCATCCTAGGCCATAAATTATACTTGTGCACCCATACGGAGCCACTGCCGCTGCTTGTTCAGAACATGTTCGAATAGTTGGGATAACTGAAAATGATTTTTGAAACTGAAACACAGGAATTACTCACGTAGTAAGTCTGAGGGTTCCGACTATAGTTTCGACCAAATTCGGTGGTCTTTTGAGAATACGGGGCGCTCGCGGAAGCGAACCAGAAAAACTAGGCGAATCGCAACCGCGTTCGCGAACGCCCCGTATATTCTCCTTGATAAAGACCACCGGAACCAATGTCGAAAGTATAGTTGGAACCCACTTACGTACTATGTGAGTAATTCCCGTGTTTTATACATTTATAATGTATCAAAACCACGTCCGTTTTAATTACAAGAAATATTTATATTGTCAAAATATGTCAGAACTTGAACGCGAATATTTGGGAATGCTGTTTCAAGTTGTCCTTTTATATGCAAAGAGTCAAATGGGGAAGGACTAAAATCCACGACTAAAGAATACCGTCCCTGTCGCTTTGCCAATTAAGCTGTATTAGCGCTCTATTTCAAAAATTTGAACCCGAGTTCTGCGGAGCCTGACGTTAATGCAATGATCCATACATTTTTTTAACCTCGGCAGTCTGTAAAGGGGTAGGTACTCAGTAGAAATTTAGTAATTAGATTTTTTGATCTTTGGTTGCCTCAACTATGAATGCGGCCATTAGAAAGCTACTTATAGTACAGCCAGAAAATGTATCATTTAAATGTGTTGAACGACAAGGGAGCGCGCATTTGCACCTGATACCGTTTGTCGTAATAAAACATCAACGCCACTTAGTCTTTAGAACCATTCCTGTTCAAGAAATGGTTCATCTTGAGTACAGATCTTGAGGAACCTGACTAGACGTGTGAATTTTATTAATAACAGCTTTAACGTAGGTGGATTTTCATATTTAGACTCATGGGAAATTAACAGTCAATCACCAGTCGAGCCTGCGGTAAAATGCATCGAGCAAGCTGGGAATATACCGTACCTGGCGTTAGTTGTGTGGCATATATAATAAGGCTTCTTTTGAGCAATATGTCCAAGTCCTGTCCGTTTTCCATCGTAACCTTATCGCGTCATTTGCGATAGAGTTATCTGTAGGCTGTTGTATGATGTTTACGCCATGGGTCACTTTGCATCGTATTGGACAGTTATTTTATTTGTAAAAATGCACTAATTTAATTTGTGATATATTTAACTTACTTATTTGAACTAGCACGTAAATCAAAATCATATCACCGAATCTAGCCTATTATTATTCTAGATAATCTTACTAGATACTAGATAGAATTTGATAAAGGTGTTATCTTCACCGAAAGCTTAGGCTGTTGGTGCGGATCGAATCAGCGTCCGTCAGTTTGACAGCCGACGCTCCAACCTTTGAGCTATCATCGCTACAAGAAAAACAAGAATTGTAATACATAAATATTTTTATTACACACACAGAGGCACGACAAACTTACTCCTCAGAATTGATGCGAGCGTAACGAGGCATAGTATTATTATGGTTATGATTACACCCACTTACACCGATTAGTAACAGAGCAAAGACAGAAATAATTAAGTCGACTCGTCCCATTGGAGCTGGGATTCCAAGGAAGCCAGCCATTTACGGTTATACCGGAAGCTAGAGGAAAGTTAGGTATGCTGGATATCTGAGCTATTGTGTCCAGTGAACCATTCAGGAAATGCCATAATGATGGGTTGAAGATTCTAGTGCAGCTAAAGTTGAATACTCTTGTGGTGAACTGAACTGAACTCATATTTTTTTCTTTTTACTGTCGTCATAGAAGCTACACTAAGAAATTAGTGTAGCTACACTAAGAAATTAGTGTAGCTAGCGGTAAGCATTCGAGTGTGCCATTAAATAAATATTCTTGACGATCAGAAGTGTATTCAATTTTTAAACGGAAAATACAAAGCGAACTATCAACATTTTTCATTGAAATTAAATAACAAAACGCGATATCACCAAACACGACAACAATTCACGTAGACTCCTAAGCCACGTCTGATGTCTCCGAGTACCCAGGTAGAAGTGTCCAACAGTGGACTAAATAAGGCACGTCCGCTCAGTTCGATGTCCCGAAGTAGAATGACTCGTCCAAGCCAGTCGCGCCGATGACGTAACATCGGTCGCCCCTTCCACTTGCTACGTCATTGCGTAGACGTCCGATGCCGGCGAGCGCCCGAGTAAAAGTGTGCGCGCTTCGGTTCTGTCTGGCTTATATAGCCAGTCTGCCGCTCGCCCCACCACTACCACTAGGGGTGTGTAAGACGGCCTCTCCTGACACCCTGACGTCCCCGTCAGGTTGTTCAGGTTTTTTTCGTCAACACAATACACCACAACACATGTTGTGCTGAGAATCGTTCCGTCTGACACAAACTTGGCTTACTGACATACTTATCCACACGCTGGCCCAGCAAATCACTAGGCATGTAGACAATAATGCAGATGTTCATGTGGCGTAGCTCACAACTCGCGAAGAAGGCCGAACGAAGCACCCGGCAAAGTCCATTCGTCGCAGTAGCAGCAGCAGCTGCCAGAGCTCGTGTGCCACGAGACCCCGCCTTCAGCAAACAAGCAAAGAGCAAACACCCAGCGCACATTCGCCACGCCAAAACAGCATGTGTAGTTTTCTATTCTTTCATTCATCACACAATCACGGCCCTCTTATCACCGATACACTCCAAGCTATATCTATGTCAACTAAATCTCTTCAATACATTCATCACACACAGCGTACTGCATCAGACACTTTTCAGACCGATTCTAATATGCATTACGAAGTGCCGTCAAACCCTACATAGCCACAATGTCGGGGCTGCGAGTACCACAATGTCGGGGCACGATATAGCCACAATGTCGGGGCTGCGAGTACCACAATGTCGGGGCACGATATAGCCACAATGTCGGGGCTGCGAGTACCACAATGCCGGGGCACGAAATAGCCACAATGCCGGGGCTGCGAGTACCATAATGTCGAGGTACGAAAGAGTCACAATGTCGAGGTACGAAAGAGTCACAAAGTCAGTGCTGCGGGTACCACAATGTCGAGGTACTAAATAGTCACAAAGTCGGTGCTGCGGGTACCACAATGTCGAGGTACGAAATAGTCACAAAGTCGGTGCTGCGGGTACCACAATGTCGAGGTACGAAATAGTCACAAAGTCGGTGCTGCGGGTACCACAATGTCGAGGTACAAAATAGTGAGAATGTCGGTGCCTACACCCAATAGGAATGCATCTCCCAGGCCGGAGCTCGCACAACAGGCATTCGTCTGCCAGGCCAGAACCCACACGTATCGAGGATGCGCCAGCTAAGCCAGAGCCCACACGTATCGGGAATTCGTCTGCCAGGCCGAAATTCTGCGAATTATTTCAAACAAATAAACACAAATTGGTTTTTACATCAGTATTGGTAAAACGTCCGCCTTCCTAGGACTCGGCCTACCTGACCTTTACTTATAAGCCTTCCGAATTAGCAACTTTGATCGCTTGGAATGAAATTTAGTTTTGTGGGTAAACACAAAAAAAACGTTAAAAATGACTAAGTCAATAATAATACTCGCTCAATAGAATGTCATACAATTGTCTGCTCTAATGCCGCATCAGCAGATCTATGCTTTCCAGCTTCAAATGTCAGTAGCCAACAGGACAAACGCACTTATTAAAATGGCACAAACATATGCACCTACTAAACATTTTGAAAAACATAATCACAGTTGTAACACTACAAGAGCGTTTTACTTCCTTGGTATCAATCTCACATACTAGGCGCTATGTGTAATTTTCACGGGAGCTTAAACCAACTTCATTTAACGGCGGTATAAAACTGTAGGTACTTTGAGAATTTATAAACGGTCAGAAATTGCCCCAATTAATTACGCTGTTATTTCATAACAATCGCATTTAGACCGACTACGCACTGGCTTTACCTGTAATCACAGGAAGCAATGGAGTGCAACAATAGCGTACTTGACGTGATAGTTCGGCATGCAAAACAATTTAGCAAACAAAAATGAATAATCGACTCGTAGTAATTTTCAAATTTTAAATTCACACAAACCGTGATATTTCTACTGTAAAACACACAAACAACAGAACAAAGAAAGTAATTAGCACGTTGTAGTGTGTAAATCGAACAAAAGTTATTGGCAGCTAGAGAGATGGCGAACGATCAAGGTCGCGTGTTTTTAAGCGAATCCCACTTCTGATCTTGACGATCAGAAGTGTATTCAATTTTTAAACGGAAAATACAAAGCGAACTATCAACATTTTTCATTGAAATTAAATAACAAAACGCGATATCACCAAACACGACAACAATTCACGTAGACTCCTAAGCCACGTCTGATGTCTCCGAGTACCCAGGTAGAAGTGTCCAACAGTGGACTAAATAAGGCACGTCCGCTCAGTTCGATGTCCCGAAGTAGAATGACTCGTCCAAGCCAGTCGCGCCGATGACGTAACATCGGTCGCCCCTTCCACTTGCTACGTCATTGCGTAGACGTCCGATGCCGGCGAGCGCCCGAGTAAAAGTGTGCGCGCTTCGGTTCTGTCTGGCTTATATAGCCAGTCTGCCGCTCGCCCCACCACTACCACTAGGGGTGTGTAAGAATATATTATACATATTCAGAACGACTACGCGTGTGTGTGTGTGTGCGCGCGCGTGTGTGGGTGCGTGTGTAATATTGTATGTCAAGTTATAAACATTCTTAACCGTCTCACTGTTGGAACAAATTCTATTGCTTTTCTAATTACTTTTCCTGCAGCCGCGCGAAAGAGCACTTTATTGAGCAGTTCATTAATCGCTCAGCCTCAAACCTGCTATAAGTAAGCATCACATTTTTATTTAGACATTTTCCGCTTTAGATTCGTTTTCAAGAAAGCTAGATTCCCAAAAATTCCTCGTTTGATAGTTAAAGCAATGTTATTATATGTTTATATGAGGTAGATGTCGCACAAGCGAGTGGAAACTGAGGCGGAAAAATTAAGTCAATTGTCGTAATTTTGATTACGACGCGTATTTCAAGCGCAAGTCTAAACATATAGCTATCCTTTTCTATATTATTTGTACCGTATTATCTGTCGCAGTAAGCATGTTTATGTCGTAAAGGAACAAAATCTGAGCACCGCGCAGTATGAATATGTCACGTCATCTTTTGTAAAATATCATTGAGTTAAAGGGTATTTCTTGTCACTAGTAAGGATTGGTGGTCCTGTCATAATCTTGCATATCACATTAGTGACAGTGACAATAGAACAGACATTTCAAACAGTGACATTTCAGAAGAAACGCCACAAATCCCATCGGAATGCATATCACTTCCTCGTGCATATGCCCAGTCTGAAGTGCCTACGGGCGGCCTAAGCAAATCAAATCATTCAACATTTACCGTAGTGAAGGCACGTCGACAATCCGTCACATTCCGAGGTTCCGTATAGACGTGAGGTACGATCGGCCGTGTTTTCAAAATCACTCGTTCGTGACGTGGGCTTTCTTGTCTGTATTGTATGACTACTTTCGAAGATGCATTATGTGACTGAGTGGAACATTGAATATGCGTTTGAAGGGTTTCAACACATTGTGTTGTGTTTTTAATTGACCTAGAAGCCAATTCAATCTAATAATAAAATCTAAAGGTCAATTTGGTATTAGTTATTTAGATTGACGCGACACTCGCATAGAATTTGAAAATGCAACCATTTTTTTTTTATTCTTGGGATGAAAATTATCGAGGATTAATTATCCTTAAGAAATCCAATCTGCCGTATGCTGATTTAGAATGTAACAAACTTAACACTTTAGTCACAAACATTGGAATTACTTGTTTACTGGCTTAGCCAGTAGCCATAATTCCAAAGTTCCAAAAAGCCAGTCTGGCTTGCTTTCACCAACCGGGGAACTTCACCCGCGTTATATTTTTAAATCTGATGTTTGAGACAAATTGTAAAACATGACCTTCCTCAGTGTACAATCAATTTATTTAAAGAATTTACTGTTGGGGCCGAAGTATCAATTGTAGATTAATCAATTGCGGATAACTTAGACCATTATTTTTCGTTATGAAATGAAACTGAGAACGGTATCCTCGTACACCTTTGTTGTTCGCGCTCGGAAGACTTATCAACTGATAAGTTAAAAGGATATTGGTAGTAATCCTCTTGTTCAACTGAACTAGACATCTGGAAAATAAGATAAGTTCTAATATGTTTACGATAAAGTTCAAATAAATATGACATTTATCAATAAGAACACTACAATGAGATAATTTTATTAAATTGCGGGTACTTTTGAAAAAAATAAAAAATAAGTCGCCATTTATTTGGAGTCGAACAACTACCCGCGATTGGCCAGCAATTAAACATAAAACTAGTCTAATATTAGAGATAGTGTTGTGTATATTTCTACGAATTTGAATTTTGACGTAAATAGAATACGAGCTTTTTCATTTTGAGGATTTTTAGTGAATTTTAGCCATTTCGAGTGATTAACAGAATTAGGGCCCCAATCAATCTTTGCGCCTTGCGTTTAGTAGAATTGTTACCTTGGTTGGTGCAAGCAACAATGGCATATGTCAATCTTTACCAAAGGTTTTATCTGAACAAAGTCTCATGACTTGACTGATTGCTCTATCGTTATCAGTATTGTTATAACGAAACGTAACGTTAAAAGTAAACCTCGCGTGTCTGCCGCGGTAAAGCACAAAAGCAAATTATGTTTACATTCGCTTTCGAAATCACGAAGTTTTGCTCTCAAGACCACGCTTGATACTTACGTTATAAATTGCTTCACGCTACACGTTAACTTATATTTATTTCAATCACTGACGTTAAGGCGTTATAAGTATTATACAGAGAGACAGCTGATTTGCAAATTGAATTATACATACATGCTTTTTGAAATACAACATCACGATTATCGTATTTGCGAAAATGACAGAGGTTGATTGAAAAATATGACTATGACAACTTCAACAACAATAACGATTGAAACGTCAAAGTAATAAATTATTTAGTTTATCTCTATGCGTTCTTTGTCAAAAGTATTGATGTAATCGTCTTGGTTGATTTATAACTTTTAAAAGAGATTAAGCTATTGGCTAACAATATAGTTCCTATTGTTGTCGTACAACATTTCAGTTGACAAAATAGCCCATGAATAATGCCCCGTTCGTCATTTGTCTTCCAGATAACATCGACGGAAAAACGAAATCCGAAGACGCATAGCTGAAGTAGGAACGCAAACCCGATGCGTAATCAAATGACCAATGCCCATACGTCTTGTTTGTACATTTCATTTTATCAATACAATGAATCACATTGTATCCTCTCTACGCAAAGGCACCGCGAAAACTTTTTATTATGCCAGATATAAAGGCAATAACCATACAATAAGTTGCAACGCTCTAATCTGTCCAACACGGACCGCGTTGTCTCGTGGCTCTCTTGTATCTGTGAAGTAACCTTTACAATAAATTAAAACGGAACGTAACTTTATGTTTTCAATAGAAATTGATTTTAATTGCATGGATTTAGGGTCGTGTTTTATATGAATGAGAAATTTCTGATGAGTCTTCGATATGCGCATGCGGCGTTCCGTTAGGCGCTCACCTGCGCCCGCGCTTCTCTAGTTATGCTAATGGCGAACGCTGTTTCTTAGTCTGGTATTAAAGCACTGGGAAACGTTGGAATAGGTTCACTAGATGATTTACTGCATGCAGTGTAGGTGTGTCTAAGTCTTTTGCAATACAATTGCTTTATCCAAAGTCGTTAAGCCATCATCCTACTTAAAAGTCTGTTTTGATTTTATTACTTAACACTATTAAAGTCCGAACAGTTTTTCATTTTAATTATATGTTATAAATAAACTTTTTTGTCTCGTCTGTTTCACGTAATTTAAGTTTATAATCGTGATCAAATACGATATATTTATTACTAGCTGCGCTTCGCGGCTTTACCCGCGTGATGATGATTGATTCATCACCACTCAAATTTCATCGAAATTGTTTGGGCCGTGAGCGTGAAGAGATAGAAAACATACACATATACACACAAACTTTCGCATTTACAATATCAGTAGGATATTCAAGCTGATAAAAGAGCTCGGTGCTTATATCATTACTTCGGGCTACCTATAATCATAAAGTTATAAATTGCTTCGACAAATGCTTTCTCAGTACTGAAATACTAGTTCTACAACTATTTTAGATGGTTTAAACACATGAAAATCGCGCTGTGGCAACGGGCGTGGGCGGACGCAGGGCTTTAGCGGAAATCGATTTTGTTCAACGTGCTTGAATCGAATCTCCGACATCGGGGTTAAGTGTGCGCGTATCGAATAAGATGTTCCTCTTCTTGGTTTAAACTATGCGACTAGACCGTTTACATTTACGAGAACAAGTTATGTATGACTCATTCGCGGATGTAATTTAACGGTACCGATTATATTAATCGATGTTTGCGATGAATAGATTCCGGTTAAATCACACTTTCTCACGTGATGCTGTCAATCCTGTAACATCCCTAGATATAACTGTAGTATTTCAGTTTGCTAATCAATACGCTATTAGGCTCGTTAAATGTTTAGTTACAAATGCAATTATTAAAAAGCTAATTACGCTCGATTCGAGTATTGAAAGCGAAGTTGCACCATTGACGATTGAAGTGGCAAATTAATGTCTGCAATGAATGAGGGTTCGACAAAGAATTCATTACATTTCACAAAGAGTACTATTGTGAGATTCAGATTACAGTAGCCATTCGCGCAATCGTGAGACGACTTAATGGCTGCCTTACGCTTATGGTCGTAGCATCGGAATCTCTCATTGACTCGTGAAATCGATCATCGACACACAGTACGTCTATTCGGTGACGTAACTGTTTCATTCGGTTTTTAAATCGGCAAAGTTGATTTATGTGTAGCGTTACAAATGTTGCTGTTGTATTATTGTCATTCATATGATGTATGGGCTCGTCTACTTTGTATATTAGAGAAAGTTGTAGTCTCAATTCTGTCAGCCAATTTGAATTTCGAACCCTTCTCAAATATATTCCTTTCTCCTTTCAAGTTTGTTTTGTGTCTTTGTCCTTTAGTACCAATTAACGTCCATCTCTCGCCTGTTTTATTAGTACTTTCTTTTACAATGCTTTCGACAGTAATTCGATTAGCGGTGTCGTCGTCGTGTTTGTAAATGTACCGTTTGTGGGACCCGCTAGCTTGTATTGGAGTCATAGACGAATCGTGCGTGCATCGAAATTAATTCCGCTATTAATTTGAATTTTAGAATCAATTTTGTTACAGTTTGAGTTTAATGAACTCCCATTCGAAGCTAGTATTTTACAATAATTATGATATATCGGTTTTATGTAGTATAATAATCTCCACACAATGGGGCCGTTTTTCTAAGAAATGCATTCTGTAGGTAACTTAGCTATGCTATTAGCAATACCTGCCACTTTTTATCTAGCACTTAAACTGATACGATGCTTATAAATCGGGGTGTGGCAAGTTTTTATACCTGTACAGAGGCTGGTTGCGTTGGATCATGTTGGATTTCTAAGAAAGAGCAGGCCACGTCACTACTAGTCACCAATTAACATGTCTAATAGCCAATACAAAATTGTCGAGAAAATACTTACAAAAAATAAGACTTATGCGCTGGTGGTGTAACCCATTCGTTTGATGTAATATATTCCTTAAAAATTGGTGTTTTTATTGCTTTCGTTTTTATGTCCTTTTTTGTTACCCTTCAACTTAAACACACCAAGACATACCGTTTCGAAGTATAAATATCTAGTAGCATGACCAATAAAGATTTTACCTTATCTTTGTTAATCACGCTAATATTATGAAGGCGGAAGTTTGTGTGTTTGTTACTCCTTCACACTGAAACGTCTGTACCGATTTCGATAAAGGTTGGAATGGAGATAGATTACACCCTGGAATAACACATATAGTACTTTTATCCTGGAAAAAGTATAGTTCCCATGAAATAATTCAGATAGCGGGAAAACCGAAATCCACGCGAGTGAAACCGCGGGGCGCTACTAGTTTTTGACATTTTTGAAACCACAGCAAACATATAGATGACGTGGTGCTAACTCCCCCTTGTGTCGCTCGCTGCCTACTCAACGCATTTCTGGACGCCAATACCGAATGCGACTTATTTTCTGATAGATGGCAATATATAATACAACTACTGTCACTTTTTGAAAAACTACGATAATATGACATTTTGAATTTTTTGTTTGATTAAAGTGTATTGACATGTATAATAATATATTTTGATTTGATTGTGCTGTGACATTTTTGATCATATTTGATTTTGATCATATAACCATTATTGATAGTAATTGTAATATGTAGATCTGCTCAAGTTAACAATAAGTCGGTTATGACCGTATTTATTGTAATAAAAAAAGAGGAACATCGATCGACATGCGCGCGAATTGCCGCATTAAGTACCTAAGATAAAATGAAAGCATAATTTCCGTCTTATTGTTGACCTCAGCTACATTTGAACTTTTATCTTATCTGACCCAATCACCTAACGGCGCATCGAGGCCTAGAACTTGTATAATTATTCAAATTGGTTCATGCTCATCAAGACACGGCTGTCCGCGGTCTGCGGCAGGTTACAGCCAGTATTCGATCATCGTGACTGGTCGGATGTCGTGTCGCGGCCCACCCATCCGCGCTAACAGTATTTTACTCATTGCCTTGCCCATTTCCTTTAGTCGCTAGTAACTGTTCATTCATCTATGGTGGTACGCGAGGCTGTGCATTAATTGTTGATTATTCTGTGACCATTTTTACTTAATAGTAGCAAGTGTTGTGTTGAGTGATTTGTTCCTGGGTTTTGTGTTTACGTGTTTGTTGATCCAGGATTATTAGTGCCGTTAAAGGTTGGTTACATTTATTTTAAGAATAAGGGATAATTAGATTCCTCAGATCTTCCGGCTATGACTCGGTAATAGTGGCTTATATGCTTATAGAAAATAAGATATAAAGCAATTTATTACCTAGTAGTAGTATTTTGAACATATGGAGGTAGGTACTTTTTTATAAATAAGATCTTAATTTTTGTTTCTGTCTAATTTGGGGATTATACAAGTGAAAGATACGTTTTTATTACGATTTACAAATTTTTTTTGTTTTCGGTCGATTAGAATATTAATTTAAACTAATTTTAAGAAAAGATCTAGTATCAATACATGTTTTGTTGCTCAAATGAGTAGGCGGTTTTTGACATCATAAATAATAGGCATATTTAATTATACTCGAGGTTTAGATTCTACCGACAAGAGCTCAAATATAATCTGGGCCTCAATATGGGTTATGATGGGATGGATGTCACAATATGGGTATTTAAGTATAATGTGTCCTTTTTGTCCAACCATAAAAATAAGTATGCTAAATGTTACGTTTACCTATTGTAAATTAAATAAATATAATTTAACTAATAATTGATGGTTGCTAATAACTGTTGTGTTGATGTATCTAGTACTCAGGGAAATTTTTCTACCGCCAAAGGCTTAGTACTAGTAAGTCTAGGCCTTAAAAATTATAAAGATCATCTTTTTCAATTTTTATCCATGTATAGATTTTTTCGTAATAGACTTTATTTTTAAGAATTATTTACTATCTGATCATCATCATCTCAGCCAAAGGACGTCCACTGCTGGACATAGGTCTATTTTACTATCTAAATCGTTCCATATAATATATTGACGTGATAACGTTTTATAAATTGATGAATACCAGGAACACTCATGAAAGATAGTAACGTTCCGTGTAACGTTCCACCTGAGTTTTGTATTACATAAAATAATAAAAGTCAAAGTCAGTCAAAGTCAAAGTCATAAATGATTATGACGTTATCACGTAAATCTATCGTCCGTAAACCGACTTTACAGACAACCAATTTTTTTTAATAATATTTAATACGGGTTTAACGGTTTAAATATTATAAAGTCATAATGAGCGTGAGTTTTGACAATATAATTTTTATTTTAGAAGTTCTGTAAATTTAAATATTTTTAAAAAATGTCGTCTTGAATAACGTCACATACTTAGTCTGATATCTTTCTATACCGCTGTATGTGCCAGAACCTTATTTAGTTCAAGTTCGTGAGCAAGATGATCTGATATGATGTATAAAGTTTACCGGCTAGTAGCTTACGAGCCATCCCTATCATATATCTCAAGAACATTGTTGTAAGTAAATGCTTCGCTATGTTCGGTGACCTTTCTTCACAATGTAGGAATGTTGGAAGAATACATCCATTAGTTACAATTAATGTCAAAATGGCAGATAGTGTTGTCATTGGCGAGAATCTATAACATCTGATCAGGGTATCAATTCTACTAACACATTGCTCATAATAATAATAATTTCGACGAACGGCTTCATAGCGAAGAGCCTCGATCAAGATCTTAAGAAGCTCTCGCTAGACGGTTGGATCAAGAGTCAAATGCAAAAGGCGGTACTCCTTGAAACGGCGCGTATGGTCCGGAGGTTGCTCACTCTGCGGCCCTAACCACCGGTAGCTTGGGCCCTGCCCCGCTGCTGGCGGAACTCTCGGTTTAGGTTTTTTATAATATCTATTAATTTTTTTTTTGATATTTATACTGTAAAAAAACTAAACCTAAGAAAAAAAGAAAATAAAGAGACATAATAATAATATGGGACAACATTCACACAAGGTCTTCAGGTCCCAAACTAGGCAGAGCCTGTACTATGGTAACCTGATGACTGATATATATACTTATATACATATACACACCCAGACACAGGTCAAACAGACATGTTCATACACACAAATGTTTGAACTGTCCGGGAATCGAATTCGGGACCAGCAGCTCAGAAGGCAGAGTACTACCAACTGCGCCAACCGGCCAGTCCGATTAGATAGATTGTCAATGAATCGGCGTTTTTTCTAGTTTTGCTATTCGACTTGTAGTATAATTGTAATGGCTACACAGGTCTACTTTCTGCCGCAATTCAATTGTCTACAATGCAATCGAATGCAATTGTTATTTTAGCGGAATATCAATTTTATTTATGATAACATTTGAATAACTATTGCATTGTTTATACAAATATAAATACAAATTTCTTTATTCACGGAAAAATTAAAACAAAATACACATTGAAAGCCCTGCCTGCTGCTTTAGTATACACTGTGTTGCAGCAGACAGTGTCTTCCCCAAAATAGGCATAGTACATGAATCATGTTAAAATAATAATAATACAGTACGTACCTACATTAGAACATTAAGTAATAAATCCTAAACTATATGAATACAATAATCTAATTATGAATGGATTGTTTTAATAAATAAGAGAATTGGCACCCTGACTGAAGATACATAAGTTGTGAAGTTACTTTGTTGTTTCATATATGCGTCACCATTTGCTGAATATAAAATGGTAGTTTTTTCAGCTTATTTTGTTAAAAGACATACACTAATATTATAAAGAGGAAAGATTTGTATTTTGTATGTCTGTAACGGATAAACTCAAAAACTATTGGACCGATTTCAAATTCTTGCACCATTAAAATTCTACATTTATCTCTGTGTGACATAGGCAATATATTTTTTTGTTCGTTATTTTTATGAAAAACGGGGATATTTACTAAAACTTCAATCATGTAACCGTGCGAAGCCGGGATTGACCGCTGGTGTCTTATAATCTTTAAAAGTAATTTTAAAAATACTAATTTAACTTTATATATATAATAACTTTAAAAATATTACATTGTTGCATGGTGGTAGGGTTCTTTCGAATACCCGCCTGTCTAGCTACCACCCTCAAGTTTGAAAAACTGTCACCAAACACATAGTGCGTTCAGGCAGCAGTCCTTGAGAGCCAGTGAGCTTTCTAGGTCTAGCGTGATAACATCTTCGACCACATCGTAACTGATCATCAAGTGAGATAGTGGTCAAACGCTAATCTATACAGTATAAAAAAATACAGCTGCCATGTTCGGTGGCATCTGTTGAAAGGTAAGAATATTGGAGGAATAGTCGCATTAGTTGCAACTAATGTCAAAATAGTATGTAGTCTTGTGTTTATAGTATGAATGTGTAACCCTTGGCCTATCTGAAGCTAAGTTGTGAAGTTACCTATTTGTGACATTGTTGTTTCATATTAAACTAATAATAAGATAACATTGTTGTACATTACAGTTAAAATGCTTTGCCATTTTTGGATTGTTGTTGTGTGTGTTTGTTGATAAAGTAGGAATGTTGAAATAATAGTTGCATTAGTTATAATTAATGTCAAAATAGCAGGTAATGTAGTTTTCACCGAATGCGTAACCCCTGTCCAGGCTTAAATGTATTCAGACAATCCGATTAATTTAGAAAGTTATTTTTGCGACTGAGATGCACCTTATATTGTTTTTATCACGAGTTGGATTTAAATTCTTATGTAATGTATTAATTGGAGAATTCCACACGTGTCGATTGTTAACATTTAGTTAACATTGTAATGCTTTTCTTGGAGATCGTTCTTGTGGTCCATTTTAAAAGGTTGAGTGGCTTTCGGCGTTATAATGTGGTGGTATATAATAGGAACTTTTTTGTTTTGTGCATAATCACGTCATTTCCAGTCTATTAAAACTGTATAGGATCAAAATTATATTTCTTCCCTTACAAATTTTTAGGGTATTGAATAAAAATAGTTCTAGATATATGCGAATTTAGTATTTTATTCAAGACAATAATTGTACCTCGTTATTGGGCCCTTGCCGCAAGAGAAATAAATAGATTTGGCTCAAGCCCCTTAGAAGTTACGCATCCATTTCATTTTATCTAGATATCCATGAATACTGTTTACGCTATAAAGTGAATCAGAGTCTATTCCCAATTTGGCTGAATGCGTAGTTAACACTAGTTTATCTTGTTCCTCGACTTTATGTTCATCCACCTTCCTGCACTCTGTCTCAAATGAACAATTTCTAATGTAATCTATGGCTGCATTGAAGTCAAGTTTTCTAACAAGCTTTATAGCTCCGGCTATCGCGTTGATGTTATGTTTTATCTGTGGCAACAGACACTGACTACATAAATTCAAGTAGTTTGTATTTAAAACGATTACTTGTAGGTAAAGCACGGTTGAGCCCTTTAGGACCGGTCGTGATGCCCCCATTCCTTTTCGTGGAAGGAGTGAGCGAGAATCAACTACTTGACGGATTTGCTTCAATCAATGCTTGAGTATTTTTTTTTATTTTTCCTTGACAGCTCACGATATGAAATGCTGCTTTACTTTACAGATACCTATTAAAATAGTGTTCGTTAAGTAATAAGTATCTCTCTCGTCTTTCTAAATAAAATTGTATTTAAATTATTGAATATTATTAAAAAACAACAAATGAGGCACTTTTTTTAATGTTAAGTATTATCTTTGGAAAATGCAAAACTCTGATATAACAATTATTTTTGCGAATATTGTTTTTGTCAGTGCGTTATTTTATTGACATGGCCGTACGCTCTGAAAATGATTTCATTTTCATTTATTCATTCTTTGTTCAAGGAAATATACTAACACTGTCTTATGATTTAAACAAAACTGAAATTAATTATGACTTAACTAATAAAATGTATAACTAGATAAATTGGTTAGTATTGTGAATAAATGATTTGGGCAGTGGGTCCCAAACTAGGTGCAGCCTGTATCTTGGTAACCCTTGAATGTCTGGAAGAGTTACACAACGATTTTTCCAGTTCAACTTCAGCAGGTTTGTTTGACGTATTATCTGCATGTAAGTGAATATGTGGGTCATGTACGTTTAAATAACTTAAGTACGATTTACTTCTAGAGTCCTAATTAAGTTGTTTCCAGTAGATAATGAGTTCATTCAGTTCATTCTTTTCTATCATCTACTTGACTTACATAATTTTCAAAGTTCTATGTCCTATAGATATCTATTTCACGTCACCCATTCTATAATATTTTTTCATCAGGCGTATGATTTCGTTTACTTGATAATTCGTTCTAAAAACGATTTATTTCTCTGAATTTAGTTTATTCCTAGTTGATAATTAGTTCATTCGGTTCATTCTATTTTGTATACCTTCAACACGTATTGTTCTATTTCGTTACCTCGTCACCTATTTAATCAATATCATATTTACTAAACACGAATGTGACACACTTTTTGTGCCCACAGAATGTTTATAAACATCATTGTAACTGTATTAACATCAGTAAATACATCATTTTGTATGTAAATAATGGCATTGTAGTGAGTTCATTCACATTGAATTGGAATAGCTTGGCTAATATTCTATGCGGATTGTTCTTTATCTAAATTATTCATGTCAGGTTAGTTTCACAGCACGTTTTAACTAGCGTTACGTATTTATATACAATGGTGCACGATGACAGCTTAAAGATGTGCAATATCTTGGCAGTTCTTAGGTCTTACTCGGCAAATTGTCCTTGCATTCCACTTACATTATCATTGTCGTTTGTCTGACAGCATTCCTTAAACAGGTGTGCTTTGGTTATGTGTAGCTACACGATATAATGAATGAAGTTTTCAATGGTAAAGTAATAGTACCCTCACGATATACTGAATAATGTAGGTATGACTAATTTAGAATACTTCCTTAAGTAATTCTTGTTTCCTTTTATTGACGTGATAACGTTTTATAAATTGATGAATACCAGCACCACTCATGAAAAATAGTAACGTTCCGCGTAACGTTCCACCTGAGTTTTGTATTACATAAAATAATCAAAGTCAAAGTCAGTCAAAGTCAAAGTCAGTCAAAGTCAAAGTCAGTCAAAGTCAAAGTCATAAATGATTATGACGTTATCACGTAAATCTATCGTCCGTAAACCGACTTTACAGACAACCAATTTTTTACGATCATCAGTTTCCACTTAGGTATTTCAATTGTTTTAACTCTTGCTCGCGGAAAAAAGACCCAGACAGCATCATTATTCACCTTATGTCGCGTAAATGTAAAGCTAGTTTATAGAGTAAGTGATATAATGTCCATTTATTTCTACGGAATCATTCCTATCTTTTGCTATAGTTTTTTGAGTCTTGATTTGTAACTTTATTATAGTAATATACTTATAGTTGTTAGTTTTTTTAATTACACAAGTTAACTGTAAATTTTATCATAAAATTTTCACTATTTGCCACGCAAACCAATTAACTGTCTATAATCATCAACAAAAACGTCTTCAACATATCTGACGAAGTTGATTGAAAAAGAAAAGGGTACCTCGAGCCGAGTCTTGCTAAGGCAGGAATCTTCAACGCTACGAAAACAATATTAAACTTTATGCAGTATTGTATAAAGTGTAAATTGATTTGTAGGTTGACGATAGGTTGTAGACCCGTGAAGCTGAGCTCGTCTGCTCTTGTGCCATTGACCCAGTGAGGGTTTTTGTGCGTGTAACCAAGTATAACGGCTCGACACACTTGTTTTATTGATATTCCGGGTTATGGTCACCATTTCTATAGATTAGTGAATTCGTCGACGGATGTCTTTTGAATTTGCCTTCTCAAAGTACAGTTAAGAAGATGTCAGCAGCGGGATTTCTGTCAACAAACACATAGTTTCTTCAGGCAGCAGTCCTTGACAGCCAGCAAGCTTTCTAGGTCCGTGTTAATATCTTGGACCATATGGTCACTGACCATCAAGTGAGATAGTGAATATTATCTATTTAGCAAATTGCCAATACCTCAATGTATACATGTACGTACGCTTTGTCATGAAAACTAATTTTACAATACATATAAGGTCCACACATATAGCTGGGCTTTACTTTCATTGGACATAATGCCCGTATGCTTTTTATGAAAATAAATTGAATTACCGCGGTTGCTACTGACAGAGAGAACTACAGAACTAACTATACAATAAAAAATAGTACATGCTTTGTCTTGAAATTTTCATCGAATTCCATTCAGAAATGGTCTGCGCCTAAGCAGTAAAAGCCGGTTTATATAGCTTATAAAGTACGTAATAATGGAAATTAAAGTTATCTTAATCTTTATTGGGACCAATTTCGGCAATGGACAGTTACCAATCTGAGATCAAGCTTTAGAGGTCAATTTCCAAAGTTTATTGATCATCTACAAATACATCTACACATAGCTTACTTAGCAGTTGTAACAATTTTATAGACACCGTAATCACTATCAGTATCTATTAACCTCAAAACCTTTTTGACATTCCCTAATTATAAAAGCGTTCTGAAACTGTATTTTTATAACAGTTGTTTTAATAATTTGAAATTAGTAATTCAAATCAGACGTTCTTCCAATACGCGGTAACATGGTTCTTTTTTTTATTAAATTTATTGTGTTTATTAAATTTAATATTATGTATTGATTTTATAAGCTGATTATACAAAGTTTATTAATCATTCAGCTTGGTATTTACCGTGACATTAGGGATAATAAATTATATCATAATAAAATAAATTAAATAGTAAGCTGCTGAATATGTATCGTGCTCAACATCATTATCTCAGTTGGAAGCGGCCCGTATTCAGCCTCTTCCAGCTATCATGGCCAGGTAGCTTGTCCAGCTTGTCCTAAGCTGTGCTTGTCTGTTCTGCTGGCCCAGGTCTACGAAATATATGTCCTGCCCACTATCACTTCCACTTGCTAACGCACTATGTCGTTACTTTCATTTTTTTCTACTAATATCCTCATGTTCACACAAATTTACTCTTCTTTTTGTCCTTGTCCCATACTAGGTGGGATAAAGAGGGTCTGCACAACATGTTTTTCTCTTCCACTCTCTCCTATCATTAGTCATCTTAATCTCATAAACATATCATTCTTCTCATAGTCCATCCATGCCTTATTCGGCTTTCCTCTATCCCTACATCCATCCACATTCATGTTACGTACTCTTTTTAACCGACTTCAAAAAAGGAGGTAATAATATTATGTTCGACTGTATGTATGTTCACCGACTTCCGAGGTGGTCCCATTTAAATTTCATGAAAATAGAACAATTCGTGTTTAAGTTACACTCCATAAACTGAAAAGTGTTACTTCAAAAAATTAGGAAGTCGTCCGAGCAGAAGTAACACACTTCTGCTTTACCCAGTGACTAGCAAAGGTCACTGAAAAGGCTAAAAAAAATTGTTACTAAAAAATGGAACCGACATCAACACTCAAAAGTTTGAAATAACTTGTCGAAGTCGGTACAATGAGCACAATATTTTGATAATAGTTACTTTATAACTATCATGGTACCGACTTCAACAAGTTATTTTATACGTTTGGGTGTTAAAGTCGGTTCCATTTTTTGGTTAACATTTTTTGGTACCTATTGTTAATTTAAACTCTAAGGCTTTCACGGCCGGCGTTGCATGTTGTATGTATTGCTTCCGGGCTGTTTGGCCGTGGTCTAAGTGAAACTTTTGTTCCAGACATTTCGTCGATCACTGCGGTCGACATCTTCAGTGGTTTGATACTGATCTGAGAATTCAGTATCGGAGAAGACACCGCGAAGGAGAGTTCTACGCTCTTGTCGCCGTTCGGACCTGAACCACTGAAGATGTCGACCGCAGTGATCGACGAAACGTCTGGAACAAAAGTTTCACATAGACCACTGCAAAACAGCCCGGAAGCAATACATACAACATATTGTTAATTTACTCTTAAAACTCTGCTTCATATATTACCATAAATATATTGTCTTAATCTGTATTTATAGTCATAATATATATTTAGAACCAATCATTAGTAGTCTAAGAATTAATATTTTGCCAACCCGAACTGCACAAGTATACAAAAAGCGAAGTGCCGAAATTCGAAAAAATATATTGTTTTATTTAGGTCACGTTTGTTTTCGATTCATATGAAACCCTTTGGGTACGTTTAGATAACATTTTCGAATAATGCAAAATCTTTTGTTTGCGGCAAGGGAAAGTGAATTTTTTGTACCAGAATCAACACGTTAGTCGGTCATATTTGTTGTGAGAGAAATTTATTTTGTTAACAACCAATCACGTATCTTCACTTATTGTAGCATCATCATTGCATTGTTTGTTGTTCATAATTGTTTTAATAGTGTTTTGTTAGTCACGTAAAACTGCGATCACGACAACACGATCCAGACCTCAAAACGGAAGTTTCGAGCTAACTTTGTTATTATGCTGTTATTTGAACACGTCTCGGATTGAGGTGAGATGAAATTGTTTCCTGTAAAAAGTAGGGTTAGTAAGTTGCTCAATTTTGTTTTATTAAAATGACTGAGAGAGAGACATTGTTGTCGGCCGTAAGCGCCTTTAATACCACAATGAGATTTCGTCAAATGATTTGTAACGTTTGGGCAACCGCATGCGTGTCTGTTCCTCTCTATTGACAAATATAGACTATAGTTTGCCTCAAACTCTCACGTGTAGTGTCTTTGAAAACAGGCAAATGGCTGCTATAATTTTGTCAGATTGTACTGTTCCTTGTTTGGGATTGGACTGTTTCATAGCTTCTCACATATAGTCGTAGATGCAGCATCAAAGCTGATTTGGGAAGGAGTAAGATGCCAATAGTTTCGCCCCAAATTATCCAAGACGAAGGACTGCCATCCTTAACAGACATACAACTGCTGGAATAATCACAATAATAACCATTATAAATGCGCAATTTGGCGTGTATGTATGTGTGTGTGTTTGTTACCTTTTCACGCCTGACGGGCTTGATAGATTTTATGAAATTCGGAATGTAGGTACCTTATAAACCAAATGAATACATAGGCTAAAGCGCGCATGTTCCCGTGGGATAACTGAGATAGCGGCAAAACCACAGACAACGCGCGTGAAATCTCGGGTCGCAGCTAGTAGAGCATACATTTTGAAATATTGGTATACAATAGTGCACCAGAATGACTGCTAACAGAAGAAGAGGACGTGACATCATAAGGCTCGTAACATCTGCCCTTCCTACTCGCTGAACATGACGACCGAGACCACTCTCAAGTGCCAGTCAAGAAGTCAAGAGCCCAACGACTGAGAAAAAGAATACATTATTACAATTTTTCATCTCTGAAGATGGCCTCATCTCTGAAGTCTGGGCCTTCAGAGATGAAATGCCGTGATGATATGGGTACTTTTTGATCTCGTTAATTCTAGAGGCTACACTAGATTATGCATCTCGTTTAGATTTTACCCTTCAAAATGCATCAATGTCAAATTTTCATAAACACCAAACAGAATATAAGTGTATATTTCATGCAAATCGAGTGAATATATACATCGATCTGTAGATGTATGCCATGACATCACTGCAATATGACTCCTGTGAGAAAGGTACAGTGTTCATAATAGTCTGCCAGGAAATTGAATTAAAATGTTAAAAACGAACTTACATGTCCGCTGTAGACGTGATCGGCAAATGAAAAAGGTATATATATTATATTATAATATATTCAGAATGATGTTTCATGTAAATGGTGCGCTGTTTCTCATTGTCAGTCTTTTAAAATAGACCTAGCAAAATGTTTTGCGATGCCAATAATTGCATAAATTCTAAACAACCTATAGCTAAACATTAACCCCCTTACTTATAAACGTTGAATAAGCTGCGAATAGTAATTCAGTGTTTTGTTCCGTTCTTTCAACGTCAAACTGTCATATAAGCGACAAAGACAAAACACTGAATAACTATTCAGAGGTTATTAAACGTTTATAAGTAAGGGGGTAAATTATTATATTACCATTTAAAGTTTCTCTCGAAACGTGGTAAAAATCCAAGTGGACTTTGATTAATCTAAAGCAAGCTGCGTCCCTCGGTTTTACCCGCGTGGTGATGATTGATGATGATGAAAGTAGCCTATGTGTTATTCCGGGTGCCGAAGTATCTACATACCAAATTTCATCCAAATCCGTCTAGCCGTTTGAGCGTGAGGAAGTAACAAATATACACCCAAACTTTCGCCTTTATAGTATTAGTAGGATACGTACCCTAGCTCTTTAATATTTTATTAATTATATAAGAAATATAATATTAAACTATAAAGATTATTAAGTTTTATTAAGATAAGTAGAATGCATGATATTTACTCGTTTATAGCGAGATAAGATGGTTTAGCTTATTGCTAATTCAACTGCGCAAATAAATTCTATCTCTAAAGCAATATTTGAATTCAGGAACATCTCTATTTTACTAAGGATAATGTACGCTAAGGAATTTGCAAGAAGGTTTGGTCTAAATGTGAATAGATTTGCATCGATACGGAAGTCTTATTTACGTATGTTCTCTATATGCATTTCGCGCTGGTTGTATAATCCCGTTTCTGAGTCACTACACTGGCGTATTTGCGGGTTGATGATTTTCGAAGAAGAATACAGTCACTTTTACGATATCCTTATTTAAATTCAGGTATCGTGAAATTACGACATCGTTTCGATTCATTAATGATGTTTCTCTTTTTATTGTCGACAGATTCAATGATGGCAGTGCGATTATGAGATCAGAATAAAACAAATATAGGTAAGTTTAAACTCTTAAGTGCAACATTTATAATGCAAGCATGCAATGAGCCGACTTCCAGAGTTATATCGCTTATGAAATGGTATGTGAAGGGTGTGGCTTCTAAAGGTGTCGGTTCGCCCACGCGTCTTTGGACGCTCATTAAATTATTTTGTCATACCACTTTGTCAATGATTTAAGATCTGTATTCCACATAAGGTAACATTCTAATACAATTGTGCGTTTATAGTCTATTACATACGCATATTGCACGTGATTTCGTCGTCAAATGGTTATCATGCGACCGAAATAGCGGATAATGTACCTAAGTATAGAATTGCGGTTTCTCGATATTCGTCTGGTTTCATCATATTTCCATCTGTGTTAGATGAATATCTATCACCGATTTAGTTTTGCAATCTGCTCTGATTATGTCCCAGCTATGTTTGATTCTGTTTGTAAGCTGTTTTATATTTCTCTAATATCTCTAGTCATAACTATTTAGTTTAGTTATCAGAGATTTTACTTAGACAGGTCCATTTAGATGTGACCACGGAGTCTATTTTGCACTTTTATCGGCTTCTGTGATCTCATTGCTACATTTCTATGTGGCTTTCGAGTAGTTTCTATTGATATATTGATGTATTGTATGTCTCCAGTCTCACAACGGGCTGTCTGTGTTGATATATTAGGCATCTAATAATGTTGCATGAGTAATCTTATATTTTACACTGTTTTTTACGGGTATAACGTGGTACTTACGCGTAGTCGATATCACGATCGACAATTGTTTCGGCTTCTTCCGGAAGCCTTCAGTGCGAGACGGGACGTTACGACTAACGCACCGCACTCAAGATCCTGATGAAGGCTTCCGGAAGAAGCCGAAACAATTGTCGATCGTGATATCGACTACGCGTAAGTACCACGTTATACCCGTAAAAAACAGTGTAAAGTAATCATGAACGTGAGTTTTAATCTTATATTTGTTAATATTTTAGTTAGAGATTTTAAGATAAACGGAAAAAAGAAAGTGATTGATGCAATCATTTTTTTTATTACCGTTGCTATGTAGCCTAATGAAATACGAACCTACCGGGTACCTACAGTCGTTGCAGCAACTACTTTTATTTGATTACAAGACAAACAAATTCACAAACATTTTAGAGACTAATTGGTAAGCTTGCACTTTAATATATGACAGTCATTTGTCCGTTGACATCCGAACTAGTAATGAAACTGTATTTTCGATGCCAAAGATGCCATTAATGTACCATCCAAAAAAACTTTGGATGGTACATTAATGTTTTTCGTTATGGTCTCAAAAAGTAATTAACCTAAAAAAAATCATAGTACTCTTGGTTGTCGAATCAAAAGTAAAATTTAGGTTCTGCTTTCTATTAGATTTTATTACATATCAAAGTCAAAACAATAGCGTTATGTTTACCTAGAATCGACACCGCATTTCCCTTGCCCTTCCCAGTTATTTGTGGTAGGTGTTACAAATTCTGCCCGCGGGCTGGTTTGCTAACAATACACCTTGTATCGCTGTGTGTATTGTATAAATTGGTTACGCCAGTTAGTTCCACTGAACAACTAATAGGTGGCGTCAACAATCTGCTTCGAAATTCGGTAGCAGGATTACTCATTGCACAGAAACGGTTTTGTTATTGAGACGTTGAAATAGGAAAGCGACCTAGTGAAACTTTCATGAATATGTTATTACTGAAATACAATAAGATTGGCAATTTACAGTTTACAGTGTTTGTATAGATTTCATGATTGAAATTCTGTGCCGTGACTAAATTCTCGCTACTCTGCTTTTGTGATCTTGTACAAGTATTAATGAACACCATGCATCTATTATTTATTTTGATTTAATTTTTTTACCGACTTTGAAAAAGGAGGAGGTTATAATGTTCGATTGTATGTATTTTTAAATCTATCTGGATGACTTACTCATTGAGGGTGAATGACAATTGATCCCGTAAGTAGCAGAATCACTGAAAAGTATGAAAAAAAAATACCAAAAAATGCGCACAATATTTTGATAATAGTTTACTCTCAACTATTATGGTACCGACTTCAACAATTTCATACTTTTGAGTGTTGAAGTTGGTTAGATTCTGTTTTTTTTTTTAAATAACGGTAACGGACTGGAGGTTTGTGAGAAGCACCATATGTTCACAGACAACATTTCATGTAGTGTAAGTATGTACTCAGTAGGTTACGGCGAATTACTCACGTAATAAGTCAGTGTTCTGACTATAGCAGCAACCACATTCGGTGGTCTTTCTCAAGGAGAATACGGGGAGCTCGCGGACGCGGTCGCGTTTCGCCTAGGGCCTACCCTAGGCGAACCGCGACCGCGTCCGCGACTCGTGTCACTCTTAATCACAAAAATACTAGTATTTATATAGTTATAAAATAATAGTAGGTATTCAAAATGATATATTAAGTAAAATATCATTTTGAATACCTACTATTAAGTAAAGTAAATTCTACATATTATAATTGATGAAACCTCTCACCTTCTGATGGTTGTCCGAATACATGATTAATGATATATACGGTGCGTTATGTAAATCACGTACGTATAACATACACAATTACTCTTAATGATGTTTGGATAAGAATCTTAGACGCGAACAAGTGAGGAAATAAGAATATGTTTGTATGTTCACGGCCAGTAACTAACTTCCTTTTACACAACTTTTCCTCCCGGCAAACATCTGTCCGAGAAGGGATATGCTGAAAAACAGCGCAGTCTATTTTCACCCAGTGAATTTAAACTCTGCACATGCTGAGCATAGCCCTTTTGCCTTACATGTAATGTTTCTGTCATCTCTTTGTAATTGTGTTGTAATTTGTGCTAATATTTGAGGCAATAAATGAAATTTTATGTTTATGTTTTTAACTATTTTTTTTTTTCGTCGAGGTAAATGGATTACTAAATGTTTTTCCCGCGATCAAGCCCCGATTGATTTATTATTTTTTATTATTATTAACTGGTCGGTTGGCGCAGTTGGTAGCACTCTGCCTTCTAAGTCGCTGGTCCCGGGTTCGATTCCCGGACAGGTCAAACATTTGTGTGCATGAACATGTCTGTTTGACCTGTGTCTGGGTGTGTATATGTATATAAGTATATATCAGTCATCAGGTACCATAGTACAGGCTCTGCCTAGTTTGGGACCTGAAGACCTTGGGTGAATGTTAATAAATATAAAAAAAAAAAATATAAAAAAAAATTGTTAATCCATTTCTTGTGTACATACTAAAAAACCGCTATTATCTCTAATCAATCGGTCGTCGCTCGCTGTCAGGGACTTCCCGTGTGTTTCTGTTTACTTCTGGTTTTAACGGTACTAAATACTCCAGTGACAGCAGTAGGAAATCTCAAGACAGTCGAGTTATCTAGTGTACTCGTATGTGTAGTGGATAGTTCATAATGTTAATATAACAACATTAAATTTAATTTAATTAAAAATAAGACTAAAATAGTACTGTGCACTTTATTACCCATATGCGGGAAAAAAGCTTACATTAATATACTTACATATTATATCCATTAGTATACCATAAAAGCTGTAGTTTTCCTAAGAGAATCAAAATAAAATAATAATGAACGGAACATTTCTGTATACGGATTTTTAAAATACCTTAATAGATCTAGACTCAGTTGATGGTCAGTGACGATGTGGTCGAAGGTGTGATCTCGTAAGATGAAATGCTTACTGCTCTTAAGGGCTGATGTCTAAACACACTTTTGTTTTGGTTACAGTTTTTCAAACTTGAATGTATTAGCTGCCAGAGAGGTACTTTAAAGTACCTTGCTATTTACCTCCATTGGAAGCTTACGTGGTTGGTGGGGATCGAACCAGCAACAGTCTCATTATCAACCAGACTGAATGAACTGCTTATTCAGGTTCCACTACAAACATTCATAAAAAGCATTGTGGTTATCACACCCGTGCTAATTTATATTTAGGAAGATAATGTTTGCGACATATATGCAGTGCAACTGTCCATTGTACATTAACTGTAAATCTATAATAAGTACAACAATTTGTAAATCTTGAAATAAACGTGGATAGGACAAAAATATGTGAAATACTCGTGTTCAGCATCAGCAAGGAGCATAAGTCTCGTAGTTATTATGACACAGACATATGAAAAAAAATCGATTATTATGATGATATGTTTATAAAAAGTTTATACGCTAAATCATTTATCTACATATTTACAAGACATCACCGTACTTACAAATCGGTACACACACACACACACACACACACACACACACACACACACACACACACACACGCACACACACACACACACACGCACACACACACACACACACACGCACACACACACACACACACTAACTCACAAACACACAAACACTCTCACACACATACTCTCAAACACACCAGTGGGAAGAGCATGCTCATGCATGCAAACTAGTATTATTCTAGTAATTATGAGTTTTTTTTTATTAAATTGATACAAACGGCTATCAATGCCTCAACGCTCAGGGAAGAGCGCTGTATGCTGAAGCACGGGTGTTAAGCCTAGTTCAGCAGCAGATACTCTTGTATAATTTTGTGCATCTAAAATAGCCTAACATATTGGAAACATTGTAAACCTTTTTGTTGAATAAAGATATTATTATATTATTATTAAATCAGTGGTTTTATCCTACTGCACGCGGAACACTGTGACTGTGGCCCCGATTAGAGGTGATAATACTGTGCCAGTTAGTTCGTTAGTTCGGGGTGCATAGGGAGCATAATTGGCCCGATAGAATGGATTGCTCAAATAGATTGCACCTTATATTCGTGAGATAATAAATTATAGCACACATAAACGGTTGCGTGCTCTTGTTTCAGTAATATGATCGTGGTATGAAATTTGCCAAGAATCAACGGTTTAGTCGGTTCAACACTATAATTGCGTTATTGAATAGCTAGGCCTGTACATTGTATAAAATCTCCTCTATTGATTTTATGGTGTAATTTAGTTACAGATCTCCTAATCTTAAAACTTATAAATTACCGTTTATAAACGCTGCAAAGTATTCATTTAATCAAAACTCATGCTCATTATTGTTACTTGCACCGCACCAAGATCCTGATGAAGGGTTCCGGAAGAAGCCGACACAATTGTCGATCGTGATATCGACTACGCGTAAGTGTCACGTTATACCCGTAGAAAAGTAAAAAAGTATGAAAAATTAATTACTTCTACTGCATTTATTCGAATATATTATGAACCTCGTTAAATACGCCGTACCGAAACTGATTTCAACGGGATAATGATTCCATCGAAAATTATAACACTCCTTTTAAAATATCAATTGTCCGAGTTGTATATGTTTTAAGTTCTTAGAAGTAATTTTATAGCTTGTATTTTTATGATGGCTGATTGCTTTTTATGTGTAATACAGTGATATTATATGTTTATATGAGGTAGATGTCGCACAAGCGCGCGGAAACTGAGGCGGCAAAATGAAGTCAATTGTAGTAATTTTCATTACGACGCGTATTTCAAGCGCAAGTCTAAACATATAGCTATCCTTTTCTATATTATTTGTACCGTATTATCTGTCGCAGTAAGCATGTTTATGTCGTAAAGGAACAAAATCTGAGCACCGCGCAGTATGAATATACGTCATCTTTAGTAAAACATCATTGGTGTAACATACATTTTAGTCACTATATTTTGCAATGCAATTGTGTATTGATGCAAGGGTTTTGGAACATAGGTATTACATGACACATCTTATAGGCTGACCCCTCATTAATTTGAGTCCCAAGCTATTACTGTTATATAGCTATTGTATTGTAATAGGCTTTTAATCGTTTGCAACACTGGCCTTTAAATACGTCTAGAAGCACAGATCTATGTTATATCTGTGTCTAGAAGTAACAAGCTATAATATATAATGTTCTAGCAAAGGTATGTCCCGTCTGTGATTCACAAGCGTACCTCGCCTCGGTACCTGTCAGCCTCCGCTAACATCAATCCCGTCTACCGCTCTATATCTTCGCCTCGCTTTCATATATCGTCCGGTGAATAATATAGCTGTATGCTTTTAACAAGGGTCTGTTTATATTGTTGCATGAGATAGTAGATAATATTTAGAATAATAATAATAATATAATATGGGACAACATTCACACAAGGTCTTCAGGTCCCAAACTAGGCAGAGCCTGTACTATGGTAACCTGATGACTGATATATATCTTCTATATACTTAAATATATACTTATATATATACTTTTTTTAATACATATACACACCCAGACACAGGTCAAACAGACATGTTCATACACACAAATGTTTGACCTGTCCGGGAATCGAACCCGGGACCAGCGGCTCAGAAGGCAGAGTGCTACCAACTGCGCCAAGGCCGGTTGGCAATTTTGATTTTGAAGAATTTTGCTATTCCTGATTATTGTGAATTATGTATGTGTGCGATAGTGCTTTATTTTCTTTTGTTTATATATGGCGCCCTGAATAATAATAATACAGGCAATCTTCTCCAGATACCCTTTCGTTGCGTAAATACTAATCAACATTATTTCCAACGTATTAGACTAGTAGCGCCCTGCTGTTTTGCCCGCGTGGTGATAAAAAACGGTGACGATGGTGATGATTAAAATAAGCCTATCTAATCCAGGGTATAAGCTATGTCCATACCAAATTTCATCGAAATCGGTGTAGCCGCTTGAGCGTGAAGAAGTAACAAACATACACGCATGCTTTTCTCATTTGTAATATTAGTATCATTAAGTCGGAAGGATTTACAAAGACTACTTTTTACGTTACCCACGTTAAAAACCTTCGTTTTAGGCGTACTGACACTTTTTAATAACAAAATATTTAATTGTTTTTTTTAACTAAATGAATCTAGGAAGCTACTCTACTCTAAATAGATTTTGTATAAATGTATGCACGAAGATTATTTCTATGTTGAATGTAGTTTATATATAAAAGTGTCTCCTCTGTGAAAATGTCAAGCGATAGTCGGTCGAAAGAATTACTTACTTACTAAGTAAGTTAGATTCTCCAGTATTGTGTCGGATATAACCTTTCGAATGTATAAGTCTACTAATTAACTTGGTCTTAGTCAACATTATGCAGAAAGTTATATAAACTTGTATCTTTTAGGCATTCGTTTACGCGTCTGTGAACTGTGGCATACATAACAAATACCTACACCAGAGTGACAGCTACTAACGCTCTGATTGTTCACGATACGAAACATCAAAAATGACGTGTATAGAAAAAGTTTAATGAAAAGAAAATCAACACATAACACTGATGCTTGTAGTCCTAGTCTGATTTTCTCTCATTTTTAACTAAAGTTAAATGAATGATGATGATGATGATGAATTATTGATGATGATGATGAAAAGTAGCCTATGTGTTATTCCGGGACCTGAAGTATCTACAATATCTACATAGCAATTTTCATACAAATCCGTCTAGGCGTTTGCGAGTAAAAGATCCATCCATACATCCATACAAACTTTCGCGTTCATAATATTCATTCATATTTAATAAATAGAATGGGGCGATAAAACATTTATTTGATAAGGTAATCACATACATACATACGTTTGAATAACATATTCCAGAATAATATCCAATATATATGTATTTACATTACAGCAATAGCATTATTCATGTATGCATAGCTGAATTATGGCGTCAGTAATATTATTATAAGAGGCTTATAATGTAAATCTATAGCTTTATCTATATCTATAGGTATGAACCGGTTGTTCGTTGCGTCCACTTACTTTCTTGGTTTTATTAAAATAAGGTCAAGTTTTGATTCCGTGTTTTTGGTTGAACACATACCCTTTTTTAACCGACTTTTTGTTTTTTATGTGTGTTCGCGGATAACTTTGTCGTTATTTTGATGATTCTTTTTTTGTTTGATAGAGTACACTTCCGAGGCGGTCCAACTTAAATTTCATCAAGATTGACAAAAGCTGTCTTCGAGTTACACTCCAATAATAGAAAAGTGCTACTCATACTTAGAAATATTATAGTTGCGGTTTAAGACATCGATGCACATACACAATAACAATTGATCCCGTGAGTAGCAAAGGTCACTGAAAAAGCGAAAAAATGTTTTTTACCAAAATCTAGCACCGACTTTACACTCAAAAGTGTGAAATAACTTGTCGAAGTCGGTACCATGATAGTTCAAAAGTAACTATTATCAAAATATTGTGAGCATGGTACCGACTTCGACAAGTTATTTCACACTTTTGAGTGTAAAAGTCGGTGCCTTTTTTTTGGTAAAAATTTTTAAAAGGTTACGTTACGTAACTGTAGGTTAGGTAAGCTTACTTTTGACCGCAGTCTCACCATATGGTCAGTGAGAATGTGGTCGAAGACCTAGAAGGTCTAGTCCGATACAATCTTCGCTTATTGGCTCTCAAGGACTGCTGCCTGAACACACTATATGTTTAGTGACAGGTTTTCAAATGTGAGGGTGGCTGCGGGCCAGGAGGGTACTAGAAAGTACCCTATGCCCATGCTGTGAATTTGATTAGCGGTGTTACCTTCACCGGAAGGGTAAAGGGTTGTGGGGATCGAATCAGCGTCTCTCAGTTTGACAGTCTGAAAATTTTTAACCGACTTCAAAAAAGGAGGAGGTTCTCATTAGATCCGTATGTTGATCCCGTGAGTAGCAAAGGTCACTGAGAAGGGTGAAAAAAAATATTTTACAAAAATTAAAACTGACTTCAACATTCAAAATTGTGTAATAACTTGTCGAGGTTGGTTGGTACCATGCGCACAATATTTTGATGAGAGTTACTTTTGAACTATACGAATTCAACAAGTTATATGAAGTCGGTTATATTTTTTTGTAATTTAAAAAAAAAAAATGCACGATTTTTTTGGACGAGTATGTTGTGTCAATAGATTATCCCGTTACCTAGCTGTGATATTAGTTGGGCAGGTAGATGTTTCAAAAGTAAACTCTAATTGATACAAACAGCTTTGATTGTATTTCGATTATTGGAATTACAGTTTTTTTGTTGTTTGTGGGTGGTGCCTGGGTATTAAATTATTGAGTTTTAGATGTTGATTATCGATATCGGGTGATTTATTGCATAGCTTATCCTACTATTATTTTAAATGCGAAAGTTTGTGTGTGTGTTCATGGTCTAACGGCTACACCGATTTCGATGAAATTTGATGTAGAGATAGTTTAAGCCTTGGATTAACACATTTTTTCACTTTTATCCCGGAAAAAGTATAGTACCCGTGGAGTACTTGAGGTAGCGGGTAAACTGTAATCCACGCGGGTGAAACCGCGTGGCGCTGTAACATTCAGCCGTGGGAGCGTCGGCTGTCAAACTGATGGACGCTGGTTCGATCAACACCAACGGCTTGAGCATCCATATTTAATTATTGCTGGGAATTTGATACAAGGCATTTATAAAATTCTCGACATGGTGGTAGGGTACTTTCAAGTACCGCCTGGATAGCTACAACCCTCAAGTTTGACAAACTGTCCCAAATACAGTGGTTTCAGGCAGCAGTCCTTAAAAGCCAGTAAACATTCTAGGTCTACCGTGATAACATTTTCGACGACATCGTCACTGACTATCAAGTGATATAGTGGTCAAAAGCTATATCCATACAGTATAACAAAAGTATATGTATAATTTAAAACTGAACACAATCAATCAATCATCTATGCATATATAGTTACGCATACGCATATATATATATAGTTTTGAGAACTGTTTTGGGACTAAATTGCTTCAAAAATGTTTCTACGTTCTATTACTCTATTTTTAAAGCGTTTTCCAAATACATATAAACAAAACAGCATGTGCTTACGCAATAAATGCATTCGGTTTGTTGCGTGTAAAATTGCTCTCATTTGGGGAATTGTGCAATCGACTGGACAAGTTTTAATAACCATTAAGCTTTCACTATCAGTTGCTTCAGACTTATTTTGAGCTGGGTTGAAAGGTAGATGTTATACAGTAGCTGCACTGTGCCAATTAGCGCCAGGAGTGAATTGAATATTTATGCAAAGCTAGCTTGTTTATATATTCTAATCACATTGGGATTGTCGTAACATAAATAAACTTAGTTTAGATAATAAATAGACTTTTTAGATCATAAGTTGGAAAAAAAACCCTGAAACATGTATTTCCTTATAAAAAAAGATTCAAAGAATCAAAAGTTGTGGCAATGTAATAGCCACAGTAGTTGCGGGCCGAGCGTTAGCGCCCGGAAATTGAAAAAAAAAAAAAATCATAAATAAACTGGATAATGGCTGTAATTCTGTTAATAACTCGATCTAGCTAAAAGTCACTAAAATTCTTCAAAATAAAATCGCTTTTGTAATTCTTTATGCTAAAATTCTAATTCATATAACTCCTTACCACACCATCTTTAATGTTACAGTAATAGTCATTGTTTTCCCAATTGCGGGTAGTTTTAGTCGGCACTAAATAAGTGGCGACTTATTTCACCTATAAGTACTCGTAATTTTAATGATCTATTTTTAGTCTTGGCATTGTTAAGCGTTATACTAATTTGGACTGTATCATAAGCAAATAAGACCTTATGTTCTTATATTATTTTCTACAATTTTAGTTTAGTTTAGCTGAACAAGAGAATCACTACCTAAAGTATTTCTCTTGTTCAGCTAAACATACGAGCTGAACTGTTGAACTGTTTGTATACCAATATCGTTACATAATGTGTTGGTTACAACACCTTTCATTATCAAAAACAAAATCTAATATTTGACCTACATATAATATTATTATTCTCGACTGAAAGATACTACTAGATTTTGTCCGTGTCCTTGGTTATCTCAATCATGATACTATACTGGTAGACTAGAAAATGTAATCTAGGCAGGCGTGAATCATCGCAGACCGCATCATCACTTAACATCAGGTGAGATAGTGGTCAAACGCCTGCCTATTGTGAATAAAAAAAAAAAAATAGGTAGAATATTAAAAAAAAAAACTGAAGACTTTCGTTGTTACATTATTTGGGTGCTGCACAATGTGGGCATTTTGAAATATCGCAAATAGTATAATTTATTATAAAGTCTTCTATAATGGGAAGTACATAAAACAGTGTTTAATAGCTGAATGCACAAAGTATCAAAATCGTATATTATCTGGTTAACAACAATGATGTTTTACTAAAGATGACGTATATTCATATTGCGCGGTGCTCAGATTTTGTTCCTTTACGACATAAACATGCTTACTGCGACAGATAATACGGCACAAATAATATAGAAAAGGATAGCTATATGCTTAGACTTGCGCTTGAAATACGCGTCGCAATGAAAATTACTACAATTGACTTAATTTTGCCGCCTCAGTTTCCGCGCGCTTGTGCGACATCTACCTCATATAAACACATAATATCATTGGTTAACTATAACTCCGATGAAATATTAGAAGGTACTGTGCAAAAGCTGTTATAAATACGCTTGTCTGTTTTACAGCTCATATTTTAATTGTGTGCGACCGAAGCTGTCCGACAACTGGCGTGGCCCAAATTCGAACCAACCTGTTCAAACAGCACAACCATCACCGCTACCTCAGACTAGGACTGTTGATAAAATATCGATATATCGATATTTATTACTAATATTTTTTTGGACGATATATCGATAGTTCGATATTGAAATATCGATGTTCGATATTTTTTTTTAATAAGTTTTTATTTTTTATTGTTTTTCGTAATTTATTTCACCTAGAAAACCATCGTTAACATAATCTACCGTATTTTATTTATGAAAATTAAATTAGCCGACACTCAACATTTTTTTTTATTTATCAAAAGTTAGAAATAAAAAACTATTCTTGAAAAATGCCAGGTATAATTTTACAAATTTTAGAGCTAAAGACTGACTTACGATTTTTTTTTATATAAAGCCGGTATATCGAAATATCGATTTTTTTTTCGAATTATCGAACTCCGATATTGATATATTTAAAAATATCGATATATCGAAAATTCGATATTTTTAAAAATATCAACAGCCCTACCTCAGACTTGTCTGTCCATATTTGAAACGCGACACGTGTTTTCTTTCATCACTTGTTTTTTTTTTCGTATCTTGAATAGCGTCTTTTGTTTGATCAATTTTAATAATAATGCTCTCAGACGTGTTCAGACTTAAACGTTTGCGTATTTATTCGTTGTAGGTACTTTATGGCTTGGGGGATCGGCGATGCATTTACCTATGTCAATTAATCTCCTATTTTTTAATACCTATAGCATTTTTTTTTTTGGCATGATCTTTATTAACCGACTTCAAAAAAGGAGGTTATATGTGTGTATTTGTTTTTTATGTATGTTCACCTAGGTTTCCTCCCATTTTTGGACCGATTAACAAAAATCTTTTTTGTTTGATACCTAGTGTAACTCCGAGGTGGTGGTCCCATTTATATTTCATGAAAATTGGACAAGCTGTTTTTGAGTTGCAACGAGTTATAAGTGAAAAGTGTTACGTTTACTTGGAAGACATTATAATTGCGGGTGAAGACATCGGTGGACATAGACGATAATTGATCCCGTGACCAGTGTCGAAAGCGGTACCACGAGCACAATATTTTGATTGTAGTTACTTTTGTGAACTACCATGGTACCGACTTTAACAAGTTATTTCATACTTTTGAGTGTTTAAGTCGTTTGAATTTTTTGGTAAACATGTTTTTTCTTAAGTGGTGTCAGATTTAGTTGTTTTTTATTTCGCGTATTTTGTGACAACACTTTTAAATACGGGTTAATTATTACCAGACTCGTTGATATCAGTTCTTCTATTGTTAATTGAAGTTAATCTTTTTACAGGCCAATATGCCGTCGATTCTATCGCCATCTATATCCGAACCCTAAATACCACTGGCGATTCGCGATAAAGCGATACGTAAACGATCCCGATTGTCGTGTACCGTTGGAGAGTCTATCGCTAAATTATCGCTCACGATTCGCTACTGACGCCGTTCTACTATTACGGTATTGGTTGAAATAACTATGCTTTAAAGGAATCGCTAAATCTCGAACGGGATTCCAAGATATATAGCTTTCATAGCTTCGCTCTCACATTTGTCTCGATTTTGCATTGCGGATATTATATATCTAAACGATATATACCCATATGTACCAATCGACACGCATGCCAGTCGTCAAATTATTCACAACATATTATTAATTTATATCAAAACTAGTACCTCGCGGTTTTACTCCCGTGGTGATGAAAAACAGTGATGATGGAGATGATGAAAATAAGCCTATGTGTTAATCCAGGGCTTCAGCTATCTAATATTATAAAGAGGAAAGATTTGATCGTTTGTTTGTTTGCATTGAATGCGTTCCGAAACTTCTGAACTGATTTGTGAAATTCTTTCACTGTTGGGAAGCTACACTATCCCCGGGTGACATAGGCTATATGATTATTTAAAAAAATTAGGAATCCTAATTTTATTTTAACTACCTACCTACCTACTACTAACTTTAAAAATAAATTATATTATATATTTTATTTTTAAAGTTTTTACCCGTGCGAAGCCGGAGCGGACACTAGTTTAAAAAGAAAATATCACACTCAGCCCCCGCCCTAGGATTCCCTGTGTCGCGGGAGGCTTGAACACACAATCACAGCACACAGTTCTATGTACATTGTGTCGGTTTAGGTAAAAAATTTAATCATTGTGTTAAATCCTATTTAATCAAAACTAATTATTTATGGGACTGCATTGTAAATCATTCACTGTTAAAGTCTTTCGTTGGCGACATTTATCTCTTGACTTTGAATTTATGTCTTCCGAATCGAATAAACTAACTTGTACATACTCCCTCAATGATCATAATCTTCGTCTATAAATCTCATTTCATTGTTATCATATCACATACCATGGGTTACTGTTATACCATGATAAAAACTTTCGTTAGTTGCGACTTCAGCACACTCTATCTTAACTCCCCTCGAACATAAATCTCTGTAGCTAATGGATTTACGTTGTTACATGTCGGTGTAATAGGCTTCTTCTACACTATAGCAGTGTTCTTATCGTGTAGTAGGCGTTTGCCTTATATTGGCTAATAGGTAAACTACTGACCGCCATTGGCTATCAAAACCAGCTTTAAATGGTTTACCTTCCGAAACTTGTAGAATGTATATTGTTATTATTCTATTGATCTTCTTTTGTCTCATTAAAATGCCCATGAATAATATTATTACAAAAGAATGCTTATAAAACACAAGCTGTTCCGTTATTTCTTTATAGGTTATACATTTCAAAAGTTATTTTTTATATTATTTCAAAAGTTGCTGTTCAATGTTTAATGTGCTGTTTAGAGAAACTGAATTACGAGCTCGAATTTATCAATGGGTTACCTAAGTATAAAAAATTATAAGAAGCCAAACGAACATTACAGACATTACTTACTGTGTTAGGAAGCTGAAGCGAAAATGGGCGGGTCATATGATCAGGAGCAAGAAGGACAAATGGTCATAGGACGTAACAGAGTGGTAAATAATTATGTCCAAGGTAAAATAAAAGGAAAAAAGGAAGGCAGCGTCGTAGATGGGAGGACGACATCAGAAATATAGCGGGAACTACATGGAGGAGGCAAGCACAGAACCGTACTCTGTGGCAAACTCTAGGGGAGGCCTATGCTGGAAAGCAAGACAATCTAAAACGTACCGGTGTCAATAATTAGAAAATAAGTACTTGTAGGTATATAAGATTGTAAATAAAGGCTATTATTATTAATAAAGGCTATTATTACCTCAGTATATCTACTATGTAACATCAGATTCAAAGAGTTGCCAAACAAACAATTACATTGTGTCTAAATCTTATTATTATATTGTGTACAAACTTCCATTACAAATGAATCATGCATATTATGAAGAATTGAATTGAAAATAAATTAAAAAGAATTCCCGTTAATTTAGTTTTGGCCGTCTGGTAGACTTAGATGGCAAACTAGGATAAGGCAATGCGTTTTTGGTCATGTCTTTATGCCGTGACATTCTTGTTTCGAAAAGAATTTTAATCACGATTTAGGTACCATTGTGTAATAGTGATCGGAGTGATATAGCTACCTCTGACTTGTGACTGGTCAGCCTTGAAGACAACTAATTAAATTGTAAATTCTTTGAGATTTTACGTCTTTGTTGTTTTCTTGTTTCGGCGAGTCTTATATTTTATTAATTATACATATGTACACTTCATCCAAGATCAGTGTAAAAAACATCGCTTTTTTTTTTGTTAGACTATTTTGTGTATGCGTTTGTGAAGGTGTGTGAATGTTGTAGGTGTCTGACATTGCATAGTTCAACGTGGTATGTTTAACATAAGTTAATAAATTAAAAATTGTACACCATTAGTTAAGAACAAAGTATTTTGAGTTTATTAGTAAGTATCCATTTTTCTTTAGGTATGTAAAAATACTTAACTGAATACAATTTTATCATAATTTCAATTCGCAACTTGAGTCTTTGCTCTCGTCGACTTGCTGTCACGACTAAAAAATAGTGCCAGCGGCGTCTATAAAGTTATCTACTTGTAGTATGGCTGTAGTTTGCATAAGTGCTACAAGCTGCAGAATTAGAACTGTGGCCTTTTTGGGATGCAATGGCGCCGGGCACTCCTCAGTAAAGGTGTTGGCACGAACTGAGTCCTAGATATAAATTGAAAGTTAAATAGTCTCTGTTTGAGATACAGCCTCAATTTGTGAAATAGGACCTGTGAGTGATGATTAATGGAAAATAGATTTTACTTAGAAACCTACAGTTGCGTAAATACTCATGTGGACCCATGAAACCATATTCACACATTTTCACAAGAAAATAAGGTGATTTTTTGGTTTTATATGATCAATATTCGCATATTAAGAAATTAACTTTAGAGAGATTGTGGTTTATTATTATTCAAAATAAAGTTCTTGATACATTACTCACTAACAAGCCTTTGCAATGCAGTGTGAAATTCTCCACTGCATATAAACCAGTTTATAGACGCAGTAAGATTTAAAAAATGAATTTAGTGCCGACTTTTTGCCCCTTTCAAGTCAATATTGGAGCGAGGGAGGTGGGCACTGGACAGGTGTTCGGATAGCGTCAGGTAGATTTATGTTCCCATTGTATATCCTTTATGGGTATTTTATATGAATTGATAAAAACCAAGGCACTTGATGCGACTCTGTGGGACTGTCTCGATCGGCGATACGATGATTCTACGTCATGTCTTGAGAGCATAGCGTAAATGATTTTCTAATAATATACGAATAAGACTTGTTAGTAGCTAATAACTTTATCTGTCTTTATTTAAATGTGAACGGTAATTAAGCAGACGGGACCGCCTGAAGGTAAGCGATCGCCGTCTCGTATGTAATACTGAGGGCATTTTGTCAAATATGTCTTATTTCTCGTAGATATTTGGCGTAGGACAAATTCATCGAATGATATAAGTGATTATGAGATCTTCATAGATTACTCCAACCCAGAGTAAACCCAGCTTTAGCGAACGGCTAAGGTTTAATCAACACACAATCAAGTTCACGGACATATTTGTCAAAGATATATAAATACCAATACATTTAGATCTTATCTCTCATTGAATATCTGCTATCTGCGATGAGATAAAAAGTAAATTCTTAACATATCTTTATACAACTTGTAAATTCTTGTAAACATGTTTATGCCTAAACATGTAACCTTTGCTAAAAGGTTTTCCGTGTTGCAAAGGCATGTGATATCGATTGGGCTATTGCCACGCCCGCCATGGCATATTTGCGATCGTATTTAGGCACCAAAGGACCCATGCAGGCTGAACAGGCCTGTTCATGTCGTATAAGGCTATAGTGTTCGTCGGTAGTCGTAACTCAAGCGATGTTGTTTGAAGTTGGCCGAAGAATTATCTTGTGAGGAAGGTTTTACATAGAATATAAAACTCTCTTGTAGAAATTATTATGGGAAATCGAAGATTTAATACAATTTAACGCCTAGTGTAGATATCTGATGTTTGTAATTTATTATTGAAACAATTTATATAATAATTGCAACCAAATATATCTAGTAATTGTAAATTTTGTCCCAATAAAGATAAAGATTAATAGTCTAAAAAAAGGTAATAAAAAGCATATCATTTATTTTATCATCTGTTCTCGTGTCAAACAATAGATTACCTGGATTGTGTGTCATTTTCAATCATTATTTATTTATTTTATTTTCTTTAGAAAACAAACAGTGTAGTAGGTATAACTAATGTGATAGAATATAAGATTCTATGCACCATTAAATTGTTTTCGCATAAAAAACCTATAGTAATCTTGTTTGCTTGACAACGTATCACGAGTCTAATATGTACAAAAAACAGATATTGTAGTCTCTACAGCTCTGCGGGATATGCAAATATGAGGGATGGCGTACGGGTCTAGACGGTGCGTTTATACCAATTTGAGATAGGAGATATGGGCTATCAATTTGAGATTGCACTATTTTAAGCAATATGATTATGTCAGCTATTTTGCGTCTCTCAGAGAGGGGCAGCATGTGATGTCTTCTACATCTAGATTGGTAATCAGCGTCGATCGTTTTACATTTGAATTGTAAATATCTCATGAATCTACGTTGAATTGATTCAAGCCTGTTAATATGAATATCATATTGTGGGTTCCAAATTTGTGAACAATACTCGAGGATGCTACGCACATATGAACAATACAGGATCTTCAATATCTTAACACTCTTAAATTGAGAGCTAGACCTAAGGATGAATCCCATTGACTTGCTGGCCCTATTGGCTATACTATATGTGTTTACCTCATAGGTCAACTTAGAATCATGAATTTGAAAATTATGCTCAGGTCTTATGAAATAAACTGAGCGAAATTAAAAAAACAGAAATTTTGTTATGTGTTTGATCATTTCTTCACGAAAAGCCACGCATGCCTCAAGATCATAAGTCGTTAAGATTATTTAATAGGTGAACGTAACATCTTCGCTTACAGGCCCACACGCTTATGAACGGTAATCTTTTATGCAGCATTAGTGCGTCATTGCATCTATGCTTGTGCGCTTAATAAAATGTTATTCGGTTTTTGAAATTCTGGATATCAAACTGCGTATATTCAGGTTCAAAAGGCGTAAATATTTTAAAGGTGAACGTACTATCTTCGCTTTCAGGCACACACGCTTATGAACGGTAATCTTTTATGCAGCATTAGTGCGTCATTGCATCTATGCTTGTGCGCTTAATAAAATGTTATTCGGTTTTTGAAATTCTGGATATCAAACTGCGTATATTCAGGTTCAAAAGGCGTAAATATTTTAAAGGTGAACGTACTATCTTCGCTTTCAGGCACACACGGTTATGAGCGGTAACCTTCTATGCAGCATTAGTGCGTCACTGCATTTATGCTTGTGCGCTTAATACAATTTTATTCGGTTTTCAAAATTCTGGATATCAAACTGCGGATATTCAGGTTCAAGAGTCGTAAATATTTTAAAGGTGAACGTACTTTCTTCGTTTTCAGGCCCTCACGGTTATGAACGGTAATCAAATATCTTTAACACGGCGTTAGTACGTCATTGCATCAATGCTTGTGCGCTCAATAAGATATTACTCGGTTTTGAAAATTCTGGATATCAAAGTGCTTATATTCAGTTTCAAGTTTGATTTGTCCGTTTATTACCACATTTTATATTTAATAGTGAAAGTTAGTCCTTAGATATCAGTGTTATTCATGTGTTTGCTATTATGGTTAACCTTCGGCCTTTGATCAAAATTATAGTATGCGTTACTTTAAGACGAGAACCAAAAGAATCCTTAAAGGTTGACATAGCATTAAAAGTATCAATGGTATGACAGATATCCGCTGACGATTTCTGACATGATTTATCAAAACAGAACTAGCTGCGCCCCATGGTTTCACCCGCGTGGACTGCGGTTTTCCCCTTACCTCAGTTTACGTCATCACGCTATATGTTATTATAGCCTAAAGTTTTCTCGATAAATGGACTAGCCAACACAATATTTTTTACTAGTACTACAACTAGTACTGCCTGAGATTAGCGCGTTCAACCAAACAAACAAGCAAAGAGACTCTTCCGCTTTTTAATATACTAGCAGTCCGCCCCGGCTGCGCACAAGCAAAAACTTTCAAGTTTTAGTTAAGATCCCTAATTTTTTTGAAATATAATAAAGCCTATGTCACCCAGGCATAGTGTAGATTTCCAACAGTAAAAGAATTTTTTAAATCGGTTCAGTAGTTTCAGAGCGTATTCAATGCAAACAAACAAGCATACCAACATACAATCAAATCCTTCCTCTTTATAATATTAGATTAGAATAATATTGGATTAGATTGAGACTTTTGATGCAGTACATGTTTTTATCAAACATTATTTTCTAGTTTTACAAGTTCATAGTTTTGTACATTTGTGTGAATGTTCGTGCAAAATATATTGATAAATATGCTTTAATAAAAACAATATCTATGTAGCTTCTTTTAGACCTGTATAATTTTGTAAACTCTAAGGCTTTCACGGCCGGCGTTGCATGTTGTATGTATTGCTTCCGGGCTGTTTGGCCGTGGTCTATGTGAAACTTGTGTTCCAGACGTTTCGTCGATCACTGCGGTCGACATCTTTAGTGGTTCAGGTCCGAGCGGCGACAAGAGCGTAGAACTCTCCTTCGCGGCGTCTTCTCTGATACTGATGAACACATCAACATGTATAATTTTGTTTATTACATTATTTATAATATAGTTATAGTAGGTGCAATGTGGAAGAAGATTGAGGGATGAGGCTAAGTGGTCGCCTGCTTCTTATCGGTCGTTGTGGAAATCCATAGAGGAGCTATGTTCAGCAGTAAATGTCCTATGGCTGAGAGATAGATAGTTACGAAATTAAATAGTTGTAACATTATACAAAGAAACATTTCATCAGCGAAATATCACATCAATTTTCCTCATTACAAGTCCTACAACGAAACAACCATTGTCATAAATATCGTTTTTACAATAGACACCGTTAGCCTGTTTCGTGTAGATGTAAATACGCTTATCCGCTTGCAGATATCGTGTCTCGCTTTGCATATCGCGTTGGATATCTAAGGGGTTAATCAAATATCTAATGAATCAATTTGCGATCCGATCTCTTACCGGGTCTGTTTGGCTTAAATCGTTCTGGGCCTTTCTATTATGTAATTTTGTTGGGAAATTAGACCTTATGCTTCACGTGGGTGGCGGTTACAAAATTATTGCTGAAGTATTGTAAACAATTGTCAAGCAGATAATTCAATCGTAAACTTGACAGGACGAAACTGAAGAATTCATTTACCATTGATTCGCTGCCAGAGGCACTGGTGGCACATTTGAAATAGAGGGTTTTCACAAAATCTTTTCTTTGTTCTGCAGCGGAGAAGCTGAATGTCTTGACTCTTGACGTCAACAGAAAGGCTATAAATTGAACACTTTGAACTCATTTGGTGCAGTTTTTATTGTATTTTTTGACGTGATAACGTTTTATAAATTGATGAATACCAAGCAACACTCATGAAAAATAGTAACGTTCCGCGTAACGTTCCACCTGAGTTTTGTATTACATAAAATAATCAAAGTCAAAGTCAGTCAAAGTCACGGTCAAGGTCAAGGTCAAAGTCAAAGTCATAAATGATTATGACGTTATCACGTAAATCTATCGTCCGTAAACCGACTTTACAGAGAACCAATTTTTTACCTAACCGGAAATCCATCGAGACACCTATCAGATGTCCTAGACCACCAAGGAAAAAAACTTCAAGTTTTCAACTTCTATTGATGCGGCCATCCGTTTTTTTTATAACTGAATTTTAATTCATGGAATCGATAATTTATAATTGTATTTCTTGTTTCTATTTATTTTTGTATTCACTACTACTACTAATTACAATTTAGATTCTCATTTTAAATGTTATTTAAGTTTTATGGGAATAAAGGCTATACTATACTATTGATGCGGCAAATCTTCTATTTCTACTGGTTTTCAAAACACCTGGTAATATATTGCCAAAAAGTTTTCAAATTCGCCGAACGATTTGGCTTTGGAAAAAGTTCGAAATAGTAATTTAGGTCTTTGTTTCCAAATTATTTGAGGTAGCTTATGTAAGCAAAGTTGAATCCCGTTAGATGTTAAATTGATCCAAATACTGAAGTTGACTCGGAGATTCAAATCGATGCCCACGGTACCATTCTAGATAGTGGTTTCATGAGAAATCTATTGTTTCCGGATCATTTAGCCGATATAATGCTAACAGTTCATGATAATGTGGTAAGTACTCTATAATGACTTCCAGGCTAACTAACACTCTCAATATGAATTTCACATTCTACTCCTAGATCTAGCGTAATTTCACTTTTGACATGTTCCAACTATCAAGTGAGATAATAGTCAAAGCTATCATCATCATCTCAGCCATAGGACGTCCACTGCTGGACATATGCCTCCCCCATTGATTTCCACAAGGACCGGTTGGAAGCGGCCCGCATCCAGCCCTTGCCTGCGATTTTAGTCAGGTCGTCTGTCCACCTGGTCGGTGGCCGTCCTATGCTGCGCTTGCCAGTCCGTGGTCTCCACTCGAGAACCTTTCGACCCCAACGGCCATCGGTTCTTCGAGCTATGTGCCCTGCCCACTGCCACTTCAACTTGCTATAAATTATAGTAAAAAAATAATTTACTGTATAATTTGAAAGTTAGCTTTAATTATTCAAAATTTTCAACCATGTAGGTCTTCAATTTTGTATACAACGTTGAACCAATGGCTCGTACATCATACAACAAATCGTTTATTCATCCATACATTTTAAACGATCAATATTTTCAATGCCCATAGTAGTATTTTTATTTACGGCTAGAAGTCGCGTCTATCGCGCGGACGCCCACTCGATGCTATTCTATAAATTAAAGTTCGTTACGCTTAGGCGATCGGTGGACAGGTGGTCCTTGGGGCCTTACTACCGGTGTCCTACAATATACGATGGAAATCTGTTTCAATAGTATACCATCGGATTATGCAGTTTTAAGTATTTCATTGAATATATATAAATAAAATATTATATTTTATTTATATAGGTCTAGAAATAGTCCGGTCTAGAATAGTACTCCCATTTCTTCCCGTGGGTGCCGTAAGAGTCGGCTAAGGGATCGCCAACCCCAGGCGGGTTGGCGAGCGCAGTATAATTTCCGATCCTCAGAAGGCGCGGCTGCCCGCCTTCTGGTAAGCGATCCCTTAGCCGACTCTTACGGCACCCACGGGAAGAAAGCGTGGCGAGTATTGGCAAATCCCCCCTATTTGGGGGAGGAATTTGTTCAGCAGTGGACATCCTATGGCTGAGATGATATAAATAAAAAGTACCTATCTATAATAAGAAAATTTGATTGTATGACGCATTTATTGTTGAAAGTATTATAATTGGCTTTCATTTGAATTTGGAAAGCAATTTTCAGTTCATGACAGCATGTATTATTGAATAACTAGATACATTATACGTTACTAACTATCAAGGTACGGGCGTTTGCACGCCCAGTTTGGTGGCTAGCGACGCAAATTAACGATGTGATTACTTGAAAGTTAAATAAATTAATTGACATTGATTCTAAGGACTACGAGAGTAGATAAAATTAAAAATAGACTCATCGGTATCAACATTATATTCAAGGTTTTTAAGATTTATATCTAAAACAGTAGTATTGTACTTATAGCAATATCGTGTGAAAATCGCGATGACCATCTCTCTCATTAACTTATGTCATACTTTTCCACGAATTTTGTTTGCAAGAAGTTAAGAAATGAAACATTGTATAAGTAACATTTTATATATAAAGTTCGAAATATAAAATAATTACTGATTAAATCTCATCCTGGTGACAGTAGTAGGCCCCCTACCAGTTCGTCCGGTTGACGAAGAAGGAAGACGCCATTCCTAGAGGAACTTATTTAAATGAGTTACCATTATGTGTCTACGTGCATTTTTAAATATATTACGTGGGTAGTTTTATGTTGTTTGCGATAAGGTGCTCTTTGAAAGATATGGCTTTGACAAATATTATGACTAAGAAATGTTGGCATAATTATGTTTAGAATTATTGCATATTGCTCAGTTTAAACATTGTTTTACGAGTGATTGCTTTAGTTCCAACTAAATCGTTTCCAATAATCCATACAATACTTGGCTGGCCGGTTGGCGCAGTTGGTAGCACTCTGCCTTCTGAGCCGCTGGTCCCGGGTTCGATTCCCGGACAGGTCAAACATTTGTGTGTATGAACATGTCTGTTTGACCTGTGTCTGGGTGTGTATATGTATATAAGTATGTATATCAACTGTCAATTGTTTCACTTTTTATTAATGAAAAAGTACAATCGGCTTAGAATGATTACATGTTCAATTTATTCAATTCGCCATCGCTATATGGTAGATATACCACGAACTACGAAGCGTTTTGCTTCCACTTTCTTAATGCGTATTGCCAAGGAATGGAACTCGTTGCCCGAGTCTGTGTTTCCTGATATGTACAATCCTGGAGTCTTCAAGTCGCGAGTGAATAGGTACCTTCTAGGTTTGCGTGCTAAATCCTAGACAACGTCATCACTTAACATCACGTGAGACGAGACAGTTGTCAAACGCAAACTTATAAAATGTAAAAAAAATGTAATCTGAATTGTTGCTATTACGCGTTTTAGTGTGTAACTTACGTGCTTACAAACGATGAACATAACTTAACGTGGAATAGCAAAATGTTATCAGTTTATCTTCAGGCTTTCTGAGGACTTAAATATTGTTCATCGCTGGCCATTGGTAACGGGTCCCGCATCTCTATTCCCAAGTCATTTGTGGCCGAACGACTTCGAATTTATTACAAAAGGTATTTGCGGTTATTGTTAAGCTCAAGGCGTAGGATTTCGCACGGGATACTAAAATTAAACGTGGTGTAGTTTTGCGCATTCAATACAATCGGTCGCTTGTTCAATGAGAATGAATTATTAAATTATGATAAGATATACGAGCTTTTAAATGGCCAGCCATTTAAAAGACCTACAATGTCCTTTTAGACTAGACTTGCTTCTCTGGTAACAGAGTTTTGGAAGTTGTCAAACCTTTTTGATATCCTACTAATTTTATAAATGCGAAAGTTTGTGAATATGTTTGTTACTTTTTCATGCCTAAACGGATGAATGGATTTGGATGAAATTTGGTATGGAGATAGCTTATACCCTTGTATTGACCGTACTGGTTCAACACTCAGAAGCAAGGACTTTGAATCAAAAATACTCCTTGTGAACTTGAAAATCAGCTTTATTGCTTTAGTTGCTACCACTATAGATATATATGTTTAGAGGTACAATTCATTCATTCATTCATTCATTCATCTCAGCCATTGGGTGTCCACTGTTGGACAAATGCCTCACCCAATTGGGGGGAATCGCCAATACTCCCCACGCTTGGCAGGCGGGTTGGCGAGCGCAGTATGTTTTCCGATGCTCAGAAGGCGCTGCTGCCCACCTTCTGGTACGTGGTCCCTTAGCCGACTCTTACGGCACCCGCGGGAAGAGATGGGGGAGTACTATTCTAGGCCGGTACCACCACGGCGCGAAGTACAGGTACAATCTTACTTAACAAAGCCTACAGCGGCACGATACAAGTTACTCAGACAAATGTTGGAAAACGAATGGCAGGGCATACTTCCAAAATGCGTTGCCTATTCCCTTATCCCCACTGTCAAAAAATATATAAATAACTAAGGTATAATTTAGATAATTATAACACTTGATTAACAGATAGGCTTATTTTCATTATCTCCATCATCACCGTTTTTCATCACCACTGGTATTAAACTTCAAGATCTTCTCGTGTTTACCTACATAGTTACGCGCTTCATACCTGTAAAGATTAAAAATTTATTTAGTTGATTATTTGTTGATACTTTTTTAAAATAAATGGTAAATACGTAGGTATCTACGTCGTTTAGAATCAGTTTAGAAATCTTGAATGCGATTAATATTCAATTATTCTACATTATAGTGGAATATTCCGTTAGGATAACATTTTAGTAACAAAATAGACTTGCTGAATATGCATTTCAAAGTCGATACGCCTAGCTTAGGATGATTTATAAAGTCCAAGCCTTGTTGGGTTACGAACGGTTTCAATTCCAAGATTCTCAAACTTTTAATGCAAATTAATAAATTTCAATACTTTAAAAAAATTGGTTGCCTGTAAAGTCGGTATACGGGCGAAAGTTTTACGTGACAACGACTTTGAGTGCCTTTCACTTTTTATGTCTGTCTCTCTCGCTCTTAGGCGGGCTAACCATGCCCGAGTGGAAGGGACGCGTGCCTCTCACTCGCTCTCATTGTGAGCGCATAACGTGAGCGGAGCGTAACGCAGTTTCTTGAAGTGTCACCCGGCAAACCAATTTATAAGACGTTGTCACGTCAAAAACGCAACACGTGCAACAGCAATCTCCAAAAATAATGTTGGCTATGTTCGCTTTTTCAATTCATATTAGAAAGCGTCGTACGTCGATCGCATTTCCCGCTTGGAGATAGCTTCGCCGATTTAGATTTGTACTTGTACCGACGGGCTCAAAGTTTGAGAAACTCGTGCCTAGATTATAAACTCATTCTGATCCAGTATTGTATAGTAGCTTATTATCATAGGGTCTTCTTGAAAGCATTGTATTGAATTATGCGAATGATTTGCATTTGTAATTCGTGAAACAATTGCTTAGGGAAGCAGGAGACCGTAGGTTGACTAATGTTGGCTGCAAATAATGATTAATGGTTTGCGAAAAAATATAAATAAAGTTAAATAAAATACACAAGTTAAAAGTAGTTTTATTTAAAGAGTTGTATGGTTCATTGCATTTACGTCATGCTAGTCGGAACTTACGTTCAAAGGAGGATGGCAGAACCAGCCTTGCTCCCGAAAAACGAAATGACAACCCGTTCATGTATTCTTTATATATGAAAATTTAGATTAAATTTTTGTGGATTCCGTGAATAATTTGCATAAATTATAAAGTTGGGAATCAGAAGTACTTTTATTTTATTTATTTATGTGGTGTTTGTAGTTTTCGAACGCACCCTATACTTCTCATTATGTTTGTTGCGTTCGAATACTTACGCTCTGAATTTAATTGTTATTGTTACTCTATAATCTGTAGTCAGTTGCTCTGTAGACCCGGACTGCGTTCATAGACACACCCATGCCTAGTTTATTCCGGAATATAAGTAATCTGTATCTGTAGCGCAATCCATGCAATATTGCTGTCTCTGTCTACGACGCTATATATGGATAGCGATCCATTGAATGGTTCGCTTATGGACGTGTAGTTAGCATACTGATACAGATGATTTTCCATGATAACTTTTTACTCCCAACTTCTAGGAAAATGATTGAATATACAATATACAATGTATTTATTGCTCCATCGATACGTATAAGTTTCATTCATGAACGCGGTTTCTTCTTCTAGGCTGCAAATGTATGGGAGTCTGCCATCCTCCTTTAATTTTGTTACTTAGGAGTGTCAGTGACAGGATTTCTGTGTCTCCGGGACCCTGGATTCGAATTCCGGCAGGGGCAAATATTTGTGCGATGAGTGTAGATGTTTGTCCCGGGTCTTGGATGTTTGTGTGCTGTGATCGTGTGTGTCTATGCCTCCCGCGATACAGGGAATCATAGTGCGGGGGTATGACTGTGATTAAAAAAAAATCTGCCGTCTTCTGAATGTTGTGGCTGAAAACATATCTTCACATTATATGAGGCATTGGATGGCAGTCCCCCAGCCGATTTTATGTCTCATGTACATAAGTTCTGTGTTTGTATAAAACAATCACTTCATTTTTGTATTTTCATTGTATTGAATATGTTTCTTTTGTAATATTCATTTTGTCTGAAATGAATTTTGTATTTTTTTATTTAGTTAAATATAGATTGCCAATTTTGAGGTTGAGAAAAAATCCATGCCCCCCAGCCCAAATTAGCACCAGTTTCAACGATTATGGAATGAAATAGTTCAAAAGTATGAAATAATCTTTTTAAACTATGTATTAACTAATGGGGTAACTTGACAGAAGTGGATTATTCCAAGCACGTTTGTTTTCTAATATATAATGTGTCGTATAGTACCTATACTTTTTTAATATCAATGTTTTTGTAGTCGTTTTAAATCTTTCTTCGGTGAGCTCTGTTGTGCGTTTTAGGATTTTATTACAAAATTGGTATATCCATTGGATTGAGAACATTTTTGACGTTTTTCAGTTGTGCACACTAAGGCATACGCGGTTTCACCGTGCGGACTGTGTTAATTTAATTATCTTTTCATGAATTCACTGTAAACTTTAATTCCTTAATATGAGCTCAGTATACATTTAATTATAATTAAATTATAACTTTCAATTTTTCACACCATATCTTAAGCTCTCATTTAATTGTTATTAAAAGGCGTGTTCGAGAGAACCAGTGGCGTTTTTAGCAGTGTACAGCTGAATAAGCGTTCGATTTGGGAATGTGCTGTTTGTGGCAAAAACGATCTTTCCCAACTCGAACGACGTATATACGTTTTTTACACGAGAGCTGTCAAGTACGACGATTCATTTGAATATTCATGACTTAAAAATGTTTCAAGACCTATAATATTAGCTTGAATCATATAGAGAATTGCATTTTCGTAATGGAAATACAAAGAAAACAGTACACTGGCGCATTATTTCAAGTTTGTTTATCTTCTCAAATCAGCTGTAGCTGCCAATCTCTCAGCTGTCAAAAAACGCTCTCAAAAGACCCAGCCTCGGAGGTGGTTCAAAAGTGGCAGTTCACGGTGGCGTTTTTAACACTTTTCATGCATCTCAGTCATCACGCCACCTGTGCCAAAACTAACACGGAACGAGAGCGTTTTGTGGGCGTTTTAACTGTTCCCTGGCCCATCTCGAACGCAAGGATAGTATATATAGTATGTGAATTACACTGAGGGTATTATACTCCAAAACATGGCGCATGCAACCGTCCAGAATTATGCAGCATAGAAAATTAATAAAATGCATGCTAAATATTTCTATCGTAATATTAATCCTTGAAGTATTCATACAAGCTTATACAAACCAAACGTATTGGTACTTGGGTCTGTTCATACCTGTGTATATACAACCGTTTAAACTATAAATTAAAAGGATGTAACTAATGCTGCAACCGGACGCGTGCTAAATACTTTGTTAATAATATAAATTCTATGTCATACATGATACAAGATTGCACAATTTGCAACTATTTGGATGTTGTTTTCAAATCTAAATGAATTTACGCAAGACATGTTTTAACCCTTTACATTAATTGCAAGATATTTATATTGAAACTATTCTGGTAGTCGCTGCGTTTCCGTCGATAGTGTAAACGCAATTTATGCGATAAATGCTAAATTCTTACAATAAGGAATTACGATAGAAAAGGCTTTTAATGAATATCGTTAGTGAGTCTCGTGTTCGACTAAACTAAACTAAAATACTAGAAAATAAGGTTTATTTTTATTTTTATTTAACAACATTCACACAAGGTCTTCAGGTCCCAAACTAGGCAGAGCCTGTACTATGGTAACCTGATGACTGATATACATACTTATATACACATACACACCCAGACACAGGTCAAACAGACATGTTCATACACACAAATGTTTGACCTGCCCGGGAATCGAACCCGGGACCAGCGGCTCAGAAGGCAGTGCTACCAAATGCGCCAACCGGCCAGTCTCGTAGGTCTCGTTAGATAAGTAAGATAAATTCTTATATGCATGGTTACTATAAAGTTCAAATTAGTGTGACACTTATCAATAACAACATTCAAATTAGATCGTTTTATTGAAATTGCGGGTAGTTTTATTTGGAATAGGTCGCCATCTAATAAGGTGCCCACTAAAACTTAACCCACAATTGGCTAGCAATTGAATAAATCGACTCATATAGGAGATATAGTTGTATGAAGTTATACGAATTTGAATTTTGGCGTACATAGAATATGAGCTATTTCATTGTTAATAAATCAATCGGGGCTTGACCACGAGAAAAACGTTTAGTAATATATTTACCTCAACGTTTCCAGCTATTTCATTTTGAAGAATTACTTATAGTGCATTTTAGCAAATTCGGGTAATTAACAGAATGAGGGCCATTGTAAAGATTACCTATTTTTGAATTGTTTATTTGGAAAACGTTTATATTTCTCATATTCATTCATTTAAAAAAACATACTGGGTGCGTCCCGTGATTTCACCCGCGACTACTACGGTTTTCCTGTACGATGACATTGATGTTTTACTAAAGATGACGGATATTCATACTGCGCGGTCAAATTTTGTTCCTTTACGACATAAACATGCTTACTGCGACAGATAATACGGTACAAATAATATAGAAAAGGGTATATGTTTAGACTTGCGCTTGAAATACGCGTCGTAATCAAAATTACTACAATTGACTTAATTTTGCCGCCTCAAGTTTCCGCGCGCTTGTGCGACATCTATCTCATATAAACATTTAACATTGGTACGATGATATTTTTTAAACGTAATAAGCATACGTTTGACCGCTGTCTCACCTGATGTTAAGTGACGACGTTAATATAATTAATATATCTGCTATTGCGGACTATACTTTAGGTATATGCCAAATTACATTAGATCTGGTCATATTGATGTTTATTTTCATAACTATGATCCAGTTGCAGGTCCGTAGGGTACCTTGATGCAATTTGCAGGTCACGAAAGCGTGAAGTTGAAAGCGAAGTGACCATCCATTCGAACAGTTTGTTAGTTCCAGTGACATCCAACTTAATCGCCTTTCTAATAACTTTATTCCTTACCCGTTGTTGAGATTGATTCGGCTGAACTACTCAGTTATTTGAGCCATTGTCATTGTGCCGTGTGATGTGATTATATCTTTCGCATTGAGAGTGGATTCATTGACCTTATCATGCTCCAAATTGTTTTCCGATTATGCTTCGTCACGTTATGTACAATGTAAGATAGGAATGGATCTCGAACTGATAACCCTAAATAATGGGTCAGTAGATAACTTTAGCTATCGCCTATCAGATTTAGTACCTTAAGCCGAATTCAGTTGAGACTTTGTCAAGCCCTAAAGACTAATCCCAAGAAGTCCATTTGTTGAGCAATTCTTTATTTTATACGCGTGTAATCTGTCATTATAGATTATAGAAGCGAATGTATTCTGGTAAAAACGGTCGTTTAATGAAAAAGCAATGTTTTAGAAAAGCCCCATTTTTCTCCCGTAGGAGACATGGTCACAAAAAATTACAGCACACTAACATCCAAGACCCAGGACAAACACCTACACTCATCTCATAAATGTTCGCTCCTGTCGGGATTTGAACCCAGGGTCGTGAAGACCCAGAGGTCATGTCACTGACCACTGAGCCACGGCGACAGTCTAAATACGCGCCATACATTTCAAACTTTTAGATCAATATAATTATAACACTAGAATATGCTACTTGAAGACAAAAAATGCAACCGACTTAAACACTCAAAAGTGTGAAATAACTTGTTGAAGTCGGTACCATGATAGTTCACACAAAAGTAACTATCATCACAATATTGTGCTCATGGTACCGACTTCGACAAGTTATTTCGCACTATTGAGAGGTGAAGCCGGTTGCATTTTTTGATAAAAAAATTTTTTTTCACCCTTTTCAGTGACCCTTGCTACTCACTGGATTAATTAATTGTCATTGTGTGTTCTGCGAAGTCTTCAACCGCGACAATAATATCATCAAGATACGCGTAGCAATTTTCAGTTATTGGAGTATGTATATTATATATAACTCAAAAACCGCTTGTCCGATTTTGAAATTTGAATGGGACCACCACGGAAGTATACTCTATCTAACAAAAAAAGAATAGTCAAAATCGGTTCATAAACGACGAAGTTATCCGCGAACACACATTAAAAAAAACATTTATACGGTCGAATTGCGTTACCTCCTTTTTTTGAAGTCGCTTAAAAAATATAACATAATTATATTTCGAGGCTTTCGGACCTACCACATATTAATTAAATGGAATTGAAAAACAAACAATTTTACTCACTATGCCAGTAACCTGTTTTATCTCACGCACTCTGACCTCGATCCGCAAATGCGGCGCAACCGCATAATCGCTCAAAAACAAAGCAAAAACACCGTTTCGCCATAATCGAGGTGGGTCAAATAATCCGACGAAATTCGGCCGCTTTGCTTCAAATGTGATTGGGACCCGTCGCGTGACTTTCGCAACTGTTGACATTATCGTTTTCATGTCTAGCCAAAAGTTTGCGTCTGACCTCGTGTATTAGGCTCCGAAACACCCAACAGGGTTGTCTGTCAGCTCACTGACAAATCGTGGAACTATTTGACGGTCGCCGTGGCGCAGTGGTCGGTGTCAGTGGCATGATTTCGGTGCCTCCGGGACCCTGGGTTCGAATCCCGGCAGGGGCAAACATTTGTGCGATGAGTATAGGTGTTTGTCCCGGGTCTTGGTTGTTTGTGTGTTGTGTGTGTCCATGCCACCCGCAACACAGGGAATCCTAGTGCGGGGGTCTGGGTGTGATAAAAAAAAAAGTTTGCGTCACCAATTTACTTTTAAGTGAATGACATCTTGACTTACCTCAAGAGTGAACCATAATCAACCTGTTGCTGCCTACTGCTCGAACAATTTCTTTCACGAAGCTTCCTTTTCACTGAGAGAAAATAGTTGATACAGGCCAGATCTGTCTTAGGAGCGTTAGCGTGTTGGGTAGTTATGCCCTATAATTTTCGACAGTTTTCCGAAAGTATGTACCTATTTGGCGTGGCCTTACGAATGTGCTTAATTTTTCATAAGATGGCCATCGTCCTATACCATCGAAAAAGTATCTTACAATATAAATAAATATCCATAGGCGATGATGATCGCTTACCATTAGGCAGCCCGTCTGCTTGTTTGCCACTTATTACATTTAAAGATTTAGTGGAAATCAATGGGGAGGCATATGTCCAGAAGTGGACGTCCTATAACTGAGATGATGATGATGACATTAAAAAAAATCTTAAATGACAAATGCATTGGAAGAGGAGCCATACATCTAAGAAGTAACAAAAAGTCGCAATTTTGCCTAAATAAATATTTTTAAAAACTATACACAGCCTTAAAATTATATTAAAGCCTATTCGGATCGTGTGATTAGTCTCCTTTAGTTACTGTAATATAATAATATGTTTTTGTATTACAATCATCTTCATCATCATCATCTCAGCCATAGGACGTCCACTGCTGGACATAGGCCTCCCCCGTTGACTTCCACAAGGACCTGTTGGAAGCGGCCCGCATCCAGCCCTTGCCTGCGATCTTAGTCAGGTCGTCTGTCCACCTGGTCGGTGGCCGTCCTATGCTGCGCTTGCCAGTCCGTGGTCTCCATTCTAGAACTTTTCGACCCCAACGGCCATCAGTTTTTCGAGCTATGTGCCCTGCCCACTGCCACTTCAACTTGCTAGTCCGGTGGGCTATATCGGTGACTTGTATTACAATAATTATATTATATCTGGGTATCTTTAAGTCTCGAGTGAATAGGTATCTTCTAGGTAGGCGTTCTCCATCGTAAACCGAAAATTGTATTGAAATACTTGCGTAGGACAAGCATGAGTATTATAATATGTCAACCTATTTATGTTAATTAATTGCTACAATACATGACTTTTTCAAATTTTTGTCTGGTACTAGTAACCCTATGCTCTTGCGTTGTTGATAGTTTTTGTGTGAATCGAAATCGAGTTGCAAATTGCCTGTGATTGAAAACGCTTTTTATTTCACTTTCAACAGCCGTTTGACCGAGTCAAAGGCCCCCAACGGGCTCAGCCGACATTGCTTCGGAATCGATATCGAGAAAAGTACGCACTTTCTGTTTTGTTACGAATACGAACATATGATTATTGGCTTCACATAAATGTCCTCCTCCTTGAGTCGTATTCCTCATGCCTGAGGGTTGTGACCACCCCCATGCATGATCTTAGGTTACATAAATGTAACCACTCACAAAAAACTTCTACTGAGAGGGGAGAGAGCCGTGAATATATATATTTATAAATGTACCTCTTCTTTTACATACTTTCAAATTCGACGGGAAAGTTGTAGTACATTTGTTTCCTCAAAGACATATTTTTTAAAATGTAACAACCTGAATTCACTATTTCACTTATCTATTCATCTAAGTCTACTACTACTAGGGTACTGGATACCCGATACTAACTCTTATTCAAGTTGCATAATACATAAAAGCGAATATTATTAACAGCTATATGCAAATTAAAGGCAAAGACATTATTATCGTTGCTGTTCTCAAATGGGCACGACAAGTCGACCACTTACGGTTTCATTAGAAAAAGATCCTAATCTAGAAAACCATTATCGTCGGGTTGCTACGAAAATGGCTATCGCATCTAAAGCGGGGAAATCGAAAGTTGGGCGACAAAACAATTTATTTTTGGACTACGTTTGCGAGCTATGTGTATAACACATAATATAACAATCCTACTAATCAAACTTATTTAATTTATTACATATTTGTCATTTTGTAGTCGGAATAGAATTAAAAACTAACGCTTATTAATAATTAAAATCCTATAATGTTAGTTGACGACCATAAATTCTGCCTGGAATATTCGTTCCAAAAATGTTTACTTATTTTTTTCCCCAAAAAATGGAACCGACTTCAACACTCAAAAGTATGAAATAACTTGTTGAAGTCGGTACCATGATAGTTCAATATTATCAAAATATTGTGCTCATGACTTAGACAAGTTATTTCACATTTTTAAGTGTTGAAGTCGGTTCCATATTTTGGTAACATTTTCACGGGATCATTAAATGATGGTGAATGACAAATTTTGTCATTCACCATCTATAAGGAAGTCATCCAGATAGACGTAACAATTTTTTTTTCAGTTATTGGAAGTGTAACTCAAAAACCGCTTGACAATATACTCTATCAAACTAATAAAGAACTATCAAAATCGGTTCATAAACGACGAAGCTATACTCGAACACACATAAAAAAAAAAACCCAGTAGAATTGAGTAACCTCCTTTTTTGAAGTCGGTTAAAATGGGGCAGGTTCCATTTCAAGAAACAGAGACAACCATGTCGAATCCACCTCGCCTCGTCAGCATTCGGAATAGTATGCTATGTCTTCTGGTCCATATAAAATATTGATGCCTTTAAGTAAAAATATAATTAAATAAGAAGATTGCATTAGCACTGCAGTCATCGACCAACGTAAATCACTGACGATGACTTGTGGCACGAAATCAGATATTTAATTTTGCCAGTCCGTGGTCCATTCGAGACCTTTCATCAGCTATAGCTCGCGGACGGTAAATAGATCCACCTAAAAGTTAAGAAGGGCTAAGGAGGCCTCCTTTTTAATCTTTCCAACTGGTCTTTCTGGAGTTTGGTTGGTAAGGCTCATGTTTATTTATTAACTTTCGTTATTTGATTATTGATGAATCTATCTTGTGATTGATTGAACGGTTTATTAAGGTCAATTTAATGAAACAAATAATGAGCTGTCAATAAAACGATACGGATTGAGCTATCGTGATGATATATGAACTAGCAATATTAATACTAAGTAGTCTTCATGACTGTCAGACAGGTATCTAAAACACTAATGCAACGATACAATTCAGATATTACAAAACATTTCATGAAATTGATTGGATTTTATCATACAATTTGACGTGATAACGTTTTATAAATTGATGAATACCAGCAACACTCATGAAAAATAGTAACGTTCCGCGTAACGTTCCACCTGAGTTTTGTATTACATAAAATAATCAAAGTCAAAGTCAAAGTCAGTCAAAGTCAAAGTCATAAATGATTATGACGTTATCACGTAAATCTATCGTCCGTAAACCGACTTTACAGACAACCAATTTTTTAAAATAAAATTTTAAATGCTTTTATTGTTTAATACACACCCCATGCAAAGAATTTTATATCACTCCTTAAATATTATTTTTCTAAGAAAAAATAAATCCTTAGCCTCGTTTTAATCTCCGATTTCCGGTTGGTGTGTGATAGTTATTTCTCGGTAACTCGTCATATCGGTTTATCGTACTAAGTTATAGGCTACTAGCAGTTAAAAGCGTTCCACAATCGTTATAGGGGAACTAGTGGCAATCACCGAGCACTTCGATATCGGATGAGTAAACTGCTTTTCGTGATGGGTGCTGAGTATGTTTCCACTTCCTCGAATACATTTGGATTCTGCCGCTGGCGTTATTTGATTTAATAGTTCCGTGCTGTATAGTTAAAAGTGTTTAAAATATGGTGTTAGGTAGTGTATGTAATCATTTGATTCGATGATTCGTAATGAACCCCATGTGAACGTTTCTATAGTCAAATCAAATCATTTGTGCTATAAAATGAAATTTAAGGTCTTGAACTAGTTCTCAAGTTTGTATGTATTGAGCCTACAGGGTGTGGCAAGTATCATAAAACATCTTAATGTTTTTTGTCAAGCAATATGTTATCCAATTATCATTCATTGCAATATTACTACATTTTTAATAGTACACAAAGAAAAGTTTCTTATGTACTCAGACATTCTCTCACTTTCAACTTAACCTGGAACAATGTATATTATCTATGATTTTGTTTTGCTCACAGCGAAAAGTTTATTTGATTTATGGAGTGGGATTTGTAACATAGTTTTCCGTGGCGTCTGTTATTTGCGGCAGCGAAATGGTTACTTTTTTACAAAGTTATTTTCTTACACCAAGCTTTCGCATGTATTAAATAAATGTCCGTCTACACGAGTAGGAACGCCGATTTAGTTATTAATTAACTTTTGTAATCTTAAACGATTTTAAGACTATCTCGGTAAATACAGTTTTAAATTTAATCAGTTGTTTATCCCTCACTATAACATACCAGGAAACCGAGACGGCAAAGCTCTATGGGCTCAAGCAATTAGAATGCCAATATCAAGTGTGTGTGTGAAAACATAACGGTGTGCTATTAGAGGGGTACCATTAATTCTCTCACTTGCAATGAAATGCCATCTCTACGAGTAGGTTCCTATTAAAATTAATGAGGATTTTAGAAACCCAAGATATAAAATTACACAGCACAGTCATACATGCCCGCATTCTAGTATCTTTTTTAATTGATTAGAATGGCAATACCACGAGAGCGCCATAGTCTTCGTAACAGTCTATGGTTCAAGTTAGTAGTTGTGATTGTCAATGCCATTTCTGTGAGCTGTCAGTGTCAAATGTAAACTGTCTGTCAGATCGAGGCATGTGCTCCGACATTGTTTACTTGCCCCTGAGACAGCGCAGAGCCTCCGTCGGGTGTGCGAGCTGACTGAACCAATATGGATGCCAACGGCTCACCTATAAAAAGAAATCCGTTTCCATATATATACCGACGTTGTATCTACTTACGTCTAAATTATGTATGGAAATGTTGTGATTAAGTATTTAGTTTAATAATACCTAAAATAACATTAAATGAATATTCATATTACTGAATATATTAATGAAAAACTGTCATCAACCTCGCCCACACCATCGCTTGTTCTGGGAGCTATGAAACCTAGTCAACATTATAGGTCCATTGATAACCGACTTCAAAAAAGGAGGTTACTAAATTCGCCGTATATTTTTTAAGTATGTTCGCGTATAACTTCGTCGTTTATGAACCGATTTTGATGACTCTTTTTGTTATTATTTTGTCATTGGTTATCAAGTGAGATGTTAACCAAACGTGTTTAGTGCTAAAGTGCAGATAGTGCAAGTGATAAAGTGCAAATACCTATGTAAACTTATTTCAAAATTGAGCATCAGTTATTGTATATACTTCGCTTAGATATACTTACGTCCTTAGCAATAAATAGTGTATTCAATAGTTCGTTTCACAATAAGATAGTAAAAATATATGAATAAAATTGTCATGAACCTCTGTCAATGCTTATGCCCTCATTCAGAACACCTTAAGGCGTTTTCTCAGTAATTTCATTTCTGCTTGAATGCCACCGATATTACTTACGGCCGTCGCGCAATGATTCTTTTGCTCTCGATTTATGATGCTTATTCGTAGGTGATGTGAAACGGGCGCTCGGGAGTTATTACTGCTCCTGACTTGTTATTTATTATTAATGACCCACAGCGTAAATGCTTGTGCAGCTAAACAGATTAACTGCGATGACACTTCCGCACAACGCGGCTAGGTGCATTTTATTTATTATTATTATTACAAGATCGACGTGCGAGCATTGTACAGGCAATCTCAGATATTACTTTATGCGATCGTAATCAATGATACCTAGATGGTTCCTGTCTCGTTTGTCGGCAATTTATGATATAATTTCCTAAATGTTTTACCCAGTATTTCTCGTTAGTTTTAGCTTATCGGTTTGATATCTATCTCATAAATTTCAATTACGACATTTAATACATTTAACGTTTTGCTCTTCTATCTTTTTAACCGACTTCAAAAAGCACGAGGTTTTCAATTCGAACCGTATGGTTTTTTTTTATGTTTGCTACTTCAGAACATGCGACTGTGTGAATCGATTTTGATGATTGTTTTTATATTTGAAAGCTGGTGCTTCCCTCGTGATCCGATTTCATCAAAATCGGTCAAGCGGTTTTTGAGTTATACTCCAATATTAACTTAAAAGTGTTACGTCTACTTGGACGACTTCCTCGTTGAGGGTGAAGAAATCGGTGAACATACACAATGATAATTGATCCTGTGAGTAGCACAAGTCACTCAAAAGAGTAAAACCGACTTCAACACTCAAAAGTGGGAAATAATTTGTTAAAGTCCCAGACCATTTTTCGGTTATATTTTTTTAGCAGTTAAAATATATCCGACATTAACAATATCAAAATAACAAATACTACTTTTAATACGAGTTGCCAAAACAACTTACACCTTTCTGCGAATCGGTAATATTTTCTTCCAACAATGGAAACCAGTCGAGGCGTGCATCCGAAAGGCAGTACTCCTGCTTCGTGCCGTCGCTGGTCCCGATAATGGAGTCGGAGGGACCTTGACTAGTTGTTATGAACTCTTGAAGACCTGTCTGTGTGTTTTAGAAAGTACTGAAACTGTACATTTGGAACTGTACAGATAAAACCATTTAGGAATAAGCGGCTATAGAAGCGTAAGGAGAATGTAGCTTGATGTTTAATTATGTTTTTTTTTTTTTTTTTTTACATGTTATAAGTGCGTTTGACAACTGTCTCACCTGATGTTAAGTGATGACGTTGTCTAGGATTTAGCACGCAAACCTAGAAGGTACCTATTCACTCGCGACTTGAAGACTCCAGGATTGTACATGTCGGGAAACACAGACTCGGGCAACGAGTTCCATTCCTTGTTATTTGTTAAAAATTGACTTAGGTACCGTGAGTGTGTGAGTGCTGTTGTTGACTGCCGCAGGTCGGTGTTATACTAAAACTTACATAATTAATACTTTTATTAAATAGTAAGTAGCTTACTTATGGACAGTAATATGCACATTTTGAAAGTACCGACTAACATGCTAGAAGTTTTATATATAAATGTCAGCTTAGAAAACGTGTAACATAATATTATTTCATTGTACTTTTAGGTTTTAATTTACACTAAAAATGTACAAATATCAAATTTACATTATTGTAAAAAGTAAAAGTAAAATCATTTATTGGCCTTATAACTGGGAATGTTACATTCCCAGTTATAAGGCTACAGGTTAGGTTAGCTATAGGTTACAGGCATGTCAAATTACAAGGTGTACATCTTAAATAATTTAATTTTATTATCATTTACTTTAGTCATAATCTAAATAATAGTATATAATGTCAAGTTAAAAAACAATTAAATTAAATGAATATAAAATAAATGTTTGAAACACATAGAAAAAAAAGACAAAAAAATTTTTAAAATAAATGAAAAAATAAGCACTTAATTTTTTCTAAATTCTTTAAATAGACTCATACCAGAATGAAGATTCAGTCAGTCTTAAACTCATTTATTGAATAAATTGTTTTTTGGTTGCATTCAAAAAATTCCTTAAGTATTTTTTTAAATTCGCTAATGTTTAATTTAGTAACGCTAATCGGTAGTTTATTATACATAACAATTTTATTAAACACTCCTTGTTTTTGTACCTTTTTCAATCTGATTTGAGGTATAAATAGTTTTTCCTTATTTCGCAAGTTGTATTTGCAGACATCTTTATTTTTTGTAAGTTTTGGCCTATTGTTAATAAAGATATTTTAAATGAAAAATATGTTATTTGTACCATCGAGTGGCCAAGGCACTAAGGCCCATGACTCTGTACTTTGTAAAATGCTTCACTGATTTACTTGTTTCCTTTATCGATGTTAATAAATAAAATGTCAATCAGAAACAAGCAGTATAATTATCGAAATGTGTATTCTATCGAAGCCCAGAAGGATGTAATGAGCTTGGTATTAAGAAAAGACATGTCGCTACATAAATAACTTTCCCAAAGGTCAACAAGATTTACTGAAAGCTGGTTGCGTGTCACTTTCCCATATTCGCGTACGTAACAATCGATAATTCATATACGCTGCGAATTGTACGGCGTTAAATTCAATATATTCGCAACATTTGTGTAAAATCAACTGAACCCAGTAATTTATTTTCAAAAGCAGCCATTATATTCTGTGAGTTATGTACGTTTTTAAATGTCAACGCGGGACGGGCCAGGTCGACCCTAGACGTGGGAGATTCACATTTCTCCCATAATCAAGTTCGCAGCCAACGCGAATTTCTCGGCATCCAGATTATTATGTGAGAAAATTGTGTGATAAATTCGATTCTGATTTGTACTTCTACATCTGACCTTTGGCGTGATTTGTAGATTCGGTTCATTAGAACTAACGATGATATATAAGGTATTTATTTATCAAGACAATTCGGAACCAGATTATCATCTTGTTACTGGAGATGACAATAGCAGTGATCGTTTTGGCGCGCTTCGGAGAGTGAAAAGTATACATTAAATGTAAACCTGTCTAGAAGCTTAGGGGTCTTTGCACTTGTGGTCGTAAAGTTTACGATATGTTGTTTTGGGAATTACGGAACTATGGCTGAGTTGTGACTTTATCGGTAATGAATATAGTACAGGTACCTATGTGTATATATAATAAATATAGTATGCAAACTCGACCGTGCTTGTTCAAGAAATCCTCCGAAACGGTTGCCTGATTGTTGTGAAACTTTTCCGGCTTATGTGGTATGTCTTAGAATAGATCATAAAGTATTCTTCACTTTCCTATTTTTTCATCGCGATTTTCAATGATATTATATGTTTATATGAGGTAGATGTCGCACAAGCGCGCGGAAACTGAGGCGGCAAAGTGTACACCGCCGCGCAGTATGAATATACGTCATCTTTAGTAAAACATCATTGACGATTTTAGTATTTTTGTATGAACAAATATCAAAATAATTTAACCGTCGATCATTGACATGAAGTAATTCAAATGAAGTGTCGTGTCACTTTGACATTTCCATAACCTATATGGCATAACAATTACTATTGTTATTTTTTTTATTTTTATATCCTCGTTGAAACCGTAAATCAGGACTTTAGACGCACTTCATTATTTTTAATAATGCCTCCAAATTTGAAAAGCTATCTATCAAGCTTATAGTTGAAATGTTTTTAATGTAAGTATATCGTATAAATATATCAAGTTTAAGCTAATTATGTATATAATATATTTAATAATATATGTGCATAATTTTAAAATATTTATTATGATTTATAATATCTAGCATGTGGCAAAGTTATTGTCTTGTGAATTTGACGTGACAACGTCAAAACGTGAAGATTTAGATCTTCACCAACTTTTTAGAGTTTTGATAGTTCATGTGTTTTGCATTGAGCTCAGAGAACACAAAAGTCCTATTTATGGAACACAGATGGCGTGGCGCTAATACTATACTTCTGTTTATTTAAGCTTCCCGGATAAAAAAACTATCTTGTTGCTATTATTAATTATTTGATAGTTGGCTTTATGTTTTTTTTAAGTTATTGCATAGCTTCTATCGCGGGCCTTGAGTGTGGAGTCCGAATCCAGAAGTTCCGTAACGAAAATAACTTAATACCCCCCACTCCGACCGGCACAGCGGTGATACTTTTTAGTTTTGCCATCTATTGATGAATAGCAGAAATTTTAATGACTTTTTTGAAATATCACGCTTGTCTGTTTAGTTAAGCAACTCGCCTCTAGGTGGCATTGGTTGTATACTGCATAAGTTATTAATATATTAATTGCATAAGTTGATAAAAAATGCTATGCAATAGCTTTACCGCGGCAGTCCCCGAGTGCCACACGTCTTTTTTTAATTGGAATTTGTTGGGTATTATTATTAGGACGCATTGTATACGTTCGGTAATGATTTCTAGTCAGGAAGGCTCAGTTTGACATGTGAATGGAACATGCCTTAAAGGGAAAAAGTGGAAGCCACGGGTGGGTCGGCAGTTTACAACTCTACGCATACGTCACATATTTTACTTTTTCACCAGTCAGTCTTGCTGTCACCTTACGCAATTCTGTGGACTTGGATAAGTGAACGTATAGTCTAAGATACGGCTTAAGAAATATATACCCTCATGTGTTATTTATTGATGAAAAGGATTAAATGTTAGATAATATGTCGATAGATAAATTGCACATGGGTTGCCGAGCTAAGCCCCGTACCTATACTGTTAAATAACCCAATAATTATAAAACTCTCTGCGTCCTTGTCTCTCGCATGGAGTAGCGCGCTCAACGCTTCTTTGTTACTCTCCGTACTCGCGCTTCAATTGAACTTTTAAAATCTAAGCAACCGAACTGGCCGGTTGGCGCAGTTGATAGCACTCTGCCTTCTGAGCCGCTGGTCCTAGGTTCGATTCCCGGACAGGTCAAACATTTGTGTGTATGAACATGTCTGTTTGACCTGTGCTTGAGTGTGTATATGTATATAAGTATATATATATCAGTCATCAGGTTACCATAGTACAGGCTCTGCCTAGTTTGGAACCTGAAGACCATGTGTGAATGTTGTCCCATATATATTATGAACATGACATAGTTTTAAGTTGGCAAACTGTTGGATAGGCAAATAAGAATTAATTTAAAAAAAAACAGTCAAAAAACACTGTTTAATATTACTGTTAATATTATTTAACAGTATGGTTACGGGATTTCGCTAGGCAGCCCATGTGCCATGTATCAATCTACATATTATTTGACACTAGCTGCGCCCTGCGGTTTTACCCGCGTGGTGATGAAAAACGGTTATGATGGTGATGATTAAAATAAGTTTATGTTTTAATCCATAAGCGAGCTATCAAAGCAAATTTCAACCAAATCCATTCAGCCGTTTAGGCGTGAAAGAGTAACAAACATACATCCATACTCGCAAACTTTCGTTTTTTTTTAAATTAGGATATTATCAGTGTCATATGTAAATAACAGATGAGGGTATGTATTTCTGAAGCGGTATCTCGTACTAGTAATTTTCAACATGGTGTTATAATGTTATAACAATATTATGTGACTTGAGTTTTTTAAACTGGCGTGGTCACTAAAATAATAATTAATATTGTTATCGGAATATTTACCATGTATTTATTTTTTTGCTCGATATTTCGGCACAGCTTCTGTGCCACGTTCACGAACTACTAAGTACTACCATGTTCACAACAGTGATTACAGTTATTAAGCAACAGTATATTAGTAATGAAGTGTATAAAGTGTTAAATGTATTGGTACTATAAAAACTCCAATCTACTGTTAACCATTCCCAACAAAGGACAAGAGAACGGATAAAATTCCTTTGTGGGAAATGTCAGTCGGTTTGCGAAATTCAACAAAATAAAGGTTGTCCATTATTTTTATATCAAGTCATACAGGTTGTTAATATTATTTTACAGCCTAAATTTATATTCAGCCCAGAATTTAGCCTCGAAATTATTTAATTGATGTAGACCAACTTTATTTTATGACACAAACGTACATTTTGAAGCGATGGTAGCTCAGCGGTGAATTATATATTATATATTTATTTATTTATTTGCACAAAACACTTACAAATACATTATACATTACTAGAATACATGGATAAAGATAGATAAATACATATGTATGTGAAAACAATCTAAAAGGCCTTTAGCAGCCGTGCTAGGGTCACCTGTGTTACGGCTGCTAAGCTACTTTCTATCATCAAGCAATACATCATAATATGCAACGAGCATCCTGAAATGACATAACGTAATAAATATATTATTAAACAACATGGTTAGAAGAAATAGAATAAAAATCCAAGATAAGTTAGACAACTAACACTTAAATAACCTAATATGTTGGTATAAGGAAATTAGGGACTAAGTATTACATTTTTAATTTAATATCAGTTAATAATCAAACCTATTTTTACAAACATTAATTATTTTACTTTATAACGTATAATATACAGGATGGGGCAAATTTTTGGCCCTTCAGGGTAGCTACCTTTTCCTCCTCCTCCTCCTTTTGTAGTCCTCCTCCACTTGTAAGTTATTATTTTTACCAATAAATGTACAATACTTTGATATTACGATATTAGCTGAAATGAGATTGCTCCACTGGTCGTGGTCATTATTCACTGAAGCAATTAACTCTTGTAAATTAACATCGTGTGAACTTTATGAGCAACCTGAAGGCTGTATAATATTAATATTTTAATACATTCGTCTAAGTACCTTTAATAGTAAGTATCTACTTGTGAACTAATAAATTGAAAAGGGTGATATATTTACAGAAGCTCGCGGGTGTTTAGAGGTTGAGAGGACAAATCTTAATGCGTATTTTATGCGTCCTTAATAACGTGATAATTTATTTTACGAAAAACTACCCACTCTTTTTCTTCTTATCCCACACTAGGTGGGGTCGGTACAGCATGTTTTCCTCTTTCATTCTCTTCTATTATTAGTTGGCTCAGTGCTCACACCTTTCATAAACATATCATTCATCACAGTCTATCCGTGCCTTCTTCAGCCTTCCTCTATATCTATATCCATTTACGTAAAACTACCCACATCTTAATAAAAATATCTTATAATATTTTCTTTATTAAGTGCCACGTTGAATCCTAATTTATTCCCTTAGCAAGATAAACTCAGCATTTTGGCGAATTGTTGCTTAGACTTAATTTCATTATAGTGATAAGAGTAGGTATGTAACCGGTAATGCGTCTCTAACATCTACGATGAGAATACATAAACAGTGCAATTAAAAAACACGTGGTGTACATACAGTGTAATAAGCGTTAATGTCACGATTACATTTATGACCACTACTGAAGCCGCGCATTTTATCAACACTAACAAAGTAGTGTGCGACTATGTACTATGTATGTAGATGTACTTGGTAATAGTAACTAGGTTATTTCAATTATGTGGCTTCACCTTATCTTTTGTCAAGACAATACCCGTAAAGACAAGAAACTAGATAAGTAAGCGACCAATAAAAAGAAAAACTACATAGAAACCAATGATGTTTTACTAAAGATGACGTATATTCATACTGCGCGGTGCTCAGATTTTGTTCCTTTACGACAAAAACATGCTTATTGCTACAGATAATACGGTACAAATAATACAGAAAAGGATAGCTATATATTTAGACTTCCGCTTGAAATACGCTTCGTAATCAAAATTACTACAATTGACTTAATTTTGCCGCCTCAGTTTCCGCGCGCTTGTGCTACATCTTCCTCATATAAACATATAATATCATTGATAAAAACATCATTTTATTATAAATCATTTGGCATATAGAAGGTGTTAGATTATCGAACGAACAGCTAATAGAAATAAACCGCTTCAAATCATTCAATATTTTTAAATATCAATTTTTTTCTGCCATACGACGTCCACTGCTGGACATATGCATTGTTATGTATACATATATTTGACATAAGATCAAATTAAAAACTAGGTACTATCTACAAGTGTTACTCAAGTTTTGCCCATTTTTACATATTAGTTATTATAGTTTCATTGTCATTATTATTTTATTCTATTATAGTTTTATTGATGTATTGTTACATACTATTGTACCTCATTTTTATGTAATTTTTCAACATGTTTATAATTTTAGTAATGCAGTAATGTTTCTTAAGTATTAAAACACCGTCCTCGTCTCCACTGAAATCTCCTTCAGAAATGGGTTGTATGGAAGAGAACGCTTTGAGCTATAAGATCGCTTATTATTACCCCTAGATTTGTGTTATGTAAACAAATGTTAAATCTTCTTTTATGGTGTTTCAATAAACGGTCTGTCTATAAAATAAAAAATCAGTAATTTAAGTAATAAAACACTACCGTCTGCTACTCATACACACACGCGTAAAAATACACAAACATACACATAAACCGAGACACACCATACACACTAATGCACCTGAAACCTACTAGTGCACAAAATATGACACTCTATAAATACATATGTTACATCAGTAAAATGTAAATCCGTTATTGGCCTTAGGTGTAAGCCACTTGTACAATAATTTGTTCATGAAGGGCTGTGAATTTTGATTATAAATAAAATAAAAATATGTTATGACAAGTTTGTAGGCACTGCGGGTGCAAAATCTTGTCGCAGTTGGCATTCGAAACCTTGCATTATTGTGCCATGCGTTGTGTAGGCTATATACTATTATTGTTATACATGACGAACAAGTATGAAAAGGTTACATGTCACCTGCAGCCGATAATAACAGCTTAAAGGTATGATAATAATTCAAAGAGTATAATTGAAGCCGATGCTGTTTTGTTCTCGTGTGCTTGTTATTAGAAATCCTGTTTTGCTTATGGATACATCATAATCCTATACAAACAAATGGTTTTAAATACGGACACCCTGGATGTATTGTAAATATTGAACTGGTCTGAAAATTATATGTGAACAAATTTTTACCAAAAAATGGAACCGACTTCAACCTTTAACCTTTGCTACTCACGGGATCAATTGTCATTGTGTATGTTCTCCGATGTCTCTAACCGCAACTATAATATCGTCGAGGTATGCGTAGCACTTTTCAGTTATTGGAGTGTAACTCAAAAACAGCTTGTCTGATTTTGATGAAATTTAAATGGGACCACGGGAAGCAACAGCTTCTATCAAACAAAAAAAGAATCATCAAAATCGGTTCATAAGCGAAGAAGTTATCCGCGAACACACATAAAAAAAATAAGTACGGTCGAATTGAGTAACCTCCTTTTGACGTGATAACGTTTTATAAATTGATGAATGCCAAAATGAAAAATAGTAACGTTCCGTGTAGCGTTCCGTGTAGCGTTCCGCGTAACGTTCCGCGTAACGTTCCACCTGAGTTTTGTATTACATAAAATAATCAAAGTCAATGGTCAATGGTCAATGGTCAATGGTCAATGGTCAATGGTCAATGGTCAATGTCAAAGTCAAAGTCAGTCAAAGTCAGTCAAAGTCAAAGTCAAAGTCATACATGATTATGTCGTTATCACGTAAATCTATCGTCCGTAAACCGACTTTACAGACAACCAATTTTTTTGTAGTCGGTTAAAAGTATACCTTATCGCTAAGTTACTGGAATAAACTATATGTTGAACATATTCAACTATGAAGCAACTAAACCTGTAATACCTCTCATTCTGCATGTATAAGAATTCAATACCGTGCATAATGAAACCAATATTTGTTCAACCTGTTCATGTTTGCTTGACCGAATTTCAAGCGAGTCACTCCCAACGCCCACGCTCGGGTAGCGAAAGCTGATAGTACTGAGAAATTATACATTTCGCCTTATGAATAATCCACAAGGAATAGATAAAGTTTGATTGAGCAATAAAGTTTATCTTTGCATACACGAACACTACACTTTTTTTACGTCTGTATTACGGAAGATATTACTGAAAACGAGGGTCTTCGAACAATGTGTGTTACCAGTGATGACTTACGGAACTGAAACGTGGTCTCTGACTATGGGCCTTCTGAACAGGCTCAGAGTCGCACATCGAGCTATGGAGAGGGCTATGCTCGGGGTTTCTCTACGTGATCGAATCAGAAATGAGGAGATCCGTAGAAGAACGAAAGTCACCGACATATCCCTGCGGTTTAGCAATTTGAAGTGGCAGTGGGCAGGGCATATAGTTCGAAGAACCGATGGCCGTTGGGGCCGAAAGGTTCTCGAATGGAGACCACGGACTGGCAAGCGCAGCATAGGACGGCCACCGACCAGGTGGACAGACGACCTGACTAAGATCGCAGGCAAGGGCTGGATGCGGGCCGCTTCCAACCGGTCCTTGTGGAAATCAATGTGGGAGGCATTTGTCCAGCAGTGGACGTCGTGGACAAGAATATAGATTAAGCCAATATGAATGTACATATTATTAATTCCAGGATGATCTTAAAATAAAACTTAACGGTTTTATTACAGTTACGCAGGTACATTGTTTAATCCAGGCCGAATCTGCGGCAATAAGCAATTTTTCCCATCCCTATTCTAAATATAAGTTAAGAACCCTGCAAATCTTGGAAATAGTCCCATTGGACATGGTCTATTGTGTCCCTTGCTAACCCTTTATTGTGAGATGCAAGGAAGTGGTTGGAACCTAAAACCGCACTTTGAGATGCGAGACGAGAGTACATTGACACCATACTGACAGTTTAATGAATAGTTGCTGAATGAAGTACGCGATGGTAACGAATACGGTGCTTCCGGATGTAAATCTATTCAACTTTAGTAAATATGCCCATTAGCGGTAGTATGAAAAAACTAACGAGTTATTTTCTTTTTTTTTTCTAATCGAATTGGTTGAATGCTTCAGACACAACTCAACAAGTTATAGTCCAAGATCCCAGGGCCACCAGACGTCACGTATTTCCTGACGAACGAAATATGGCTGATTGCGTAGTGTTAGTATGTACTAAGAACGCATGCCTACCTGCTAGCTTACTTAGACGGCCAATTTTCAGGTATCAGGTAATCAAGGTACATAAAAATATTACTCACTTAAATTCTCAAAGCTGATTTTTACGTATATTTTAGGCAATATCCTTAAAAATAAGACTGGGATGAATGTCTCATAGTTAAAAAAAAAACAAAAAATGGAACCGACTTCAACACTCAAAAGTATGAAATAACATGTCGAAGTCGGTACCATGAGCACAATATTTTGATATCAGTTACTTTTGAACTATCATGGTACCGACTTCAACAAGTTATTTCAATACTTTTGAGTGTTGAAGTCGGTTCCATTTTTTGGTAATTTTTTTTAACTATGAGACATTCATCGGAACCGAAATTGGTGGGAATCATACCAGCGTCCGATAGTTTGACAGTCGACCCTACCATCGCTGAGCTACCATCGCTTCAAAATATGAATATGATTTCTTTTGAATGATGATTCGGCATATTTCGATATAAAAATTGATGTCGTTGTCATTTCGTAACCATCATTTGCTTGCCATTCTCGGTAGTTGGTTGGGAGGTCCATTTACAGATAACTAATATAATGAGATGTGGTGAAACGATGTGATGAAAACAGGAATGTCTCTTTCAATGATATTATATTATAGATGACTGAATAGGTTGATTTTAAACGGAATATCCAACTCGAGAACTGATGCTGTTTGCAGACATCGGCTTCCTCTGGATGGATTCGCAAATCAAACTTCAAATAATAATAATAATGTTGTATGTATTGCTTCCGGGCTGTTTGGCCGTGGTCTATGTGAAACTTTTGTTCCAAACGTTTCGTCGATCACTGCGGTCGACATCTTCAGTGGTTCAGGTCCGAGCGGCGACAAGAGCGTAGAACTCTCCTCCGCGGCGTCTTCTCTGATACTGAGTATCAGAGAATCAGATCAGATCAGATATCCTTAGAGTTTACATACAATAATAATGATGTGTATTATATTGTGTGTTATGTATGTTAAAATGTCTTCTGTTTTACCTGAATATAAAATATTACAAATAAAGTTTTACATTAAATAATTGACACGGACCCTGGTGCCTGCGTGACTGCAATGTTTTTAAAAATATATATATATATATATATATATATATATATATATTTGCAATTGTTATGTAATGAAGTTTTTTTCATATGCTTAGATAATATTATGTACTATTTTGGTATAGCCTTTTTCTAGCCACAGAATCATCAATTTCGATGGTTCTGTGGATAAGACCAAACAATCGAACATGGTATGCTATGCTTGTAGCATTTATAATGTACTAATATCATGTTTTTTTTAGTTTTTGAAGAAGGTGTGTTTCGATTTATGCGTGATTGCTTGTAACTCTTATGCGTTTGTATGTGACTTAGTAGTACTTTATTACTTCAGTTCACCGACCTACTGGACAGGCCCAAGCCAAAAAAATTTAATACCTCTAAAGTGTGGTGGCGGAACACACTTCGCGCACATTTGCGTCAGTTAGCTTCTGGCCATGAGAAGAGCGGTACATGCGCCAGAGAGAACACTCGACCGAAAACCCACCTACTAAGTGCGACAAGGGTAGTGCGGAAGGGCGGCAACTAGTGCCAACCTACATGCTGACACGTCAGCCGAACTTGCGTTTTGTGTTTTGATTTGTTATTTCTGGTGATATTATATAATATATATTATTATATTTATTATTGTTATGCTGGGCCCGTCCATTTAATTTACTGAAGTCGTTGCTTCAGGTAACAGAGTAACACTGGTATTACAAAAATAACACTTTGAATTATGTTATAATGCATGATGGTTTTGGGCTCGATCGTTTTACCTCTACATAAGCTATCTCCCAACAAAGTAGACGGGTAACTGCTAGTTCTGTTTAATTCTTGAGGTACAACTATTATAATTTTGCGATACAGGTAATTTATTTTATGGCGCAGAAATTGTCAAAGAGCTAGGGAATGTGTGTAATGCTTCGGATCATGTTTTTCCATTAAATGAAAAACCTTTATAATTCCATGAAGTAATCCTGCCAAAAAAATACTTCAGCCTAATGTTTTTACATTTAATGAAAAAAAACCTTTATTTTTTTCTATATATACGAGTAATCTAAAAATTAATTTGTCATTAATCCACGCAAGATTAGCCGGGAGTGACAGATATCGATTTTGTTTATCAAAATTAACATATTCATATTATGAACTATAAAACATTTTAACACACAATAAAGCTATCAACCAACTGTTATAATTGGTGTTGTAAATACAATATTTTGTGTCTAATCAATTACGTTTTGACAGCTAACATAATTGAACAGAACACGCTTCGCTAGTAGGTATCATATGTAATTGATGTTTTTTTGATCGTGTCGTTTTGTGTGATACTAATGTTCAGATAAATAGTCCTTACTTTACTTTGACTAAGCCAAAGTCTTACTTTCGAGCCGTGCTAAGTACGGTTTTCACTTAAATACTTTAGCATCGTACTTTCAATGAAAGTAAACCTTATGCTTAGCTAAGGCAGAGTCTTGATTTCTGTCGACTTAGCACTGGCTTGACGTGCGTGATTGGCTGGTTAAACTTTAAATGATGGCTTCTGTGGCTATTATTACAAATAAATTTACAGCTTACGTAGTATACTATAGGTAGGTAATCTTTTTTCGTTTCTCATATTACTGACGCGATCATTGTCAACTCTTGTTTGTTTATTTTTAAAACTATTATTACAATTTAAATACCAAAATACAAATAATATATGTACGTAAAATGATTTTGAAAATTCCTTTAGCTGAAATATTATTAAATAACCTTAATTTGAATTATTAGAAGGCAAAATAAAATGCATGAACGCTACTTTAATCATAGACAAACATTGAAAGCATACTCTGGCTTAGCCAAAGCCGTCCTTAGCTAAGTATTGTCGAAAGTAACGTTTATTTATTGCCTTTGCTTTGCTAAATCAAAGTAGTACTTTCATCGAGTGCTTAGCATCGTTTATTTATCTGGACCTTACAGCAAACTTTGACAACTTGAAACAGACAGAAGTAATAAGAAGCTTTAAAAACGTTTTACCTAAAAAATGGAATTGGCAACTTCAATTCTCCACAGTTTTTTTTTCGCCCTTTTCATTGACCTTTGCTACTCACGGGATCAATTGTCATTCACCCTCAATAAGGAAGTCATCCAGAAAGACGTAACACTGTTCAGTTATTGGAGTGTAACTTAAAAAGCGCTTGACCGATTTTGATGTTATTTAAACAGGGCCACCTCGAATGTATAATCTATCAAACAAAAAATAATCATCCAAATCGGTTCATAAACGACAAAGTTTACCGCGAACACACTTTAAAAAATATATACGATCGAATTGAGAAACCTCCTCTTTTTTAAAGTCGGTTAATAATAGTCATCTTTAAAACATGTCGTACCTTCCCATTCGACTCAATGCTACTACTCTTATAGAGCTACAGTCTGTTCGGACAATAATAACAGTCAAAACACCAACGCACCATTTGTATTATTGGCACTTACACTGGAATATTACAGCCGCATCTATGTTTATCTGTGACCCTTCTATCTTTAAACTAAATCGATTAATTTAGTGACGCAAGTGGTTGAACCATTCTACCGAAATCTTATCCAATGGCCAATAGTGAGTCATGTAGACCGGCTAGCACGCCCACTGTTGCCCACGCGACATCGCTGACACCGCAAAGGGTGGCTTTATTTTACATAATGTTACAAAAAAATAATTGGATCCTGCTGAGTAAAAGCTGGATTCCTTTATGATATTCGATATTTTATTTGCAATTACTGCTAAAATAATTTATGATTGGACTGTTGATTTTTGTCATTTTAAATCTCATATTCCTAAAATTCATCATCATCATCATCATCATCATCACGTCAGCCATAAGTCCACTGCTGAAAATATGCCAATACTCGCCACGTTTTCTTTAAACGTCTTCTTCTTCTGTCTTTATTGATAAATGGCTCAGCATTTTGAGTTCAAAGATTATCGCGTTTCTTCGTTTCTTCCATCTTCGAGCCGACTAGGCATTATTTTAATTCAATATTTTTGATTTTCCAGTATATAGGTAACTCGGAAGTCCTAGTCAGTTTGTAGACTACAGTTATGGCTCACAGTAATTCAAACGCTAAACTGTAAACAAAATGGAGACGGCCTTCACCGGTCCATAGATGAGCAAAGATTTGGATTGCTGTTTGTGAATTCTTGCACATATAATTATACTGTAACAGTTACACAAAAATCGAACATTTTTTAAATATTATTATACATTGATTTATTTTTATATTCACCTTACATACGTTTACCCTTAGCTGCTTCCAATAATCGATTTTGTTAAAATCCTTTCAAATGCTATTACGATTCGCTTATAGACATAATTATTTTACTTTCACATTGTATGTAACAAAGTTATTGTTGGACTAGTCTACTTAAACAGCAGACAGGCAAAAATATTTGTGGACAGTTGGCTGAGTAATCTCAGCTATGATGAAACCGAAAAACTTGTTAAGATAATAAATTAGGCAATACGTTTTCACATACACACAACACCAGACACACACAACACCACACACGCACAAAAAAAAAACACACACACACACACTACACCACACACACACGTTTATTACTTAAAGGACACAATGTATTCATCCTCTGGGACCTTACTTTAATGAACCAATCGAAGGTAATGCAGAACCTACGACACAAGAATCATTTCTTAGTGTAGGTTCTGCACGTCAATATTTAAGTGGAATTTGTATACTTTTTACGATAATAAATTGAAATTGAAATATGCATTAAATCTTCAATGGAGAGAATGTGATGAACTAAGATAAAGCTCTCTACGAAACACATTTTTTCGCGGTTTTCAACAGGATATATCTAAGTATTTCTTATCATCATCCTCTGTATTTTATTTTTTTTACTTTTTCCTCAATGCAATTCAATTTATTTATTCGGAACAAAATCATGTTTTTTTTACAAACATATGAGAAAACGATGACAACTGCAGAAGTATATAACTGTGTCGCAGATGTCAACGCCCTCCTCCGAAAGTTACATATTAAGTTCTACAACAACTAAGGTATTTACACGTTTAGATTTAAATTTTACGAATTTGTTTTTATATACATTAAAAATTTAGTAGGATGACTCAAGATAGGTGGGAATAAGTAGGTATATAATTCCTTCCTTAAACATGCGGTCGATTGTTGAATTTTGCAGTGTTTCTAATTCATTTGTATTGCTGATTATCGCTAAACAGATATTTAATCGGTTGCTAATTGCTGAGTATGTCCCATTGTTTCCAGGGGCGATTCTTTCTCACAATCGCTATTGTGGTAGGTGGAACAATGTTGGGAGCTGACCCCAGGGATCATGATGCAACGCCTTTTTGTTTGCATTCGTTTGTTGAGGAAGCGATCTGATCTTCTCGGAACCTTGAATCTGTTAACTAATTAGAAACAAAAGAATACTCTAAAAGGTTTTAAAAACACGTAACTCACATCGACATAACGCGTACTACGCTTAATTTAAATTTCTCAGCATTGTCTTCGAGTAGTAATGTTTGGAGAGCTGGTCACGTGAGCACTGTGCACAGTTGTATGCTATTCTGATATGAAATGCAGCATTTCAACCTTCAGAATCAGAGGGACTCTAACTAATTTTTAAAATATTTTTTTTACCAAAAAAATAGAGCCGGCTTCAATATTAAGAAGTGTGAAATAACTTGTTGAAGTCGGTTTCACGATAGTTCACAATATTAACTATTATCAAAATATTGCGCTCATCGACAAGTTGTTTCACACTTTTGAGTGTTGAAGTCGGTCCCATTTATTGTGTATGTTCACCGATATCTTTAACCTCAATAAGGAAGTTATCCAAATATACGTAAAACTTTTCAGTTAATGGAGTGTAACTAAAAAAGCGCTCGATCGGTGTTGATGAAATTTTAATGCGACCACCTCAGAAATATACTCTATCGAACAAAAAAGGAATCATCAAAATCGGTTCATAAATGACGAAGTAATCCGCGAACACACATAAAAAATATATACGGTCGAATTGAGCAACCTTCTTTTTTTAACCGATTTCAAAAAAAGAGGTTACTCCATTCGACCGTTTTTTTTTTTGAAGATTAAAAATTGTCAATAAATTGGCTAGTTCGTACTATTGTTCGGACCACATCAAGTGGCCTTATCAAGAAGCGTAGATCGCACGCGTGCGCATCTTCCTTGTTGGTTGTTAGAAATAACCAACTTATTTACTCAAATGCTTTCCGTTTTCTATTTTTAAAATATCGGTAACCACGTCAGCTTTCAAATCGTCTTTCAATCGAAACCGAATTACAATCTACGGTAACAGAATAGTCAGATAATAATATGGCCAAAGCAAGTAAATTGTCTTGATTCTTCAGGGGGGCTGCAAGAGAAGAGACACTGCCCAGAGAAAAAAAAAACGGGACACTAGGAGATTGCCGGCAGAAGTGAAAACTTGCATTTATGTGGTAAAATACATTATTCATTTATTGCGCTATCGTACACGAACATGACAATAAATCAACGAAAATGTTCCTTATGCGTAACACGTTTAAGTTTAAATTACAACTATTCTCCCTCCGTCTTACGAATTTTCTCGCCTCAAGAACTTTGCGATCAGTGTCACTTGTCCTGACGCGAAATGTCCTGACGCGAGTTTAAAATTTTTTCCCATACAAAAGTGGACAATGCCGCTAAAAAGTTTTCGCGTCAATAAATGTGCTGGGAAAAAAGCAACTTAGTGATACTGAACGCGGCTTATCGAAGTCGTGTCCAAAAGTTGTGGTATTGTGTCATTTCACTTTCATTGTGTTAGTATGCCATGTAATGGTCCAATTTAAATTACAAAACGCTCCGAAGTGCTTTGGTGAATGGCAATATTGCACCTACGAACGTAGTTCTAAAAGTTTTCTAACATATAACTTGCGTGTCGGAAATTTTTGGCGCGTGGGTGGAGTAATTGATTTTAAAATATACATTTGAATATTACGCAAGAGTCGGCCAATTAAAGTAATGTGGTTCCGATTGCCGCAATTTATTTTGAGAATAATTACCCACCATGCAGATGATGTAGTTCTGTTTTGATGTAATGATTTTAATTATATAATTATCTTCTACGAAATGGTATAATATCTTGTGTTTTGAACTTTAGTTGTTTAATTTATTTAAGCTGATCCGCCTACGACCTCCATGATGGTTCATTATCGTTCATAATGAAGATTCGAAATTTAAAATAACGTTATAGGTACCTCAATAGCTGGTACATGTGACTTTGTGCAAGTGTAGTTCGGTTTTACATCGCCTTCTGCCAGTATGTTTTAAAATGCGACGGTATCTACACTTACTCATAAACATGTTTTAAAAAAAAATGAGTTTGAAAAAAAGGATTCTAGCAGAGCAGGGCCTGTAGACAAAATGCATCGCTACATAGCGATTCTCTGTCTCTAGCCGTTGAATATTCGTTCTCGTTGCGAACGAAGCAAGCGATAAAATAGGGTGAGGAAACGAGATAAAGCGATAGAAAACTACCGATACCAGAACAGGATGGGACGAAAGACATCAACGCGCTTGATTTGCGCCAATCATTTTCGCCGTAGGGGAAGTGGTAGTTTTAAAATCCGAGGTTTATTGTGTTTGCGGGATGGTTAACATATACGTTTTTTAATTTCAGATGGCCAAGTGGAGCACACAAATCGAGTAATGCGATTACTTCAGCGTAACAATTTCCGCGTGAGTAATTATTTATAGTAATTATTAATACACTTGCGCATTGAGTTATACGCTTTAACAATTTAACGTCGTCACATATCTATAACTATGTTATAAATTATATGTAATTAAAGCTTCGTGTAGACAAGACTGGTCTTGTGGTTAGCGTATTGAATAACAAGTGGTTGTAAGTTAATTAATAGTTGGTATTAGCAAAAAGATGATTTGCCGGTTCGTGAGGAAAATGTGAGTGTTACGCGAACATGACTTTAGCGATCATTCCTAATGCATAGGAATTATATACTAGATTATTTTAGGGGAAATAGTTCTTGTTTATATTTGTGATGTAAATTTTCTTATTCGAATTTATGAGACATTGCGTTGGTCGACGTGGCTCGTGGGGGGTGTGCAGGGTTTCAAAGGGCGGATTCGAATCCCTGCAGGGGCCAAACATTTATGCGACGAGTGTAAGTGTTTGTCCTAGGTCTTGGATGTTTGTGTGCTGTTATTGTGTGTCCATGCCTCCTGCGACACAGGTAATCCGATAATTTCCGCATTAAGATGATCATTAGCATATCCGACACACCAAATTGCCCTTCGGTAACCCGAAAATGATGGGGGATTATGGGAAGATTATGGGGAGGCCTATGTCCGGCTGTGGACGTCCTATGGCTGAGATGATGATGATCCCGAAAATACCCGCAATTAGTTGGCTATGAGCATATCCGACAAACCGCATTGGGCAGTGTTTTTTTTATTCGCAATAGTTCGCAACGTTTGACCACTATCTCACCTGATGTTAAGTGATAATGCGGTCATATCATGATGCGGATTGATCAGATTAGTGTGGTAGATTATGGCAGAAACTCTTCAAGGAAGGTCCATTTCGTAGCAGTGGGAACGTTTTTGGCAAAAATATTAACTAGGTAGGTACATAGGCTCCTATGTTTATAATAGATCAAGTTTTATTGATGACATAATTAAGAGGCTGAATTATGAGTGAGTACTACCGGTTCCGTTAACGAAATAACTGATACTTTACGAGCGTGTTTTATTTTGTACAAGGCAATGAACATGAGCAGTTACTTGTAAGTCTTACCAACTTTATGACGTTGTTTTAACGGACTTTTGTGGTCTGAGGCACTGTTCTTTTGAATTGTGAACAGACATGACAATATTTTAATTATTAAATAGTGATATTTTTTCTTGTCTGTTTTTCTCTTAAACTGTAAAGATCCTTGATGTTCAGTGACGATGTGATCGAAGATGATAACGGTGTTACCTGCAACGAAAGTTCAATCCGTTGGTGAGGATTGAACCAGCGTCCGTCAGTTTGACAGCCGACACTCCCACAGCTGAGCTATCAACGCTTCACTTGGATCACGGTGGATCGCATTGGGATGATTGCATTTTTGTTGGTAAATCTAAAGGGATGATGAAATGGATGGAATGATTTAAGAGTTAATTGTCTTTTATGGAAATTCACGCCTACATATTAAGTAACAAGCTCACCTTTTTTCTTTATAATTTGTTGCAGTAACAACTCTCTATCTTGATATGATTTCATTTTGAGTATTATTTTCTCCTGAACCTCATACCCTCGCACTAGGATGCCCTGTGTGCCGGAGGCATGGACACACACAATTACAGCACACCAACATCCAAGACGCGAAGAACGACATCCATTGGGTGTGTCCATGTCTGCCAGCAACACAAATGATGTATGCGCAGTTAAAAATAGGCGTACTTTTATAACCGACTTGAAAAAAAAGAGGTTACTCAATTGACTGTATATATAATGCGTGTGGATAATTCACTTTTATTATGTGTGTCATGGATAACTTCGTCATTTATATGAACGGATTTTGATGATTCTTTTTTGTTTGATAGAATATACTTCAGAGGTGGCCCCATCTAAATTTCATCAAAATCGGACAAGCGGTTTACACAGTGAGTTACACTCCAATAACTGAAAAGTGCTACGCATACCTCGACAATATTATAGTTGCGGTCAAGCAAACTTACGATTAAAGACATCGGAGAACATACACAATGACAATTGATCCCGTGAGTAAGACGGTCACTGAAAAGGGTGAAAAAAAATTTCAAAATTTCAACAAGGTTATTTCACACTTTTGAGTGTTACAGTCGGCTCCATTTGTTGGTAGAAAAAATTTTTGTATGCCATTAAAATACTAGTCTATTTAAATTATGCCTAAAATGATGGTAGAATAGATCATAGATGGTAGAACTAGCTATGATATAAACTCACCAATATCATCTACAACTACAGCACACAATATGTACTTAATTAGTCCTTACCTATATATTATATACGGCACTATAATAGCAAAGATAGTAGAAACATATCTCTGAGTAAGAGTTTTAAAGGTAACAGCAATAATATCTGGTAAATAAATTCTTCGTTTGATTCACTAAAGTGTAGTTGATGCAAAGGAAATACAAGCACCTGCCCTGTGTTCCGTAGGTGGGCTGCGCAGACGCATAACAGGTGGCAAGTAAAAAAGGTATATAAGCTGTATAAACTTTATGCTGTATACAAGAACGGAGACTTAGTTCATTAGCATGTTATTTTATGGGCTTACACGAGTTGGTCTTATGTTGTAGATGCGACTTATGTAAGTATGTATATATATGGCTTGGTTGAATTTTTATTGTATGTTTGGCTTGACCCCTGAAATCCCCTTTATGCTAAGTGATTACGCGGTCTACAATGTGAAATCGCAACTAAGCAGGATTACTCTGATTGTCGTCCCAGGAAGATGAGGAAGGAAGGGATCATATGTAGATGGAATAGGAATGAATAGGAATAAAATTCTCCAACAATCCCTAAAATGTTTGTGGTATGAAATAGTAGTAAATATCTTTGCAAGAAACGGTTTTTTTAAAAATTGGGAATAGGCAGGCGTTTGACCACTATCTCACCTGATGTTGATGATGCGGTCTACGATGGAGCACGCCTGCCTAGAGGATACCTATTCACTCGTGACTTGAAGATACCCAGGTCGTATTTTTTTCGGAAATACAGATTTAGGCAATGAGCTCCATTCGTTAGCTGTACGCACTAAGAATGTGGAAGCAAAACGCTTCGTGCGACAAGTTGGAACGTACTGACTTTTAAGTGATACGAAATAGACAAACGGTATTTTGGGTAGAATGAAAATGAACTACAGCCATTAGACGTGCGAATGAAGCTCTTAAAAAAGTTATGCCACATATCACTACACCCTAATGTTAGTTACTAGTTTTTAGTTACTATATTTTATCCAATTACGAATGTCATCCCTGATTGGGTTAGAAATTAGACCGCATCTAAAATAACCTAATAGGAATGCCGAACCGATTTTGATATCTGTTTCATTCATTAAATTGGCAACAGATCTAGCAACAAATTTTATATCTGACAGCTAAACCAACTTGCCCTATGCGGCCTTTAGGTTTCGTCACACTAGATTTTGGACCGCATTCCACAGTCCCAATCTAGCGTCAGAATGTCTACAATCCACTCTCGATACCATGCTGGCATTAATTTATGATTCTTGGTGCTTTGTTGTATTGTCAAATTATTGTTTACATTTGTGAGTTATAGTTTTATATAGGGAGTTTGAGAGGTACGCGAAATAAGTCGTTGATCTTGTTAATTTTACGGTGTATTGGTGATATTTTAATCATGATAACTGAAAAAGCTAATTTGCCTACCAGTAAAAACATTGTTTTCTCTCAGAAAAAAATAAAATGTTTAACCTATTAGTAGCGCCCCGCGGTTTCACCCGTGTTAGTTACAGTTTTCCCGCTTCCTCAATTATCACACGGGACTTTTTCCGGGATAAAAGTAGTCTATGTGTTATTCCAGGGTCTAACCTATCTTCAAACGAAATTTAATCGAAATCGGTACAGCCGTTTGAGCTTTAAGGAGTAACAAACATATTACACACCTTATATACATACATACAAGCTTTCGCCTTTATAATATTAGTGGGATTTCATGTGTTTGCTAATATAAGTTAGGTTTCCTGATCAGCAATTCAGGATCGGAAACCTGAATGCTCTACTTACATAAAAAATATTGAATAAAGCGCACATGTTCTTATTTTTTACGAACGGGACAAAAATGTAACGCTTAAAATACGTTGTATAAAATTCCTAATACGAAAAACCCGACTTTTGCTGTAGCCTCACAGAATTCCGAATCTGACTTCCTGATCAGGAAACCGAACGTCTGCGGCCGCCCTTATATGCATATTATGCTAGCTTATTAAAAGCGAAATATGTATAGGACACAATAAACATTAGAAATCTAGACAGTAGCAATTTCTTAACACAATGTAATACAATATCGTCTAAGAAATCATATACCTACTTCTCAGGTGTGACGTAGCCGGTATGTAACTGAATCCTACTAAGTCTCGTTTTCCTTCCAAACCTGATATTCAATGCGCTAAAGAGCTTTGTTATACAAATTGATTGAGTAACCACTAGTTCTAATTCGATATTATAAAATATACTTTAAAACATTTTTGTTTCTTTTTGACGTGATAACGTTTTATAAATTGATGAATACCAGCAACACTCATGAAAAATAGTAACGTTCCGCGTAACGTTCCACCTGAGTTTTGTATTACATAAAATAATCAAAGTCAAAGTCAAAGTCAGTCAAAGTCAAAGTCGAAGTCATAAATGATTATGACATTATCACGTAAATCTATCGTCCGTAAACCGACTTTACAGACAACCAATTTTTTTTTTACTCCTGTGTTGTAGCTGGGCCCGGTAGGTACACAAAGGGTGCGTTTCAATTTGGGCTCACAGTGCATAGGTTCGTACGTAAGGATTTAGCTGTTCCGAGATGAATTTAGTACTGACAGTGCTGACGCTCGTAAGCAAATCGGAACGGCTTATTGTCTGTGAATGCGCGCGAATTCTTTGGATGTCAGTTCCCATTAAATTCATATTAAATAATTCACTTCCGTACTGCATGGAAACTAAATGGGTCATTTTTTTCTGATATATAAAGTTACGTTTTTATTTTTTTGTGGACAGGCTACCGATTTTTCTACAGCAAGTAGCAATTGACACGAATAAGCTCAAGTACCAGAAACCCCAACAATTGACAATATAAAAGACCAAGGTCTTCCGTCATGTGAATAAAAATGGCATGGCGTCGACTGGTTCTTCGTTAGTTATCTTGCGTGCTGCATCGGCACAGTCAATGACTTTCTCACGGTGCGGTGGCAGCTGGGAGCAAAAATTAAAATGGCCACCAGTTTGACACGAAAATATATTCATTTTGCTTATTTATTGAAGTACAATGCAACACGAGTGCCGTGTAAGTTCATTTGCATTTTTACGGTGCGTGGATTTAAAATAATGTAATAATTTACAAGGTTTATACTTTTTAATTATCATTTTATGTCTACGAGTCATGGAATGATTTATTTTTAATTAAGATATATCTGTGTTTTTAATCGTCTCTCTTATATCACCCTCTTGTTTGTATTGGGATCTATAGAATCTTAGTAGGTATTTAAAATTATAGGAACCGAAAGATTTTACCGATTTTTTCTAAGAATTTAAAACTTTTGGTTCTTATTAGGTCATCAAAACACATTTATTGCCCTAGCCCGGGTGAGTCATCGGTTGTTCAATCCTTTATTTTCCTAGCCTAACGCAATGATTCCATTGTTCAATAAAAGTAACTTAAATTGTGCTAAATAAGATTCCTGCCGGGATTCGAACTCAGGGTCCCAGAGACATAGAAGTCATGTCACATGACATTGACCACTGCGCCACGGCGACCGTCAAACATGACACGTCAGACATATTTTTAAACGTTTACGATGAAGTCCAAATTAGTAGGTATGTCAAATATAATTGACAGTACTAAAATTAGATCTAATTAGAGAATAATGTATTGAATGATAAAAATAAAGGCTATCATGGGATTATCATAAACTTAAGGTTTGGAGAATAATGTATTGATTGATAAAAATAAAGGTCCCCAAGTCCCCAAAAAATAATTAGAAAAAAAAGTATCTTTTTATAAAAATGCTGGTAGTTAGATATAATAAGTCATTACATTATTTGATGCCGACGAAAAAAACTACCTGCAATTGAATATCGCACAGCTCAATCGCGTCATTTCCGAATAACCCAAAGCATCTAATATTACAGATATATCTTTGTAAGAAGTTATACAAATCTGTATCTTTGTTTCTACAAAAAGACATATTTATATTAAAAAACTTTGAGATATCTAACTAGATTGATTGAGTCTGGAAACTATCGCGAGTTTCTTCCATAATTTGTCAACCGGGATAATGGGTGGCATATTCCACCGGCCTGGATACCAGTCTTAAATATAGGCGATACATCCGGGCTATGGAAACATGAGGACGACACGACAAGCATGGTGTGTAAACCGGCCTCCTACCATCATCATCACCAAAGTGACAGTGACACTCTCAGTGACAATGACTCAAGTGACAGTGCGCACCGGGACAATTTGACTGATGCAGCGCAGCCGTCTCAACTCCAGTTACGTGCTGAGGCTCGCGCTCGCCGCCTGGCACGATCATAACTCCCAGATGAAGAACTATGCAAATAAGTTGGAAACTGGTCGGAGAGTAATTTTCCAGTGTTTACCACGTGAGTCCTAGTCGGTTTGTTACATTACAATTAGATTGATAAACTTACGAGCTGAATCTATTCAATTTCTTGCGTCTGTAACAAATCCCCCTATACCCGCTATAATATATTATTCGCGACTTGCTAAGTGTTGTCCATATTCGTGAGCTATCGATATCGAGGTCAAGAATATTAGCACTATCGATACCTGCCTACTCAACTTCCTCTAGAAAGCTTAGACAAACAGCCGAGGCAAACACAATCACCATCGTCTACTAATGAACACATCGACAATTAATGATACGAAACGCACAATACACTGTCATTTATTTGTTGAGATTGCATCAGAAACTGTCCAATTATGCACTTCATTTAAAGCCTTATGGCATCAAATTTAAGACTGTTTATAGTGATTTCAAGTTTGTGGTATGAGAATATCGAGCAGCCGAATCGAATACATGCGGTTAGATCTAAGGACGCTTCCTGGAAAACACTATGGATATCGAGTTACCAGAATGTACTTCATCACTTGGACGCCAGTGTTGTTATTATGTTGAAGATTATATTTGAAAAGGTGAATTTATTACTTAAGGGCCTAACAGGTGTCGATAACATTACGAGAATCGCGGGTGTTTACAGGCAGAGAGGGCGGGACTAAACCTGGTGCGTATTGATTAAAAATATTAAAAATATGTAATTTGCCTTGTCCTACGAGCTAAAAAAGTACCTAATTACAATTTTAGACTTTTCAGCTTCCTTTCTTCTAGTGTAATAATTGGAAATACATTATAAAAAAATAATCATAATTCATTTTCTGTAGGTATTGCACTTTAGTGGGGGTCTCCTATCTATTATCGTATATTTATCCTTACTGTTTCTATAGAAACTATCAACTAATTAAAAAGTTACAGAAATCAAACAGAAAACGATTAACAAAATATAACGAGCAGTTCATACTATAGTTATCGATATAAATCTTTCGATCAGCTGTCAATCGCCGTTATCGATTCTTGAGTCGATTATATTGTGTCTTGCGTAAATGTTATCAGAAATAAAAGTTTAAGAAACGCTATTATCGATACATACATAGATATATTTTGCAGGTTTAGAGTTGTATAACTGTGACTTACTAGCTTACTCCTCTGGCTGCGCGGCCCAAAGTGAGTCTTGACCTTCGATACGAGAATTCGCCACTGGTTCTGGTCTTGTGCGGTTTCACGCCTGTCATATGTGTTGAGTTCGTTTAGATCAGCGTCCACCGCATCGCTCCATCTGTATCTGGAAGTCCATCCAACTGGCCGTGGACCAACGACCTATTGGTTGACCCAGAAGAGCTTTTTTTTTGTTTTTTGTCGCCACCATCCTCTTCTTCTTTCTAAGTGGCCCAGCCAGCGGAGTTTGAGCTTTATTCTCTCAAATTATCAACGGGTGCCACGAGATCTTCAATCTCGGTATTTTTTTCAAATTCTCCCGCTTCCATCTGGCCTTCTTCTATATTGTACAAGCTGCGCCTCGTGGTTTTATCCGCGTGGTGATGATGCAAAAGTAGCCCATGTGGTATTCCGGGACCTAAAGTATCTACATACCAAATTTCATCCAAATCCGTCCAGCCGTTTGAGCGTGATTGAGTAACAAACCTTCATTCATTCATCCATCCATCAAAACTTTCAAGTATTAAATATTAGTGGGATAACATGACAGTCTTGGAAAAATATATTCCAAAGGTTGCCGCTTGTGTGAGAATTACATTCATGTTATTGAGCTATAACTCGATACTTGCCCCGGAAAAAGAATTGATTATATTTGTTTGCTTTTTTCATAACAAAAAATTACAATTGAATGCGAAAAATATAAGTATAGGTAGTATGTATTGCTTCCGGGCTGTTTGGCCGTGGTCTAAGTGAAACTTGTGTTCCAGACGTTTCGTCGATCACTGCGGTCGACATCTTCAGTGGTTCAGGTCCGAGCGGCGACAAGAGCGTAGAACTCTCCTTCGCGGCGTCTTCTCTGATATTGACCAACAGCGTAGACCACAGATGAATAAAATAAATAATTACATAAAGTCTAACAGAACAAACCAGAATTAATAGGACATGTTTGCTTTAATAGGACATGATTGTTCACAGACACTGGTTACCTCATTATTACTAACCCTCTTCGCTGCGAAAAATTGATGGTGGCTCGAAAAAGATACCGATATAAATGTTAAATTTAAATTTTCTTACGATATTGTCTAGTTTTTACTTTGAAACACACATTATATCAACATATTAAAAATTGTATAGCTTACATGCATTAAACGTAAATTGACACATGTTAGATGATCAGTAAGGGACCACGTACCAGAAGGTGGGCAGCAGCGCCTTCTAAGGATTGAAAATCATACTGCGCTCGCTAACCCGCCTGCCAAGCGTGGAGAGTATTGGCAAATTCCCCCAAATCCTCCCGCCCCATGGCTGAGAGAGATGATCAGTTTATACAAGGTTTATAAGATGATTTGAATGTCGCAATACGTAAGTATATAGTAATTTTCTTTATGTATCAAAATTGACATACGGTGTATATTATGCTGATGATATCATGACAAGATTGACAGGTAATTTCGATTTTATTCACTTGTTAAACTGTTTGTAATTACTTTGTAATGAAGCTGTTACGCATGTTGAAACACAGGTACTTGACCTCTTGGCCATCGCGAACAAAGTCATTCTTATCTTTGGTAGACACGCCTTCTTATTGTCAGATAATTAGCAACGGTAGTATTTTTATAAATTAGTTTTTGATGGTTTATGTGAGTGCGCCTGTGGTATCTTTACAGAAAAAAACAAATATGCGTGACTCAACACAGGTAGCATGAAAAGTTTAGTCAACTGGACCAAGACAAGATTCATCGCTTCATAGCGATTCTCTTTCCCTAACCGCTTACGATGAATATTCTTCGTGTTGGTCACGTGATATATCGCTTTGACATGTGAATGTCAATATAATATAATAAATATTTTGTTTTCTCGCAGCATTACCTTTCGTAGAATTTTACTTTGTCTAGGGCTACTGCGGGTTTATGATGCGACCCCCGAGACAATTTATGTCGTGGTTTTTCAAAGGCAAAAACAACGACAGGCAACACAATCACAGCACAAACATCCAAGACCCAAACATCTACACTCATCGCACAAATGTTTGCCTCTGCCGGGATTCGAACCTAGGGTCCCGGAGACACAGTAGTCATGTCACTGACACTAACCACTGCGCCACGGCGACCGTCGATATTTAATAACAATGTGTTCGAATCGCGAAATTCTAAAAATTACAATAAAAAATATACGTTTATCAATCATCGTTTAAACTCATACCTGTTGTATATTAAACCTTTGTAGATATAATTATATTTATTTAGAAGACTTAAATTCATTAATTTTAAAAGTTTAATTCAATCATATTTCAACTTCGTTGTATTGTTTTTTTTTCATGTAATTTGCAAAATTAGAAATTATACAATTTAAATATGTACATATATTACGTTATTAAAATGACAAAGAACATTGTTGAAACATTTCTTTTGTTTGCCGTGCCATGAGCAGTCTAAGCTCTGTGTTTAAAACCTAAAATCAATCACTTCGTTGTATTGTTTTTTTTCATGTAATTTGCAAAATTAGAAATGATACACTTTAAATACATATAATACGTTATTATACGTTATATTAAAATGACAAAGAACATTGTTGAAACATTTCTTTGTTCTGTATTTAAAAATAAGTGTTTTAAATCAGCCATATGTATGTTTTTATTTTTTTCCGACATGCAAAAAAGACTGAATTTTCTTGGATCTTTGGATAGTTGGCAGTGGAAGAAAGATGCTCAGAATTACAGGACCTATGCAATCTTCCTGCTCGTCCACATTCCCATTAGTTCAACCGTTCAACCTATCCAATACGGTGCAACTAGTAAAACAGTTTGATGGTGTGTTTTATTTGGGTTGTTATTCAAACCGTTTGCGCTACATAAATTATAATCGTTGATCAATCCTCAAGTTAATTGGCATGTTTATTTCCTCATAAACCAAGGTCTGCTTGTCGAAGTAAAATGAAATAGACGTTCGGGGTCATCCGCCTAAAAAAATTGCTTTGACTATTGCTATAGCTTTCGATTTTCTTTCCGTCTATTCGATCCCAAGTAAGCTTTAATAATCGATTAATTGTTAATAATTCAATATTATAATTAGTTTACTAATGAATTATTCATTGTTGAAGCTTTCTTAGCTTCGAAAAGAAGGAAAAAATTGGTTGTCTGTAAAGTCGGTTTACGGACGATAGATTTACGTGATAACGTCATAATCATTTATGACTTTGACTTTGTCTTTGACTTTGACGTTGACGTTGACGTTGACGTTGACCATTGACCATTGACCATTGACCATTGACCGTTACGCGGAACGTTACTATTTTTCATTTTGGCATTCATCAATTTATAAAACGTTATCACGTCAAAAAGTCGAAAGCTATAGCAATAGTTAAAGCAATTTTTTTAGGCTGATGACCCCCATGTTTCTAGTTTTGATAGATGTTTGCTATCGGCCGACTATACTATTTTGTATGATAATAAAATTAGACACTGACGATATAGTTGAAGGATCTGTAATATACATTTCTGAATGGAACTAAGCACAGCTGCCTTGGTACACTGGGTGTATTGTCGCGAATGGGCCGCGCACTGTTAGCCTGGTTGCGGAAAAGTGCCTGTCCCCCAAGTACTGGGTATGTTGGGAATAGATCAAACATTTAAGGGCGTCATCAAGCGGGCTCATAACATTGCAATCTTCTCTTTGTCAACGATTTACCATTGTCACTGATAGCTCAAGCCCAGAGATTCGATTTGATGACCGTCTGGTTGGCTAAACACTCATTATTACCACTGGGCTATCGTTATTTTATACTGCTATCTAGATGCTGATATAGTTGAGTTCTTCATCAGTTTCACATAGACCACGGCCAAACAGCCCGGAAGCAATACATACAACAATATTATTATAGTTATGTTACGTTACCTATATACAAAACCTAGGTGGAACGTTACGCGGAACGTTACTATTTTTCATGAGTGTTGCTGGTATTCATCAATTTATAAAACGTTATCACGTCAAAAGGTAAAAATATAAGACATATATTAAGTAGCCAATGCTATATTTTATCTGTAAGTAATTCTTCTGGCAATATCTATGTAGGAACTGGTACAGAAAATTACGCTTGTCGCTTTGTATCCGGTGCTGGTCCTCTTCGCAATAATTTATAACATCTGCTTTCTAAACCCTATAGTTAGTCTTGCGTTCTGATAATTTGATTTAGCTCTTGGTGTCTCGAAGTCCGAACGCAGTGAATAGTATCTCAGTCGGGTGAATGGAAAACATATAGTAAATTGTATAAATAAAATTTACCAAAAAATGGAACCGACTTCAACAGGCAACCATAATAGTTCAAATGTAACCATTATATTACGGTCGTCGTGGCTCAGTGGTCAGCGACACTGACTTTGGAAGCGCGACCCCGGGTTCGAATCCCGGCCGGGACAAACATTTCTGTGATGAGCAAAGATGTCTGTTCTCGGGTCTTGGATGTTTTTGTGATTGTGTGTGTCTATGCCTCCCGCGACACATAGTGTATCCTAGTGCGGGGGTGTGTGTGTAAAAAAAAAAAACTATATTATATATTATTATTATATAACATATATATTATTATTATTATACGTATATCATAACTAACTTTTATCAAAATATCGTGCGCACGGTACCGACTTCGACAAGTCATTCCACAATTTTGAGTGTTGAAGTCGTTTCCATTTTTAGGTAATTTTTTTTTCACCCTTTTCAGTGAGATTTGCTACTCACGGGATCAATTGTCATTGTGGTTCACCGATTTCTACACCCTCATAAGGAAGTGATTCAAGTAGACGTAACTATTTTCAGTTATTGGAGTGTAACTCAAAAATCTCTGGACCGATTTTGATAAAATATAAAATACCTCTATTTTATCAAAATCGGTCTGAAATTTGTCGTACGTAATTAATGCAAGAATATCCGGTTGAAGATAAGTTTGACATAATTTCATTTTGCATGAGTCAACATATTGCATGAGTGATTGTAAATGTAATATTTATACACATATGTTAATTAATGTGCATGTTATGTATGTTTATTAATGTGTGCTATAATTTGGGTTATATTAATGAAAGCTGTAACATAAGTATTTACAATTCAATTTATATAGCCACTAACTAGAATGGCGACACACTGACGACCAATTTTTCCGTGTAGTATTTTTTATGTAATAGGTGATAAACAAGCTGGTGATAAGCGATCACCGTCGCCGATGGACATAATGTAATACTGTGGCAGTATTACAGATACGTTGCCAGTCCTTTTTAAGACACTCTTAACTCTTATTTTGAAGAATCCCATATTGTAACTACTCGGGACTAACGGGGTAAGAAGCTCATTCCACATTTTGCAAGTGTATGGCAAAATCGATCGCTAGAATCGCACAGTATGTGATTCCCATGAGCATGGAAATATGTGGATGAGCTTTCAAGCAGAAATATGTTTAGGCAAAATTAGAATTTAATGCAAACATTGGAATAGTTAATTAATATTAAAATATGCTGCAATGTATGTCAATGATGGATACGGCTTAAGAAATATAAACCCTCATCTGTTATTTAATGATGAGAACGTTTAAATGTTAGATAATATGTAGATGCATAAATGACACATGGGTTGCCGAGCTAAGCCCCGTACTTATACTGTTGAATAACCCAATAATTATAAAACTCTCTGCGTCCTTGTCTCTCGCATGGAGTTGCGCGCGCTACGCTTCTCTGTCACTCTCCCTACTCGCGCTTGAATCTGAACTATATAAAATCTAAGCAACCATGACGATGACACAGTTTTAAATAGGCAACCTTATACTGTTGGATAGGCAATAAAATAAACATTAACTTTAAAAAAACATTCAAATAACACTGTTTAATATTAAAGTGAATATTGTTAAACAGTGTGGGTACGCGGTTTCTCTAGGCAACCCATGTGCATGGTATCAATCTACATTTTATTTAAAATATAAGTAAATAACAGATGGGGGTATATATTTCTTACGCCGTATCTCGTGCTATGAGATAAAATTTCTCAATAATATTTAACTTAAATACCACAAATAATTTCCGCTTGATTTCCTAGCATTAAACAAACATTAAATCGTAACCGGCTCAACTGGACCGAATTTAATTACAGTACATTCTAAGTCTCGTATCGATGCTCAATAGTACGGCATTCTTCTATAGGTACAATCAAAGCTACAAGACATTAAGGCGAGTACCTATGGTGTAATAGTGTTGGAATAAAAAAAATCTGCAATTATGATATAACAGTGCTTTTTGACGTGATAACGTGTTATAAATTGATGAATACCAGCAACACTCATGAAAAATAGTAACGTTCCGCGTAGCGTTCCACCTGAGTTTTGTATTACATAAAATAACCAAAGTCAAAGTCAAAGTCATAGATGATTATGTCGTTATCACGTAAATCTATCGTCCGTAAACCGACTTTACAGACAACCAATTTTTTTTTGCTTCTGAAATATAACCGTTATATTTAATTACTAGCTACGCCCCACGGTTGACCTGCGTGTTGATGAAAAACGGTGATGATGTTGATGATGAAAATAAGCTTATGTGTTAATCCAGGGTATAAGCTATCTGCATACCAATTTTTTTTTTATTCGTCACGTACTTAAAAATTATACTGACTGCTCTCCGAAAAATAAAAAAAAACTCCTTCAGCAATTGTATTTGGTTATTAAATTGCATTTTTGTCTATTTTTTCTTCACTTTCCAAGTATTTTATATTATCTCTTCTATATTAATTCGCTAAGTTTAACGTGTAACTGAAAACGCAGCTTAGACAATCTGAGAGCTACCTGTTCCTGCATAATGAGTGCACTAACTGGACTGGGAGCCATTAGCTACACTGCACCTTTGTACTTTGGAATGGGAATGCGCTACGTTCTATTTTAAGTTCTATTTACAATGGCTTTATGTTGTAATTCTGTTTGAATATGTTTCAGGAAAATGTACATAATAGCGATTCAATTTAACTCCATGTAGCGATCGAGACTTAAACTGTAAAAAGCTTGTATTAAAATTTTTTACCTTTATCAAAAGGTCGGTCATATTGTCTAATTCTAATTTAATTATCACACCAATATTATAAAGGCGAGTTTTTTATGTTATTAAAACTGACGTGGTTTTGACACATGAATGTATAAAACACGGGAGTTACTCACGTAATAAGTCAGAGGGTTCCGACTACGCCTGATCGCCTGAATACATATTTAAGTAGATTAGTAGAAATATTTCAGATTGTCCGTTACTTACAGTTTCTTTTGTTTTACGCATCTAATGATAGTAACAAATTCTTTGGACATTATATTTGCTGATTTGGACTAATCTGTATAGTAATCGTCTACACTGACTATAGGTTTACCTGAACCCCGTATGCACCTAAATACTATGAACCCTGCAAATTAAAAATCTCACGAGGATTTACATTTAGCCAGATTGTGGACTGAGTATGTAGTGACAGGTAAAATGGTAATGGATTATTTCCTAAAGCGGGCTGAGAACAGGCTGCCGCATGAGAAACCGCCTTTACCTCACTATCAGAGGATACGAGTTTGACAGAACAATTGCACGCCCTTAATATTCATGGGATCTGTCAATTATTTTCTTGGAACATCATCGGTTCCATCGATTGAATTTAAAAACGGTATGATGCACTTCATTAGGCTGAAGAAACTCTTAGATCAGCTTCCAACCTAACCGCATATCATGCCGTGACATTGTTTATGATGCTCTAAGATAAGAGAAACGTTTGTAATGAGACGTAAGTCTTGGCCAGTTCAATTAAATGTAATTTAATACTAGAAAATATATATCTAAAAGCTTACTTTATGGGCATTGCAGCCTACGGAGTAAGCTCAAGCGATATGGGCTCAACTACCATTGTTTTATTTTATTTATTTTATCTTATGATAAGATTAAAAAATCAAATAAAAAACTTGAATGACTGTCTTTACAGAAAAGCCATCGAAATAAAATGAATAAATATATTATGATAGAGCCATGGCCAACTGTATCATAATGTAACTTTTCTACCATCAAGATACACCTTCAGTTCAGTTTCAATGCAATTTTATTACATAATCTGTGGACGCGGCGCATGCATGCGTATGCATGCGCCATCAGTTAATGGATTTTGGCGCTAATCGTTAACAAATAAATGCAAACATATTATGCTGTAATTTTACTTTAATTGTATTATATATTATATGAGATTAGATAAAATAGTGTATGAAACTGCTCATAACTTTATATAAAATTTAAAAAATTAAAATATGAGTGTAATGTAAAAACACAAGCCATAGGCGAGTTTTTATATAGCACTACTCGAGTGATTTAAAACTCTTATCAGGAAGAAGAACCCTTATTATGAAACAGTTTCATAAACTACTGTATCATCATCATAACAAATTACATAATGAATATTTACTGCCTTATAATCTAAGTTACATTTATGGGTTCTCGCCCTTATGCTTAAGTTACATATGTGTCATAAATAAGCGATGCGATCACATTCGCAGCTGAGCTGCCATTTAATCGACTTGGGAGTAACTATCATAACTTAATCTGTGATCCAAGTAGGTTTGTTGTCACTTGTTATAATAAAGACCATCCCTTCCCAAAGTCTTTATTCAACGGTGTACTCCGCTGTCTATGGGCGCGCTCATTCAACATAGATGTAGGGTGCTCCAGTTTTGACGTATGCCGGTGTTTACTAATATCGTTGTATCTTCTAGGCAGGCGAAAATCATCGTAGACAGCATAATCACTTAACATCAAGTGAGATAGTGGTCAAACGCCTGTCTATTGTGAATTGAAAAAAAATTTTTTATTTATGTAATATTTTTTATTATGAGCATTTTTATACGTATTTTATTCTTGATTTCGGCAGGTAGATTGTTCGAGAGATATTGCTCAGAACTCGGTCTGAGCAATATTCTTCCTTATACAAAGAATCTTTAATAAGTTAACAGTTGGTCGTGTAAACTCATTATAACAATAATGCTTAACATTTTCGCATACATTATTTCAAGTTCATTATAGAACCGGTAATTACTGAGTTACAGTTTCGCACCAATAATTCTATCCTCAAAGAACTCCAAATAAAAGATAGGCTTTCGTCGACTGTGCAGACACCAATACTGAAGTTCTTTGGACACATCTCTAGGAATGAACAATCGATGGAGAGACTTGTAGTACAGGGCCAAGTGGAAGGAAACAGATCGCGAGGTCGTTCACCAACACGCTGGTCTGGTCTGATTACAAAGGCCACACAGTCCACCTTAGTACAGTGTACCCGCGATACCACTAACCGCCAGAAATGGAAAAACATCGCTAAGCGAGCTGCTACCCTGGACAAGACGTCAGCGAGGATCTCCCACCTGCCATCACTGTCACCACGACCACTCTGCCAAGAGTGCACGACTAAGAAGAAAAAGAGAAGAATTACTGAGTACAATAGTATCAATAAATTTATATATGACGCGTTATTTTGCGAGGCTTTGTGTCACTTCCCTTCTCATAAATCTGAGGGAGTCCCGGTCTAAGGAGCCTATTACCTCTTACTTTGGTCAGTCATTACATCCCCTTTGACATTTGCCATCGTTTAGTATAAACCCATACAAATTTAGTTTTACCTATGTGCAAACAATTGCTTTGCTAAGTGAAGCTTTATAACTATCGACTGAGGGTTCAGTATCTAAGCTTGCACCTGTTTCAAGTTCGTGTTATCGACTATCTTAAGGAACATTTTCTGACAGATCTTTATCCAATACCCATAAAGATGGTATGCTAAACTGTTCGTGGAGTTGGACAAGATGTGTTATTTAAGAACTTCGCGTGAGCTACAAGATATTGCTTGTGAGCGTGATGACTTTATCATATTATGACATCGACGGTCACCAAGCTATCTTTGAAAATGACCACAGAAAGTTCTGTTTTTTTTGCGTTCGTATCTATGAGTAACAATACCTATACGGTGTTTTAAATTTTAATGGAAATAGTGTTATTTGTGTACATCCCACTGTCAACTTTAACTGTACTCAGTACAATTCAGTATGTGAAGATGCTTTATCGTTAGCGATTTGCATTAAGATGCTTTTCAACGTTTGAAAGTCTAGAAATATATTCTGACTGTATAAGTAACGAGTGCAAAAGAAGCAATGCACACGCTAGATTTATGCCTTAGTGTGATGTTGATGGCGATGTCCCGATAGAGCTTCGATCGCATCTCAATCGCGTGCCGATGGCATCGCAATTCTGTAATGAGACGCCAGGTGTTTCTAACGTGGGAGTGCCAGCAGGAAGCTCCGATATTCTTGATACAATGCAAATATTAACTCCTTGTCTTTGCGCTACCCGTTTGTTTTTAATAATTCCAAAGGTAACATAAGACGGTTTCTGTTCTGCTTCTATTTAATTTTCATTATCTGACATTTAAGTTGGAGCAAAAAATGGTAATAAACTCCGAAGCTGGCCAGGTCTAGACTGGTTCGTTAGTGCGGTTGTTGAACGGTTTTGATTATGCAATCACATCTTGTTTTTCAAGGTTTATTTTATTGTCATATACAAATTACGCTTACATTTAGAAATGTACTTTTAAAATTTAATAGATTTAGCTGATGGAGATTAAATTAACGTGTTTATATTTCATAATTGTTTAATGTGTGTAAAAAAAATTTTTAACAAAAAATGCAACCGACTTCAACACTCAAAAGTGTGAAATAACTTGTTGAAGTCGGTACCATGGTTCACACAAAAGTAACTATCATCACAATATTGTGCTCATGGCACCGACTTCGACAAGTTATTTCACACTGTTGAGTGTTGAAGTCGGTTGCATTTTTTGTTAAAAAATTGTTTTTTCACCCTTTTCAGTGACCTCTGCTACTCACGGGATCAATCAATTGTCATTGTGTGTTCTGCGATGTTTTTTTTATTTTATTTTTTTATTATTGGGAATAGGCAGGCGTTTGATCACTATCTCACCTGATGTTAAGTGATGATGCGGTCTACGATGGAGCACGCCTGCCTAGAAGATACCTATTCACTCGTGACTTGAAGATACCTTCAAGTCACGATGTCTTCAACCGCGACAATAATATCATCAAGATTCGCGTATTTTCAGTTATTGGAGTATAACGCAAAAACCGCTTGTCCGATGAAATTTGAATGGGACCACCACGGAAGTATATTCTATCTAAAAAAAAAGAATCATCAAAATCGGTTCATAAACGACGGAGTTATCCGCGAACACACATGAAAAAAAACCATATATACGGTCGAACTGAGTAACCTCCTTTTTTGAAGTCGGTTAAAAATAGGCATTATTATTTTTATTGTTTGTAGTGTATTTTTTTAACAACTTGACCTCATGTCGTTTTTTATGTTATTTACCTGAACAAATATGTATACGGTCTAGCTGAGAGTACGTTCTTGTCGATATTAACGTTATTTCAAAACTAAAAAAACCGCCTTCTATTACTTTCGACAGTTAGAGACAGAGCTGATCTGAACCGATTTCGAAAAAAAATTCATTTCCCCAATCTATGTCAACACTCGATGTCTTTCCAAATAAAAAATTCTAAGTTAAACGTAATGACTGTTTTATGGGATTAAAACGTAACAAAATGAAACGGAGGCTATCAATTAGCTCTTCTTCTTTAAGGAGTCTAGAAAAAACTATGGGCGATTTAAAAAAAAAATGATGAAACATATTTGGACACTTGCGACGTAGTCACAAGTCTTTTAGAGGTTTGTCTAATTATATTCTTTTAAAAGTAAGTAACAAAGGGGTTGTTTGCATCGGCACTGTTTTTAAAAGTAAGTAACAAAGAGATTGTTTGCATCGGCACTGTTTTTAAAAGTAAGTAACAAAGAGATTGTTTGCATCGGCACTGTTTTTAAAAGTAAGTAACAAAGAGATTGTTTGCATCGGTACTGTTTTTAAAAGTAAGTAACAAAGAGGTTGTTTGCATCGGCACTGTTTTTAAAATTAAGTAACAAAGAGGTTGTTTGCATCGGCACTGTTTTTAAAAGTAAGTAACAAAGAGGTTGTTTGCTTTTCGTCACTGTTTTTAAAAGTAAGTAACAAAGAGGTTGTTTGCTTTGTCACTGTTTTTAAAAGTAAGTAACAAAGAGGTTGTTTGCTTCGTCACTGTTTTTAAAAGTAAATAACAAATATGTTGGCACTGTTAATAATTTATTATTCTTGGTGAGAATTGAAATCGGCCATGATGAAAAAGTTGTTTACAAGAATAACGCAATATATACCTACAAATGTCTACGAGAAAGTTTTCTCAATACGCTTATATTCATCTTCACCACGCGGGTAAAACGGATTTATTATATATATGTAGTATGTATGCAATATATATGTATATTATGTAAGGTTGATAGCTGATTGAGTGGGTGTTTGTAGATAATCCTGACAATAGTGAATTGTAGACTAGAACTAGTATTGTATAATTTATATTTATTGTTATTTTATATTATTGTATAATCGATTAAGTGATTCTACCGATTATTGTATCTTCATACCGAATTGTCAATTTGCGTGTAGCAACACCACGAACGATGGTGTTATAGTCTATGAAGAAGGAACGGCAATATATTTCGAACCGTCGAACTGAGTGGTTGTTTTATTAATCCGTAAATATCGGCCGAATCTTCGTTACTTTCTGGGATATGGAATTGATCCTTCAATTTATATATATATATATATATATATATATATATATTAACGGATGTAATTTGGTATGTAGATACTCCAGGTCCCGGAATGACACATAGTCTACTTTTCATCATCATCATCATCATCATCGGTCATCACCACGCGGATAAAACTGCGGGGCGCAGCTAGCGTACCCATAAATCACAGGCGCGAACATGTTAATTTAGACGAAGCTACGAATTCGTCACGTTCACGGCACAATCCTGACCCGTTGATCTTTGAATGACGCAACCCGTGCAAATGGACTTGAAGATGCACCTTTATGTAAACACTTTCACGTTTCCAACTTAGTTATCCAGCCATTAGATATAATACCGGGAAATTACGGAAACTCGTGATGGAATTTAATTTCACCATGTTATTTGAGCTTGCGAGTATTTCTTAGATATTCGTTACAAAATTCATTGTGGTTTTACTGGTGATGATAATTAACATACCAAATCTCTCTCTATTCTCACTGTACGTGAAATGAATATATAATTTATTTATTATTTATTTATTTGTAAATATAATTGTCAATCTATCAATTAAGTTACATGTTAAAAAAAGGCACGGGCCCTGGAGTCTGTGGAGAGTAATGTTTCAAATAAAATAAAAATAAAAACATAGCAGACCACAAGCCAACTACATACTAGCTCACTCGAGTATGACCTCGGGAGAATGATGGAGTACAGTACCCATACAGTCGATAGTACCTACATAAATAAATTCATAAAATTTTTGAATAGGTATCATCATTTCAGCCATTGGACATCAACTGCTGGACATTATGTCTCCCCCATTGATTTCCACAAGGACCGGATGGAAGCAGCCTTTGCCTGTGATCATAGTCAGGTCTGCCTTCACCACCGCCGTCCTATGCGCTTGCCAGTCCATTTTTGAATTGTTTGCTTATACCATAGGAACAGCTACTATTTTCGGAATGAAAAGTAGCCGTTTGTAAAGTGCTATTCCAGCCAAATTTCATTCAAATCGGTTCAGTAGCTTTTGCTTGAAGGATGCGTTGTTTGCGTGAAGAGTGATTATAATATTTCAAGACAAAAACAAAAAAAAATAAAAATGATTGAATAACTCGTTCCTACTTCAAAAAACATTAAAATAAATGAAAAAATTGGTTGTCTGTAAAGTTGGTTTACGGACGATAGATTTACGTGATAACATCATAATCATTTATGACTTTGACTTTGACTTTGACTGACTTTGACTGACTTTGACTTTGACTTTGACTTTGACTGACTTTGACTTTGACTGACTTTGACTTTGACTGACTTTGACTTTGACTGACTTTGACTTTGATTATTTTATGTAATACAAAACTCAGGTGGAACGTTACGCGGAACGTTACTATTTTTCATGAGTGTTGCTGGTATTCATCAATTTATAAAACGTTATCACGTCAAAAAAAGTTGTAATATTGTTAAGCAACAGTTTGCGCTGGAAATTATAATAATAAAAAAATCTACCAACTCAGCAACAAGCTATGTGACAATCTATTTGAAACTTAATGCAAATAACGTATTAACTTGAAAATTTAATGAGACTTGCATCCGTTAGCTGTACGCCATCAAGATAATAGCTAAGAATAAAGACGTAATCAATTTCTATGGGCTTTAAAGACGCGTTAATGGTTTTGTAGGTACGTCAAGTATTGCATCTTGCCGCACGAGAAAGATTGTGACAATAGATTGCGATGAGAGCTTAGAGATAGCTTTCAAGATTCGATGGCTTGACCTAATTAAATTAAAGGCACATCCACATTTAATTAACACATGGGAGTCACACACTGTGCGGTTCAACGGATCGTTTTTTTTTTTTTTTACATATTATAAGTTTGCGTTTGACAACTGTCTCACCTGATGTCAAGTGATAACGTTGTCTAGGATTTAGCACGCAAAGCTAGAAGGTACCTATTCACTCGCGACTTGAAGACTCCAGGATTGTACATATCAGGAAACACAGACTCGGGCAACGAGTTCCATTCCTTGGTTTTTGCCATACACCTGCAAAATGTAGAACGAGCTTCCTCTCTGGGTATTCCCGAGCGGCTACAATTTCGGATTCTTCAAAAGAACAGTTAGCGAGTCTTTAGAAGAATAGGCAACGTATCGTAATGCTCCCAGTGTAACAGATATCCATAGGCGACGATTATCGCTTACCATCAGGCGGCTCGTCTGCTTGTTTGCCACCTATTTCATTAAAAAACCCAGAACCTACTTTTGCTTATTCCTCGCTAACTCGCAGCTATCAAAGCATAGCTATCGTTGCAAGCAATTCACAGCGGAACCTTTAAAAATGCTGCTCGACAGCTTGTAGGCTGATGACGAAACAACACAGGAGTTTGCTAATAAATGGGAACTGAAATCATGTCACATTATCACAGTTCAAAATCAAACCTTATTCTCACGGTTGTTGGTCACGTTTTCATACGGTGACGTTTACACCTGCCTCTGAAGGATCAAGCAACTCTAATCTAGCTCATGATTTTATTACCATCTCCAAAAGGTCGCAAATCGCTCGATAACTCCGCCTCTTAGGGCGTTGTTTAGTTTAATTAGATCGTTTTGATAGAGCTAAATACCACGACTCGACTGGTTCTGCATTCGACACTTCTATTTCCAATATCACGACTTAATGGACTTTTTATTGCATTGAAGGTACAGTAAATTGCCTATAATTTTCTACGATTATAACCTTTGACTATAGTCGCAAATCAATGAAATCTTGAGATCATCTCAGTTGTCTTGAAATGTTTGTGAAAGGTAATAAGGTTGGATAATACTTTTGCTATCGGTGTGGATTGCGTTTGCGCATACGTGTAAGCATGTTATGACATGCTATATATAGGGTGCGTTTCATTTTGGGCTCACAGTGCATACATTCGTATGAAAGAATTTAGCTGTCGAGATGAATTTAGTACTGACAGTGCTGACGCTCGTAAGCAAATCGGAACGGCTTTTTGTGTGTGAATGCGCGCGAATTCTTTAAATGTCAGTTCCCATTAAATTCATATAAAATAATTTACTTCTGTATTCCACGGACACTATATGGGTCATTTTTATTATAGTTAAAATTTCGTTTTTAATTTTTTTGTGGACGGATTACCAATTTTCCGACAGATTCTCTAAAAGAGTCAGATGTTTGACTCCGTATATAGTAACATATCTATGTGTTTGACAGCGCTCACACTGCTTTACGTCGTTCTCGTGAGCGTTAGGCATAGGACGATGACGTCACAGATGACGTCATATACATTTTGTGTGCAGCTGTCAGTGCATTTCTGATTGATTATTTGTGCTCAAAGCGCTTAAAGCGCAAAATGAAACGTACCCGCTACGGGTACGTTTATATTATATAGACTTAAACGAGAAAATCATTAGGTATAATACGAGCGCACGGTTGAAATTACAGAAGTTACTACAAATGCACATTAAAAACTTTTTAGTCTTTATCCTAAGTCGCTGTACAAGCAGCTGGTTAGTCCGCGCTACTCTCCACCGGCTCATTCTGACCGGGACCACTGTTACCGTCGGACGTGTGCTTGACCGCTCTGCACTCTCCCATACATTCCTAGCTTATTTTATACGTATAATTGCGGGAAAGCCTCGCCTTGAAAACAGATCCTAACGTACGAAAATACGTACACTCTACCCATGATAGTAAAATGCGTTACTGTTTCATCATTTCGGTGATATCAAAATTGTACCATGGATAAAGCTTTCATTGAAATCTTGTTTCACCTCAACAGTAGTAAAGTCAAACTTTTATAAGAAATAGAATAAATTTAAGTCTTCTGAGCATCCAAGCTCTGCTGAGATTGAAATTGTAGTGATTCTTTTATTCAACCAAACTAAACTGAAATGAAAAATAAGATAAGCAAGGTAAATTCTTATATGGATATGATAAAGTCAAAATTAGTCTGACACTTATTAATGAAAACGCTAAACTTAAATCTCTTTATTAAAATTTAATGTAGTTTTACTTAATATAAATCGCCACTTATTTGTTGCCTTTGGTAGTAAACTACCCGCAATTAGCCAGCAATTGAACAAACTCTAATATCAGGAATAGCGTTATACGAATTTGAACTTTAGCGTATATAGAATACGGAGCTATTTTATTTTAAATAATTTTAGTGAATTTTAGCTAGTTCGAGAGATTAACAGAATAAGGGCCAATAATAAATGTTTATTGTCCACAAATTACATCAATCACTGTTTTACAATATTGCACTTACAATGTAGGTACTAATTTCACATGGCCGTGGTGGTACCGGCCTAGAATAGTACCTACTCCCCCATCTCTTCCCGTGGGTGCCGTAAGAGTCGGCTAAGGGATAACGTACCAGGAGGTGGGCGCCTTCTGAGGATCGGAAATCATACTGCGCTCGCCAACCCGCCTGCCAAGCGTGGCGAGTATTGGCAAATCCCCCCTATATGGGGGAGACATACGTCCAGCAGTGGACGCACATGGCTGAGAAAAAAAAAAAAAAACTAATTTCACATAGGACCTATGTGAGGTTTTCCTATCTATAATAGCTTTGACACAGCACTGTGCGGGTCATATTATTTATTCTAGTCGGATTTCAACTTCTGCCTTATTAGTGATATACACATTCTCATTCACGCACGAGTTATTGTGAAACATAATAGATTCAAGCGCGTGTGGGCTATTAAAATAAAGCATCGATCATCTAAGGCTGCGCCCGCGCCGGCGCGTGGAACAATCATCGCCGTTAGCAAAAATATATGTTGTTTAATCTGTGTTAGCAAAGTAAATCGAGGGGTGGACGCGGAAATGGAACGAGTGATGCGATAGCATTGATATAACGGTGAATTGGTCGCTCCTTTGAAAGTGCTTTCGGTATCGGATTTATTGTTCGCGGTTCTGTTCGGGTCGGGATCGGAATTCAATTGCGATCGAATCGTAATCTCTAGTGTTTTATTTTAAACTAAGACTGTGATTATCAGTATGTTGTGTACTGATTTTAAGCTAAGACTGTGATTATCAGTATGTTGTGTACTGATTTTAAACTAAGACTGTGATTATCAGTATGTTGTGTACTGATTTTAAGCTAAGACTGTGATTATCAGTATGTTGTGTACTGATTTTAAACTAAGACTGTGATTATCAGTATGTTGTGTACTGATTTTAAACTAAGACTGTGATTATCAGTATGTTGTGTACTGATTTTAAACTAAGACTGTGATTATCAGTATGTTGTGTACTGATTTTAAACTAAGACTGTGATTATCAGTATGTTGTGTACTGATTTTAAACTAAGACTGTGATTATCAGTATGTTGTGTACTGATTTTAAACTAAGACTGTGATTATCAGTATGTTGTGTACTGATTTGCACTCGGTGTCATATGCCTTTATATGCAGCCTTTCCCAAAGTGGACGTGAAAGTGAAGTGGGGAGTTCCCGATGACGCCTCCTTGTGGGCGCTGCAGGCCTAGAGAGGGGCAGTAAGAGATCCAGAAACAACGAGTGCGTTCTGAAGACGCTTAGGGGGGCGATTTGTAATTTCATCTAGCTTATATGAAGACTACTTACTACTTGTTACCAATTATATTTATGCACACAAGAAGCAAGTGGAAGTCTGTTATCCTCCAAACGCAGTTGTGACGATATTATGCATGCATATATTATATTGTTATGTATTATATAACGATATCTATCAATGCATTTTTTGTCTGTATACATTTCGGGGAGTGCGCTCTGGAATTGCATAATTTGATTCCACCATCCCCATTCCATCTTAGGACGACCAGACGGACGGCAATGCGACATCCATACAGGGTAGACGCTCCAACTTGTCGCACGAAGCGTTTTGCTTCCACATTCATAGTGCGTACAGCTAACGAATGGAACTCATTGCCTAAATCTGTATTTCTGCAAAAATACAACCTGGGTATCTACAAGTCACGAGTGAATAGGTATCTTCTAGGCAGGCGTGCTCCATCGTAGATCGCATCATCGCTTAACATCAAGTGAGATAGTGGTCAAACGCCTGCCTATTCTCAATAAAAAAAAAACAATATTCAAATAATCATAGTACAACAGAGACACTTTAACTTTATCTGTGCCATAGTACACGTTTTCGTGCTGCCAAAGTATTTCCAAGACTAATATTAACTAATATTACTTATATGTAGCGAGTCGTGGTAGTGCCCAATTGCACGTTATTTTTTTTTTTTTTTCAAACTATTTACTTCCACCAAGTGAGGAGATTTATGTAATTCCACTAACCGATAAACACTCGCTGAAATGTCAATGATAAGATTCTAGCTAGTTAGTTATTTCATTCCAGTGTTTGACTTTTCAATGTTCTAAACCCTAAATATAACCATTTTGCCGTTTATTACCTCAAAACACTGTCACTTTAGTCCGATTTGATACATTCTTGTCTGAAAAGTATGCTTTGTGATCACATACATGTCTGTGTCAATGTTTCTTGTAAATTCTTGAAATGAAATTATACCAAAAAACGGAACCGACTTCTACACTCAAAAGTGTGAAATAACTTGTTGAAGTCGGCACCATAATATGTCAAAGTAACTATTATCAAAATATTGTGCGCATGGTACCGACTTCGACAAGTCAATTCCCACTGTTGAGTGAACTTTCCTATTCACGGGATCAATTGTCATTATGTATGTTCACCGATTTCTTCACTCTCAGTAACACTTTTCAAGTATTGGAGTGTAACTAAAAAACAAATCAAAATCGGTTCGCTCAGTCCAAAATGCTACGGTTAAACAAACATGAAAAATATACACGAATTGGGAACCTCCTCCTTTTTTGAGGTCGGTTAAAAATGATAGCCGTGCATAACATAGCCGTGATTTTACGTATATTTCATTATCTTTTTTATGAGATTAGATAAAGTGGTGTATGAAACTGTACATAATTTGGTCTTAAAACTCTCGTGTAATGCTTTAAAAAAAATCGCTTTTTTTAACTTACACTCGTGTTTTAAGAACCCTTAGCATGATACAGTTTCATAAACTACTATTTTATACTATCCGTATTATATAACTATTAAATTGCTTGCCATAAGTCTGCAACTTTTAGCTCTGTGTTACAGTATAGTAGCCTTGCTCCCGAAAAACGAAATGACAACCCGTTCATGTATTTTTTTTTACATATTATAAGTTACAAATATCTCACCTGATGTTAAGTGATGACGTTGTCTAGGATTTAGCACGCAAACCTAGAAGGTACCTATTCTCCCCTATTCTTTATATATGAAAATTTAGATTATATTTTTGTGGATTCCGTGAATAATTTGCATTATTTATAAAGTTGGAAATCAGAAGTACTTTTATTTTATTTATTTATGTGGTGTTTGTAGTTTTCGAACGCACCCTATACTTCTCATTATGTTTGTTGCGTTCGAATACTTACGCTCTGAAATTAATTGTTATTGTTACTCTATAATCTGTAGTCAGCTGTTCTGTAGACCCGGACTGCGTTCATAAACACACCCATGCCTACTTATTTATTTATTTTAGAAATGACTTAATGCTGTTTACCACATGGGGTATTAACGGCTTCACCGGACTTTTGGCGAGTGCAGAGGGCACTCAGCCGATTTTGGGTTGGGGTGAGGGGGGGGGGGGGGGGGGGGGGGGGTGCGACTAGCGCAAGGGCACCTCAGGGGTTCGGACCTCGGCTTGGGCTATCGCCTAAACGAGGTAGCGTCTGTGTGTGTGGACGTCGCAGACTATGGCGCGGCCTATCGGTTGGGGAGCCACCAAGATGGGTAGTAGCTGAGTGATGGGTGATACGTCTAATCGGGGGCCTGCGGCGCAGTGGTCTACGGCGGGCTCGGTGTCTTACCGTGAAGCCAGCGAGCCCGAAGCCGCTGACTAGGTCACGGTTGGAGATCGAGTTATGAGAGCGCGGGTCATTAGCCGGAGTTTGAGCTGCCTGAAGCACGGTTATCGGGTCGTCTGCGTCTACGAGCACGTGACGGGGGCGCCGGCGGGGGGGACCCATGCCTACTTTATTCCAGAATATAATAAGTAATCTGTATCTGTAGCGCGATCCATGCAATATTGCTTTCTCTGTCTACGACGCTTAGATGGATAGCGATCCATTGAATGGTTCGCATAGGGACGTGTACTTAGCATACTGATACAGATGATTTTCCATGATAACTTTTTACTCCCAACTTCTAGGAAAATGATTGAATATACAATGTATTTATTGCTCTATCGATACGTATAAGTTTCATCCATGAACGCATCTTTTTCTTCTAGGCTGCAAATGTATGAGAGTCTGCCATCCTCCTTTGCGTGGCACAGCTATACAGTTGTTACTAGCACTTCACTCAATTTACATTGAAGGTGTTAATTGAACTTTCTTTTGTGTAAAAAACTTTATTGCAATGAATTTTTATAATTGTTTAAGCTAATGGATTTTCAAGTGATAAAGTTGAGTGCTTGATTATGAAAGCGATAATGAGTTTTACTTCGCGCGCGACGGAAGTTATCTATTTTAAAATATATTTTAGGTACTTTTTGTTATTTTACGAAATGCTCGTCGCGGAGTTTGATCCAGCAAGTAACGTTTTTTCAAATATTTTTGTAGAGATATTGAAATGAGGCCTTTAAGACAATAATTTTGTTTTTATAGGTAATGAGCGGCATACAGCCATGCTATTTTGAATTTATAAATAGTAAAGCATAAGCACCATACCTAAAATATAGGCGCCAGAAGTGTGATTTAAATGCACTTAGCATAATATCATTTATTTCGATCGCACCTTCTGAAGTGTTTTATGCAAGTTTTACCTTTCACCCATGATGATGATGATTCACCTTAGATTGTTGAAAACAATAATGCATAAATCATTCCACATATAATTCTCTGGTCTATTTAATTCTCCATACTTATGAATATTCATTCCTACGTTGGGCAGGAAGAGAGATGGACGGCAGCAAACAATGGGGGATAGGTGATGGTAATTGCACTGTGGCACAATAGGAATGCTGAACTCAAATTATAGTTTTCAGTGGTACTTGAAGCGCAAATTGCTCGCGGCTATTGTAGAAAGCATAGTTTTCTGATTAACTGTTATACATTATAGATATTACAGGTGAATGTTTGTTAGAATTGATATTTTTATACTGTATAGATCTAGCGTTTGACCACTATCTCTATTGGTAGTCCGTGACGATGTGATCGAAGATGTTATCACGCTATACCTAGAATGCTTACTGGCTCTTAAGGACTGCTGCCTGAACACACTATGTGCTTGGTGACAGTTTTTCAAACTTGAGGGTGGTAGCTAGTCAGGCGTCGAAAGTACCCTACCACCATGCCTTTCAAGCCAAGCTTCATTGGTAGCTATCTGTTTGATCACACTATAAGTCGGATATACTTTTGGCAAATATTTTGTTACATACATACGTTTTTTGTACCATAAAGAAGCTATGCCGACACAGTGAGACGACGACGAAAACTGAATACCTACTTCAAAATATAATGTACTTGCAGCTTCCCGCAGTTTCATCAGCTATAGGCTGCTACCTTACATTTAAAAAAAAAAAAAAGATTCGGGCGTTACTTTGTGCAAATCCATATCAAAATGATAAATCCATAGTATTTAGTGTTCATTCTTAGAGATATCGCGATATATTTAATACTCGTGGTGCCCTGCGGTTTCACCCGCGTGGATTACGGTTTTCCTCTTACCTTAATTATCCCACGGAAACTATACTTTTTCTGGGATTAAAGTAGCCTATGTGTTATTCCAGGGTCTAAACTATCTCCATACCAAATTTGATCGAAATTGGTGTAGCCGTTTGAGCGTGAAGAAGTAACAAACATATTCACATACATTTCGCCTTCATAATATGAGGAAGTGGGATTTCGCAAAATGAACACTAAATATTTTGTATTTAACATCAATTTTTGCTATATGGATAACGAATTCCGCCTGACCAACACTAGCTTTTTTACACATTATAAGCTTACGTTTGACCACTGTCTCACCTGATGTTAAGTGACGACGCGGTCTGAGGAGTTGCACGCAAACTTCGAAGGAACCTATTCACTCGCGACTTGAAGACTCCGGGGTTTTACCTATCGGAAAACAAAAAAAAAGACGTGCTACTTCAAGTGCGGCACTAGCTTACTAGATAGCGCCGCTTTGTTGATCGAATCATTGTGATTTTTTCCAAGAAATCTATCACGTTCCATGACCCACGGTTCTAAGGTATATAAAAGAATACACTCTACAACCAGTTCTAAAACGAACCGTGTAATAGGATTAAGGCTGAATGACAGTCAAAGTGTCCCACTATTCGTAATTCTTTGTAATGCTGTTAAAGGATTAGACGCTTGTAATCAAGGTTTTAATGTAATCGATGTCATCAATATTTGGTTCTTGCACTCATTTAAGTACATTGACTTAGTTAAAGATTTCTGTTCGATTTCTATATTTTTTTTCACTTTGTATGGCATAATTGGCCCATTCGCGTTTCCACTGCAGGGCCATGGCCCTCCTTTTTAACCGACTTAAAAAAAAGGTTTTCAATTGGAACCGTATGTTTTTTTATAAATGAGGTTTTGCGAGAATTCATCACGATGAATAATTCTTGGCTAATACTAGGTCACTGACCAGACCAACGTTTTCAGACCGCTAGTGTACCTCTGACATAGACATGCTGTTGCTACTGTTGCTCTTAGGTGACTTATAATTACTTATAATTAATATTATTACTTTTTGAATTATGACTTGTAACGTGTCCTCCGAAGCATGAGCTTCGGAAGGCACACTAGCTTCATGGCAATCATTTTATTTTCTACTAGTGGTCACCCGTCCAAGTTGTAATCGTATATAACTTAAATGCACAAATAACGCCACTAAAAACAACTAAAAAGTATCACCGCTGTGCCGGTCGGAGTGGGGGGGTGTTAGGTTATTTTCGTTACCGAATTTCTGGATTCGGTCTTCACGCTCAAGGCCCGCGATAGAAGCCATGCAATAGCTTAAAATCCACAGGAAGTGATTATAATATTTCCTAGATAGGTTGTTCACACAGTACATCTGCTAGGCGTGCCCGGACAAGATTTCAATACATAAAAACATCCAATTTCACGTCGGACAATCTACAGGGGGGCCGCAAACTCATAGATTTACACAACTAGTAAACCTTTTCGAATGCAAATGTGAACCGTGACATATTAATGCTACGCGGCAGAGCCGTCTTACCATAATTCCATTCCAGCAAACTGCCGATTATGTAGGTGTATTCTAGATAGATATTTTCCCACTAGCTGATCCGAATACGGCTTTACCTGCGTGGCATTTCACAAATTGTATGAATAATTAAAAGTGTTCGCCAAAACGGTGTTTATATCGAATCACAAGTTGAGTTCCAATATCAAAACTATGGTATTGACTGAGGGTAGGGATGAGAATGAAGTATTGAATTTGTCTGTAAAAGAGGGTAGGAGGAAAAGTCACGGGCGGAAGCAGTCGACGCCGCGACGCATACCGTGTTACACGGACTGTGATGGTGTGTGACTTTTCTATCCAATTCATTACATGTACGTTTATTTACATTAATAGAACTATTAAACAAGCTTAATTACATAGTTAAAGAAAACTATGCAAACTTGACACCCGAGATTCCTTATTCTACTTACGCTTCCTTAAAATAATGACATTGAGATGATATCCCAATAGAAGGGAAGTCAGATGAGTATTATTGAGGGTCTACTATGTAGTATCCTCAATAATAGGTACTCAATAATGCTCATTAAACTCACCCATTACATCTGATCAAGTTTGTCAGATTGATTCCAGAGGCCAGATCAGAAGATTTAACTTGAAATAAAAAAGAATCATCAAAATCGGTTCACGTCGCGAGTGAATAGGTTCCTTCTAAGTTTGCGTGCTCCACCTTAGACCGCGTCGTCGCTTAACATCAGGTGAGACAGTGATCAAACGCAAGCTTATAATCTTAAAAAAAAACCTGTAAAAAACAACTGACATCACGTACATTAATAAATCGAATTGAGAAACCTCCTTTGGAATTTTGAGAGAGATGGATACTAGTTCTTAGGCTACGCGATTTTCTATTGAAATCAATTAACATCAATGGTACTTTAATGAGAATTAAAATAGCATAGAATTATAGTATTAAGCGGTTCTCGAGTAGATTTATGCACAGAGAAACCCTATAGTCTCGGTGATTATATGTAACGACAGACAGACAGACATAAATAAAATCATTCTATGATTCTTTCCGGTTGGTTAATTCTAATGTCTAACTCACGTATGAGGTTTGTGTAAAAATATTATCTACTAGCTGCGCCCCGCGGCGTTACCCGCTGTGAAATCGTACGTGGTGTTAACGATGTTTGTGTCTTTCCGTAAACCCACGGGAACAGATTTTCGGTATAAAAAGTAGCCTATATGTTATTCCAGGATATAAGCTACCTTCATTCCAAATTTTATGCGCATCCGTTTAGCATTTTTTTATAGTGTATAGATCTAGCGTTTGACCACCATCTCACTTGATGGTCAGTGATGATGTGGTCGAAGATGTTATAACGACCTAGAATGCTCACTGGCTCTTAAGGACTGTTGCCTGAACATACTATGTGTTTGGTGACAGTTTTTCAAACTTGAGGGTTGTAGCTAGCCATAGGGTATTCGAAAGTACCCTACCACCATGCTGGGAATTTGTTAACGGTGTTACCTTCACCGGAAGCTCAAGCCTTTGTTGGGGATCGAACCAGTTTCCGTCAGTTTGACAGGCGACGCGCCCCCCGCTGAGCTAAAATCGCTTCAAGAAGCATGAAAAAGTAACAAACATCCTTACATACACACAACCTTTCGCGTTTTTTTAACATTTACACAAGGTCTTCTCTCACTCTTCAGCTCCCAAACCTGATGACTGATATATATACTTATATACATATGCACACCCAGACACAGTTCAAACAGACATGTTCATACACACAAATGTTTGACATGTCCGGGAATCGAACCCGGGACCAGCGGCTCAGAAGGCAGAGTGCTACCAACTGTGCCAACTGGCCAGTGATATTAGTATGTAAGCAGACTTACGGTTTTATTACAGAACTAGCTGCGCCCCGCGGTTTCACCCGCGTGCACTACGTTTTTCCCGCTGACTCAGTTATCCCACGGGAACCATACTTCTTCCAGGACAAAAAGTAGCCTATGTCCTTCTCCAAAGTCCCATGTATCTTTATACCAAATTTTATCTAAATCGGTCAAGCCGTTTTCATGTTATGTCGTGACAACGGAAAACGGGTTTCATTTTTATATATATAGATAGTAGATGGGCCAACTTGTTAGACGTTATAGCGGTATCTTCATGTTGCATTATCTTATTTATTGGAGACTACGCCCACTATAATCGGGGGCGAAGTTACTTTTAACGTTTTCCTATGATTTACAACGCTCAAGAGATAATGTCTATCGTTAATACCGAAGCTACTCTTTGCCATGAAATACGTAGAGTGGTTTTAACTCCAGGGTCTTGAGCTGTAATCTATGAGCTGATTGCTGGGAGTAATTGCACTTAAATCTTAATACTAAATACTTGTAAGTCTTGTAAGTATCACTTGTGGTACTATTATCATTTCATGTATTATAAACCGGAGGCTATAATAGAGATGGACAAGGTGGACAGGCGACGTGATTAAGATCGCTGGTAAGGGCTGGATGCGGGCCGCTTCCATCCGGTCCTTTTGGAAATCAATGCATATGTCCAGCAGTGGATGTGCTATGGCTGAGATGGTGAAGCCGGAGACTGACATAACTTGCCCTGTACCTTTACTGTAAACCCAATAATTATAATAAACTCTCTACGTCCTTGTTTCTCGCGTGTAACGCGCGCAACCCTTCTCTGTCACTCTCTGTACTCGCGCTTCAACCTGAACTTTAAACTCTAAGCAACCATGAACATGACAGTTTTAAGTAGGCAATCTAATACTGTTGGAAAGGTAATCAAATAAAGTTTTTTTTAAACCAGTCAAATACCACTGTTTCCTGTTAAAGCGAATATTACTTAACAGTCCGCATTTATTTAACCGACTTCAAAGGTGGAGCAGTAGCAGTAAGCAGTAGATTTAAAATAATGTTTTTTTTAACCAGAAAATGGAACCGACTTTAACACTCAAAAGTGTGAAATAACTTGTCGAAATCTGTACCATGAGAACAATATTTTGATATTAGTTAAGTTTAACAATTATTTCACACTGTTGTGTGTTGAAGTCGTTTAAATTTTTTCGTAATATTTTTTTTAAGCCAGCCTTTTTTTTTAAGTCATTGACACCTCTTAAACCCTTCATCTGCATTAATATTCCTTAAATTTGTGTTAAGATATTCTTAGACTGTTTGCTTATTTATCGAATTTATATTTATTCCTCAGGGTTAGTTTATGAGATTTCAATGTATTCAAATTGCATTACCGCTATAAGATATAAACGGATTGGTGTGCTAAGCCTTTCCCAAGGTGTCTGTTGTATAAATGTTTGTATATTTGTTTTAATGCGTCTTGTATTCGCCGTGATCGGTATCCATTATAAGTTGATAAAATGTATATTTTGTATTAGTGCACAGATTATCTAATTCGATGATTCATGTGCGACAACTGACACACTTAGTCAACTATTGACAAGACATCTTTTGTATGCGGTTGTTGAAGAGTATATGCTGATCGAAGTAATAGTACCGCACTAGTATCTCTCATTAGTTGATGCGGCGTTGTACTTTTTTAAAAACGGTCGCCGTGGCGCAATGGTCAGTGTCAGTGACATGACCTCTGTGTCTACGTGACCCTGGGTTCGAATTCCGGCAGGTGCAAACATTTGTGCGATGAGTATAGATGCTCGTCCCTTTTCTTAGTTGTTTGTGTGTTGTGATTGTGTATGTCCATACCTCTCGCAACACAGGGAATCCTAGTGCGGGGTTCTGAGTGTAAAAAATAAATGTATATTATAAGCTTGAATTTGACCACTCTCTCACCTTGATTTTAACACCAAGTGATCAATAGAAGGTACCTAGTCACTCGTGACTTAAAGACTTTCCAAAATGCTACTATTTGTTATTCATCTCATTTAAATGTTCGTTAATTTTTCGATTTCCACCATTTATAATGACATTCTTGTTGTTTCAGTGAGATGGCGCGGTGGAGAGCGCTAATCGAGCATGGAAGGTCACCAATATGGCTTCTGCTATTTGCTGCACTGCATCTGGCCGGAGCTACACCTGGTAAACAATTTTTATTTTAATAATGATCTATAAAACTGTACAAACTGACTTTCAGTACTCATATATTTGTTTATATATAATATAATATTATACTGTTATCTGTATTTGTTGTATATGTAACTATTACTTATATGAACCTGTACATACCCACCAAATATACACTGTCCTTTTTGTTCAAGTAAATTATAATTCTCCTTTTGCATAAACATATTTTAAAAATACTCAATTTCGTTACTTATTAGTTAAGCTAGACTAAGGTGTCAGTAAATTGTTAAATTTAAATAGGTAATCGTATTTAGATCTCCACGTTACAGGCTTGCCTAGTGTGAAGATCACAAGATCATTCGGTTTAAATGTTAAGGCTTTCCCAGCATTAGATAATACACCATTTTGTTTGTTTGATACAGCTTTGAGTGTGACTCATACAAATCCAATTGTATTTTTACATTTGTACTTTTATTGTATTGTCTAAAGGCTGAAATAAATATTTTTTCATTTTTCATTTTTCATTCTCTGAACATATTGAAGGTTCAGGGTCAGTCTTCTCGTGACCACGACCAATGCAACTTGGTCGAAACGTCGAGGTAAATAAATTACTAAATGTTTTTCTCGCGATCAAGCCCCATTGATTTACTAACAATATTGAAGGTTTTCTTGAAGAAATTAAGAACATTAAGGAAAATTATCAATGTAGTCGAAATCTATTAAATATTAAAGCAAATAGTAAAATAATATAATCTCAACCCCAAAAAGGAATATCGTTAATGTAGTCAAAATTAGTTAAATAGGCTTTATTATGAATGTCTTAAAACTACTGATTATATCTTGATTACGTTTAATTTGAACCACATGAGAAGCACCAGCTCTCACATAAAGACATAAAATATTGCAGTTAATAACACCATAAGCGACGGTGGTCGCTTACTATTAGGCTGCCGTATGCTCGTTTGCCACCTATTGGTTTTTTTTTACATACTTATTATAAGTTTGCGTTTGACAACTGTCTCACCGGATTTATTTATTTATATTTATTTATTCATTTCAACTAATACTTAATTACATTTACAGCAACGCAAAGGCATGCAACTAGTCTACAACATTAATTAATTATGCTATAGTAATGATGTCAGTTTCAGTAAATTTAATAGAAAAAATATAAAAAAAACAAATATTATTATTAACAAGTACATATAAATCAAAAATGTCAAGGTACGTAATTACAGCTATGGAAATTATTTGGTCATAAAAGTGTTAATCAACTTAAATTAAAGTAAAGATATAAGAATTATCTTATTATACACAAATATAGTTTTATTAAACAACAAAATTACTATCAATATTGTATAGGCAAGAATGATAATGACGCAAACATATTTTTGAAACGTTTTTTATATCAAATCTGCGAATATATTTTCCCCGATGCAGTGATGTTTCGCCTTTCTCGTATGGATAATCAGCCGTGAGAAGAAATAGCTATCCTTAAAACTGCAAGATAAGAGAATCTGCATCAGCATAACGGATCCATGAATTACCCACCACTATCAACGCTCTACTATCTCTACGTACGGTTACCTGGAAGAGATCGCTGTTTAGCGATAAGGTCGCCGATTGTACAATTTAATTTACTATAAAAATGTTAAATTTATCTGTGTAATGTCCCCTTTGTGCAATAAAGTGTTATCTATCTATCTATCTCATATTACTATCACTCGGCCAAGACCATAGTCCGAGCTTAGGGGTAGGCTGAATAACAGCGTTATGATTCTTCATTGTGGGAACATGACACATGCTGAGACTATCCCTTTTGCCATAGATATTTAATTAATTAAACATTTTCTGTATTTTTTTTTGTGTGGCAATAAATGATTTATTATTATTATTATCATCAATGTTATGATGCCGTCATTATAGATTGTTAAGAACCGTAATGTGATTGCAGCAACTAGCAGTTTAGTAATTAAAATAGTAACGTAAACTCTAAGGCTTTCACGGCCGGCGTTGTATGTTGTGTGTATTGCTTTCGGGCTGTTTGGCCGTGGTCTAAGTGAAACTTGTGTTCCAGACGTTTCGTCGATCACTGCGGTCGACATCTTCAGTGGTTCAGATCCGAGCGGCGACAAGAACGTAGAACTCTCCTTCGCGGCGTCTTCTCTGTTACTGATCATCAGTATCAGAGAAGACGCCGCGAAGGAGAGTTCTACGCTCTTCTACGACAGAGTTCTACGACAAGAGCGTAGAACTCTCTGACAAACTGACGGTCACTGGTTCGATCCGCAACAACACCTTGAGCTTCCGGTGAAGTACTTTCAAATACCCCCTGGCTAGCTACCCCCCTCATGTTTGAAAAACTGTCACCAAACACAGTGTGTTCAGGCAGCAGTCCTTGAGACCCAGTGAGTATTCTAAGTCTAGCGTGATAACATCTTCGACCACATCGTTATTTACCATCAAGTGAGATAGAGGTCAAACGCTAGATCTATGCAGTATAAAAAACATGGCAGATTGAAGTAGGTAAAAGTTGAATAGAAAAAGCATCGATCTAAGTCTCTTCACCATGATCACTTTTGAATTCAATCTAATGACGTTGTAAAATAATTTCCATTCATCGACTTATATTGTTTATAAAATCGATACAATGCTGTATCGATTTGTTTGTCAGCACAATCGATGACTTTATCTCGTTGCTGTTGTATCGCCGAAATTGCTTTCTTGTTAGCTTGTCGCTTTTGTTTGTTAGTCATTGTTTATATTGATGAAACATGATTCAATTGTCTTCTTAATTTGAAATACAATCATGAGGTTACTGAATTTTTAGACAGCATTATTTTTGACAGTTATTTACGCACGTTTAATATTTCAGTGTAGTCCTTCGACCCTTGTGTGTTACCAGTTATGATTTATGAAACTAAAACGTTGTCTCTAACTATGGTAACAAAACAGAAAGTAACAAATATTTGTGTATGTAATACACAAAAGAAAACTACAGTACAGATTTGGATAATATTTAGTATGTAGATAGGTTAGAACCTGGACACATGCTACTTTTCATCCCGAAAATAGTTGCTGTTCTCGTGGGATAAGCAAATAATTCAAACAACTCTGTTACTCCTTCACGCTCACGTCTGTTTTGTGCTATGGTCCTCATACGAAATCTCGTTGCTTGTATATTTTTTTAAAATATAGTATCATGGATAAGGAGGGGCGATGATGAACTAAAGTCAGCAATACCTGACGGTCGTCGTGGATCAGAGGTCAGGGACACCGACTTTACCGCGACCCCGGGTTCGCATCCCAACCGAGGCAAAGATTTCTGTTATGAGCACAGATGTTTGTTCTCGGGTCTTGCATGTTTGTGTATTGTGATTGTGAGACTTCCCGCGATACAAAGTGTCTTTCTGCGGAGGTGTGAGTATGAATGCATTTGTTTATGTATAAAACAAATGAATTCCGCCATTCCCAGCAAATTCACAAGTTAAAGTAGGTGACGTGTGGTGACGTAAAGTAGGTGTGATGTTACTGAAAAGGTATTCGAACAGACAAAATGTTCGTTTATCGAAAGGTGGCTGGAAAATGTCACGAGGAATCTGATGGATGAAGACCTAGTCCGTAATGTCCTCGTTAAGTTAACTCCGTGGAAGGTACCCGTAGCATGAACGAGAACCCAGATTATTTACAAAAACAAGACCAGTATAACTGTGCTTTCCACTAATTGAAGGCGTATAAGGCTAGTTGCTTGGTTTTTTCCTTTGCGGGACACTAAAATGTTTTATTTAAGTGCTAATTAGTACTGTCCTGTATGTACTATTTCTCATTTATATGGATTGTTGAGTGTGTGGTCCGGTTTGTCTGTTATGACAAATAACTTGATAATTGAAAGTTTCTCAGGCACACCTATGTAACGGAATTCAGTTACACAGAGCTGACGGCCATTAATTAAAATATTGTTTGAATTCTAGTCTCGTATTGCTATCAGCTATAAATTCTTACTCGCTATCGGTATCTTTGGTATATTTCATATTGGTAATATTGTCCTTATCTTATGAAAGCCTAGTCCTATTTTTGACGGCTGTGATGTTAGGAAGTAGGAATGAAAGTGTGCAGGTTGTTATATTGGACGTACAGAAATATTTGAGGTTGGATCCCCTAACAGTGTTTTGGCCTGTCCAATTTCCAATCAAACCTAAGTATATGCTTTATGAGTTGGCGAATTTAGGACTGTCAAAGTCGAAGTCATAATTATTTATTTGATTGAACATGGGTGTTGTAAGTTTTTATACATTCATATTAATGTATATAATGTATATTAAACATTTATAGAGCTCAATATTCCACCACACTGGCATGCAAGTTAAACTAAAATATTAAATTATAATTAACTAAATTAAACTAAATTATTATTTTAACTGTCCAAACTATTGTTGTAATTTGTATTGTATTTCTAAATCAATAGTTTTCTTACCGGACGATGTTGTCGCTCATTGACATTCTATTTACAGTTTCAGTCAAATCAAATCAAATCTTATGTCATTTATTGTAAACACAGGTTCAGTGAAACATAGATAGAGAGTTAGATTAACTCTTTATTGCAAATCATAAAATGTACATTAAAAGTGTATTTTATACTAATTGTAGCTTATGGTTATACAATCGGCGGTCTTATCGCTAAAGCAATCTCTTACAGACAACCTTTGGATGGACAGGATAGACTGAACATTGTGGATGTGATGTGCAACAAGATCTTAAATTTATATAATAAACGTATACATATGCTGAATATTATACAATTAAATAAATATGACAGTAATAATATCTAAAATACTATACAATATATAAATACTAATATAATTTAATATAATGTAACATTAACATAACTTAAAAATAATTTAGAATAGCAATAAAATAATCTAACTTAAAATAAAAACCTTAAACATTTAATAAAAACTAAATTAAATCTATAACGGGCCCCTGCGGCATTGTACCCAAGATGCTGGCAGCGTTTCCTCTTTGTATTGCTAGGCTAATACGTTGAGCGAGGAAGCTGCCAGCTCTTCGGTCTCCTGAGACGTCAACCAGTCTCTTGGTGATTTCCTTGAAGAAGATAAATAAAAATAATAATAATAAATAAATACTATATTAATATAAATAAATAATAACGTAATGGAAAGAAAACTAGCAGATTCAGTGAGTAGAGGACATGTGTTCTTTAAGCATGTTTTTGAGATAGTCTGCTCTATCATCAACAATATATCAATAAACGTTATCCCCGAAGCATAGCCACTAAAACTCCTAGGGTTATGATTCCAATACATTATGAATATTCCTCTCTGATTTTATAGCGGCACTAACACTTATCCCTTACAATTCCATTATTTATAATTTCCTCAAAATACTTACCAACACACATTTTGTGTTGTATGTTATTTATGCTCATACCGTCAACTCTTTTGGACAATTATTCTCTTTTATGGCTTCAATAACTTCGAATAGTTAAGATTATGAATTGCATCAGTGAATCGAACGAAATTTATATCACCGATGTTAAATAAGTTATAAATGAAAGAATGTTGAACATAAATTATGTTTAGTGTTCTTGCTTGTTGTTATAAAATGTCATAAATTTAAATATTTTAATTATCTTGTTTATTTTTCTAAGCAACTACATAATAAAATAACAGAGACAGTGTTTTAGAATGTAAAGCTATGTTGTCGTGAAAGAGTAAATTTAGTTATTAGAAAAATCTAGTCTTAAATCACAACTTCAGTGAAGATTTAACATGAAATGACAGACAATGATTCAGATATATTTTGCACTTGAAACGTTTTGGAATGGCATGGTCGATATAAAAGGCGCTGGTCCCGGGTTCGATTCCCGGACAGGTCAAACATTTGTGTGCATGAACATGTTTGTTTGACCTGAGTCTGGGTGTGTATATGTATATAAGTATATATGTCAGTCATTAGGTTACCATAGCACAGGCTCTGCCTAGTTTGGGACCTAAAGACCTTGTGTGAATGTAAATAAATAAATAAAATAAAATAAATAAATAAATATTTTACGTTAGAGTATATTAATTTGGATTTTATTAACAAGGTATAACATAGAATTAAGTAGCTCTAAGTGTCTGCCCATATTCAGAATCTTCAACCGTCAAATCTAAATCGAATAGGTAATCGTAAGTTTAAAGCTCGTATCATATTTATATTAAGTGTAAAGATTTATTTAAACTATGTGTTATTAACGGTCGTCGTGGTAGAATGGTCAGTGACATGACTGCTTGGCATGTGGGGGTCCTGGGTTCGAATCCCGGTAGGGGCAAACATCTATGCGATGAGTTTAGGTGTTTGTTCCGAGTCTTGGATGTTTGTGTGCTGTGATTGTGTGTGTTCATGCCTCCCGCGACACAGGGAATCCTAGTGAGGGAGTTTAAGTGACATTAAAAAAGAAGCATTCTAAACATATTGATGTATATTACCAAAGGTGAATTGTGTATAGATGGAATATATAAAACAATTAAAATTACGATTATTGAAAAATTGCTCAGAGTAAGTCAGTCTTGTTTTCTTTTCCAAGTAAGCAAAAATTAAGCACTATTATTAAGACTATTAGTCACCGATATAGCCCAGCGGATTAGCAAGTTGAAGTGGCAGTGGGCAGGGCACGTACTCGTAGCTAGAAGAACCGATAGCCATTGGGGTCGAAAGGTTCCTGAATGGAAACCATAGCATAGCAAGCGCATCATAGGACGGCCACCGACCAGGTGGACTGACGACCTGACTAAGATCGCAGGCAAGGTATAGATGCGAGCCGCTTCCGACTGGTCCTTGTGGAAATCAATGGGGGAGGCATATGTCCAGCCGTGGATGTCCTATAACTGAGATAATGATGATGAATCATTAAGCTTTGCCGTTTTAGAACAGTAGAAATTTCCACTTTCACTTAACAATTTTCTCCGCAGTATTTATTCGAAAGCCAACAGAAACGCTGGCCTAACATTAATTAGTCTCAGAAATCCTAACGAAGCAAAATGGACTACGCACCTGTCTATTCTATTTACGGTCTTAGCGCGAAACAATTCTTACTTTAATGACTGTATTTGTATAGATTACGCCTACAACTAAGAGCCTTTTATTTAAATTGACTGGCTGGATTGCTTCCTTTATTTCTAGAAATTCAACTTTGCTATGTTCAGTTTTGCTATCGTTTATATTTATTAATGTCTTGTTTTTATAGTGTTGCGTATTATTATTAGGTACTGAGAGAATTGGTGGTGACTAAGTCATAGATCTGGCTGGCCGGTTGGCGCAGTTGGTAGCACTCTGCCTTCAAACATTTGTGTGTATGAACATGTTTGTTTGACCTGTGTCTGGGTGTGTATATGTATATAAGTATATATATATCAGTCATCAGGTTACCATAGTACAGGCTCTGCCTAGTTTGGGACCTGAAGACCTTGCGTGAATGTTAATAAAAAAAAACAAAAACATGATGATTTTGTAATAGACAGTCGTCTGGTTACGTGACGATTACGACACGACACGACGTGACGTTACGTGTTCTTATTCCATAATTATATAATATTACTATATAATTATGGATATATAATGTCTTTTTATTCATTATGATGTTTTATTTTATTACTGTACCATTTGAATTTTAAAACGAATACAAAAAAATACAATTATTAGGTACTTAAAAAAATATCTTATCACTACATAGTATAAAACAAAGTCGCTTTCTCTGTCCCTATATCCCTATGTATGTTTAAATCTTTAAAACTACGCAACGGATTTTGATGCGGTTTTTTAAATAGATAAAATGATTGAAGAGGAAGGTTTGTATAATAACATCCATTAATGACATAGGCTATATATTTTATACCCATGCGAAGCCGGAGCGGGCCGCTAGTCTAAATATATACTACACAGATAGCGCTACGTGTTTTTGAAACATTCGCTATGATCAGTGTTCTTCTTTTGAATCCTTCGCTTGCTCAGGTCCATCATTCTATCATCAATCCAAGCATTTACGCCAAAAAGCAACTTTAGTTACATGTAAAAAAGATTTTTTTGTTTAAAGATTATAAGCTTGCGTTTGACCACTGTCTCACCTGATGTTAAGCGACGACGCGGTCTAAGGTGGAGCACGCAAACTTAGAAGGAACCTATTCACTCGCGACTTGAAGACTCCGGGGTTGTACATATCGGGAAACACAGACTCAGGCAGTGAGTTCCACTCTCTGGCAGTACGCATTATAAAACTGGAAGCAAAACGCTTCGTGCGTAATGGTGGTATATCTACCATGTAGCGGTGGCGCATAGTCGTACGTCTGGTTGACCGATGATAGAATGGAGAAGGTGGAATTAAATTATGTAATTCCAGTGCACATTCGCCGAAATGTAACCGATAGAAAACCGATAGGCAAGCAACTCTACGTCGGTGTTCAAGGCTCTGTAGCCTATGTTCGACCAGAGAGTCGCTACCAATGACCTTTTTGGCTCGCCTTTCTATAGAGTCCAAAGCTTCAAGTTGGTGTTTGGCTGAACCATCCCAGAGATGCGAACAGTACTCCATGCACGACCGGACTTGTGCTTGATATAGGCTAAGCAACTGTCCCGGCGTGAAGTACTGTCTCACCTCTAAGATACAGTTTTATTTGACGGCGTGCGCTCAGTCCCCACAGTTTCAAACCCAAAACGCTTTGAGTATACAGCCTTTGCTTCTTGGTTTATTTATTTTATCTGAGCCAAACGTGGAATATATTGCGTCTACTATCATATTCTGTACTGACATACTTGTTGTATGCTTACTCCATTTAAAATCAACAACGATGATACAAACATAACATCCACTTTCTTAATGCGTACTGCCAAGGAATGGAACTCGTTGCCCGAGTCTGTGTTTCCCGATATGTACAATCCTGGAGTCTTCAAGTCGCGAGTGAATAGGTACCTCCTAGGTTTGCGTGCTAAATCCTAGACAGCGTCATCACTTAACATCAGGTGAGACAGTTGTCAAACGCAAACTTATAATAGTTAAAAAAAAAAAAAAAACATGACCATTAATATCCATACGTAATCGTTATATAGATATGTGTACTAGAGAAATCATTTATGTTATTTATTTTTATATGTTTTATTTATTTACAGGTCCATGTGAAGTGGAAACTGGTCAGTCCAGTATCATAGTTGACATCGAAGAAAGCAGAGGAAACCGTGAGTTACAGCATTATGTTATACCTATATAATAATTATTCATAGTCCTATATTAATAACATCATTGTTATAGGTCTACATAATATAATACACTAGCTGTGCTCCGCGGTTTTACCCGTGTGGTGATGATTGATGTTGATAATGAAAAGTAGCCTATGTGTTATTCTGTCACCTGAAGTATGTACATACAAAATTTCATCGAAATTGGTGTAGCCGTTTGAGTGTGAAGAAGTAACAAACATATACACAAACTGTCGTCTTTGTAATATTAGTAAGATTAATACACTAAATATGTAACTAAAATACATTTAAAATAATAAAATCCTATCCTACTAATTAGGTTTTGCCCGTTTTACCCGCCTGATGATGAAAAACCTGGTGATCATGATGATGAAAATAAGCCTTTGTGTTAATCCAGGGTAGAAACTATCTGTTCCAAATTTCATCAGAATGCGTTCAGTAGTTTTTGCGTGAAACAGTAATTTCACATTTATAATATTAGTGGGATAGGATTTCATTATTTGAAATGTATTTTAGTTACATATTTAGTATATCCTACTAATATTACAAAGGCGAAAGTTTGTGTGTATGTTTGTTACTTCTTCAGGCTCAAACGGCTACACCAATTTAGATGAAATTAGGTATGTAGATACTTCAGGTGACGGAAAAACACATAGGTTACTTTTCATCATCATCATCATCATCATCACCATCATCATCAATCATCACCTCGCAGGTAAAACCGCGAGGCACAGCTACTGTACCATATTATGTAGACCTATAACAATGTTGTCCAACAACAATATCTTCTTTGCTGGATGTCGTGTTTCTCTAAAATACACAGTTTATCGCTAAACGACGACATCTATTTTGATCGACGGCAGCGTGTAGTGGTTCATAGACTTTTGTTTTTTACAACATTCACACAAGGTCTTCAGCTTCCAAACTAGGCAGAGCCTGTGCTATGGTAACCTGATGACTGATATATATAATAAATAAATAAATACATAATAATAAAATGTTTTTATTGCGTTCACAAAACATACAATGTATTCAAATGGATGAAATCTCCTTTTAAGTAAAAAATACTTGTCATAGGCGATTTCGCTCTTGCCCAGATGTATTTCTTTATTATACTGTATGGTTAGTAAATAAAAACAAAGTGTGAGTGTGCGTGTGGTGAGTGTTGGTGTGTGTGTGTTTGTATGTGTGTGTGTGGATACGCGTGTGAGTTTGTAAAGATGTCATGTAAAGAGAGTTGATTTAACTTGACAATACATAGTGACCGGGGGGGGTTAAATATTTAGTAAAACTTCACTTTCTTCACTTCTACTTAACTATGTATCTCCAAGAGAGCCTCACAATCTTTATAACTTAATGAAAGTAACCATTTTGTAACTTTAACTTTACAGTTATAGTTGTTCATGGGGTATACATTTAATACTTTATTTATTATATTATACAGATAAGGAGATTTACTATAATACTGACGTGTTGCAAAGGTCGATTTTACATTACTTAAGAAGAAGAAGAAGAAGAAAATACATTACTTACATACATACTTCTATTTATGACGAGATCTTTTCTCCTTCTTTTTAATTTATTGTCGTCATATTGAACAGTTTTATGTTGTTTTAGTACTGAAGTAAGGATATATAATTTATAATAGAAAGTACATCCGCGTCTAAATATAGTATTTCAGTTGGATACAAGTATGGTTTAAATAGCATTACTTTTAAAAGTGACCGTTGGGCTCTCTCGAGATACAGAAAATGAGTTTTAGTTGCTCCTCCCCAAATAGGTATACAATAATTATATATTGATTGTACTAGTGTAATATATATACTTATATACATATACACACCCAGATACAGATCAAACAGAGATGTTCATACACACAAATGTTTGACCTGTCCGGGAATCGAACCCGGGACCAGCGGCTCAGAAGGCGGAGTGCTACCAACTGCGCCAACCGACCAGTCATTGTTTTCCAGGGTAAAACAGATTTGGTCTCGCCATCGTATTGGGCTACGGCCTCTAGGCCGCTTCCTCTCAACCTCCCCAGTAACTGCGTTGTCAACTAGTTTGTCTGTAAAGAACACATTGACGTCAATATTACAAAACTTGTCAAACAAACAGTTGAATTACAAACACCTTTATATGATTACAGAGGTAAACCAAAGCACCATCCCAGCGGACTTGCCAATAGTTGGAGACCCAGATGTAGATGTCGTCCTCTCTACAGTCTTCCCCAAAGGTCCTACGCTGTTCCAGCTCGACGGGAAGCGCTTACAGCTATTGCAGCCGCTCGACAGAGACGCTGATAACTTGTCACATATGGTGTTCCAGGTAATCTTTGAGAAACATTTTTACATAATAAAAAGAAATATCTAGACAAGCCAAATCGATTCGACATAATACAGCTTTTGACGAAATCGCACTCCCAATGATCCACATGAGTCGAGGAAAAGCCAGCAATGTGGGATTCAACTTCGGCATTTTTTTAATACGGTATAGATCTATAGTTTGACCACTATCTCATTTGATGGCCAGTGACGATGTGGTCGAAGATGTTATCACGCTAGATCTAAAATACTTACTGGCTCTCAAGAACTGCTGCTTGTGCGCAATATGTATTTTTCACTCTTAAAAAATTTTGACAGTTTTTTAAACTTGAGAGTGGTAGTTACCACCATGGTAGGTACCACCATGCTGGAAATTTGATACCTTCACCGGATGCCCAAGCTTTTGGTGGGATCGAAGCAGCGTTCGTAGTGGCCAGGGCAATGTTGGACTCTCATCAAATTGACTGCCCGCCTCCAAAATAGATCTAACCACGGTTGTCTTATACCAAAGCCTGGACCGTTCATTTATCATACCAGCTGAAGTACAGGAACTTCACTTACACTAACCCATGTTGGGGCCGCAGATAACATTTAACTTAGTCGTTTTTTTACCCAGGCTAGTTTTACATAGCTAGCTTAACGCTATGTTTCTAATGGCTATCAATAATTCTGACAATGTGAGTAATCAGTATGTCAGTGTGAGTACCTATGTCTGTAAAGGCCGTGGTGGTACCGGCATAGGATAGTACTCCCCCATCTGCATCTGCAGGATAGTACTTCCCGTGGGTGCCGTAAGAGTCGGCTAAGGGATCACGTACCACAAGGTGGGCAGCAGCGCCTTCTGAGGATCGGACATCATACTGGCAAATCCCCCCTATATGGGGGAAGCATATGTCCAGCATTGGATGTCCTATGGCTGAGAAGAATTCTGAATTTCTTCTTTCTCAGCCATGTGCGTCCACTGCTGGACGTATGCCTCCCCCATTTAGGGGGGATTAGCCAATACTCGCCACGCTTGGCAGGCGAGTTGGGGAGCGCAGTATGATTTCCGATTCCTATCCTCAGAAGGCGCTGCTGCCCACCTTCTGGTACGTTATCCCTTAGCCGACTCTTACGGCACCCGCGGGAAGAGATGGGGGAGTACTATTCTAGGCCGGTACCACCACGGCCTAACTACGAATTCTGAATAATGATTTTAAATTTCATAACTCAAAATTCAAATACCGTACAAATCAGCTTAGAAGTGCTCGGGTTATACGAAAAGTTATAAATTACCCGACGCAATCATTTGACAATCCCATTTAATGACAGGTGACACTCACCTATTAGAAACGGTCTCGGAACTGGCCTGAAGCGATAACCATCGCTAATGGTCCGGTCGCGTTCATAACCAATTTCATGTTATCAATGTTACGACTGCTTAATTAATCGCATATTAATGTTTCAGCTTGTGTGTCAAGTGAAAGCGACGAAGAAGCGAAGGACCATACCGGTGATAGTGAGAGTTTCTGATATCAATGACAATGCACCGGTCTTTCAAGGTACCCCGTATGAGACCAGCGTTTCTGAGGTCAGTATACATGTGTGCATAATTTTAAACTGTCGCGGTGACTAACATAAGAGTTGACTTTAGAAACGGTTTGTTTACCGTGTATTTTTCATGGTTTCAACTTCCAAAAAGGAGGAGGTTCTCAATTTGACTGTATTTTTAATGTTTCGACTGGGTTTTCGACTGGGTGAACTGATTCTGATGATTCTTTTTTTATTTCAAAGCTGGTGCTTCCAGTGTTGGGTACACTGGAAGCACCAGTTTTCAAATAAAACGCTCCCATTCAAATTTCCGTACTATACTAAAAAAATCGGTGTAAGAGTTACACTCCAATAACTAAGTTTTACGTGTATCTGGATAACTTCCTTATTGAGGGTCAGTTACCATTGGTCCAGTGAGTAGCAAAGGTTACTAAAAATAGTTAAAAGAAAAAACTGGACCAAAAAATAGAACCGACTCCTACACTAATAACTTACTAATAACGAAATAACTTATCGAAATCGGTACCATGCGATATTTTGATAATACACAATATTTTGATAATTATTTTTCAACCATCATGGTACCCGACTTCAAGAAGTTACTTCACACTTTTGAGTGTTGAAGTCAGGCTATTCCCTGTGAGTAAAATGCACAGTTTTATTATAAAACTTTGTACAATTATTTCCAGTTGGCTCCGATTGGCACCACAATCTTTGATAAGATTCGCGCCGTCGACATCGATGCTGGAGTCAACGGGCTTTCCGAATATTACATAATACCAGGAGCCAACAGCACCCTGGACGAATCCAACGCAGTGGACGGCTATGGGTACTTCTCCATACCGCTGCCGCATCAGGGTCAAGTGGCGGTCAACAGGACGTTGGATTATGAACGCACGCAGAAGTATCTAGTCACTATTGTTGCTTCGGTGAGTGCCTTATGAGAATATACTTTGAAGCCTGCATGACCGTCGTAAAATCATTAGTTTACGCGTTTTTTACCGGATACATTTTGGTAAGTGCGCTTTGGAGCTACTTAATTTAATTCCTGCTGCCCCATTCCATCATCGAATTACCAGTCGGTTGCCAATGCGATGTCCATACTCGGTAGACGTTCCGACTTGTCGTAAGAAGCATTATGATTCCACATTCATATTGCGTACAGCCAACGAGTAGAGTTTAGTGCATAAATCTGTATTCGCGTAGATACAATCTGAGTATATTGAAGTCGCGAATGATAGCTTATTTCACTTGAAGGCAGGCGACATCGGGGCCGAGTTTTTATTTACCACGTGAGTCCTAGTCGGTTCGTAGATTTACAATTATGGTAGAAACTCGCGATAGTTTTGCAGACTCAAATTGCTTAGTACTTCACGACCGTTCCATCCAAACAGACATTTTCGGCAAATGATAGCGTTCAAAAAGGTTTTAAGCACTGTTCACAGTTTTATTATAATTTAAATTGTCAATTCCAGGACCGTGCACGTGAAACCAAACGACGCCTCTCAAGTACCACCACCTTAACAGTAAATGTTCTCGACGATGATGATCAAGACCCGTCCTTTATATATAAAGGTTGCAGCCTGCATGAAGGGGCGTGTTTCAATCCGGAATATTCCAGTTTTGTAAGTATTACCAATGGCAGAATATTGCGGCAAGTAGTCATAATATTCGGCTGAAAAATTGTATTTCCTTATTGTTATGTAATCCTGAATTAAAACTATGACAGTTAATGTCCAGTTCAAAAACGTATAAAAGTCATTAATATTAAAACAGTTTAATTTGAGAAATGCTGCACCTAAGAACTAAATACCAAAATGCTATATTCCCTATTGGAATTGTGTTGATGGGTAAACACAGAAATGTTCAACCTTTAACTAGTTGAAGGCGGTTTTCAGCATAGTTTTTAAATCATGTAAATTTTATTTGTATACAATTTTAGGCGAAGTTATGACGATTTACTTCTATCGATAAAGTGCTAGTGGCACTCCCACACTAAGATTCCATACCATCGTACAAGAAATTACACTGTAATTTTATTTTTTAAATATTCATATTGTATTGCTATAATTGAAATTGCATAAAACCCCCAAAATACACGTCTCTTACATCCTACAGTTTTCTTTTTTAATTTGTTTTTGACGTGATAACGTTTTATAAATTGATGAATGCCAAAATGAAAACTAGTAACGTTCCGTGTAGCGTTCCGTTTCCGTTTCCGTCAAAAGTCAAAAGTCAAAAGTCAAAAGTCAAGTCAAAAGTCAAGTCAAAAGTCAAGTCAAAAGTCAAAAGTCAAAAGTCAAAAGTCAAAAGTCAAAAGTCAAAAGTCAGAAGTCAGAAGTCGAAGTCATAAATGATTATGTCGTTATCACGTAAATCTATCGTCCGTAAACCGACTTTACAGACAACCAATTTGTTTTTTTGACACATTTCTGCTGTCTAACGATTGCGGATTATGAGATAGGGCTGTGTTAGCTATCGTTGGATTACGGAACTCTAAAAATAAACTAAAATCGCCTTACTGTTATTAATATCGTGTAGTATACAAGTATATTGCATCATTAGAGAATAGGGGCGATGGTAAAATAAAAATAAAAGTTTCATCATCGATACTTATAATTTACGATTTTCAATTTTTTTTTTTTGTTATACTGTATAGATCTAGCGTTTGCCCACTATCTCACCTGATGGTCAGTGACGATGTGGTCGAAGATGTTATCACGCTTGACCTAGAATGCTCACTGGCTCTCAAGGATATACGTCGAGCACCCCTCTTATCCCATAATATTTAAGTATCATCATCATCTCAGCCATAGGACGTCCACTTCTGGACATAGGCCTCCCTCATTGATTTCCACAAGGACCGGTTGGAAGCGGCCCGCATCCAGCCCTTGGCTGCAATCTTAGTCAGGTCGTCTGGCCACCTGGTCGGTGGCCTTACAGTAAGTATGTAATAAGAGTAATCCTTTTTGCAGGTAAACAGCGGAGTTTTAGCTGGAATCCTAACCATAGAACCGGAGAAGATCCAAGCTGTGGATATGGACACATTGGACGCCCGAATCCGCTACACGATAGACAGTGGCGAACCGGACAGTTGGGCCACTTACTTTGCCATTGACCCTAACAACGGCGCCGTAAGGCAATTGCTGCCTGTCGATACCAACATTGCTAAGAAGTTCCAATTGGTCATCAAGGTAATACTACTATCTCTGTATAGAGGGCGCCACATAAGGATAATGCCCCTAAAAAAGGCAGCTGCGCAGTAGCTTTTTTGAGCTGCTAAAAGTTACCCTCTTTTACAATACTCTTCTCTGTCATCACACTCTTGGCAGAGTGGTCGTGGTCGTCATGACAGGGGTGGTGGCGAGCTTCACAATTCGTCGCCGTTCTTCTCGTACTGTTGCTTGCCTCGTGCATTCCTGGAGGTGGACTATTTAGTGCAGTTTTGATTTGGTCCGTCCAGCGCATTGGTGATTTACCTCGCGCCCTCTATTTTGTAAGCGCACTCTACAATCCTGCTAATATTATAAAGGCGAACGTTTGTATGTGTGTATGTTTGTTTTTTCTTCACGCTCAAACGGCTACACCGATTTTGATATATTTAATGAAGTTAAAAAAGTTAAGAGAAGGCCTTTATGCTTAAGGATATGAAAATAGTTTTGGCACACGATTAAGTCACGTGTGTGTAAACAACTTCATGTGCATGATGATTTGACGGTCACCGTGGCGCAGTGGTCAGTGTCAGTGACTTGACTTCTGTGTCTCCGGGACCCTGGGATCGAATCCCGGCAAGGGCAAACATTCGTGCGATGAGTATAATTGTTTGTCCCGGGTCTTGGTTGTTTGTGTGTTGTGATTGTGTATGTCCATGCCTCCGGCGACACAGGGAATCCTAGTGCGAAAGTCTGAGTGTGAGTTAAAAAAATTCAAACAATACGAGAAATATTTTATTGATTTATAAACTCGTTTAGTAATACTTGTATCAACTTCCAGGCAGAAGAAGTGACAGAAGCGAAGAGATTCACGAACGCGAAGCTTACTATCACAGTGCGGCCGGTTGACGCCAACCCGCCCGTCGTGAACGCCACGTCTGATGAAGGACAAGTGGAAGAAAACTCCCCTAAAAAGACGAACGTTCTAGATGCGCAAGGAAAGCCTATCAGATTGATGGTGTCAGATGCTGATTTGGTAAGTTTTTGATTATACAATACTTTGCTCTTTGTATTTTACATGGAATGAAGGTTGGGACGGAAAGAATTGAGCCAATGAAGAAGAATTGAACCAGAAATTAAGGATGTAGTGTAACAAGAAAGATATGAGCGAAGGATGTGATCGTGTGCAATGACTCATGGAACAGAGTGGAAGAAATAGCCGATGAGACTTGTCCAGGTAAAAAAATATTGGTTGTCTGTAAAGTCGGTTTACGGACGATTGATTTACGTGATAACGTCATAATCATTTATGACTTTGACATTGACTTTGACTTTGGCTTTGGCTTTGGCTTTGGCTTTGACTTTGACTTTGACTTTGACTGATTATTTTATGTAATACAAAAATCAGGTGGAACGTTACGCGGAACGTTACTATTTTTCATTTGTGTTGCTGGCGTTCATCAATTTATAAAACGTTATCACGTCAAAAGATTTATTAAAAGGTAGACCTACAAGTTTGAAAATAAATCTCCCAGGGTGTACTGGGCTGCGCTGCTATCCTTGAAAGCCAACATTTTAGGTCTTAAGTATTCCTTTAACCACATCGTTATATTTCAAAATGATATTTGTAGTGATAAACTACTGGGCATATAAATATGATGATATTAAATGTGTATTTTGTTAGAACTCACCAACGAGCAGAACTTTAAAAATATATAATAAAAAAAATTCGTTCTAACAAAATGGCCAAGTTAGTATATGACCCATATCGGCTGTAAAATTGTGATGCAATTTATGAAAGGCCCTTTTCATAAATTACATCACACTGTAAACTATAAGGCTTTCACGGCCGGCGTTGCATGTTGTATATATTGCTTCCGGGCTGTTTGGCCGTGGTCTATGTGAAACTTGTGTTTCAGACGTTTCGTCGATCACTGCGGTCGACATCTTCAGTGGTTCAGGTCCGGGCGGCGACAAGAGCGTAGAACTCCTTCGCGACGTCTTCTCTGTTACTGATGTGGAGTCTTTTTTTTTTCCTAACGGACTAATGCTGTTTGCCTCTGCCGGCATTTACAGCTTCACCGGAGGGGGGGCGAGCACAGATGGTGCTCAGCTCGGTATTTGTGCGGGCGCAGAAGGCGCACCGCCTAGTGAGGCTAGCGATGACGGCGCGTGCCACTAGGAGAGGACGAGGCGACTAGCTCAAGGGTACCACTGCGGTTCGGACCTCGGCTTGAGCTGTCGCCAGGACAGGGAGTTATCGGATCGAGATGTGGAGTCTTGAGTCGCTTGTGTATTTATAGGCGCTCTTGAACTCGGATTAGTAGAGAGATAGACTGAGATGGAACACAAGTCTCACTTAGACCACGCCCAAACAGCCCGGAAGCAATACATACAACTTACATCAAACTATTTTAAAAAGATATCTTCCCATTAAGAAAATAACATTATATAAGTAACCTTTTGCTATTTCCAGGGCTCAGGAGATCCGATACCGAAATACACGTTTGAGTTGACGACAAATTTCTTCGATATCGATGATGACGGTTTCCTTGTCGTTAGCGATGAGCGGCTAGATCGGGATCCGCCTAATTCTGGGAAATTTAGATTCCAAGTAAGTCTATTCTAAAGTATCTTCTTTTCAGCCATAGGAAGTTCACTGCTGGACATAAGCCTCCCCCATATAGGGGGGGATTTGCCAGTACACGCCACGCTTGGCAGGCGGGTTGGCGAGTACAGTATGGTTTCTCATCCTCAGAAAGCGCTGCTGCCCACCTTCTGGTACGTGATCTCTTAGCCGACTCTTACGGCACCCTCGGGAAGAGATGGGGGAGTACTATTCTAGGCCGGTACCACCACGGCAATCTAAAGTATAGTAATTAATTATTATTAACGTATAGTACGCGGCGTATGGTGAACGATACTGATATATTCCAATTAATTGAAGGAAAACATTTTTTATAGTGGGACTTGACCCCACGAATACAGAATACCGTCCTGTCGCTTTGCCGTCAAAGCTATTATAGCACCCCATAGCCTTCCGAATTTATTTCTTGCTTTTTTTACATCTGATAGGATGTTGTTTTTAGCGCCATCTACCTATAATTGTATGAACGTTCGCTTATTCAACTGAACTAAACTAAAATTTTGTAAAACTAAATCAGTTCTTATACGATTACGATAAAGTCTAAATTAGTATGACTTATCAATAACATCACTAAAATTAAATGTATTTATTAAATTTGTAGTTTTAGCGAAATTAAGTCGCCACCTATTTGGTGCTTACTAAAACTACCCGCGATTGGCCAGCAATGGAATAAAACTCGTCTAATATTAGTGAGAGCGTTGTATGGAGTTATACGAATTTGAATTTTAGCGTAAATAGACTACGAGCTATTTCAATTTGAAGAATTTTAGTGAATTTTAGCTAGTTCGTGTGATTAACAGAATTAGGGCCAATATCATACTAAGCAGTAGCCCAATTTTTTTTCCTTCAAATTATTTAGTCGTAAGTACCGCCTAGGATGTTAATGCAATATGGATACATAATATGTCCATCAAAGGATTGAGTATTCGTTTTAGAATTCCGTACCGGGTTAATTAATTACGGCAAACGGTAATAAATGGAACCCTATTATTAAGACTGCTGGTAGTCCTTGTTTTAATTATAATCGATTAGTTTAAACTAAACTAGTTTTTAACGTGATAACGTTTTATAAATTGATGAATACCAGCAACACTCATGAAAAATAGTAACGTTCCGCGTAACGTTCCACCTGAGTTTTGTATTACATAAAATAATCAAAGTCAAAGTCAAAGTCAAAGTCGAAGTCATAAATGATTATGATGTTATCACGTAAATCTATCGTCCGTAAACCGACTTTACAGACAACCAATTTTTTTTGCTATTTTGCACGATGATGGTACGAAAACGTGCGTGTGAGTCCCTGTTGCGCTTAACAGAGATATTTATTGATTGTTTCCAGGTGGTAGCCCGTGAAGCAACCGGGGGCGCTGCGTCTGCGCCATTTTCGTTGGCAGTACAGCTTCTAGATCAGAATGACAACGCACCCGTGATACCGAAAACCCAACCAATTATAGTTCCCGCTAGTTTGGAACCTACCCCCGTTCATAAGGTAAGAGACTCGATTCCAGTTATTTCATATATACAGGGTGGTTTTTTAAGAAGGGCGGTGATGGCCAAGTCCGAAACCACGAGAGTTAAAGAAAAGTCGTGAAAGGAGTCATGCCCTCGATTTATATGAAAACAATAACTGAATATTTATTTTTATCAAAAATCTTTTACTTTTGACGGAAAAGGATCCGAACGATTTGTGATAAAAAATAGACCTTGTTTTTGAACGAATGGATTCTGTTACTAGGATCACAATTTAAAAATGAAATAGCAAATTTTTACGATTTACTATTCACATGTCAATTACACCTAACTAATAATTTGCTCGAATCAGAAATGAGGAGATCCGTAGAAGAGCGCAAGTCACCGATATAGCCCAGCGGATTAGCAAGTTGAAGTGGCAATGGGCAGGGCACATAGCTCGAAGAACTGATGGCCGTTGGGGCCGAAAAGTTCTAGAATGGAGACCACAGACTGGCAAGCGCAACATAGGACGGCCACCGACCAGGTGGACAGACGATCTGACTAAGATCGCAGGCAAGGGCTGGATGCGGGCCGCGTCCAACCGGTCCTTGTGGAAATCAATGGGGGAGGCCTATGTCCTGCAGTGGACGTCCTATGGCTGAGATGATGATGATGATGATGAATCATTTGCTCAAAATGGTGTCTATTCACTCCAATGCATAAGTTTATGCGCCTCTCTAGAGACTTTACTGCATTTGATACCATGACAGGATTTATACTCGATAATATATCAAGCAATGAGCTTTGTAAGCTCTCAACTGTTTCGTAACGAACTTTGTAAAGTTCACGTAATCCCTAAGGAAGCGTTGTAAGATCGGGTGATCGACGTAGATCGTCGGATATATATACGGCACCTAAATTTTACCTAAAAAAAATATTGGGTGTTGTTATCGTTCCCTTTTCCAGATTACAAATCACGCTAAGTTTATTTTTTTATTTTTAACTGACTTCAAAAATAGAGGGATATTCTCAATAGATTGTATTTACTTATTACTGTATGTATTTCGTGTGTGTTTGTTACCCCAGAACTCCGTCATTTGTAAATTGATTACATTGTTTATCATTCGTTAGCATAAACGTTCGATTTAATTTCATGAAAATTTGAACTATAATTGTAATTTTGTTATTAAAACTGACGTGGTTTTGACACATTATAAATGTATAAAACACGGGAGTTACTCACGTAATAAGTCGAGAGGGTTCCGACTATAGTTTCAACCACATTCGGTGGTCTTTTTCAAGGAGAATACGGGGCGCTCGCGGACGCGGTACTAGGCGGTACTAGGCACAGTACTAGGCGAATCGCGACCGCGTCCGCGAGCGCCCCGTATTCTCCTTGAAAAAGACCACCGAATGTGGTTGAAACTATAGTCGGAACCCTCTGACTTATTACGTGAGTAACTCCCGTGTTTTATACATTTATAATATAATTGTAATGTAACAAACCGACTAGGACTCACGTGGTAAACACTGGAAAATTACTCTCCGCTCGCCGCCTGGCACGATCATAACTCCCAGATGAAGAACTGCAAATAAGTTCGAAACTGGTCGGAGAGTAATTTTCCAGTGTTTACCACGTGAGTCCTAGTCGGTTTGTTACATTACAATTATGGAAGAAACTCGCGATAGTTTTCAGACTCAAATTTGAATTAAGCCGATTCAGTATTTCTCGTAATTTTCACGAAATTATGGAAAATTTGACGTGGAAAAATGTTTACTTTTTATCAGTACCTCGATATAGTTTTTTTTCTTTTTAGATCGTTTTTCATTAAGCTACACATTCAGTTCAACTTGAAAGTTGAATTTAAGTCAGTTTAGTTTTTTAGTTTTTCAAGAAGTTGTTGAAAATGTTCTGCACACAATCCGTGAAAGTCAGTTTTATACTCTTTATACTACTTAATTATCATCAGTGTACATTTTACACGTTTCATTAACAATTTAGAAAACAATAGAGAATTGTATTTTATTGACATTCAGATAGATAGATAGAAAACTCTTTATTTGCACACTATTCCAAAACTACACACTTAAAGAAAACAAACAAACAAATATAAATACAGTGATACAAAGGGCGGCCTTATCGCTTAAAGCAATTTCTTCCAGGCAACTAAAATTTATTTGTCTTAGACAATTACACAATTTATTCATAAATAAAGATTTACACGTCACATCAGAAAAATATAAATAATAATTCAGCTTACTATATAGGTAAGACTATACATGTATTTGATTTGTCATGTAAGTATCTATTAATTAAATATCAAAATATAATTTATGTCAAACATTTTGTTTTTTTAAAAAAGTCATTGAATGCTTAAATGCTTGCTCAATAAGCCAATTTTTTGTTTTACTTTTAAATGCTCGTATTGAGCTGCTTATTCTCTGTTATTGTTAACACTGACGTCGTTTTAACACATTAGAATTACTCACGTAATAAGTCAGAGGGCTCCGACTATAGTTTGAACCACATTCTTATTCTCCTTGAAGAAGACCACCGAATGTTATCTTATTCTCATTATATTTTCCAGGTGGAAGCGATAGACATCGACGAGGGTGAGAACGCACGCGTTACGTACACCATTTATCACGTGTCTAACAATGGCGCCAACAAATTTAACATTGACCCTATCACTGGAGTTATATGTAAGCACTCTGTTCTGTCTCGCACCCTTTCCCTATAATTCTTCCATCATCATCTCAGCCATAGAACGTCCACTGCTGGACATATGCCTCCCCCATATAGGGGGGATCTGCCTTACTCGCCCGAAATACTCGCCACGCTTGGCAGGCGGGTTGGCGAGCACTGTATGATTTCCGATCCTCAGAAGGCGCTGCTGCCCCACTTCTAGTACGTGATCCCTTAGCCGACTCTTACGGCACCCGCGGGAAGAGATGGGGGAGTACTATTCTAGGCCGGTACCACCACGGCACCTAAGTAGCCAATAAGTAGTAAATATATAATTAAACCAATATCTGGTTTAAACCAGAAAAAACAGTTTAAACAATACCAAGTATTAGTATTTAGACGGTTTGCTTGTCGGAGTCAGTTCGTGTGTCGCCTTTCTTCTGCAATAAAAACCACATTAATTTTTAACTGACATTTATTTCTTACTTTATATGATGATGACGTAACAACAAATTTGCAATAATTATAAAAGGATGTTCTCGGTTGTCGACTCAGCACAGATCGCGTCACACTTCACAGATCTATTCATAGCCCGACAGCGTATAGTGTACCCATTTAAGCTTGTCAATTTACAACTGTAATATTTGATGCCAGTCTAGTATGCTTCAGCCTATTTAAACTCTATGTTGTATCTATATTTTAGCGAACAGATACCTCGATAAACCAACAGTTATGAACTATGAACCTATTTAGCTTAAATTACGGATAAATTTTAAAGACTCATTACTCCGTGAAATATTATAACAAATACTTATTTTGTCTAGTTTTTGACGTGATAACGTTTTATAAATTGATGAATACCAGCAACACTCATAAAAAAAAAAATTGGTTGTCTGTAAAGTCGGTTTACGGACGATAGATTTACGTGATAACGTCATAATCATTTATGACTTTGACTTTGACTTTGACTTTGACTGACTTTGACTTTGATTTTGATTATTTTATGTAATACAAAACTCAGGTGGAACGTTACGCGGAACGTTACTATTTTTCATAGTGTTGCTGGTATTCATCAATTTATAAAACGTTATCACGTCAAAATAGTAACGTTCCGCGTAACGTTCCACCTGAGTTTTGTATTACATAAAATAGTCAAAGTCAAAGTCAAAGTCAAAGTCGAAGTCAAAGTCAAAGTCAAAGTCATAAATGATTATGACGTTATCACGTAAATCTATCGTCCGTAAACCGACTTTACAGACAACCAATTTTTTTAGTGATGCTATTGGTGTCATTTTAAGTTTATTGCAATCATATAAGAACTTATCTCACTAATCTTATTTTCCAGAGTTTTAGTGTACTTTAGTGAAACAAGAATCACTACCAATAGCTTTGTTTTTAATTAAAGTTTATGTTCACATATTCATGTTTATGTATGCCAACTCACACACAAATGTGTCAAATGATATACATTTGCATTACGTTATCCCGACAGATCTATGTTTCAGGTATACATTTTAATTAATACTTTGTGCATGGAATGAATGACAACAGTTTTTTCTTTGTGGAATAATTATCAATTTCTCTGCGGAATGAAGCATGACTTGCATTTCTTAATTTCATAGCACTATTCCTTTTTTTCATTTCTATTCGTGATAGATTTGTTATTCCTTTGTACTTGTTTCACATTCATGTGTTCTAATATTAATAATTTTATATATCTGCATCATAAACGGTAAGGGCCACTAAGAAGTGTTTTTTTCTATATTCCAATATTGCACCTTAGGTAATAGGCACGAACTTACTCTTGATATATTTATTTTCTATTTTAAAAAGATAGATAATGTTATTTTTATATAAATACTTTCCTGGTTCTAGACTACTACGTGGGCCGTTCCAAAAATAGTAAAATGAAAAATAGTTTGAATACAAAAATCTTTTTAAAATATTCCTCGTCGACTCCTATGCACTTATGCGTTCGGGTGAACCAGCTTTCAAAACACTTGAAAAACGTATTTTGCGGGAGGTCGAAAAATAATAGCTGACCATCTCAGACGGCCTCGTCTGCAGTGTTGAATTTCCGCCCACAAAGCACCATTTATTCCGATAGGAAATAAAAAAATAGTAGGGGGGCTGTATGGACGATGGAGTAACATTTAGCCCCCTGAAGTTGTCATATAGTACGTGGTTCTATCAGCCGTGTGAGCGGGTTGCGCTTCTCGCGAGATGTCAATTGTTGCAAATAAAAGAGTGAAATAATTATTAAAAATATTTAAAAAAAGAACTACCCATAACAGAACTATGAACTATGTGGCCAATGATTTCCACCAAGGAGATTTGTATTGAAATTAGTCGTTAATTCAAAATAGGTTAAGAAGTAAAAACGTATATATTCTGTGGTTAACAAGTTTCGACACAACCCAGGTACATAATATATCAAGTATTACTCATACATAGCTATTTTCTTGCTACTAACAAAAAATTAAATACTTATCTTTTAGGCTCGTATTTAGATACCTACATAGCTATTAAAATTTCTGTGTACTATAAGTTACAGCTAACTTTCTAAGTACTAAGTATACCAAAATTGTAAATGCCATAAATTAAAAAAAACGCCATTTATGTGTTAATATTTTGTCTGCAGCCAGCACAGGTCGCCTGCAAGCTGGTGAACAGTACAGCATCACCATTCGAGCCTCCGACGCCAAAGGGCTCAGTTCCCAAGGTATCGTGGAACTGTCCGTGGCACCCGGACCTAACACCAGGCCGCCTCAGTTCTCAGCCAGGGACTACTTCGCGCCCGTATCTGAAGGGGCCGCTATCAACTCTACTGTTACCACTGTCACTGTAAGTTCATTTATATAGTTTACTAGCTGCGCCCCGCCGTTTTTCCCCGCGCGGTGATGATTGATGATGATGACGATGATGATGACGACGACGACGATGATGATGATGACGACGATGATGATGATGACGACGACGACGATAATGATGATGACGACGACGATGATGATGATGACGACGGCGGCGATGATGATGATGAAAAGTAGCCTATGTGTATCAAGGCTCTGAACTATCTCCATATGAAATGTCATCGAAATCGGTGTGGCCGTTTGAGCGTGAAGACGTTACAAACATACACACATACACACAAACTTTCGCCTTTATTATATTAGTAGGATAGGATATAATGTAGGTGCATTGGAATTGATGTTATCATCGGTCGACCAGGGTTATATTCCCTTTGAGTCGACATAGGTGTCAAGTCTACTACTTTCATGATCAGATTCAGTCCGGTGTGAAGACGAGTGGATGTGAAAGTCAACACAAGACGTCATAAATTCATAGCATGTCAAGTTCTGCTAAGATCTATACATGGGCTGGGGCTATGTCAGTTTTAATTGTAATTTTTAGACTTTCGCTATTCGAACAAATTGTTATCAGTCTTCTCGTGACCACGACCAATGCAACTTGGTCGAAACGTCGAGGTAAATAAATTACTAAAATACAACAGCACAATAAAATTGACGTGTACGCATTCCCTTACTTATCCCTTATCTATGCACTGAGATATTTTTGAATTACATGCTCTAGTTTGAAAATAGCATTCAAGAAAAATAAGTCGAACTCGAATTGTAAAACTTTTATGGGTAGGAGGTACTTACGATCCACAAATTTCAAAAAATATATTTATATATCTTTCCCGGGACTCCGCGAGAAAAACATGTATTATGGTAGATATACCACCTATACGCACAAAGCGTTATGCTTCCACTTTCTTAATGCGTACTGCCAAGGAATGGAACTCGTTGCCCGAGTCTGTGTTTCCCGATATGTACAATTCTGGAGTCTTGAAGTCGCGAGTAAATAGGTACCTTCTAGATTTGCGTGCTAAATCCTAGACAACGTCATCACCTAACATCAGGTGCGACAGTTGTCAAACGCAAACTTATAATATGTAAAAAAAAAAAAAAAACATTTGTTTTTCTCGCGATCAAGCCCCGTTTGATTTAATAACAATATGTCAGTTTTGTGGAAAATGTACAAGTCAGGTGCTCTTAGACTACCAAAAAATGTCCATATAGATGCATGTACATCCATCTGGACGACTAAAATTTAGCGGATTACCAAGTTTGACTAAATAGGCCTTTGTGAACACGTTGCCTATATTATATTGAATAAAAAAATTATGCCCCAGGCGTACGGTAATGCGCCATCGCTATCTTGTGTGTCTATGTTTCTTAAGCACCTTGTTGAATCCACTTTCACAATGCGTACTGCCAAGGAATGGGGACTAAAGGGGACTCTTTATTCCATCCGGGATTCCATTTTCGAATAAAGAACCGAGCCTGTGTTTTCCTTAACTAATGTTTTCCTATTCTAAATAAGTATCGACACACACAATTGCTATACAAAACAAAACATGACCCGTAGACAAACATAAATGCTTCATCACAGAAAAGTTTACCCCAGCCGGGATATGAAAGTTCGCGGTTCTAAAGTCAGTGTCACTGTTCACTGACCCACGACGACAATCATGACTATACCTACGTGACTAATACTACACCTGGAAGAGATCAGATAGTAGCAAGCCTATCGGTTTTCTATCGGGTGTATTTCGGAGAATGTGCACTGGAATTACACAATCTGATTCCACCATCCCCTTTCTATCATCGTTCGACCGTACGGCAATTCGCCATCGCTATATGGTAGATATACCACCTATACGCACGAAGCGTTTTGCTTTCACTTTCTTAATGCGTACTGCCAAGGAATGGAACTCGTTGCCCGAGTCTGTGTTTCCCGATATGTACAATCCTGGATTCTTCAAGTCGCGAGTGAATAGGTACCTTCTAGGTTTGTGTGCTAAATCCTAGACAACGTCATCACTTAACATCAGGTGAGACAGTTGTCAAACGCAAACTTATAATAATAAAAAAAAGATCTCTGTTCAGCGATAAAGTCACCGATTGTACAATTTAAGTTAATTCTTTAAAAATGTAAAATGTATCTACCTAATGTTGTGCAATAAAGTGTTCTTTATTATTCATCTATCTATCTATATGGAAGAAGATAATCGTAACATCGGATTTTTTGCAGGCCAAGGACCCTGAAAACGAGCCCGTGTCATATTCGATAGTGTCTGGCAATGACTTACGCCAGTTCGGTATTGGAGCTACCACAGGGATAATCACTGTCATCCGAAGTTTGGACAGAGAAGTGCTCACCAGATATCAATTGGCAAGTATTTTGAATTCGTGACTAGTTGTCTAAATCTGATTTTCACGCGTCTGTAATATAACCGCTCGATTTTGATTTAGTAAATAATTCCATGTAAGTGTTGTGGGGGTGTAAAAATAGTACGCGTTTCCAGACAAACATAATAATTACAAACTTGATTTTGTTTTCATGACAAATAATCTAAATGCTAAGGATTTTCTCACGTCTATAGCTAAGTGGCTGGATGATGATTTATCTCAAGTCAGCTATAGTCATAATATTCTTTATATTAATGTTTTGAATAGCCATTTCTGATATTTAAATTTCAACCTGATATTTACAAGCTTTTTGATTCATGCAGTTGTACAATTTCATTGCAATCCAAACAGGTCACGCCTTCGCGTTGAAAGGGATTCATTACATTATATTTCATACTAAAAGCCCCCGTGGAGAGTTTGCATGCAGAGACTTGGCGAGCGAAAGAGAGTGAAATTATTTTAGTAGATATTTATGTATATGTATTATGTATATATAGCTTTTTTAACTTATAGATGAAGTGCTTAAGCTCTAGACCTATAAATATCGTGTGGTATGCAAGTGGCGATTATACAATTATAAAACACTAGCAGTCCGATGCGGCTTCGCACGGGTACAAGAAACCGTAATTTTTTGAAAATATAATACAGCCTATGTCACCTAGGGATATAGAAAGAAAGAAAGAAAGAAAGAAAGAAAGAAAGAAAGAAAGAAAGAAAACACATTTATTCAAAAGATGACGCAACATTACAATAAACAACAATTACGATACATTTACATACGACACATTAGAAGACACACACACAATAGTACTGTAATGCTGCGAGATGTCAGGAATGAGTCTCGACTCAGCATTCGCTAGGATTACCCCTGAGCACTGATTTTCAGTCGAAACTCATTTCTGACATCACGAACATAAACATGACAAATATCTATTTATACATTTTGTTATACTCGTACTCAGTTTTGGCTATAAATTAAAACATAAAATGGCCCTAATTCTGTTCATCACAGGAACTAGCTAAAATTCACTAAAATTCTTCAAATTGAAATAGCTCGTATTCAATTAACGCTAAAATTGAAATCCGTATAACTCCATACAACGCTCTCTCCAATATTAGACGAGTTTTATTCCATTGCTGGCTAATTGCTGGTAGTTTTAGTAGGGACCAAATAAGTGGCGACTTAATTTCGCTTAAACTACCCGCAAATTTAACAAATATATTTAATTTTTAGTGATGTTATTGATAAGTCTCATATTCATTTAGACTTTATCGTAACCCTATAAGAATTGATTTAGTTTGCCAACATTTTAGTTTAGTTCAGTTAATTAAGCGAATCACTACCAATATATAATTTAAAAAGAACACTAGTAATTAAACATTGATGCAAGAATACTTACTTGATATAGAAGACAGCGTAGCTTCCCAACAGTGAAAGAATTTTGAATCGGTTCAGTAGTTTCGGAGCCTATTCTATAATAGGCTCCGAAACTACTGAACCGATTCACAATGAACAAATAAACAAGCAATCAAATCTTTCCCCTTTGTAATATAAGTATAGATAATGGTCTCCATTCTCTCTTGATGGTCAGTAACGAATTGACGATGCGGTCAAAAGTGTCATCATGCTGGACCTAGAATATCTGGAGTCTTCAAGTCGCGAGTGAATAGGTACCTTCTAGGTTTGCGTGCTAAATCCTAGACAACGTCATCACTTAACATCAGGTGAGACAGTTGTCAAACGCAAACTTATAATATGTAAAAAAAAAAAAATATTTATTGACTCTCAAGGACGGCGCTTAAACTGCGCTGTTACCGTTTCACCTAACTGTTAATGCGCGTTCATGTATCTTTAAAGAAGTTCAATATTTGACGAAATTTAAGTAATAAAAAATACTGAAAGTTTCTCATTCATTTTCAGATGGTCCGGGCGGAAGACCCGGGCAGATTGGCAAGCACAGCGACAGTGAACATCAAAGTGACAGATATCAACGATAACAACCCCAAATTCGAGGAAGATTCATATCTCTTCCATGTTAAAGAAGGTAAAGAGAATTACGATGAATAGGTAATAACATGAATGTGGATGGATATGGAGATAGATGAAGGCCGAAGAAGGTTCAATTTAATTAATTCAATTTATTATCGTAAAAAGTATACATATTCCACTTAAATATTGACGTGCACAATCTACACTAAGAAATGATTCTTGTGTCGAAGGTTCTGCATTACCTTCGAGTGGTTCATTAATGTAAGGTCCCAGAGGATGAATAAATTGTGTCCTTTAACTAATAAACGTGTGTGTGTGTGTGTGTTGTTGTGTGTATGTGAGAGAGACGTATTGCCTAATTGATTATCTTAAGAAGTTTTTCGGTTTCATCATAGCTGAGATTACTCAGCCAACTGCCCACAGATATTTTTGCCTCTCTGCTGTTTAAGTAGACTAGTCCAACGATAACTTTGTTACTGTTATTGTACAGATATGGTCCGAGGAAAGGAAAATTACGTTGAGCTAGTTTTGTGTTACATTTTAGTGTACCTACAATTCTGTCTTTTCTACGTTTATTTATTAGTGAGAGTATTTCTAATGAAGTCACTTGTTTATGTTGGGCCAATATTACATTTTGTAGTAGGTATGGATGGACTGTGTGAAGATTGATATGTTTATGAAAGGTATGACCATTGATATGACTAATGATAGAATGAGTGGACTAGCTACCGGGCCTGGATTCGCATGAATGCAGTTGAGAATTCAATTGAACTTTTAATAAAGCTGTACTATCCATATAAACCTCCCGTTAAAATAATTTTCTCGTTGGCGAAAACCGTTTGGAAATCCATTGCGTTGTTTAAAAGAACTTAGAGGATACACAGATTAGAAGAGGATGCCTTCTATTTACATTATGCAGTACTAGCTGCGACCCACTGTGCTACCTGCGATGAAATGGTATATGGCATTGACCATTTTTGTGTCCTTCCGTCAACCCACAATAACAGTCAATATTTTCGCAATAAATAGTAGCCTATGTGTTATTCCAGATTGTAAGCTATCTTTATTCGAAATTCCATGGCAATCCGTTTAGCTGTTTTAGCGTGATAGAGTAACAAACATCATCATCATCATTTCAGCCATAGGACGTCCACTGCTGGACATACGCCTCCCCCATTGATTTCCACAAGGACCGGTTGGATCCGTCCATCGTCCATCCATCCAAAGTTCCTCATTTACAATAAAGTAATACATATTATAAATGTGATATACGGGATTATATTTATTTATTTATATAATAAAAACATTAATAACTAATTACAATACTGCAGCTACTACAATAACATTTGAGCAATCCAATAGCTATTGGCAGCCTTTATATAACTCAAATGCTCTAACCCGCTACCGGCTGGCAGTCTACCCAGAATGCTAGCAGCATTGCCACTTTATTTATTTATTTATACTTTAGCTGTATCTTTATAAAGGACTCACAAAAGACTTAACGCAAGCAATTTCTACCGTTCTAAATTATACCGTAAATTTGTCAACAGGTGTAGCGAATGAGTTTGTGGGATTAGTCCATGCGACCGACCTGGACGAAGGCATTAACGCCATGATCAGCTATAATATCCCGAGCCACCTTCCGTTCATCATCGACAACAGCACGGGGATGATCAGCACCAATACTAAACTGGACTATGAACAGACTAAGGTTTGTGTGCAGGAACTATTGTGTATCTTGATTCTTTATTTTTTCTAGAACATACTTATAATTAATTATTGGATGCTAATATAGAGCAGATTAGCAAGTTGAAATGGCTGTGGGCAGGGCACATAGCTCGAAGAACTGTTGGCCGTTGGGGTGGAAAGGTTATCGATTGGAACGTTCCACTGCTTGTGTCCCAGCTGTGGAACGTATTGGGCCTATGGCGGCCTATATAGCTCCTTATTGGGCTTTAACATAGGGGCCGACCATTAATCACGTGACGATTTTTTTAGCATTTTTTAACCCCTCCTCTCCCTTGGTGATACGTGGTGGGGTTTGAAATTCCTCAGCCTCATGTTTCATAAAAAAACAACCGCAGCTGACAGCTTCACATCCCCTTTAAAGTAGGGTTGTAACTCAATTAAACATTTTACTAGCAGTCTCCTATTCAAGTTGTGAAGCAAGAAACGTTGCATAACCCCTAATGCTTACGATCACATAAAAAAAACATTGAAATCGCATTCATATTATACTAGCTGCGCCCCGCGTGGTGATGATTGATGATGATGGTGATGAAAAGTAGCCTATGTGTTATTCCGGGACCGGAAGTATCTCCATACCAAATTTCATCGAAATCCGTGGAACAAACATAAACACATACACACAAACTTTTCGCCTTTATAATTTTAGTATTTTAGTTATTATACTGTAATAATGAGCCTTGTTGCAGATTTGTGTGGTAATATTATCTTTTTCTTTTTAGGACTACGCATTCGTGGTTACTGCGACAGATGGCGCTATAGACAAACGTCTCGGCACGGCTTCCGTCACGGTCCAAGTGCAAGACATTCCCGACGAAGCTCCCATTTTCCACCAAGCTTTGTATTCCGTGCATGTACCGGAAAATGTGCCCAACTACCCTGTTGTCAAAGTTCAAGTGAGTATTATACAATACAATACAAATAACTTGGGTGTGCATTAGAATAGGGCCCGCACGAATTTTATGAATTTTGACTGGTTTTCGAAGACAGCTGCCTAAACAGTGTGATTTGTGCCAGTTTTTCAATCTTGAGGACCTCGCCATACAGAAAAAGAAGTACTCTATCCTCAGGCTGGGGATATATGGCGTTAGCCACGTGGAAACCTCAAGCTTGGAGCCTTACACAAAAAAGTACTCTATCCTCAGACTGAGGATATATGGCGTTGGCCACGTGGAAACCTCAAGCTTGGAGCCTTACACAAAAAAGTTTTTTTTTTATTTTTTTTATTGGGAATAGGCAAGCGCTTGACCACAAAAAGTACTCTATCCTCAGGCTGGAGATATATGGCGTTAGCCACGTGGAAACCTCAAGCTTGGAGCCTTACACAAAAATAGGATATAATAGGAAAATAGGATAGGATAGAGTACTTCCTCTATCCTCAGGCTGGGGATATATGGCGTTAGCCACGTGGAAACCTCAAGCTTGGAGCCTTACACAAAAAGAAGTACTCTATCCTCAGGCTGGGGATATATGGCGTTAGCCACGTGTGAACCTCAAGCTTGGAGCCTTACACAAAAAGAAGTACTCTATCCTCAGGCTGGGGATATATGGCGTTAGCCACGTGGAAACTTAAAGCTTGGAGCCTTACACAAAAATAAGTACTCTATCCTCAGATGGGGATATATGGCGTTAGCCACATAGAAACGTCAAGCTTGAGGTTTAATTGAACCGGTGCTATTAATGCTTGTAAATTACATTAAAGCCAAATAAGTTGATATGACCTTAATTTGTTTTTTTTTCTTTTTAGGCGGAAGACCCAGATACTACTCCTGAGATAACTTACACAATCCTAATGGGCGATATGGATCTGTTCTCTATAGACCGCAAGACAGGCCTTATTAGAACATTGCAGGCGTTGGATAGAGAGATGATGGCAAGGCATGAAATTATCGTGGGCACTGAAGAAAATAATGATGAAGGACCTGGGGCTACAACCACGGTAGAGGTGCTTGTTGATGTAAGTATATAGTTTATCTTTTTTTTATACTATATAAATCTAGCGTTTGACCACTATCTCACTTGATGTTCAGTGACGATGTGGTCGAAGATGTTATCACGCTAGATCTAGAATGCTCACTGGCTCTCAAGGACCGCTGCCTGAACACACTATGTGTTTGGTGACAGTTTTTCAAACTTAAGGGTGGGTAGTAGTAGTAATTTTTAGACTTTCGCGATTCGAACACATTGTTATTAACTCAAACGGGGCTTAATCGCGAGAAAAACATTTAGTAATTTATTTACCTCGACGTTTCGACCAAGTTGCATTGGGTGGTAGCTAGCCAGACGGGTATTCGAAAGTACCCTTCCACTATGCTGGAAATTTGATAACGGCGTACCTTCACCCGAAGCTCAAGCTGTTGTAGGGGATCGAACCAGTGTCGGTCAGTCAGTTGTCAGTCAGTTTGACAGGCGACGCTCCCCTCGCTGAGCTGTCATCGTTTCAAATTTTCATTCTACTTTTAAAAATTCACTAACATTTATTGGGAATTTCAGGATAAAAACGATAATGCGCCTATTTTCACGTCGGCTATCCGCCCCGTCACTATCGAAGACTCGTCTTCTATAGGGAGCCTCGTCCAAACCGTGATCGCTTCAGACATGGACTCCACGGCCCCCAACAACAGGGTGCGGTACAAACTCGTGGGCAGAGGAAAGGCGTCCATCTACTTCCACGTCGAACCGGATACAGGCGTTTTGAGGGTCAGGGATGACTTAAGAAAAGAGACTGATAGTGAATACACCGTAAGTACCACTTTCTTAATGCGTACTGCCAAGGAATGGAACTCGTTGCCCGAGTCTGTGTTTCCCATTATGTACAATCCTAGAGTCTTCAAGTCGCGAGTGAATAGGTACCTTCTAGGTTTGCGTGCTAAATCCTAGACAACGTCATCACTTAACATCAGGTGAGACAGTTGTCAAACGCAAACTTATAATATGTAAAAAAAAAGTAACTATTTTCCTATCAATTCTAACACAATATAATTTTTTTTTTTATTACCCTTAAACCCCCGCACTAGGATTCCCTGTGTCGCGGGAGGCATGGGCACACAGACACAGCACACAAACACCCAAGACCCGGGACCAACACCTGCAGCTCAGGGTCCCGAGAACACAGAAGTCATGTCACTGACCACTGAGCCACGGCGACCGTCAATAACTGAACGTCAATATAAAATGATGATAATATATATTGATATACGGCATACCTTCCAGTTTGATTTCGTTCCACTATGAAAGTGTTTTATCACTGTTCTGCTGTGTGATGATGTGGCTGACGATAGGTATTTTCTATTAAGAAAATCCTTATATTTATATATCTTATATAAATACCTCGTGTGTGTTACCGAAATTCTCCGAATCGGCTTGAATATTTTTAAAGAAATATTTGTGTGTAAATTTGGTAGTTTTGAGAATAATAATAATAATAATATGGGACAACATTCACACTAGGTCTTCAGGACCCAAACTAGGCAGAGCCTGTACTATGGTAACCTGATGACTGATATATATACTTAAAAACATACTTATTTATACATATACATAGCCAGACACAGGTCAAACAGACATGTTCATACACACAAATGTTTGACCTGTCCGGGAATCAAACCCGGGACCAGCGGCTCAGAAGGCAGAGTGCTACCAACAGCGCCAACCGGCCAGTCATAGAGAGTCATAGATTATTTTTCACTTTCTTTCCACCACACCCCCTCAACAAATAGCAAAACAACGTTTGCTGCGTAAACTAGTACTATTTAATATAAATGGATAAAAACAGTTTCAGGCCACGAAAAGTTTGTGCGTAAAGTAGTGCTAATATTAGTTGGATAAGCTTAGATTAAAAGGAAAAAATGCTAAGTTATTGAGATGAGATTTGAGTCTTTGTCAGGATCAGATGGATGGAAGAAATAGTTGGGTACTCACAGTCTATCACCAGGATATTCACCACACACTTCACTTTGTCCTTGTTTTTGAGTTTATATAATAATTTTATTCCGTAATCACTGCCCGCGGGACTTGATACGTTTTGTTGAAGGTGACGGACACAGTTCACGATTCGACAGCTAGATGCGCACTGATTGTTCTTTTTTTGTGTTGGCAGGGGTAGTGCCGCGTAGATTTGAATTAGGATATGAAGTTGGAAATGGGAAGGAGAAGGGAAGACTTAAAGCCTGTTCATTAGTCATAAATGAATATTAGCTACACGCAAGTTTTCTGGGATGAGACAGAAAACGAGAATAATTAGAAAGATTTAATACAAAAGTTAAAGAACATAACCGTCAAACACTTACGTTTCTTCTTTTTGACAGTCCCGTGTGGATATTTTATTGGCATTTGAATTGCTAATGTTAGATTGTAATTATTATATGTGTACCATCTTCTTCTCCTTATCCCACACTAGGTGGGGTCGCCACATGTTTTCCTCTTCCATTCTCTTCCATCATTAGCTGTCTCAGTGCTCACACCTTTCATAAACATATCATTCTTCACACAGTCCATCCATACCTTCTTCGGCCTTCCTCTACCTCTATATCCAACCAACAATAACCAACAATAATGTTCCTTATATGAGTACAATAATCTCCATGAAATCCTTTTGTTCTCAATTATTGTATTGTTTTCTTTTGTTTTTTTCTGGGTTTTTGTGTATTTATTTATGTGGCAACATTGTAGTTGTAGAACATTTTTTTTTTAAATTGATAAGAACTTATATTGTATCTGTGTCATTATAATATGTTACTATTATCACAATGAACCGTTGGCTTGCAGAAAAGCATTTGATACTCGGGAAACAGATTTTCTTGTCCGAGTGTCAAGACACCGTATAGTATGTGGATATATCTGCATTTAATAATAGGTATTTTAGAATCTTATTTATGCTATTATTATGATTAATTAAAATCAGTCTTAAAGGCTCTTATTCTATCTGCGCTGAAATTCAAATTCGTGTAACTCCTTACAACACTATCTCTAATATTGGCGACGACTGGTTTCCATTTTTTAATAAAAAAGATCTAATTTTAGTATTTTTATTATTAAGGGTCATACAAATTTGGATTTTGCACACAGTAAATTATTTTCTACAATTTTTAGATATTGTAGAAAATATTTTAGATATTGTACCTATCTCTTAGATAATAAGAATTGTGTAATGGAACTGTAATGCAACAACTGTAAATAAATAGGCACCTAATAACGTGAGTGTGTTCTCAGGTGGACGTGCAGGCGTACGACCAAGGCGATCCAGTGATGTCATCGGTGACCAGTCTGACTATCTACGTCAGTCATTCTGCTACTGTTCCGCCGGATGTGAGTATTATTTTTGAGCTATTGCGGGCCTTGAGCGTAGAGACCGAATCCAGAAATTCCGTAACGAAAATAACCTAACACCCCCCACTCCGACTGGCACAGCGGTGATACTTTTTAGTTTTGCCATCTATCGATGAATAGCAGAACCTTTAATGACTTTTTTAAATATCACGCTTGTCTGTTTAGTTCAGCAACTCACCTCTAGGTGGCATTGGTTGTATCGGCGTTACTGCATAAGTTATAATAATAATAATATGGGACAACATTCACACAAGGTCTTCAGGTCCCTAACTAGGCAGGGCCTGTGCTATGGTAACCTGATGACTGATATATATATACTTATATACATACTTATATATATATACTTATATATATATATATATAAGTATTATTATATATTATTATATTATTGATATATCAATTGCATAAGTTGATAAAAAATGCTATGCAATAGCTTTACCGTGGCAGTCCCCGAGTGCCACACGTCTTTTAAAACCATTTGTGGCTTTTCGACGGTCGTCGTGGCGCAGTGGTCAGTGACATGACCTCTGTATATCCGGGGACGCTGGGTTCGAATCCCGACCGGGGCAAACATTTGTGCGATGAGTGTGGATGTTTGTCCCGGGTCTTGGATGTTTGTGTGTCCATGCCTCCCGCGACAAAGGGAATCCTAGTGCGGGGGTCTAAGTGTAATAACTAAATAAAATAATCTTGTGATGACTTACGGAACTGAAACGTGGTCTCTAACTATGGGCCTTCTGAGCAGGTTTAGACTCGCACAACGAGCAGGTTTATCAACTCAATCGAATAGGAAATGAGGAGATCCGTAGAAGAACGAAAGTCACCGATATAGCCCAGCAGATTAGTAAGTTGAAGTGTCAGTGGGCAGGACACATAGCTCGAAGAAATGATGGCCGTTGAGGTCGAAAGGTTCTCGAATGGAGACCACGGAATGACAAGCGCAGCATAGGACTGCCACTGACCAGGTGGACAGACGACCTGTTTAAGATCGCAGGCAAAGAATGCCGGCCGCTTTCAACCGATCCTTGTGGAAATAATTAGGGTTGGCATTGTTGGACATAGGTCCAGCTGTGGACGTCGTATGGCTGAGATGATAATGATGATGATGAATCTAATTGTCAAACAACGATGCTATCAATGCGTATTATATAGTTCCTTAAAACAAGGTTATTTCTTTACAGGTTGGCCTCGGCTTTGCTGATACTGTTTACACTGAGCACATTGCCGAGAACTCCCCCAACGGCACTCTCGTAAGAATCCTGCCTCTCTTGAACAAGAGGGAGCACTCACCTGATACGCCTCTCAAGTGTCGACTTACTGAGTCTTCCCATCACGGTGAGTCGGTTCAGCCAGCGTTGTGATCAATGTAAATATTTGTTTCATTGTTATTGATTGCATCGAAACTGTAATTTTTGGAAGAGCATTAATAGTCCAAACCTAGATCCAAAACAAACTACATACTTGCTAGGAAATGGGTTAAGACAATAAAGTTTGTAATAAATATTCAAATTAGGGATTTTCAAGTTTGATTTGTATATTTATAACATAGTAGCTGCGCACGCGTATAGTGATGATAATGAAAGTACACTATGTGTTATTCCGGGCCCTGAAGTATCTACATACGTACTAAATTTCATCCAAATCCGGATGGATTGATCTGACACTCTCAAACGACTGGACAGTTGTTTATCTGACACGCTCAAACTGACTGGACAGTCGTTTGAGCGTGTCAGACTAACAAACATCCATACAAACTTTCGCGTTTATAATATTAGTAGGATATGTTTCACTTAATATTTGTCCATCTCAAAGGTTAAGTTCCTATTTTTTTTCTCCTAGGTATATTCTTCGTAAAACTGACCGAAGAGAGAGATTGCGCTATATACCTAAACACAAGCTCCTTAGACTACGAGAGCCTATCGGAATATTCCCTGGAAGTCCAACTGGAGTCCATCCAGGGCTTGATCAATCCTGACAACAGTAAAGCGATGATCAAGGTGCATGTGACAGATGCTAACGATAACGCACCGGTGTTTGTATTCAGCGAACAGTCTTGGATTGGCAGCGCTAAGGGGAAGTACTTCGCGATTGTTACCAAGGATATGCTGTTAGGAACTAATGTGCTGCAAGTCAAGGTAAGCATATTCATTTTTTTAAATATATACTGTATAGATCCAGCGTTTCACTACTTGATGGTCATTGACGGTGTGGTTGAAGATGTTATCTAGACCTAGAATGCTTACTGGCTCTCGAGGACTGCCGCCTGAACACACTCTGTGTTTGGTGACAGCTTTTCAAATTTGAGGGTGGTAGCTAGCCAGGCGGGTATTCAAAAGAACCCTACCACCATGCTGGTGCCACCATAACGGTGTTACCTTCACCGGAAGCTCAAGCTGTTGTTGGGGATCGAATCAGTGTCCGTCAGTTTGACAGGCGACGCGCCCCCCACTAAGCTATCATCGGGGAGAATTAATGTAATTTATTTGATTATCTATTTATTAATCTATTTAATAGAGTGTTGCTTACCAGGACAATCTCTAAGCAGCATACAGTTTCCTTTATCGGTGTTTGTTTGGTGACAGTTTTTCAAACTTGAGGGTGGTAGCTGCCAAGCGGGTATACTCGAAATTTAAGTACCCTATCATGCTGAGAATTTGATAACGGTGTTACTTTCACCGAAAGCTCAAGCCGTTGTTGAGGATTGAACCAGTGTCCGTCAGTTTGACAGCCGACACTCACCCAACTATCATCGTTTCAATTAAAAGTATATGCTATGTATAGTCTTGGAGATAATAACTCAGTTTTCGGACCAAAAATTCCTAATTCTAGACGAATGGGAAGGTAGGTATAAGTCAAGCAGTAGACGTCCTATGGCTGAGATGATGATGGTGATGATGATGATGAATGTTTAATGTTAATTCGTCCATTTTCTAACGACAATCGATTTGTAAATACAGTCGTAATTTCCATGCATACTCAACTTTTTTGGACAGATATTCGTAACGTTTTTTAAATTATACCTCATCATTGACAACTTAAGGTTGATTCTCTTCATATATTTCGTAATGGCTCAATACAGAACGTTTTAATTTTATCTCTCTGTGTCATTGTAAACCTGACAAATAACTTACTTTTCTTGTTCCTGATGTGAGTTATGTTGTTTAGATATGTGATCTAATCATTGCCTTCATCTTTTATTTGTCATGCACCTGATTTTAAACATTGTTTGTTAATTTAATTTCTATTATTAAGGAAAATAAAACTATAAATGGTCATTCATTTCATAAGTTACATCAGTAAAATGTAAATCCGTTATTGGCCTTAGGTGTAACCTACTTGTACAATAATTTGTTTATAAAGAGCTGTGGATTTTGTAAATAAATAAATAAAAAATAAATAAATTAAGAATAATAAAATTATTTTAAGCTGACATTAAAATGATAAGAACTAACCGATATATTGTTAAAACTGCCCGACTGCTACGCCGCGAACAGATTGTATTGAAAAAAAATTGGTTGTCTGTAAAGTCGGCTTACGGACGATGGAGATTTACGTGATAACGTCATAATCATTTATGACTTTGACTTCGACTACGACTTCGACTTCGACTTTGACTTTGACTGATTATTTTATGTAATACAGTCATGTCAATTGTCAGTCAAAAAAATTGGTTGTCTGTAAAGTCGGTTTACGGACGATAGATTTAAGTGATAACGTCATAATCATTTATGACTTTGACTGACTTTGACTTTGACTGACTTTGACTTTGACTGACTTTGACTTTGACTGACTTTGACTTTGACTTTGATTATTTTATGTAATACAAAACTCAGGTGGAACGTTACGCGGAACGTTACTATTTTTCATGAGTGTTGCTGGTATTCATCAATTTATAAAACGTTATCACGTCAAAAACCATTGTCTTTCATATACTTGCCACAGACACAACTGCAAGTCGTCTTATATTAAATATTTTAAAATTTAGTTTTAAAATTATATTTGAGAACAAAGGTGTATTTTCCTTACCAGGCGAGAGATAAAGACAGCGGCGATTTCGGCAAATTGGAATATCAGAAGAACTCTTGGACGAAAGAGGCCGACGAATACTTCACACTAGACGCCGACACAGGGGTGATAAGCAACATAAAAACTTTTGAAAACGTTCCCAAAGAAGCCCTACCGTTCCAGTTCAGTGTCACAGCGAAGGACAACCCTAATTCTACGCAAGATTATAACATCGCTAGGGCTTCGGTTGTGGTGAGTGATTTCATTTTGCTTTTCATTCCGTATAATGTATAGCGTGGGTCGTCAACTGATTACAACAATGATGGTAAAATATACAACCCTTACTTGCATAGTTGGAATTTCCTGCAAAAGGCATAAATTGTTTTATTGTCTGTGTTTTTTTTTTATACTACGTCGTTAGATCTAGCGTTTGACCACTATCTCACTTGATGTTCAGTGACGATGTAGTCGAAGATGTTATCACGCTAGACCTAGAATGCTTAAATGCTAGGATTCAAATGTCTCGCCCAATCTCTAATTGTTGCAAAAGCTTGATACGACTCGAACACGTGCAGTTGATGGGCAGTGGAATACCTGGATCCTTTTCATTTTATTGCCTTTGTTTGAGGAGTACAACAGTACCAGGTTTTTTTAAAAACTATCATAAACGCTGAACAATATTAAAATATATTTAGTTATTGCCTGCCAAGTTTCATTCACACTTTCACCACTTTCTACAAGCCATATCGCCAATAATGAGTAACATATAACTTAATTTAGGGTATGTATGCATTATTGTGCCAAAATTGTAAAATAAAATGAAACAGACATACTGATTTTACAATTTATTCGAATAATTTTCCAATATATATTATACTTGGAGACCTTTACCTGCACAAGGGTTCGTGCAGAATGGACAGCTCAATTACTAAATTATTTTAATTATCTTAATTTAACTTTCTATAAAATCATGTGATTACTAACAAAACCCTTGTAACTGTAAAATTCTGCTCGAAATACACGGCTTTTTTATTTTATTATTAATATTATACTAACTAAGATACAACAAGAGTGCCTTGGACAGCTTGGTTTAAGTTGACTGATGAGGTGGACAAAAAAATTTAGTAGTCATTTAGTATGCAGGCTTCCAACTAGTTGTTCGGATCAATGAAGGCTTCCAACCAGTTGTTCGGATCAATGCAGGCTTCCAACCAGTTGTTCGGATCAATGCAGGCTTCCAACCAGTCGTTGTTCGAATCAATGGAGTCTCTATCAAGCAGAAGACTCTACGCTTGAAATGATGACCACTTGTAAATAAAAAAAAATCCAAATGGAACCTCAACGAGTCGTTCTCAGGTAGATTAAAATATGTGTCATCTATTAATGATTTATTTATGTCATCTACCAGTGTCTTGGTCATTACTCAGCTTAAACAAGTGCGGTGCTTACTGGCCTGCTGTGGTCATTACCGGTTTTGAAACTAAACGATTTATTAATTGTCTTTGATAAGTCACAACCGAAAAATGCAGGCCAGTGCTACCTTTCGTACCATTATGTTCGTGATATACCGTTAGTAGTGCTCGAAAATCTTAACATATTTGTTCCTCGTCCATAGATAAATCTCCTTCAAAAAGACAATCGACTCGTGCTAGAAATATCAGATCTTAACCCAGACGCGATGAGGCGTAGATCCAGAAGTCTCCTCACGGCCATAGAAGAGAAGAGTGGCCTTATCGCCGGCATAGAGAAATTGACAGCAAGACATTACCTGGGAGAAAATGGTACTTTAGAGAGCGATACGAGAGGAACTGATGTATGGCTGTACCTTTTGGATCCGAGCTCGGGACAAATTCTGACAAGGGAATCTAAGCCGGTGATAAAGTGAGTATAATTTAAGCTTGTTGCTTCATTTTATTAATTTTTTCTTTTCTCAGTCATGTGCGTCCACTGCTGGACATATGCCTCCCCCATATATGGGGGGATTTGCTTATTGTATTACGATTTACGTTTCATTACATAGCATCAATATTGTAACTAGTAAGGTGATAAATGATTAACTTTGAAAGTTTAGCTACATATTAATGCCAGTCGAAACAACGCGTCATTTTGCCACACTTTTATGATAATTTTATCAAATAATTAAATAATCTATGACCGTCGCCGTGGCGCAGTGGTCATTGTCAGTGACATGACTTCTGTGTCTGAAGTTGGGTTCGAATCCCGGTCGGGGCAAATATTTGTGCGATGAGTGTGGATGTTTGTCTCGGGTCTTGGATGTTTGTGTGCTTTTGTTGTGCGTGTCCATGCCTCCCGCGACACAGAGAATCCTGGTTCGGGGGTCTGAGTGTGTATAAAAAAAAAATCACGTTCTTATTTGAAATCAATTCCAGGAAGCGGCCCGCATCCAGCTCTTACCTACGATCTGAGTCAGGTCGTCTGTCCACTGATGATGACTGATGATGATGATGGGTGATGACTTTTCAGGGCAATAAGCAACGGGGTACACAAAGCAGTGGCCGCGCGTCTCCAGTCTCCGGTGAGCGAGGTCCGAGCGCCGCTGGTCCCGGCGGAGGCGCCGCGGCGGCCGCACATAGCCGCTGCACCGCTCACCAACGCGCTGCCGGCAGCTTTGATAGCGTTGGCTGCCGTTGTTTTGATCGTCGCTGTGGCGGCAGTTATTTATATCTGCGCTTCTTGGAATAGGTAACATTCATTCATTCATCGTAGCCATAGGACGTCCACTGCTGGACATATGCCTCCTCATACCGGAAGATTTGCCAATACTCGCCACGCTTGGCAGGCGGGTTGGCGAGCGCAGTATGATTTCCGATCCTCAGAAGGCGCTGCTGCCCACCTTCTGGTACGTGATCCCTTAGCCGACTCTTACGGCACCCACGGGAAGAGATGGGGGAGTACTATTCTAGGCCGGTACCACCACGACACGGTAACAGGTAGGTAACATAAGTACAGCTTATTTTTTCCAGAGTGTACCGGTGCAAGAGTGTAATTGTTGGTGCGAATTGATATTTATATTCTGAAAATATATGCTTACATCTTGATTTTAAACACCAGCTTTAGATGAAAAGTTACGGATTAGGAAAAAATATTTTTTCTATTGATTTTTTTAACCATTCACAAAAGTTTGACACGCAATAAAAGCCTACCACTAGTTCACCAGATTGTTTTTGGGAAGCTATGTGAAAAATAAGCTACAATTTCAAATTTTTTTTTGACGTGATAATGTTTTATAAATTGATGAATACCAGCAACACTCATGAAAAATAGTAACGTTCCGCGTAACGTTCCACCTGAGTTTTGTATTACATAAAATAATCAAAGTCAAAGTCAAAGTCAGTCAAAGTCAAAGTCATAAATGATTATGACGTTATCACGTAAATCTATCGTCCGTAAACCGACTTTACAGACAACCAATTTTTTCAATTCAAATTCAAATCATTTATTTGCTAAGAACAGGAGTTTAATGCAGATGTTGTTACAATGTATAATTATTGTACCGCTATACTTAATCCTTATTGGATATGCAAATTAAAAAGGAAAGAAAAAGAAAAGAATTAGTACATTAGTCAATAGGTAATTATACAATACATTTCATGTCAATCCAATTCTATACAATGGTAATAATAATAATAAGACATTGAAACTTTTCTCAGCATGAGATTTTGTCTTCTAGATATAAGAAGCATAAAGAGCAAGCTATCCAACAATATGGTACACTCAGCATGAGCATGCCTCCTCCGCGCCCCGCTTCGGGGTACGAATCCAGTGAAGATGAACCGGCGCCGAGATATGAAACTCAGGTAAACATGTTCTCATCATCATGCCACCCATTTTTATTTATTTATTTATTATTAAGAAGACTATCGACACATAGCTTAACTTAGGTATACAGTATTGAATATGAAAAGAGTCATTAATAAGTCTCCACAGATAGAGATTATCTGTTTAACAAAAATCACACAAAATCTTTTAACATCCTCAATCCAAAATTTACACTAAACTTAGAAAAATTTAAATTTTTGCACACAATAACACATTTTTATTTTAATCATTTCCCATTTTCACCTGCGTTGAACCAAAGAAGGTTTGGCTTTGATCGATGAAAGGCTGGATGTGAAAATATCGATATCTAAGTTGGTACCGATATCTCGGTATATATATGTATTTTGGCGGTAGTTTGTGGTAAAAGAAGGGAGATAAAGTAGAGGGCTACTACGGAAAGATCGGCTGGGTGTATATATGCCAAATTGGCTTAATATTGCAGGACAATCAATGGTAGATGTGATGATTTTACGATTTACCCATAATATTATTACGTCCACACCTGGACATATGTCTCCCCCAATCTTGGTCAGGACGTCCTGTACTGCGCTCTCCCACTCAAGAACCTGTCGTCCCCATCGGCCTCGAACATAGCTGTCTCATCTCAAACTCTTATGTAAAAGTTTTTTTCTCTATATGTACGGCAAAATCTCATCAAAAATCGATTTGAATGTTTTTTTTAGTTTTGTGCTATTCAATACTGGTCAGTAAAATATAACTTTGGAAAAACCTGGGATAACGTGATTTTTTATTTTCCAGTGGCTACAATCGTGTCGTGGTTTCATTTTTATACTGTATAGTTCTAGCGTTTGACCACAATCCCATTTGATGGTCAGTGACGATGTGATCGAAGATGTTATCACGCTAGATCTAGAATGCTTACTGGCTATGGTATTACCATATCAATTCAAATGCTTCCCCTAATACACGACACAATACTTCACACGAAACAGAAAAATTCAGCCTATTTGGAAATAAAGAAAACTGTTGCCCGTCCCTCTGGGCAAATAAATTATTCTTATTCTTAATTATTTCCTATTTCTATGCGCCTAATCCGGAATATAGATCCGGAAGACGATCTTCGATCTTTTTGTCTGTATCACTTATAAATCCACGGACTCTGCGTAGAGTGCGGAATTATATCCTCTGGAACGCACACAAGACTGGTACATAAGCAAATTAAAATTACGTGAAGTAAACCAGTATGATATACATTTAAATCAGCTGTTATTTGGCTGGTTATAGTAAGACCAGACCTACTCCTTAAAGATGTAATGCAGACTTCATCAAAATAGAATATAGTAGTTTATGAAACTGTATCATAATAAGGGTTCTTAAAACACAAGTGTATGTTAAAAAAAACAAGCCGTAGATGAGTTTTTTTTATGGCATTAACGAGTGTTTTAAGATCAAATTATGTGCAGTTTCATACAGTACTTTATCTAACCTCATAAAATAGATAATGAAATTTACGTTAAATCACAGCATATGTTAGTATTTATTTGTAAACGTTTAGCGCCAAAATCCATTTGCAGGTTGCGCATGCGTGTTGCGCCGCGTCCACAGACTATATTATGTAGAAAAACTGCATTGACACCTCCTTGGTCTAACTGAAGTTGTATCATATTGGAAAAAAGTTAACATTTCGATACAGTTGTCATACAAGAGCTTTTTAAATTTATTTCGATGTATTGTCTATTAAGACTGTCATTCAAGTTCTGTTTTTGATTTTTTAATCTTTATATTTCGGTATGAGATTACATAAAATATTTATTAAGAGTTTTTATTGTGTATCGCATTAACAACATGCTAGGTAGAACTTATGTTCAAATATTTGAAGGAAAAAGGTATGGGCTACTATAGCTTAGTTGGACAAAGCGACAGGACGGTATTCTGTAGTCGTGGGTTCAAGTCCCACTAGCAGCCGAATTTTTTCCTTCAAATATTGGAACATAAAATATTTATTGCATTTGTTCTTGTACAATTTGTTTTCGCATCTGAATTTTCGTTTTGTTTTATCAATTGTTGTGCTTTTACAGGTTCTTAATATGGCTGTGGACGACGCAGATCTGCAGCTTGACTTCAGCTCGAACAATCACGCTTTCAACATCCACAGTGTTGAATATTTATCTAAAAATGGTTAGTTATTTTTATATCTTTTATATTTATTTTTTTTGGCTGGCCGGTTGGCGCAGTTGGTAGCACTCTGCCTTCTGAGCCGCTGGTCCCGGGTTCGATTCCCGGACAGGTCAAACATTTGTGTGCATGAACATGTCTGTTTGACCTGTCTGGGTGTGTATATGTATTTAAGTATATATATCAGTCATCAGGTTACCACAGCACAGGCTCTGCCTAGTTTGGGACCTGAAGACCTTGTATGAATGTTAATAATTAAATAAAATAAAAAAAAATATTATAGTACTTTTATAATATTCCTTACGTTATATTATTCAGACGGTTTGCCTGCAATTATTTAAGATTAGTTAACATATTTAACATCCTTGAAATAGGCATCCCTTACAGCTTACAGCACTTTTCAATATCATTAAAAATAGTTTAACCATAAACTTTTTTTTAAACACAGTGACAGATTTTCACACTTTATACCTGACCATGCGGGTACCAAAAAGTAGCTTACCACTATGACTCCAATAGTAACAATATACGAAAGCTCAAGACAGCGACGGTCAGATTGCAGGCCGACACTAATTACACTGCAAGGCTATCATCGAGGATTTCAAAAGTCAAAGCTTATGTTTATATGAATGAGCGATACTGCAAAACACTAAGAGCTCATAATTGTACTACAACAATATTTTTCAAGACACTTGCTCGTAAAGGGAGCCAATTTACATCGCTTTCATGGCCATTAATCGAGCTATAACACATCCGTGCGTAAAAACTTTACACATTAGTGCGTAACAGAATTATCCCTACAACGTTAAATTAGTAGGTACTGCAAGTTACATGCGAGTAATCAGAGCGTTCTCTATTTAATCATTCATCATCATCTCAGCCATAGGACGTCCACTGCTGGACATTAGCCTCCCCCATTGATTTCCACAAGGACCTGTTCGAAGCGGCCCGTTTTTAATCATTAAACGATATAAACAATACATGTTGGTGTTCTCTTCGCAAATAAGTTGGGAAATGTCGTATGAAACGCGTGAGCTTGCTCATTACACACTTGGCTGAATTACGCCCTGTGGGTCGGGCTGCAACCTACAGTCTCGTGCGTAATGAACAACTTAGGTCTCTTGTATCATAACCCCACTAATATTATAAATGTCAAAGTTTGGATGGATGTTTGTACAATCACGCCAGAACGGCTGAACGTATCTGGATGAAATTTGGCAAAGAGATAGATCATAATCTTTTTATCCCGGTAAAATCTATGATTCCCGTGGAATAAATGATGTAACAGGAAAACTGTAATCCATGCGGGTGAAACCGTGGAGCGTTACTAGTATGCTATAATTGAACAACGAATAATTGAAAAAATATATATCATACACGAAATCGTAAAACAATGTTGATGAATTAAAATATTACTTTACAGGCGAACGCAGCCCAACCATATCAGAAACAGCAACAACAGCCCGCGCGTCTAGCGTCAACGACAACGGGACTCTGAACAACCACAACCTCAACACGTTCGACAACGGCAACAACGCGACCATCGCTCGCAACACACAGACCCTCAACAGAAGGGTACCTAACAACCACGCGTTGAACAACGCGCTGGGGACGTTACCCAGAGTCAACAACAACAACGTGGGTGGGGGGTTGTTGGCTGCGACGTTAGGGAGGAAAATGAATGGGAACAATCATAAGAAGAAACCTACGCATCCGATTATGGCGTATGATGAAATACCCGGATTGCAAAGGTGAGCAAAAAAAAATAATTCTGAAGTAATAACTGGAATACAAAGTTTGTTTTTAATATACTCTACCAGAACATCAAATTCAAGTTCTGGTAGATATCATCGTGTCGAGATGGGGGATGTTCCAAAGACCATCGCTCAAATGGCAGAAGCTCAAAATACTTAGGCTGTCATAGCTTCACAACTTACGCAGACCGACTGTTTGCCTTACGCTTATGCGTGACCGCCAGAGTACTTACCAACAAGAGAAAGAATCAAAACGATAAAAACACCTAAATTAGTATTTACATAAAGCACAGTCGAAATATTATGGTCCGACTATTTTTTTTTTCATCACACTCAGACCCCCGCACTAGGATTCCCTGTGTCGCGGGAGGCATGGACACACAATCACAGCAAACAAACACCCAAGACCCGGGACAAACATCTACACTCATCGCACAAATTTTTGCCCCTGCCGGTATTCGAACCCAGGGTTCCGGAGACACAGAATTCATGTCGACACAAACCACTGCGCAACGGGACCGTCGCCGCCGCCGGGACTATTGATACACGGGATAATAGTATTAAGCGTATTCCGTCACTTATCGATTTACTGAGCTTGCGTGCTACACCTTAGACCGCGTCGTCACTTAACATCAGGTGTGAGAGTGGTCAAAGGTAAAATAATAATCTTTATTAAAAAAACGTGAGCTCATCATAAAGTTTTCCGACCGTACAAGCTCACGGCGTCTAAGGACTTTTCTAAAACAACTAAAACATAACCATTGACTAGCTGGTTGGTGCAGTTGGTAGCACTCTGCCTTCTAAGCCGCTGGTCCTGGGTTCGATTTCCGGACAGGTCAAACATTTGTGTGCATGAACATGTCTGTATGACCTGTGTCTGGGTGTGTATATGTATATATATCAGTCATCAGGTTACCGTAGTACAGGCTCTGCTTAATTTGGGACCTGAAGACCTTGTGTGAATGTTCAGCTTGATGTGTCCTCCAAAGCACGGAAGCTGTCAGGTGAAAAAGCCACTAGTGTTCGTTCTTGAGACCGATAAGAATGTGGCCTCTAACCCATTTGATAGATTCCGATCACAAAACCTGACTCCGTCATTGACGCCTCCTACCATTTTTCTTATCTGACTTTAAAATACCTGTTTTTTTATTTACAGGGCTTCGGAGAACGATAACGTAACATTCGGTAAAAGGAACTTCACCGGATACAACTACGACCGATCACCAGTTGAAACTACAACAGAACTATAAACTAGGACTTAACTCAACCAAGTTAACTCAACCAAGTTAACTCAACCAAGTTAACTCAACCAAGTTGACTCAACCAAGTTAACTCAACCAAGTTAACTCCACCAAGTTAACTCAACCAAGTTAACTCAGCCAAGTTAACTCAACCAAGTTAACTCGACCAAGTTAACTCAGCCAACTTAACCAAGTTAACTCAACCAAGTTAACTCAACCAAGTTAACTCAACCAAGTTAACTCCACCAAGTTAACTCAACCAAGTTAACTCCACCAAGTTAACTCAACCAAGTTAACTCGACCAAGTTAACTCAACCAAGCGCGAGAATAAAATACGATCCCATTCTCGTTGTCAATGTTTCAGTAAAATATCGTATTTTGCTAATAATACTAATGTACGTGTAATAATATAAAAGAAAATATAGCCTGAAAAACCATGAATATAAAAAAAATAAAATGAAATAAAATAAAATGAATATAAAACCATTTTATAGAAACCATGACGAGTTATATGCTATGAGAAATAATATTTAATTTTTAACATTTAATATACCAATGCTGGAATTTGATGTGGATGAAGCATTTATGCTGTAATGGTTTATCTACACTTAAATAGTAAAACACTATTTTTCGATTTCGAAGTCAATTCCAGATGTGTTTAGACATTATTGTCTAAAATATTAAGTTGGTTGGTCATTAAATTTCCCTCATAACGAACTCTATAGTAAATGGAGATAAAAAGCAACGTTGTTTGTGATAATAATTTTCTAAATGACATTAAACAAAATACAGTGTTAAGTGAACTGAAATAATATTATTATACAAAACGGACGATTGAAAAGTGAGTTTTAAGTGAATCTCAAGACCAAAGTGAGTGAAAAGATAAAAGTGAAAAGTGAACATTCCGTCCAAGTATTGGAATATAATATTGTAGCATAATAATTGTGTGTTCAACGAATTAATGCATTTGAAAACAATGCGACTGAGATGAAGAAATGCTCCAATACCTTATTTTATATGTGAATTTTAGATGTTTCTATTTTTGTACTTAGCAAAGGCTAGTCTTTTGTAATAAATGTGAATAATAATTAATGTAAATAACTTTAATTATTGGTGTAATAGAGACGATGTATATTTTTCTAGATAAGTTCAGGTCAGCTGCAATAAGAAACGATACTTACAAAAAATAAAATTGTATTCAAATGTTTCAAGTCGATAAAGTGGATAATAATAATTTAGATAATATTTAAGGTACACTGATTACATTTAAAAAATCATCTAATCTATGTGATCCAAGAAACGCCTCTGGATATGGAATCAACCAACAATTGTAAGATTACCCGCATTACCTATTTTGGAATCCATCACGGTTAGATACAATTTTATTTTTGTTAAGGTAATTCTAAAAACGTTGAGTCTTATTACAGCTGACTTATGGTCGAATTTTAACAATTAGGAAATATATATTTAACATATTTGTTAGTTGATGCTCCATTTTTTGTTCGGGTCAAGGGGTAGTACCAAGAAAGCGCGCTTGTATTAGTGTTGAAGTACTCGTTGCATAGCTACGGTTGACAAAAATGAATCTCTTAGTAAATATTTATTCCCTTCCAATCTTTGTGTAGGGAACAATTTTGTTAATCAGTGTATCATTCTGATATCATACATTTAATGTGATTGATATCAGTATGATACTCTGATTAAATTTGAAAAAAATCTTAAAAGAAGATACTTAAGGCATATCGCTTTACATTGAGGTTACTGGGATATGGAATATAATTTGGGAGAGAGAGATAGAGGCCATGTTAAACCCTGTAGCTCTAGTGGGATAGACAGGGACCAATACGATCAAGTATTTTTTTTAAATTATATTTTTTTTAGACACCTCAATGTATCATTTTATATTTTATAGTATAGCACAATTAATCAGTTTTTGACATTTTACCTTTTTAATGATTCAACGCAGTCCTTAAACAATGCTATATACGTAACAGTACGTAAAAGATAAGACTTGTTAATCCTTTGTGCTAATACTATGACTTGTTAAACTCCTGAATGATAGTACCAAAAGGTACCAGATCTGTGTATAATATTTCAAAGGTCTTGTTTTAAATTTACTTATTCCTCACACTTGGCTTAGATGACAAAAAGGAGTTACATTAATGTTAAGATTGAAACAAGTAAATAGCAGACTGTATCAAATCCAATCCTTATAGCAGTTGTAAATGAAACCGCAATAATATCTATGCCTATTGCAGTTGTAATTGTAATTGCAATAATATATATCTCGATTGCAGATATAATTCTAATCGCAATATAACCCATCACTGCCGCGGTTGTAAATAAAACTGCAATAAAACCAACCACTGCCGCGGTTGTAGGTAAAACTACAATAAAACCCATCACTGCCACGGTTGTAAATAAAACTGCAATAAAACCAACCACTGCCGCGGTTATAGGTAAAACTGCAATGAAACCCATCACTGCTGCGGTTGTAAATAAAACGGCAATAAAACCAACCACTGACGCGGTTGTAGGTAAAACTGCAGTAAAACCCATCACTGCCACGGTTGTAAATAAAACGGCAATAAAACCAACCACTGCCGCGGTTGTAGGTAAAACTGCAATAAAACCCATCACTGCCACGGTTGTATATAAAACTGCAATAAAACCAACCACTGCCACAGTGGTAAATAAAACCACAATAAAACCAATCACTGTTGCGGTTATAGTAAAACCAATTAGACTTCTGTATGTTAATAAAATTTATGATTGTTTAACACAGTGATTGTTTTGTTACGATTTTGTTATGAAATTGCAATAAAACCAATGACTGTTGCAGTTATAAATAAAAACAATCGCTGTCGACTGTTTACCGAATGTCAAGGGATCAAAACGTATTCTATTCCAATGTATGTTTTTATATGAATTTTGTGCCAGTTACTTTAATGTAATTGTAAGTTTTATAAAATGTATTTTAATAATTAATTAAGATTGCTCAGTTTTACATTTTCATATTACACGTGGCTCGTAAATTTCGCTTGTGCCAAACTAAATTTTGATATTTATTGTCTTCACTAAGATTGTATAAAGTTACCTTCCTATACGTGTTTGTAAATCGTGTATAATAATATATAATGTCATAATAAGAAAATATTTGTATATGTAATTTTTAATTAAATTGTTATAAATATTTTTTGAATTAAAATATTTTTATTACCTATATTTTTGTCTTCATTTATTACAATCGACCTGCTTCATATTCAACTGAGTTATTACATTAAATTATTGTAAAAAAGATAACAGGATTAAATACAATAATCAAGACAAGTAAATCGCTCAGATCGGTTGCTTCAATGCGTTAATGGGAAAGCATTTTATACATTAACTATCGCCACAATATTTGGGACATGCACGCGAATCGGGGAGTTACATTATTTGCTAAGTTTTTATTCTGGCTTTTTCTCGTAGACCTATAACTAAATTGAGATTATTTTATTATGTTTTTCGCCTTACGCGACCAGAGAATGAATAAAATTTCCCCAAATGTCACAATTTCAATTACGGACACTTATAAGAACATGTACCTGAGCGTCATATATATATATGTACGATTTCCTGCTATCAACTACAGTTATAATATTTAAATATTTTAGATTAAAAAATAAATGTTATTCCTTAATTTGAAAGAAAAAAAGAATAGGATGGTATGAGAAATAGTAGAATGAACAGTGAATTTTTATAAATAAATAATTAATTTGGATTCGTTGATATATTATAGTTACACGACCTTCTACTGAACTGCGACTGAATACGTAAGCAGTATTATCAAACAAATCATATAAAGGCGAAAATTTGTCATTTGAATGTGTTATTTCCTAACACTGTAACGGCTGAAAGGATTTGCATGAAATTTGGAATCAAGATAGCTGTTAACCTGGAATAACACATAGGCTACTTTTTATATCGAAAATATTAACTGTTACCGTTACGGGAAGACCAAATCGTAAATATCACGTAACATTTTACCAGGGAGAACAGCTAGTAATAAATAACTATAAATTGTCAATGTATTTTGCAGTTTTAACACTCATTATATATATTATATATACAAATAATTTATTTCGTGAAAGGCAATTAACGTAGCTATATATTGTTCGTAACTGTTAGATAAGATAGGTTCTGAACTTGCGACGTCTCAGCCGGATCAATAGAGTTTTCACCGAGACCAGAAGAAAAACATGATTTACACCTAAATGAGCGATGTAAGCCACTAAATTAACTAATTACTCATATAATGGTGTTGCCGTAAAGATGGAAAACCTTTAAGGCTATTACACAGACAACTTTAAGTAGAGGGCCACGTGCGCACACAAGTCCACAACTCCAACTGACGCTCATAAGTTGATGTTATATTTACCTCGTTTCGTTTTTGAGAGCTTCTCATGGAAGATTATGAATTCTTGATCCTATAGGTATATAGAGATTTGACAGACGCTTGGGTTGTAGAAGAAGAAATCTTTCTTGCTGTACTTTCAAATTGTGAAAGCTTAAAAATAGGTAGTGTGTAAAGAAACACATTTACTTTTCATATTTTTTATATGATATGAAAAGTTACATTATTTGCTAAGTTTTTATTCTGGCTTTTCCTGGTAGACCTATAATAAATTGAGATTATTTTATTATCAGAATATCAGACAGATTGCATGTAGAATAAATTGTAAAAAATTATGGCTATGAACCTAGATCTGCGCATGTACCTACAGGGCTTTAGTTTTTGGTTTCCCCAGAGGAGTCTCTATTTTATATTATAGGTAGTCATCATCAAGCTTTCAGCGTAGGACGCTTGCCAGGTCAGATTGTGATTTTAGAAAATAATTGAATTATCAATTGTTGAAACAATACCAACCAATTGAATTTTTAGACTCGCGATTCGAACACATTGTTATGCCATATGTCAAAGGAGTGACAGATAAAGTGGGAGCACTATTAAGAAAATACTCGATTAAGATGATATTTACCCCACTATCAAAACTGGCTAGACATTTGAGAACTCCGAAGGATTTCATTCCTTTTCAGACACCTGGCGTTAACAAGGTCAATTGCAGCTGCGGTAGTTCATATATTGGACAAACCAAACGCACTATAGCAGAAAGGGTTAAAGAACATATCGCAGCTGTCACAAATCGCCAGGTAAATAAATCGGTTATCGCTGAGCATTTATTTGACTCTGGACCCAATCATTGGATTGAACTACATGACCCTAAAATCCTCTCCACGGACCGCCATTATTTTTCTAGAATTGTACGTGAAGCGGTTGAAATCAGGGAACATAAAAATTTCAATCGAGAGGATGGTTTTAGGCTGTCTACATCTTGGAGTGATTTATAGATGTTCGCGTCGCGGCGGTTTTCACCCTGAGAAAACTAAAGATACTGTCAGTGTTGTGTGTCGTGACAACCCTGTGCTTTTGCAAGGCTGTGACAGCCCTACAGTTTAATAAGATCAAGAGTGGGTAGTTGGAGAAACTACGCGCTCTCGCCGATATTGCCACCCGCATTTCTCCAGTCTTCTGGTGACCACGACCAATGCCACTTGGCCGAAACGTCGAGGTAAATAAATTGCTAAATGTTTTTCTAACAGGATTTAATAACAATACCAACCAAATTCACTTAAATATGTCATATGAATAGAATGCCTGTTCTTGAATCCATTATCTTTCATTCCTTAAGGGGTAAGCGGCTGTCGACAGTTGGTGCCATTACGTGCACTAGTTTTGATGATTAGTAAGTCCAGCCATCAAGTGAGATATTGGTCAAATGGTAAATGTATAAAGAAAAAATTGGTTGTCTGTAAAGTCGGTTTACGGACGATAGATTTACGTGATAACGACATAATCATGTATGACATTGACATTTGACTTTTGACTTGACTTTTGACTTTTGACTTTTGACATTTGACTTTTGACATTTGACTTTTGACATTTGACTTTTGACATTTGACTTGACATTTGACATTTGACTTTTGACTTTTGACATTTGACATTTGACATTTGACATTTGACATTTGACATTTGACATTTGACATTTGACCATTGACCATTGACCATTGACCATTGACCATTGACCATTGACTTTGACTTTGATTATATTATCTAGGTCTAGATAAAACTTAGGTGGAACGTTACGCGGAATGTACCGTTACTATTTTTCATTTTGGCATTCATCAATTTATAAAACGTTATCACGTCAAAAACGTCCCTGATAATATTTAGTGCTTGTAAGTAGGTACAGAGTCCTTACACATCTTTCAATATAGTACATATGTTATTTTATTAGAGTATCTAGGTATATAGATTTTCTAATACATGCCGTCCTCACCGTAGTGAAAAGTGCTGTGCCAAGCCGAAATATTTCACCTTTTTGATTAAAACTAATCAAGCATTGAACGAGGTCCAATATCCTTTCAGACAAAACATTCTAAAAATCCGAGTTCCATTTCAACCTTATTCAGCTACCGACTAAGTAGGTCCCTTCATCTACCTCTAATCTGGCACCTTTCGTTCCTTCCTTCAAATACGTATTAAAACGTTCTGGTATCTACATAAAAGGGTCTAAAAGGTATCGAGGTACGGTCCACAGCGCCCAAAACCGTTTTGAATGTCCGTGTCAAATTGAATTTTAATGATCAAACAGAGCCCTCTGGTTAAAATTGCACAAAGCATTAAAATGAAACTGAAATTTAGGCAGGTCAGTAGTTATTTGGTTGAACGAAGAGAGAGTCGTTTGAATAATAATATTTTCCGCAATTTCATAGAAATTTCTAGTAAAGCTGTAAAAGCAAATAAAATCTTTATATACTATATAATTCTACTGTGCGTGTGTATGACACTGAACTCCTCCTAAACGGCTTGACTGATTTAAATGAATTTGTTTGTATGCGTTTGGGTGGCACCCTGGATGGATTAGATTCACAAATCCGCCCGGCAGATGGCGCTGCAGTCGGCATCCATTTTTTCCCGTGCGAAGCCGGGGCGGACCGCTAGTACCATCCTCATTCTATAAAATCTTATTAATCGTGCTTCGATGGATTGGCCTATTGCCAAACTAAATAAAACGTATATAATCTTTTGGAACATTTTGACACACAACTTTTACTTTATAGACGCTTTTAGAAACTGAATAGCAGGCACTTCAAGCTGGGGTTCCGGCGATGCCTTATTTTAAACGTAATGTTTGCCTCACATGACATCTGAACGGAAATTCAAAGAATTGGGCCCAAGCATTCTGGATTCGCTGAATCAATTTTTATATTCATACAGCAGCCTGAGACCAACCACGGTACCTATCCATGTAATTTAACAATGATGTATGGACTGTGTGAAGAATGCATATGCTTATGAAAGGTGTGAGCACTGAGACGACTAATGATAGAAGAAAATGGAAGAAGAAAACATGTTGTGCCGACCCCACTTAGGGTGAGATTAGGACAAGAAGAAGAAGAAGAAGAAGAAGAAGACGAAGAAGAAGAAGAAGAAGAAGATTCCAATCAAGACAAAAGCCTCAACAAATAAAGCACAAAGGAAATAAAAGTAACTCGTGAAATAATCTTCGTTCTAATCAATCTATTCAATGTCAAGTCACAAAAACTTGGATGTAGTTAATCTGTAAGTTCATCATTTAATTAATTACATTTGAATCACGTCGGGCTATGTTCTCGGGAATTACGTAATTTCAACGCAAGGTAAAATCCATTCAATGATTCACAGGCGGTTAAAGGAAAAAATACCTATTTTACTCTGGTGAATTACCTATGTTACGAAATTGTTAGTAAACGGTTATCCTGTTACAGTATAAGACGTTGCATTGTTCTCTGCGATAAAAAAAAAATATGGACAAGGGTTTGGTCATTGTTTTAGTGTGCTCTTTTTATTTAAAAATCATACAAAGTTCAGGTATGTGTCTAATTTATTAAGAATACTAATTTAAGCTTGTCCAGATGTAATCTAGAGAAAGTTAAGAGCCCTAAGTTGCCAGGTATGACAACAAATTATCCAAATGTACTATGCGATTTTTTTTTTCTTTTTAACATATAAGTTTGCGTTTGACAACTGTCTCACCTGATGTTAAGTGATGACGTTGTCTAGGATATAGCACGCAAACCTAGAAGGTACCTATCAGAAATGAATAACTTTAATCTGCCTCGGAATCAAATAATTTTGTTTAATCAACTGATAACACTCCATCCCTAAGCAACCCTAATCTGATATTGATTTAATAATAATTTAACCAAATAAATATTTTCATCACTATCTGTGTGTCAAAAATAAAGTTCATGCTGGTAACATCATCAACAAAGAAGATATAATAGAAAGAAGTTTTGACATAAATTATGAAAGTTATTAGTACTAAGAAGTGATCTTTTCCCATTTTTATGTTGCTTTCCTCGGCGTTTATCGACTAAGAGAATAAGGTATTAGGTAACTGAAAAGTGTTACGTTGGACGACTTTTTAATTGAGGGTGAAGAAATCGGTGAACATATACAATGACAATTGATCTAGTGAGTAGTAAAATTAAATGGTGAAAAAAAAAACCCTACAATTGGAACCACCTTCATCGCATAATATTTTGATAATAGCTACTTTTGAACTATCATGGTTCCGACATCGAAAAGTTATTTCACATTTTTGAATGTTGAAGTCGGTTCCAATTCTTGGATATTTTTTTTTTCAAAAGTGCCTAATAGCTAAATTATTTAGAAAAGTATGTATTTGGTTGTAGTTGTAAAACGATCGATTGAGTGCAGAGAAGATGAAATGTTTGTGGAATGCGCTTATTGTGGACCAAAGAGCTGTGAGGATCTCGGCCATCCCATACCATGCGGTGGAGCCACCGGTATATGCAGGCCGGAGTGCGTGTGCATAGAAGGGTTCGTTCGGGATGGAGGTGGGAAATGTGTACTTAAGGCTGAATGTCGTAAGTAAATGTCAATACCTTGCGTCAGAGAGAATTATTATTTGTGTTAGTATTTGCTTCTTAATATTACTTTTTTCTTTACATTTTTCTAGACCCTACTACAGCGATATAAAGTGGGGTAGCTATCCAATCGCCCGTTCGAAAATGTCACCACAATCTCTATGAAAATCAAACCTTTTTTTTTTTTCAAAATTTTTCTATTCTATGTTTTATTCTTTAAGTATATATATCAATTGTTTTTATTATTTAGTAACGTTAGTTTAATGTTGCACATTGTTGTGAATAAATTTCTTTCTTTCTTTCAAAAGTGTCCCCTCGCCAGTGTTTACTTAAAATGCAGGTATATCTCTCCAGCTAATATAAAATTAGTCCACAAGTGGATATTGTTTTATTTAATTATTGAACTTTTATTAATTATAACGGTAGCTTTATTTTGCTAGCGCTACCGTCAAAACAAGGCATATGCCTTGTTTTGACGGTAGCTTTATTTTGCTCTCGGTCGTATGTGACCGCGCCATTCGTGTGCCGCGTTGCGATGCCAAGTGAGAATCCAATAAGTATTAGACGAAAAAATATTAAAATCGTTTTATAATTAATAAAAGTTCAATAATTAAATAAAACAATATCCACTTGTGGACTAATTTTATATTAGCTGGAGAGATATACCTGCATTTTAAGTAAACACTGGCGAGGGGACACTTTTGAAAGAGAGAAAGAAATTTATTCACAACAATGTGCAACATTAAACTAACGTTACTAAATAATAAAAACAATTGATATACATACTTAAAGAATAAAACATAGAATAGAAAAATTTTGAAAAAAAAAAAGGTTTGATTTTCATAGAGATTGTGTATCTATAGTATATCTGATTGAAGCTCTACTACATCGTATTAACTCCACAACGTAAAAATGCTTATTGTTACTATTATTACAAAAATAAAATGTTATGTACCAACAAAATCATATGAGCAATCTAGCTAGCCCATTAAATGCAAAGTTTAACACAAAGTTTCTAAAATGCTGGCATTGCCACGTTGAATATCTGTTGCGATTTTTCTAATTTTTTCTATTTCTATTTTCTGTTTTAATGTTGACCCTTGTCCTCTTTTCCTAGAAAAACATTGTTGTGAAAAGAGAAAAAGAAAAAATATAATTAATATAATAATATGGTAACATATTATATCAAGACATTTACGAAACAAGGCTTGAGCCTAGTGCGGATTGCTATTAGAAAAGGGTTTGAGATAAATAACTATTACCAATGTTAAGACGAGTACATTATTTATTAATTTAGTTGCTAGCTAAAATAGAAATTATATATTTAAGTAGTTACTTAAATAAATAAAATAAAAAAACTTATAAATTTATCGTTCTAATGTATTAACAATATTAGGTTAGAACGATTCGAGTTCTGCTGAGGACGAAAATGACATCTTTTGTGGCCGTAAAACCTCGGCCACATATTGAATAATAAATTGAAATTATTTTTCTTCCATTTTAAGTTTTATAATATTAATTAGAACTCCTTTCTAATTTTAAATAATGCAACGTTTCAGCCGGAGGTTGCGCAGGCGACAGAAATGCGACGAGTGGCTGCGGTAACCATTGCGGCAACAGCTGCTCGGACTACATGGATGTCAACAAAACTTGCTTCTCTGGTTGCCGCTACAACAGCTGCGATTGTAAGCCTGGCTTTGTTTACCACGAAGGGTTCAGCAAGTGCGTGCTGCATAGAGATTGTTGTGAGTATACAATCTTTACAAACTGGCGTTCTTCAGGAGATTTTTATTGTGTATCGCATTAACGCTATGCTAGGCAGAACTTCAGTTCAAATATTTGAAGGAAAAATTTCGGCTGCTAGTGGGACTTGAACCCACGACTACAGGACGGTATTCTGTAGTCGTGGGTTCAAGTCCCACTAGCAGCCGAAATTTTTCCTTCAAATATTTGAGCTGGCGTTCTTCGTTAATTAGATAAACTGGGCCTAGACAAAATGCATCGCTTCATAGCGATTCTTTTTCTCTCGCCGTTGAATGTTTGTTCTCTTTCTTCATGTGATATATCCAATTACTATGAAACCTGTTGGCCAATGGTACACCTTCCCCTACGGCGAAAATGATTGGCGCATATCGAGCGCGTTGACGTCTTTCGTCCCATCCTGTTCTGGTATGCGTAGTTTTATATCGCTCTATCTCGTTTCCTCATCCTATTTCATCACTCGGCTTGCAACGAGAACGAACATTCAACGGCTAGAGACAGAGAATAGGATGAAATGAAATGATGGGATTGGAAGGAAACAACATTTGAAAGTGTTGTTTCCTTCCAATCCTGTACGAAAGTGACGATTTATTGAATCGACTCACCACATACAGAGTCCGAGAGTCCCGTAGATCGAATATCTCTACACAGTCACTGAGAACACTCACACTGTTTACTGTTACTTAGTACTGTTACTGTTCACTTCTTAGTCACTTTTCTTCACTATTCACTTCTCTATTTCTTTGTGTACTTGTGTCTTTTGCTTTATCTCAAACTTAACTGACTGATTATTTGACGTGACGTTCATTAGTATAGATAAAATCGTGTATGAAACTGCACATAATTAGGCCTTATAACACTCGTGTAATATTATAAAAATCTCGCCTCCAACACGATTTTTAACTTACATACGAGTTTGAAGAACCCTTTTTATGATAAGGTTTCATAAACTACTTTTTTTATACTGTATGGACGTTTGACCACTATCTCGCTAGATTTACACTGTGTGTTGTGCGTTCAACTTTAACTAACAGACTTCTATAATTTCTACTGGTTCTTGAACTATAGTTTTAAAGTTAATTGTTTGTTTTTAGATTTTACTTATTGTTTTTAAGTTCACTTTGTATAAAATAATGTAAAATTTGCATCAGACGTCGTCATTAATTTGGAGTAATGATGAATTATTTTAGTTATTAATTATTGTCTGAATACGGATCCAAAAAAGTAGGTACCTATCTAAATAGGTAGTAGTAACATATGCATAACTTCCTCCTCAGGGAAAGTTATTTTATCTTATTTGTTTATTTATTAACATTCACACAAGGTCTTCAGGTCCCAAACTAGGCAGATCCTGTACTATGGTAACCTGATGACTGATATATATACTTATATACATATACACAACCCGACACAGGTCAAACAGACATGTTCATACACACAAATGTTTGACCAGTCCGGGAATCGAACCCGGGACCAGCGGCTCAGAAGGCAGAGTGCTACCAACTGCGCCAACCGGCCAGTCATATCATATTCATATGTTACTGCTTTAAACCATTTATTCTTTTAACTATACATCAGAAAAGCGTACGTGAAGAGAATAAATCATCCAAACACAATCCAATTTGAACACACGATGGCTCATTGGGATTCCAACAAAATACACAGAACATACTTTGTACGAAAACATTTTCGATTCTACAAAGTTCTCGGCCGTTTTCTCTGCGCATGTATATAATAAATGAAAACGAACATGATATTCCCCTGTGCACCACACTGCGACCTAAAAAAAAAAACAATCTCACTTTTACGCAACCCCGAAGCTCAAATTAGTCATTCGTGTTTCCCCAGAATGTGAAATTTCGCCAACCTCTAAATACGCCTGACGGTGTTCAGACTAATTGTGATGACCTTCCTTATCGTTGTTGTTGAACAAACAATTTTTTAATTAACGGCAAGCAATTCTTTCCTCATTAATGGTTATTTTTCCAGGAACAATTCAAAAGGACAGACCAAACTTTGAGGAAGGAACCGAAACGATCGGAGTTTTTCTTGCGAAGTTATTTTCGTTGGCGATGTAAAGGTTACTGACCTTAATTTGGAGGACAATTGAAGTCATGTAATGAGTTTTTTTTTTTATGTGCTTATTAAATGACAGTACATGTTTTGAAATTTATTTATTTTTTTCGTGCATAATAAATTCATCTTGTTTGATATATGTCAATTTTTATTCTGTCACGACGCAGCTGGCCGGCCGTGGGGTACCGGCTTAGAATTGTATCCCCATGTTTTCCCGTGGGTGTCGTAAGAGCCGACTGAGAGATCACGTACCAGAAAGATGGGCAGCAGTGCCTTCTGAGAGTCATATTTTATATTGCGCTTGCCAACCCACCTGCCAAGCGTGGCGAGTATTAGCAAACCCCCCGCCCATATATGGGGGAGGCCTTTGTCACAAAGAAGGCCTCACACAATGAATTTGTAATACTACGATGAGGCGGTGACGCTAGTTTTGGCACAATGTAGAACCTAGAAATGTAAAAATTAATCATTTTCTCTAACGATTTTCATTCTAATTGGTTTTGACGAACTTATTATTATTAGTTATAGTACTTTCAAAATAACTTTCTATAAGTAAACAAGACGTATCCCCGTTATTCAGAAACACACAAAAACTTGGGGAAATTCGTGAGGGTGTCAAAAAATCACACCAGCATGATTGAAATAATTTATTTACATGACAAGCAAATATGACACTTGGGTAAAGGCTGTTTAAATTAATCTTATGGCTGTTGCAAACAAAATGATTCAGAAAACTTTTACAAAAATCGAAAGTGGCGTAAACGATACATACATGAAATATGAGTGTTTTTTATTTTTGCTTTTTTGCATTTATTCTTCTACATTCCGCAAAAGTCACACATAAGTCATTATCCGGGTTTCTCAGAAATCCGTTTTTACACATGCACTGAGGGTTACAATTCAGTACTAGAGTGTTACAGATAACAGGGGGCGTGTCTACCTCCTCACAGTACCCTGAGCTGCATTCCATCGGACAAGGATTCCATCCTTCATTAGGTCTTGTGCAGCTTACAGGAGCTGTAAGAAATATATTTAGGTCAAAATAAACCGTGATAATTACACATCAAAATGTAGCAAATTCGAACGTAGAGATGGCGCAATGTGTACTTTTTCAAAGGACAATACGGGCCGCTCGTGGACGCGGTCGCGGTTCGCGTTATAAATGTACAAGGCGAACCGCGACCGCGTAAGTCTCTTACTGCGTGAGTATTCCCGTATTTTATATATTGAAAGTTTTGAAGCTTTTATTCTTCAACAGAAGAAATATTGCTTATACACAAAATAGTTATTGAACGCCGCAAGCGAGAACAAAGGGAAGTTTGACACTATTTATTTATTTATTTAGGCAAACCAACAGCGTTGACAATTATTACTTAACATTAAAATAATAAACATTTACATAAGGCCAATAACAGGTTACCCTATATTATACATGTATAAGTATGCTCAGTTTAAGTTAAGCGTTACAATCCACGGCTGATAAAGAGCAGTTATCTAATCAAAATAAGATCAATAGATAAACAAATAGAATATATAATAATAAGATTGTATGCACGTTAAGTGTATAGTATAGTGTGGTGTGTGTGTGTGTGTGTGTGTGTGTGTGTGTGTGTGTGCGCGTGTGTGTATATATGTATGTGTGTGTGTGTGTGGAAGGCGTAAGGAGGGATTTGTGTTCAATACATAGAGGTATTTGCCTCTACGGTAGTATTGTTACTATATTCTTATTAGTAGTGATTCTTTTGTTCAACTAAACTAAATTAAAATTCTGTAAAATATGATATGTAAGATATGTATTTATATGATTACGATAAAGTTCAAATCAGTATGACACTTATGCATAACAGCACTAAAATTAGATGTATATATTAAAATTGCGGGCAGTTTTATGTAAAATGAGTCGCCACTTATGTGTTGCCCACTAAAATTACCCGCAATCACCCAGCAATTGAATACAATTCGTGTAATATTAAGGATAGCACTAAATGGAGTTATACGAATTTGAATTTTAGCATAAATATAATACGCGCTATTTCTTTTTGAAGAATTTTAGCTTTTTACTAGCTTCCGCTTCCAACCAGTCCTTGTGGAGATCGACGGGGCAAGTGCTGGTGTATTTCCAGCGGTGGACGTCCTATGGCTGAGATAATGATGAATCACAATCTCTAGTATCATAGTAGTAGGTACTAAATAAAACACATCGTTTGACAAAAAGTTAGCAGATCTGCACTTTGAGGCGACGCAGCGCTTGTTGCCCCCAGCATTACAGATATCCATAGGCGACGTTGATCGCTTACCATCAGGCCGGCACGTCTGCTTGTTTACCACCTATTTCATAAAAAACCACATCTCAAAACCATCCAAGATCCGATACAAACATCCATGTTTATCACCAAATCTTCTGCAGGATTCGAATCCAGGGCCAGTAAGTCAAATATTACTCACGACATTCGTCAGATCGGATACAACTGGTGTCACTACGGCTCAGCATCTTATGATTCAACTTGCACATGCACCCAGAGAGGCAGAACGATAATGGGATTGGTTCGCAGATGACTCTAGCCCGGCTGTCGTCGGTAGGACAGTAGAAGTTGGGGCACCCGTTTTTGCATGGGACGAAGGTAGAGTTCTGCCCGCACGGATTTCCACCTGAAAGTAAGAAAGAAGCTATTAGAACTTGATATAAGTCCATATCCACACCTGATATACTTTCGGGTAATTAATTTACCCTTATCGGAGGCGGATACTCGATAGAAGTAATCGATGACTTTTTTGTGGTTTCATTTTACAATTTAACATACATATCCACTCCGACTACACCGGACCGCTAGTTTATCCTAAACATATAACACAAATTCAGACGCTATATTTCATTTTCATTCATCGCAGCCATAGGACGTCCACTGCTGGGATCTTGCCAATACTCGCCACGCTTGGCAGGCGGGTTGGCGAGCGCCATGCAGTATGATTTCCTATCCTCAGAAGGCGCTGCTGCCCACCTTCTGGTACGTGATCCCGTAGCCGACTCTCACGGCATCCGCGGGAAGAGATGGGGGAGTACTATTCTAGGCCGGTACCACCACGGCACGAAGCACGAAGCTATACTGTTCACAAGCAACTAATTCGGTTGAACAGATCTGTCAATAAAATACAGAAAAATACAAAATGATTAATGGCGAAAATATGCTAACCTAGGTTATGACTTAGTGGTGATTTTTTCGTGTATATGTAAGTAATTGACTTGCGGGGTTCGAAAGCTAAGAATTTTCCAAAACTTATCAGAGGGCGTCTCCAATGCGACGCTTGACCAAAATACTGGCGCTATAGCTAGCTAGATAGATGATAGATAGTTTGATAGATTATAGATAGATGGATGAATAGATAGATACATAAACACTGTTGTAACACCAACATAATAAATTATTAGTAAACAATTTTAATTACAATGTGAAAGAATGGGCGGTTTTATCGCTCACAGCGATCTCTAAACAACCCTTTATGCATAGGAGAAATAAATAGTGTAATCAGCTAGAGGATTGCTTCAATTTTATTATAGCAGCTGTAGTACTGGAATTTGTTTGTATTATTTTAAATTTACAAAAGGCATCTGCTCGTAACTCATAGTTCCTTCTTTGCTAACCTTTACATTGATCTGGCAGAATGCACTTCCCGTGAAGCTTGGAGCGTATATATCCAGGCTTGCATTCGCATCCGATAGGCTCCGGCATTTTCTTGCATGGCACCGCGTTTGGAGCACCACAGGTGGAGGGGCAGGGCGGTGGAAATTGTCTCACTATTGCATTCGGATCGCCGTTGCAACTTGTATTGGCTAAAATAAACAAAATGCTCAAAACTTTGTGGTTCACTCACAGAATTTTTAATAATTTAAATAGTTTATGGATCTTAATGTATATATTTATTTATTGATATTAAAATAATATCTAATTGATACAAACATAATATAAAAATAATTTAGAATAACAATAAAATTATCTAACTTAAAATAAAAACCTTAAACATTTAATAAAAACTAAATTAAATCTAAAACGGGCCCCTGCGGCATTGTACCCAAGATGCTGGCAGCGTTTCCTCTTTGTATTGCTAGGCTAATACGTTGAGCGAGGAAGCTGCCAGCTCTTCGGTCTCCTGAGACGTCAACCAGTCTCTTGGAGATTTCCTTGTAGAAGTTGAGCGCGCTAGGACCCCACGGACCAAGGGTCTCGACACCGAAAGGAACAAAATTGTATTCCGCGCCGAGACCGCTGTATTTAACTACTTTTGCCTTTTCGGCCGATTCTGCCGCCGTTCCTGGCCTCGTGGAGGTTTATTATTATTTAGTTTTATTATTTTAATATAAGATCTATTTAATAAATTAATAGATATGTAAAATCAATTAAGTAAAGTCAGTTAAATAGTCTATTTATTGATTGTGTATTCATATTTATAATATAGGTATATATTTATATATTATTAATCGCCACACATTTGCATCACTACTTTCAATTTTCGTTTATTTTACTATTGCACTGTCATGTCATTTGGTTCCGAGTAAATGGGGCAATAAGGGTTGTCGCTAGTCAGAGGTACTTTCCAGTACACCTACCACTATATTGACTCGAAAACTCGGTTATCTAGAGCCAGGGGATATGCCTCCCCCATATAGGGAAGATTTGCCAACACTCGCCACGCTTGGCAGGCGGGTTGGCGAGTGCAGTACAATTTCCGAACTTCAGAAGGCGCTGCTGTACACCTTCTAGTACTTGATCCCTTAGCCGACTCTTAAGACACCCGCGGGAAGAGATGAGGGAGTACTATTCTAGGCCGGTACCACTACGGTACAAAAAATAAAAATGTCTTTCAGTTTACATGAACGAAAAATAAACACTTACGTGGACAGTCTTCGATTTTGATGCATTTCCCGCCAACCTCAGACAGTATGTGGCCTTGCTGGCAATTGCAATTGTCATCATCAATATTTGATGGCTGTATGAATGGGCATTCTGGTGGATTGGGGACGGCGCAAGTTGGTCTACATTTGGGATCTACCGGACATTGCTCTAAAATAAACAGTTTATTATAAAATAATAAGGGAACAAATATCACCAGATAAATATAATGTGCACCAAAAAATAAACACCAAATTTACTAACTGAACACCAAATTTAGTAAGTGGTCACCAAATACGCAGAGTCATGTAGTCTAAGGCAGAATCATGTAGTGAAGGTACGACGACGAGCGAAGCGTGGAGGGGTGTTAGGTTTCTTGTGATCGCACAACGCGCGAGCCTAGCCCATAACACTTGTGTAAAATGTAAAATGTGACATTTTTGGTGGCCGTTATACAATAAATTGGTGTACTAATTTTGGTGCTCACTTACTATTTTTGGTGCTATATTTTTCTATATTTGGTGATCAGTTAAACATAAGCCAAATAATAATGCATAATATAAGCATGCTACTTCAGCGTATGTTTATGAAAAAGTTAGAAGTCCTTCAGAACCTTTTGAGAATGAACTCAAAGTCTACGCTACTTACATTCCAAGAAGGTTGGATTACGGCGTTGCATTAAGGGCTTAACAGGTGCCGATGACATTACTGAGGCTCGCGGGTGTTTACAGGCAGGGTGGGCGGGACAAATTTTGATACGTGTTGATTTAAAATATAACAATTATATAATTTACGTAGACGTAGACATAGACACACATTTACGTATGACATACGAGCAAAAGAATTATTACTAATCACATTTTTAGACGTTTTAGTTTCCTTTGTTCTGGTGTAAGTCACAGTTAAAACGGAGTGTTTAGACTCATTGGTCACAGTTCAAGCGCATTTGTCGTTACTGCAAGAATGTTTGACAAATATCGTCGCTTTAAAATGTTGTTTTACCAATATATTAGCAAATTAAATCAAATCCGTTGCAACCAAAATTAATCTTCATGTACCATTGACTTTTAACAAAATAAGCTGAAAATACTCAAAATTGTCTAATTAGCAAATGGTCGAGCCTTAATGGTGCGCAGGTGGTAGCGCCGTTACTTTATGATAATCTTTTTCTTTTCCAAATTTATTATTATTATTTGAGAAAGACTACTTTTATTTGTTATCTTTAACGCTTCTTTATTTAATGATGCCAGTAGGAGTGCGAGAAAATGATAATTATATTTTACACTATCATTATTACTTGATATTATTTTCGACTGTATTGTTTTACCTATTTAAATTTCAAGTCAAGCGGTTTTTGAGTTACACTACAATATTACTGAAAACTGTTGTCTATCTGGATGACGAAATCGGTGAACATACATAATGACTGAGTAGCAAAGGTCACTGGAAAAGGTGAACAAGCTCAAATATTTTGCATAAAAGGCATGTTCACAATATTGAGATAATAGTTACTTATGGTACCGACTTCAATAAGTTATTTCACAATTTTGAGTGTTGAAGTCGGTTCCATTTCTTTAATGTGAATACAGACCGGTATGCCATAAAAAATAAATACATATTATCATTAATTATATATAAATTTAAACTCTAAGGCTTTCACCGCCGGCGTTGCATGTTGTATGTATTGCTTCCGGGCTGTTTGGCCGTGGTCTAAGTGAAACTTGTGTTCCAGACGTTTCGTCGATCACTGCGGTCGACATCTTCAGTGGTTCAGGTCCGAGCAGACAAGAGCGTAGAACTCTCCTTCGCGGAGTCTTCTCTGTTACTGATATGGTAATTAATTATATAGTAACTTACTTTTACAGTACTTTTTAGCTACACAGGAACCCGTCTCGTTCCTGAAATGATCACTGCAGCACACACATTTGGGTTGACAGTTTTTAGGGTCAGCAATACAGTCAGTCTTCTGGTTTATATCCGAACAGCTCTCTGCTAGGCATTCAGAAGCACAGGGATTCCAAATTTCATTAGGTCTTGTGCATTCAACGGGTGCTATAAGTTAAAAAAAAAATTTTTTTTTTTCAATGAGTTATACAATTTTTTTTTTTTTTTTTTTTTACTTATTATATGTTTGCGTTTGACAACTGTCTCATCTGATGTTAAGTGATGACGTTGTCTAGGATTTAGCACGCAAACCTAGAAGGTTCTCACTCACAATCATTTGGATCACGTTTTTATTAAATAAACCTCGGGCTGACAGTTATAATATAAAACAAACAAGAGAATACATTTTTGTTATTAAAACTGACGTGGTTTTGAGACATTATCAATGTATAAAACACGGGAGTTACTCACGTAATAAGTCAGAGGTTTCCGACTATAGTTTCAACCACATTCGGTGGTCTTTTTCAAGGAGAATACGGGGCGCTCGCGGACGCGGTCGCGATTCGCCCCGTATTCTCCTTGAAAAAGACCACCGAATGTGGTTGAAACTATAGTCGGAACCCTCTGACTTATTACGTGAGTAACTCCCGTGTTTTATACAAGAGAATACATGATTATCACATCTCTGTGTTAGCATCGTTTTTAAAGTATTGCTTTTAGCTCCCATGTAAAGGGCCGAAGCAGTGCCGTGATGGTTCCAGCCTAGAATTATAGTACTCTCCCATCTCTTCCCGCGGGTGCCGTAAGCATTGGCTAAGGGGTCACGTACCAGAATGTGGGCAGCGGCGCCTTCTGAGGATTGAAAATCATACTGCGCTCGCTAACCCGCCTGCCAAGCGTAGCGAGTATTGGCAAATACCCCCCCTATATAGGGGAGGCATATGTCCAGCTGTGGACACCCCATGGTTGAGAGAGAAAGAGGGAAGGGCCGAAGGAAACATACCATAGGAGAACACGGATAAGATGACATAATAAAGTTAGCACTGGGATGTTTTATGCCAGCTGTATTCAACCAGCAGCCTTACCGGGGAGTGAAGACCATCAATGAGAATGGAGATGAGCTCCATTCTCAATGATGGTCCCAACCAATGAATTCGGAGGTACGGGGGACGTTTACAACGTTTACGCTTCCAACAGGTCCTTGTGGAAATCAATGGGGGAGGCCTATGTCCAGCAGTGGACGTCCTATAGCTGAGATGATGATGATGATGATGGGGACGTTTTTCTATGAGAATGAGTTACGAATGAACTAGAGTTTGGGGCTGTAAATATACTTCAACCAAGTATTTTTTCCGTTTCATTTCATGCAGTCCGCATAACGGCAAATATTTACGGCAAAGAATTGCCGTAAGTATTCTATTTTATAACCCTGATTACAGCGCAAAGGTTAAACAAAATGTATAATTGCTTACAGCAATCAGACGCGAGGACACAAGCGTCATCATTTTCATTCTTTCTCCTGTAATAATTCTTACACACGCAACCTGATGGGCATGGGCGACCAGGTTTACAAGCTATTACAGATAAACTGTCGTCCTCAGGACAGTTCTGGTTTGGACAACGGAAAGCGCACTCAGAAAATGTGCCGTTCACTCCGCAAGAATTTCCAACTATAACAAGAAAAATAAAATAGACAAATTCTTTAAATTTAAAAGTTAGTAAGTGATTATGATTATTAAAAAAAAACAAATTTACGCAAAGGTATGATTTGAGTCTGAAAACTATCGCGAGTTTCTTCCATAATTGTAAAGTAACAAACCGACTAGGACTCACGTGGTAAACACTGGAAAATTACTCTCCGACCAGTTTCGAACTTATTTGCAGTTCTTCACCTGGGAGTTATGATCGTGCCAGTACCAAAGGTATGATGATGTTTTTCTTTTTGTATGGATAGTACTGTCCCACTCGCACAAATGGTTTGGCATATCTCGTCACCCTTGTCTAATCCAGACTGAATATTCAATTTCAATTTAATTTATTTGGAACAAAAACATGGTTGTTTACAAGCATATGAGAAAACGATGACAACTGCAGAAGTATATAACTGTGTCGCAGATATCAACGCCCTCCTCCGAAAGTTACATATGTACTTATATAATATGCTTCTAGTTATAGAAAACCGTGCATATAATTATTTCTATACCATTGATCGATAATTCGGCTACCGATTATATGATTTCAATTAAATTTGAATTATGCTTAGTAAAATAATGACACAATGGCTTAGAATGGATTAGTCTCGGGTTCGATTCCCGGACAGGTCAAACATTTGTGTGCATGAACATGTCTGTTTGACCTGTGTCTGGGTATATATACGTGCGCTACTTAACACGACAATTATTAGGCAGAATGCATTTTCCATTTTGCTTGTTGAGAATGAAGTCTGGTTTACACTGACATCCGACAGTATTGCAATTTTTGCCACAAGTACCAGCATTTGGCCGTGGTGGTACCGGCCTAGAATAGTACTCCCCCATCTCTTCCCGCGGGTGCCGTAAGAGTCGGCTAAGGGACCATGTACCAAAAGGTGGGCAGCAGCGCCTTCTGAGGATTGGAAATCATCCTGCGCTCGCCAACCCGCCTGCCATGCGTGGCGAGTATTGACAAATCCCCCCTATATGGGGGAGGCATATGTCCAGCAGTGGACGCACATGGCTGAGTACCAGCATTTGGAGAGTTGCAGGTGGATGGACAAAACCAAGGGCAAGACGTGATATTTGAGTTGGGATCTCCATTACAGCCCTTATCAACTATAAAATATAAAGATTTAACAACAATTTTGATTTTGTTATTAAAACTGACGTGATTTTGACACATTATTAATGTATAAAACACGGGAGTTACCTACTCACGTAATAAGTCAGAGGGTTCCGACTATAGTTTCAACCACATTCGGTGGTCTTTTTCAAAGAGAATACGGGGCGCTCGCGGACGCGGTTAGCCCAGTACTAGGCGATTACGTGAGTGATTCCCGTGTTTTATACATTCATAACAATTTTGGTATGTTTAACATAACTTATTTTCATTAGGAGATCTATAAGTTATATTAATCACTTACCAGGACATTCTTGAATTCTAATACACAATCCTTCCAGTTCAGACAAGATGAAACCGGGTTTGCAGTTGCACCCATCTATGTTCTCAGTGGCGGGGCTTGTAGGTGTGCAGTCTTGTGGGTTAGGATTGGCACAAGTAGATCTGCATCTGATTGGTACATCACATTCTGGTTCTGAAAAAGTAGCTTCGTTAAGTGTCTATAGGTGCAACATAAAAATATAGTTATGTGTTTTATTCACTGGAACACAAAATACCACCAAAATATTATCGTCGGATTAATGATACCCCGGCAATGACCAAGGTTAACGCTTAGGAAAATCGTTGCATCTGTTCTTCAAAGTCATTGGACTCATCACTAGCTAGCACTATATATACATACTGATGTCTACCAGGACCGTTTGAAAGTGACTGGACCTACGATATTATTATATGGTATGACGGTTGCCGTGGCGCAGTGATTAGTGTCAGTGACATGACTTCTCTGTCTCCGGGTTCGAATCCCGGCAGAGGCAAACATTTGTGCGATGAGTCTAGATGTTTGTCTCGAGGCTTGGGTGTTTGTGTATATTATATTTATGTATGTCCATATTTTTTTAACATTCACACAATCCAAGTCCCAAACCACAAAGAGCTAGTATCTTACACTGTTTTTACGGGTATAACGTGGTACTTACGCGTAGTCGATATCATGATCGACAATTTGTTTCGGCTTCTTCCGGGAGCCTTCATCAGGATCTTGAGTGCGGTGCGTACCACGTAATACCCGTAAAAATAAAATTTTTACCAAAAAATGGAACCGACTTCAACACTCAAAAGTATGAAATAACTTGTTGAAGTCGGTACCATGATAGTTAAAAAGTAACTGATATCAAAATATTGTGCTCATGGTATCGACTTCGACAAGTTATTTCATACTTTTGAGTGTTGAAGTCGGTTCCAGTTTTTTGGTAAAATTTTTTTTTCACTCTCTTTAGTGACCTTTGTTACTCATGGGATCAATTGTCATTGTGGTGTAGGTATGTTCACCGATGTCTTCACCCGCTACTATAATATCGTGTAGTATAAGCACGCATTTATCAGTTTTTGAATTGTAACTCAAAATCGTTCGATTTTGATGAAATTTAAATGGGACCACACGGGAAGCACCAGCTTTTAAATAAAAAAGAACGATCAAAATTGGTTCACACAGTCGGAAGTTGTGCGGACACAAAGATAAATAAAAAAAAACTAAAAACATACGGTTCCAATTGAGAACCTCCTCCTTTTTTGAAGTCGGTTAAAAACATACGGGTCGAATTAAGAACCTCCTTCTTTTTTAGAAGTCCGTTAAAAACAGTGTAAAGTAATTATGAACGTGAGTTTTAATATGATTAGCCTGTACTATGGTAATCTGAGGACTCATGTTATATAGTTATATACATATACACAACCAGACACGGGTCAAACAGTTAATTTCATGCACACAAATGTTTGAACTGAGCCAACCGGCCAGTCAATAAAAATAACAAAAATATTGTTATATAATTGTTATATTTAATGATTTATCTAATTAATGAAGTAATAATTTTTACAAATTCATAATTAAATATTGTATTATGTGACTTGCTTAGTATGACTAATGTTATAAGGCCAATAAACTATTCTATTCAATATGTCAATATGTTGAGAGATTTTACCCAAAAAGCATTGATCGCTTGGTACGCAGATTCCACTGGCGTTCCTAAGATGGTTCTCTTTGCACTTGCACCCAGGTTCGCAAGCGGTATTGTTATCGCACGCATAGCTGGTAAAGATGCTTTCGCAACTTTGCGGAGGGCAGGTTACATTGCAGTCGGTAGGTTCTTCGTTAAAACCACAAACGATTGGAGGGGGAGCTGTAAATAAATAATATTAATTATTAAAAATACTGTTTGGGCAAATTTTTCTTTGCTTCATCCTGTGTTAAGCTTTTGGGGACATATTTCTGACATATTTATACTGCTTAGTGTACACTATCGAAACAGAAAGCATAGATCGATAATAATAATAATATAGGTAATAATATTGTTGTCTGATGTAGGTAATAGGTTAATGTTTTAGAGAACTACTCTGTCCAGACAAACCGAACTTTGGTTTTTGGGCAGTGTCTGCCAATGGATTTTATTTTTTTATTTCTTTATTTATTAACATTAACACAAGGTCTTCAGGTACCAAACTAGGAAGAGCCTGTGCTATGGTAACCTGATGACTGATATATATACTTATATACATATACACACCCAGACACAGGTCAAACAAACATGTTCATGCACACAAATGCTTGACCTGTCCGGGAATCGAACCCGGGACCAGCGGCTCAGAAGGCAGAGTGCTACCAACTGCGCCAACCGGCCAGTCAAATATCTATGGATGTTTATTTTAAATCACGCCAGAACGGTTGGACAGATTTGGATGAAATTTGGTCTGTAGATACTTCAGTCCCCGGAATAACACATAAGCTACTTTTTATTATCATCATCATCGATCATCACCACGCGGGTAAAACCGCGGAGCGCAGTAGTTTAATGAAATGTTTGTATTGTTGCTGTAATTTCGGCTTGTCTGAATAAATTATTTTTTTTCTTATCGTACACAGCCATTTTAAACTTGTATGAAATTTTTAATCCGATACTTATGATAAATGTTAACATTCAGAACTACAAAAGTATTTGTATTTTTTTAGACTCTTTCGCGAATCGAACACATTGTTGAAAAATTTAACTTTTTTTGTTAAATATTATAAGTTAATAACGTTGAGGTAAATAAATTACTAAATGTTTTTATGGCGATCAAGCCCCGATTGATTAATTAACTACAAAAGTATTACTCACCAGAAAAGCATTGATCGCTCGGTACGCAGATTCCACTGGTATTCCTCAAATAATTGTTCTTACAGTTGCACCCCGGTTCACAGATGGCGTTGTAGTCGCAGCGATATGTTGTAAAGACGCTGTCGCAGCTCTGCGGCGGACAAGTTATCTTGCAGTTGGAAGGTTCTTCGTTGAAGCCGCATGCAGTCGGAAGCACTGGAATTATAAGTGATTATGAGATTTATTTCGCAGCTTTCTATATTTTTTGTAGTACAGGGCCTGGTACGGATGATAATTTAGACGATTCTTTAAGTACTGCGATAGCTCTTATCCCAATTATATAACGAATAATATATGTAAATTCAACGAAAAGATAGCCGACCGGTTAAAAGTACTCAGAAATAACCTCTATGTACCTTTATACATTTTTATCTTGGTTGTTTGTGTGCTGTGATTGTGTGTGATCGCGAGTTTGTTTAAATCATTCCTCATAGATTTTAGAATCTTCCACTCCGGATTTTATTGAGAGTTCAGGCCGCGAAGGTATTGATAATATAATGTAAAAATTACTAACGACATTGCTTTTCCGGGACACAGATATCTGCGTCATTTCTGTAGTACCCAGGCTTGCAGATGCACTGAGGTCGGCAGGAGTGGAAGCGCTTGTCACATATTGGGGGATTGCTGATGTCTGAGCATCTTTCTTTACGGCAGGGTGCAGGGCAGCCATCCCATACTTCATTTGGTCTAGAACATTGTACTGGTGCTGAGGAGAAAAAAAGATATTATCAAAAACAAAACAAGGTTACACTAAAAATAAAAATTTATTTATATCTCTCTTTCTCTCTCTCCCTCTCTCTCTTGCCCAAGTGTCTATTGTATATAAGTGTCATTAAATGTTTTATCACAAATACGTATTTATGAAGGTGATGTTTACATGTGTGTTGTCTTAATGTAAGGGTTTCCTTAAAATAAAATAAAAATACTGCACATTCAATATCTACTTGGGCAGTCAAATATCTGAATATATATAATATAGGTCTCATGAGACACACAGATTCGCATAGCAACCATTGAAGTGTGTTCTAAGTTCTACCCAAGAACTATAAAAGTATCATTAATATGTGATGGGTAGAGTAATAAAATTGGTCACTTTGCCTTTTTAAAGCTCCGCAATCAAAAAGCAAAAGGAGTTTTATTGCTGTCATTGCCTGCCTCTGCAGTATATCCTGTTCTAACTGGTTTCTAGCTTGTGTTCTATCTATAATTTCAAGTTTCTGGTGGTGTTTGGATAAGCATATCACCTGCCATAATCAGCTACCTAAACCTCCACTGCTGGACGGGATTTTTCAAATTATTGAAGATGTATAATCTACCACGCTGGTCCAGTGAAAATTGGCAGACAAGCTGGTATGAAACAAAACCCTTGTCTTTACAGAAAAAAAATGAGTACATACATAATAATGTAATATTATTGATATTTGTATATAATGATTATTATCCAAATAGATATTTAGTCCAATTTTATTGCACCACCTGCTACTACTCACTAAGTTAGTCTCCATCTCCGGTCGTCTGGAATAAAATCGCTAATAGCGATAAGACCATCCATTGTACGTGCCTTAGTTTAAGAGTGTATGTAATTAATTATTATTAAGAGGATGTAATACTCAAGTTAAACCTATTCTAGGTTTTTGAGTATTTTTAGCTTAAGTTAAATAATGTACTGTAAACTGTACTGTAAATGGAAAAAATATATATTTTTAAATTTTATTTTCATGGTAAGTGCAATAAAGAATTATTGTATTGTATAGTAATATGCGTGTACAAGTAATCTTTCCTTCTGCAAAATTACACACAGTAGAATACTTACAGCACTTCGAAGCTGGTACACATTTCTTTTCTTTAGTGCTTCGCCTTAAGTAGTTTGCTTTACATATGCAGCCGCTTCCGCAAGGGAAAGGAGGTGAGCATGCTATGGTCGCCCGATTGTCATCCACGGGGCAGTAGTCAGTCGGACAACTGGCTTTGCAGAATACGAAGGCCTCATTGGGTGTACATGCAGTTTTACCTGCAAAAAAATCATCCATCTCAAGCTATGACACGTTCATTCATTCATTCATCGCAGACATAGGACGTCCACTGCTGGTCATATGCCTCCCCATATTGGGAGGATTTACCAATACTCGCCACGCTTGGCAGGTGGGCTGGCGAGCGCAGTATGGATTCCTATTCTCAGAAGGCACTACTGCCCACCTCCTGGTACGTGATCCCTTAGCCGACTCTTACGGCACCTACGGGAAGAGATGGGGGAGTACTATTCTAGGCCGGTACCACCAAGGCACACACAAATGATTAAGTTTGAAAGAAAACATTCGACTACCAGTTGAGAGTTGAATCCGTGACTACAGAATACCGTCCTGTCGCGAAGTATTAATAGATCTGTGTGGTAAGCCTGTTGTCAATATGTCGCAATTCAGAACAATTGCTACCTAAACTGACACAGAAATTATCGATAAAACGACGTGAAGTCTTCATGGGAATATAGTCTTATCTGACATACTTATTTCGTACTTTCATTACATTATATGCATACATTACAATCGAGGTGCCAATTCTCTTGTTTATTAAAACAATTAAACCATAAATAATGTAAAATAAAAATTCACATGTGATCATAAATAAACTTGGTATTCCGCTAGAATAACAATTGCAGATTGATTGCATTATAGCAAATTTTGCATTGCGGTAGAAATTAAATCTGTATAGCAAATACAATTATTCTTCAAGTAGAATACCAAAACTAGCAAAAACGACAAATCATTAACAATTTATAAGCAATGTGTTAGTAGAATTGATGTCTAGATCATATCTTTATAAAATACTTAAAGTAATATAAATCATTATAGAAGGACACACAACAAAAGGCTTTTTGTGAAATTATAAAACCGTTTTATTACATAAAACGTGTAATAAAGCAGTTTTAAAATGTATTCACATTTTAGCTTTCTTTAATGGTAGCGATTCGCTTATTCAACTGAAATAAACTAAAATTTTGGAAAACTAAATCAGTTCTTATACGGTTATGATAGTTTAAGCTTAAGCGAAATTAAGTCGCCACTTATTTGATGCCTAAGAAAACGACCCGCAATTAGCCAGGAATGGAATAAAACTCGACTAATATTAGTGAGAGCGTTGTATGGAGTTATACGAATTTGAAGTTTAGCGTAAAAAGAATTAGCTATTTAAATATAAAGAATTTTAGTGAATTTATGCTTTTTGTTGCCTGGAAGACATCGCTTTAAGCGATAAGGCCGCCCTTTGTATTACTGTATTTATATCTGTTTGTTGGTTTTCTTTATGTGTGTGTTTATGAAATAGTGTGCAAGTAAAGAGTTTTCTATTTATCTATCTATCTATGCTAGTTCATGTGATTAATAGAATTAAGGCCAATATCTACTATTTACGCATATTCGAATGACAACTTACCGGGACAGTCCTGAAACTCAACACACTTTCCATTTTTACCCAAGTAGTAACCCTCTTTACATTCGCATCCCTCCTCCATACATGATCTGCCGCAGGGTCCAGTTTCCCCAGGGAACAGACAGGTCCTTGGACAAGGGTTGGGGCATTCTTTGTAGGTTGCGTTACGGTCACCATTACAGCGGAAATAGTCTGCAAATGTTACGGTTCAATGAGTTTCAAAATATAAAAAGGATGTTTTAGTCAAATCATCATCATCATCATCATCATCATCTCAGGTATAGGACGTCCACAGCCGGACATATGCCTCCCCCATTGATTTCCACAAAGACCGGTTAGAAGCGGCCTGCATCCAGCCCTTGCCTGCGATCTTAGTCAGGTCGTCTGTCCACCTGGTCGGTGGCCGTCCTATGCTGCGCTTGCCAGTCCGTGGTCTTCATTCGAGAAATTTTCGACCACAACGGCCATCAGTTCTTCGAGCTATGTGGCATGTGCCCTGCCCACTGCCACTTTAACTTGCTAATGCGCTGGGCTATGTCGATGACTTTTGTTATTCTACGGATCTCCTCATTTCTGATTCGATCGTGAAGAGAAACTCAGAGCAGATTCAGATTCAGATTATTTATTAACCATAATAACATTCGTTATTTTCGGCAAGTCAATACATGTTTATAATTACTTATTAAATTAATTAATTAATAATATATATATTTTAAAGACTGGTCCATATGAAAATAATGATAATGAGAAATATAATGACGTCAATCATTTAATTAAATCGTTAAGGAGTAAGTGCATTTTTATTATAATTTATTATAATTTATAATTTTAGGTCACTGAAAAGACTTTTCTGAAAGTTTGATATCCATGAACTCATCTAATTTATAGAATGCATTATTAGTCAAGAAATATTTGATTTTACGTTTGAACTCTTGGTATTCTAATTTAGTAGCAGATTTAGGTAACTTATTGTACATATTTATTTTCGTATATATGCCATGCCTTTGGGTCTTTACGAGTCTTGTCTTAGGAATACTTAGTTTGTCCTCATGTCTCATTTTCATAGTCGCGATAGATCCAGTATGATTGTCTTTTCTTGTTTTGTATTTGTCAATATTTTTATGTACGTCCAGTAGGCATTTGTATATATATAATGCTATCACTGTCATAATGTTATGTTTAACGAAGTACTTGCGAGCTGAAGTTCGGCGCGTGATGCCGCTAATTATCCTGATAGCACGTTTTTGGCACACCAGTAACCTATTAATGTCTGCACCATTTCCCCAAGTTATTATAGCATAGCTCAGTATCGAGTGTATATACGCATAATAGACTGAAATTAGTGTTTTCGTATCAAGTACGGGCTTAAGCTTAAAGAGGGCATAATTTGCACTTCTTAATTTTTTACAAGTTTTATCTATGTGTGAACTATGGGTAATTGTGTAGTCCACAGTGTATCCTAGAAAAACATGTTCGGTTTTGCTAATGGCGTCTTTTTTCCTTTTTTTGGCATGATATTTCATTATAACGTTTTTATCATCGTTCAGAATAATGCCGTTTGCCTCAAACCATTCATGGAGTATGTTCATGGTCTCAGTTATTTTTGTATCTAAAGTGTCATTGTTTTTTTCTTTGATGCCAACATGTGTATCGTCTGCGAATAAAGTTACCGACGCCCAATCAGGTAGGCAATATGCGAGATCGTTCATATATATCAGAAACAGTAGAGGACCAAGTATTGAGCCTTGAGGTATACCGATATTGTTTATACCTACAGAGGAACAGCATTTATTCACCTGAACGATCTGGGTTCGGTTTGATAAGTACGTCTTTATCATGTTTAATTCTTTTCCCTGAAATCCATAATATTCAAGTTTAGGTATGAGTATTTCGTGCCGCAAGCAGTCGAAGGCCTTTGAGAGGTCACAGTAAATGCTAGCGCATTTTTTTGCCTCATCCATTCCCTGTAATATGTAGTAGACAACTTCCTGTATGGCCATTTCCGTTGATCTATTTTTACGGAATCCAAATTGAGCAGGTGTAAATAGTTGATAGTCTTCAAAGTATTTAATTATTTTCTTTTTTAAAATCGTTTCTAATAATTTCGATAGTATTGGGAGTATGCATATTGGTCTATAATTACTAAGGTCACTGTGATCTCCTTTTTTGTACAAAGGGATTACTCGTCCACGTTTCAGAGAATCCGGAAAAATCCCCTCTTCAATACATTTATTTATGACTTCATAGAGAAGTTCTAATATGAGTTCGCTTCTTGTGAAGAGCTTTTTTATAGTTTTAACAGACATGTGATCTATATCTAGAGCATTTTTATTTTTAATTTCTTGAATAACACGTCTTATTTCATCTTTGGTTACAGGCTCAAACTTTATATAGCTCTGTAGTTTGTCTATATTGCTTAAATACCTTAAACATTTATCTTTATCTACCTTCGTATGTTTTGTTAGGTTATGAGCTATATTAAGGAAAAAGTTGTTGAATAAGTTTGCAATTGAAGTTTCATCTTTAATTATATGGCCGTTTTTTTTGATACAATATATACTACTTTTCTTTTTTGTCTTTTTCATTATCTGCTCATTAATTATTTTCCATGTTTCTTTGATTTTGTTTTTCGATCTTGAAATTCTGTAGCAGTATTGTAGTCTTTTTGCTGATCTTAATACTTTTCTAAAGATTTTTCTATATTTCCGTATTCTTAACGTTCTATCTTTATTGGGATCAACAGATTGAAGTATTTCTAATTTTTCTAACTTATTTCTCGATACTTCTATGCCTTTTGTTGTAAATTTTGGTGCTTGGGTTCTTTTTGAGTATTTTTTTCTCAGAGGAAAAGCTATTTTATAAAAATGTGTTATAGCTTCCATCAAAATATTCATTTTACCATTAGCTGTGTTGGCTTCTTTAATTTCGTCGTATAATTTATCGTACTCAGTGAATAGTAGATAATGGAAATAGTTTATATTACTTTCAGAAAAGGTTCTAGTCAAAACATACGAACAACTATCTTTGGTGTCTGAATCTTCGGTTTGGAAATTTAACATAATCGAATTGTGATCTGCTATTTTATCGTCCATCACACTTCCTGTACATGACTCAAAATTGACGATAAAATTGTCAATACATGTCGAACTAGTGCCTTCCGTCCTGGTCGGCTTGTCAATAATAAATCTAAAGTTATAATTGTCTAAAATGTTTTGAAATTTACGTAGCTTAGGACTAGGCTTTAAAATATTTACATTGAAATCGCCAACAATCACCACTTTTTTGTTTTCTCTAGCAAGTTTACATAGCATTTTTTTCAAGATGTCAAAGAATAAGTCTATATCATAGTCTGGCCTATACACACTTATAATCACCTCTTTAGATCTACGTAGCTCAATAGCCGCAATTTCGCAATTCATTTCTAATGACATTGAATTTAGATCATTTCTGATTTTGTAATCTATACCATTTTTCACAAATATCGCCGTACCTCCATGTTCAAATATTTGTCTGTTAAAGTATGTAGCAAGTTCATAATTTTCTAAATTCATACCTATAATTTGGTGGTCATAAGCCCAAGTTTCGGTTACACAGAACAAGTCACAACTATATACACTTAATAGGTCTTCTAATACATTATATTTCTTATGAATACTTTGCACGTTAGATGCAATAATCATCTTTGTTTGGGGGACTGCTGATTTATGTGAAAAATTGTTTTCTGATTACTATTTAGTTCTAGTTGTCTAATGAAAGTTAGTGAAGAAGTTGGACGGAAACTATGCAAAAGTACAGTTCTTATTTGCTCTGTTATTAGTTCTTTGATTTTATATGATCTTTGATTATTAGACAGATTAATTGAATTTAGTTCCAAATATTTTACATTCTTGTTAAAATGAGCAATAGAAGCAATTTTGTTATTTATATTGTAAATGTTACTATCATTCCAACCGTCATACCTAAGCCCTGTCATTACAATATTGTATTCTCTGTCTGATTTTTCAACGATGCTTTGTAATCTTTTCACATAAACATTATTTTTTGCGTAACTGTCATGAAATTTACTAATTAATATTACTAGGGTATCGCCTTTTTTAATAGATTTTGCCTTTTCTTCACAATTGTCCAAAATTTGGTCCATCATTGCTCCTGGCTTACAAAAATGTATAAAATTATTTAGTACATTCGTTTTAGTAAGATTATATATCAATCCTCGTCCGATTTCGTCAGATAAAATTACACATTCACGTTTATTTTTAGCTCTATTTTGAATATTTTTTTCACATACATTCAATTTGCCTTTGGGTACATTTGTCGGTCTATTCAGAATGATTTTATCTACAATAGGGGCGCTGTGATTCGATATTTCTGCTAAAATTCTGTTCTTATTTTCTTCATGCTCTAATTTTGAATTAATTTTCTTTTCTAGCTTGTTTAACTTATGACATCTTTTTTCTAAAAACTTGGCTCTCCTTGTTAGTTTTTTTATTTTATTCTGATATGATGATAGCTTTTTCAGTTCAATAACTTTTTTGACAGGTTTTATAGCTGGTACAGATAATTTCAGCCTAGTGAATAAATCTAATGACTTTTTCTTTTCTTCTTCTAACCACTTACTAAGCTCCTGTGTTTGTTTTTCTAGTTCTCCAATCCGCTGGTATAGATCTTCTCTTGAGGGTAAGGTAGAAGCAATAGTGTGCGCTGATAAATTGAGGACTTCACCTGTTAAACGAGGTTTTTTTCTTTTTCTTCCCGCTAAGGGCGTCGAGACTATGATTTCGCTGCTTTCGATTTTTCTATATACATCTATAACCTTGTTTTTCTTACTTAACTCTTTTTGCAGTCTTGAGTTTTCTAATGATAAAATATCAATCTGGTTATCAGCTGATTGTAGTTTAACTTCTAACTCTTGTATTCTCTGATTTGAAGCGTCGTTTGATTCGCTACTTAGGTTCATACCTTGTTGGGAAAGTGTCAATTTCGCTATGGACTCAAGTGATGAGTCTGTTAAGTTTCCCGTACCTAGTGAGGTCGCTCTTCTACGCTGAGTTGTCCGGAATGTGATATTTTCGGTACCAGGATTTCTATTCATTTTTTCCATTTTTATTTGTGTCGAAAGGAATAAAAATAGTTTAAATGTAATATGTGCAAAAATTAATGATCCAAAAATTATTGTCCGTGTGAGACTCGAACCGTCGACTGTTGGTATTAAAGTCTACAACACTTTACGCTCGGCCACTCAGCTAATAATTTAAGCGTCAAAAAATGGCTACGCGCTTCGAGGACTTGTGGTATAAGGTGAATGACCTTTTCGTACTGGCTGTCTGTACACGGCTGACGCGTAGTGCGCGCCAATTATTGCTATAGGTAGAAACAAAGGCCGTTACCGTAAAATTTGAAGATGTTTTCATTTTCCTTTTCAGATGTTTCAATTTCTCCTCTTGTAATTGTCACATCTCAACAGGACCACCACTATTGCACTCGTCGTTTTAATAGCTTCGTAACTGTATAACTTTCAACGTCGCTTTTTAACTTTTTACTGCTTAAACTTTTAAAAAAATTACGGAGCGAAGTTTCGTGGAGTCACCTCTGAGAGCGCCGTGCCGCGAATTATAGCATTATATATATAGCATAGCCCTATCTATAGCTTGTTCTGCGACTCTGAGCATGCTCAGAAGGCCCATATAGCTTATTTGATAAGCATATCAAAATTGATCATTAATTTAGATATTTGAGACGATTTTAGTACCAGAAATAAAACTATTGATATTTCAATTATTTTATTGCCTTAGCAATGTGAAAATGTGGTCGAAGATGTTATGACGCTAGACCTAGAATGCTCACTGGCTCTCAAGGACTGCTGCCTGAACACACTATGTGCTTGGTGACAGTTTTTCAAACTTGAGTGTGGTAGCCAGCCAGGCGGGTATCCGAAAGTACCCTATCACCATGCTGGAAATTTGATAACGTTGTTTCCTTTACCGGTAAGTGTAGGTAGCTCAAGCCATTGTTGGGGATCGAACCAATGTCCGTCAGATTGACAGGCGGCGCTCCCCCTGCTGAGCTATCATCGGGGCGAATTTAATTTCTATTTAATAGAGTGTTGCTTACCTGGACAATCTCTAAGCAGCATACAGTCTCCATTATCGGACAAAACGTATCCTGGGTAACACTCGCAGCCTAGCTTCCGGGCCGTAGCAGTGCAGTTCTTGACACCTTCAGGATTGGCACAAGTGCTAGGGCACGGGTTTGGATACTCTTTGAACGTTGCATTTCTGTAGTTGCAGAAGCTTTCGAAACCTAAAATGCGTGACTCAAAATAAAAATAAAAAATATCAAGAATCGGAATCAGCTTAAACAACAGTTTCACTTGCATAACGAGAGAGATCTTTCTGGTGAGTTTTATCGTTTATTGCATTAACAACATGCTAGGCGGAACTTACGTTCAAATTATTTGAAGGAAAAATTCGGCTGCTTGTGGCACTTGAACCCACAACTACAGAATACCGTCCTGTCGCTTTGTCCAACTAAGCTATAGCATATATATTTATTTTAATTTATTGCTAATTATTTGTCTGTTATTATTTGACAGTCACAATTATCTGTTAACTCCAAATGATTCTAACAGATGTCGATACCTTTCGACTGGCTTGAGTAAGTAATCAATAGTTGGCGCCACATGGCCACAGCAACGCGTGGCCGGGTCAGCTAGTATATATATATATATATATATACTAGCTACTATATATATATATATATATATGGTTTAGTGTATTAAAAATATGTTTTTTGTGTATAAGTATATTAATACATTTCGTTTTATGTTAACACTGCACACTACCTATTTAGCAAAATTCAAGTGTATCCATCTCGCCTACGGTTACCTGGAAGAGATCGCTGTTTAGCGATAAGGTCGCCGATTGTGCAATTTAATATACTATAAAAATGATAAATTTACCTATGTAATGTCCCCTTTGTGCAATAAAGTGTTATCTATCTATCTATCTATATATATATATGAGCAATAGCCAATATGCAGCCGAATTCTCTCTTCCTTTAACATCTGAGGGAATGTTGTTATTAGCGCCATCTACCTTTAATTGTATGAACAATTTTATTACGACTGATATCGTATTAAACGAAGGCACCATACCCGTATCCTATAAGATTTCTGACGTCCACGATTTATGTGCTGCCGAAAATTGTATGCCGGTACAAAATAAAGAAACATTTCCTATCAACGATTCAACTTCTTGAAATACATTTAAGTTCTATGCACAATGTAGAACATGATTTAAACTGTGACAGGCTGCCATAATAGAAAAAGATTCTGTAAGGATAGGATAGGGATAGGATTCGCAGATTCTTTGGTATTTTTTATCTTATTTACCTCTTGCAATGAGCATATTCCGCCTCTGTTTGCTATCGTCATGAATACATGTACGTGTATTTGTATAGTAGGTATAGTTCAATGTTTAAAGACGAAAGACTTCAATCAGTCGTTATAGCTCTCATAGGCATTCAAACAAATTAACAGTTTAAAAATATTTAGTGAATTCAAAAGATAATGTTATGTAAGCAAAATTTAACCCGTACTACGAAGTATTCATAAGGCTTAGCACTGAATTTTTCTACACAATCGAATTAGAAATTTGGGAGTTTGTGAACGAAATTAAGTTTACCGCTCACCTGATTTTCAAGTTGGCTGGCGTGAGTGTGTTAGTCAATAAAGCAGAATGGTTTTCGAATGGATACTAGACAAACACACGGAGATTAAAGGATCTGATAAAGGTTGCATGGTAAGCTGGTCTCAATGGAGATCAATGGGCTTTTCTGCATCAGTGTACATCCCATGGCTTTGTTTCGTTTTGCAAAGATCTTTATTAAAACATATACAATAATTACGTCACACTGTCAAGTACTTATATAAAAAACATAGACTTGGCTCGGCAGGCTTATAACGCCTTTATTAAGCCATTTAACAAAAAATATATTTTATGTAACATTAACGTTTTATATCATTAAGGTGATTATTGCTATACTATGTCTATGTTAGAATTGACAAAATGCTGTTTGCCACATGGGGCATTTACGGCGTCACCGGACTTTTGGCGAGTGCAGAGGGCACTCAGCCGATTTGGGCTGGGGTGAGGGGGGGAGCGACTGGCGCAAGGGCACCTCTATGGTTCGGACCTCGGCTTGGGCTATCGCCTGAATGAGGTAGCGTCTGTGTGTGTATGAGGTAGCGACTTTCTTGTTTCATAAGTATGTTTACTTTGTACAGTGCGCATTTATTGCAATACACATATTTATTGCACACACATCTTATAGTAATGTTAATGATGATGATGAAGAAGAGTCTGGGTACGTGTACGGGAAAGAAACATTTATACTGACGATTATGCTTTCTTTTCGTAAAATGGCTCGAGCTGGAAGCGAATGAGCTACTTAAAGATCTGCTTGCTGCTGAAGAGCTTCTGCTGTGTGATGTAGCGATTGCACCTGATGAGCTAGGGCGTGAGGGGCTTGAATCCACTGAAATCGAAAATGTAGACATGAGTTTTAAGAAATTAGTAGCTCTAGGTAACGGAGGGCTTGGCGACTATGATATGGTAACATTTTAGTTCATAAAATACGCACGATACGAGTGCAATATAGGCGAACACATTTTAAGCTATTTAAGCCATTTTAAACTATTATGTGCTACAGTTACACATTTATGATATATATGTTGTTAAGTTTTGTATGATACACGTATATTTTATTCTTTTTTTTCTTTATGTAGTTGTTTGTATATTTATTTATTTTATTATCATGTTTCTTTTTTTTCAATTATTACATGCATGGACTTCTAATGAAGTCCATGCATGTGTGCTATGTACGTGACCTCACCAAATGGCTCCAACGGAAGACCAGCGTTGGCTAGCAGCCAACATTATGCTGAGTTGGGGCCAATTTGTGACATTTGTTGTTCTTTTTCAAATCCCTTCATAACTTATTGTTATTGATTGCACATATTGTTGTGATGATTATTTGTACAAAATTGTGTATGTATGTCACAAATAAACTATTTCGTTCTTCTTTCTTTCTTTCTTCTTTCTAAAATTGCTTATCATGGTGATGAAGACGTGATGAAAAACGCAAATACACTATACAATATAATCATAGGTATTTTAATGAAAATAGCTGCTTACTTTTAGATATGGCTTTAATAAGGGCTTGATATGTTTCTCTCGATATTTCTGCGAAAGCTCAAATTTTCTGCTTTACCTCAGACCGCCAAAAACACAATATGAGTCACGAAACTCAATTTCACACGTGTACGAATCGTCGAATCGATTAAGTACATGAAGATGACGTTACGGGTAAAGAATGTTATAATAATGGGTGATATTCGTCATGTTTATCGGCCGGATATTAATTTTTGGTACTACAGTAACAGTTTTGTTACAGTACAGTATCAGTTTTGGTACTACATATTAATCAATCAGCGATTAGTATTAGTAAGATGTTCCGTGGTAAAATTGATAATCGAACGTTTTAAATATTGGTGAACTCCAAACTTTTTTTTAATTTTTTATACTGTATAGTTCTAGCGTTTGACCACTATCTTACTTGATGGTCAGTGACAATGTGGTTGAAGATGTTATCACGCTAGATCTAGAATGCTATGGCTCTCCAGGACTGCTGCCTGAACAGTTTCCTGGTGACAGTTTGAAAAACTGTCACCAGGTGGTAGCTAGCCAGGCGGGTATTCGAAAGTACCCTACCACCACGCTGGGAATTTGATAACGGTGTTACCTTCACGGGAAGCTCAAGCTGTTTTTGGGGATCCTCACTCCGCGCTCGGTCGCTCCTGCGACCGCACGTATTTACTACTTAGCCTGTCAACCGTCTCAAACCGGTCTAGTGCTAGTGATGTTCAAAATAATTATCGATAAATTGTATCGACAACATGGACAAGTTCCTCAGTAGATCTTCGTCTATACCCAATCTGGTCAGCAAAAGACCTCGCGAGGAAGTTCAATTATCAGATGACCAATGGCAACAGCCGAAAAAATTTGCTGTCACCAAGGATGTTTCCGAGAATAACAGACCTGAAACATCAAATCGCTTCAGTACCTTGCCAGTTCATGATGCAGTGAAGGAAACCTTTCAAAATGCTACCAAAAAGAAACGGCTTAGTCAAATACCGCCGATCCTCATTGAACTCATAGGAGACTGGAGCCACCAGAACATTAAAGAGGTAATTGAAAAGTATGAAAAGAGATTTTACTTACATTACAAAGGCCGGAATAGAGTAAAGGTCCAGTGTTATACGGCAGAAGGTCATCAACATGTGAAAGATGGCTTGTTGAAAGAGCATGTTGTATTTCACACGTTCGCTCGTAAAGATGAGAAGCTTCCAAAAGCTGTTGTAAAAGGACTGCCTAAGTTCCTCCAAGTAAACCTTACTGCTGAACTTGCGTTGATAGGATTTGCAGGGGCAACTGTTTCAGAACTAAAAACAATGTACACAACTGAGTGTCCTCCACTGCTAGTACAACTACCTACTGGCACAGACATGGGAAAATTCAAGCAAATCAGATACATTTCAAACTGTGTTATTGAAGTTCAAAAATATAAGCCACACAACAAAGCTGGTACGCAGTGCTTCAGGTGCCAGAGCTTTGGCCACGCTGCGCGAAACTGTAACCGACCATCCCGTTGTGTAAAATGCGCACTGGACCATCCAACATGGGAATGCACCAAGAAAGGCCGAGATGAACCAGCCAGTTGTTGCAACTGTCAACAGAACCACCCTGCAAACTATGCTCAATGCTCTGAACGATTGAAGTACCTAGAGCGTATACAATCAAAACGTGACATTCTACGAAATAACATTTCTTCCAAAATTGAAGGCACTCCAAGACTTCAAGGGTCTAATGTGACATGGGCTAAAGTTGCAGGCTCAGCCAAAGTCAACAAGCAGGCCTTGGTTTCTGCACCCGCACCGCTTCATCAAGGTAACGACCAGTTACTGGAGTCGAAATGGAATAATTCCAAGACTTCTGTAGAAAGTTATACCGCTCCAAGCGATAACGAGAAGAATACGACCAGAACGTTACCAGTTGAGAAAAAACAACCCCACGATCTAGCAACCGCCGAAATGTTAGAAATACTCAATACAATAAAATCCATCAAACTAAAATTCATCAATTGCAAGACTTTTATGGATAAAGTCATTCTAGTCCTTACTCACTTGGGTCATTATGTCTGACAAAACTGACCTTCGCGTACTATACTGGAACGCTGATGGTGTTCACAGAAAGCAACAGGAACTATCAGACTTAGTGGTGAGTGAATTAAATATCGATGTTATAGCTGTGTGCGAAACAAAGTTGACTGACCGTCTTATCTTAAACCTCCCGGGCTTTGTCTGCTATCGCAAAGACAAACAACCCAACGGTAGGGGTCAGGGTGTAGCAATCTTAGTTAAATCTGAATTAGTTCATACTCTTGTTCCTTCTCCGCCCACTATCAATTTAGAAGTGATAGGCATTTCCCTAAAACTATCTGGTAATAACAACACTATTAAGATATACTCCGTCTATCAGTCTCCTAATATACCACTCTTAACTAGCGACATCGATAAGCTTATGATAACAGGAAAACGTGTCATTGCCATGGGTGACATGAACGCAAAACACCCCTACTGGTCTCTCGGATCTATTAACCCACATGGTAAACGGTTATATGAACACATGTTGAATAGCGAGTACATAATTCATGCCCCCCAGGATTCAACCCTAGTCCATTATAGTGCCAAACTAAATCGGTCCACACCCGATCTTATTATTACGCAAAATTTCAACTTAATTACGGACGTTGTTACAATACCAGCTTTATCTTCGAACCATTTGCCTGTTTTCGTCAAGTTCAATGCTCAAATTATTCGAAAACCGATCACTAAGTTTAATTATTCTAAAGCAGACTGGCTTAAATATCGTACCCTGCTAAATAATAATATCACTCTGTCTTCTCGAGTCTATACATCAACAGATGAAATAGACTCGATGATTTCAATCCTTCAGAATACTATAATTGATTCCAGAGACTCATGTGTTCCTATTTCAATTTTAAGACCTTGGAACTCGTCAATACCGCGAAGAGTCAGGAGACTGATTCAGAAGAAAAACCAGCTACGTAGGTACGCAGCCGTTGAACCAATTACTTCAGTACGTAAAATAATAAACCAGGAAGTCAAAATGCTTCAAGGCGAAATTGATAACGCACTAAAATCATACCATGATAACAAATGGAACGAAAAGCTAAAGAAAGTCGATTGTCCTAGTACTGATTTGTGGCGCGTGGTTAAAAGTCTGAAATCGAACGTTAAGCCCCCTATACCTCCACTTAAAATGAATGGCAGTTTAACTGCGAATCAGCAAGAACAGTGCGATGTTTTGGCAAATGCTTTTCTTGACAATATGCTCTTAACTCACTCCTGGCCTAGCACTGAACAATCAACAGTTGACTGCTCCCTTTCTGCATTATTTAGTTACCGCAATACTAAAGAGACTATAACTCCTGTGCGTCCAGCAGAAGTTAGGAAATGGATTGATAAACTTAAAGTGCGTAAAGCTCCGGGACCAGATCATATTTCCAACTTATTGATCAGAAACTTATCACAGAAGTGTATTGTACTTTTGTCAAAAATATTCAATGCGTGCTTTATATTAGGCTACTTCCCATCTAGTTGGAAAGAGGCTAAAGTAATAGCAATACATAAACCTGGTAAGGAAGCAACTAATCCTACTTCATATCAACCCATTAGCTTGATTCCTTGCCTAGGAAAGCTATTTGAAAATATAATATGTCAAAGATTAGCGTCCTATACAAATAATAAAATAATCGATGAGCAATTCGGATTTCGTGAAGGCCACTCGACAGTCCAGCAGCTGGCAAGAGTAGCAGAGGCTGTATCACACAACTTAAACCTAAGAAGATCAACCGGCATGTTTCTTCTAGATATTGAAAAAGCGTTTGATACTGTCTGGCATGATGGTCTCATTCACAAATTAATTAGTCTTAGCGCACCTTTGCCTCTTGTTAAATTGATTCAAGCCTACCTGTCAAATCGTTCATTTCGTGTCCATATTAATAATACCTTCTCTTCTAGCAGACTCATACCAGCTGGGATCCCTCAAGGCTCGATTTTAGGGCCCCGCCTCTTCATAATTTACTTAAATGACATACCTATGCAACCGCGTACCACCTTAGCCTGTTTTGCAGATGATACGGCATCATTCACGTCATCTAACGATGTTGATTTGATCATTGACCGGTTGCAATTATCGATTAACCGTCTCGTGTCCTTCTTTCAAAAGTGGAAACTAAAAATCAATGCTTCAAAAACTGAAGCAATCCTTTTTACTAGACAACGAACCCTTCCCATACGCTTGTTGCAGATAGACGGGCACCAAATTCATTGGAATCGTTCGGTCAAGTATTTAGGTCTTATCTTAGATAATAAACTCAACTGGTCAGAGAATACCTCTAAATTCCGCATGAAAGGTATACAGGCATTACATGCACTAAGTCCAGTGCTAAACAGACGTTCACCTTTGAGTAGTCGAACAAAACTAAGCATTTACCTCACCCTGATCCGTCCCTGTATCACTTACGCATGTCCGGTATGGAGCAGCACCTGCCATACCAATATGCAAAAACTTCAAGTCATTCAAAATAAAGCGTTAAAGTACTCGTATAATACTCCGTTTTGTACCAACCTTACTAAATTGCACATTGAAATAGGCTTACCTAACTTACAAAGCTTTATTTACAAGCTATCCAAAAAGTTTTACCTTCAGACAAATCCTAAAAACAAAAACAAAATAATTAGTAATATTTGTAAAACTCGTCAAAGTAATTTAATTTACATCGATAGATACAATCGATACAAATTACCGCATCACCTAATTCTCAACTGCGAAGACTGCTATGGACACACATACGATCGAGCCCCTGCCGCAGCGGCGCGCGCTATAAGAGACCCTATTATCTAGTGATATGTGGAGCCTTATGGCGCGCGCGACTCGGTGTCACGTGCCGCGCGCATGCGTGGAAGATGACAACCACCTTACGCTAGTGTGCATAGTTCATGTTGCTCGCTGCTCGCTCACCGATGTTGTTACTTTTAAATGTGAATTAACTACCTACCCTACATACTTGTAATGTATTCACTTTTATAAATTGGTCAAATATGTAATGTTCCCGCTTAAGCTTACATAATTGTATATATATATTACTATCAGAACTTACACGTTATGTCATATACATTAGAAATAAGTACCTAGATCCATGAAAAAAGTGTTACATAAGCGTTTTAGCTTGTAAAACATATATTATTAATGATTTAATTTCTTGTCGCTTCTAGGATATATTACTTACACTAGAAATGTACAATAATGTAAATTTTATGTTTAATAAAGATATTTTGAAATTGATTGAATTGAGTATCAGTTTTGGTACTACATATTAATCAATCAGCGATTAGTATTAGTAAGATGTTCCGTGGTAAAATTGATAATCGAACGTTTTAAATATTGGTGAACTCCAAACTTTTTTTTAATTTTTTATACTGTATAGTTCTAGCGTTTGACCACTATCTTACTTGATGGTCAGTGACAATGTGGTCGAAGATGTTATCACGCTAGATCTAGAATGCTATGGCTCTCCAGGACTGCTGCCTGAACAGTTTCCTGGTGACAGTTTGAAAAACTGTCACCAGGTGGTAGCTAGCCAGGCGGGTATTCGAAAGTACCCTACCACCACGCTGGGAATTTGATAACGGTGTTACCTTCACGGGAAGCTCAAGCTGTTTTTGGGGATCGGACCAGTGCTCGTCAGTTTGACAGGCGACGCTCCCCCCGCTGAGCTATCATCGCTTCAAGATCAAATAAAGCATAGTGCGGAAAACGGTATCGACTACATAATAATGTAACGATAAGAGTACAGTATAATATAATTATACCAATCTTCCAATATTATACTATAATGTAATATAATATTCATCATCATCATCATCATCATCTCAGCCATAGGACGTCCACTGCTGGACATAGGCCTCCCCCATTGATTTTCACAAGGACCTGTTGGAAGCGGCCCGCATCCAGCCCTTGCCTGCGATCTTAGTCAGGTCGTCTGTCCACCTGGTCGGTGGCCGTCCTATGCTGCGCTTGCCAGTCCGTGGTCTCCACTCGAGAACCTTTCGACCCCAACGGCCATCGGTTCTTCGAGCTATGTGCCCTGCCCACTGCCACTTCAACTTGCTAATCCGCTGGGCTATGTCGGTGACTTTTGTTCTTCTACGGATCTCCTCATTTCTGATTCGATCACGTAGAGAAACTCCGAGCATAGCCCTCTCCATAGCTCGTTGTGCGACTCTGAGCCTGTTCAGAAGGCCCATAGTCAGGGACCACATTTCAGATCCTTAAGTCATCACTGGTAACACACACTGTTCGAAGACCCATAATATTACCAACTATAATATTATTAAACAGTACTTGCGTCGCTTATAGCTAACCAGGTTGGTAGGAGTCTTCAAGTCGCGAGTGAATAGGTACCTTCTAGGTTTGCGTGCCAAATTCTAGACAACGTCATCACTTAACATCAGGTGAGACAGTTGTCAAACGCAAAATAAGTAAAAAAATATATAGTTTAATATCTTACTAGAATGAAGCTTCCATGCTGAAAGTGGCTTTTCACTTATCACTGTATCTATCAAATTGATGATGAGAACCACGAATAAACAGTTAAAATTCATAACGTCTGAACAACAACACCTCCTTCATAACAATAAAAGAATTTATAACGTTACATACTTTTTTATGGATGTACAAACAGGTTTTGCACATTAGCCAATCCTGAGACAGCAAATATAAAAACAAAGCCAATTCACCTGAACAAACTGACGTACTTACAATACGGGTAATAATAATATATGGACATAAATAATTAATGACAGAGGTATGTATTTTTCTATTATGTTTTATTTATGGAGATAATAAACAATATAAAGTTGTGTCACAAAACAAACGGCGTTGCTACGTGTGAGTTGCTCAGCATAGAAATACACAGGAATATAACGTTTTCTGATGGAACTGTGTATTTTGTGTATCGATTTCAGTTCAAATTTTGCACAATTTAAAAAAAATAAATTTAATTAATTTTTCACACACTCACCCCCTCGCACTAGGATACCCTGTGTCGCGGGAGGCATAAACACACACAATCATAATACACAAACATCGAAGACTCGAGAACAAACATCTTTGCTCATCACAATTAATTTGCTCGTCAATTACAGAATAAAGTATGTTTGCATACAGATATAACTATAGAACTAATACAGCTATAAAATATCATACTATATATATATTATAGTTTGTTACTAGTTTGTATGTTTGTTAGGTACTTACTTTACCTTTCACAACACGGCTAAGCGAATTTGCATGAAATTTATAATGAAGATAGCTATACCCTGAAACAACACGTTGGTTACTTATTATCCGGAAAATATTGACTGTATCCGTGGGATGTCACAATAGTCAATTTCACGTACCATTTCACCGCGAGTAACACCGCGGGGTGCAGCTAGTCACACTAATATTATAAAGGTGTAAGTTTGTGTGTATGTGTGTATGTTTGTCACTTCTTCACGCTCAAACGGCTTCACCAAATTCAATGAAATTTGGTATGGAAATTGAGACCGTGGATTAACACATAGGCTACTTTTCATTATCATCTTAATCAATCATCACCACGCGGGTACAACTGGGCGGCGCAGCTAGTAATATTTAAAACTAAATCAAATATACGGACTGCAAGACTCTGACAATCTAATAGAAAGAAAGAAGAGAAAGAAAATATATTTATTTGAGACAGTAACAAAAACACTTAAATTTTAACAAAAATGAAACACTGAATATGCCTAAATAGTGCGTTAAATGTCATGTCTCAAATTGGTCCCAACTCGGCATAATGCTAGTTCTCAGTAAACCAGTGCTGGTCTAATACGATAAGTCGTTGCCTGAGTCCGTGTTTCCCGATATGTACAATCCTAGAGTCTTCAAGTCGCGAGAGAATAGGTACCTTCTAGGTTTGCGTGCTAAATCCTAGACAACGTCATCACTTAACATCAGGTGAGGCAGTTGTCAAACGCAAACTTATAATATGTAAAAAAAAGTTTTTACACAGAGAGCGGAATATGCATCACGTATTCAGCCAGAACCATCCCATGTTTACGGCTTATATATATTATAGGCATGAGAGAGTCGACACCCAACCATTAGGCAAGGCAACATAGAATTTTATATTATTCGACGTTTCAGTAATTTTGCTTGTAATGCTCTCGGGGACGGTACAAAGAGATATTAAATTTAAAAATGCACGTACAACGAGATTGCTCGGTGAGAACAGGTATGCGAGGGAAACATTTGAGGAATTGAGACGGGGTTCAAGTCCGGACACTTTTACTTTTAAGTTGGTTTGAGTCGTTATTTATGGCGGCTTTTGGTTAGTTTTAGCCGGATACAGATCACAGATAACATCCTGCTTGGATATATATATATATATATATATATATATATACTTTATTCTGTAATTGATATATATATATATATATATATATAGATATACACTTTATTGAACACAGTACACAAAAGTAATAATTAACAAAACATTTTTAAAATAACTGTAACAACAGGCGGTCTTATCGCTGTCAGCGATCTCTTTCAGACAACCTTTGGATGGAGAGGAAAACACTGACGGATGGCGGCGTCCATAAATTTAAGTTATAAAAGACACTGTACATCAATTACAGTGCTATAAAATCGTATAAGTATAATATAAATATATGTAATCAACTATAAAATACAGTTATATATTCAAATATATGTATTATAAATACATATATTCTACAAATAAATGACTAAATAGTAATACAACAATGTAATACATATAAACTATATAATAGTATAATAAAAAACAAAATATTATATAATAAACATGAATAGCAAAAACTAGGTAAAAGGAAATCACAGCTTTTTTCAGTAGGATAGATACAAGGCTTTGACAGACGCCAGTTAAATATTATTTAAATAAAAGTAATTAAAAAAAAAAAACACACTGATGATAAGACCAAATCACTATAGTTAATTGAAACAATCGGGCATTTTAGACGACGTGCCAAATAGCTATCATTTTGGCACGTTGTTATACACGTGACCACGGTGGATAGCGAGCCTTATTCGTTGATCAAAATGCAGATCAGCATCATGGTCACGTGTTACTCAAGAGGACCTGGTACTGGACGTAAAGTTTTGACTCCAAACGGCATAAAAATATAACCTCTATCAAGGTTAGAGTATTTGATTTACCGCAGTTGTAGCCGGCACTGCCCACCCGATGTATTTTGTCTGTTTGACATAACGTTACAAGATTATAGATATTATCATGTAGCATCTCACATTGAAGGCCTACCCATCATCTTCCAGAGAATGAGGGTCATCTCATTGGGTCTTTTAGCATCGTCACGCATTAGACAGTTTGGTTCTATAGCAACAAATTTGATTTTAATCTCCTAAATTTTTTTAAATTACTATTAATTATTTTAACTTAATAGTCAAATTCTTATCACAAATACATCTTCGTTGTTAATTGATATCAAAGAAACTTAAACCGACTTTTAGCCGGTTTTTATCCGGTTTAAGCACAACCAATAGAATCTCTAATTTTCACAACTTATTGCCTTCAAAGGGGTTGTAAAGGAAACTGTTATACGCGAAGATTAATTTAAAATTACTGGCTATTCTGTGCCTTTTTTAACTCGCTTTCCCTTATGCGTACTTCCTGTTCGCGTATCTAAAGCTTGGCTACACCGATTTAAAAAAGTTTTTAAGGCGCGTTTGTTGCCTAATTAATATAATTTTACCTTCGAGTATTAATCTTCGGCTTAGGTTCTGTTTCTGATCATTGTTCAATTCAATTACGTTTAAATAAAAATCCATAATTTTTAAAGTTCGTTGAGGGTATGCGAGTCAATCGAACTCAGCGCCATCTACCGCTTTGCGATTTTTTCCCCGTTTATTCATCCTGGAATTTACATTTGCCGTTAATTGTCTACGCTCGACTGAGCAGTGAAGACTGGAATACTTTTTGGGGTCGTCCATTAATTACGTGAGCTATTTGGGGGGGGGGGGGGGGGGGGGGGAGCCGAACCGAACCTAATCTCACATGGGAGAGAGAGTGGTTTTGAGAAAGATAATGCAATTTTTTTTCTTAAAAGAAAAACTATTTCTATAATATAAAAATAATTATAAGCGAAATATTATATTTAAGATGAATCCAAAACAATCAAGTACTTACATAATTTTACATAGTAATATGCATTTTTTAAAAATCTTACGTGAAGTTAGTGGGGGAAGGGGGGGGGGGGGTCCAGCAAAATCTCATGATATCTCACCAAGGGGTTGGGGTCGAAGAATTTCCAAAATTGTCTCACGTAATTTATGGACGCCGGCGCGCCGCTTTGACACCCCATCCGCCATATTATATACTTCATATTAATAAACTTGTTAATATCTGAAGCCATTGAAAATGTGACATTCTTTCTTCTACGACACGATCGATAATGAACGATTAAATGAAGCGATATTTTCAAACGAATAACACCTATTATATCTTTCTATTATGAAAGAATTGACTAAGATAGATTGGGACCATTTGTCTTTATCTTCAGCAGATTCATCTTGAATGTTCACGGTGACAGAAAAGACAAATTGATTGCGTTAGATATTTTATCTTGCAAAAAAATCTTTACACCACGATTTTTAATAATAATTGGTGAATATAATGTTATAATAATGGGTGATATTCATCATGTTTATCGGCCGGATATTACATTTAAGAGACAAACTTAAAACAGATGTTTGGTACTACATCAAATTCTTAGTCAAAAACAGTTGTTGAGTTTGTCTCTTAAGGCCCCTCTACACGTCAACAGATGCGTTGGCGGAAGTTGGCAGATGCATCCGCAGATAAATTTCCCCGAGCTGTCTACACGTCTGCAGGTCTATCAGTCTATATTCGTTCTGGACAGACGCAACTCGCATTCGCACATTAACGTTTAGTAGTAATTATAACTAGTAGTAATTGGGTAGGTACTTATTCATCTTAATATATCCTTAATCCCCTTTTTGGATTTACAACTATTTTGAATTGGCGGCTAATTTCGATACAAATTTATTTGGTGAAAATAAGCATGGTGGGGTAGTTCTTTTTTAAATATGCTTAAACAATTATTGTCACTCTTCTTTTATTCTCGAGAAGGACATGCAAGAACCATGGACTATTTGACAACTTCAGGGGTATATACAAATCTCACCTCATCTTCCGTATAGCACAGATTTGGCTCCGTACGGCTTATTAAATTTCCTACGGTAAAAAAATGCTTCATGGCTGAAAATTCAACTCTGCAGACGAGGCCGTTGAATCATTCAATCATTCGACCTCCTGCAAGATACGCGTTTCAAATGTTTTGAAAGCTGGTTCACCTGAACGCATAAGTCATATAAATCCGCGAGGAATTTGAAAAGCTGTAAATATATTTTTTAAATATTTAAACTATTTTTAATTTCACTATTTTCGGAACAGCCTAGTTTCATCAAGTTTTTAAAGTAAATCTAATTGTTTTTGAAGTAGAGAAAAAGAAAGAGAAAAAATTGCTCTTCTAAACGAACAGGTTCGGTGGAACCCTTTTTCTACCACGCCTGAAAATAAAACATTGTGAGCCTAACTTCCAAGGAATAGAGTCGCAAACGGCAAGTTCATGATTGATTCATTATAAACTTGGAAAGTTGGCCAACCTAATCTATTAAGTTATGACTGCCTTGTATTGTACGTAATAGCTGAGTAGGCAGTTGAGTTAGTTGTAGTTTCACCATTGGAACTTGTGTAATTAATTGAGTATTGTTGCTGGAAGCTTAGCAAGATTTAGTTTATTAATTTATTAGTCCCGATATTTGGTAGAGGTTTGTTTATCGAATTGCAATCATAATATCGATATTTATACTTGTCGGATGTCGGATGTCGGATGTCGGATATAATGATAACGATGATAAAAAAAAAAAATTGGTTGTCTGTAAAGTCGGTTTACGGACGATAGATTTACGTGATAACGTCATAATCATTTATGACTTTGACTTTGACTTTGACTTTGACTTTGACTTCGACTTTGACCTTGATTATTTTATGTCAAACCTCAGGTGGAACGTTACGCAGAACGTTACTATTTTTCATGAGTGTTGCTGGTACCTATTCATCAATTTATAAAACGTTATCACGTCAAAATGTTTAGTATTTTCCGGAAGACAGTACCTATAACAATTACCGACTTCCTTGGAACATGTTCTATCAATATCTTTGTTAAAAAAAATGCTTACCAAAAAATTAAAACGACTTCAACACTCAAAAGTGTGAAATAAATTGTCGAAGTCAGTACCGTCTCTACCAAGTTATTTTACACTTTTGATTGTTGAAGTCGGTTCCATGTTTTGGTAAGCATTTTTAAAAAGTAAATAGTAGTAGCAGTAAAGATCAGACCAGCGCCACCATGTTCCATGGAAGACGGCAATTGCTATATGTACGTGTCATCCGGAATATGTGAAACAATTTTTTTATCATCGTTATCATTATCTTAATGATATTTATACTAAACTATATTAAAATGCTGGTTAGCGCTAATACACTAGGTCTAGAAGACATTGATATTTTTTCCTCCCAAGAGATAGTTAATGTTTGCGTGCAAAGAAAAAGTGCTTACCGTTTTCTTGGAGACAATAAATCAATCCAGCGAAGCGGAAACATTTAGGGAAAATTCCTGAAAGTTTTTGTCGGAGTCTATGTTCAGATAGAGATAGTTTTCGTGGCAAAATGCCGTAATATGAAGAATAGTTGAGAATAAAATACTTTTGCATACTAAAAGCCGCTAGCGTTAAGCGACGCTATTTGAGAAACGCATATTGCGATGGTTTTGAATTTTAGAAATGGTGACTGAAAATATATTGACATACAAATCATCTCAGCCATGGAACGTCCACTGCTGGACATATGTCGCCCTCATATAGGGGGGCTTTGTAAAAACTCGCCACGCTTGGCAAGCGGGTTGGCGAGCGCAGTGTCCTTTCCAATCCTCAGAAGGCGCTACTGGCCCACCTTCTGGTACGTGGTCCCTTAGCCGACTCTTACGGTACCCGCGGGAAGAGATGGGGGAGTACTATTCTAGGCCGGTACCACCACGGTATTATATAAATGTTATATTTGGCTAAAATAAGATTGTATCGATTGAATTTGGACAAGTATAAATTCGATAAACACCGCTAAATAGGTAAAAACTTACGGGAATGTAGGATGGGTTTTAGGTGTGGCTTGGTTGGTTGCAGCAAATTAAGTTAGGAAGGAATTTTATCTGGATAATTAATCCAGATAAAATAATTATGTTTTTTAGCGATTTTATAGCGGTTCTCACCCGGCGTGACTGCAATATAAGGCTTCAAGATCTCAGTGTAAAAATATAATCTTTCGTTTGCAGGAACGATGGCTGACCACGGCCCACTGTGGCCTAAATATCTGGCCTTGAAGAAAACTTCAGAATTACTTTTTAATTTTTTTAAAATTATTTAAGGATCTTCAGACAGTACATAACAAAAACTTACCATTGAATGTGAAAAATATAAGTATAGGTAGTTGATGTACTTTAATCAAATGAAACTATATTTATTGTCTCACAACTACAGTATTGCCACATAAATAAATACCTACACAAAAAGCAGAAAAAAAACAGAAGGAAACAATACAATAATTGAAGACATAAAGAGTACACTCAGCGGTGTATATTTGTCTAAAATTATTACAATGGGTTTGTACCAGATGTTTGTGGTTTGAGGTGGTAAATGAATCGAAGTGTTGTGAAAGAAAATCACTGAATAAAATTCGATGTCGATACGCGCTAGTATTGAATTGCGATCATATTAAGCGTAGGCGTTAACAAATCAGTACCACAGTTTGAGTGTGAAGGAGTAACAAAAGTTTTTGAGTTATTTGCTTCTGCCACGGGAACAGCAACTATTTTCGCGATGACGCAGACTATAATCTATCTCCATACTCTCCATAATCTATCGTTCAGTAGTGTTTGCGTGAAAGAATAACAAAAAAAAACCATTAAACCTCTATCCATCCATCCAAACTTTCATATTTATAATATAACTTAGCGCCCCGTGGTTTCACCCGGATTACGGATATTCCCGCTACATCAATTATTTCACGGGAATCATACATTTTACTGAGATCAAAAGTAGCAAATGTGCTGTTCCAGGCTATAATCTATCCCAGTGCCAAATTTCATACAGATCTGTTTATCCTTTCTGGCGTGATTGAGTAACAAACATCCATCCATCCATCCAAACTTTGACATTTATGATGATGATGATGTAGTAAATTAGCTCGGTTTCTCAGTAAACTTCTGGTGATATAATGTTTAACTTGGTACCACGGAAAACTACTAAGCAACTACTATAGATTCAGTAGGTACTTATTTTATGCTTCAAATGCACTTATATTTTTTAAAATAAACTATCGCAAGCATTTATGTTTGTACAGTGTATCAAATAAAACGGTATTATAAAAAAAAAATTGTCTTCAAATTTTTGATAGTGCTTACGCCAACGTTAACTGTAGAATACATACAAAATAGCAAAATAGACGACTGGCAGTTTTAATAAATATTATTTTTATTATAGTTATCTATAATCAGAATGGCTTCAAATTGCCTTACATCCTGCAAAAATAACCATTCACATAAAGTATGTTTTATGACATGCAAGGATATGGTCGTTCAATGACATAATAATACATTGTCACTAGCATAATAAAATGAAATCTTCTCGTTACAAGAATTACAGTATACACATGATATAATGCGAATTGTAAGCAAGTAGATTTTTAGAAAGCCGAGGCCTGTGTGATATTTTATAATTTTAATTATCTCAATGTTACTTTCGCAATTAAAAAGACTTTATCGTCACCTCCTATGCTTAGTCATGCAGTTTAAGCCAGTTTATCTATAAAGCAAGCTTATTAATGCTTTTTTTTTTCAAAAAATGGGGACAACCAACTTCAATCGCCTTAATTCGTTTACTTGGATGACATGTTTTATTTAACTGTTTTGATGTCAAAAACAAACGGCTTCACTGATTTTAATACAATTTATATGGGTCTTTGAGGTACCTTTGAGGTATGTATGACCTACGAAATAAAAAAAGAATCATCATAATTGGCGATTGAATCGCGTAACATACAAAAAAAACATACAACCTTTTCCTTTTTAATAGGCGGTTTAAAACAATCGTTATCAGTTAGAACCAAAACTATTATATCATATATTTTACTGATAGACATGTCCTTTTTGAGTTATATTAATGGGTTTATGTTTGTATCCGTTATTGGAGAGGGCACAATAGCAATCTTAATTTATCTTATTAGTTCTGTATATTAACTTACTATTGTCATTCCAACAAAATAATTGGTCTGGATGTTATTTGCCTGTAATTGCTTTTGGGGTTTGCCCAAACCTTCCTTGTGTTTGTTTGGTACGAAGTTTGGGTGAGCAAGGTTTTGTTTACTTTTTACAGATACGAAATTGGGATAGGTAGACCAATCCATATTGTTTTTTCCGCACGTAAAAAATATATTTATTCTTTGATTGAAGTCCCGCTCTTGATATCCTAAATTAAAAGTTCTGGTGTTCTACAACTGTCTGTCACTTTATAGTTATTGATGTTTAAAATGTATTTAAAATGGAATGACGCAACGGAGTAAAAAAATTATCCCATGTTAAAAAAATTGTGCCTGTTTTACCGCAGATATTTTTTTTTACTCCGTCTAGATTCATTGCATTTTAAATACGTTATAAACATTAATTGCCATAAAGTGTTAAAAAAAAATGTCAACACTATTGTTTACCATGGGATAAATCTATTAGCTCGATCATTAAAGCTAACTTCTCCTATATTCAAAATGTTATAATTTGGCAATATTCCGGGAAATAAATTATCATATTATAGCAACTATCATTTACATAGGACATACATGATAATAAAAGTATACTTTACAAACAAATCTACTTTTGTTTTCGTCCAAATAGGCACTATGCTGTAAATCGTATCGAAAACAACTTCGCAAAAAAAACCCTCCGATCACCGAGGTTCCTTTCTCATAGTTTTGTTTTTTTCTTTCTGAACTTTGTATTTTCTTCATAAAATGTTCTTTAAAAATCCGATAAAGAGAAAAATATTCCTTGTCGGTAATTAGTAGATTGTTTGTCTAACAAAGTTGATAAGAAAGGTAGACGCAATTAGACTGAACCCTGTCAGCTCTAACAGAGGTCGGGAAAATTTATAAACTTAAAAAACATTCTAAACGTATCAAACTTTCGTTTTTATAATATTAGTGTGGTATTATTTTTCTAATCTACTGTAATATTTAGTTTTGGCTGGCCGGTTGGCGCAGTTGGTAGCACTCTGCCTTCTGAGCCGCTGGTCCCGGGTTCAATTCCCGGACAGGTCAAACATTTGTGTGTATGAGCATGTCTGTTTCACCTGTGACTGGGTGTGTATACGTATATAAGTATATTATATATATATATATATATATAAACACAACTACACATATAAGTATGTATATAAGTATATATCAGTCATCCGGTTACCATAGCACAGGCTCTGCCTAGTTTGGGACCTGAAGACCTTGTGTGAATGTTAAATAAAAAAAAAAAAAAAAAAAAAAAAAAATTAATTAATTAATTTAAGGACATACGAACAGTTATTTGAGAGTCTCTGGGTTGCGTGAAATTGAGATTGTTTTATTTTTAGGACGTTGAATAGAAAAATGGGGACATTCTGTCAGCCATGTGCGTCCTCTGTTACGGCGGACATAATAATATGCCTCCCCATATAGGGGCGATTTGCCAATACTCGCCACGCTTGGCAGGCGGGTTGGCGAGCGCAGTATGATTTCCAATCCTCAGAAGGCGCTGCTGCCCACCTTCTAGTACGTATGGGGACGTAATTTGCTTATAATGTATCTATGTTTTTCTGTACTAGGTTTATTATCCTACTAGTAGCGTCTCGCGTTTTCACCCGCGTGGATTATGGTTTTACCAAAACCTAATTATCTCACGGGAACTATACTTTTTCCGGGATAAAAGTAACCTATATGTTACTTAAGCTTAATCAAAATAGGTACAGCCGTTTGAGCGTGAAGAAGTAACAAACATAAACACTTAGACACATACAAACTTTCGTCACATCCTGTTTTGGTATGTGTAGTTTTATATCGCTTTATCTCGTTTCCTCACCTTATTTTATCGCTCGCTTCGCAACGAGAACGAACATTCAACGGCTAGAGAAAGAGCATCGCTATGAAGCGATGTATTTTAATTATTTTTTTACTGTATAGATCTAGCGTATGACCACTATCTCACTTGATGGTCAGTGAAACCCGTTACCCGAGTCTGTGTTTCCCGATATGTACAATTCAGGAGTCTTCAAGTCGCGAGTGAATAGGTTTAACCTTCTAGGTTTCGTGTTACATCCTAGACAACGTCAACACAACATCAGGTAAGACAGTTGTCAAACGCAAACTTATAATAGTCACTTATGAATAGAAAGAAAGAAGAAAGAAAAAGAATTATATTTATTATAAATGTATAAAACACGGGAGTTACTCACGTAATAAGTCAGAGGGTTCCGACTATAGTTTCAACCACATTCGGTGGTCTTTTTCAAGGAGAATACGTGGCGCTCGCGAATGAGTAACTCCCGTGTTTTATACATTTATAATGTGTCAAAACCACGTCAGTTTTAATAACAAAATTATATTTAAATTGATTTTGGAGTAAAAATTATGAATAAAAAACTGTGGATTTAAATGCCACTAGAAGTCGGCCGATTTGTTGGAGTATTTTACCGGGTATGATTTCACATGCATGGATTAAAAATACAATATTTTGGTTTAAGCAACAGACACTTCAATTTCATTTAATTTGTATTCCACATCCAACAACTAGGCAATCATTATTATTATTTTTTCATTATTGACTGGCTGGTTGGCGCAGTTGGTAGCACTCTGCCTTCTGAGCCGCTGGTCCCGGTCTCGATTCCCGAACAGGTCAAACATTTGTGTGTATGAACATGTCTGTTTGACCTGTGTCTGGGTGTGTATATGTATAAAAAAAAGTATATATATAAGTATGTATTTAACTATATATATCAGTCATCAGGTTACCATAGTACAAGCTCTGCCTAGTTTGGGACCTGAAGACCTTGTGTGAATGTTGTACCATATTTAAAAAAAAAAATTTATTTAAAAAAAGAAAAAAAAATGGGACCGATTTCAACACTTGAAAGTGTGAAACAACTTGTTGAAGTCGGTACCATAATAGTTCACAAAGGTAACTATCATCACAAATTGTGCTCATGGTACCGACTTCGACAAGTTATTTCACACTTTTGAGTGTTGAAGTCGGTTCCATGTTTTGGTAAATAGTATCTTTTCTCCCATTTCAGTGACCTTCGCTTCTCATGGGATTAATTGTTATTGTGTATGTGCATCGATATCTTCAACCGCAACTATAATATCGTCGAGGTATGTGAAGCACTTTTCAGTTATTGGAGTGTAACTCAAAAACCGTGATTTTGAATAAATTTAAATGAGAATATCAAGAATGTATACACTATCAAACAAAAAGAATCAACAAAATCGGTTTATAAACGACGAAATTATCCGCGAACACACATAAATAAAAAAACATATACACGGTTGAATTGAGTAACCTCCTTTTTTTGAAGTCGGTTTAAAATTTAAATGCCACGGAAAAAAACTGTAATTTAAAGTTAGAGATACCAGTTGAGTGTTGGCTCATCCAACTTTCAACTTTTTAATAAAGTAGGATGAAAATAGTAATCCTGGTAACTGGAATTTGAACTTTGAAAAAGTCGACCCTTAACTACTGTTATAACTTTTACTCACAGACCTTCGTTACCTAGAAATGTGCTATGTTTTTTTTAATACTTTTTATATCTAGTTTTGACCGTTTGACTCTTGTTAGTTAGTGACAATGTAGTCGAAGATGTGGTTAGGGTCTCAACGAATACTGAATGAATACACTTTGTGTTTGAAGACAGTTTTTCATACTGGGGTAGGTGGGGAGGGTAGTAGCTAGCCAGGCACCCGCCTGGCTTGCTACTACCCTACCCTCGAAAATACTCTACCACTATGCTGGGAATTTGATAACGGTGTTACCTTCACCGGATGCTCTAGCCGTTAGCGGGGATTGAACATACTATTGTGGTTGATAATTCAATTAAATGGAAACATTAACAATGGCACTGATTATCGTTCTCAAATAAACTTGACTAAAATTCTGGAAAATAAGCCAGGAATAAGTTCTTATATTATTAGTAAGATAATTATTAAAATTATAGATTACAACAGTAACATTAAAACTTTTTATTAAAATTACGGGTAGTTTTAGGTTTTAGGTACAATAAGTCGTTACTTATTTGAAGCCGACTAAAACTCGTCTAACATTAGAAATAGCGTTGTATGCATAAATTAAAATTTGAGCGCAAATATAATTGTTGCTATTTTATTTTGATGAATTTTAGTTAATTTTAGTAAGATCTAGTGATTAACAAAATTAGGGCCAAAACCTATCCATTGTATGTATGTAAAATATTTAGTTCGGATAACGGTAAGTTCAAATAACACTTTTACAAAAGTAATTGTGTGATTTTGACCGAATGTTAACAGTAATTTTTTAACCATGCATTGCAAAAATAAAGAGTATTTTTTTATATTTTATACAGAATAGATAGCTTGACTTTTCGTTGGAAAAATGCAACTCCTTTTCAATTCGCAGTTTATTCACTGATGCAATTAAAGATCTGGCTCACAGTAAAACCCTCGCTAAGCGCATTCAGTATGAAACTTTTTCTTCATTAAACTTTTTAATAGTTTAATGCCATTAAGGAGATGGATAAAAAAGTTTACGATGGTTATTTTGTTGCATAATCTACTTACAAAGCTCATAGAGAACTTATGAATAAAGTGTCTCTCCCTTAAATAGAGACAATGAGATCAGTGTTTTTGTTTTGAATTATTATAAGCTCGCGTTGGACCAATATCACACCTGATGTTAATTGACGCGGTCTAAGATAGAGCCCGCAAGAGAAGGTACTCGTGACTTGAGGACTCGTGGACACATACAGTAAATTTAGCAAGTTACGTTATAATTTGTAACTTTGTAACCTAGTATAATATTTAAGTTTGGTAACCTTGTTTGAAGCAGATTTTTTGTTGATTTTTAGGCTTTAGCTTTTGTTTTACTATTTTTTAAGTATTATTGTAATAATTCTTATTAAGAGGATGTATTACTCAAGTTAAACCTATTCTAGGTTTTTGAGTATTTTTAGCTTAAGTTAAATAATGTAAAAATTGAATAAATGAAAAAAAAATTATAATCTTTTTACACCAGATCGTAATATTTTTATAAAATGCATTTATATATGTATGTTAACGAAACAAAAATATATTTTAATAACGGAGACGGATAGTAAAAGTGGAAAAGAAAACTGTCTCTGTGTATTAATAAGGTATCCAACACAATGGGTGACATTACAGTAGGAAGCTGGTGAATTTTAAAAATGCAAAGTTACGGTGCCGAAGCACGAATCATTGTCGTAGCGCTTTCGTATCGGAGCGTGAAAAAATTTATCGCTGAACTAACTTGCGTTTATCTAGTACAAATGTGACACAGATAAATTGTAATATATATATGTGGTATCCGGCTTTACTCACGTTTATAGTCGAAGTTTCGACCTAGGTTTCGAGCATGTCCGATGCTCATCACACGTAAGTATATATATATGTATGTATATGAGTATATATCAGTCATCAGGTTACCATAGTACTACAGGCTCTGCCTAGTTTGGGACCTGAAAACCTTGTGTGAATGTTGTAAAAAAAAAAAAAACCTTATAAAGGTGTTTCTGGGAAAGCTAGCAGATGTAAACAGAGATTACCCGTTTAACAGAATACCCAAGTTATTGGTTAATTAGTAAACGAGTAGAAACACGATTTCTGTGTAAGGAAATCCTGAAGTTTGGAGTAGGATTCTCACCCACGACCGTCATTCCAACGCCTGACCTTACCGACAACCGACCTAACGTCAGTTTTGAAATTATCATAATCATCGCACATATTATAAAGAGCTTCTAAATTATTCAAGCGTTAACGAAGCTCTTGCATTTTAAAATACACATTACCACCGCATTAAGCGAACAGAATAGCCTCCGGCCACAGATTACGGATCAGTTTGTACGTATTCAGTACCTGGTTCAGCATAAAATGGCATGTTCCTATTAATTCGACTGCACTCCACTACCACAATTATACCAGTAATTGCCACGTTAGACCTCAACAGAATTTCAAGCTGAATTTTAAAATGATACTCGAAATATAATTTTGCTCGTATTTCATTAAACTAGACATAGTCACGGTATTTAAAAAAATGTTTGCATCAGTACAATGATATTATATGTTTATATGAGGTAGATGTCGCACAAGCGCGCGGAAACTGAGGCGGCAAAATTAAGTCAATTGTAGTAATTTTGATTACGACGCGTATTACAAGCGCAAGTATAAACATATAGCTATCCTTTTCTATATTATTTGTACCGTATTATCTGTTGCAGTAAGCACGTTTATGTTGTAAAGGAACAAAAAATGTGAGCACCGCGCAGTATGAATATACGTCATCTATAGTAAAACATCATTGACATCAGTAGCCTTTTTTTCTGTGTATAAAACGTGTTGCTTCTACTTTTATAATACGTACTTCCGGGGTGTGGAACTTCTGCCGAGTCTTCAAGTCACAAGTAGTACCTTCGAAGAGTACCTTCTAAGCTTGCGTGCGTCCTTAGACCATGTCGTGACTTAACCTTGGGTGAGACATCAGCCAAACGCAAGCTTGTAATTAAAAAAAAACAACCGGTTCCACTACGAGAGCGCCGGCAGAAGTGAAAACTTTAACATAATTGACGATGATGAAAAGTAGCATGTTATACCAAAACCTGAAGTATCTAGGTACCAAATTTCTTTCAAATCCGTTCAGCCGTTCTGGCGTGATTGAGTAACAAACATCCATCCATCCATCCAAATTTTCACATTTATAATATTAGTGGGATGGGATAATAAAACAACTCTATAACGATGAACAATCAGAAACAAGGTACAATATTGAGTTTGTCGTAAATTGTCACAAGACGAGCAACAATTTCATTTTGATTGGGAGGGAACAAAGTAAACACGAGGATGCAGCGGTTTGATGGAAGATAAACGGAATGGATGGCGGTTGTGATGTAGATAGTTTGGCTATCCCTCGGTGAAACAATTTATTTTGTGTATGTTTTGTTCTCAAAGTTGAGAGCTTTCGCTGGCGTGTCATAAAATAGGATCTTTCTGGAAAGTTACAATACCTCTCATACTATGTAAGACGTCGATTTGAAATTAGAGCGGTACAAATATTTTTCAGTTTGTGGACGTATTAAATTATTTCTACAACGGTCGACCACTTATCATCGCGAAGGTAACTGCTGTTCCCGCGGGATAAGCAAATAATTTTAAAAACTCTGTTACTCAATCACGTTCAAACGCCTGTACCAATTTCGATAACATTTGGTGTAGACATAAATGAGAACCGGAATAACACATTAGATACTTTTATGCCGGAAAAATTATAGTTCCAATTGGATAATTCAGGTAGCAGGAAAACTGTAATCCACGGGGGTGAAACCGCGGGGCGCTACTATAGTTACTCATATTACAATAGTCACAGGGTGACTACCGGTTCTTATCCAATATAGTCCAATATAGTCTAACAACTAGTCTAGCACACTCCCCAAAAATTATAGCAATCACAAACTCTACATGTACCGAAACACACTACACACACCTCAAACAACAAACACTACATAGCATCTACAATCTCTTACTCGACACATAACACTTCCACATAAAATATGCTGACAAGCCCATAAGCACTTATGTTTTTAGTTTTTTTTTTTTTCTCTCTCTTTTTGTTGGAAGCTGCACTGTAATCTTCTGTTACATTTATTTTATATGTTATAACAACTTGCGTTTGTTTATTTTTCTTTTTAAAACCGCTCCTTACCTATTTTTTCGACTCGCTGAAAATCTATGCGAGTAGGGATATACTGAAAACCAGCGCAGTGTTCACAAATCACACCGTGAATACTGCATTATGCTGAGCATATTCCAATTGCCCAAAGTTCATCTAACATGGGACAATAAATATATAATAAATATACATAAGTCGGTAGGTCTAAATGTAAGATTATTTTTAATGTAAAGTCTTATGCATTATTTGAAATCTGTCACTTTGAGGCAATAAATGAATATTTTATTTTATTTTATTTTTATTTTATCTAATGTAAGCCTTTTGTGTAAAAACTCATTAGAGTGACGCCATCTAGTGAAACAATCAAACTACACTCATTGACTTATTTAGAGGAACGACATAATAATATGTAAACCTAGATTATGATTTATGTTTTCCGTTCAATGTTACTACTGCAATAATTATTTAAATTCATTATTTAAATGTAAGGATGTAATGCAACAAATGTTTTTTATAAGTTTTGGTAGTATTCTAAAATATCAGGAAATCACGATATCGTTCGACTGGAGTGCTGAGGCAAATAAGGGATAAAACTATAAGAGGATTGCGGCGAAAACCCACAGAATATACACTTGGAATGGAATGGGTATCATCGTTTTTAATGTTTGATTGAAACTGTCAAATCAAAGAAATCTAGTAATTTTTAGTTACGCACACCTATAATAATTATAGTTAAGGGTGCGCCCAATGCCAAAGTTACGCAAAAGGAGTATAGCAAATGCACACTATGATGGTAACGAATTTATATATTGCAATTATAAATATATTGGAGACAGTGGAACATTTTGTAAAAGTACAGTAATCGAATAGAACTTTTGAAATAAAAAGAGTTCCATAAAAAAAAATGAACAGTTACTGTACTAAAAAACGGGTATTCTTCAAATGCTCTGAATTCTCAGCGACGACCCCACTTCATTATTTATGAATAAAATAGTCTAATATGTCAACTGAATAATCGGCTACATTTTTAATTTCTTGTTTATATTTTGAATAATTAATTAAAACCGTAGCGCGTCCGCCTGACCGTGTTTCCTTTCCGTGCGACAGCGAGCGACAAGACGCACAAGAGTGAAATCTGATTTTTTCCCAGCATTGGGCTCTTCTTAAACTCTCAAGTTTAAGAAAATTGTGAGCATAACAGTGTGTTCACGCAGCTGCTTTTAAGAGCCAGTCAACAACCTGGGTGCTTCCGACTCTGACAATGTAGACCGTCACTAACCATTAAGTGAAATAATGGTCAAACTTTTTTTAAATATTTTGTAGATCAAATTTTAGATCGACCCGATTGCAGGTCACTGAGAAAACTTTTTTTTTTAAATTAACATTCACACAAGGTCTTCAGCGGGCCTATGATGCGACATCCGAGATAATTTATGTCGTGGTTTTTAAAAGACAAAAACAACGACATAAATTATCTCGAGTGTCGCATCATAGCCCGGCTGGTCCCAAACTAGGCAGAGCCTGTACTATGTTAACCTGATGACTGATATATGTACTTATATACATATACACGCCTACACACAATTATACTTCCTAGTTTTTACTCTAATAGGTCACAACGCGCCTCCAGCCAATCACATAGGATACATATACATAGATACATAATCACTACACAATATTCCAAAAGAGTTTGTTTGTCTTTCCAAAGCGCCTCTTGGCTATTCCAATGGCGTTTTTATATCTTTCAAGCAAATCTGTCAGTGGGTGAAAAGAGCGAAACAAATAGAGACTTTGAGAGTTGGAAAGGAACGATTCAAAGCCCCTACACGTCGTCTTTGAGCCTTTGTGCACTATTGGAGAGACTTTACACTTCGACTTGCATCGTGACGCCTAGGTTTTATTTTATAACTAGCGGTTTATCCCGGTTTCGCACGGGTAAAAAACTTCTATATTAGTGATTATGAGGATCCCTAATTTTTTAGAAAATGTATAACCTATGTCACCCGGGGATAGTAATAGTTTCCCAAGAGTGAAAGAATTTTTCAAATCGGTTTAATACTTTCGGAGCTTATTTCAATGCAAACAAACAAACGAACAATCAAATCTTTCCTCTTTTATTTGACTGTATGAAATTTGATATGGAGAAAGCTTATTCCCTGGATTAACACATAGGATTATTTTCATCATCACCATCATCATTCATATATATATATGAAATTTAGACACTAAGGTTCTTTTGTTTTGCTTTGTTACAAGTGTATTTTTTATTGTTTATTGACATAGATAAATAATTCACAATTGTTGAATAGCGCTAATTAATTTGTAAAATACCTTCTTTTCTCAGCCATGTGCGTCCACTGCTGGACGTATGCCTCCCCCATATAGGGGAGATTTGCCAATACTCGCCACGCTTGGCAGGCAGGTTGGCGAGCGCAATATGATTTCCGATCCTCAGAAGGCGCTTCTGCCCACCTCCTGGTACGTTATCCCTTAGCCGACTCTTACGGCACCCACGGGAAGAGATGGGGGAGTACTATTCTAGGCCGGTACCACCACGGCCAAAAAAAAAAAATACCGATTATAATTATGTATACCATGTTTGACGTGTAAATTTATATTACAAATAAATTGATTATGATTATGATCACCTTTTTTCATCACCACGCGGGTACAACCGCGGGGCACCGCTAGTAGATAATATGTAAGAATTGCTCGTCCAACACAATTGCATCGCTCGAGTTACGTCACTAGCTGTAAATGAGATTCACCCTAACTTTGGTCACGAGTTCACGACTCACTTGGTCTAACCTTATTTGTAACTTGGGAGTGAATCGCCTGAATTAGGACGGTAAGTAAGCGAAACTTTACTGCGCCGTATTTCAGTGCAACTCACACCTTTGCTAGTATATGGAGGCAGGCAAAAGTCATTAAGAAGCGGACGGTCGCCGTGGCGCAGTGGTCAGTGTCAGTGACATGACTTCTGTGTCTCCGGGACCCTGGGTTCGAATCCCGGCAGGGGCAAACTTTTGTGCGATGAGTATAGGTGTTTGTCCCGGGTCTTGGTTGTTTGTGTGTTGGTGTGTTGTGATTGTGTGTGTCCATGCCTCCCGCGACACAGGGAATCCTAGTGCGGGGGTCTGAGTGTGATATAAAAAAAAAAAAAAAAGCAAGACCGGTATATTATTATATATATGTGGTATCCGGCTTTACTCACGTTTATAGTCGAAGTTTCGACCTAGGTTTCGGTGGTCGCCGCGATCTGGCAGCGTAAACTCACCTGAGGATGAGCAACGGATACGGTCGAAACCTAGGTCGAAATTTCGACTATAAGCGTGAGTAAAGCCGGATACCACATATTATATATAATAATGTGTCAAACTCACGAGAATTTCCAATCAACGACTGGTATAATTTTAGAATTTGTTGAGCTAAGACGTTCAAACAGAGATTTTAGAACCAAAACGTTTCTAAACTGTTTCTACGGGTATAACGTGACACTTACGCGCAGTCTATATCACGATCTAAAATTGTTTCGGCTTCTGGCTCCGGCCAAAACAATTGTCGATCGTGATATTGACTGTGCGTAAGTGCCACGTTATACCGGTAGAAACAGTTTAGAGTGATAAAATTTCTATCAAAGTGTGAGATAGTAGCCTAACGTCATCATAAGGTGTATAAACGTTTTACCAATACCTCATCAAATTAGTGCTGCTCGCATTAAAATAATAACGGACATATTTCATAAGGTTAACACCCAAAGAAGAGAACAAAAGAACTCTCCTATAGAATATTGTTTCGCGAGTTTTTTTTTATGGACACACGTACAAACAACTGGTCCATTAGCGAAATGATTTTCCTCTTAATGCGTCCACGGGGACGAAAAATATGGTACTGCCATATGCGGTGTGGATCTAAAATTGCTGGAAGGAAATTAAATAGTGCTGTAATTAAATTGAATTGTCTAAAACACTATCCTAATGCTATTGATAAAATGTGGTAAATTATTAGTTTTAGGCATTACCAATAGCTAAATAGACACTGTTGAGTCTCAATTTATTTACCTACATGTCTAATAAACTATAAAAAAATGCAGAGCACGCCTGCCTAGAAGATACCTATTCACTCGTGACTTGAAGATACCCAGGTCGTATTTTTGCGGAAATACAGATTTAGGCAATGAGTTCCATTCGTTAGCTGTACGCACTAAGAATGTGGAAGTAAAACGCTTCGTTCGACAAGTTGGAACGTGCACCATGTATGGATGTCGCATTGCCGTCCGTCTGGTCGTCCTAAGATGGAATGGGGATGGCGGAATCAAATTATGCAACTCCAGAGCACACTCCCCGAAATGTATCCCAAGAAAAACCGCTAAACTAGCGACTTTACGTCGGTGCTCCAGGCTTTGGAGTCTCCTCAGCTCAAGCTAAATTAGTATCTTGGTCTTCACTGTAAACATTAAAGTTCTTATCGATAAAATAATGCAATCGCTCGAAACCAACTTTAGAAATAATATAACAGAAACTGAATCTGTTGTCATGTTGACAGTTAAATTTAGAGTAGATCTAGCTATTTTGAAGGGTAACATTAATATCGTGTAAACTCTAAGGCTTTCACGGCCGGCGTTGCATGTTGTATGTATTGCTTCCGGGCTGTTTGGCCGTGGTCTATGTGAAACTTTAGTTCCAGACGTTTCGTCGATCAATGCGGTCGACATCTTCTGTGGTTCAGGTCCGAGCGGCGACAAGAGCGTAAAACCTTCCTTCGCGGTGTCTTCTCTGATACTGATGTGGAGTCTATGTCTATGTTAGAAATGACTAAATGATGTTTACCACATGGGGTATTTACGGCGTCACCGGACTTTTGGCGAGTGCAGAGGGGACTCAGCCGATTTTGGTTGGGTTGAGAGGGGAGCGACTAGCGCAAGGGCACCTCAGGGGTTCGGACCTCGGCTTGGGCTATCGCCTAAACGAGGTAGCGTCTGTGTGTGTGGACGTCGCGGACTAAGCGCAGCCTATCGGTTGGGGAGCCACCAAGATGGGTAGTAGCTGAGTGATGAGTGAGACGTCTAATAGGGGGCCTGCGACGCAGTGGTCTACGGCGGGCTCGGTGTCTTACCGTGAAGCCAGCGAGCCCGAAGCCACTGGCTAGGTCACGGTTAGAGATCGAGTTTTGGGGGCGCGGATCATTTGCCGGAGTTTGGGCTGCCTGTAGATGTGGAGTCTTAAGTCGCTTGTGTATTTATAGGGGCGCTTGTACTGGTATTAGTGGGGGACAGAGAGAGGCAGATTGAGTCTTGTCGCCGCTCGGACCTGAACCACTGAAGATGTCGACCGCAGTGATCGACGAAACGTCTGGAACACAAGTTTCACATAGACCACGGCCAAACAGCCCGGAAGCAATACATAAATAAATAAATAAAAAATAAAAAAGCCTTTTATTTCATGCACTTAAATATTCGATATTAACAATTTTTTAACTATTGAAGATTCGTGAAATTTAATTATGTTAATAATTGTAAAATTAACTTAATAAAAATATGCATGAACCCCTCAAGTTGTGAGGGTGAAGGCCTCCTCCAGAGAACTCCAGTGATCTCGGTCATTGGCTTCTGTTTGGCAATCTTTGCCTGCTACTTGTGTGATGTCGTCCACCCAACTAGTTACAGGTCTTCCTCTTCCCCGGGTACCCGCTGGGCCTGGCCATGACGTCGTGCGGATTGTCCAGCGATCGTCGCTCATTCTCGCTACGTGTCCTGCCCATCTCCATTTTAACTTTAGGGCGTAGGTGAGAGCATCTGTTACCAATAATCTGTTAAGCAATACATACAACAACATTAATATTGTCCACATTTTACCCACTATTCTCACCTTGACATTTCTAGTTTGGTTCAGTCCTGTCGCGTCATGGTAACATCATAGCACTAATGGATTTCTCCCGAGATATTGCCAAGTGATAACCAAGATTTCGACATTACTGCCTCGCAGCTACAAGATTGCGACATTTTTTCACACGTTACCCTCATTTTATTATCGTGACATAAAGAACATCGATAAAAGAGCTATCAAAATATCGTATTCGTTGTTACGTTTGTGAGTTGTGTTCTTAAATCTGGAGGTGATACAAACGTCAACGTGGAAATAACTTGGTGTCAAGAAGTCATAGAATTTCATTGATTAGTGAAATGTTGACGTCATTGATTATCTTTATTTGACGTATTGATTAAATATGTTTAATCAGATGGTTTTTAAAACAGATGGTGGGATAGTTTTAAAAATATATTTGAGGATGATTCGGCTTAATTTTTGAAATTTCAAGCATTTGTGAATGAAATATCATCTGCATTATAATAATCTATTCAGAGTTCACTGGTAATGGCTGTGTATAGGCGATCCCCTTGGCTAATACAGCAGTGACGTGTCATAAAGCCCCCATATTATCGGTCAATATAGGCAAGAAGCCCTTGAAGCCTATAAAAAAAGTGTGTGTGTGAAATAACTTGTTGAAGTCGGAAAGTACAGCTTTGGTAGACCTCTATTTTTAATTCATACATTCCATATGTATGAATTAAAAATAGACTACCAAAACTGAATCAAAATTGATTCAATTCTAGATTCAATGACGTAGTACGTAATTTATCAAGTCTGTTAGAATTCGAGTTGTCAATTTGGTACAAAACCGACATAGGCCGAACATAGGTTCAACATAGATTCAGGTCACTATGAACTTATCAGACTACGAATTTTGGATGTTGTTTTATTGGCATCGAGTCGGCCTCGCACTGGACTGAATATGAGCATGATATTAGTAGATATCACACCCTGATTTGCAAAATTATATTACATACAGTCTTCAGATAAATTTCAAAACCTATCTCAGTGTGACTAGTAGGTCCTAACGTCGATGGATTTGGCTAGTCGCCTACTGAATTTGGCACCTGTGAGATGCTTCCGGCCAGGAGAAACGGAAGGTCGCCAAGAAACTGCGTGACAGGATTAGTGACACTCAGTGCTCTATCGAACTAGGCTGGCTTACTGACTGTCTGATCTCTGTCAAATAATAACGGGTTCGTCAGTGTAATAACAATTTGATTGTTGCCATGTGTTTCGTTATAGAACCTTTTTTATACTGTATAGATTTAGTTTTTGACCATTGTCTTAATTGATGGTCTTTGACGATGTGGTCGAAGATGCTATCACGCTAGATCTAGTATGATTATTGCCTCTCAAGGACTGCTGCCTGAACATGATATGTGTATGGTGACAGTTTTTCAAACTTGAGGGTAGTAGCTGACAAGAACAACAGTTCAAATATTTATTCCATATTCATTCCATTCCATATATTTATACATATTCCAAATTGCGCTATAATTCATCGGATTTTGTATCCAATTTGAATGGAAGCCGCCGGTGTCGAGTCCGTGGGAAAACGCACTTATATGTGGCCTGCGCCTAAGGCTTTGGATGGCCTAACGTGGCCTCCAAACTACAGAAGCGGATCAGTATATCTACAAAACTATACGTCCGATCTGAATACTCACAAAGTCCCAAAGGATTTAACGTATTCAGTGATCCGTACATTTTAAACTAAAACCCAATATTTGCGCCACTCTGTCACCGAACACTTGTTTGGTGAACTTTTAACTGGAAGTTGCACAGCTATGTTGACATGCCCCATCCCGTATGTGTGCCTTTCCTAATGTTTCCGTAAATATAGTGAAGCGATTCCGGTACCTAAGCGACTTTGTTTGGAAACTCTTTTAGGGCGTGTTTTGTTTCAGTTTAACATACAAATTGAGCTACCAATGTAGTAGTCTGGTTTTTAATTCAAGATGTAAACAATGGGGTTAACCGTGCAAAAAATGTTCGTGACTTCTTAATAAGACATTCAACCAAAAAAAAAACATTGTATGGTACAGTTTTATAATGTAGTGATAATAATGAAAGTTTATAGATGCAGGCGTTACTTTTTGGAAAACCATAACAAACAGATAATAATAAACAATATTTAGTTTTAATTCCGCGACTTTTAAATGTTCCAGCAATGGTATTAAAACTAAATAGTGTTTGTAAACTCTAAGGCTTTCACGGCCGGCGTTGCATGTTGTATGTATTGCTTTCGGGCTGTTTGGCCGTGGTCTATGTGAAACTTGTGTTCCAGACGTTTCGTCGATCACTGCGGTCGACATCTTCAGTGGTTCAGGTCCGAGCGGCGACAAGAGCGTAGAACTCTCCTTCGCGACGTCTTCTCTGATACTGAATCATCATCTCAGTATCAGAGAGGACGCCGCCAAGGAGAGTATATCTATGTCGTAATAATATGATAAGTAATAAAACATATTTTATGGGCGTATAAAGAAAAAAAATATTTTAAAAAGAGTATACTTAATAATTATTATTTTTGATTTGCCACACTGTCAGCAACGTGGACATTTTGAGAGCTGACGCCATTTTAACTCATTCATATCTCTTTTTTAGGATTAGATATTTCTCGCCGTTTGTTTTGCTTGTTATTGTTGACTTTCGTTGTTTTTTGTTAAAAATTATGTTGTTTAAAACTTGTTTTAAAAAAATATATATTAAGTTTATTATTATTACTATATTTTTTTTAAAAACAAAAAAAAATATATTAAGTTTATTATTAAGAACATATTTTTTCTTAACTATGGAGGTTGGAATTTCCGAACCAAGCACGAACCGACCCTTAAATAGCGAAAGAAATTATGTCGTCAGTGAAGAAACGCACTCGGTGACTGAGTACTTACTTAATTAAAAAAAAAATTGGTTGTCTGTAAAGTCGGTTTACGGACGATAGATTTACGTGATAACGACATAATCATGTATGACTTTGACATTGACATTGACATTTGACATTTGACATTTGACATTTGACATTTGACATTTGACATTTGACATTTGACATTTGACATTTGACTTTTGACTTTTGGCATTTGACTTTTGACTTTTGACATTTGACATTTGACATTTGACATTTGACATTTGACATTTGACATTTGACATTTGACATTTGACTTTTGACTTTTGACTTTTGACTTGACTTTTGACTTTTGACTTTTGACATTTTACATTTGACATTTGACATTTGACATTTGACATTTTTGACTTTTGACTTTTGACGGAAACGGAAACGGAACGCTACACGGAACGCTACACGGAACGTTACTATTTTTCATTTTGGCATTCATCAATTTATAAAACGTTATCACGTCAAAAAACTAATAAATAAATTATGCCGGAGCTTAACATTTACACATCGCATGCATCTATATAAAATTACGTTAGAACGTTTATTTAGTACACAATTTTTTACTACTCCCTCTTTTTTACTATGAAATAGAGTAACAATTTGGCATTTAACATTTTTGACTTCTAACTCAAAACCAGGCGTGTATTTTAATGCGGCTACTATATTATTGTACTGTACTGTGTGCCCTGTATTGTACTATTGGTTGTACGTGCCGTGGTGGTACCGGCCTAGAATAGTACTCCCCCATCTCTTCCCGCGGGTGCCGTAAGAGTCGGCTAATGGATCACGTACCAGAAGGTGGGCAGCAGCGCTTTCTGAGGAGCGGAAATCATACTGCGCTCGCCAACCCGCCTGCCAAGCGTGGAGAGTATTGGCAAATCTCCCCTATATGAGGGAGGCATATGTCCAACAGTGGACGTGGACGTCCCATTGCTGCAATGGCTATATTATTGCCCATAATACATTTTAAATTCAGTGTTAAAGCGATTAAATAGGTACCACTAGCGTAATTCGTTACGTCACTACTAAAAGTGGGCAATAACAGTACAAACTAAATAACTTTAAATTGATTTGTAATGTGATGATTTCTAAAGCAATTAAAGCATATGTTTACCTACCAATAGGTATTTCTGATGCCTGCTAATCACCGACCAGTCAAACTTGTTGCATATAAAGCAGGAAAACGCAGACAACATTCATTATAGTGTATATTTTTGTACTGTAAGCATTGTTGAAACAAAATGGCGTCCTACACGGTCTTCGTTCTTGTATTTGTTGCTATGGTAACAACTGTTTATTCAATCTCATATCCAACACGGAGACCACAAGCGTTTTGTAAGTAAATTTATATTATACTTGCCATGAAGATGTTGTTGAAGGTTAGACTAAGATTTGTGCTTAGACTGGTGACTGTGAAGCGATGATTGCATGGGCGTTATAAGTGGCGTAGATGATTCATACGCCGGAACTATCACCACACTTTTTTTAAAATTTGACAGGCTATCTCAAGCTTAGTCATGTACATATTTTTTAAAATTTGTAATATCGTTATCTAATCGACAGAATATTGCTAGGTTGCTTTATATATTTTGCGAGATAACTATTATCATCAATATTATGTTTTAAATTGAAAGCTGAAGCAAAACTGAAGCGATGATAGCTCAGCGGTGGGATCGTCGGCTGTCAAAGTGACGAACGCTGGTTCGATCCCCACGAACGGATTGAGCTTCCTTGGTAGAATAGTAACAAAAAACTACAGAAGCCATAATTTAAGAAGAAGAAGTAAGGTATTGGCCAAATGCTACATCTATAATAGGTTTAGACCATATATGGATATCGTTTCATTCAATTTGTTGTTAAATAAGAATGTTCCCATGTATAAAGACATACAAATAATGAAACGATTGGGTTACGTATTTACTTTTTTAACTTGGGAAATTGGAAACACTGAAGTAAATAAATAACCTCTAACTTCCAAGTAACTGAGTACCACATATTTAACCGTCACGCGAATACGATGGGTTGTTATAAGTTGTGTGTTACACCGACAACAACTGTAACACCGACCGTGTGTTACAGACCCGTCAAACTTATAACTTGTTATATACTTATAACAACCCGTCGTTTTTGCGTCGTATATATCTCAGTCTGTCTGGGGCATCATTGTAGCTCCCGAACGGATGAACCGATTTGATTTTGTACATTATTTTTTTAAGGTGAATTGTTTCGGGAGTGTTCTTAGCTATGTTTGATGAAAATCGATCCAAGATGGCCGCCGGATAAACGAATCAAATAAACGAAAAACGTACGATCGAATCAAATATTTTTCAAATTATTTTGCCCTCTTTAAGGCTTTTTACGTTAATACTATAATTATTTTGTGTCGCGGGCTTATTAAAATTTGTTTTATATATTATGCATTAAATACAAATGGGTGCTTTTTAACTTACAGCTTGTCCGGCCAATGAAGAGTACTACGAATGCCAAAAGTTTCAATGTTACAAGACGTGTCAACAGTTGAATGTGCCCCAAGCATGCCCCGCCGTATCGTCAGATTGCTACGATCCGGCTTGCTTGTGTATTGACAACTATCTGAGGAATAATGATGGCGTTTGTGTTCCAGAAAAACAATGCTGTGAGTAATCTTCGAAACAGTTCTCGTGTCATAGTGTTTATAACCGATTTTTAAAATGTATATTTGGTAGGATGCAGAATAAGTCGTAAAGTATTTTTCATCCCCTTAAATATATTTCTTCCGGGATTTGTGTGTATGTTAAATATTAAAACCATCTAACCATCGCATCGAACATTGACGTTAAGTTTTTTTAAAAATAAAATGTGTAGAACAACTAATCGCTACATTTGTTGCTAAGCCCAGAACTCAAGAATGGCTCGAAAATTTTTTTCATACTTTCCGTAAGACGCTTGAAAGATCTCATGGAAGAAATAAGAAAAAAATGAGAGAAAAATAGTAAAAACAAAACATTTATTTTCCATACAAACTACTTACTGCACGGGTGAAACTGGAGGCGAAGCTTATACATTTATATAATACTAGTAGCGCGGTTTCACCCGCGAGGATAACGGTTTTCCCGTTACTTCTCAATTATCTCGTCACCTCAATTATCCCACGGGAACTACACTTTTTCCAGGATAAAAGTAGCCTATGTGTTAATCCAGGGCTTAAACTGTCTCCATACTAAATTTCATCAAAATCACTGTAGCCGTTTGAGTGTGGAGAAGCAACAAACATACAAACATACACACAAACTTTCGCATTTATCATATTAGTAGGATTACAGTACGGAATAGTCTAGATATATTTTTAGGATAAAAAGTAGCTTAGGAGTATGTTGTGTGTCCAGGATCTAACAAACCTATCTCCATATCATCGAAATCGATGTAGCTGTTTGAGCGTGAAGAAGTAACAAGCATACACACATACAAACTTTCGTTTTTATAATATTAGTGTGGTATTATTTTCTAACTACTAATAAACCGGCGTCATGGAATAAGTAATAGTATTATCCTGTTGTTACCTTGAAACCGGCATCATGGAATAAGTATTAGTAATTTCCTGTTGTTACCTTGAAACCGGCGTCATGGAATAAGTAATAGTAATGATGTATACAAAGCCGTATAGATCAAAGTTCACTTGCATGATGTGCTTGTTATCATCACTTACTTGATTATATATATATATTTTTTTTTTATTTATTTATTTATTTAACAATGAACAGGTTAGGTACATACATGACTAATTACTATTTTAACTTATAACTACATTAATAATAATATGTACTCCTCTTAACATAGTACCATAATTTAGTTAAAACCCTTGATCGTTTCTAATAACAATCCACACTAGGCTCGAGGCCTGTTTCGTGGATGTCATCTTTTTGATATTACCTTAATAATACTAGGTATTGTTAAACAAGTGGCTATAAATATCTTGTATGATTGCTTACCTAGTATAATTCTGCTTGCGCTAAAATGAATCTTATTACAACAAAACTTTGATAAATTTTTCCATTACAAAGCAAAATGATCTCATACACCGTGTATATCTAATAGAACCGGTTATAGAATTACGATTACTCATTTTACACATATTTGGCACTATAATAAATATAATAATATGGGACAACTTTCACACAAGGTCTTCAGGTCCCAAACTAGGCAGAGCCTGTTACTATGGTAACCTGATGACTAATATATACTTATATACATACTTATATATATACTTATATACATATACACACCCAGACACAGGTCAAACAGACATGCTCATACACACAAATGTTTGACCTGCCCGGGAATCGAACCCGGGACCAGCGGCTCGGAAGGCAGAGTGCTACCAACTGCGCCAGCCGGCCAGTCAAGTATGTTGGCCGGTTGGTAAGTAACCGGCACTATGTTGGTAAATAATGAATTAATGATGATAAATGATGATGAAATAATAATATTTGAACTTGAAAAGACCTAGATTGTAACTTTGAGGAAAAAAAACCGGCATTTTTTTGATAGTTTTATTTTTATTTACTTATTCTGTCACATTTAATTAGTAATCATCGAACTTAATTAAATATAGATGTTAGTAATTTATTTTTACTTAAGTAAATCAATCACTTATTTGCATTAAAGGGAATGTGGTCTACTATGACATATTTAGCTAATTGAGTTTTGAATGCATTAAATGAGTTTACATTCTCTCAGCCATAGGACTTTCACACCTGGACATATGCCTCCCCCATTGATTTCTGTAAGGTCGGTTTGGAAGCGGCCCGCATCTAACCATCTACATTCTTAATGATGGCAGGTAACTTAATATACAGTTGTGAGATTGTGAGAAAGATTTCATTATAGATAGATAGATAGATAGAAAACTCTTTATTTGCTCACTATTTCAAAAAAACACACATAAAGAAAACAAACAAGTATAAATATAGTGATACAAAGGGCGGTCTTATCGATTAAAGCAATTTCTTCCAGGCAACCTAGTAATATAATAGTTTCTAATAAATACATATAAAATACTCCTTCTAGTTACAGTGTGAAATATGAACATTAATAAAGTTAATTTAATTGCTGAGTTAGTAAAATACTATTTACAGTTAGTATTGTCATAGTCTGAACTGCAAACGACTCGTCATAGTGCTGGAAAGTGTGGTAAGGGGTAAGAAGGGGTAAAAAAGGGGTAAAAAGATCGTGGGACAGTAAAATGTCCTACAATCTTTTGTGTTAATTATGCGGCTAAGGAATGTATTTGTAAGTTGCGAAGTACATACTGTATATTGTATGTACTTCGCGATTTCCTCCTTAGTACTACTACCAAAGTGCAATAAAGAATTATTGTATTGTGGGCTTTTATTAGTCCTAGTAAAGCTGTTAAAGTCATGCGGCTCTGTTTTTATTGCTCAAATGTAATCCTGCAAATATATATATATTACTAGCTGACCCGGCCACGCGTTGCTGTGGCCATGTGGCGCCATCTATTGATTACTTACTCAACCCAGTCGAAAGGTATCGACATCTGTTGGAATCATTTGGAGTTAGCAGATAATTGTGACTGTCAAATAATAACAGACAACTTACCATAGCAGCGCCATCTATTGATTACTTACTCAACCCAGTCGAAAGGTATCGACATCTGTTAGAATCATTTGGAGTTAACAGATAATTGTGACTGTAATAAGTGTGCTAATAATTAGCAATAAATTAAAATTGGGACTATAATTTGAGATTTAAACTATCCTATCTCTCAAGTTGGATCGAACTGCACATGGTGTGCGAATTTTATTATAATCGGTTAAGTGGTTTAGGAGTCCATTGAGGACAAACATTGTGACACGAGATTTATATATATTAAGATTTTAATTATTTTTATGCCTTGTTTCAGATACTCCATAGAATGCTTGAAGACCACAACACAAGACACAAGACATACACCGATATTTTTCAAATAAAAAACATACTTACATTACATATTATATTACATTATGTGATCTGTATTCATCGCACATACTGTGACAATTACATTATGTTTATGTCAAATAAAGGATTTGTCCTATTATCATATGTTTTATTTTACACTACCGTTCCACCCCGGCTTCGCATGGGTAAAAAAATTCAAATTTAAAAATTATAAGGTCATTTGAAAATGTAATATTATAGCCCATGTCTCCCGGGTATAGTGTAGCTTTCCAACAGTGAAATAATTTTTCAAGACAGTCAGTAGTTTCGGAGCCTATTCAATGCAAACAAACAAACAATCAAATCTTTCCTCTTTATAGTGTAAGTATAGATGGACAGTAAAATTAATTAAAACTACGGAGCTAAAGTAAAAATATGTGTTCGTATTCTATTCAATAACTTTTTTTTTGGGGAAAATAAATATAAGTAGATTTTGACAGTTATTATCAGTGAGAGATCTAGTATTTGGTCGATAACTACTGGCGCTTCAAACTTTGTACTGTCATCTTAGTGTCAGACTGCTTGCTTAGCTAAGAAAGCTTCATTGATCGCGGAGGTTTTTATTTTTTAATAATGTATAGATCTAGCTAACGATGTGGTCGAAGATGTTATCACGACCTAGAATGCTGACAGGCTCTACTGCTGCCTGAATGCACTATGTGTTTGGTGTCAGTTTTAATTAATTAATTAATTTGTTACGTTTCTTTATTTTAAGTGTCGCGTTAGAAATAGTTTTTTTGTCAGAGACAGATTGTCATACGAAAAATAAGAAGGAGTGACGATCATGACTTATATAAATATATATATATATTTATCAGTAGTTATATATTATGTAGCATGTGTAAGTATATTATTTATGCTACATGTACCTATATTATGTATGTATCTATTTGAGTAGAAATTGCGGTGATTTGCCGCCCCTTAAAATTTATGACAATTGCTGTATGTTTGGTTGCCTGGAAGAAATCGCTTTAAGCGATAAGGCCGCCCTTTGTATCACTGTATTTTTTATTTGCTTGTTTGTTGTCTTTATGTGTGTGGTTTTGAAATAGTGTGCAAATAAAGAGTTTTCTATCTATCTATCTATCATGAGTTGAAAAAAAAAGATATAGGAAGGTTGCGCGGAATCGCTTCGGTGGCGGGGCACCGAGCTTTTGGTCCCAAGGACCTTTTGCTTAATTAGAAGACTTACCTGACTACATAATCGAAGGTTTCTGAGAGAAGAGGCGGAAATGATACTATGTCATTCTCTATATAGTAATTCATACTTAGGCCAGTAAAGTGACATACGACATATTTAAAAAAATGGGGATCTACTTTTTTAGTCGATTAAAAAGTATTGTATGCGTTTGTTACAATGTACTGTTAAAAAGTTAAAAATAAATAGGTTTCGTGTTATTTTAATAATAAACTTGTCCCGTATAATATTTAATAACCATTAAATATCTCTTATCGTACAATAATGACTGTAAAACATATAAACCCATTTTATTTTCCATAAAGATGGCACGACGAAATAAAATTAAAAGTTTTATTGAGTGTATTGTTACAGTTTGCACGTTGAAGTGTTAACACTATGATTTTATATTGTTTTTTCCTTATTTGTATTTTAAATGTAGCAATTGGTGAAGAATCAGTTCCAAGATGCCTACAAAGTCCTGGTAAGTATCATCATCATCATCTCAGCCATAGGACGTCCACTGCTGGACAAATGCCTCCCTCATTGATTTCCACAAGGACCGGATGGAAGCGGCCCGCATCCAGCCCTTGCCTGCGATCTTAGTCAGGTCGTCTGTCCACCTAGTCGGTGGCCGTCCTATGCTGCGCTTGCCAGTCCGTGGTCTCCATTCGAGAACCTTTCGGCCCCTTTGGTAAGTATAAAATATTGTTTTATTGGATAAGGTGACGGAAGAAGCAAAAGGCCCACAGAGTGTTTAGTGTTAACCTTTGCCTATAGACAGATGCGATTCGTAAAGAACTTTACTGCGCCCGTCACCCTGACACATAAAGTTGGTAAGTCTCATGTGCCTCATACCTTTCAAACCGGAACACAGTAATGCGAACACTACTGCCCAGCGGTAGAAATAAATATGGTGGCAGTACTCCCGGATGCACTCTTACGTAGAGTGGCTACTGCTCTTTAATTGATTGATAATTGATTTTTATGACAACTGATTCTCATTAGAACGTTGTTTTTGTAGATTCCTACTTGTCATGGTTAATTGACTAGAACAACATACACTGTTGATACCATATTTACTACAGATACGAGATTATTGTCATAATGTAAAACGCTAATTTTCTTTATCAATAAAATTAAACGGCTATAATCACATTCAATTTATTTATTATCTATTTACTACTTTCCAGCCATGATAGTCTACATATGACTGTTCTAAGGGTACTGTTGGATGCGGGTCGCTTCCAACAGGTTCTTGTGGAAATCAATGGGGGAGGCTTATGTCCAGCCGTGGTCGTCCTATGGCTGAGATCATGATGATGATGATGAGGGGTACAGGAACCACGCAACAGTGCCACGAAACCTACTACTAATGATGACATAAAGTGGTTTAAATTCAATATGAATCGATTTTATTTTGAAAAAATAAAGACTAGAATTTCTTAAATAATTTGATTATTCAATAATCAAGAGTTATTTTTCAAGGATACCACTTTACGCAATACGCAATAATTACACAAAAAGCGTGTAACGAGAAGGAATCATCTACTATCAAACTAACTCACTTTTATTGCGTAAATGTTTCCCATATCATCAAAATATCTGTTAAATAAACCAATTATTTATTTATTTATTTATCAAACAATACATCTATCTTTACAGGCTAGTATTTATTGATTGGTAAACAAAAACTCAGTTTATGCTCTAAACATCATTATGTGTATTAAGTTCCTTTATAAAACTTGGAGAAACAAATAAAGCGTTTTCTATCTATCTATCTAACTCTAAACTATCAGAATGATCGTGACATCTATAATGAAAATGTTAGCAGCATGTGTATTTTGATGTATAATAAACTTTCTGTCGAGCTTAAGATATTAGATGGATATACATTTAAGAAAAATTTGTGGCTCTTAAATAAATGTTTTCTTGCAAAAATGATTTGATTTGATATGATTGTTTTATTTTTATTTTTTTTATATGGGACAACATTCACACAAGGTCTTCAGGTCGCAAACTAGGTAGAGCCTGTACTATGGTAACCTGATGACTGATATATACTTATATAAATAGTTATATACATATACACACCCAAACACAGGTCAAACAGACATGTTCATACACACAAATGTTTGACCGGTTCGGGATTCGAACCCGGGACCAGCGGCTCAGAAGGCAGAGTGCTACCAACTGCGCCAACCGCCGATTAACTCATTTACTTCTGTTCCACAGAAAATTCAATACCGAGCCCGCCTTCAGAGACCAGACCTTCAGGTGGTTTGTCAACGACAGGTGCTACAGCTTCCAGTGAAAGTTCTGCGACCAGTTTCAGCCGTTCTGCAGCGAGTAACAGCAATACTCATTTTTTTTTTACTTTCTTCAAGTGTTATTTGTACCTAACGTCCTCCTTGAATCGTGTCCGGCATGCCTAAGGGTCGTGACATAGATTTTTTTTATCCTGTATAGATCAAGCGTTTGACCACTATCTCACTTGATGGTCAGTGACGATGTGGTCGAGATATTATCACGCTAGATCTGGAATGGTCTAGACAGATAGATAGTGCTTTATTGTTTCACAAATACATTTCCATAATATTACAGTACTTATAAACTTAAAATTAATAGAGTTAGACAATAGGCGGCCTTATCGCTGAAAGCGATTTCTACAAGGTATCTGACCTACCTGAACATATTATCTTCTCCTATAAGAATGTATGCCATCTTCCTGTTTTTGGCTACATATATACCATGGTAGACAAAAGTATCCAATGTGAAACTTGGTTAAGCCAACGCTTGCCCCCCGCTTCGCCAGTGTCTACTTTTCAACCGACTTCCAAAAGGAGAAGGTTCTCAATTCGACCCGTGTATATTTTTTACTTCAGAACTTGGGTTGGTACAGAACGGAAAGTTGGTGCTTTCCGTGTGGGTCCATTTAAATTTCATCAAAATCAGTTAAGCGGTTTTTGAGTTATACTCAAAAAACTGAAAAGTGTTTCAAGAACTCGGTTCCATTTTAATGGAATTTTCTTTTTATAAATAGTCTATCTCTTCTGGTAATGCGTCCAAAGTATACAAGATTGCGCTTAAGATTAAAGTCGTAAAGAGTCTTGTGGTAACTGTTCATTAACTTAAATCGATACATTGGTTCATGACTTGAGTTATTTGACGTATGTTTGACATACTGTGAAAAACAGTAATTCACTCCGACATTTTATGTATGATGAATTGTTAATTTTTGATTTAGTGTATTTGTTTGTTCTTTTGCGTTATGTAACTTTATGTACTTAATGTTATATTGTAATTGATGTGGTAATTGTAATTGCTTGCGTTTTTTTCACAATAAATAAATAACGATGTCCAAATAGTCTTTGGCGAAAACTACTGCATAGTTGAAAATCGCTTCCAGGAGCTCTATTATTGCCTTATTTTGTTGAAGTCGGTTCCATTTTTGGTAAAATTTTTTTCACCCCCTGTCTGTGATTTTTGCTACTCACAGGAACAATTGTTATTCATCCTCTATAAGGAAGTCATCCAGATAGAGGTAACAATTGTCAGTTATTGGAGTGAAACTCGAAAACAACATGAACCGATTTTGATGACATTTAAATGGGACCACTTCGAAAGTATACTCTATCAAAAAAAAAAGAATCATCAAAATCGGTTCATAAACGACGCGGCGAAGTCATCCGCAAACACACATAATAAAAATATATACGGTCGAAATGAGTAACCTCCTTTTTTAAGTCGGTTCAAAAATGCTAAAGGCATTTATGTAAAAATGTTTGAGTGGAGAGTGTGACTTTTAAATATGTTGGTAATCTGAATTGGTGATGTGTGCTTGGTACAAAAGGTCACAGGTGTCGCTACTTTGTATCGATTATTTCGGTACTATTGTTAATAAATCAATCGGGGCTTGATCGCGAGAAAAAAAAAATTTACCTCGACGTTTCGACCATGTTGCATTGGTCGTGGTCACTAGTAGACTGGAGAAATGCGGGTGGCAATATCGGTGAGAGCGCATTGTTTCTCTAACTACCCACTCTTGATCTTGTTAAACTTTGGAGCTATCACAGCCCTGCAAAAGCACAGGGTTGTCACGACACACAACACTGAAGTATCTTTAATTTTCTCAGGGTGAAAACCGCCGCGACGCGAACATCTATAAATCACTGGTTTCTAAGATGTAGACAACCTAAAAGCAAACTCTCGTCCGTACTAAAAAAAATACAATTTCGATACTATTTCATCAAATCAACCTTTTCAGATTTACTCAACTGCAAAGGTGACCGTAACGCAGTGTACAAAGAATGTCCCGACCCGTGCCCAAGGACCTGTTTGTTTCCCGGTGGACGAAGGCCCTGTAAGAAATCATGCCGGAAATCAGGATGCGAATGCAAAGAAGGTTTTTACCTGAGCAAAGATAGGCGTTGTGTACGGCTGCAAGACTGTCCCCGTAAGTTCCGTGTGAATCTTAAATTTAACGAACTATTTTAGCAACCGTAAAATCATCATCATCATTACCATCATCACCATCATCCTTATGTTTCCCGATATGTACAATCCTGAGTCTTCAAGTCGCGAGTGAATAGGTGCCTTCTAGGTTTGCGTGCCAAATCCTAGACAACGTCATCACTTAACATCAGGTGAGACAGTTGTCAAAGGCAAACTTATAATATGTAAAAAAAAAAAAAAGACCCCGCCGTTAGTGAGGATCTTACAGATTACGATGAGACTAAAATAGTAGGTAAACCATTAACATGCAATAAGTACGGACGTTGGACAATTATGTAAATAATATTAAAGATTTTAGTTTTAATATTATTATTCTTATGTAATGTGTCACGGATTACTTGTAACTTTTTACATATCGTGTGGGTTGCGCCTTATTAAGGTCGCATTAAGGTATTTCCAAAACAGACCGGTGTGGGGACCGACCTGAATAAGGTCTGTCTTCGCCATACATTTTACTAGGGTCTCCAGTTGTTATGATTTCAATATTTTAAAAAAAATATAGATTAATAACTTTGGTAAAACTGCCCTCTTACTCTGCTTCTAGGGTGTTTCAGTATCTTTTTTAATAATTTATCCCTAAATGGTTATGAAGGCATACCAATGTTTCTAATGTAAAGAAAGTAGCATAAAGTTATTATATATTTGTTATAAGGTTTAATAAAATAACTGCACCTAATCATAATATAAAGTGATTTATTCGTGTAAAGCCCCAGGTGATTTTTGTACCAAAAAGCATGTTAGTCATTAAGTAAATAATTGTCACAAAACCACCTTTTTCGTTTCATGTTTCATAAATCGTAAACATTTTTCTGTGACAAGTTTGACAATGCTGCTACATTTTTATTTTCTAACGGACTAATGTTGATGGCCTCCACCGGCATTTACAGCTTCACTAGAGGGGAGACAATAATCGGAAATTGATTTGTAGGTGCAAAAACCTGTTCATCAAATGAGGTCTTCGTGTTTTGCAAAGCTGACTGTCCAACATTCTACTGTCCCGTGGATGACAGTCAAGCTGTGGTTGCGTGTTCACCTCCTTTCCCTTGTGCAAGTGGGTGTGCCTGTAAAGGAAACTACCTCAGGCTAAGTCGTGAAGATGACAGGTGTATACTGGCTTCAAAGTGCCGTAAGTAGTAAAATGTATGTTTAGATTGGTTTAGTAGATAACTTTATTTCTGGATAATTAAGTAGGAGCCAAAGGAGGTCGATAGTGAGTTAAATGTAATCCGAAATAAGGATATATACAATATTGTTGTATGTATTGCTTCCGGGCTGTTTGGCCGTGGTCTAAGTGAAACTTGTGTTCCAAACGTGTCGTCGATCACTGCGGTCGACATCTTTAGTGGTTCAGGTCCGAGTGGCGACAAGAGCGTAGAACTCTCCTTCGCGGCGTCTTCTTTGTTACTGAGAGAAACGTCTGGAACACAAGTTTCATTTAGACCACGGCCAAACAGCCCGGTAGCAATACATACAACATGCAACGCCGGCCGTGAAAGCCTTAGAGTTTACATATACAATATTGCTCAGAACTATAAAATATAATAATAATATCTTTATTCAACAAAAAGGTTTACAATGTTTAACAATAGGCTATTTTAGATGCACAAATTTATTCAAGAAGCTCAAAAATCTATAAAGAAATAATGTGTCAGTGCCTTATCTTACTGAACCATGCCATGCCATGCCATGGGGTTCACCGTGAGCCACGTCAGAGGTCCAAAGTAAACACCTTCTACAACGCACAGATTTCAGTTACCAAACAAAACGGGTATGGGAATGATCAGTATGGCCCTCTCGTCGAGGTGGAAGGAAAACTGGAAAAATTATTATTGAAATTCATTAATCATAACTAAGGCACTTCTTTATCTAAATGTGCCAGAAGGGGCATTATTATTTACTTTTTTTTACTTGATAAGGAAAATTAAGATTATTAAAGCTTTAGTATAATTTCCATAATAATTATGTATGCAATAAATCCTTCCTTAGCTGATAGTTACTGGAACATGCTAAACCAAGCATATAAGAACGTATGGCAGAACAAAGGGAAATTTAATTAAGTTTGTTTCCTGATGATTTTCGTATGTGTGTTAAAGGTACTATATTAATTTGTATACTTTTCGATATCATATAAGCAGTGCATATAGGCAACAATTAATCATTTGAATACTTGAAAGATGTTTTTTTTTTTACACATTCATGGTATACAATTTCAGAAGACGCCTACTTGACATGAACCTTATTTTTGAGGAGTAGTTTATTTTCCATATTCAAGCCTAAATCGTTCGTTACGTCTCTTTCAACGTCAGTCTTTTTCTCTTTTAGAAATCCTCAATAAATTCATCATAATTTCTTCTTTTCGTCTCAAGTATCTAAATTTAAATCAGAAGCGATGAGAGCCCTGGTGTGTGCCCTGGCCCTGGTATGTGCCGTGGTGGTACCGGCCTAGAATAGTTCTCCCCCATCTCTTCCCGCGGGTGCCGTAAGAGTCGCCTAAGGGATCACGTACCAAGAGGTAGGCAGCAGCGCCTTCTGAGGATGAGAAATCATACTGCGCTGACCAACCCGCCTGTCAAACGTGGCGAGTATTGGCAAATCCCCCCTATAAGGGGAGGCATATGTCCAGCAGTGGACTTCCTATAACTGAGAAGAAGAAGAGAGCTCTGGTCTTATGATTGCTTAGGTTGGGTATTCACAACAAGAAGTCTTTAAAGACTTCTTCTGTGTATTTAGTTGATGTCCTTAATAGCTAACATAATTAGTTATGAAAATTTGCGTCGTGCATAGGTACATAACAGTTCAGTAAATATTTATGATTAATTAAATTAATATTTACTAAGCACCGTCAATTATCTCTATTTTTAACCGACTTGAACAAAGGAGGAGGTTCTTTGTATATTTTTTTAATTGCATATTCACCGATTTCTCCGCCAACTGTTGATCGATGTTGACAATTCTTTGTTGAAAGATTACACATCTGAGGTGCTCCCATTTTTAAATGTTATGAAAATCAATTTAGCTTTTTTTTGATATCGAGGAAAATCTTAAAGAGATACAGCCGAATGAAGTGGGTTGTACCAATTTTTGATGAAAACTTGTTATAATTCCTAGCACCCGTACCATGTACGAGGCCCAATGAAGTGTGGGATGGCTGCCCCCCACCTTGTCTCAACGACAGGTGTTCAGACGTCGGGAATCCTCAACAGTGTGACAGCATCATATCCTCCTGCCGACCTCAGTGCATCTGCAAACCTGGTTTTTATAGAAATGACAAAAACATTTGTGTGCCGGAAAATGAATGTCGTAAGTATGCTGTTGTTTTATCATCATCATCATCATCTCAGCCATAGGACGTCCACTGCTGGACATAGGCCTCCCCTATTGATTTCCACAAGGACCTATTGGAAGCGGCCCATTTGTTGTTCTATAATAGAAGAGAATAGAACAATGTTGTTTCCTAAATAGTACTTTATGAAACTCTATCATAATAAGGATTCTTAAAACACGAGTGTGTTTTAAGACCAAATTATGTGCAGTTTCGTACACTACTTTATCTAATCTTATAAAATAGATAATGAAATTTACGTAAAATAACAGCGTATGTGGGGCCGTGGCCGTGGGGTACCGGCTTAGAATAGTACCCCCCCATGTGGTAGTACCACGTGGGTGCCGTAGAGTCGACTAAAAAAATGTGAGAGCCTGTGTCTTGAGACTCATGCCGTGCGTGTGCGTTACCAAAAGAGGCCTCGGACGTTACCAAGAGACGCCTCGGACGTTACCAAGAGACGCCTCGGACGTTACTAAGAGACGCCTCGGACGTTACTAAGAGACGCCTCGGACGTTACCAAGAGACGCCTCGGACGTTACCAAGAGACGCCTCGGACGTTACCAAGAGACGCCTCGGACGTTACCAAGAGACGCCTCGGACGTTACTAAGAGACGCCTCGGACGTTACTAAGAGACGCCTCGGACGTTACCAAGAGACGCCTCGGACGTTACCAAGAGACGCCTCGGACGTTACCAAGAGACGCCTAGGACGTTACCAAGAGACGGGATATTTTGCTTTGTGTTTTATATACTTATTACTTTTGGACTATCATGGTACCGACTTCAACAGGTTATTTCATACTTTTGAGTGTTCAAATCGGTTCCATATTGTGCTATTTTTTTTCATAGGCGTATTATATTGTATTTAAGAAATAGTATGTATATTCATGATTATTTGTTGATATTAGCTCCAAACTGTGGCATTAACGAGGAACCAGTACGGTGTAAAACGACATGCCCCCCACAAAGCTGTGAGATTTCATACACAGAATATATCTGTCCTGAGGAAACTTGTACACCCGGCTGTGACTGCCTACCGAACTTCCTGAGAGAATCGAGCGGAATCTGCATCCCCAATGAACAATGCCCACCACCACCAGGTAAGTTTCACTTGACTTTTTCCATTGCTTAATTTATTAGGCACTAGATGCGTCCCGCTGTTTAATCCGTGTGGTAATGAATGATGATGATGAGAAGTAGCCTATGTGTTATTTCCGGACCTGAAGTATCTACATACCAAATTGCAACTAAATTAATTAATATTAATATTAATAATATATTAATATGGGAACAACATTCACACAAGGTCTTCAGATCCCAAACTAGGCAGAGCCTGTACTATGGTAACCTGATGACTGATATATATACTTAAATATATACTTATATACATATACACACCCAGACACAGGTCAAACAGACATGTTCATACACACAAATGTTTGACCTGTCCGGGAATCGAACCCGGGACCAGCGGCTTAAAAGGCAGAGTGCTACCAACTACGCCAACCGGCCAGTCAAAGGTCGGTGTAGCTCTTATCCCCTATCAGTCCTATTAATTAATTGTTCATACGGTTAGAGGTAGATGGCGCTAAAAACAACATCCCTTCAGATGTTAAAAGGAAGGTATAAATTCGGACCGTCAGTAGAGAGCTACCATAGCTTAGGTGGACAAAGCGACAGGACGGTATTCTGTAGACGTGGGTTCAACTCCCACTGGTAGTCGAATTTATTCCTTCAAATAATTTGAATCCTTAAAATTGTTATGTTAGCAAATAAACAAGGTTTTCATGTAACTATTAGACACAGTCGCCGTTCTAGGTCTAGCGTGATTTCACTTTGGAACACATCGTATTTCACTTATTAATCATAAGTGAAATAATGGTCTAACAATCCATACATTATTTTGAAAAATAAAATAAAAATCATGTGTATATTAATTTTGTTTACTTTTATAGCAGTGACACCGCCAGATACACCGCCGTTTTGTAAGTCGATAATTTCCCAAATTCAATATAATCATTTTAGTTACGTCATCCGCTGTGAAAATATAGTCCTGTCATTAATCTATAGAGATTAATAATTGATAGGTCTACGAATAAATAAGTACTATCTACAAACAATAAATAAGTCCTGAACTCGGAACAAATTCCACAGGATAAGTGGCTCTACTTCAATCCAAAAGGACGCATGTAGTGAAGACGGGTTCTCAAATATTCAATCATTCTTCATTTTATAACAAAAACTTTGACAGCATTTTTTACCCGGTGATTGTTATTCAGGGGTGCAAAATCTCTTCATTATCAATTATTTAGAAATACACTGATTACTGGCTCAAGTTTGTAGCAGTTCAACGCTGTCCAAAATAACACCAAGCAATTCTCCTCTTTTGTTTTATTAACCGACTTCAAAAAAAGGAGGAGGTTCTCAATTCGACCCGTATGTTTTTTTTTCTTTTTTTTTTACTCCCACATGTGACACAGCAAAATTGTGATGGTTTTATTTACAGCATGTCCTGAAAATGAAGAGTACTACAGATGCGAACAGGCAAAATGCTACAAGACATGTGAAGATTTAAACAAACCCCCGGCTTGTCCTATTATTTCTGAAGACTGCTACAGTCCAGCCTGCGAGTGTATCGGTGACTTCGTGAGAAATGATGAAGGAGTCTGTGTACCAATTGACCAGTGCTGTAAGTACAATATCTAAAGCTAACCTGGGGCCTAAGTTAACGGCCTAACGGGCCGTTAAGCCCGTTCGGCCTCAAGGGCTGCGGAAGGTGCGAAAATGTGCCCGCGCCCCCGTCACTAGTCAAGGACGGAGGAACACTCTGGGGTTTTAGTGGGTACATCCGCCTCTCTGGCGGAGACTCCCACATAACCACCGTGCCTCCTCTGGCGGTATCCATAAAGGATTTTCCCGGGCAAAAAGAAAAAAAAAAGAGTCTAAGTCTACTATTCAATATGGCAATATGCTTGGCTCACTATGGGCGATTTTGAAGGTTTTGGTAATCTGCCATTTTTAAATTATCCATCTTAAATCAATCTTAATTCAATTCTAGATTCAGTGACGTAGCGCGCCATTTTTCTTAATCTTTTAGAATCCAACTGATCAATTTCGTACAAAACCGACATAGGCCGAGCAGAGATTCAGGCCGCTATGAACTTAGCAGACTACGGGTTTTTGGCGTCGTGTCGGCCTCGCACTGGACTGAATATGAATATGCAATTAGTAGACTTGACACCCTGGTGGTAATCGTAAAATGTCATCTTTTTAAAGTTCATTTTTGTTTAACATGTAATCTGTCAGCGTTTCCTAGTTGTGAGATATTTTCTAAAGTCTGTCTGGAAAACGGACATATGTAAACAAAACATCAGTTGTGCCAATTGCCCAGACTGTATTGGTCACAAAATCTGACAATGTCAATTTGTAATTTTTTGTTTTAGAAAATCGCTGAAGATGGGGCTAAAATGAAGCTTGCCGTACCGTATCCTATATTGATACCTAATACAAAACTTATAGAGTTTAGAATTGTAATATTATCAATCGTAACAATTATTTCGGTTATATTTTGTAATGATTTTTTTATTTGATGGTTTTACGCGTTATTTTATGAGAGTTTTCACACCACCGGAACCCTTTCGCAAAATAGGGTTTAAAAGGTATAGAAGTTGTTTATCCAATATCTAGACAATAATATTACCTAGTCATGTTTTTGGTTAAATAGCTATAGTTAGCCTCAGATTAAAAAATAAAATTTTTAATGAAAGTAATATTGTTTTTAATTTTAGTTATTAACCAGCGGCATATTAAGTCGGGTGTAAGTAAGGTGGATAGACGTCTTGACTAAGGCCGCAGGTAAGGGCTGGTTGCGGACTGATTCCATCCGGTCCTTGGGGTAACCACCCCAATGATTTTCACATATTGGCCTACGACCAGCGTTGATGTCCTATGGCTGAGATGATGATGAGGACGATGATGATGATTATGATGATGATGATGGTGATGATATGTCGTGTCCAATACGGACAATTCCAACATTTGAAAACCTTTTTGCGCTTGCTACCTTTGAAAAATATGTACAGACTTGACGTTAGTTATATGTGAGTATGTATAAAAATTTATTGATTTGATACGGGTCAGACAAAAGCAGCGGTAACAAAGGGCTGTGATTATTTATTTGCTAAATTGTCTTTGCCTCTACAGTGACAGTTTATTAAATAAATATTATTTCAGTTTATCTAATCGAGAGCATTTTTTAAATTAGAATTCATTTTATTTCCATTAAATGTTAATTTAAAAAAAAGATAGTCGATAAGTCTTACTTATACTACTGAAACTATTACCTTAGTAATTGATATGAAAAGTAGAATTTACTATATTAGTGATAATATAACTTATAACGATAATAATACTTGAGACTGGAACACTTAACTTAAAATACTTTTAAATGCTGTCAAACTGGCGGACGCTGATTCGATCCCCAACGTCTTAAGCTCACGGTAAAGGTAATGCCATTATCAAATTCCCAGCATGGTGGTAGGATACTTTTGAGTACCCGCCTGGCTAGCTACCACTTTCAAGTTTGAAAAACTGTCACCAAATACAGTGTGTTCAGACAGAAGTCCTTGAGCTATGTATGTATGTATGTATGCATTTTAGGTCTAGCGTGATCTTCGACAACATCGTAACTGACCAATAAGTGTGAATGGTAAATAGCTATGTCTACACAGTATTAAAAAAAACTAATTTAAACCTCTATATATTCTGAGTTTTCATTTCGATGAGGCAGAAAAGGCGACTTTTTACATTAAATATTGTGGCTACATTTGTATTAAATTTTCTTGATAGTCTCATTTTGCGTTGGCATAAAATTAACCAGCTTAATCTAGTACAAAGAGCTTGAGGTATTCATAATTAAGTAGGTCTAAAGGTTTTGTTATTTTCATTCAAATATTTGGAGAAACCTGAGCATAAATTACTACCTAACATAATTCACGGAGTGTAAAATGAATGAACTCGACACTTATCATAATTCATCTGGTAAATCTCTGACGTAGAGAATTAGTTTGAGTCAGAAAACTATCGCGTGTTTCTGCCATAATTGTAATGCAACAAACCGACTAGGAATCACGTGGTAAACTGGAAAATTACTCTCCGACCAGTTTCGAACTTATTGGCAGTTCTTCATCTGGGAGTTATGATCGTGGCAGGCGGCGGGCGCAAGCCTCAGCACGTAACAGTTACGTGTACATTAATATATGTGCCGTGGTGGTACCGGCCTAGAACAATACTCCCCCATCTCCTCCCGTGGGTGTCGTAAGAGTCGGCTAAGTAATAACGTACCAGGAGGTGGGCAGCAGCGCCTTCTGAGGATCGGAAATTATATTTTTTCGCTCGCTAACCTACCTGCCAAGCGTGGCGCGTATTGGCAAATCCCCCCTATAAGGGGGAGGCATATGTCTGAGAGAAGAGAGAAGAAGATTGTCAATATATGAATGTATGTGTGTATTTCAGTAGTATTAGTAATATTGGTTCTAGTTAAATTTATTTACTTTACTGTAATTATAGTACTTTTAAGCATTAGGAAATGGTATGAAATTTAAATAATTTAAAAAATTACATCCATATTATATGTCAAAACGTGATATTGCTTACTGTTTGTTTTTTATATTGAGCAAGAGAACAACTGTGCTTCTCGACAATAGGCTTGCTGAATACTAGTGTGAAATCGTGCCGTTTTTGGGCTTTGTTCGGTTGGCATATGTGATTTTATTCAGCATTCATAGAAATGTAGATGAACGCAATACAACCAACGAAAATGAAAATGACGAACTCGAAGTTCCAGCTACGTTATACATATGTAGAGGTATCACGACATGAATGATGTTCACATGGTAAATAGGCTTTGTGTCTAGGAAAGTCAGCACACTGGTCATAGTAGGTTGCTTGCTTATGGTGCTTATCCCCGTAGGTAGTCTAAGGTCCCCTTTATATAGTCATATAAAGAAACCGACTTATGAGTGGTGGAAATAGGGGTTTCGACCACTCTTCCAACAGGTCCGAGACGGACGGTGTCGTAAGTGGCATCACCGTATTAATACCGAAGTTCTGGGGTGTTCAGCTCCCGGGAACCGAAACAAGTGCGAAATAGCACTGAGGCAGGCCACCGAGGGGTTTTTAGTGAGTGGAAATCTTACATAGCCCGGCTACATCCCCATTGTAGTCGGGTATCTTTTGAAGATTTTCCCCTCGAAAAAAAAAAAAAAGGTTGCTTGCTTAACAAACGCTATGTTGGATCAGTCATTCCTAGGTAAAATACAGATATACTCAACAAGATCCTATTTTTGAAGTGAAAACTTCTTTAGCGGCATTGAGTACTTTTGAATGGGGCAAAAATGTTAAACTCGCGTCAGATCGTAAGATCGTCAGATCGTCAGATCGTGACGTCATCGAAACGTTATCATGTTAATTGTATGTGTCTCACTATAATGTTGGATGGATAAAGTTTGGATAGATGGATAGAGGGATGGACGGATGGATGTTTGTTACTCAATGACGCCAGAACGGCTGAACGGATTCGGATGAAATTTGGTATATATAGATACTTCAAGAGGCGAAATAACACACAGGCTACTTTTCATTCTCATCATCATCAACCATGTTCAAATTTTTCACTTATGCTGGCACTCCCGGAGTGCAACCGGTTGTTTTATTTTTTTTGACATGGGTAAATCCTTTAAGGATACCACCGGCCCGGTTAAGCGCGGTGGTTATGTGGGAGTCTCCACCAGAAAGGTCAGAAAGGTAGCATATCCGCTAAAACCCCGGGATGTTCTTCCGTCATCAACTATTGACATGGGGCGCGGGCCCGCTCGCGCACCCCGTCCCCCGTCCACCCCTAAAAAGTTTTAATTTTAATTTTTTGGTATATTTTGTAAGTATGAGAATAAATTGTAAGTTTTGTTTCACCCCTACCCCCATTAAATAATAATACAACGCTTGTCAGTAGTTAGGATGTATGTTTAACGGGTTTTTATTAAAGGTGTCAGCTGACTAGACTTTACATAAGTCTAAACCAGATGAGTACATACGCAGAATAAAAACAAACTAGGTTATATTGCAAATATGGCTCTCTATTCATGAAACAATTTAAATACCTCATCGGATTCCACTGTATATGCATTTAATTAAATATTTAGACGATTTTACAGTCAAATGGATTCAGTAAGGGAAATACTACCAAATATATCAATGGAACGAAGTTTCTTATCGCGCGTTGCGAAAGGGAAACAAATTAGGAAAAAAGTTTTAACTAGTTTGTATTAACTAACTATTGTATGTTTCTATGACCTACTTTCAAAGTGTTAGAACAACATTCAAGACCATTTACGGGCTTATATTATGTTGACTTTAGAACAATGATATTATATGTTTATATGAGGTAGATGTCGCACAAGCGCGCGGAAGCTGAGGCGGCAAAATTAAGTCAATAGTAGTAATTTTGATTACGACGTTTATTTAAAGTGCATTAATGTAGCAGTGGCTTTTACTATTTATCATCATCATCATCATCATCATCATCTCAGCCGTAGGACATGCACCGCTGGACATATCCTCCCCCATTGATTTGACACCGCATCCAGCCCTAACCAGCGGTCTTAATCAGGTCGTCTGTCTGTCTTGTCGGTGACCATCCTATGCTGCGCTTAACTTTACTATTTACATATATAAATATAATAATATTTTTTTACAGCCTATCTATTATCTTACTAATTCCTTTTGTTAATATTGCAGACAAAGTAGAATGATATAATTATATCATATTAAAACGTAATTAATCGTCATTTAATCGTCGCTTAGCTGAATTCAGAGTGTAACTTTCGTTGTAAACTGCTTCGGATACCGTGTCTATGAAAATGTATTACAAATATTGTAATAAAATATGAAAATAACTTATTCCATGACGCCGGTTTATTAGTAATTAGAAAATAATACCACACTAATATTATGAAGACGAAAGTTTGTATGTGTGTATGCTTGTTACTTCTTCACGCTCAAACAGCTACATCGATTTCGATGATATTGAGATAGGTTTGTTAGATCCTGGACACATAACATACTCCTAAGCTACTTTTATCCTGAAAATATATATAGACTGTTCCGTACTGTACTCCTACTAATATGATAAATGCGAAAGTTTGTGTGTATGTGTGTATTTTTATTACTTCTTCACGCTTAAACGAATACACCGATTTCGATAAATTTGGTATTGGAGATACTTTAAGCCCTGGATTAACACATAGGCTACTTTTATCCCGGAAAAAGTATAGTTTCCGTGGGACGATTAAGGTAACGGGAAAACCGTAATCCACGCGGGTGAAACCGCCGGGCACTACTAGTAAGTACATAAATATTATATGACCCAAATAATATTTTAGGAAGTTTAGTTAGAGTAATTACAAAGGCAAATTTAACCCGAAAACTGTTATCTTGCATAATCATAGTACAACTATAGCGAAATTCCTTCTAAGATAAATATTTGTGGTAAATGTTAATTCCCTTCATCAGTGCCTGGTATGTAAAAATATGAAATTTGAATTTAGAATACAGTATTATCGTTTCGATATGTTTTCATTGTTCTAATATTTGTCAATTGTTCCGCTAAATAACGACCAGACGGACTGCAATGCGACATCCATACATGGTAGACGTTCCACCCTGTCGCACCAAGCGTTTTGCTTCCACATTCATAGTGCGTACAGCTAACGAGTGGAACTCATTGCCTAAGTCTGTGTTTCCACATGAATACAATCTGGGCATCTTCAATTCACGAGTGAACAGGTATCTTCTAAGCAGGCGTGAATCATCGTAGACCGCATCATCACTTAACATCAGGTGAGATAGTGGTCAAACGCCTGCCTATTGTGTATGTGTGAATAAAAAAATAAAAAAATAACGTTTTAAATGCATGGTGCATGAAATCATACCCGTGGGAAGTTATTGTAATTCAGACATGCATTCAGACTGAATTCAACTGAACTGAATCAGACGGGTTAAAATCCTACAGCTAGCTTAGTTTCCTCGCAAACATATTGTTTTTTTCTTTAATTATGAAAGTTTCGCCTGGCTTGGCTAAGTGCAATAACCTACGTGTACAAAAACAACCTTTTAAGACTTCATTTTTTACACTTCAAATCAAATCTGTTTTGACTACAATAAAAACCTCCGTGCTGTAGAATATTTTATAATGTTATATTATAAAAGTAATTATTCAAATAAAGAATGATAGGAGTCAAAGACACTTTACATATTTAGGTCACGAGTAACAAAAATAATATAACAACTTATGATCTAAAAATATATCAGTATACATGCATGCGATTCACAAATCAAATGTCTATATCTTTCCTCAGCCATGTGCGTCCACTGCTGGACGTATGCCTCCCCCATATAGGGGGGATTTGCCAATACTCGCCACGCTTGGCACGCGGGTTGGCGAGCGCAGTATGATTTCCGATCCTCAGAAGGCGCTGCTGCCCACCTCCTGGTACGATATCCCTTAGCCGACTCTTACGGCACCCACGGGAAGAGATGGGGGAGTACTATTCTAGGCCGGTACCACCACGGCCAAATGTCTATATAAAGACCTTGAATTGGTCATATCGGTTGGCCGGTTGGCGCAGTTGGTAGCACTCTGCCTTCTGAGCCGCTGGTCCCGGGTTCGATTCCCGGAAAGGTCAAACATTTGTGTGCATGAACATGTCTGTTTGATCTGTGTCTGAGTGTGTATATGTATATAAGTATATTTATCAGTCATCAGGTTACCATAGCACAGGCTCTGCCTAGTTTGGGACCTGAAGACCTTGTGTGAATGTTAATAAATATAAAAAAAAAAATTAATGGTCATGACCGTAAGCATAAATTCAACATTAATTTGTAACAATAAGTATATTTAATATCAAATAACTTCTGTGAATAAACTATGAAAAAACAAATGATATTAGGACAAAACCTTGTCGCGGCATGTTTGTAAAGAAAATGAAGACTGTGGCATTCTTGTCTCAACATGAGACGTTATACATTTGTTCATGTCAACACAGCCATCCTGGAGGATTTATTACCATCCCATCCGGCTCTTGCGTGAGTTAATACTGGAAAAGCTAAACGTTTCAACCGACTTCAAAAAAGGAGGAGGTTCTCAATACGAACCGTGTGTTTTTAAAAAAAAAAAATGTTACATCAGAGTTTTGGACATGATGAACCGATTTTGAAGATTCTTTGCTAAAGCTGGAGCTTCCCGTGTAGTCCCATTTAAAATTCATCAAAATCGTTTAAGTGGTTTTTGAGTTATACTCCAATAACTGAAAAGTGTTACGTATGCTTGGACGACATTCTAATATCAATTGATCCCATGAGTAGCAAACTGAAGAGGGTGCAAAAAAAAATATACCAATAAATGGAACCGACTGCATCACTCAAAAGTGTGAAATAACTCGTCGAAGTCGGTACACAATATTTGGTTGGTCACAGGGCAGGTTGGTCTATAATATTTATCAGGACTTCATCGCTTGAAAAGCTTGAAGTCGGTACACAATATTTGGCTAGTCACAGGGCAGGTTGGTCTATAATATTTATCCGGTCTTCATCGCTTGAAAAGCTTGAAGTCGGTACACAATATTTGGTTAGTCACAGGGCAGTTTGGTCCTTAATATTTATCAGGACTTCATCGCTTGAAAAGCTTGAAGTCGGTACACAATATTTGGCTAGTCACAGGGCAGGTTGGTCTATAATATTTATCCGGAGTTCATCGCTTGAAAAGCTTGAAGTCGGTACACAATATTTGGTTAGTCACAGGGCAGTTTGGTCCTTAATATTTATCAGGACTTCATCGCTTGAAAAACATTTGATTTTTATTTATCTCAACGTTTCTCTCTCGATCTAGCGTTTGACTACTATATTACTTGATGATCAGTGATGATGTGGTCTAAGATCACGCTAGACCACGCTCTCAACGACTGCTGATTGAACACATTATTTTATTTTCGTGTAAATTAACTTTTATTCTTACATTTATATGTGCACGAGCTAGGAAAAGATTCCAAATCCTCATTTATCACAGATATAATTTGAGTAGGTACTCGAAAGTACCACCACGCTGGGAATTTGATAATAACATTCCTATGGCTGAGATAATTTTCAAAAAAATATTTTTAAATATTTGTTTTTTTGACTAATGATGATTACACTTCTAAATAACCAATGCCTTCTGTTTATATAAACATATTGTCTATGTAAACAAATTACATCCCGCCATCGACTTTTATAAATTATGTATAAAGAAACATTAAACGTACCTTATTTTGGAACATTTTTGCTAATGTAGTTACAAAACTCATAAATATTCAGGTTTTAACAGTGTTCATTCATAATGAAAAGTGACGCGTTAAATCTTCGAAAATAAGATAAAGTTTCACCAAGACACTGAATAAACTTTATTTTGTGTAAACATTGTTACAATTTGTTTAGTTTATGTTTATTAGTTTTAAACTTTCGCGGATTGAATTAGTGTTTATATTGACTATTGGGTCTATTTGCTTGGATACATTTAAATATTAAATATTATAATATAAATTAGACTAACCTCGACAGTTCAATTAAGGCGAGGTATAGAGCCAAAATTGGTCATTTTTAAAAGGATTCTACTCATTAACAATTAAATGTAATCCATTAATAAATGATATTTTATTTATTATTTTTTAATCTATAAACACACAATTTACTTAAATGCTTTGCATGTAATCTATATCTATCTATCTAGCATCTATAACGATAAAATTTTCAAAAATTTTATAATTGATTGATTTTAAGCTTTAAACTTAAAACAAAATAGTCGTAAAAACTTAAGACATGAAGTTTTTAGAGTAATTATTTTTAGGCTTTAGTTAATATTATTTATAATTATTGTTCCATATACTAAGAATCTAAGAGTTTTAAACCTTACTGTTTGAACAACATGCTAGGCAGAACTTACGTTGAAATTATTTGAAGCCGAAAATTTGGCTGGCTTTCCTAGATGGCGCTAAGAACAACATCCCCTCAGATGTTAAGGGAAGGAAGAAATTAGGACGCTAGTAGAGTGGCTGCTATAGCTGAGATAGACAAAGTGACAGGACGGTATTCTGTAGTCGTGTATTCAAGTCCCACTAGGAGCCGAATATTTCCTTTTAATAATTTCAACGTAAGTTCCGCCTAGCATGTTGTTAATGGAATAAACCATAAACTCTTTTAGTAAATTAACAGCTTCGTAGGCATGCAGTCGTTAAATTATTCATGGACAGATTCCATTTCATATGCTTCCGCATAACTCAGTCGAAACGGAAGTTACAAACGTGTGGTATTCATAGTGTGGTGACCGAGGAAATTAATATCTGTGACAAATGTGGATTTGGTAATCTTTTCCTAGTTCGGGCACATAAAAAAGTAAGGAATAAAGGTTAATTTAAACGAAAATTTAAAAAAAATATTTAAATATTCTACTGAACCGATTCGAAAATTTTCACTGTTGGGAAGCTACATTATCTCCGGGTGACATAGGCAATATTATATTTTTAATTTTCAAATTTTTTACCAGTGCCAGGTCAGGACTGCTTGTTCAAAACAAAGAGGAATCGCTAAAAGTGTTGCTATGCGCAAAATTAGAGATCGCTTTAAGCAATAAGGCCGCCCTTTGTATCACTGTATCTATATTTGTTTGTTTTCTTTATGTGTGTAGTTTTTAAATAGTGTGCAAATAAAGAGTTTTCTATCTATCTATCTATCTATTTTCTAATCGCGCTCTTATATCCCTCTTCTGCACCGCACATTTTCCATATTTTTATTAAACCCATCTCTCAACTGTTTCTTTTTAACCCTTATTTTATTTGTAATGCCATTAAATAAAATATATACTGTAAAACTAAATACGCAACTTTGTCACATAATTTTCGTAGCAAACCCTACTCAAAACTTTGACCGTGTACTTTCAAAGTTTGTGCAGTTTGTTCCTCCAGAGTACGGACATATTGCACCCGGTTACATCCCGGGAGGAAATCGACGGAACTTAAACAGGGCTCTCGAAAACTACGTTTGTAAGTTAGGGGACACACCTGTGATAAAGTTAGCAAACATAAAAAAAATGTACTGTAGGCTACAGTACATTTTTTGTATGTTTGCTAACTTTATCACAGGTGTGTCCCCTGATCAAAATATAGAGACCCATTTTTATATTCAACTAGCTGCGTCCCGCGGTTTCACCCGCGTGCACAACGTTTTTCCCGCTAACTCAGTTATCCAACGGGAACCATACAGGACAAAAAGAAGTCATGTCTCGTCCAAGGTTCCATCTATCTTTAAGCCACATTTCATCTAAATTGGTCAAGTTGTTCACGCGTGATGCTGCGACCAAGAGAAAAAACAAACCGGATACATTTCGGGGAGTGCGCTCTGGAGTTACATAATTTGATTAATAATAATTAACAATGCGACATCCATACATGGTGGACGTCCCAACTTGTCGCACGAAGCGTTTTGCTTCCACATTCTTAGTGCGTAGCTAACGAATAAAACTCATTGCCTAACTCTGTATTTCCGAAAAAATACGACCTGGGTATCTTCAAGTCACGAGTGAATAGGTATCTTCTAGGCAGGCGTGCTCCATCTTAGACCGCATCATCACTTAACATCAGGTGAGATAGTGGTCAAACGCCTGCCTATTCCAAATAAAACAAAAAAAAAAAAGAGCCATTCATTTTTATTTATATAGATTAAGACATTTAAAGTTTCGAGGTAATAAAAAAAAAAATATATATGCATTACTAGATGCGTAGGTTTCGTTTTTGAAATAAAACTCCACTTTTAGAGTAGGTTAAAAACCCACTCTTCCAGAAACGAGACGAACCTGTGTTTATTATTGCTTATAAAATAATATAGTAGTAATCTGGGAATAAATGTCCTAAGTTCGTTTGGCTGCTCAAGCGCTGAGTGATAACAAACATTAGTATGTTTGTTATCAACTTATAACAGCCACAGCCGCCACAGCGCTTATACATCATTATTTTTATTGATAACTAGCAGCGCCCCGCCCCGCCCGGTGATGATGAAAATAAGCCTATATGTTAATCCAGGGTATAAGATATCTCCATACCAAATTTCATTGAAATCGGTGTTGCCGTTTGAGCGTGAAGAGGTAACAAACATACACACATACACAAATTAGACGGTCCCGTGGCGCAGTGGTTTGTGTCATCGACATGAATTCTGTGTCTCCGGGAGTCTGGGTTCGAATCCCGGCAGGGGCAAACATTTGTGCGAAGAGCGTAGATGTTTGTCCCGGGTCTTGGATGTTTGTGTGCTGTGATTGTGTGTGTCCATGCTTCCCGCGATACAGGGAATCCTAGTGCGGGGGTCTGAGTGTGATGAAAAAAAATAAAAAATATAATAATAATTGACACAAACTGTCCCATTTATAATATCAGTAGGATATGATACCAGTACTTAAATTTATAATTTTCATTAGTAGATGTATTCTAGTAATTGAAGGCGTACATTTCGTTAGTTTGCTTGCGAGTTACATAATTTGGAAGATACGGTACAAGTATTCTATATAAATACTTGCCTTTTATTATGAGTGACCAAAATGTTGGCACATATTTGGCTCAACGGATCAACATTGCAATTCAACGTGGCAATGCTGCTAGCATTCTGGGCACGCTGCTAACTGGTAGCGGGTTAGAACATTTGAGTGTATGTAAAATCCTGGAGTCTTCAAGTCGCGAGTGAATAGATTCCAGGTTTGCGTGCTAAATCCTAGACAACGTCATCACTTAACATCAGGTGAGACATTTGTCAAACGCAAACTTATAATAAGTACACTTAACAAGATGTACTACCTTCTGCTCCTTTCTCAGTTTCTGTCCATCCAAAGGTTGCCTGGAAGAAATCGCTACAAGCGATAAGGCCGTCCATTATCGTATCAAGTATTACAATTTAAGTTTAGCTTTAAGTATGATATGTTATTTGGTACTGATAATAAAGAGTTTTTCTATTCTATTCTTTTCTAAGTAAAAAAAGAGTGATCAATAGCTGGTGGATTGCTCGACTATTTTTGAGGTATCTGTAGTGTTGTGATTAGTTATTAGTATTTTATTTTAATCGCCTTCGTCACGTTTGAACATTATACCTACATAATATTTACTACTTCCACGCAAATCATAACTTAGGCAACTTCAATTACCAAAGAGCTTCATCTCCACGTAATTAGTAAAGTTGGCAAGATTATTGTTAGCTCGCCAATCGCAACGGGGACTTCAGCCTAATTAATGCCAGCAAAGAGAATCAGTTAATTACATTACGAATGCCTCGCGTCTGTCAGCCAAGACTCAGAGTGATGGGAAGTAATTCAAATGTATAACTGTAATTTTGACTGGTCGGTTGGCGCAGTTGGTAGCACTCTGCCTTATGAGCCGCTGGTCCCGGGTTCGATTCCCGGACAGGTCAAACATTTGTGTGTATGAACATTTGTGTTTGAGGTGTGTGTGGGTGTGTATATGTATATAAGTATATATCAGTCATCAGGTTCCCATAGTACAGGTTCTGCCTAGTTTGGGACCTGAAGACCTTGTGTGAATGTTGTCCCATATTAAAAAAAAAAAAAAAAAATTATCTCATTCTATAAAGCTCATATTATTGAGCCATGTGACTCACATACTGTGCGATTCCATAGATCGTTTCTGCCATACACCTGCAAAATGTGGAACGAGCTTCCTACCTCTGTGTTTACGAGTAGCTACAATATGGGATTCTTCAAAAGGAGAGTTTACAGAGTCTTTAAAAAGATTGGCAACTTGTCGTAATGCCCTCAGTATTATAGATATCCATAGGCGTTGGTGATCGTTTATCATCAGGCAGCTCGTCTGCTTGTTTGCAACCTATTACTTTAAAAAAAAAAAAATTGGTTGTCTGTAAAGTCGGTTTACGGACGATAGATTTACGTGATAACGTCATAATCATTTATGACTTTGACTTTGACTTTGACTTTGACTTCGACTTCGACTTTGACTTTGACTTTGATTATTTTATGTAATACAAAACTCAGGTGGAACGTTACGCGGAACGTTACTATTTTTCATGAGTGTTGCTGGTATTCATCAATTTATAAAACGTTATCACGTCAAAAAACAGTATAACCGGGTCGCCGGTTCCAACCGGGTCTTGTGAAGAATGGGAGATGTATGAAGTATCTTGGGCATATTTTAACTTCTAGCCTAAAAGATGATGCCGATGTAGAAAGGCAGAGAAGAGACAATTTTTCACAATCTTTAGATAACTAAGTATTACTAAGTACTACTTCAAATACAACTTTAAAACTACATTGTATCTTACTAGAATATGGTAAACATTGTGTAAATTTATTATTATACAAATGGTTATTTTACGAGCAGTCTGCATGAAATGAGCGTCCGTTACTGGCTAAGCTAGATTAAATTGATACGAGTTTAATTACGACATTGTATTTAATAGTTCCTAAAGTGACTGACTCCTAAAGTGACTCCACTGAGATCATTAAATTTGTCATTAGTGTTTTACTATTTTTTGAAGCGAATACTTTTTTAGCGGCTCTGTGCACTTTTGTATGGAGAAAAAAATATAAACTCGCTGCATGATATTTCGCGTCAGGGCACGTGACACTGATCGCAAAATTCTTGAGGCGCGTGACGTCGAAAATTGGTAAGACGGAGGGAGAGTAGTTGAAATTTAAATTTAAATGTGTTATGAATAAGAAATATTTTCCTTTGTTGGTAGAGCATAATACGACCTTTTTGAAGCAGACCTCGCCCGCTTAACATGTTGATTTTTACTTCATTCTATTGTATGCTCTATCGCCCTCACTATAGTGTTTAATGTGTAGGTACATAAAATCATTAAACTTAAATACCTATTGTCATTTTTTTTATACATACTGTATGTATAGATTTAGCGTTTGACCACTATCTCACGTGATGGTCAGTGACCATGTGGTCGAAGATGTTATCACGCTAGACCTAGAATGCTCACTGGCTCCCAAGGACTGCTGCCTGAACAAACTATGTGTTTGGTGATAGTTTTTCAAACTTGAGGGTGGTAGCTAGCCAGGCGGATACTCGAGGGTACCCTACCACCATGCTGGGAATTTGATAATGGTGTTACCTTCACCAGTCCACCAGTTTAAGTCCATGTCTATGTCTATGCCTCCCCCATTGATTTCCACAAGGACCGGTTGGAAGCGGCTAGCATCCAGCCCTTGCCTGCAATCTTAGTCAGGTCGTCGGTCCACCTGGCCGTCCTATGCTGCGCTTGCCAGTCCGTGGTCACCATTCGAGAACCTTTCGGCCCAAACGGCCAATGGTCCTTCGAGCTATATGCCCTGCCCACTACCACTTCAACTAGCTAATCCGCTGGGCTATATAGGTGACTCACGTTCTTCTACCGATCTCTTCATTTCTGATTCGATCACGTAAAGAAACCTAAAGAGTCACGTAAAGAAAGCATAGCCCTCTCCATAGCTCGTTGTGCGACACTTAACCTGCTCAGAAGGCCCATAGTCAGAGACCTCGTTTTGTTTCCGTAAGTCATCAACGAATTTTATACTAACATGTATTTTAAAAAAGTTAATTAAAAATTGTCACAGCCATTTGAAAGGTTTTAAGAGTATTATAATTGTAGTATAAGTTTTTTTTTAATATTTTTTTTTGTGCCGTGGTGGTACCGGCCTAGAGTGCCGTGGTGGTACCGGCCTAGAATAGTACTCCCCCATCTCTTCCCGTGGGTACCGTAAGAGTCGGCTAAGGGATCATGTACCAGAAGGTGGGCAGCAGCGCCTTCTGAGGATTGGAAATCATACTGCGCTCGCCAACCCGCCTGCCAAGCGTGTTGGCGAGCGGGCGGGCGAGTATTGGCAAATCCCCCTACATGGGGAGGCATATGTCTAGCAGTGGACGACCTATTGCTGCTATGAATGAATGAATGAAGTATTTTAATTAACTGTAGTACACTGACCGACATACAACAAGCAGACGAAATAATTTAATTATGTGTTCTTGGAATCCCATTTCTGAAGATAGAAAAAAACGCTGGATATAATAAGTCTACAAAAAAGTCAAAGTAATCGTAATGATTTTTTGTCAGGAATTTAATTTTGAATAACGCTTTTCAAAAGCTGCTGAATAAACGTGTTTTTTTACAAAGGTTCTCGACATCTGTATCCTTTTAAACTTCAAAATATCTTCAATGTATTAAAAATATAAGTAAACCTAAATACATCCAGCAAAAAGTCTTTTTGGAAATGTCATGATAAAGGCTATCTGTTAAGCCCGTCGAGGACCCGAGAACTTTTTTAATAAAACCCACTTTTTGTTACCTCAGCGCCGGCATAAATTTAAAAAGGTCATGTCTGTTTAAAAAAGGACGAATAGGTGAATTTATACTCTTTGGAGCCTAACAATGGTGTGCAAAGGTGAAACGTAAAATGGTCTGGGCAGCGACGAGGACGTGAAAAAAAAACAGTGAAACAGGTTTGGGTGGCTCGGTTTCCAAATAAGCCATAGCACCACTTCATATGCATTCTAAATCAACGTATTAGGGGAATATTTTTCTTAGCGCCATTTCCCATAATCTGAATTATTTAAATTTTTAAATAATTTTAATTTTTTTAAATTATTTTTTTAAAACTATTTCGAAAAATTAATTGACCGATATTGCCTATAACTGTACTGTGCTGTACTAGGTGTCTAGTACCAGGCGTGTTTCACACTTGACCAATGTATTTTTAAATATACCACCAAACGTAGGTATACATTGTCAATTAGAGAGACCAATTTGCATTCAAACTAAAATTAAAATCATCACTTATCGATAAACGTTATTACAGTATTATCGAATTTTAACAAAATAAATGACTTAATTAATGACGTTAATATGAATTTGTAGTTATTTAGAATACTTAGTAAGACTTTATATTTTTGTTTGATAATAATTTGAAAAATAGAATATTGTGAATTTACCTTAATTAATTTTTTCATGCGTGCCTTTAATTTTAAAACAGATTACCTTCAAATGTACCCATACTTTGAAAATAAATGATTTGATTTGATTTAATACATTTATATTGTCTTATGTTCTATAGGTAGATGTATCTATAGTGAGTTACTTAAGGAAACAACTTTATTTATTTAATTGTAAATAATTTTAATTAACCCAAAATAAATATGGAATAAGTAATTGTAATATAAAAACACTGGAAAATTACTCTCCGACCAGTTTCGAACTTATTTGTAGTTCTTCATCTGGGAGTTATGATCGTGCCAGGCGTCGAGCGCGAGCCACAGCACGTAACTGGCGTTGAGACGGCTGCGCTGCATCAGTCAAATTGTCCCGATGCGCACTGTCACTTGAGTCATTGTCACTGAGAGTGTCATTGTCACTGTCACTTTGGTGATGATGATGGTAGGAGGCCGGTTTACACACCATGCTTGTCGTGTCGTCCTCATGTTTCTATTTGTTACATTACAATTATGGAAGAAACTCGCGATAGTTTTCAGACTCAAAATGGAATAAGTATTTTATGAATTGCTTTCATTCTGTTATATAATGTCTGTTTGGTGACTTAGGCTTAGACCCAAAACCTTTTATAACACAAATTAGTACCACACATAGTTGACCGCTTGACTACACATAGTTGACTCGTATTGAGTTAATGTCAATCTGGTTCATTGTGTAAATTGATATTCCTCAATATCAAAATTGATCGTGTGAGGCATGTTTTTGTTTTTAAATTATAGTTTTTTATCGTTAGTAATTTTTTTGTTCCGCTGCACCCGCACTATTGTTTGATGCAATTTGCAGAGTTAAACCACCCGGCACGATTTTAATGAACTGTGCTCTGGGCATCGTATCTCCCTGAGGTAGAGCTTCATAATATATTCATATCAAAGGACCACCCACATTGGCGAGTAACTGGTGGCGGTGACTTGGTATACCACCTTATAGCAGACTAGCTATGCCCCGCGGTTTCACCCGCGTGGATTACGGTTTGCCTCTACCTCAATTATCCCACGGGAACCAAACTTTCTTAGAGGAAATCTCAAAATCTTTTCTTAGCGGATGCCTTCGTCATAACATCTACCTGCATGCAATGATATTATATGTTTATATGAGGTAGATGACGCACAAGCGCGCGGAAATTGAGGCGGCAAAATTAAGTCAATTGTAGTAATTTTCATTACGACGCGTATTTCAAGCGCAAGTCTAAACATATAGCTATCCTTTTCTATATTATTTGTACCGTATTGTGTCGCAGTAAGCATGTTTAATTCCCATAATGTCGTGTTCCCATAATGTCGTGTTCCCATAATGTCGTGTGCCCATAATGTCGTGTTCCCATAATGTTGTGTCCCATAATGTCGTGTCCCCATAATGTCGTGTCCCCATAATGTCGTGTTCCCATAATGTGGTGTTCACATAATGTCGTGTCCCCATAATGTCGTGTTCCCATAATGTCGTGTTCCCATAATATCGTGTCCCCATAATGTCGTGTTCCCATAATGTCGTGTTCCCATAATGTCGTGTTCCCATAATGTAGAGACCATAACGCTGTTTTTCAGATTACCCCTAACTCAGGCTATGGTCTTGGCCGAGATATACACAAGAGAAAAATAAAAATAAAACTTCTAAAATGTAGTATGTTCGACTAAATTATAATAAATAAATATATTATAATTTAATTGTTGTCTTTCTTTGATGTTCTTAATTTTGTTTACTGCTTAGATTTCCCGTAATAATCTTGATATTTTAGGTAATGAACGTTTGGTACCAACGGCGCTCGCAGCCTAACCTGCTTTCCTGAAAAATAGTCTTTGATACGATGCCAAGTAAAACGAACACTATTCGGAAAATCTATGTTTGATAATGATGAATTTCCTACTTACGTGCCAATGCTTGAATTCGAATCATATAAATCGTGTCATTAAACGAAACGTTTGAACTTTTGTAAGGAATTATAAAATAAGAAACAATGTTATATATTCATATGTTTTACTCAATGGTTGGGTAACATTTGTGTTTGCTACTAGTACCTACTCTTCACTAAAACCGGTCAACAGTGGAGAAACATTAAAAAAAAAATTAAATAAAAAAAACAGCACAGTACAAAGGTATTTAATCAAGTAAGTAACAAAGATAGTTACCAAATAACATTTTTTTTATACTGTGTAGATCTAGCGTTTGACCACTATCTCACTTGATGATCAGTGACGATGTGGTCGAAGATGTTATCACGCTAGACCTACAATGCTCACCGGCTCTCAAGGACTGCTGCCTGAATACATGTGTGTTTTGTGACAGCTTTTCAAACTTGAGGTTGGTAGCTAGCCAGGCGGGTATCCGAAAGTACCCGCCATGCTGGGAATTTGATAACGGTGTTACTATTACTAGAAGCTCAAGCTGTTGTTGGGGATCGAACCAGTGTCCGTCAGTTTCACAGGCGACGCTCCCCCCGCTGAACCATCATCGCTTCGAATATCTTAAGTAATGTAGGTACGTAACATTTGTTTGGTTGCATCCAAACTTCAAGCTAGGAATAGCCTGTGTTATGAAGTTCGATGCATCCCTTTGAATGTTAGTGTAAGTTTGTCGGCGAATACTAGTGGCACTCCCACTAATGACATAAAATCACTAATCACTATTACTAATTAAATACTGCATAAGCACCGTCCTCTATCATCAGCCATAACATCTAGCATATCTAAACTACTTAAAAACAAAACAAACATCTGTGAGGGCCACTGCTCAGCTGAATAATACAGTCCGTACCAGTGGGATATAGCGCGGGAGGTGAATTGCATAGGGGTGGTTCAGTACTAAAGAACTAAAGAACATAGAACTAACCTTAAACAGAGTTTAAGCTGCACCGCGGAGATAGAGGCCTGTCGCTTCCTTTCCGCGAGTCCTCCTGATTTTCTGGGCTTCTGAGCCGCTTCTTATTGGTTTTGGGCTAGTGCACTCAGTCCGATCTTTGCACACGCGTATGTTAGAGGATGCGGCGCGGTTTCACAATTGGTAATGCGGTGCGTGCGGGCGGCGAGTTTGACGGTCGATTTGAGACTTGTCACTATCGACAATTTTAGCGGAGCAGCGAAGAAGATTAATAATTATACAAATGCGGGTATATTGAGAAAATTATTAAATGAAAGTATTGCCATAAGCGGCGCGAACAACATCTTCATATTTGTACATCCCACTCCCACTAATATTATAAATGTGAAAGTTTGGATGGATAGATGTTTGTTACTCAATCACGCCAGAACGGCTATACGGATGAAATTTGAAATATAAATATTTCAGGCCCTGAGTAATACATAGGCTACTTTTTGTCATCATGATTGTCATCATCAAACATCATCACGCAGGTAAGACCTCGGGTCGCAGCTGGTATGTTCATATTATGATGGCTGCTATATGTTATATTATCAATTTTAGTGTACCCCCCCGAGCGTTTCCACTTTTGGTTTATCCCTTCGCTACCTTACAGCAAGAATACTGATGAGATAGAGGTTAAAAGTCTTACCCGCTACCTTAATTGTTTAATATACCATTATAAGCATAGTACTTACTCCAAAGAGTTACGTCACGTCTGACTGATTCTAGAACAGTTCTATATTTTGATTCTTGCAGTTCATTCACCTCGCAAAAGGACCACAATCCCAACAACGAAATTGCAACATTTACCGCTATTCCGCAAATTTCGCATAAAATGCAAATGACCCAGCGGAGGTGTGACTATTACAACACAATGGCCGTTTTAGATCGGGGCCCTCATGTAATGACGTCATTATGACCCTCGGCTCTTTTTTAAAGCTATGAAGAGTAGGAAATAATTTTCAAGGAGAATCGTTATTTAACGTCCGGTGTGGGACGCAGTTTATCTTACCGGGAATGAGGGGCATGCTTGTTAGGATTCTGAAGAAGTCGTTTGTACTAAGGAATTTATGTACTGAACTTACTTATAAACTGCAGACTAAACTAGGTTCTCTCGTTTTTGGAGTTCATTGCTTTCTTTTCGGATTTTGAATTCACTGTTTTTTGTATCGTCGTAACTCCCGGCGAAAAATGTGTAGAATTTATTATTTATTATGTGCATTATTATTTTTTACTTATTATAAATTTGTAGTGTATATATTTCTGTATCATTGTATTTGTCTGGGGTATCATTGCTTCCAGAATGGATGAACGGATTCAGACAGGAGCGTGCACATGTATAAAATAAGTAGACACGCGTTTGATTCTGACATTTAATCATTTTGTCATTAAAACAAATGTTGCAAAAATCAATATCCACGCCCGTGTGGAGCCGGGGCTGGCCGCTAGTATTCAATAAACGGAATACCGCGAAAGTGTAAATTATTATTAATATTCTGCAGCAACTAACTACTATCCCTTGCAGACAGATTTAAGACCTTTATTAAAGTAACGATTTAATATGAGGTAACTACAAACCATTCTCCAGCCAAGTTTCTCACTATAGTTCATATGCTTAATACTTGAAGCTACAGTTTCATACTAATATATGGAAGTTCCTAAATTGCTCAGTACGGATATACCAGCGGAGGGTGCTACCAATATATCACGAGATACGGTTAATTAAAATGGTCACAATGTCTTGGTCGCGGGAGTTCATTTTAGACTGTAGCCACAGAGGACTAGCGAATAGAAATCAGTGGCGCGATCGTAGCGCCCCCTTACCGTGATGTAAAAAAATTGGGAACAAATATAATGATCACCAGATATATGATAATGTGCACCAAAAAATGAACACCAAATTTAGTAACTGAACACCAAATTTAGTAACTGAACACCAAATTTAGTAAGTGGTCACCAAATACGCAGTGTCATGTAGTCTAAGGCGTAGTCATGTAGTGTAGGTAGGACGACGAGCGAAGCAAGGGGGAGTGTTAGGTTTCTTGTGATCGCACAACGCGCGAGCCTAGCCCATAACACTTGTGTAGAATGCAAGCTGTGGCATTTTTGGTGGCCTTTATACAATAAATTGGTGTTCTAATTTTGGTGCTTACTATTATTGGTGCCCAAAGGTATTTCAAGTGCTATATTTTACTAGGTTTGGTAAACATAAGCCAAAAAAAAATTACCAAAAAATGGAACCGACATCAACACTGAAAAGCTTAGTGTGAAATAACTTGTCGAAGACGGTACCACGATAGTACAAAAGTAACTATTAACAAAATATTGTGCTCATAGTACCGACTTCGACAAGTCATTTCACACTTTTGATTGTTCAAATCGGTTCCATTTTTTTGGTACACAATTTTTTTCACCCTTTTCCGTAACCTTGACTCACAGGATCAATCATCATTTTCGGATTTCTTTACCCGCAATTAGAATGTCGTCGAAGTAGACGTAACACTTCTCAGTTATTGGAGTGTAACTCAATAGCCGCTTGACCCATTTTGATGAAATTTAAATGGGACGGGGAAGCACCTTTGAAATAAAAAAAAGGCATAAAAATGATCAGCAAACATATTTGAGCGTTTTATCAAATGAAACTGTATTGCTATAATCATATTGTCCTTGGTTATTTTAATCAAGTTGTGATTAATTTAATAAAGAAATCGTTAACCAAATAAAAATGCCACATGTTTGGCGGCCTATTTTTTAGTGTATTATTAACTCCCTCTCGCACAATTATTATTATTATTGTTGTATGTATTGCTTCCGGGCTGTTTGGCCGTGGTCTATGTGAGACTTTTGTTCCAGACGTTTCGTCGATCACTGCGGTCGACATCTTCAGTGGTTCAGGTCCGAGCGGCGACAAGAGCGTAGAACTCTCCACCGCGGCGTCTTCTCTGATACTGATATTGCCCGGAAGCAATACATACAACATGCAACGCCGGCCGTGAAAGCCTTAAAGTTTACATTATTGTTATTGTTAGTAAAAATGGATATAAAACATATTAAATGAAATAAGCATTACTAGTTAGGAGTAGATATTTATTTCATTATTTGTATTCATCATTCAGTAGTTATATATTAGATAGTTTATGTAAGTATATTATAATAATATTTATAATTTATATATATTATGTAGGTCACGCAAAGTTGGGCGAAAGAAGTGATGGAGAGTTGAGAGTGGGGCAATTTGGTTATGGACAACGGAACCCTAGGGGACAGAGGCTGGCCGACTTCATGGAGAAAGAGGGACTCTTTATGATGAACTCTTTCTTTCGGAAGCCGCCTCAAAGGAAATGGACCTGGTTGAGCCCCAACGTGGAACCGTTGGGGCTCAACCAAGAAATGAGATCGATTTCATCATGACCACCAAGAAACAAATATTCAATGATGTCTCTGTGATCAACATGGTCAAAACCGGTAGTGATCACCGCATGGTAAGAGGCACATTGAATATTAATGTTAAACTTGAGAGGTCCCGTTTGATGAAATCCACGCTCCGACCTCAAAATGTCCATATCCAAAACCCCGAGAGCTTTCAACTTGAGTTATCCAATCGCTTTGCTTGCCTTGAGAACTTTGCGTCGGTGGACGAGACCAACAACAGGTTTGTAGAAACTGTCCACGAAGTGGGGTCTAAGTTCTTTAAGCCCCGCCGTACAAATAGACCTCAAAAACTCTCCAGCCATACCCTCGACCTCATGGCTGAACGACGCTCGTTGCAACTGCAATCATCCGATGATGCTGCGTCATATAGGCAGCTCAATAGACGAATATGGAAATCCTTGCGACACGACATCCGTACCTTTAGTACAAATCGTATTAAAGATACGATCGAACGGAGAAAAGGCTCCAAAGTGTTTGCAAGAGACAGGTCTATTGGGCAAAGCCAGATGACTAAGCTGAAGAGAGATGATGGCAGTATAGCGTCGACCAAAGCAGAGGTGCTTGGAGAGATCGAGAGGTTCTATGGACAGCTATACACTTCGGTCGCTAAACCTGTTGACAGCTTGGCCAAAGACCCAAGAGCCAAGCTGACCCGGCACTATACCGAAGACATCCCGGACATCAGCCTATACGAGATTAGGATGGCTCTGAAGCAGCTTAAAAACAACAAGGCACCGGGTGACGACGGAATCACATCAGAGCTTCTGAAAGCGGGTGGATCACCGATACTGAAAGTCCTTCAAAAGCTCTTTAATTCCGTTGTCCTCGAAGGGTCAACGCCGGAAGCATGGAACAGAAGCGTAGTGGTGTTGTTCTTTAAGAAGGGTGACAACACATTGCTTAAGAACTACAGACCCATTTCGCTTCTGAGCCATGTTTACAAGCTGTTTTCAAGAGTCATCGCGAATCGTCTCGAACGTAGGCTTGATGACTTCCAGCCTCCCGAACAAGCCGGTTTCCGAAAAGGCTACAGCACCATAGACCACATCCATACGCTGCGGCAAGTTATACAGAAGACCGAAGAGTATAACTTGCCCTTATGTTTAGCGTTTGTGGACTATGAGAAAGCCTTTGATTCGATCGAGACGTGGGCGGTGCTTGAGTCTCTCCAGCGGTGCCGTATTGACCATCGGTATATCGAAGTGCTGAAGTGTTTGTACAATAACGCCACCATGTCGGTCCGAGTACAAGAGCAAATTTCGAGGGCGATTCCATTGCAACAAGGCGTGAGACAGGGAGACGTTATTTCTCCGAAACTGTTCACTGCCGCATTGGAAGACGCCCTCAAGCTCTTGGAATGGCAAGGATTCGGCATCAACATCAACGGCGAGTACATCACTCACCTTCGGTTTGCCGACGATATTGTGGTCATGGCAGAATCCATGGAAGACCTCAGCACGATGCTCGAAGGCCTCAACAGAGTTTCCCTAAGGGTGGGCCTTAAAATGAACATGGACAAGACGAAAATTATGTCAAATGCCCATGTTGCGCCCGCCCCCATATCAATTGGGAACTCGACTCTCAAAGTTGTTGACCATTACATCTACCTAGGACATACAGTCCAATTAGGTAAGTCCAACTTTGAGAAAGAGGCCAATCGTCGAATCCAACTCGGCTGGGCAGCGTTCGGAAAGCTCCGAGACGTCTTCTCGTCCAAAATACCGCAATGCCTGAAAACGAGGGTCTTCGAACAATGTGTGTTACCAGTGATGACTTACGGAACTGAAACGTGGTCTCTGACTGTAGGCCTTCTGAACAGGTTTAGAGTCGCACAACGAGCTATGGAGAGGGCTATGCTCGGGGTTTCTCTACGTGATCGAATCAGAAATGAGGAGATCCGTAGAAGAACGAAAGTCACCGACATAGCCCAGCGGATTAGCAAGTTGAAGTGGCAGTGGGCAGGGCATATAGTTCGAAGAACCGATGGCCGTTGGGGCCGAAAGGTTCTCGAATGGAGACCACGGACTGGCAAGCGCAGCATAGGACGGCCACCGACTAGGTGGACAGACGACCTGACTAAGATCGCAGGCAAGGGCTGGATGCGGGCCGCTTCCAACCGGTCCTTGTGGAAATCAATGGGGGAGGCCTTTGTCCAGCAGTGGACGTCTTATGGCTGAGATGATGATGATGATGATGATGTAGGTCAAGTCAGTGTAGAAATTGTAAAGAAATTGCGGCGAATCGCCGCCCCTTAAAATTTATGAACATTCCTGTCTGTCTGGTTTTTTTTTTTTTTTTTTTTTTTTTTACTATTATAAGTTTGCGTTTGACAACTGTCTCACCTGATGTTAAGTGATGACGTTGTCTAGGATTTAGCACGCAAACCTAGAAGGTTGGTTGCCTGTAAGAAATCGCTTTAAACGATAAGGCCGCCTTTTGTATCACTATATTTATACTTTTATGTTTACTTTATGTGTGTTTTTTTGAAAAGGGTGTGTAAATAAGGAGTTCTCTATTTATCTATCAAAATTATATATAAAACTAATTTCAACCTACCTGCGTCCTTAATGCATACCTGTCGTCTACGGTGAAAGTTTTATGGCCACTTTTATTGACCAGAAATGGCTTTCTTGCACCTACTCCTGATATCAATCTATGGGCTCTTCTTTTACGGACATCGAACGATTGATTTTCAATCTCTATAATGAATTCTATGGGCAGTCAAGATGCTGTCGTAGATTTTGTATAAATTTTCCAAAATTGATAAATGATTGATAAATGATGGTTAATAAATGAAATTCGAATAAGGAATGAGTGGATCTGTTAATGAACAAGTCACCGACATAGTCCAGTGGATTAGTTATACCATAGACAAATAATATATTTGTCTATGGTAATATCTATTTTTGGCCGTAAACCCATGTCAGTGACACATCGTTACTGACCATCAAGTGAGATAGATAGTCAATATATAATAATCAATGGGATAGGTCAAACGCTACATCTACGAGTATACAGCATAATAAAAATCACGGCTGACATGATAAATTTGTAATAACCCTTTCCACTAACACACTGTTATGTGGCCCTATTCAGTTGTTAAAAAAAACAACTGGTCACACGCACACAAACATTTATTTATTTTACACTGTTTTTACGGGTATAACGTGGTACTTACGCGTAGTCGATATCACGATCGTAAATTGTTTCGGCTTTTTCCGGAAGCTTTCATCAGGATCTTGAGTGCGCTGCGTTAGTCGTAACGTCCCGTCTCGCACGTAATTATGAACGTGAGTTTTAATATTATTATTTATTTATTTTATTTATAAAATTTACACAAAACAAAAGTTTTCCTGCACTTCACTTGTGCTTGAATCTCAACTGGCAGCAGGGCGGCTTGAGGAACAAAATAACTCTGTGATGATTCAAGATGGAAGAGAGAGTGAGTGATTTTGGGATCCAGAATTTATAAGAAAACTAGTAGCCTCTCGCGGTTTCACCTGCGTGTAATACGGGTTTTCTGCTACATCAATTATTCCACGAGTATCATATATTTTACCAGGATAAAAGTAGCCTATGTGCTATTCCAGACTATAATCTATCTTTGTGCCAAATTTCATCCAGATCTGTTCAGCCGTTCTGGCGTGATTGAGTAACAAAAATCCATCCTGTAACTCAATCACGCCAGAACGGCTGAACAGATCTGAATAAAATTTGCGACAGGCAAACTTTGCGACAAAGCGACAAGACGGTATTCTGTAGTCTTGGGTTCAAGTCCCACTAGCCGCCGAATTTTTTCCTTCAAATATTTGAACTAAAGATCCATGCATCCAAACTTTGACATTTATAATATTAGTGGGATATATTGGTGACATCGGTTTGAAAAGTTTGGTTTGTGTTTGCTCAGTAATATTCACTGTGTAAAATCACGCTACTCACCGGTGAAACGCTTAATAGCGACTAAATTTCTAAAAACCAAGCTACTTATCACCAACTACCCGCGCCCCGCTCCTGTGTGCCTGTCACGAGCAATATGGTTTTAAAATTCGTAGAAAATAAAATAATTTTGAAGTTGAAAAAAAGAAATCATGTAAAACTGCATTAATTAAGTAAGAAAAAGTTAAAAACCATTTACAAAGCACCATCTCAATTTCCCAACAACTTTTTTAGACAACTGACTCCCTACCACTGTGTTAAAACACTTCGAAACTAAATGCAACACTTTTGGCCTTTAACCGTGCAGTTGGACGAAGTTGGTAATTTGTTCTCTATTTTCTGTTAACTACCAGTAAACTGTTGCAGTTCTGTTTCAACTGCGGTTTGAGAATGGATGCAACTTATTAAATGGTGTAATCAAAATTGCTGGCCAGGAATTTGTCGTTTAGAATTTATGAAAGACTAGCTGCGTCCCGCGGTTATACCCGTTTGATGATAAAAAACGGTGATGATGGTGATGATTAAAATAAGCCTATGTATTAATCCAGGTTAGTCAGGCTATCTCCACACTATATTTCATCGAAATCGGTGTAGCCGTTTGAGCGTTAAGAAGTAACAAATATACACACATACACACAAACTCGCATTTTATAACATTAGTAGGATTAGTGGGATAAATGGCTCTCATTCTGTTAGTCACTCGAAATAGCTTTTTTTTTTTTTTTTCATATTATAAGTTTGCGTTTGACAACTGTCTCACCTGATGTTAAGTGATGACATTGTCTAGGATTTAGCACGCAAACCTAGAAGGTACCTATTCACTCGCGACTTGAAGACTCCAGGATTGTACATATCGGGAAACACAGACTCGGGCAACGAGTTCCATTCCTTGGCAGTACGCATTAAGAAAGTGGAAGCATAACGCTTCGTGCGTATAGGTGGTATATCTACCATATAGCGATGGCGAATTGCCGTACGTCGAGTCGACCGATGATAGAAAGGGGATGGTGGAATCAGATTGTGATTCCACCAGTAGTCTAAATGTAGTAGTTAAAATTAAGTAAATTAGCTAAAATTCACCAAAATTCTTCAAAATGCATTAGCTCGTATTCTATTTAAGCTAAGATTCAAATTAATCGTATAACTCCATACAAAGCTATCAGTTACATTAGACGACTTTCATTCAATTGCTGGCTAATTGCGGGTAGTTTGAGCCAGCACTAATAAGTGGCGACTTATTTTAACTAAAACTACCCGCAATTTAAAAAAAAAGATTAAACTTTTGTGTGATTATTAAAAAGCATCCAGTGGTGAAGGGTTTTCTGCGTGGATAAATAATTAATAATCACCGTATATACTCACTTTCACCGTACAACCTCCTTTGTTTGATGGTCTATCCGCCTCCCGCGACACAGGGAATCCTAGTGCGGAGGATCAGTTTGTATGCAGTGTTGATTTGCGGAAAGCTGATACGATACTTACAACGTAGAGTACGAGGGCTCTGCGACATCATGGTTGGCAAGTATATTAAGTTACCTGCAAAACATTAATTGTCAGTAAAGTTAAGTTAAAAGTGCAACCATGCTCTATATAATCAACTAGCTGCGCCACGCGGTTTTACCCAAATGGTGATCGAAAACGCCGGTGATGATGATGATCAGCCTATGCACACATGGCTTTCTATTGGTAAAAAAAAATTGGTTCAGACGATCCAGAGATTACTTCCTACAACCTCACAAACTTTGTGAGGTTGTAAGGGGTTCGTTGCATCCTGCGGTTTCACCCGAGTGGTGATGATGATGATAAGTAGCCTTTGACACTCACATATAACGTGAATTTTTATTAGTAAAAGAATTTTCTTAATTGGTTTCGTAGATCCAGAGACACCCAGACAACGCCACAAAATCACAAACTGTACCACTTTATATATTTATATATTATAATATTAGTATAGATTAGTACATAATCAATTATAGTATAAAGTCTAATATAGTATATAATATAGAGCAGGCACAGTACCCGTATTGGCTATGTGAACCTGAATAAATGCTGGTTCCCTTTATTAATTTTACCTTAAATTAATTGTTTTAATTAGCCAACCTTTATTAGATGTTTCAATTATTAAAGCAAGGGACATTTTATTCGTACAAATTGGTCCAATTAGCAAAATTGGTTAATATCAGAGTAAAATGTACGTTGAAGTCGAATCACGTACCGGCGTTACCATCTTGTAGCAATTGAAAAACTAACACGCAAAGAAAAGGGAATTATGCGTGATTTTTGGATAATTAACCTTCTGAAATAGTTGCTGGAACTTCTGCTATGCGGTCTTAGACAACGGACGGAGTGTACAATTAATATAATTTACTTTAGAATAGAATTACATTTATAAATATCATTTTCATATATGTTCAGGTTTAAGTGGTTCAAAAATGGAAACTTAAATTATATCTAAAAATATTACATATTTATTAAGAAGACGTGTCTGGGTGTGTATATTTATATAAGTATGTATACATATAAGTATATATCAGTCATCAGGTTACCATAGTACAGGCTCTGCCTAGTTTGGGACCTGAAGATCTTGTGTGAATGTTGTCCCATATTATTATTATTATTTATTAAGAAAGAATGATTAATATGACTGCGTCATTTTTAAAATTTCAGTACGTGGAAATCTTTTATCAGATACATACCTAGAGCACAATTTCGAGGCGCTTAATCGCAATACTTCTAGGTACTATCAATCTCATGCTTGAAGTACCTACTAGTACCTAGTTTCTCGACTGCCGCCCTTTTTTTTTTCCTAGTATAGTACGCATACAAATGCATCCTATAAATATATTACAATCTAGCCTAAAAACGCTAATAAGTAATTTAAGTCTAACTTAACTTTCTAAATTTACTGTACTAAGAATGTGTCCATTAACACTTTTCCTATTGTCTCTATTTAAGGGGGAGACACTTTGTTCATGTATTCTCTAGGAACAACTCTATGACTGCCGCCTGATATTGATATTGACGGTCTCGTGGCGCAATGGTCCTTACTTTTGCATCTCCGGGATATTCGGTTCAAATTCCGGCAGGGGCATTGGGTGTTTGTGTGCTGTGATTGTGTGTGTCCACACCTTCTGCGACACAGGGAATCCTATTGCAGGGGCTTGAACGAGATAAGTAATATTATAAATTATTTATGCATAACGAACCTACCACAATATCTTTATGTTTTGTTACCTACTATTTAGGTACTACTTTTAGAAGCCAAAAGCCTATTCAGTCTCCGCTTTCAACTTATAGTTTTTTCAAAATAATACTAACCGTTAAGAAAATATAATTTGTTAGGTTGTGAGATAAATTTACCGAACATGGCTTTGAAAACAATTTTCATTTCAATCTGTATGTGACAGTCTATTTTATTACAGACCTAACTGGGCTTAGTGTACAGAATATGTATCGTGATTTCTTAATCTTAAGAAATCATCTTTATCTGAAGAAATCACGATACATTTTTGTTTTATTTATTTATTTATTAACATTCACACAAGGTCTTCAGATCACATGCCCATCCCCATACCCATGCCCATCCCCATGGTAACCTGATGACTGATATATATACATATGCACACCCAGACACAGGTCAAACAGACATGTTTATGCACACAAATGTTTGACCTGTCCGGGAATCGAACCCGGGACCAGCGGCTCAGAAGGCAGAGTGCTACCATTTGCGCCAACCGGCCGGTCATATCATATTCATATGTTACTACTTTAAACTATTTATTCTTTTAACTATACATCTTTCTCTTTATATTAGTGTAGATAAAATTGCCGTTTTTTATTCATTATCGATAAAGTGGTAAACAGGTTTTAAGAAGTAGCTTACTTTTCATTCGCCTCATTACTAACACCGTAGCAAAGTCTTAAAACATTGACCAATACGTTTTTTCTTCAGTCTCTCTGTTTTAACTTTAAGCTCTACAAGTAACTGATGTTAAAATAGCTAAATTATTCAGTATTACACAAGGTAAGTACAGAGGAGAAACGGATCGTTTTCGTGAGATATCTTAATCTGAAGAGAAGGTAATGACGTAAATTTTCTCGAATCCGACTCAATTTACTGTAGTTTCAATAGCTTTTGATACTATTAAAGCTAAAACAGTCTTTGGAATTCGTAATTCACACCACATTACAGTAGGTACTAATATAAAATTTAGATAGAAATTTGAAGTTGATCTTTTACAACCACTTCTGAAATATTCTGAAATCGTCCTTAGATAAATGAGTAACCACAAGCTTATGCTTATGCTTACTTACTGACGGGTTTGAATGGTTTTGTAGTTTATTTAACAGGAAGTCTTTTAGGAAATAAGTATTTCGATGTTAAAAATTGCGATTCTCCATTATGTGATCAAAATTATGGCAGAAATGTATCTGGCTAAAAGTATATATAATTATCCAAAATATCACAAAGCTTGAAGACAAGAGTCTTCGACCAGTGACGACATACGAAACCGAAGAAGACCACTCTTACAATGGACCTTGTAAACAAGCTCAGGGTCGCACAAAGACCTCTCAAGAGGTCTGTGCTCGGGGTTTCTTTACGAGATCAAATCAGAAATGAGGAGATCCATAGAAGAACTAAAGCAGCACATACCTTCCGCATCCACCTAATTTTTTTCTATAAATATGCACAAAAGTTACGAAAAAATGCAAGTAGAAAACAATTTATTACTATTTTGCGTTAATTTTGCCTAAACTTTAAATAATTATGTTTATCAATACTTGACTTTCTTGTGTTTTTAACAATGTTACGTATTGTACGCAAAATAATTCATAAAATTATTGCTATAAATCCAACTTATCAGTAATCACACTAATACGGCGAATGGATGGATGGATGTTTGATACTAAATCACGCCAGAATGGCTGAACAAATCTGGATGAAATTTGGCCAAGAGATACATAGTCTCAATAGCACATATGCTACTCATTATCCTGGTAAAGTGTACGGTTCCCGTGGGATAAGCAAATAATTAAAAGATTTCTTTTACTCTTTTACCCTCAAACAGCTGTACCGATTTGGTATTATAGATACTTTTATCCTGGAAAAACTAGGTACCCGCGGGATAATTGAGGTAGCGAAAAAACTGTAATCCACGCGGGTTAAACCGCAGGGCGCTACTAGTTAAATATAATTGAAATATAAAAAAAATAGCGTTAGATCACTCTAAAATGACCACAACTATCCTTAAAAGTAGGTGAACAGTAGATCTTGAAACTAATATTCAATATATTACATTGGGCCCGTGGGGACCGGGAGCTCATCGAATTTTCCAAAACTTATCAGAGCGTTTGATCGAAGCTACGAGTGACCAAAACGCTGGCACGTATTTGGCTTAACGGATCAGCATTGCAATTCAACGTGGCAATGCTGCTATCATTCTCGGCACGCTGCCAATTGGTAGCGGGTGAGGAGAGCATTTCAGTTATCTATATGCTGACAATAGCTAGTAGATTGCTGAAATGTTTTTGAATTAGCTGTAGTATTCTAATTAGTATTTTATTTAGATAAAGACATCGACCAAAAAACATTCAATCCGGCAGTATATAATGTCTACACGTTCCAAAACTTGTTGGTTCCATCATTAATGATACGTGTTCGGAACCACAAAAATAGTTAGTAACGGTCTGACCATTACTGGTAATGCCGGTCAAATCACCGGTAACCAGCCGTCGGCGGTCAACCTGCCCACAACTACCCGTTTAGATTTATACGGTTTCATACCAGATTTACGAGTAGCATTTATTATTCAGTATCTGTGGTACAACCACGATTTATGGCATACTTTGGGCCATCGTTCCGTGCGAATATATAAACTATTTTATTGTAATATCAGGAATGAATGATATGACGAAAGGATCACCTTCTGAAATATTCAGTTGCTAAAATGGAATGTGCATCTTAAAATGGCTCGGTTATATCGATTTTTGTGATAAAGAGCTTAGGTTTTAATTGCTCTGGGGATTTGAATTGAGTTTATTCCATGCAGTCTCTATGGAGGTCTCTATGGAGGTTTGTATTATCAAACAGTTCACTCAGATTCAAATATTTCATGACTATTTACAACATAAAATAGAAAAAAAAAAGTTGGTTTCAAACAATTCTTTGAATTAAATTCACTTTACACTGTAAATGAAGTTACTTCCCTAAATCTCGTTGAATCTTGATTTTTGTATCAATCAATAGATAATAGAAGTATTTATATGGTACCAATGGCTAGATTTTAAATTGAAGATATGTATAGTAGATATTATGTATAGTAGTAGATAGCAATTTTAATATTATGTATTTGTGAAAATGTTATCTTAAAATTAGGTACCTAGACTATTTATAACTACTTATCTAAACTTGTACTAAATAAGATAGTGCTATGTATATAATGTAAACTTGACATGCCCAGTGTAACAGTCTCAGTTATAAGACCAATAAATCATTCTATTCTATTCTATAACCACCCTGAACCACAATGACTTTTGGATATGAATACGTAACTATTTATTTTTTTATGTTATCTTTTAAAACAATAATCTGGGTAAATGAGCTTCGCGCAGAGTTTTCAGTTTATTGATTGTATTGGAGATTATTAATGAGACATTTTAAATACAGATTTAGTGACTTTCAGAATTCAGAAAATGCTGGCGTGCAATAAGGTTGTACTGCAGGTATAATAAAATACAAATGTCAAGGTTACACAGAAGACAAAGTACAGTATAGACAGTATTATGCAGTCATTATGTTGATACCTAATGCTTGTTAAAGTCTCCTAATCAGTATAGATTTTTGACATATCAAAGTTTAGAAGTGCTTGCAAGAGCTGAGATTTATTGTAAATCTCAGCTTTTTTTTCCAAAGGATCCAAGGGAAGGAGGAATTTATGACATACACTTGGATCTTTTTTTGTTTTTTTTCTCATTGTGTTTTTTTGCATATGTGTCATGTCATAAATAAACAATAAACATTTTTTCAATTTCAAATAAACATTTTTTTTTCTTTTTTTTTTTAAATTGGCGGTGATACGTGGAGACTTTAACAGATTATGCACAAAAGACACCATCATCTTTAAATATCTATTAATTGGAGATTATGTAACGTTCCATGGCTAAAAGACTTTTATTGATCGAAATCTACATCGATTTGTTAATTTTCAGTATATCCATTACAATTTTACAAACCTACTAATAATAAAATCATTCTTCTTTATAATATAAATGTGGATAAGAATAGTGGTAGCCTACATTTAATAAGTACAGTAAAAGCAATTTTACTATACTTAGCAATTGTAGTCTTACCCAAATAGCAAGTTAAGTAAGACCTTCTTTAAAATAGGTGAAGGTAGCACCGTTATGAAATTCCCAGCATGGTGGTAGGGTGCTTTCAAATACCCGCCTGGCTAGCTACCACCCTCAAGTTTGAAAAACCCTTTTTGAAAAAAGTTTGAAAAACTCGAAAAGCTTGAAAAGTCTTTCTTGATGGTCAGTGAAGATGTGGTCGAAGATGATATCACGCTAGACCTAGAATGCTCACTGGCTCTCAAGGACTGCTGCCTAAACACACTATGTGCTTAGTGACAGTAAAAAGAGATGTCAGGATAGTGAGATAAAATGGATACCTAGCTTCAGAGACTTGAACACCGGTGTAGATTACCTATCGCTTTTCTATCGGTTACATTTTACCGAATGTGCACTGGAATTATACAATTTAATTCCACCATCTCCATTCTATCATCGGTCAGCCAGACGTACGACTATGCGCCACCGCTACATGGTAGATATTCCACCATTACGCAAGAAAGCGTTTTGCTTCGGCTTTTATAGTGTCTACTGCCAGGGAGTGGAACTCACTGCCTGAGTCTGTGTTTCCCGATAGGTACAACTCCTGAGTCTTCAAGTCGCAAGTGAATAGGTTTCTTCTAAGTTAGCGTGCTACACCTTAGACCGTGTTGTCACTTAACATCAGGTAAGACAACGGTCAAATGTAAGCTTACCTTTAAAAAAAAAACGTGATCCTAAGTAAGTTGTGCAGAGAATCCCACATAAAGATAAAATTCTACGTGTCATGCACTGTTCAAAGTACGATTTTCCTTTGATATTACCACATGGTGTGGTCGTAAAAGTGGTCTTAGAATATAAAACGTACCATGAAACGACCGACATTGGAGTCCGCAACGTCCGCGCTCTGGTGTCATCATTTATCTGCGACTAGGAAAAGCTGGAAAAAGAATTGCGATCGGTAATGACCCTTGGAAGTTAATTTTATATTTGGAATGAGTTTTACTACTAATTTTATTTCATAGCAATGACTACACCAGCGTTCATCCTTGGAGTCTTATTCGTTGCATCTTCCATTCTTTTTCAACTGACTTAAGGTGTTCCTTAAGTCAGTTGAAAAAGAATAGAAATTCCTCCTATTGCTCCTAATTCTGCACACAAGTGCCTAACTAAAAATTCTTTAAAATCAAAAGGCTCTTATTCTTTTAGAGCTTCTATTCAAATTCGCATAACTCCTTACACCGCTCTCTCTCTAATATTAGTCTATATTAGTGTTAATAGTGAGGATTTACTTCACTTAAAAATAGCACAATTATAATGTAACATGGTCTAATTTTAGTGTTGTTATTGATAAGTGTCATAATTATTTAGATTTGATCGTAACCATATAAAAACTATTTTATTTTCTACAATTTTAGTTTAGTTGAACAGTATAATCACTACCGATAAACAGATATCACGATAAACAGTTTCTATTAACTAGTTTGCGAGAATCTACAATAAATAGTGTGTAATGGTATATTTTGTTTGTACATATTATTATTATTATTTGATGAACATTCACACAAGATCTTGAGGTCCCAAATTAGGCAGAGCTTGTACTATGGTAACCTGATGACTTATGATATTATGTACTTATATACATATACACACCCAGACACAGGTCAAACAGACATGTTCATACACACAAATGTTTGACTTGTCCGGGAATCGAACCCGAGACCAGCGGCACAGAAGGCAGAGTGCTACCAATCCAACAGCACATAAAACTTCTTAATGAAATATTTTAACAGGTGCATGATTTTACAGAGATTCGTAGGTGTTTACTGGCAGAGAAAGAGCTGGACTAGTCCTGCAGCGTCTTGAATAAAATACTGTACAGTATCACTTCTAGCCCGAAATATTGGCCTGTTTATGCTACCATTTCAAACGGAGATAATAATGTGATGAATTATTCAAGGTAGGTAAACAGAAATAAACCACCATAAATTCCCCTGAGACGTGGAGGAAATCAATTGATAAAGTTAGTATACGTGGTGGTCCCCGCAGACCGATATGTTTTCATTTGCCTGTCGCATGTAGTGTGACCAGGGAATATGAAAAATATTGGAAGAGTCCTTTGTAAATATAATTCTTTATTTGTTTATGTCCATATAATATTTTTCTGTTATCATAGGATTATTTTTCGCAGTTGCTATTACTAACCATACAATAAGCATACAATTTGTTGTATGTATTGCTTCCGGGCTGTTTGGCCGTGGTCTATGTGAAACTTTTGTTCCAGACGTTTCGTCGATCACTGCGGTCGACATCTTCAGTGGTTCAGGTCCGAGCGGCGACAAGAGCGTAGAACTCTCCTCCGCGGCGTCTTCTCTGATACTGATGTGGAGTCTTGAGTCGCTTTTGTATTTATAGGGGCACTTGTACTGCTATTAGTGGGGGACAGAGAGGGGCAGACTGAGGTGGACGCTCCTGATTGGCCGAGGCTAGAAGGGGCGTGGCCTGTCAGTAAGGGGTCGGGTGTTGGTTTAGTCACCTTTGGAATGTAGTGGCGAGCGGACCTCAGTGCTGGATACCAATCTTTTTGGAGATGAAACCCTTCATTTTTTCTGTTGAAATTATTGGGGTGCTTGAAAATTTCGATGGCTTCTCGATGAAGGCGTGGGTAGAAATGTGACATGGTGGATAAAACCTTCGTGTTTTGAAATTGGATGACATGGTTGCCTTTCTCTTGGGTGTGTTCTGCTACTGCAGACTTGTCAAAATGGTTTAGGCGGCAATTTCGTTCGTGTTCCGAAATACGTGTCTTGATACTTCGTAGGGTAGTGCCCACGTAGACAGAGCCACATGAGCAGGGGATCCGGTAAACTCCCGCTGAAGATAGTGGGTCACGTGGGTCCTTCACTGAACGGTGTAGATCACGTAGCTGTGTTGTGGGTTTAAAAATGGGCTTGATATTGTGGGTTTCTAGAAGTCTTCCAATGCGATCCGTGACGCCATAAATGTATGGCAAAAAGGCTTTCCCTAAAGGAGGTAGATTTTCCACGTCCTGGTTCATCGGTGCAGGTTTTCTTGGATGAAGAGCTCTCCTTATTTCTTGGGAAGAGAAACCATTGGCTTGAAAGGCTGTATTTAGATGGCAAAGTTCATCTTGAAGGTGTTGCGGTTCACAGATGCTCTTGGCTCGGTGGGCCAGGGTCTTAATGACCGACATTTTCTGCCTAGGATGGTGGTTGGAATCTTTGTGTAGGTAGCGGTCTGTGTGTGTGGGCTTTCGATAGACCCGGTGGCCAAGGCTACCATCTTCCTTTCTGGACACTAAGACATCTAAGAATGGTAATTCCCCGTTGTTTTCTGTTTCCATAGTGAACTGAATGTTTGGATGGATGCTATTCAAGTGCTCCAGGAACTTTGCCAACTCTGTGTCTCCATGACTCCATACCACAAAGGTATCATCCACATAACGAAACCACACCTTGGGTTTCTTAGTAGCTGATTCCAGAGCGGTTTCTTCAAAAGACTCCATGTAAAAGTTCGCAACGACAGGGCTGATAGGATTTCCCATGGCTAGGCCATCAACTTGTTCGTAGAAAGTATTGTTCCACTGAAAATAGGAAGTAGTCAGGACGAACTCAAACAAATCTGCAATGTCTTTGGAGAACAGCGGTCGGATTCGTGTCATAGCTTCCTTGACTGGCACTTTGGTAAATAGCGAGACCACGTCGAAGCTTATTAAACGATCCTCCGGGTGTAGGTTGAGAGTTTTGAGTTTCTCCACGAAGTGGCGGGAGTCCTTGATAAATGACGACGATGATCCGACATGTTGTTGAAGCAGTCCGGTGAGGTACTTGGAGACTGGGTGAGTGGGGGAGCCAATAGCGCTTACAATAGGTCGGAGCTGTACTGAGGGCTTATGGATTTTCGGTAAGCCGTATAGCCTAGGTGGGAGAGCTTCGGACTTCTTAATAATACGCTGTGTATCTTCTGGGATAGACGAATCCTTGATCAGGTTGTTTACCTTTCTCAAAATCTTTGCCGTTGGGTCCCGGGGAATCTTCTTGTAGATATTCGGGTCGAGAAGGTCGTTGATCTTAGATTCGTAATCCTTAGTATTGAGGATCGCTGTGGCATTACCCTTGTCAGCTTTTAGGATAACAATATCCTTATTAGCTCTCAGGTTCCTCAGAGCTTTTTGTTCTTTTCCCGTGATATTGCTCTTTGGTGGCTTAGCTTTCTGTAGAATTCTGGAGGACTCTTGGCGGATCTTTTCGACTATTTCTTGGGGAACTTTGCGTAGGCTAGCTTCTACGTTGGCGATGATATCTTCCACAGGGACTGATTTTGGGGTGATGGCAAAATTCTCACCTTTGCTCAGAACTGACCTTTCTTCTTCAGACAGTTGGTGGTCTGACAGGTTCACAACTACACGGCACTTATCCAGACTTGGACTAGGCTCTTGTTTCTTTGGAAACTTGTCAAACTTTTTGATCTGACGAGCAGAAGCTTGCTCACTTTCCCAAGTCATGGTTCTGAAGGTCAGTTTTTCCAGGCGGTCCCAATCAGCAGGTGAAAGTTCATGGGCAACTTGAAGATGTATTGTCAGCAGATCCTGACTGAGTAGTGCCAGGTTGCGTCGGGTGCTGTGAATACGTTCTCTGAGGAAGGCTCTTTCAGTGCGGTCATAGATCCGATGAGACGCGGGACTCTGGATGATTCTCTTCTGTCGAAGAAAGCGAGGTATGATGTCGCTATCTCGACCACGGCCAAACAGCCCGGAAGCAATACATACAACATGCAACGCCGGCCGTGAAAGCCTTAGAGTTTACAGCATACAATTTGTTGACAAAAATTAGAACAAATGACTTTTTTTTTTACTGACTATTTTTTACAGATTTTCGTCGATATAGTAAAAAGTACGAAACCGATTTCGATAAAACTTATGTGAGGCTTCCTCTGAATTATGATCTATCAAACAAATAAGAAGAACTGATGGCCGTTGGATCGAAAGGTTCTCGAATAGAGACCACGGACTGGCAAGCGCAGCATAGGATGGACAAGGTGGAGAGACGACCTGACTAAGATCGCAGGCTAGGGCTGGAAGTGGGCCGCTTTCAACCGGTCCTTGTGGAATTTAATGGTGGTGGCTTATGTCCAGCAGTGGACGTCATATGGCTGGGATGATGATGATGAAACAAATAAGAATCATCAAAATCCATTCCTAATCGAATGATCTACGCGATCATACATACAAAAAAATACAGTGAAATTGACAACCTCCTCCTTTTTTAAAGTCGGTTTAAAAATACAGAAACGGTATTATTACTTTGTGTTTTGTTAAGGGATGGTTAAGTAAACGCAAAGGAAAATGAGTAGGGTTTAATGTACCAAGCTCTATAGTTCAATTTGTTTTCGTTTCGTTCATAATATAAGCTTACATAATGGCAAAATGAATAATTAAACGATCTTCGTTGAATACTACCGGGAATTCACTTCAGCAGTGCGAGCGTGGATCGTCGACTCGATAAAATTCGACAGTAAGTGCTTGTTCTAGATAGAATATATACTACATATCAGATATAATTATCTGATATGTAGTATATAGACTGAATATCAGCATCGAACTCCTACTAAATCTTTCGTCCTAACTTTACCTAACCTACATAAATCCATTAGGTCATGGCGCATACATAATGTGGTAACACTTGGCCTTAACGGCTTATAAGGATTCCACTTAAGCACTTTCAACCACGGGAATGCAACCATCTCGCCCCACCGGATCTGGCAATAAAAATTCAATTTTAACTAGATTCTTAAGAGTATGAAATATGTACTCGCACATACAATTTTCGCCCTAATGCTTTTAGGCATTCATAAAGGTAACCAAAATATATGCGTGCGTGAGTACCAAAATGTAAAATTTACGCTGTACCTCGTCGGTTTAGTGCGGAATATAGCGGTATTCATATGCTGTCGTGAATGGAACTTTGGTCCGGCTTAACAGTCAGTCTTGCGTGAAAGCGTTCGTGGGTGGACGTCTACGCCGTAGCTCCGTAGTTCTGTAGCTCCGTAACGCCTCTACGCCGTAAGATCGTAAATCGCGGTTCTCGTCGAAGCAGAGAATTGAATTTAAAAACCTCTTTGTCAGCGAAATCGATCACAGATAATGATCAGTTGAAGAACTTTGTGCAGTTGGCTTTAGTAGCTGGTGACTTTTTGATTCAACTCATCAAAAAAAGTGTACTTTTTAGTTACAATAATATTGAGTAAGTACATATTTATCCAATCCAACTAATATTATAAATGCGTAAGATTGTGTGTAAGTGTGTATGTTTGTTACCTTTTCACGCTCAAACGACTACACCGTTTTTGATGAAATTTGGTATAGAGATAGCTTATACCCTGGATTAGCACGAAGGCTTATTTTCATCATCACCATCATCGCCGTTTTTCATCACCACGCGGGTAGAACCGCAGGGCGCAGCAAGATTTTTCTATGTACATATTATTTTTAAATTTTATTTGGTTCATCTGCTGAAGGTAATGTGTGAAAATTATATAGACAATGGTGTGGACTCTCAGATCATTGCCTAAATCTATTCCCAGTTTTTATTTCTTAATTTTGTCTTTACACGTTTGTGCGTTCAGCATATAATGAATAATTAAATCCTTAATATTAAATCCAAAATGAGACCTGTCAATTAATCGTTTCAACAACGTATTGTTCAACAGTAGTTGTTGTTGTTGAATATTTTTTTAACATAGCCTAAGTTTCATCATCACCATTTTTTTAGTAATTTTTATAGCAGAACCATGTTTACCAGGTCAGTCACTTTTATTTAAATATCATAATTTATAAGTCTCCTTATTTTCAAATGTTTTGTTTTATGGTATTCTAGCTAAGTTTTATATATATATATCCGATCAAATTTTTAAAAGCTTAGTAGTTAGTAGTAGAGATCACCAGTCTGTAGTCGTGGGTTCAACAACCAATAGAAGCCACAATTATGTAATAAATATTTTAATGTAAGATTCTCCACTACGTCAATGTATTGCACCATAAAACTCTTTTAAATACACATCCAACTTATATTATAAACGCGAAAGTTTGTATGAATGTTTGTTACTCAATGACGCTCAAATGGGCGGACGTATTTAGATGAAATTTGGTATGTATATCTACATATCATTTTTCATCTAAATCCGTCCGTATCTAATCCTCCAAGTCCCGAAATAACACATAGGTTTTCATCATTATCATCATCATAATCAATTATAAACATACGGGTAAAACCGCGGGGCGCAGCTAGTCCTTTTATAAAATAAATGATACAATATTTTCTACATTCTAGATCTAGCGTGATAACACGATTACATTGTCACTGACCATCAAGTGAGATAATGGTACACAATAATAATAATATTATGGGACAACATTCACACAAGGCCTTCAGGTCCCAAACTAGCCAGAGCCTGTACTATGGTAACCTGATGACTGATATATATACTTATATACATACTTATATATATATATATACACCCAGACACAGGTCAAACAGACATGTTCATACACACAAATGTTTTGACCTGTCCGGGAATCGAACCCGGGACCAGCGGCTCAGAAGGCAGAGTGCTACCAACTACGCCAACCGGCCAGTCAATCACTATATATCATATAGTATAACTATATATCATACAATAATAATAATATAAGCAATAATATAAAAACTTCTATGTCGATGAGGTCATTATATCGTTTCATGTGTTAGTTGTTAAGATGGCAACACAAGATGAAAGGAAAACACTTACGAGTTGGACAAGTATCATTAATAAAGTTGCGTTGTTATGTGTAAACATTGTTTAGGCATATATACAAATACTAGTAGCGCCCCACGGCTTCACCCGCTTGGATGACGGTTTTCCCGCTACCTCAATTATCCTTTATATCCAATGGTATTAATATAGTTCTATTCAACTGCCGGCCAATTGCGGGTAGTTTTAGTGGGCACCAAATAAGTGGCGCTAATTTCACGTAAAACTACCCACAATTTTAATAAATACATATAATTTTAGTGCTGTATGGATAAGTGTATACTGATTTGGACTTTAATTTTGAACTTTATTACATATCATATTTTCCAGAATTGGAATTTAGTTTTGTTTAACAAGAGAATCACTACCATTAGCGACCGACCGTTAAACCAAAGTTTATTTGCACAAAACGTTAGAATCCACAAAACTGATCCATTTATAAAATATGGCAGAGTCACGACGAAATTAGGCGCACCCTGTAACGTTATTAATGACTTTCCGATACCGCCTCCGCTCTGCCCCCGAATTTAATAACCTACCCTCAATTTTCGAAATCGACATCTTTTTTATTATCGGGATTTTTCTCATATTTTTCGTTTGCTCCAGGGTCGTCTTTGATTGGACTTAATTTTTGAATTAGATTTGTTGGAGTAATTAAGTTTACTTTGCGGAGAGATTATAACAGACTTCGGAGCTCATCCTCCTTAGCAAGAACCTTTTTTGCAAAAAATGTTACCCTAAGATTTACCCACTTCAATGTCACTTCTATTGCCAAATCGACAACCGTTATGACGATCAAAAGCCTATTTCAGATCAATCCTAATCCCTCTTAAGTTCAAAATTTTATTTCTTACTGCGGGTGTTTTAGGTAGTATTATTGATGATATTATTGAGTAGGAACTCAATTTAGGAAAAACAACTTTTAATTAGTTTAAAATAAGAATTGTCTACTAACCACATAAACATAGTGTTCAAACTTTAATCTTTTGGTAGCAAAATAGTTATTTTAATCTAAATAGTTTTAAATTAATCATTTCAAACATAATTAGTGTAACAGTTATTTTTTTCAGTGCATGCTCTTTTTTTCATAAAAGAAAATAAAAATAAAAAAAATTACCAAAAAATGCAACCGACTTTAACACTCAAAAGTGTGAAATAACTTGTTGAAGTCGGTACCATGAGCACAATATTGTGATAATAGTTACTTTTTTGTGAACGAAATTTGAATGAAATTTGAATGGGACCACCACGGAAGTATACTCTATCTAACAAAAAAAGAATAATCAAAATCGGTTCATAAACGATAAAGTTACCCGCGAACACACATAAAAAAAAATATACATATATACGGTCGAATTGAGTAACCCTCTTTTTTTTAAGTCGGTTAAAAAAAGAAAAAATATTAGTGTGATTACTGTTATGTCTCAAACAGTTCCCAATTCAGCCTAATGTTGATTGTAATCCAACGACTTCCGTTGGAACCATTTGAACCAGCACAGAAGGAACCAAACAACAGTCTTGTTCCCAAAAATAATAAAATAAATAGAATTAAACAGTATTAGAGGTAGTTGATTCCGTGGATATCACTACATAGTATAAAACAAAGTCGCTTTCTCTGTCCCTATATCCCTATGTATGCTTAAATCTTTAAAACTACGCAACGGATTTTGATGCGTTTTTTTTTTAATAGATAGAGTGATTGAAGAGAAAGGTTTATATGTATAATAACAACCATTAATGATATAGGCCATATATTATATACCCGTGCGAAGCCGGAGCGGGCCGCTAGTATTATATATAAATAAATGAATCAAAAACGGTCGTCGTAGCTCAGTGATCAGCGACACTGACTTTGGAAGGGTTCGTATCCCGGCCGGGGCAAACATTTCTGTGATAAGCAAAGATGTTTGTTCTCGGATCTTGGATGTTTGTGTATTGTGATTGTGTGTGTCTATGCCTCCCACGACACGAGGTATCCTAGTGCGGGGGTGTGAATGTGTGGTTAAAAAAAGAAGCGCTCTAATGTCAGAAATGGTCAAGAATTTGTGTTTTTTCCACTATTATACCAATACCAATAGATGCACCCATTATTGTATTTCACAGACAAAAAAATTATTTGTCTCGCACAGTATATGATTCTACTGATATTTTTTGCCACACACCCTAAATATGACGAACAAGGTTCACTCTCGATACTTCCGAGAGCTACATTAAGGGATTCTCCAAAAAGAGAGTTAAGAGAGTCTTAAGAGGATAGGCAAAGTATCGTAATGTCCCCAGAGCTACGTATATCCATAGGCCACGATGATCGCTTACCATCAGGCTGCCCGTCTGCTTATGTTGGCACAAGCAGACCTAAATATAACATAACTATTTTTGTTCATACAATTAAAGGTAGATGGCGCTAAAACATCCCCGCAAGATGTTAATAAAGGAAGGAAGTAATTCGGCCCTAGTGGTACGAGCTGCTATAGCTTAGTTGGACAAAGCGACAGGACGGTATTCTGTAGTCGTGGGTTCAAGTCCCACAAGCAGCCGAATTTTTTCCTTTAAATATTTGAAGTTGAAGTTCTGCCTAGCATAGCGTTAATGCGATACACAATAAAAATCTCTTAAAATAAGGGTAGGGTGCCTTCGTTTGATACGATATCAACTGTAACGTTGGTCTATCAGTCCTATTAATTAATTGTTCATACAATTAAAGGTAGATGGCGCTAAAACATCCCCGCAAGATGTTAATAAAGGAAGGAAGTAATTCGGCCCTAGTGGTACGAGCTGCTATAGCTTAGTTGGACAAAGCGACAGGACGGTATTCTGTAGTCGTGGGTTCAAGTCCCACTAGCAGCCGAATTTTTTCCTTTAAATATTTGAAGTTGAAGTTCTGCCTAGCATAGCGTTAATGCGATACACAATAAAAATCTCTATAACTATTTTTTTTGTCACAAGACATATTAAACAGTTTTCATAGTGAAAAATGAAACGTAAGCAACAGACGTGATGATAAATGGACACTACCTCAGTATTACTTTGATAAACAATGTGGTGAGCGAATATCAAATGTTTTAGAATATAATTTATAATACGTCATTCAAGAAAAAATATTTTTGGTATTTTTGACATTAACGTTTCAACCCTTGTCAAAGTTTTAAAACATGTTTGCAGGAGTATATTTGTATTCATTGCAAATATTTTAAATGAAGTTCAGGAAACATTTTTTTTAACTTTTTGAGAGTTACAATTTTTGTTTGAAACAACGAACTTACATACCTACATAGAAAACGTCATGCTGATTTGTTAAGAAAGTTTGCATTTCTATTTCCTGGCATGTCTTTTTAGCTTCGTTTAATTAAACTCTTCATATTATGAATATCTGACAAGAGTCCTCATGACCTGCCTTTTCCTAGAACCTATTTCATAATATATAAATCATATATAAAAAAAACACACTCAGACCCCTGCACTAGGATTCCCTGTGTCGCGGGAGCCATGGACACACACAATCACAACACACAAACACCCAAGACCCGGGACAAACACCTATACTCATCGCACAAATGTTTGCCCCTGCCGGGATTCGAACCCAGGGTCCCGGAGACACAGAAGTCAAGTCACTGACACTGACCACTGCGCCACGGCGACCGTCACTTAATTTCTAATGATAGCTGTAAGTTTGAAATTAAATAAATGTTTATTGACAACAACTTACTTTTGTCAAGGCCAATTCCTTGTTTGCATTCAAACTAAAGTTAAAATCATTCCTTATCGATAAACGTTATAACTGTATTAAAGAATTTTTACATGATAAATGACTTACTTAATGACATTAAAATAAGTTTGAAATTATGTAGAATACTTATATGTATAGTATGTATAGTGTTTACTATAGTATCTATAGTATAGTATGACTTTATATTCATGTTTATGAATAATATTAAAACAGATTATCTTCAAATGTACCCATGTTTTGCAAAATAAATGATTTGATATTCAAGCACTGAACTTGTTGTGTATACATATAGGTAAAATCATTTGTTTAAAAAAGAACTAATACATGTTAAATCTTATGTACGATTCAAGGCGAAAATGCGTTCGGTCTAATCTTAACGACATAAATGTCTTACTGATTCGAGACATCAAAACAAATATCTATAAAGGACTCGACGGCTGAATAACATTTTTATATCTTTTGATATAAAGCCAAGTCATCTGAAAAATAATTTTCCACGCCAGTAGTTTCACGGGCCTAAGATAACCGCTATTACCAAGGCTACGATATCGGGCTAAAGCAATTACTCTTGAAGAGTGAATAAAATACATTAATTAACGCTAACCCATGAATTAATAAATATTCCTATCTACGTCCAGATTTTTGAAAGAGAAATTCGGCTTCTAGTGAGATTTGAACCCACGTTTGAACCCTCCGTACAGCAAACCGTCCAGTGGCTTTGCCATTTAAGCTATAGTGGCACTCAACTAACCATCCGAATTTATTCCTTTTTTTAACAACTGAGGGGATGTTTTTCTTAGCGCCATCTATCTTCAATTGTATGTACTATTACAGAATACAGAATATGTTTATTGCATATAACTGTGTACATAAGATGGTCAAGGTTACAATGTAAGTTTCAACAGTTTGCCCATTTCGGACGTACAATTTTTATAGTTTACTTTTCACATACATAATATAAATTTCACATACTTAATAGGTAATAATAATAGGATTGATAGACCAACATTGCAGTTGATATCGTATCAAGCGAAGGCACCATACCCTTATTCTAATACTTATGTTTTTTGCCTTAACAATATGCTAGGTGGAACTTACGTTCAAGTTTTAGAACGAAAAAAACCTTGGACGTTAGTTCCGCCTAGCAGTTAATAATTAGAAGTAAATAATAAAAGTTAATAAAATATTTTTTTAAAAGTGGGTTCTACTATAGTTTAAATGGACAAAGTGACAGGACGATATTCTATTGTTATGGGTTCAAGTCCCAATACTAGCCGAAGTTTTTCCTTCAAATAATTTGATCCATAATATTATCGCTTCAACCACAAAGTAATACAGGCAAAAAGTCTCGCTATCGTAATAGATCACAAAAACTTCCTTAAAAAGTAACCCTACTTTAAACCTCATCTATCTGGAAGGGAGATTGATTAAAGTCATTAGATAGTGCCTGCCCTCGTCTAGAGGATGGTACAGTCTCAAATATCACGTAGTCGGTTACCTTGGTTACCGGTGATATATAAAAATATTTACGAATTATCTACATTTTCTATCCGTTTTCTCTCAAAGGCACGAAAAGGTATAGTTTTTAATTTTACGCCTAACATAACTTAAAGATCGAATCTAGTCAAATAAAAAACAGAAACACGATAGGTGAAACTTGGCTCTGCCCAAACACTTATTACGATTTAATTCAAAAGTATGAAAAGATTATCAGCACATTTTTATACAACTTGTTAGGCAATCATAATAACTAGACAAATAAAAAAGGATTTCAGTTTTAGTGTCATAGTTTCTATGATATTAATTATTTTCTTGTTTGTCGCTTACGTAATTTACTTTCGGGCACCCTGTGATCAACATCCACGCAGCAATGTATATCTATCTCTTTTTGCGTTCAAGACTCTTGAATTATTGCATCACTTTCTCGCACCTCAGGCCACACCTAGGCATAGGTCGGCAGGCAGCCAAGAATTTTTTGTATATCGCCTTAAGGCGGTTGCTTAATAACATTGTGGGCCGAGACAAAATGCGTCGCTTCATAGCGATTCTCTTTCTCGGGCGAAAATTATTGGCGCAAATCGAGCGCGTTGATTTCTTTCGTCCCATCCTCTTCTGGTATCGGTAGTTTTATATCGCTTTATCTCGTTTCCTCACCCTATTTTATCGCTTTCTTCGCAACTAGAACGTACATTCGAGGGCTAGAGACAGAGAATCGCTATGTAGCGATGCATTTTGTCTACGGGCCCTGGTCGTTTATTGTTTAGACAACTGTCTCTTTCCGGAATCGTAATCTTGATAGACTATCGTAAAAATGTCTACCTCTCACCATCTTTATTGTGTATTTCCATTCAAATATAGACTTATTATTTCAAATCATTCACCGTGCTGTAGTGTGAGTAGAGTATAATCTAAGTTGTATGTATGTAACTCCAGTTAGTAATAAATGAAAAGTTTCAAAGGATCTTTCAAATTAATTGCACTATAGTGGTCTACTCACACGCCTGACGCGGCGTACGTGCGCCGTGCGCCGCGTCCATAGGTCGTACGCCGCCTACGCAGTTATTTCCAATGATGTTTTATTAAAGATGACGTATATTCATACTGCGCGGTGCTCAGATTTTGTTCCTTTACGACATAAACATGCTTACTGCGACAGATAATACGGTACAAATAATATAGAAAAAGATAGCTATATGTTTAGACTTGCGCTTGAAATACGCGTCGCAATCAAAATTACTACAATTGGCTTAATTTTGCCGCCTCAGTAACCACGCGCTTGTGCGACATCTACCTCATATAAACATATAATATCATTGGTTATTTCGGAGCATTCTGGCGTCATGGACGACGCGTTTTCCCATAGAAAATTGTGAAATTTCCAAAAGAGCAAGGCTCTCTTTACAAAAAGGTCGAGACGCCTTTTTCTTCTCCCCTGTTTCAGCAACAATTGTATGAGTATTTGTATAAGTAGACCATCATACTCCCTCTCACGATAATACCTTTTAAAATGGTCTGCTCATCCACATTAATAACTTTAATTAATTTACAATACCGTATGTAATTTAATTAATTCATAACTAACAATAAGGACAACATTGTTACCATTTTTTCAGAATAAAGAATATTGATTGATTGATATTTTAATTAATCCCGTCCATTCACATTGAGAGAAACTACACTCACAAAGCCGCGTCCGTGAGTGACCATCGCAAGAGACGCTGGAAGTCGCGTACAGCGTTACAGCGTCCGCGGTCGCCAGACGCTACCGGGTGTGACATACGGCATTTGTGCAGACCGCCTTAATGCGATTGGAAATTCACACTAATACACTGTCTATTGAAACACTACATTCACAGTGAATTCCATTTACACTTTTATATTTTTCTCTGCTGCCGAGGAAGCAATAACTTGTGTTTCATTCTCAGTAAAAAAAATATTATTTCATTTCCTTTCTATCAAAGCGGATGAATGGACAGACCGGAAATAATGTTTGTACTGGTAAATATAAACGTACTGTTATTTACTAAAAAAAAATACCCAGATACTTGTACGAAGCGATGATAGCTCAGTGGCGAGGGTGTCTGCTGTTTTCAAAATCCCAGCATGGTGGCCGCCTGCTTAGCTACCACTACCACCCTCAAGTTTGTTAAAACTGTCACCAAACATATAGTATGTTCAGGCAGCACTTCTTGAGAGTTCGAGAGCCAGTTACTCCAGAAAATTTCATAATTATATTAATAATGTGGCTTCCCAACAGTAAATCAGAAATCAGAAATATTTATTGAACAACTGTGTGATATAAAAATAAAGATGTTACAATATAAAATAGTATCAACAGCCTGCCCAGTTTGATCATTCAATAGTGGTCTTTAATATTATATTTTTTGTATACAAATGTTATATTATAAATGTTACAAATTTTACATACTTTACTTAATTTTACTAATTATACTACTTAATTTTACATATTTACTTACACACAAAAAATTTAAATTTAATCACAATTACATATTATATTACAGTTGCACCGACAATAATCATTAAAGAATTCTTTTATATTATAGTTAAAGAATTTTTCAAATCGGTTCATTAGTGTCGGAGCCTATTCAATGGAAACAAACATACAATCAATTCTTTCCTCTTTATAATATTAGTATAGACAATATTGCCATAGTTAAGTAAATCAGAAGATTGACTCAACATGTATCGGTATTGCTAGTTTATGTGGTACTAGTGTTGGTATATATATTGTATAAATGTAATTTGTTCAACCGTTTCTGTCACATTCAGTAAAAAAATGCTACGAACAAAGGTTGAAACAAATAAAAAAAAAATTGAAAAAAATTTAGCTTATATCTCTGAAAAATCGGTGTTTGTAAGTATTTTATAATTTCTAGCTGGTAAGAGCAAATTTTATAAGATTGTATTTTAAAGCTAGATACAGCAAAAAAAAATTTAAAAAAAATTTATTCCGCAAGTCCGTCTGGAAGAATGATTAAAAATGGATCACCTGAGCTGATAGCTATTATTTATTACACTCAAGCCACCGCACTAAGATTCCCTGTGTCGCGGGAGGCATGGACAGACACAATAACAGCGGCAAACAACCAAGACCCGGGACAAACACCTATACTCATCGCACAAATGTCTGCCCCTGCCGGAATTCAAACCTAAGGTCCCGGAGATACAGAAGTCATGTCACTAACCACTGAGCCACCGTGACCGTACTAAGATGATATTGAAAAATATAATAATAGACAGAACAATACATCCCACCAGTAGTGTTGCAAATTGTCGACAGTAATTCACAAATAGAACATTCTAACTATTCAACTGAGCTAAGTGAGAAAATCTTCCCTAACCAACTTCTCCGAAACTGTTATCTATTCTGTGCAAACTTGCCGTCGATAGCTAATAAATCCCAACTGAAGGGACTTTCATTTGAAGTGAGCCCTTAGCCTCTTACTCTCAGAGTTATTGTTCTGAAGTTCGTTGCTTGATTAGATGGCCCATTCGTGGTAAACATAACAATTGGGCAAGTTTAAAGTGGATTTCATTAGCATTACAATGGTAGTTAGTGTGGAATGGTGTCGTTATTTTGAGTGTATGGCTGTTATTTTCATTAGGGAACATTGGTTTTGTTTTCGTAATTAAACTTGTAACTATCATAAAACAAAGAACACGCACGATTTTAGGATTAAGACTCTTTATGAAATTATAGTAAGCAATGGTGACTCGTTTGCTCGGCAATTTTGACCAGTGCATTACAAATCAAAGAATATTCTAGATGTTCTGTGCGTGTTTCATAAATAACTTATATAAAAAAATATTCGTAACGCCATGGTGAAAACAATTAAATATCGAATCTATGCACGCACCGACTATCAACTCTCTGTGTACCATAGAGATGGCCAGCTTAAGTTCCATTTTCAAAAACGCGGTAAAATCAGGTTGGCTATGGTGATGCAAATTGTCCGAGTTTCAAACCCAATAAAGACTTTTTTGTTTTCGTAGGCTCTTTGGTAACACAAAAGTTAAGAAAAAAGACGTGTGGCACTCGGGGACTGCCGCGGTAAAGCTATTGCATAGCATTTTTTATCAACTTACGCAATTAATATATTAATAACTTATGCAGTAACGCCAATACAACCAAAGCCACCTAGAGGCGAGTTGCTGAACTAAACAGACAAGCGTGATATTTCAAAAAAGTCATTAAAAGTTCTGCTACTCATCGATAGATGGCAAAACTAAAAAATATCACCGCTGTGCTGGTCGGAGTGGGGGTGTTAGGTTATTTTCGTTGCGGAATTTCTGGATTCAGTTTCCACGCTCAAGGCCCGCGGTAGAAGTTATGCAATAGCTTAAAAAAATACTTTGGCCTCTAGAGCTAATAATGCTACTTCGCACCGATACGCTACAATGACGGATTTTTCGAGCAAGTGGAGTTTAAACATTATAATACTTTTTCAATAAAAGGCAATAACGTCAAAAGACTCTGACTATAGTAAGGAGAGAAATATTTCTAAGTTTACTTGTTTGACACTATATTAAACTGCTTGGGTTACTGGATTTACTGGATTTAACTGGTTACCTTATCCAATAACTCAGAGCGCCAGCGGCTAAATATTTCACATGTAATATGTTGTCCTCTAAATTATATAATAGAAGTTTTAGTGCACAAGGAATATTCTAATAGAACTGAGTGGAGACGTCGTTGTGTAGACGGCAGTAGTATGATTGAATTAGAATATTAACACTTTAATCTGTTTGTTGTTCCAGTTATGAGACAAACAAGGTGCAGGAATATAAAGGTAAGTTATTATTATACATATCATATATTATTAACTGAAAGATTTGATCTATATCCCACTAATATTATAAAGGCGAAAGTTTGTATGGTATAAGTGTTTAAGTGTGTATGTTTGTTACTCTTTCACGCTCAAACGAATGGACCAATTTCGATGAAATTTGGTATTCTTTTCTTTTTTTTTTCTTTTCTCAGCTATGTGCGTCCACTGTTGGACGTATGCCTCCCCCATATAGGGGGGATTTGCCAATACTCGCCACGCTTGGCAGGCGGGTTGGCGAGCGCAGTATGATTTCCGATCCTCAGAAGGCGCTGCTGCCCACCTCCTGGTACGTTATCCCTTAGCCGACTCTTACGGCACCCGCGGGAAGAGATGGGGGAGTACTATTCTAGGCCGGTACCACCACGGCACAATTACAAATTTGGTATGAAGATAGTGAATCGAAAGAAGTGTTAATCCAGGTTTAAGACCAGACCAGACCCTGGATTAACACATAGGTTATTTCATTATCACCATCATCACCGTTTTTCATCACCATACAGCGGTGCAGCGGTTGCATAGGCTAATTTGCGTCCCGAAAATTTGCTGTTGTTGTGGGATACTACTTGATATTGATACATTTGCTTTATATCATTTTGTTGTCAGCCATAGGAAGTCCACTGCTGGACATATGCCTACCCCATATAGAGGAGATGGGGGAGTACTATTCTAGGCTGGTACCACCCCGGCACCTTTGTCTATAAAAATATGAAATTGGAAAAGTGTTTTGTATGTACACCAATTATGTCAATAAAATATTTTTGTATTTTGTATTTTTTCAACTTATTTATTGATACTTTAGCACCTTATTTTCTTTCAATCGTTCAAATGATGCAATAGTTAAAATGAAATAAAAACAATAACTATGATAGAAAAATGCGACCTATATAATATATAATACGTAAATTATATATACAGATTGATATAATTACAAACAACTTACTGAGTGTAAAACATCGATTTATTATATCATAACATTATGTGTGTAAATTCTGTAAAAAAATTATTTTCGGATTCTTAACTTAAGACTTTGCTGTTTTTAAAAATGATTTAGTGACTATAATATGTCAGTTTTTATTTATTTCCGATAAACATCAGCTATAAAGAAAAGCTATTACTTAGTCTCCTTTTAAACCCCGGACGTTTTCCAGCTTCCAGCACTTAAATTTAGATGTCCTATTTTATAAACATTCTACAGCGAACTTCATCTTAAAGCGCTTAAAATAACGATAAAACGCTTATTTTCTAAGCTTAAACTTCCAAGGGAACGTCATTGTGTTGAACTTCTATTGAAACAGCAACAAAGTTAAAAGTTTCATCTTCGCAGTCCAATAAATGGGGACTTAAGACGCTTTCAGCATCCAATACTAATTTAAAATGTTACGCAATATTAAGCACTTGCTTGTAATTTGTACACATTGTGTACTTTTGACAAAGATTACATTACAGTTCAAATATTTTTTTATCATTAAAACTCGTCTGTCTGACTTGAACCCTCGACTACAGAAAACAGTCTCACTGGCCCTTTAAGGGTCAGTGTGTATTTTACGGGACGCTAAGAGACAAATACTTGGATTTTTTTTTGTTGTAAAATAAAACGAGCCTCACTTTTGGTGAAACTTGTGTTCCAGACGTCTGGAACACAAGTTTCACCTAGACCACGGCCAAATAGCCCGGAAGCAATACATACAACATGGATATGCATGTTAAATGCTGTGTTATTGTTCATACCTTATGGATTAGCCTATAGCGTTTAAACACTAGACAAAAACTAGCTAAGCTGGACGGGTCACCTAGTACTAAATAAGGGTAGTAAGAGAAGGGACATCTATTTACGTGAATAGGTTATACTTGCATAGGTGGTACTTGCATATCGCTGTATTGCTTGTTACCTGTTTTTTACTACATACACACATACCTACTTATAATTTAAATTGTTTACTTTGGATACGCGTCGAGAACTTAGTGTCTGAGCAAACCTAATTTAGGTTTTTAACATTTATAACATTATCACTATTGTAATTTTTATATTGATAATAAATGAAAAGAATTATTAATAATTGCGAGTATTGGCAAATCCCTCCTATATGGGGGAGGCATACGTCCAGCAGTGGACGCACATGGCTGAGAGAAGAAGAAGAATAAATGAAAAAAAAAAGGTAACAAAATACAAGTTTTGTTTCCTCTTAAGTCTCGTTTTGAACTTCATCGTGAAAATGGGCTCGTCTCTATCGACAGTTTATTTCGAATTTTCGCCAAATTCGTCGAGTGCGTGACTCGGTTCAAAATATGTTTATGTTTTGTTACGAAGCAGGAAGAGATTTAACTTTCAGACATTCTGATTATGTTATCGCGAGGAAGACTGAATATATTATTAAGTCAAGAAAAGTTGTACCTTACGTTGTCGTGAGTCGTCTTAAATAAATCTCATATTGTTATTAAATCAAACGGGGCTTGATCGCGAGAAAAACATTTAGTAATTTATTTATCTCAACGTTTCGACCAAGTTGCATTGGTCGTGGTCACGAGAAGACGGTCTTCTCGTGACCACGACCAATGCAACTTGGTAGAAACGTCGAGGTAAATAAATTACTAAATGTTTTTCTCGCTGTTTAAGCCCCGTTTCATTTAATAACAATGTGTTCGAATCGCGAAAGTCTAAAAATTATAAATCTCATATGTCCCGCATTGTCTTTATTAAACCTAGGTAGTGGTAACATATTTGAACCGTTTGGGGTCGAGACATTGGGTCCGTGGGGGCTCATCGAAATTTTCCAAAACTTATCAGAGCGTTTGATCGATGCAAACTGTGACAGTAACGCTGGCGCATATTTAGCTCAACGGATCAGCATTGCAATTCAACGTGGCAATGCTGCTAGCATTCTGGGCATGCTGTCAACTGGTAGCGGGTTAGAGCATTTGAGTTATCTATAGGCTGACAATAGCTAGTGGATTGCTCAAATGTTTTTGCAGCATCTGTAGTATTGTAATTAGTTATTAGTATTTTATTTTATAAAGGCATCGGCCTATTAAAAAAACTTAATGTGACTTAAAATTTTGAGATTTAGTTACTATACTAGCTGCGTCCCGCGGAGTTACCCGTGGTGAAACGGTATGTGGAATTTACCATTTTTGTGTTTTCCCGTCATCCCACGGGAACAGTCAATATTTCCGGGATAAAAAGGAGCCTATGTGTTATTTCAGAGTATGAATTATCTTCATTTCAAATTTCATGCAAATCCGTTCATCCGTTTCAGTGTTAAGGAGTTACAAACAAACAAACAACAAATGAGGAACGACAATCGAGAAACTTTCGCCTTTATAGCATTAGTGTGACGTCATATTAAAAAAAAATCACAGATCATTAGATTATATCCTGAATTATATTATTTTTTAGGTTTATATCTGTATTTTGCCTAACGGCATGAATTTATGTTTTTTTAAAACCTGTAAACCTAGCAATTGACCACTACTTCACTTCGTGGTCAGTGATGTGGTCGAAGCATCATCACGCTAGACCTAGAATGTTAACAGGTGTTCAAAGACAAGTCCTTGAACACTTTATATGTTTGAGTACTGGAGAATATCCTACCATCATGCTGGGAATTTGATAACAGTATTACCTTCACCAGAAGCTCAAGCCCGTTGGTGGGGATCGAACCAGCGTCCGTCATGTTGAGCCCTGACAGTCCCAATGCTGGACTAGAGTATGCTTCAAAACGAGAAAAAGTCTAAAGACTTTGCAAGCTACAAAAGGTTTTGTATGTATATATAAGATTAATATATAATAATGGGATAAGATTGTTATGTTACTAGATGCGCCCCGCGGATTCACCCGCATGGTGATGATTGATGATGATATGATGGTAAAAAGTAGCCTATGTGTTATTCCGGAACCTTATCTACATACCACATTTAATCCAAGTCCAGCCGTTTGAGCAAGAAAGAGTAACAAACATACATCCATACATCCATTCTCACTATTTTCCCCTTTTATAACTAGTAATATATTTATAATATTAAATATTAGTAGGACTAGTCGGCAAAAGAAATATGTTACTTTATGTGTTTTATTTTCCATGTAAAGTACAATGTTAACAATGGATTGTAACTAAATGGTTGTTCAAATGTTTGAGATATTAAATCCGGCTACTATTGGAACTAGAATCCACGACTACAGAATTCCATCCCTGTCGCTTTGCCAACTAAGCACTCTACCGCCCGTTCAAATGTGTTCCTTCACAACGGATTCATAGGGTCTTATGGTTATTACAGTGATGCTAGGCGATACTGACATTCTAATTTAGAATTCTTCTGGTTCTTCTTATTTTTAAATAATGGCTTCTGTGACTACTGGTCACAAGTCCATTGATGAAATATGGTTTTCTTCTGTACTAGTAGCACCCCGCGGTTTCACCCGCGTGGATTACGATTTTCCCGCTACCTCAATTATCCCACGGGGACTATTCTTTTTCCGGGATAAAAGTAGCCTATGTGTTAATCCCGGGTTTAAACTATCACCATACCAAATTTAATCGAAATCAGTGTGGCCGTTTTACCGTGCAGAAGTAACAAACATACACACATACACACAAACATTCGCATTTATAATATTAGTAGGATAAATAATAATAATAATTTATTTCAACTAAATACAGTGTACAATCATTCATATATACAAAGGATAAATGGTAATTTTAAATAAAAGTACCCTCGATTTCGTAGAAAAAGATACAAATATTACACTTATATGCTAAAGTGGCAACTTTAATTTTACCGGAAACTAACAAGTATTTTCCCATGTTACATAATTTTCATTATTCTAAATTAATAACAGATACAATATCCACAAACTATTCTTTATAGGTTTTATTTCCAAAAACAACATAAATCTCATTTTTAATATCGTAAAAGTGTTTCCACTAAATCACTACCCACTAAAACTTCGTACAATCGAGGTGGCATTTGTAATTCTCACGTTTAGAAAGTAACTTTAAAAGTACAATGAAACTGAGCTGAATCATGAAACAGCGCTGCCGTTTCACTAGTGCCACTTATTTACCTTAAGTATATACTTAAGCTTTCTAGTAGTATAAAATAAATATTAGAGTTTGTAAAATGTACGATTGAGAAATTAGAACTATATTTGTTTTTAGGTTTGGTTTTAGGCGATCCTGTCGCATTATGTAAACGCGCTTTTGCAACGCGATACAAGCGCGCGACAACGGAGGGAATGTGCCGCGCGCGTTTGCATCGCGACTGACGCGCGACAGCATCTAGCGATGCTGTCGCGCATTATGTAAACGCGCTTCTGCATCGCGATGCAAGCGCGCGACCGTTCTGACGATATCAGGGGAACGAAGGGTGGAGAACGGAGGGAATGTGCCGCGCGCGTTTGCATCGCGACTGACGCGCGACAGCATCTAGCGATGCTGTCGCGCATTATGTAAACGCGCTTCTGCATCGCGATGCAAGCGCGCGACCGTTCTGACGATATCAGGGGAACGAAGGGTGGAGAACGGAGGGAATGTGCCGCGCGTTTGCATCGCGACTGACGAGCGATAGCATCGCGACTGGCGCGCGACAGCATCGCTAGATGCTGTCGCGCGTAAGTCAGCAGCGCTACAAAAAGTCGCCGCGCCTTGGGCGAGGGGGCTTAAATATATAATAGGTCTTGAAGATAAGTAATACTGCTTTTCTATGAAATTTCTAATGCACTATTCCAAATATATTCGTCTTTGATCGATTCCACGAATCAATTTGAGATGGACTTTGAATTTTTTAATTAATGATAGAGAATAAAACTCCATCCATTTAAAAAATGTACACAAAACCGGTCCTTGTGGAAATCAATGGGAGAGAATATGTCCAGCAGTGGACGTCCTATAGCTGAAATGATGATGATGGTGATTATGCACACTGCACAACTAGCTACATAATTTACATCTCACGTTAATTTTTTTTTATTCTGGCGACACTCCATTTAAATCTTAACACGTGGCAACACTATTCCCAAACCATTTACTTACCCTAACCACGTCACTCGACCCTCGATGTATAGCCACCATTCGAACTCAACTTACGACTATTTATTCACATAAAGTTTAGTTTCACTAACTTTTAAAGTACTCTCGCGTTCAGTTTGTATAACAAAGGTAGTTCGCAAGTCGCTCTAACAAACGACTATCTAGTTCAGGGTTGGTGAAAAGTCATACCATGAGGGTGTGTGAGGTTTTAAGTGTGAGACTTTCGTACCTTCAAAAGTTAGAAATTTTCCTGAAACGTCATAGTTTTAGCATTGACCTTATAGTTAGAAATTTTGATACTGTGCAAAATATACAAAAAAATACTAAAAAATGGAACCGACTTCTACACTCAACAGTGTGAAATATGGTTCATGATTATTCAAAAGTAACTATTATCAAAATATTCTATTCATGGATACCGACATCGACAAGCTATTTCACACTTTTGAGTGTTGACGTCGATTCCATTTTGTGATAAACATTTTTATTCAGCCTTTTCAGTAACCTTTGCTACTCACGGGATCAATTTGTCATTGTGTGTATTCACCGATGTCTTCACCCGCGACTATAATATCGTCGAGGTATGAGTAGCACTTTTCAGTTATTGAAGTGTAACTGAAAAACCGCTTGTGCGATTTTGATGATATTTAAATGGGACCACATGGGAAGCACCAGCTTTCAAAAGAAATCATCAAAATCAATCTAATCAATGAGGTGATAATCATAAAAAAAACAACTTACGGGTTGAATTGAGAATATCCTCCTTTTTTGAAGTCGGTTCAAAGACCCATCATTTTATTATTATTAAGCCGCTCTTAGTATTCCCTTCACCTGTATCCTTTTTTGACGTGATAACGTTTTATAAATTGATGAATACCAGCAACACTCATGAAAAATAGTAACGTTGAGCGTAACGTTCCGCGTAACGTTCCGCGTAACGTTCCACCTGAGTTTTGTATTACATAAAATAATCAAAGTCAAAGTCAAAGTCGAAGTCAAAGTCGAAGTCGAAGTCAAAGTCATAAATGATTATGACGTTATCACGTAAATCTATCGTCCGTAAACCGACTTTACAGACAACCAATTTTTTTTTTTACTTTACGTTAACGTATTACTTACGTGTACGTGTACATTACGTGCGTTACGTACGTACGTTACGTGTACGTTAACGTACTTACGTATACTTTACGTTAACTTTTGAACGAGATTTGCATAACGTTGGATTTATTTGAAACTTTGCATACTTATAACAATGCAATAGACTAAACAATAGTTTAAGTAGTTTGTTTCATTATCCTTTCCTTGATTAGATATTTTTATATCCAATAATTGGATTTTTGCTTCGGCTATCTTCAAAGCGAGTTGTTTTAGTTTGAGCCCGAAGTTATTTCATGACGTTATGATAGCTTAGAGATACTGACTGTCCGATATCAATCAAAAGGACGGATGAATTCCTACTTAAGTTCAAGCCTACTCCAGCTTTTGGCGTAAGTAGCACTGTATAAACTACAGCATTAATTAAGAATTTACATTAACCACACATACACTGTATAAAACGACCAGATGGACTGCAATGCGACATCCATATATGGTAGACGTTCCACCCTGTCGCACCAAGCGTTTTGCTTCCACATTCATAGTGCGTACAGCTAACGAGTGGAACTCATTGCCTAAGTCTGTGTTTCCACATGAATACAACCTGGGCATCTTCAAGTCACGAGTGAACAGGTATCTTCTAGGCAGGCGTGAATCATCGTAGACCGCATCATCACTTAACATCAGGTAAGATAGTGGTCAAACGCCTGCCTATTGTAAATAATAAAAATAAAAAAAAATTTGGTGGAGTATTTTCACCTACCGCATAGGTAGGTGAGGCATAAAACTAAATCGTGATAATCTTCACCAAGCACACCTGTGTGCACTAAGGCAGACGTTCTTGGTTCTGTGTCATTCCACTTAAGATCGCATCGTCAACTAAAAGAAAGAACGAAAGAAAGAAAGAAAATTATTTATTTCTGACATCAACACTACATTTAAAACAAAAAAAAGGCACATTTGGGTGATACATAGATGTAATTTATAAAACATTTAAGGAAGACGAAAAAACATTAAATTAATAGAATGATTTAACCAAAAAATTACCTATCTAAGCAAAATACTAAATAGTTAAATAACTATACTTACTTTAAATAAATAATAAATTTAAAAAAAAACAAATAATAAATAAAAAAGTTATAATGTAGTGTTGCTTAATGCCAAAATTAAGCGAGTATTTAATATGTTTTTTTTTAAAATCATTAGTCGTCTCACTCATGTTTTTAATTGTCGTGCCTGACAAGGTCTCTAATGACCTGCTTTTTACAGTTATTTATACTACATTTTGTACTTTAAGCGATTGCAATAGACGTTAGAATAGATTTGAGATAGAAGTCGGACGCTAACCTTATCCTATCCTATCCTACTAATAATATAAATGCGAAAGTTTGTGTGTATGTGTGTATGTTTGTTACTTCTGCACGGTCAAACGGATACACTGATTTTGATGAAATTTGGTATGGAGTTAGTAGCCATTAACAAATATGCTACTTTTATCCCGGAAAAAGTATAGTTCCCGTGGAATAATTGAGATAGTCAGAATATCGAATCGACGCGGGTGAAACCGCGAGACGCTACAAGTAAAGTATATAACAAAGTTTTGTAAGCCATCAAGTAAAACTCAAGGTTCTCGAGTGGAGACCACGGACTGGCAAGCGCAGCATAGGACGGTCACCGACCAGGTGGACAGACGACCTGACTAAGATCGCAGGTAACGCTAGGATGCGGGCCGCTTCGAACCGGTCCTTGTGGAAATCAATGGGGGAGGCCTATATCCAGCAGTGGACGTCCTATGGCTGAGATAATGATGATGTAAAACTGAAAAAATACGAAGTATAATGGTAAATCCCCTTTTTTTATTATAACCCTGATTCTTCGGTGTTAAATGACTCGGAATTGTCAGTGACGCCACCACCAACGTTTGTTAGGCTAATAATCTGGCTCCGAGCTATGACAAATTTTTATGCATTCGCTCAGCCTTCACACCTGCCCCTGAGTCTCATGACGAATGTGCCCGAACCCTAAAAACTTTGCATCTATATTTTACACTAATGGACTTTGCCGGGCTCCTACCGCCTTTTTGCTCTTTTATCAAGCTATTTAGACGTCAGCTCTGAGTTACGGAATGAAATTCGGTTAAACGTGGAGTTTAAAAGTAGAAATGAAGCAAAATTCAAAGAATTCGTGACTATCGATGTAATTTTAAAATTTGATCACGCCGTATATGTTCAATTTTCTTACCAGATATTTTTTACTCAGAGGGCTGAGATCGCGATTTATATATATAAGTAATCAGACCATGTATAATTATAATTTATAGTCATTGTTATATACATAATAATATTATATAGTTCTTGGGAAATAATTGCAAACATATTTAGGGCTAAAATTAAAAGTATGTAAATGTAATGTTTTGTCGTGGTCAAATATCTTCTTCTTCTTCTTTGGGTGCCATCTTCTAACGAAGGTCGGCGATCATCAAGGCGATTTGTACCCTGGACACAGCAACTCTGAACAATGAACGGGTGCTTTTGTTGAACCACTGGCGTAAGTTCTTTAGCCAGGATGTTCTTCTTCTCCCAACACTGCGTTTCCCTTGAATCTTTCCTTGGAAATCAAAATTTAAAAAAAAATCAACTGCAATATCAGGTCAAATATGGTCAGAATTTAAAAATGATAAATTCATTGACTTTACATTTGCTATATAGATAATTTTGAGTCTTACCATTTTATTTTGTTGAAAGCCTTACATGTCTACTAAAATTAAAAGAATAACAATCATGAGAACAGTTCATGAAGGTTAATCCTCAATGAACAAAATTTAAAATCTTATTCTTGTTTATTATAAAACATTTTTTTAAATAATAATATGTTTTCTTTATCATAAATTCTCGCGGTAACGATAAATGCGCTTGAACTGTCTAACACCAGAAGAAAAGGAATCACAATGTCTTAATAATTATTAGTACTTTTTTAGATCTCTTAGTTCATCTGTAAAGTACATTTTTGTAATATTTTTAATGAACACGCATCAGGACCGCGCAGGCCGTGGTGGTACCGGCCTAGAATAGTACTCCCCCATCTATTCCCGCGGGTGCCGTAAAAGTCGGCAAAGGGACCACGTACCAAAAGGTAGGCAGCAGCGCTTTCTGAAGATTGGAAATCATTCTGCGCTCGTCAATCCGCCTGCCAAGCGTGGCGAGTATTGGCAAATCCCCCCTATATGGGGGAGGCATATGTCCAGCAGTGAACGCACATGGCTGAGAGAATGAATGAAATGAAAACGCATCAGGATTTGCCCGTCCTCTTCTTTATTTACACATTTTAACCCCTTTAAAATAAGTAAGACAATCGTTAATTACTATATAACTATATAGTGCTTACACTGTAAGAATACCAATATGAATAACAATTATTATTCAATGACGTTGATCGAAACTGGGATGTATAGACTGATTTGCATATATTTTAAAACACACAAACATATAAAAATAGATTGGTACCAAGAATGGACATAGCATCACCTCTCAAAATCTCGGCGACGTTTCCACATCGCCTTATTTTGACGTCACAAAGCGTTATAAAAGTTTAAACCATTTTAAAGATAGGTACTTATTAGAGAGATATTTTTTATTTTATTTATTTATTAACATTCACACAAGGTCTTCAGGTCCCAAACTAGGCAGAGCCTGTACTATGGTAACCTGATGACTGATATATATATACTTATACACACCCAGACACAGGTCAAACAGACATGTTCATACGCACAAATGTTTGACCTGTCCGGGAATCGAACCCGGGACCAGCAGCTCAGAAGGCAGAGTGCTACCTATCTTTAAAATGTTTAACTGTTTAACATTTTGTAAATGTTGATTGAGACGGCTTGGAGTGCAATGACCCGTCACAATTCAATACTTACTAGCTGGTAGGATAATAATATTACTTACATAAATGACTTTGGTTCTAGCTGTTTATTCACACTTTCTAGATAGAGGTTGTTGCTACGCTGACACCTGTCAAGCATTCGGGATTAGATAGAGATCTAACCCCGAACCCTTGACAGGTGTCGGCGTTGCAAAGGCGGATTTCACGAGGCGACGAAAATGGAAGAAGCTTCTAAATCCTTTCAAAAATTCAAGCTACGCTACCTAGCGGAAGCCTGATTACCGACAGAATTAAACTGCAAATTTGTTCCCTATGTTGCATGGCCTGTAGGTCGATTATTTAGTAAATAATATTATATATTAACAATTTTGTATAGAGAAAAATTCGATCATCCTATCCCACTAATATTATAAATGTGAAAGTTTGGATGGATGGATCTATGGATGTGTGTTAGTCAATCACGCTGTGAACGAAACGCTTGCATGTTATATGGTATTATATGGTAATGACAATTAGTGCCATCTGTGAGATTTACTTTAAATACCAATACCACGACGGTCGTCGTGGCTGTGATCAGCGACACTGACTTTGGAACCGCGACCCCGGGTTCAAATCCCGGCCGGGGCAAACATTTCTGTGGTGTGGTGTAATGTGATTGTGTGTGTCTGTGCCTCCCGCGACACAGGGTATCCTAGTGCGGGGGTGTGAGTGTGTGGAAAAAAATACACTAACACCAATTTGTATTGTTGGTATGATGTGTAATAATATACAGTTTTACAATAAAGTAGCTATTATAGCAGAGCACATAGCTCGAAAAATTGATGACCGTTAGGGTCGAAATTATCTCGAATGGATACCACGGACTGGCATTGGACGGCCATCGATAAGGGTGGACAGACCACCTCATCGCAGGAAAGGACTGGATGCGGGCCGCTTCCAATTAGTCCTTATAGAAATCAATTGGAAGGCCTATGTCCAGCAATGGACAGCGTATGGATATGATGATGATGCTATTATTTTATTTATTTATTTATATAGTACATACAATAATTATGTTACATTCTAACTTATGACTATGTACAAATATATCTATATATAATGCATCTATAATAGCATGCATTTTTAAATTAAGTAAGTCTATTTGAGCTCTAGCTCTCACGGTAAGTAAGTATTATATAATTAAACGGTGTATGTTACTGTGCGATAAAAGGATCGGGACTTACGGGTTGAGACGTGGTCACTGGTGCCCGATGATGTCGCACTAAGGTCTATGAAGCGAAGCACTAGTTTTGTGCACTAATCACTGATCGTAGCTATATAGGTTCGGTACATTGAGGCTCCAGAGTATTGCGCGCGCGCGTTGTCGACGGCGGTCGGAAGCGAACTTTTTTCTACTTGTGTTGCGACGACCATTGAGGTTTGAGCGGGGCGGTGAGAGACAAGGACGGGATTAGAGGAGGGAAAGAGAGGGTTGCGTGTGCGGTGTGTGAAAGATGAATAATAAAGCGTATAATATTAATTATAAATATCTTCTTCTTCTTCTTCTTCTTAGTCGTGCACTCTTGGCAGAGTGGTCGTGGTTACAGTGATGGCAGGTCGGAGATCCTCGCTGACGTCCTTGTCCAGGGTAGCAGCTCGCTTAGCAATGTTTTTATTTGGCGAATACAGTTACATTAAATTGGGAGTGAAAAAACCTTTTGAATGAATTTTCATAGCATCTCCATTATAATTAATGAAATAAGATTTGCCTAACAAAGTTAGAAAGGTAAAGTAAATCTTAACAACGATGTAAGAAGAATGTTTCAGCCGCGGCCAGTTTTCCTCCATTACCTAAATGATAGCTGTACTTGCAAAAGGGAGGTTCACCGTGATTTTTCCCTTCTCCGTTTTCGCAGGTACATTATGAGTATTTATGCTTTACTCACAAATAACCTAGAATAGCTCGGAGTAGAAACGAAAAAACCTTGTGATTTGTGTTCTTGTACTGTTGAGTACATATATACTCATATACTGATATATACTCATTCACTGATAAGTATATACTCATCAGAGAGAGTCTATCATTAGTCCTACTAATATTATAAACGCGAAAGTTTGTATGGATTTTTGTTACTCTTTCACGCTCATATGGCCAGACGAATTTGGATGAAATTTGGTCTAAACATACTCCAGGTCCCGTAATAACACATAGGCTACTTTTCATCATCATCAACATTATCAAATCATCACCATGCGGGTAAAACCGCGGGTCGCAGCTAGTATATTTTAATACCTTTAAACGAGCAATTCTAGCATATATGTATGTTTATAATTGGAATCTCGGAGACAGCTCTAACGATTTTCATGAAATGTAGTATAAAGTTTTGGGGGCGATAAATCGATCTAGCAAGGTTGCATTCTTAGAATGTTTTCTAAGTAGTTTTATCCGTGTTTTCAGAGTAATGAAAAACTGCTACAATATCATTAGAATATGACCTATCCTGAAGTCTATTGGCGAGTGGTGATACTAATTAAACAACAACTGAGCTGTTTTACCGACACAGCAACACTAAAGCTACTTCAAAGATGGCGTTGTTAAGCAACACTAAGGCTACTGTTCACCAAGATGTAAACGTCCGATTATCAATTAATTATCGGTTATTTGTATGATAAAAACTGTTTGACCGACGGTTAAATTGATAATGGGACATTTTAGATATTATAAGCCAATGAGTTTTTGTTTTGAGGTTAGACCTTGAAAATCAACTGTTTACTTAAATTATTAAAAATATATGCCTTGTCACTCAGGGGTAACGTAGCTTACTAATGGTGAAAGATGTTTTGAGATTGGTCTAGTAGTTTTTTGCGTTTTCTCGTTACTAACATATAAAAATACAAATTGTGCACGATAATATTTAGCCCTTTCAGTTTCGCATTTGTACGCGTGCGTATTGTTTAAAATAAATGTATGGGCCAAAGGTGAGGGCTGAGCGGGGTCGCGGGCGGGACGTAGCTTGACCTACATTCAGAGCGACAGCGCTTCTCGGATCGCCCGCACCACCGCTTTGCCGCCGCCTGCGCCGTTTTGAAAGCAAATTATTGGCATTTTATTTTAATACCTGGAGACATCCCTCAAGCAATAGAAGCGCTATACAAGCACTAGACCCGCCGGTAGGCTAGGCCAGCATCGTACCGAACATTTGGCCTTCGAGCCGGATAGAAGCAGCCTACCAACGGCAAAAAAGATACATCGAAGAAGGGAACAATCGTTGTGAAAAGTGATAAGTTAACTACTATAGTGTTATCGTGTTGTGATTGTCGTGAATAGTAGATAATTTAAATTCTTTTCTTTTTAAGTTTCTTATCAGTTTAAGTGCAAGTTATTGTTGTCGGAATTTACGTATGTAGTTTCAGGCGGCCTGCAGTCGTAATGTCAGTGTTGTTCGGCATTGTGCGGTACCTATATAATTAGTGAATTGTGATTTAGATATCGAGCGTTTCGATCGTAAAAGTGCAAATAAGAATTAGTATGCGATTAGTTTGAAACTTATGTAAACAATTACCGTTTCATTGAAATATTTACGTACAATCGTGTGTTTTGATTGTGATTTAATTGAATGGTTTTGGTGTGTGTATTTGGTGTGGAACTTTGGTGTTAAAATCGAATTTTGCTTTTTTTATAAACTGCGGTTATAGTGAGTGACTACATAATTTCTACGTAGTGTAAAGTTTATATCGTGCTTAGTTAAGTGAGTTAGAGAGTTAGTTAGTCCGTACATTCGTTGTGTGTTTTGTGTCTATTTCTGAAGTGTGCTGTGAGCCGTTAGGCTTTAAAAAAAATGCCGATAACAAGATCAGTGCGTAAATCTAAAAAGCCTGGGCTGATTTCTGAGCGTAACTCGAGTGTAGAAGCACAAACAAAGCCAGAGTCAAAACCAATTTTAGAGCCAGAACCTATGGCAAGCACATCAGCGCAAGCAGACCCTGTGTTGTGCAAAGAGGGCAGCGTATCGATGCGAAGTAGATCAGGGAAATCATCACGTTCAAAAAAGAGTGTTCAACGTGCCGAGGCATTAAAACGGCTTGCGGAGGCGAAGCTAGAAGAAGCGCAGGCGGCTACCGCTCTCGCGGAGGCTGAGGTGGCAAGGATTGACGCGCAGGATTCTGATTTTGACGATGACGCAAGAGACCTTTGTGCGGAGCAAGATAAGACAGGTCTAGTTAAAAAATGGCTTAACACGCAACCAAATGAAGCCGTTCCTTTTAATTGCCACCGGTCCGATGATCACCGGAGTGACCACACAGAGCTACAGCCTGAGCCTACAGCTACTAGACGTGTGTTGCCAGAATCACAGGCTCCGCCTCAGATAATAGATGTGACGTCACTTACTGCGGCCCTTACTGAGGCGATTCGGGCAACGGCAGGACACGCCCCACTAAAGTACCTACAGGAACTACCATTTTTTAGTGGAGATAGCGGTGAATGGCTTGCGTTTAAAGCTGCTTACCGAGACACTAGTCGCCATTTTTCAAAAACGGAAAACTTAGTGCGTTTGAGAAAATGCTTGCGAGGCATAGCAAAGGAAGCCGCGATATCGCTGTTTGTCGCGGAGACCGAGCCCGACGAAATAATTCGCTTGCTCGAGATAAGGTTTGGGCGCCCAGACGCACTTGTTATTGCAGAAATGGAAAAACTAAAGGCATTGTCTCGACTAACAGACAACCCACGAGATATATGTATATTCGCTAGCCGTATTAGCAATATAGTGGCCGTGGTCCAAGCATTAAAAAGAACCTTTTATTTGTACAATCCCGAGGCGGTTAGATTAGTAGTAGACAAGATGACGGCAGCCTTGAGGTATCGATGGTACGACTACGCTGCAGGGAGACCAGAAGATGAACCTGACCTAATGAAGCTCTCATCTTTTCTCTCAAGAGAAGCGGAGCTTTGCAGCCGATATGCACAGGCTGAGAATACGAGAGACCGGTCACCGCAGACTCATAAAAAAGTACAACGTGCCTACGCCGCTACGCCTTCGGAATCACCTGCGAGCTCATCTATCCACAAATCTGTTACAATTACACCAGCATGTCTATGTTGTAAGAGTGGACATGATATACGTGACTGCACGCACTTCAAAACTCTGAAAATAACAGAAAGATGGGAACGAGCTAAGAAAATTAATGCTTGTTTCCGGTGTCTCAAGAAGAGGAACTATCGCCATCGTTGTAGCTACAAAGCTTGCGGGATCGATGAATGTAAAGGATCGCATCATCCTCTTTTGCATAATGTAGAGGAAACTTCTCACAATAAGAAAATCGCCAGTGAGACTGACTCAGCCATAGTTACTTCAACTAGACCGCGAACTTTGGAGAAAACATTTTTAAAAGTAATACCGGTAAAAATACGAGGCCCTACGGCAACACTAGATACATTCGCTCTCCTTGATGACGGTTCAACCATAACCCTTTTAGAAGACGAGGTTGCTCAAGCTGTTGGTGCTACAGGCCCGAGAGAGCCTTTTGAAATCGAAGGGATAGCAGGAGCGCGAGTCAAGGCTGATTCATCGATGCGGGTGACTCTCAGCATCAGAGGACGAGACGTTAATAATGAGTTTGAATTAACAGCACGAACAATCGACCATCTCCATCTATCACCACAAACTATAGACGAGACCGCAATAAAACAATGTACACACCTGCAAGAAGTCACAAAAGACCTCATTTATAATCGTGGGAAGCCTACCTTACTAATCGGCCAGGATAACTGGAATCTAATCGTTTCGAAATCTATAAGGAGCGGCGTCCGAGGTCAACCTGTGGCATCACTGACAGAGCTCGGGTGGGTACTGCATGGCCCAGGTGGAAATACACCACATCGATTACACTTCGTATCGAAAATTACAGTCCACAATAATGTAAACGAGGACCGAATGGAACAGCTTATGAAGAACTTCTTTGACCTCGACGCAATTGGAATTGAACCTAAGCGCCCAAAGAATAATCCCAACGAACGCGCTTTGGCTATACTTGAGGAAAAGAGTCGCCGTTTGCCTAATGGCAGATTTGAGACTGGATTACTATGGCGTAATAATGAAGTAACTCTGCCCGACAGCAAAATTACCGCATTAAGACGTCTTGAAGGCATAGAGAAGAAATTAGATAAAAACTTTGTTTTGAAACGGCTATATAAGGAACAGATATCACACTGGCTGGATAGTGGATACGCTGAGGTAGTAGATTCTCCACCTTGTCCGAAGCGCACTTGGTATTTACCACATTTTGCAGTAGTGAATCACTCCAAACCAAAACCTAGAATCGTGTTAGATGCCGCATGTAAAACAAATGGAATATCATTAAACGATGCGCTGCTTTCTGGTCCTGATCTCCTTCAATCATTACCTGGAGTTTTGATGCGTTTCCGGCAAAGAAGTGTTGCCGTGACAGGAGATATTAAAGAAATGTTCCTCAGAATTGGTATACGCAAAGAAGACAGAGATGCTTTACGCATTTTATGGAGAGACGATCGGCGGGAGGGTCCTCCCACCGAGTATCGAATGTGCAGCGTCATCTTCGGGGCAGCATCTTCACCATGTACGGCGATATACATTAAAAACAAAAACGCAGAAGAATATCGCCAAGACTTTCCAGAAGCAGCAGATGCTATATACAGAAACCATTACATGGATGATTATTTGCAATCGTTCAACTCTATCCAAGAAGCTATAAAAATAGCAAGCGACGTCAGTCATGTCCATCGCCAAGCTACATTTTGCCTACAGAAATGGGCTTCAAATCGAGTCGAAGTTCTGAAAGCACTTGCACCCGAGCAGATAAGTAGAAGTAAAGAGATAGAACTAGGGAATGGACAACTGACAGAGAGAGCCCTCGGCCTTATATGGAAGCCAGACGAAGATGAACTAGCCTTTAATATAGAAAATAAAAGGTTTCAGATAGATACTCTAGACTCGATAAGGCGTCCTACAAAGCGAGAAGCACTTCGAATCATAATGTCTCTTTATGACCCATTAGGTTTCGCTACGCCAGTAACTATGCCAGCGAAGCGCCTGCTGCAGGACACCTGGCGTTTAGGTGTTGAGTGGGATGACGAGCTTCCTGAGGATTTACACATGACATGGATTGAATGGTTGAAGAATGTCAAACAACTACGACTTTTAACCATCACCAGATGCTACCCTTACTACGCCACTGCAGAGTATTTGGAGATGCACACATTTGTAGATGCAAGTGAATCTTCTTGCATCGCTGCTGTCTACTGGCGAGCAGTCACCGAGGACAATATTGCTCACCTGTCTCTGGCCATGGCCAAGGGAAAGGTGGCCCCGCTGAAGACAACGTCGATACCTCGTCTGGAACTCCAAGCGGCCGTGTTGGGCTGCCGCCTGGCCCGCTCTGTCGAGGCTGAGCACGATTTGAAGCCGTCACGCAGGGTTTTCTGGACAGACTCACGTACTGTGCTCGCCTGGTTAAGAGCTGGGCCACGCGCTTATAAACCCTTCGTCGCCCACCGGCTGGCAGAGATTGAAGAAGACACCAAAGTCAGTGAGTGGCGCTGGCTACCGAGCGCATGTAATGTGGCTGACGACGCCACTCGCAATACACCAAGCGGTTTTAGCCGCGATCATCGATGGTTTCGTGGGCCGGACTTCCTTTATCTCTCTGAAGAGTCCTGGCCACGGGAGCCAGAATCTACACAATTGCCGGTCACTGGGGAGGAGCGTGTGAACACCACACGCTGTTCTATACGCCTGAGTGACGCACTGCCTGACGCCACCAGGTTTTCGTCGTGGCTACGCCTGGTGAGGGCGACAGGCAGACTCCTGCAATTCATCGAGCTGTGCCGCGCTAGACACACTACCACCGCTGCAGGGGTTATGAAGCGAACGCGCCGAAATGATAGTGACAAATTATGGAAGAAAATATCACCACGGCGATCAGTTAAAGCACGTCCACCAATGCCAGCACTTCCGACCATATCAAATCGCATTTCCCTCGAATCACATCACATATTAGCGGCCGAAAAGCTATGGTGGAAAGCTGCACAACAAGAAAATTTTAGCAACGAGTTGTATCGGCTAGGCAGAAATTTACCATTAGAACGAGACAGCAAACTACGAACCTTGAGCGTGATGGTGGACGGTGAAGGTGTGATCAGATTAAAATCACGAATTGACGACGCCTACCCACAGCTTCCAGAAGAGCAATGCAATCCACCAGTTCTTGACGGGAGTAATAATTACGTTCGATTATACATTGCCTGGGTTCACAGACAGAACCATCATGCTGGTACAGAGACAATAGTCAACGAAATTCGTTCGCGTTTATGGGTGTTGCGCCTGAGACCTACTACGCGAAGCGTTCTAAAGAGCTGCATTAAATGCCGCATTTTAAGAGGAAAACCAGCATCACCTTCTACTGGCAACCATCCTATGACCAGACTAGCCCACCATCAACGTCCCTTTTCATTCGTTGGCCTGGACTACTTTGGGCCCTACAGTGTCACTGTAGGCCGACGTCATGAAAAAAGATACGTAGCACTTTTTACATGCCTGACTACGCGTGCAATACACCTGGAAGTCGCCGGGTCCTTAAGTACAGATAGCGCAATTATGGCCTTGCGGCGAATGATGGCACGGCGAGGTTGCCCAGCAGAAATACACAGCGACAATGGGACCAACCTGCGTGGAGCTGATGCTGAACTCAGAAAGGCCGCGTACGATGCCATAAAGGAAGAAGCCTCGTCACGCACTATTAGGTGGCGTTATTTGCCAGCCGCTTCGCCATTTTTCGGTGGAGCATGGGAGAGGCTAATTCAGTGTGTCAAGCGTGCCCTAGCCGCGACACTTAACGAGCGACACCCAACAGAAGAAGTTTTATGGACCTTCCTTCTAGAAGCTGAATACACTGTTAACAATCGACCTTTGACTCCCGTTTCCACTTCAGCAGACGATCCAGAATCTCTAACTCCCCTTCATTTTATACTGGGTGGACCGGCACGAGTGCCTCAGCCAGGAAGCTTCAGCGACTCTGATCTCAACGCAAAACAAAGATGGCGGCACACTCAGCGTCTCGCGGACATTTTTTGGTTACGGTGGGTCCGTGAGTATGCCCCACTTCTACAAGCACGGCGGGAGCCACAAGGAAAAGGAAGCATCCCCCAAATTGGTGATGTGGTCATGCTTATTGACGAAAATTTACCGCGCAACACCTGGGTCCGTGGACAAGTTTCTGCAACATTCCCGGGCAAAGATGGCATTGTCAGGGTAGTTGAAGTCAGAACTAAATCGGGGCGCCTCAGGAGAGCTGTAAAGAAAGTTATCGTGCTCGCAAGTGAAGTCAACTAGCAAGTTAACGGCGGGAGAATGTGCAACGGCGGGAGAATGTGCACGATAATATTTAGCCCTTTCAGTTTCGCATTTGTACGCGTGCGTATTGTTTAAAATAAATGTATGGGCCAAAGGTGAGGGCTGAGCGGGGTCGCGGGCGGGACGTAGCTTGACCTACATTCAGAGCGACAGCGCTTCTCGGATCGCCCGCACCACCGCTTTGCCGCCGCCTGCGCCGTTTTGAAAGCAAATTATTGGCATTTTATTTTAATACCTGGAGACATCCCTCAAGCAATAGAAGCGCTATACAAGCACTAGACCCGCCGGTAGGCTAGGCCAGCATCGTACCGAACACAAATGTTTTCTCCTTAATTTATTAGTGTAGATAATTCAGAAGTTAATTTCAAAACTCAACTTATCTAGTAGTATTTTTGAAACTGCCTCAGTTCAGCACTTTCTCATGTTCTAGTTTTCTAAGCGCAACGGCTGCCCCATTTGTGGCGAATGTGAAACTCGACACCGCAAGCCTAATCCTCTTACCCTAATATGAGATCTGAAGCCTTTTCGAATAGACTGCATACATACGTGTTCGAGGATAAGCCGTTGAAGAAATTCTGTAATGTAAATAGGGAGATATAGTTTTTGTGCCTAGTATTCTCTATGGTCATCCTTTGTGCATGTCACTGACAAGTCAAGTGTCAAAAACGATTGCCGCTTCCTCTGCCTCTTCTTCTTATATCACCATGTGGTTGCGATTTAGCTTTTACTTGTTTTATTATACTATATTATATATTAATACTTAGTACTAAAATGGGGGTCTGTAGCGATTTCTTTCAGACAACCTTAATTCTAATAATTCTTCTTTCTAATGAGGAATCATCACTAAATATTAATTCTTATTACCTAATTGTTATTATTAGCATACCAGGAGGTGGGCAGCAGCGCCTTCTGAGGATCGGAAATCATACTGCGCTCGCCAACCCGCCTGCCAAGCGTGGCGAGTATTGGCAAATCCCCCCTAGGAGGCATACGTCCAGCAGTGGACGCACATGGCTGAGAAAAAAATTGTTATTAAATAAAATATCTATCATGGTTCCTATTGTGTATAACAAGCTCCCCGAAGACATAACGGGAGTTACAAATTTAGTTGTTTTTAAATCGAGATTGAAGAGGTGGAGGAGAACCAAGCGTTCTATAATTATGCGGAATTCCTCAACATAAGAGCGTAGGTATTTTAACAGGGAATAATTTTTTGACTCGCTTTGTAACTGACATAGAAACATTATTTTATATTTACTTACTCACACAATCATGTACATGCATTGTATCATTGAATATTTGCACTAAGGGTAAGGTACTATCTACAAATGCTTAGAGATATCTTATTATGATTACTTATAATTCTTGACGTATCTGGAGTCAATCGAGAGGCGAGCCAAAATAATCATCGGCTGTAACTCTTTCAGAGCCTTGAACACCGGCGTAGAGTAGCAAGCCTATCGGTTTTCTATCGGGTGCATTTCGGAGAATGTGCACTGGAATTACACAATCTGATTCCACCATCCCCTTTCTATCATCGGTCGACTCGACGTACGGCAATCCGCCATCGCTATATGGTAGATATACCATCTATACGCACGAAGCGTTATGCTTTCACTTTCTTAATGCGTACTGCCAAGGAATGGAACTCGTTGCCCGAGTCTGTGTTTCCCGATATGTACAATCCTGGAGTCTTCAAGTCGCGAGTGAATAGGTACCTTCTAAGTTTGCGTGCTAAATCCTAGACAACGTCATCACTTAACATCAGGTGAGACAATTGTCAAACGCAAACTTATAATATGTAAAAAAAAAAAAAAAAAGTGTATGGAAAATATGAATAAATGAATATGAATATTGATATTAAATTCTTATCGAACTATTTCTACATGTTGATATAAGACCTCCGTATATAAGCCAGACTAGTTACTCTACGTCACTATAGATATTAATTAACAAAGAATTTCTACGGGCATTTGTTATACCGTACTCTGGCCATACTTTGACACTGGCAGAGAAATGCTACACGGCGTTTAAAATCCATAAATTGAAGAAGAAGAAGAAAGAATTTCTATACAAATCCTTACGTCACATCAAAGTTCATGTGTTTGTCTAATATAGAGCTCCCTGTATAATGAGGTAAGGACTTAACAATACAACAGCTACAGAGCGAGAGTAATAACAACGCCTTCGCAGGTAATCACCGCCGCAAGATTTACACAGCAATTTGCAATTCGGCAACAATTTGTTAACAAGGTTCCTTGTCATTATCATTCCATGTAAACAATTTCACAATATTTGAATTAGAGATGTGGTAGATCCATGTCACTACAATGTTTAATTTTATAATTATTTGTGTGAATTAATATAATTGTCATAGGCAGCGTAATATTTCAGCAGAAGTTTCATAGCAGGAGAAGTTAGTGTCAGCATCAATCTCACGGTTGCCAGGGATCAAGTCTACTAATTGCATATTCATATTCAGTCTAGTGCGAGGCCGACTCGATGCCCATAAGACAACGTTAAAAATCTGTAGTCTGCTAAGTTCATAGCGGCCTGAATGTATGTTGAACCTATGCTCGGCCTGTGTCGGTTTTGTACGAATTGATAAGTTGGAAGCTAACGCTGACGCGGACGCTAACGCTCAAGGCCGAGCGCTGATAAGTTAAAATATATAGCGACCTGAATCTATGATTCAGGTCGCTATATATTTTAACTTATCAGCGCTCGGCCTTGAACCTGTGTTCGGCCTATCTCGGTTTTGTACGAAATTGACAAGTTGGATGCTAACAGACTACGAAAAATGGCATGCTCTGAACTGAATCAAGATTGATTCAATATGTACGAACTGAAAATAAACAACCAAAGCTGTTAAAATCGCCCATTGTGAGCCGAGCATATTGTCATCTTAAATAGTAGACTTAGTAGACTTAGACCGCAGGATGTGCTATAATTGAATTTAATATTTGTTTAATATCAGGTTGAATTAATACTGCTCTGCTGCTTAAAGTAATAATGCTCAGATTCGTACCATGAACGTCTTAAAACATTATTGTTTTATTATCGCTCAGTGACGTGTAGAATGAACGAAGAAACATTCCTGCTGTAAGGGCAAGCGAGACAACATTATATTTTCATATAGCGTTGTCGCTTTCGTTGGCGCTGGCTCATGGTACGCTTTGAGTGAACGAAATAGAGGTTTACGTCACAAAACTGCTTAGTCTAAACAACATTAAAGTAACATTGCTTATGTGGCCTTGTGGTACGAAAATTCAAAGTAAGATTACAATAATACTGCTATAAGAGTTGGTGGTAGGCCCCCTGATCATAATTGTTTCTTTGATAACTTTAACTCAAAATATAAATGGCACTGTTAATTGATTCAGTTGCTTTGGAACAGATCCTGTTAATATTTTTAGCATTAATAAACGTTTTTATTAGAAAGTGTATAAAGATAAAATGTGTATACGGGCGAAATAGCAGGAAGGTTAATTAACATTTAAGTAATTTTACCGTTTGGGTGATTTTGTGTAATGTATATTTTATTTATATTATCCTACTAATGTTATAAATGCGAAAGTTTGTGTGTAGTGTGTGTGTGTGTGTGTTTGTGTGAAATAGCAGGAAGGTTAATTAACATTTAAGTAATTTTACCGTTTGGGTGATTTTGTGTAATGTATATTTTATTTATATTATCCTACTAATGTTATAAATGCGAAAGTTTGTTTGTAGTGTGTATGTATGAGAAAGCGACAGGACGGTATTCTGTAGTCGTGGGTTCAAGTCCCACTAGCAGCCGAATTTTTTCCTTCAAATATTTGAACTGTAGTGTGTATGTGTATAAGTGTGTATGTTGGTTACCTCTTCACGATCAAACGGCTACACCGATTTTGATGAAGTTTGGTATGGAGATAGGGTTGTGACTGTTTGTTAATCCAGGATATATCCTGGATTAACAAACAGTCTACTTTTATCCCAGAAAAAGTATAGTTCCCGTGGGATAGCTGAGGTAACGGGAAAACCATAATCCACGCGGGTGAAACCGCGGGGCGCTACTAGTAGATTATATTTACGAAAGTTAAATAAAAAGGAATGAAAGAGTGAATGAATTTTTTGTTGCAATGAGATCACATTGCTATTGATACAATAAACTACGAATATATGTATAATTAGCGGGCCGCCCGGCTTCACTCGTGTAAAAAAATTCAAAAATAAAGAATATAAGGATGTCTAGTTCTTTGTAAACTTCATATAACATAATGTCACCCCGTCATAGTGTCGCTTCCCAACCGTGAAAGAATTTTTCAAATCGGTTCATTAGTTTCGGAGCCTATTCAATGCAAACAAACAAACAATCAAATATTTCTCCTTTATAATATTAGAATAATAATAATAATAATAATAATAACGTTTATTGGTATATTACATTGCTACAAACTTAAGTATTTTTTGGCCCCCAAACTAGGTCAACCTGTATTTTGGGGACCTCTTTCCTATATGATACATTTATTAATATCATGTAATTGAATCACGTTATTTAAAAAAATAATTTAACATTAACTACTAAGTTTTAAGAACGTATATATTCTAAAACTGTTTAATTTAACTAAGTTTACAATACAAAAATAGTTACGTATTTACAATGCCACAGTAGTGTGTGTGTGTGCGCGCGTGCGTGAATATAGAATAGATATGAGACTTTGAATTTAATTTTTTAATAATTATTGACAAGGAGACCTAAAAGTCAAATCGCTAATTTAAAAATATCGGAAACTGCGATTAGGTCCAAAAGGTGGTAATACCGGTGGTGGTATATAAATAGTCCTTTTAACTTTTTGACCACTGCAAAGTGTTCGAGAACAATAACTGTACAATTATGTCGTTTGGCATGCATACAAATTACTAAAGTTATCAGAAAACTATTTGTTTATTTTTCAAGCATGTAGGGAAAATTATCTGCCGAGTCTCTGGACCACCAATTTAGAATAAGGTCTGATATTTAAGTTATCAGAAAACTATTTGTTTATTTTTCAAGCATGTAGGGAAAATTATCTGCCGAGTCTCTGGACCACCAATTTAAAATAAGGTCTGATATTTAAGTTATCAGAAAACTATTTGTTTATTTTTCAAGCATGTAGGGAAAATTATCTGCCGGGTCTCTGGACCACCAATTTAAAATAAGGTCTGATATTTAAGTTATCAGAAAACTATTTGTTTATTTTTCAAGCATGTAGGGAAAATTATCTGGCGAGTCTCTGGACCACCAATTTAAAATAAGGTCTGATATTTAAGTTATCAGAAAACTATTTGTTTATTTTTCAAGCATGTAGGGAAAATTATCTGGCGAGTCTCTGGACCACCAATTTAAAATAAGGTCTGATATTTTAGTCTAAATTAAGGAACAAACCGTATTTAATTCACTTCCTCTCAAGACTAATCTTTACTCCATCCCCTACAAAATTGGGTGAATGTATACCCAAATAATCCCAACGTCTCGGTTTAATACAAAATTAGGGGCTTTTGTCAACAAAGGTTCAACTTTACCCCAAAACTCGGGAGCAAACAAACACACACGCGCGTATTAAGAAATCCACACACGCAAAGGTCACGTCATTGTTGATCCGTATTCAAGTCATATTTCGTCCCTCGACCTAACAATGTGTTGGTAAGACCCTCTAGAGCCCTGCTTAAGGGACTTTGAAGGGTTGCTGAATCTCTTTTGAAAAGGGTGGAAATCGTGCACTGATGAAGTATTGAAATTGAATCAGAATAATTTACACAATACGCACATCAAAATATAGTGATCAAAATTGTTGGTAATTGTTGGAAGTCGTTGTAAATTGTTAAGAGTTGTTTGAAATTGTTGGTAAATATCATGATTAAACTGCAGGTAGTCAAGTTTACGGGAGCGCTAAATAGCTTTTAAAAAAGACTGATTTTTAAATAAAACTATTTAATTAATAAAATGATAACTAATGCGTCTAAGCAGAATGACATGCTCGAGAACACTGTGGGCCAGACAACAACACTTCCCACGCATCGCCTCGGAGTTCCGAGACGTTGTTATGCTTAGTAAGGTGTTCTACAGATTTAGCTGGAAATGGCTGTTATCTGACGACCGGGTAGCAGTTTATCTAGGTATTAGTAGTAGTCATTCTATTTTCAATAAATTAACTAAAAAGTAATGTAAAAGAAATGAGCTTATTATATCGTCGCGCGAGCTGCGCATTCGTCAGGTCTGGACACAGCCCACGTTCAAAACTCATGTCAAAACAAATGTTAAATCGATAGAGATAACGAAACTAGTGACAGAAATAGCATCGCTTGGATTATCTCGCAAATCGATGGTCGCCGTGGCGCAGTGGTCAATGTCAGTGACATGACTTATGTGTTTCCGGACCCTGGGTTCGAATCCTGGCAGGGGCAAACATTTGTGCGATGAGTCTACACTATGAGTACACACAAACATGTAGATGTTTCTCCTGGGTCTTGGATGTTTGTGTGCTGTGATTGTGTGTGTCCATGCCTCCCGCGACACAGGGAATCCTAGGCGGGGGTCTGAGTGAGATTTAAAAAAAATGAAATACCCACGTTAGCCCAACTTTTAAGCCACCTACATCAATATAACGAAAAACAATACGGATATCCATCTTCAGATGAAGGCATTCGTCCAAACTTTGTGAAAGTTGTGTGAATGGTAGTTTCTTATCCTTTGTTCCCGGGAACAAGTAGTTGAACTTCAGGCCTGATTTAGGCTGACTTTCCTTTTCGAGTGCAACGTAGTGTACATAACGCGACCCGTCATGATATGTCGGTTTTCCTCTATTTTCGAGGAGTGATGGTAAGTAGCTATGAATATATATAATATATATATGTATATATATATATATTTATTTATTATATTTAATGAACATATAATATGATATATTTGTTTATATATAATATTATACTGTTATCTGTATTTGTTGTATATGTAACTATTACTCATATGAACCTGTACGTACTCACCAAATATACACTGTCCTTTTTGTTCAAGTAAATTATAATTCTCCTTTTGCATAAACATATTTTAGAAATACTCAATTTCGTTACTTATTAGTTAGTTAAGCTAGACTATGGTGTCAGTAAATTGTTAAATTTAAATAGGTAATCGTATTTAGATCTCCACGTTACAGGCTTGCCTAGTGTGAAGATCACAAGATCATGCGGTTTAAATGTTAAGGCTTTCCCAGCATTAGATAATACACCATTTTGTTTGTTTGATACAGCTTTGAGTGTGACTCATACAAATCCAATTGTATTTTTACATTTGTACTTTTATTGTATTGTCTAAAGGCTGAAATATTATTAATATTATTAATAAATTATTTAATATTTTTTCATTTTCATTTTCATTAGCTATTTATACTTCATAAATTGTCTAAATTTCCGAATAATAGAGGGTTTTTTTACTTAATTTTATTTTTTTCGGGTAGCTTACATGTATCGTTACAAAATAACAAAAAAAAAATAGGAAAAAGTCATTCGGATACCTCCATAGATCATAGAGAGAAATATTAGTTTTTAATTCTAAAAAAACAGGTTGTACTCCGGGAGTGCCGGCAGAAGTGAAAACTTGCATTTATGTGGTAAGCTACAATATTCATTTATTGCGCTATCGTACACAAACATGACAACAGGTATTTAAGTTTATTGATTTTATGCACCTACTATTACTATAAATTAAACACTATAGTGAGGGCGATAGAACATACAATAGAATACAGTCAAAACGGGCGAACCAGGTGAGCACGGGCTGCCTTTTTTTTTAACTTATTATAAGATTACGTTTGACCACTGTCTCACCTGATGTTAAAAAGGTCGTATTATACAACCAACAAACGAAAATTATCCTTATTCGTAACACAGTTCAGTTTAATTTTCTGTCCCTCCGTCTTACGAATTTGATGACGTCACGCGCCTGACGCTAAATTTTCTGACGCGAGATTAACATTTTCTCATGCAAAAGTGCACAAAACGGCTAAAGGAGTTATCACTTCTAAAATTCCATAAATATGTAATAATGTCGTAACAGTCTTGGTTAATTTTGTTATTAAAACTGACGTGGTTTTGACACATTATGAATGTATAAAACACGAGTGTTACTCACGTAATAAGTCAGAGGGTTCCAGTCAGAGTCTTAGTTAATTCTGTGTTTATTTTGACGCCAAATTACTCAATGTTAAATATAAATATATTATTTAATAATATAAAATAAGTCAATAGTTCCAACCCGTCCTTGAAGAAATCAATGGGGGAGGTGTATGTCCAGCAGTGGACGTCCTATGTCTGAGATGAAAATGATGATGATGCCATTGTAGAGCGTATTAAAACAGATTCTAGTTTTGACGATATTTGGTAATTGCGCTATGGGCGCATATCAATATGTCCATTGTCACTTTCAAAGAGACAGTAATTATACACATCTTCAACCAATTATTGATTTATTATTTTTATGTATATGACCGGTTGGCGCAGTTGGTAGCACTGCGCCTTCTGAGCCGCTGGTCCCGGGTTCGATTCCCGGACAGGTCAAACATTTGTGTGTATGTACATGTCTGTTTGACCTGTGTCTGGGTGTGTATATGTATATAAGTATATATATCAGTCATCAGGTTACCATAGTACAGGCTCTGCCTAGTTTGGGACCTGAAGACCTTGTGTGAATGTTGTCCCATATTAATCCCTTTATATATATATCCCATTATATTAATCCCATATTATATTATTATATATATTGTATTTAGACATTGTATGAATCCATTATGAGTATACTTATTCACATCCACCTACTTCTTCTATTTCTTGTCCTTATCCCACCCTAGGTAGGGTCGCCATAACATGTTCCTCTTCCATTCTCTTCTATCAATAGTTGTCTCAGTGCTCACACCTTTCATAAACATCTCATTCGTCACACAATCCTTTCATGCCTTCTTCGGTCTTCCTCTAACTCTATATCCATCCAATTGTCAAGTTCCTACTCTTTTTGTAATACGTTTTCATACTTCCTCATGACATGCCCGTACCAAGCCAATCTATTCCCTTTCAACTGATTTTGGAATCCTTAGTAGCTGTAACACAGGGAATCCTAGCACAGCTACTAACGATGCCTTTAGTGTTATATTGTAGTTTCTAAGATAATAACGTTTTTTGTGAATTTCATTAACACTAAAGATGTAAATTAAGATTTTTTTTATATTTGGAATGAATAAATGAATTATGATTTATTTAATTATTAAACGAAATCCACAGCTATTAACTTAATATTAATTTGTTGAATAATTAATACTTACAGCCAATAAGAGGACTATTTTATTCTATAGTAAACCTATATATATATATATATATATATATATATATAGGTTTACTATAGAATAAAATAGTCCTCTTATAGTAAACCTATAGACCTATTGCCATTAATATAATTCACTGTTGCTACTATCAGGTTCTCCTGATATACTCATTCCTTATTCTATCCATCCTAGTCACACCACACATCCATCTCAACATTCGCATCTCTGCCACATTCACTTTTCTTTAATCCACTTCTTTAGCTGAAATTAAGAAAAAAACATGCTGATCCTACGTCATATACTCCATATATGTATATATTACGATTCCTGTCCTGGGTTGTCAGTAAGAAATAGCTTTGAGCGATAAGACCGCCAATTGTTCAACCGGCAATTTTTTTTATTTGGTGGTGCGCACTAAAGTGGTTTTGATTGATTGATTGAACAAATAAGCGATTTAATTCAATTACTCACATTGAGACAAATATGATGCGTATGAGACAAATAGTCTCAATACGCCGCATAGGGCATCAATAGGGCGTTCAAATCGATAGTCCAAGAAACATCGTGTAACCTTTACACGGCTAACGCATTACTTCACTTAGCGAAGCCTCGTAAGTGCTTGTTCTGGACAGCTGGACTCGTAAAGTATCAGGTACATAATAATAAAATGGTTGCTATAGTAGTGAGACTGTTATTTGTAATATTTTTTTTAGCGCCCCGCGGTTTCAGCCGCGTGGATTACGGTTTTTCCGCTACCTCAATTATCCCACGAGAACTATACTTTTCCGGGATAAAAAAATATGTGTTATTCGCGGGTCCAACCTATATCCATACCCAATTTCATCGAAATTGGTACAGCCATTTGAGTGTGAAGGAGTAACAGATTTTTTAAAATTATTTGCCTATCCCACGGGAACAGCAATTATTTTTGAGATGAAAAGTGGCCTGTGTGTTAATCTAGGGTCTCACAAACTCTATACAAAATTTCATAGAAATCGTTTCAGCTGTTTAAGCGTGATGGAGTGACAAACATACACATATATGCACATGCACATATACAAACTTACACACATGCACACATACACACATACACACTTACACACATACACACTTACACACTTACACACATACACACTTATGCACATACACAATTTTCATACATAGTTCTGACAATTAGAGATAACTGGACAAAATCTTTTTACTAAAAAATGAGAAATAACTAGTTGAGGTCGGCTTACACGGTAATAGTTTACTTAAAAGTAAACTAACTGAGTAAATCAGTAGTAGTAAACAAGTTCACCTAAAAGTAAACTAACGTGACTGCCATATAATTCACTAAACATCATCTAATTGAGATGTCGTGTAGACGATTCGGTCTCGCTAAATTATCACCGTAGATGGCGCACCAGTTTAATTAAATCAATTAATTAATATAGCCTCACGTTACGTATAGGTAAGTAATATTAATTTCCTCTGACTTGATAGGAAATATTCAAATATATGTGTAAGTAGGTATATAGTTTGTGTGAGTAGAAAATAGTTTGTATTATTAGCAAAAAAATATGAAATAAGAGTCTTTTAATAAATAAACAGCAGTGGCCGATAGCTGGTTAAATAAGCAGCCGTATATGGCTGTTTAATTAACCGTGAGAAATCACGTACTAGAAAGTAGGCAGCAGCGCCTTTTAAGGATCGTGAATCATACTGCGCTCGCCAACCCGCCTGCCAAGTGTGGCGAGTATTAGCAAGTCCCCCCTACATGGGGGAGGCATATGTCCAGCTGTGGACGTCCTATGGCTGAGATGATGATGATGATATACCGACATAGGCCGAAAGCCAGCTAAATTGCAATCTTTTAATATATTTCAATCTTCTAGTAAGGGAATGGCCATAACTCAGTTGTCAACTAGAAGAATATGTAAACTCTAAGGCTTTCACGGCCGGCGTTGCATGTTGTATGTATTGCTTCCGAGCTGTTTGGCCGTGGTCTATGTGAAACTTGTGTTCCAGACGTTTCGTCGATCACTGCGGTCGACATCTTCAGTGGTTCAGGTCCGAGCGGCACAAGAGCGTAGAACTCTCCTCCGCGGCGTCTTCTCTGATACTGATGTGGAGTCTTGAGTCGCTTGTGCACACAAGCGACTCAAGACCGGACCTGAACCACTGAAGATGTCGACCGCAGTGATCGACGAAACGTCTGGAACAAAAGTTTCACATAGACCACGGCCAAACAGCCCGGAAGCAATACATACAACATACAAGAATATGATATGAAAATGATTAAAAAAAATAATTAGGTAAGTAAAAAAAAACGCTATTGAGCACCAGTATATAATTTAAAAAGCTGTGTGTTCTAATCGTGTACCTCTAAAAAATACTTCAGCAGTATATAATATGAGTAAGTAATTTAATATTTAACCATTAAATTCTCCAATAAACCAACATATTTTGGTCTCTAGAGTATTATGTTTACAATTTTCAACAGGGGTTTAATGTCGCCTAATGTTGGCGGGTATTTTATATCCCAGCGATATGTGATAAGACACGTTGAAGGCTTACGTTGAAATGAAAGGATTCCCGCTTATAATGGCGCATGAAGATTATGGTTGTTTGTAATTATTCCGAAATGAATGCCGTGTATCGCAAGTTGACAGAGAGATCGTGGTTCATCCCTTGTGATGGCGTAGCCCTAATTACAGTGGAAGCAAAGTTATATACATCAAAAAGGAGGCCACGGTTGAATTTTGTATATTACATACAACCGTTTTAATGTATATAAACATTCTGGTGAAATATTTTTCAACGAAAGCGGTTCATACGTCATACTCAAACATTTAGTTGAGAAGATACTTGAAACGCACGGGATGTTGCTCTACTTGCTTTGTTTTTAAATATTTTTTAGTTTTGCTAAAATATAAAGTTAAGTTAAGAGTTTATAAAGGGGTGAAATAAAAGGAGAGTCTTATGATGATAGTGACATAGATTGTCACTATCATCATAAGACTCAAAGTAACATTGTTGTGTATAGAAAGGTTTATTTGAGATGTATTCCAGGATATAGTTATGTAAACAACACGGGAGACGATAATGACAGCGATATCGAATAAAAACATGACAGATAATATACATACTAACATAATTATATCTAGTTGAAAAACTATGCAAACCAACTCTCCTTATCTGTAGAACTTTTTTTATTTCTTCTAAGAAGAAATTAAAAAAATAATATTGCATTTACATTTACAGCGATACTAAACTAATTTTAATACTTTTTATGATCTTTAAGAATATAATTTTTATCGGAAATAATATATTTATAAGGAAACTCTAAGGCTTTCACGGCCGGCGTTGCATGTTGTAGGTATTGCTTCCGGGCTGTTTGGCCGTGGTCTAAGTGAAACTTGTGTTCCAAACGTTTCGTCGATCACTGCGGTCGACATCTTCAATGGTCCAGGTCCGAGCGGCGACAAGAGCGTAGAACTCTCCTTCATCTGGAACACAAGTTTCACTTAGACCACGGCCAAACAGCCCGGAAGCAATACATACAACAATATATTTATAATTTTTTAATAAGTTCATTTGTACTAATCTTGGACAGACGACCTGACTAAGATCGCAGAAAAGGGCTGAATGTGGGCCGCTTCCAAACAGTCCTTGTGGAAATCAATGGGGGAGGCGTATCTCCAGCAGTGAACATCCTTTGGCTGAGATGATGATGATAACGATGAAGGAATAAAGATTTCTATCAATGAAAATGTCACGGCGTCGGGAACCAACTGAATAGCTATAAAAATGAAACTAGGGACTGATTATCTTCTTGTCAGTAGGTACATGGGAATTTGTTTAAACGTAATCTAAGACGCAATAAATCTTTTTTTCAGACCTCGACGACCCTTATCCTGCTACTCCAGTTATCTCTTCATACTGTTGACGAAGGGCTTGCCATAAATCCAAGTAAGTTTCGTACCCTTACTTTGTATCTTTGACATTGACTGTTGTTTTGGGGTTGCCATCCATACATCCCTGGATATCGCCCCACATTTCAAGTTGGGCAAAAATTAACAGGGCAGTATTGCTTGATCTCTTTCATCTGCAGGAAAATATTATATCGCACAAAAATCATCAAAGTCGCACAACGAACTGTAGAGAGGGCTATGCTCGGGGTTTCTCTACGCGATCGAATCAGAAAAGAGAACATTGTTATTAAATCAAACGGGGCTTGATCGCGAGGAAAACATTTAGCAATCTATTTATCTCGACGTTTCGACCAAGTTGCATTGGTCGTGGTCACGAGAAGAGTGAAAAAAAATATTACAGAAATGAGGAGATCCGTATAAGAACGAACATCATAAACATAGCCCAGTGGATTAGCAAGTTGAATGGGCAGACACATAACTCGAAGAACTGACAACCATTGGGTTCGAAAAGTTTTCAAATGGAGACCACGGACTGGCAAGCATATGACAGCCACCGACAGGGTGGACAGACCGAAGAGAGCAGGAAAAGGCTGAATAATAATAATTACAACCGATCTTTGTGGAGATCAATGGGGAGGCATATGTCCAGCTGTGGACGTTTTATGACTGGGATATTGTAGTTGAAATATTGAAACATGCTAAAAGTATATTTAAATGTTTATTACACAGCATTGCAGTTTCTTACGTATTGTATATTCTGTTAATAGGCAGAGGTTACTACCCAACATCCCATGGGCGTTTTGCCTATTCCATCACCTTATCCCTTAAAAAAATATGACGAAGTCTAAAAATTGTTTATTACTATGCTAGGTATACTAAAAGTAATTTGACAATTTATATAGTTTTTTGCTTATTATAACTTATAGCATTTGAATACTGTATATTTGAAGATCAGTCGTAATACGTCGCACTTTACCCAGATCTTTGGTACTTGCATAGAGTAGAAACCGGATTTATAATAATTTCAGGACCTAGTACATCTGTCTGACTACACTGTCTGTTTGGTGACAGCTATTCAATAAGGAAGGTGGTAGCTAGCCAGGGGGTATTGGAAAGTACACCATGCGATAGATTTGATAACGCTTCTACTTACATTACATGCTCAAAAAAGTGTTCGGGAATGAAATAGCTATCGCAAGATTATCGACCAACATATTCGATTCGCTTTTATCGCATCAAAAAGGTATATTTTGCCTAATATTATGACATAATGGCAACAAATTCGATATCATTTATTTTTAGGTTTACTATTAAGAGGTGCATTATACAAGTTGTTATATTATATGTATATTCAAAGGCTCTTTTACTAAAATATTAACTTTAATACGAGCATCTATTCTAAGCTTAAATACCGCCATGAAAATGGTGCCAACTGAATTGAGCCAATATGAGAAGCTGCTACACTCAGCAGCTTTTTTTACTACATAATAAACTATGTGATGGCAACCCTAAGTGTGGCCGTTATTTTGTTTATAGAGCACATTACTTGTTACTTTGTTGTAGTAACGGGTCAAAGTTTTACGTTGAATTTAGTTGCAGGTGTAGAGTTTGTGTGTTAGAATGGTCTTACTGGACCATAAATGTAGTGTATACGTTAGATACGTGTTGTGAAATAGTTTTAATTACTTTGTCTTATAGTGAGTTGAATAATTGCCTTTGGTTGGATGCAGCATTTGGTTGCAGGTTGGCCTTTGGATGAATGAAGCCTTTGCTTGCAAGTTGGCTTATGGTTGAATAAAGGCTTTAGTTGCAGGTTGGCCTTTGCTTAAATTAAGCCTTTATTTGTAGGTTAGCCTTTGGTTGAATGAAGCCTTTAGTTGCAGATTGGCCTTTGGTTGAATGAAGTCTTTAGTTGCAGATTGGCCTTTGGTTGAATGAAGCCTTTAGTTGCAGATTGGCCTTTGGTTGAATTGAAGCCTTTAGTCGCAGATTGGCCTTTGGTAGAATGAAGCCTTTAGTTGCAGATTAGCCTTTGGTTGAATGAAGCCTTTAGTTGCAGGTTAGCCTTTGGTTGCAGGTTGGCCTTTGGTTGAATGATTTTGTTTTTCACACTCAGACACCTGCACTAGGATTCCCTGTGTCGGGAAGGCACGGACACACAGAATCACAGCACACATACAACCAAGACCTGTGACAAACATCTATACACATCGCACAAATGTTTGCCCCTGCCAGGATTCGAACTCAGAGTCCCGGAGAAACAGAAGTCATGCCACTGACACTAACCACTGCGCCACGGTGACCGTCAAAATTTGTTTGGAGCCCTCTTTTAAGTATGGAAATACCTGTGTTAGAGGATGCTGCTCTTCCGATGTAGGTTACCAGGTCAAATGTTGATAATGAACACTTTAACCCTGCCAAAGATATAGAAAGTGAACAAATATTTCTCTAAGGATGCTGTTTTAGCCTTTATGCGAGCAATAAAATCAATACAGCTCTAGCTGCGCCCCGCGGTTTTACGTCCGTTTTCTAAGATTTTCCCGCTTCCTCAATTATCCCATCTACTACCACGAAACTATACTTTTTCCCGAAATAAAAGTAGTCTATGTTGACTATGGACCAAACGAGTAACTACTTGGCCAGGCCCGAACGACCACAGACGAAGAGGACGCCCATACGAGCGGAGGGTCGACGAACTACAAGTAATTGCAGGGAGAAACTGAGAAAGAGGAGCAAAGGATAGAAGAGCATAGAGAATATTGGAGGAAGCCTTTACCCAGAAAGGGGCCTTAACATGAAAAATGGACAGACAAAAATCATATATTTTACCATATTTCATTAAATTGTTTTACTTAATACTGTTCATAGCAATAATGTTAAAAATACTTGTAACCTCCTTTAATTGTTGGGGAATAAAAGGCTTAAATAAATAAATAAAAATATGTTTAAATGTTAATTTATAGTCTTCTCGTGACCACGACCAATGCAACTTGGTCAAAACGTCGAGGTAAACAAATTACTAAATGTTTTTCTCGCGATCAAGCCCCGATTGATATATTAATGATGTGTTAGAATCGCAAAAGTCTGAAAATTACAATATTGTATGTGTTATTCCAAGGTATCATCATAGCCATAGGACGTCCACTGCTGGACATATGCCTCCCCAAATTAGGGGATTTGCCAATACTCGCCACGCATGGCATACGGGTTGGCGAGCGCAGTATGATTTCCTATCCTCAAAAAGCGCTGCTGCCCACCTTCTGGTACGTGATCCCTTAGCCGACTCTTACGGCACCCACGGGAAGAGATGGGGGAGTACAATTTTAGGCCGGTACCACCACGGCAAGGTATAAGCTATCTTTTTTCGAATTTCATGCAAATCCTTTCAACCGTTTCAACAAGATGGAGTAACAAACAACAGAGAAACTTTCGCCTCTATAATATTAGTGGCGCCATTGTTGGCCCCAAAGCGTATGTAGGTTCAAAAAATGTAACCTGTAATATCTAAAAAATGTAATTTCTCACAAACAACTAAAAAGCGTAATGTAACAAACTACCCTTCTACATTTCGTAATGATGAAAGGAAAATAACTTTTAATTAAAAAGGTCTTGTTACAAGATTTATTTAGAAAAATATAGAGGTAAGTAGGTATAAAGTTTCTGAATGTTGGAAAGTATAAATTGTTTAACAAAAGCATGAAGAACTTTATTCGAAGTATTTTTCAAGCCTTCCAAATAATTAAATTTTCAAGCTAAATGGAGACCATTTTTTTCACTTTTAGCTTTTCATTCACCTATACTAATATTATAAAGAAGAAATATTTGATTGTTTGTTTGCATTGAATAGGCTATGAAACTACTGAACCGATTTGGAAAATTCTAATACACTATCCCGGGGTGACATATGCTATATTAAATTTTCAAAAATTTAGGGGTGCTTATAATTTTTATTTTAAGCTTTTTTACACGTGCCAAGTCGGGGCGGACCGCTAGTTTGTTCTAAATTCGCGGAATGTATTCACAGCCTATAATTTCATAGGTGCGCAAACAAATATTATTCAGCATATGTACCTGCCTCTAACAACAACGTTTCCCAAAATAATCCGGTGTACAGAATATGCCATACTTACAACACCATCGGTTTTCCCAAAGACATATTTGCATGTAGTCTCCCATCCTTCAAATCTAATGTTCATGTCGTTGTTAAATAAAATTAAAATATATATATATCGTCACTGACCATCAAGTGAGATAGCGGTCAAACGCTAGATCTATACAGTATGAAAAAAATAATTATTGTCAATTAAAATTAGTGTCTACAATATATGGAAACGTGGTGGGTAGTTGTAATTGGACTCCAGGTTCAATATTATGTATAATAATTGTTCTTAAAATGTCATATTTGTAGCCTGCTGTCTGTAATACATAAATAGCCGGAAAGCGCTGTTTCATACAAATCCGACAAATAAAATTTTGGTATAACACAAGTTAAGCTTAAATTTTTAGCGAAATAACATCTTGAATATCTCATTTGACACCATTGGAGATTACCAAAAACTCCCAAAGTTGACGCGAGAAGAGTTTTCCATGAATTATTCATCTTTCCACGGCCTGTGATCGCGTGTCACACTTTTCGATTTTTTTATAATTCTGCTGATATGTTTGGTGTACCTTATGAAAGTTTTTGTATATTTTGGCTTTCAAATTATCGGAGAACCCGGCTCCGTAACCAAAGTATTCTAAACAATATAAGAACGAAGCAAAGCACTGGGTATATTTGCACTGTTGTAGAGAATGACTATTTGTTACTATCGGGGCGGTATATAAAAGTGGCTTCCCTCAGTGCGTAATTGTGCGGATCTATAACCCACGGCCGATGACCACGGACGGCAACGCACAGCAGACAAGGCTCTTCCTACGGTCCGTGATGGTGCGTGCCGGTTTGTGTAGATCTTTAGATTTATCTCCATTTCAAAGTGCAAAGTGAAAGAGAAGGTATCGTTGCAGCAGCTGCGGTTGTGGTATCAATTAATCATTACCATACTATACGACCTACTTAATGAACAAGTGTTGTTGCCGCCGTCTGTGCTAACATGGAGGCGCTCGGAGCGCGTCGCACGAGCTCGCACCGCACCTTTGAAGTTACCGACTCGCGACGGATACACGCAACGGACGCACCGCCGAAGACGTGCCTGTGCTACCACGGACGACAGCATTCCTACGGTGCGTCGGTGCGAGCTGGTCCGCGTCCGTCCGCGATATCGCGGATCGTTTTTTTATTTTTTTAATCGCTATATATTTTGGCGCTTTTCCCAACATGGTATGCCAGCCCCATCGTACCCGAAACTTATACACAAATAAAAACTTAATTATTTCTTAAATATGTTAAATAATGCCTTTGCCGCATCGCACGCAGGCGAAGCTAAAAAATTAATAAATAAACCTACGTATAATCTATTTATCTTAAAACTATTCAAAAAATTTTCTCTTTCTCGGGCATGTTTAGAACATTCCACGAGAATATGGTAAACATCCTCAAGAGTGCCACACAATTCACAAATTGGTGTACTGGATTTTTTCATTAAAAAAGCAAACTTGTTACACGGGTAATGACCAGCCCTTAGCCTATGCGCAAGAACAACATCGTTTCTCGGCAACTCGCGTCTAACAAACCATGGTATACGAGGAGGCTGAGATTGTATTGTTTTATACTAACGTTCCCACTGCACAAGTCTATTCGCTTCACTGATTATTCTATGACGTTACAGTATGGTACAACTATTTGTGTTTAGAGGAGGTGGTGTGAGTACTGTCGAGGCCAGTCTAGGCGGCGCGGGGACAATCGTGCGTTCGCTTTCAAACCATTCCTAGCCTCGCTGTTGTCCCAGCAGTGGCATCAGAGTAAGTAGTTTGGTCCGTTGTAAGCATCATCATGATCGAGCTTCTGTTGTCGGGAACATCGTTATGAAATCAGAGGAATGAGGCTAGGGTAATTTCAAGTGCCTGCCTAGTAAGCTAACACCTCAAGTTTGGAAATCTGATAAATATGCACAATTTAGTTACACAATTGGACACACACACACATCAGGCTCCTCAGGCAGCCTGATGAGCCAATTATTTCTCTGACCATGGAGCTGGATAGGGGTCAAACGCAAGATTGTTAAATTATGAAAATACTAGCTGCACCCCGTAGTTTTACCCGCGTGGTGATGATTGATGACGATGATGATGATGAAAAGTAGCCTATGTGTTATTCCGGCACCTGAAGTATCTACACACCAAATTTCAAAATTCACTAATATTATAAATGTAAAAGTTTGGATGGATGGATGATTGTTACTTAATTACGCCAGAACGGCTGAACGGATCTGGTTGAAATTTGGCTGGGGCTGTGAATATATTTGTACCTAGTCATTTGTGGGCGTTTGTACCTAGCCAACCAAACTTTTTTGGTGTTTTCCTACTTAAGTCACCAATATACACAATTTATATATTGACTTGTTAAGGCACTGTACAAAGACAAATCATAGCTTTAAAAAAATTATTAATGCAAGTCTCCTTTTATTTAAAAATTGTTTTACGACGTGCGTTTAAATGATAATGAAACTGTTTTGACGTATTTTTCACTTTCTAAAATTTCTTATTCTATTATTTCTTATTCGGGCATTTTTCTGATATGGCAGAGATTGATTCTCTGTTATTGCTATTAAGGATTAGAGTTTATTTTTCAAAATATGACAACCATGTATCGATGGCATTTATCGCTGCAAATACTTGTAAAGTTTTCTACAGATATTAAGCCACATGGCCCAGATATTTTACATACATACATTTAAAGGAGGATGGCAGAACCAGCCTTGCTCCCGAAATGACAGCGTTCATGTATATCATGTATCCTTATATATGATAATTTAGATTATATTTTTGTGGATTCCGTGAATGATTTGCATTATTTATAAAGTTGGGAATCAGAAGTACTTTTATTTTATTTATTTATGTGGTGTTTGTAGTTTTTGAACGTACCCTATACTTCTCATTATATTTGTTGCGTTCGAATACTTACGCTCTGACATTAATTGTTATTGTTACTCAGTAATCTGTAGTCAGCTGCTCTGTAGACCCGGACTGCGTTCATAAACACACCCATGCCTAGTTTATTCCAGAATATAATAAGTAATCTGTATCTGTAGCGCGAACCATGCAATATTGCTTTCTCTGTCTACGATGCTATAGATGGATAGCGATCGATATGTATTCTATCTGATCTATGTCCATTGAATGGTTTGCATATTACGTGTAAGTACTTAGCATACTGATACAGATGATTTTCCATGATAACTTTTTTCATTTCATTTCCATGATTAACTCCCAACTTCTAGGAAAATGATTGAATATACAATATACAATATATTTATTGCTCTCTATCGATACGTATAAGTTTCATTCATGAACGCAGTTTTTTTCTTCTAGGCTGCAAATGTATGGGAGTCTGCCATCCTTCTTTGTGTAAATATTCGTTAATTAAAATGTAAAAGTCAATAAACAGTCAATGAAAGGCTGTAAAAGAAATTTGTCTTCAAAAAGGGTGAAAGTCAATGAACCAACGAAATTAAATGAGTACGCGCGTAATCAGATGTATAAAGGTCAGATGTTACGTCATTTTTTAGTCTCCTTAAAGGTTCGAAATCAGGTACAATGTTGACTATTTATTGCATAATTATATAGAAAGGGTCTTGATAATTAATATTATGATAACAATAATATGAACAATATATAAAACACTGGATTTATGTAGTTATAATATTTAACAAGTTCCCTCTGACTATAAAAAAGTCAGAGACTCGTAAATTTAACTTTTTGCTTGATAGAGCTTATTAAGACTTTGAGGAATTCTTAAATGATAAAATTTAATGACATATTATTAAGAATAATAAGTGAAATATCCTGTATTCATAGCATAATTAAAAAAACAGTTTTGATGAAATGACATGTAATTTGCACACCTTCAAAGGTTGGAATATAGAGCGACATATAAATTTAGCATAAGATCTTTCTATACCTATATTCAAGCAAATAAATTATTTTGATTTTAGTGAGTCAGAGGGTTTTTCTTTTTTTTATTATCATAATAACACATTTACATAATTAATACTTAAATACTGCCTTAAAATCTAAGTTAAATTTATCCAGACAGATATGGGTTGATATTGTTCCGACTATAGTTTCGACTACATCAGTATTAGGCGAATCGCGACCGCGTCCGCAAGCGCCCTGTACTCACTCTCCTTGAAAAATACCACCGAATATTGTCAAAATTATAGTCGGAATCCACTGACTAACTACTTGAGTAATTTCCCTGTTTTATACAAATACAAATATATTTATTTGACATAGCAATAGGTCTAACAATACATGAACCCATTGGCTCCATTTATGTGTTATCTATATGCATTATGTGGTCGAATCACGTCAGTTTTAATAACATATAATAAAACTTCGAGCAACATATTTAAGAGTCTCACACTAGATAGTTGGATCAAGAGTCAAATGCAGAAGGCGGTACTCCTTGAAACGGCGCGTGTTGTCCGGAGGTTCCTCACTCTGCAGCCCTAACCACCGGTAGCTTGGGCCCTGCCCCGCTGCCAGCGGCATTCTAGGTTAAGATTTTTTATAATATCTTTATTAATTATTGTGTTTGATATTTATACTGTAAAAAGAATACAACCGTATTCTACATACCCTTCCAAGCGCAAATCATCTAAAAATCGTTAATGCTTTCTTTACATTTTTTTTTACTGTATAGATCTAGTTTTTGACCACTATCTCACTTTTTTAACAGTCTTTCAAATAACGTAGGATGCAGTCCATTAGTTGTATCTGTTTTGTTTATTACATAAGAACTCCATTCATTAGGAATCGATTTTTTTTTCAATACAACAAGATTGAACCCCTAATAATTTCCTAAAATCGTTTTATTATATCAATTGCATTCCAATATTATGTTTAAAGTTTTTCGAGGACTTTTTCCTCATAACTTCATTTATTTCGTCGGTCGACGTGGCGCAGTGGTCAGTGTCAGTGACTTGACTTCTGTGTCTCCGGGACCCTGGGTTCGAATCCCGGCAGGGGCAAACATTTGTGCGATGAGTATAGGTGTTTGTCCCGGGTCTTGGTTGTTTGTGTTGTGATTGTGTGTGTTCATGCCTCCCGCGACACAGGGAATCCTAGTGCGGGGGTCTATGTGTAATAAAAAAAAATTACGAACATATTTGTGATTTTTTTTAAAATCTAAATTAATACTTCCACGTTATTACCATGATAAATAAATCATAAAAATCTATCTAGTATTTTTTTTTTTTGGGGAATTATTCCATGGAGTAAACAGTCGATTTGTGAAGTTTTTCAAATACGTAATTCTGATCACCAGGTTGCTCCTGTGTCCAGTTCACGTCGACGTATGGCAAAGAGCGGGGTACATTCAGCAGCCCCGACTACCCGCGCGCTTACCCTCCACGCCTCAACTGCCTTCTCTACACCTTCCTCGCGGCTCCACATGAAATCGTCGAGCTCGTCTTCACCGACTTCGACATCTATAAAGAGCACCTTGAGTAAGTAAGAAGAAGCGGTTTGAAGCGATGATAGCTCAGCGGGGGGAGCGTCGCCTATCAAACTGACGGACACTGGTTCGATCCTCAACAACAGCTTGAGCTTCCGGTGAAGGTAACACCAATATCAAATTCCCTTATAATTATTTTTTTTTTACCCATGTGAACTGCATACTACTGCATACGGTGTTCAGGAACAGAAAACTAAGATGTTCACGTAGCAAATGTTTGCTATGTCAGTTGGTAAATAACTTCACATATTACATACCATATACACATGCACATACACAATATACACATTACATACACACACATACACACGCACATACCATAAGCGTATTTGCGAGTAGTTCGGCGTCAATACACACAGCACTAACCAACACTCTCGTTGTACCTTACGACATTAGCCATTAGTTTTTATGCATTGAAAATTATACCCCATTTTTGAACCGGCTTCAAAAAAAAGAGATTACTCAATTCGACCGTATATATGTTTTTTATTTTATTTTTATGTGTGTTCGCAGATAACTTCGTCGATTTTGAACCGATCTTGATGATTTTTTGTTAGAGTATACTTCCGTAATGGTCCCATTTAAATTTCATCGAAATCGGACAAGCGGTTTTTAAGTTATACTTAAATAACTGAAAAGTACTACGCATATCTCGCCGATATTATTGCCGCGGTTGAAGACATCGGAGAACGCACAATGACAATTGATCCCGTGAGTATTGCTACTCACAGGTTACTGAAAAGGATAAAAAAAATTTTTAACAAAAGTTGGAACCGAATTCAACACTCAAAAGTGTGGAATAACTTGCCGAAGTCGGTACCATGAAACAGCACGATATTGTGATAGTTACTTTTGTGAACTATCATGGTACCGACTTCAACAAGTCATTTCACACTTTTGAGTGTTGAAGTCGGTTCCATTTTTTGCTAAACATTTTTATATTTTATGAACTAATACTGTATCTCCATTATCTGTGGAGGCTTGCTGTCTTCCATACAATGTTTCTTGTGCTAATTTGTAACATTAGCTGTAAGCCACCCTAAGAAAATAAAAAAATAAGGGTTAACCGTTAAGGTCATACTTTGTCATGGTGTTCGTTGGTGGAATTTCAAACCGAGCGCTAAACGTGCTCGCCGTCGGTCCCCTTTTGCTGTCTTGAATAGACATTGGATTGGGCACCTAGTCTCTTTTGCCAACCAATATTGGGTAGATTGTATGATGGCGTCCATGGGATGACATATGAATGTTAAAATTTACAGTATAATTATGTACATTTACAGTTATAAATTTTTCCTACAAATTTATCTTCTCTAAAGCTACATACGTACATATATTTGCTTATATTCCAATTGACGGTCGCCGTGGTGCAGTGGTTGGTTGATGTGACTGAATGATGACTTCTGTGTATCCGGGACCCTGGGTTCTAATCCCGGCAGGGGCAAACATTTGTGCGATGAGTGTAGATGTTTGTCCCAGGTCTTGGGTGTTTGTGTGCTGTGATTGTGTGTGTCCATGCCTCCCGCGACACAGGAAATCCTAGTGCGCGGGTCTGAGTGTGATAAAAAAAATAAATTAAACCAACTAAGAATGAAAACTACAAACTATATTTAAATCGTAATATTTACTACAACTTTATTACATGAGTAAAATATTGGTTGTCTGTAAAGTCGGTTTACGGACGATAGATTTACGTGATAACGTCATAATCATTTATGACTTCGACTTCGACTTCGACTTCGACTTCGACTTCGACTTCGACTTCGACTTCGACTTCGACTTCGACTTCGACTTCGACTTCGACTTCGACTTCGACTTCGACTTCGACTTCGACTTCGACTTCGACTTCGACTTCGACTTCGACTTCGACTTCGACTTCGACTTCGACTTCGACTTCGACTTCGACTTCGACTTTGACTTTGACTTTGATTATTTTATGTAATACAAAACTCAGGTGGAACGTTATGCGGAACGTTACTATTTTTCATGAGTGTTGCTGGTATTCATCAATTTATAAAACGTTATCACGTCAAAAAGTTACCTTTCTAGACTTAATGTTAGTAATTCTTTTCTTTCCAACGTTCTTCGAAAAATACAAAGTAAAACGAAGACGGTTGTATAATTCGACATTTTCGGCGATCGGGTATTCTGAGATGCCTTACAGTCAAATGAGCATTATTGCCTACAGTATTGCTATCTTCAACCGTTTTACATCTCCAGCTTTATCGCTGGGAATGTGACGAAAATGTAAATCGGCCCTTATTCCGTTTTAGGGGCAATCCGGCAAGATATTATCAAGTTAAAGATCAATAATATTCTATGGCTTGCCCCTTTCACTTGCAATAAAATTAGACAGCAAAGATTCTTCATTCAGCGTTTGCATCCTTATCAATAACTTTAGAGAGCTTAAAGGGTTAAAAGGCGCTGAGGACATTACAGGGCTTGCGGGTGTTTACAGGCAGAGAGGGCGGGACAACACCTGATGTATGTTGATTTAAAATAATACAAAAATTTACTTTGCAGTCTTTGCAGTCATCTTATATGATCATACAATAAATGATCACTTATTATGATGCAGTCAGCACTTATGTCAGTGCATAATAATATATTTCATAAACAATTGAAAGTCAAAAATTGAATTTGCTAATTTTTTAAAAGAAGAACCTCACAGGTATCTTGTGAAGAGAATGAAACTTCATTCAAACCATGAAGGTTTTATGCCAAATCATAGTATCTACTAATGACTTATGATACTATTCGGCAATTCTATACTTGAATACCTATTATTAACATAATACACGATATGACAGCCTCCTCCGAAAGTTCTCTCTTTTTTCTCTAAATGAAATAATATTGTTTACAAGTATTTTATTAAGACTTACGGGCTAAAACTGAATCACGTTTATAATTTTTAATTTCTTTTCTTTTGGTGCAAGACACAGTTCAAGCGCATTTTCCGATACCACGACAATTTTTTGTAAAGGTAAAGTCGTTTGAAAATATTTATTGACTAACAAATAAGCAAATTTATTTATGAACTGAATAACTGAAGTATGAACTGACTTAATTATGAAATGAACTATAATTTTGTTCAATCAGAATTAACCTTCATGAACTGATGACTCTTAAAGGGTATTTTTTTAATAATTAGATAGCTAGAACTTTTAAAAAAATAGGGAGAAACGAAAATAAAATTGTCTAGTCAGGAAATGGCCAAAAAGTAAAAATAGTCAAAATCAAAAGACAGCGGTGAAGTGGAAGCTTACCTACTGCCTTAATAAATGGTAAAGGCATTAATCGATTGACGGACGGATACGGAGATGATTAAAACACAGTGATTCAAACTTGCTCAATATTTTTAAATTTGTTTCTAAGCATTATTTCATATTTTTAGCGTTTGTTTTAGCTTATAGGATAAGGTCTCGTTTTTCCTTTTGAGGTACGGAACGCTTTGTTGTCTGTCTGTCAAGACCCTTTTTCTCGGGAACTCGTGGAGGTATCAAGCTGAAATTAATATCAAATACTCAGGTCTACTGTCTTTCAGAGCTGTGAAAAAATCAAAACTCTAAGCTACCGCTAGATAAAGCCGTTTATGCTGCAACTTTTCGACAATCGCAAGGGAATCAAAATCTACAGGGAACTTCCAGTAAACTCAGAGTTTTGGAATTTGGTACGAAGCAACATCTTATATCACAGACATAGGAAAAATTGCAAAAAGCATAAATTTTTAGTTACATCATTTAATTAAAATATATTTAATAATTTTAAACCTAATTTATTTTACAATGTAATTATTTCAACTTATATCCACAACATTAACAAGGTAACATTAACATAATTTAAAAATAATTTAAAATAGCAATAAAATAATCTAACTTAAAATAACAACCTTAAAAATTTAATAAAAACTAAATTAAATCTAAAACGGGCCCCTGCGGCATTGTACCCAAGATGCTGGCAGCGTTCCCTCTTTGTATTGCTAGGCTAATACGTTGAGCGAGGAAGCTGACAGCTAATTATAATTATTGAATAATTTATTTTACACGCCAATTTATTTAATTTTTTTATATTAATCTAAATTTTTACCCTTTTCGTTTGTACGGAACCCTCGCGGCCTCGATGCGCGAGTCCAACTCGCACTTGGCCGGTTTTTAAAATATAAATCGGTTTTTTAAGTGATCGTGCTATATCCACGGGCCACAATAGCAAACTAGGACAGAGACAAATGACTATCGAACAAAAGATAGTCTGGTTTATAACGTGAAGGCTAGTAATAAAGCGGTCTATCAAGGGCGTACCAAGCAATATAGAAGGTGGTACCTACCAGTTTTACCCGTTATTAACTTCATAAATAAGACGGACCGGCGGTTTGGGTTAGAGCTTTTGTTCCTCGGGGTTGTGTTGTGAAATCCAACGCAAGTTCAACCAAAAGTATATTGCGGTAAGTATATCATCATCATCTCGTTACATTATATTCTTAATAATTTTCCTATAAATAAAACTTTAGCGTACTTCTTCATAATTATTATTTATATTTGAGAAGGTTTTCTATCAAGGATATTAATTAGTACATAAATGAGTGCTTTATTCCTGTAAGGTCAAATAAAAATAACTGAGAAGTTTTAAAGTTCAATATACTCTATACTTCATTTCGCGTGTATCGTCATACATAGGTACGAGTAGTACTTACAATCAATTTTGCCTTCCTCATTTTATTGAAATAGCAGCTGCCAAATAAATCGATTTTCAATTTGTCAAGACATTTCACAATACCAATTTTGGCACAAAGCGTTTTCCACACAACGGTACCGCCGATCATAATATTTCATGCATGAATGCCGAAAGCAGGCGTACAATCGCGCACGAAAGGCGTTCTTACTATAACACGTTATAGGTTATACAATAACGCGTTATTTGTTAGTAACGCACGATTAATCGTAATATGACGTCACTGCTCGTGCGTGATGTGTGTATCATCTTTGATATTGATACTGAGGTATTGTGATATTATCTGTGGCATGAATAGTACGGAGAGATTGAGGAATCTTGTATCTTTCTACGAAGGTACAAGACGACGGTCGTTGTGGCTCAGTGATCAGCGACACTGGCTTTGGAACCGCGACCCCGGGTTCGAATCCCGACCGGGGCAAACAATTCTGTGATGAGCAAAGACGTTTGTTCTCGGGTCTTGGATGTTTGTGTATTGTGATTGTGTGTGTCTATGCCTCCCGTGACACAGGGTACTAGTGCGGGGGTGTGTGTGTAAACAAAAAAAAAGAAAAAAAAAATCCTTGTTTGCACGAAATACGAAAAGATATACTGACCAGCGACTTCTTATTCTTTGTTAGTTTTAGCACTGAACTGTGTACATTAATCGCGTGTATAATTATATTCGAACCAAGGGAATTATCCTAATAAGAATACCAATACGCCCACACAAGAAAATAACTGTGTTTACCTTCCAGTGCCTGACATGCTTCTTTTATTTCGTAAAATTAAATTTGATATTCAAACACGCAATGGTGTTAACGAACTGTTAAGGATGGAAATTAATAAACGTAGTACAAGTGACCTGTATAGAACGTGTGAAAGGAGGATGGCAGACTCCCATACTTGGGCATACAGCCCATACAGGCTGCAAATGCAGCCTAGAAGACAAAAACTGCGTTCATGGATGGAACTTATACGTATCGATAGAGCAATACATACATTGTATATTGTATATTCAATCATTTTCCTAGAAGTTAGGAGTAAAAAGTTATAATGGAAAATCATCTGTATCAGTATGCTAACTACACGTCCATATGCGAACCATTCAATGGATCGCTATCCATCTATAGCATCGTAGACAGAGAAAGCAATATTGCATAGATCGCGCTACAGATACAGATTACTTATTATATTCTGGAATAAACTAGGCATGGGTGTGTTTATGAACGCTGTCCGGGTCTACAGAGCAGCTGACTACAGATTATAGAGTAACAATAACAATTAATTTCAGAGCGTAAGTATTCGAACGCAACAAACATAATGAGAAGTATAGGGTGCGTTCGAAAACAACAAACACCACATATATAAATAAAATAAAAGTACATCTGATTCCCAACTTTATAAATAATGCAAATTATTCACGGAATCCACAAAAATATAATCTAAATTTTCATATATAAAGAATACATGAACGGGTTGTCATTTCGTTCTTCGGGAGCAAGGCTGGTTCTGCCATCCTCCTTTCAAAAGACAGAATGGTGAACACAGTGTGAAGTAAATATCAAAGTATCGTTATTCTTTGAATATTTTTACTGCGATTGTTAGTTAAAAACATTTCGAATAAAAAAAAATAGAAAAAAAAAACATAATATGCGAGATATTTTGTCAGTGCACGTATACACGCAAACTTTCGCATATATAATATTAATGTGACAGATTTATCTACTATCTCACATGGTGGTCAGTGACGATATGGTCGAAGATAGAATAGGAAGAATTCAAATCAAATAATTGTTTATTTTTCACCTCACCAAAGGTTTCTTAAGCTAAATATACACTTTAGTGGATACAAATATAAATCCTAAGTTTGTGAAGGACTGGTGCCTGAAATAGGTTATAAAAAATATATATTAGAAATAGACCTAGAATGTTAACTGCCTTTCAAGTACAGCTTCCTGAGTAGTAAAACACACAACAAAACATTTGCATTTATATTAAGATATTTTCTTTTAAAAAACTACCCAGCTCTTACACAGGTTGTAACAAAATATTCAAAAGTCGTACCAACGGCTTTATGATTTTATCCGTCTAATATTCGAGTAATTTTATGCTAAAATTGCCGTTATTGCAGAAGCTCAGCAAAGATTAAAATCGCTGGAACATTGATCGTGATTTAGCAGATAAATTGACTTTACGTGTCTCCTTTTCGGTGGATTCACTCGAACAAAGACGTGAATTTCTGTATTTCACTCCGAACAGGTGTACAGTGAAACACTGAAGATTTTTGAAGTGAAAACTTCTTAAGCGGCATTGTGCTATTTTGTATGGAAAAAATGTTAAACTCGCATCAGGACATTTCGCGTCAGGACACGTGACACTGATCGCAAAATTCTTGAGGCGCGTGACGTCGAAAATTCGTAAGACGGAGGGAGAGTAGTTGAAATTTAAACTTACATTTGTTACGATTATGGAACATTTGCTAATCTAAATAAATATACTCACTCAAACATTTATGATCAGCACTTGTGCGTTAGATCACCATAAAAAACTAATTATATTGTGAGCATAAAATAATCTTCATAGTATATAAAAACATAAAAACACTAGAAAAAATTGACCAGAATGGAAGCTATGAATATTTTGCTGTACATCATTAATTGTATTTTTCATCGAGCACAAACTAAATCTTATTTTAAAATCATATGTCGCTTCCTGCCTAAGATTGCAGGAAAAGGCTGGATGCAGCCCTCTTCTAACCAGTGCTTGTGGAGATCAATGGGCGAAGCATATTATGTCTAGAAGTTGACGACCTATGGCGTAGGTGATGATGCTTTATTATTGCCATTTATGATGATTTCTATTATCATAAAGATTAGTATATTCGCCTAATATTATAACGGCGAAAGTTGATTGTGTAAGTGAGCAAGTGTTTGTTACTCCGTCACACGCTCAAACGGCTGTACCAATTTCGATGAAATTTATTATGGAGATATGTTAGACTCTGGAATAACACATAATATGCTACTTTTATCCAGTAATAAGTATAGTTTCCAAAGGATAATTGAGGTAGCGGGAAAACAGTAATCCACGCGGCTGAAACCGCGGGGTGCTACCAATAATAAATAAAATATGGTGTGTATCGGTTTGTATCCCCGGGGTTGATTTACTTACGACATGGCAAAAATAAACAATATGAAAAATAATGAAGGTACTCCTCCTATTTTATTACTAGCTGCCTAGAACGATCTACCTACCAAGTCTCAAGGACAAACGATGAAAGTAGCCAGTCGACGGAGATTTGACTCTACTAGAAAAAAAAAAACTACATCATCATATATTGTAAAATATATACATAAATAAAACACTGTCCTGTCGCTTTGTCCATTTAAGCTATAGTAGCCACTCCACTAGCTTTCAAACATTATCTCCTTTTCTTTAAAATCTGAGGGCATGTTGTTATTAGCGCCATCTACCTTTAACTGTATGAACTATTAACAGGTTTGATAGACCAACATTACAGTTGATATCGTATCAAGCGAAGGCACCATACCTTATCCTAAGAATTTTATGTTATTCTGTAGTCGTGGGTTCAAGTTTCACCAGTAGCCGAATTTTTGCCATCAAATAATTTGAACGTAAGTTCCGCCTAGCATATTGATAATGCAATAAACTATATGACTCTTAAATAAAACAGTCGCGATATATAGTAGTATAGACTTACAAAAAAAAAAAAATTAATGATACACTTACTGTCTCAAAGTTCGTTGACTTATGTGTTTTGATTTAAAACCTATCTACACAAGTTAATATTTTCATTAAGCCTTTCCTCAAACCACTTCCAACCTCCATAAAAAACTTATTAAAGGAGCAAACATGATTTGTGTCCCCTCTCTTACCCAAAAAATCCCCTTTCTATTCATAGACGTAGTTTATTGGGCTTTACATGCATACTTTAAAATTAGTATCAGTGTAGTAGGCGCACGTAGGCCAGCTTCAATTTGGCTTACATTCTCGAAAGCTTATGCTATAACATCGATGGAAACTGCTTTTATCTAGTTCTGTGCGGAAATAAAAGGCAACACGTTACGGCTCGTATATGGGGTGACAATAATATTGTAAAATTGGCTTCAAATACGGAAACTTATAAAATAGGCACAAAATTATGACACTTATGGTTGCATTAACATCATGCATGGCTGAACTTACGTTAAAACTTTTGAAGTAAAAAGTAATAAAAGTAAAGTGAAAAAAAGTAAAAGTAAAGTAAAAAAAGTAAAGGGAAAAATTCCTAGATAGTGCGGTTTGCATAGCTGAATAGTTTGGATGGCAAAGTGACAGGACGGTACTCTGTAGTCGTGGGTTCAAATCCCAGTAACAGCCGTATTTTTTCCTTCAAAAATGTGAACGCATTATTATGTTTCATTTCTTATAACATCTGTGGTGATGTTTGAGCTATGTTCATATTTACAACGTAACCTATGATTTTAGTTCCAAATAAAATTACCAAATAATGGAACCGAATTCAACACTCAAAAGTGTGAAAAGTCGGTACCATAATGTTTACAAAAGTTATATATAAAGATTACAATATATGCTACCGTATTTGCAGTTCGTGATTGAAAATACCCACAGATTATCTGTAAGTACTCATATTATATAGATTGAGTAAATTGTTTATGGATTCTAAGCTGAGAGGTAAAAAAATTGTTAAATTGTAGTCACAGAGACATTTGAGGATCCAATTCCAGCTGAATCCCCAAAATATAGAACTCTTGGTGTATAGAATGTGGCCAACAAAAGCGTGGTCAGCGTCCGTATTCCGAACATTAGCAGAGTAATTCTATCTGTTCAGTTTAAAATACATTCGCTGCGTATAGTGTTACATATATTATTTAAATTTTATCATCTGAGTGCTATAAAAATGAACGAAGCTAGTCTGTGTTATGTTATTTTTAATGTATGTCCTGATTCGTTTTTTGCGAATAAAAATAGTTGCTGAAAAAAGTTTATCTCGTTTGTTGAAAGTGATATTAGATGGCGTGCGACTGGCAAGCTGTAATTCAGTTTTTCGTTCTTTTCATAAAGTCTTCTCACGTCGTCACTTAACATCAGGAGAAACAGCGAAACGTAAGCTTTTTACCGTTAAAAAATATCTCTGGTCGCGTCAATTTGTAGACAATACTTCAATAATATAAAGTTTTATTTTATGCAACCCAGAAGTTGTGGGTGGGCAGAAGTGTAGCTTTCATGCTCAGTTTTTTTATGAACTCAAATGAAAGAGAAGACGTAGCGATAATAGCTCAGCGGGAGGAGCGTCGGCTGTCAAACTGTCGGACACTGGTTCGATCCCCAACAACAGCTTGAGCTTCCGGTGAAGATAAAACCATTATAAAATCCCCAGCATGGTGGTAGGGTACTTTCTAGTACCGCCTGGCTAGCTACCACCTTCAAGTTTGAAAAGCTGTCACCAAAACACATAGTGTGTACAGGCAGCAGTCCTTGAGAGCCAGTGAGCATTCTAGGTCTAGCGTGATAACATCTTCGACCACATCGTCACTGACCATCAAGTGAGATAATGTTCAAACGCTAGATCTCAGAAATAAGATAATTATCCAAGAATGTTGATCTTCCGCGCGGATTAATTGGCAAATCAGTATACATCTATGACATGTAAGGTTAAAACTTCACTTTTAAGTGCGATGATTTTATAATAATTTATTTAGTTATTCACATCAGAATTATTATTATTAATTATCGACAATGTTTGTATTTAAGGCTACCATTTGCTAAATAGACAGTTTTGAGCCGTATCAACTTATTTTGTTGAAAATCCTACACGTACTAAGTTTGCGTTTGACAACTCTCTCACCTGACGTTAAGTGATGACGTAGTCTAGGATTTAGCACGCAAGCCTAGAAGGTACCTATTCACTCGCGACTTGAAGACTCCAGGATTGTACATATCCGGAAACACATGTTTAATCAGCATAAAAAAATAACACTTTTGAGAAGGTTTTCCTAACAGTTAACTATAATTGGACAAATTTTGATTTCATTTAGTAATGTATTAGTCATAAAATACTTTTGAGAGACCACATTTTTCCTTTATCAAAACTTAATTGATTAGTCGAAATCAATTGACTGGCCGGTTGGCGTAGTTGGTAGCACTTTGCCTTCTGAGCCGCTGGTCCCGGGTTCGATTCCCGGGCAGGTCAAACATTTGTGTGTATGAACATGTCTTTTGACCTGTGTCTGGGTGTGTATGTGTATATAAGTATGTATATCAGTCATCGGGTTACCATAGTACAGGCTCTGCCTAGTTTGGGACTTGAAGACCATGTGTGAATGTTGTGAAAAAAAAAAAAAAAAAAATGTCCTCGAATAAATTCGATATTTTATTTTCATCGTCAATGACCATAAGACCGTAGTCAAACACTAGATACAGAATAAACACACAAGAATTGACTTAAAATATGTACGCGAACACAAACTATGATATGATGCTAACGCATAACGCGAATAACGCGAGTTTTACAAGTGTTATGTGTATATCTGCATACTTCGTTTTTCATTATAGTATATGTATAAACATATGAAATTAAACGAAAAATGATAATTATAGCATATATAAGTGCTATATACGTTTTTGTTTTTTATTTGAAACATTACTCTACAGACTCCAGGGTCCGCGCCATTTTTTGACATAATACTTAATTGATAGATTAACAATTTTATAGACATTTTATGTACAGTGAGGAACACAATTTATAAACAATATAAATTAAGCTAAAATAGTACAATTAAACTTTTTAAAAAAATATTGAACAAAAGTAGGTGTCATTTAAGTCCGATTTGCGTATGCATGCAGAGCAGACCTTAGTCCGCAAACTGCACCCGTTCAAGAGTTAACACGCGTGCCAGCCATCGCCTTCCTCAACCGTATTTGTGGGAACATGGCGACCTGCTTTTTACGTTTAAAACGTATCAAGAGCAATCCATAAAATGAAAATTCTAAATATTGTAAAATGAAATATGTTTTAGAGTGCCAACACGCGTCACGCCATCAATCAACACCGAGGGACGCACCTGCTTCCTTATAAAATATGTAACTTCACTCTGTGAAACCTTCTTTCTGAGAAAATATTTTCAGATGCTGACACAAAACCAAACTTTTGAATAAATAAATTTGTGGTATTATTTATCTAAAATACCTGGAGAGCCTGTTATAGAGATGACGTTGTTAATGGTTCCGACACACTTCTTTCGCTTCGTTCACGCTCATCAGAAGTTTCATACCAGAACATCGGTTCAAAGTACTCAAAACCTGGCTCTTTCTTATAACTTCCTCAATTCAAGGGTGGAGTTCACTAAAATTTAAACAGTTTTCACCATACAGTTAACCGACGGTTAAACAGATAATCGGACGTTTTAAATTATGGTAAATTTCACGTTTAGTATCTGAGCCTGAATTTTCGTAACTTCCAAAAAAAAAAGAAACTCTCAAAACAGTTATATATTCTTTTATATAATTCCTGACCTCAGAATCATTTAGAATTTAGATGTTTTTATTCAAATGTAAATATTATCAAATTGCTTTCATAAAAGATTGGTCAATACTAGCTGCGCCCCGCGGTTTTACCCGCATGGTGAAGAAAATCGGTGATGATGAAAATAAGCCTATGTCCAGGGTACAAGCTATAACCATACCAAATTTCATCAAAAAATCCGTGTAGCCGTTTGAGCGTGAAGAAGTAAAACACATGCACATAATCTTTTTTGCATTTATAATAATAGTAGGATTAGAGTTTCCAGAAATTTCTATAATTTCTACCGAAATTCCGAATAGGGAGCCAATGTGTCGCAGAGCTCGTTTTCTACAAATTATAGTCGGAAGAGCGCGAATACTGCGGCGCGCGATGTTCGCGGGATTCCACTATTTTTACTGTTCTACCACGGTGCTGAACGTATACTTTAGCAACAGTACCTTAAATTGAAAAAAAAAATCCAATGGTAGCACAATAATATTGGGTTAACAAGGCTCCGAATTAGTCTAGTTATATACTTGTGTTGTATATGATGTCATCCGCGTCGTATCCGACGATGGCGACCCTGGTCATTTTCTGGCATGAGCTCGCATGTGGCTGGCAAACCCAAACTTCGTCTTGAACACCCGGTCACAAATCGCGCAGCAAAGCTGGCGTGCACTGTTGTACGTGTAATACGGGGTGTTGTATATATCGTGGATACGGGCCGCTTCCAATGGGTCCTAGTGGAAATAAATGGGGGAGGCGTATGTCCAGCAATGGACGTCCTATGGTTGAGATGATGATGATGATGATGTATATGTCGTGTTAGTTTTTTTACAGTCTTTTAGTTATTTTTTGAATGTTTTTTACGTTTTGTAAATTATTGGTTTTTTTTTAATACAGGAATTATCAATTTTTTAGTAAATATTCATTTACATCTCGAGCAGAAATAACCTGTCCGGGTATCGAACCCGGGACCAGCGGCACAGAAGGCAGAGTGCTACCAACTGCGCCAACCGGCCAGTCATGCCAGTATTAATGTATCTGATGTTTACATTTTTTTAATAACTCCGAGTATCTTAGCTTGTACAACTCTTCAAAGATGTTTTTGTTGTGAGTATATCTTTATCAACAAGTAAATAAAATCGTGTATTAGATAACAAGCGAAATGATACTAATCAGAGATTTCGCTTGTTAGTGTACGCAAAATGTGCTTACAGAAAAAGAAAACGTATGTTCAAAGCTGCTTATTTGAAGTAATATTATCGTTGTGAAATATGTGAAATAAATTCTCAAAACTAAAACTAAATCCACATGTATCTATATTGTCTTATTCTTCTTTATCTTATTATCTTCTATACTTAATATTATTATTAAGAGTAGAGTAGAGAGTATTATTATTTATATAAAGATAAAAGATTTCATTGTTTGTTTGTTTGCATTGAATAGGCTCCTTAACTACTGAACCGATTTGAATAATTCTTTCACTGTTGGGAAGCTATATTATCCCCAGGTGACATACGCTATATATAATTAATTAAATTTTAAATAAAATTAGGCATTTTTATATTTATTTATGTTAAAATTTTAAACCGAAGCCGGGGTGGACCACTATCTATACTAATATCGTTAAAAGGAAAGGTTTGATTGTTTGTTTGTTTGTTTGTATTGGCTCCGAAACTACTGAACTGATTTGAATAATTCTTTCACTGTAGGGAAGCTAGACTATCCCCGGTTGACATAGGCTACATTTTTTTTTTAAATTAGGGTGCCTTATAAGTTTCAATTTTAAAATTATTTCAACGTGCGAAGCTGGCGCGCTCCGCTAGTACCATTTATTTTCCTTAAAATTAATTAATTAAAATAATATAATTAAGTTAATTAAAATTGAATTAAATTATTCCGTAGTTCAACCTATTTCCGTTCGTACCGTCGATTTTCAGTCTTTCCTTGAAAACGGTCATTCTTTATAGACCTGTTTTTATGAAATCTCTACGGAAACACTCTGTATCGAAAACTTTTAAATTCAAAGATTTTCAATTAATTATGTTCTTACATAATGGAAAATCGAGGTGAATTCTGAGTTAAAAAACATTTTATAAATTGATTTTTGTTTGATCATTGTCTCACTTGATGGTCAGTGACGATGTGGTCGAAGATGCTATCAAGCTAGACCTAGTATGCTGGCTGCCGAGGATTGCTGCCTGAACACGCTATGTTTTTAGTGACAGTTTTTCAAACTTGAGGGTGGTAGCTAGGCGGGTAGCACCATGCTGGGAATTATTTTATTTTATATTTTTTTTTATTTATTAACATTCACACAAGATCTTCAGGTCCCAAACTAGGCAGAGCCTGTACTATGGTAACCTGATGACTGATATATATACTTATATATATATATATACACACACAGACACAGGTCAAACAGACATGTTCATACACACAAATGTTTGACCTGTCCGGGAATCGAACCCGGGACCAGCGGCTCAGAAGGCAGAGTGCTACCAACTGCGCCAACCGGCTAGTCAATTTGATAACGGTGTTACCTTCACTGGAAGCTCAAGCTGTTGTTGGGGACAAAACAGTGTCCATCAGTTTGATAACCGACGCTCAAAATAAAAAGGTTAAACCGAATTTAAAAACTCCTTTAAAAAGGTTACGAAAATCTTACGAATCCCTCAACTTGAACATAAAATGCAGCTTTATCTGAAAGTATGTAACTGTGTTTATATTCCCATTTCTAAATACATGTTTTTGTGTTTACAAAATATTTACAAAAGGTCCTTTAAAGCCGTTCTCTTTATTCAGTGCTTCCAGTTTTACAGCTGTTATAACGGCTCTTTGGATAGCCACAATTAATTACAAGGCCCTGTTTTTATTTATTTTTTTTACGCCAAAATTACCTAATGGTTAAGATAGTGGTTTAAACTGGTAATAAACATATTTTTATATTGCGAAATAGAGACACGTAGTACTTAGCAATGGCGGCATTGCCACGTTGAATTGCAATGCGCAATGCTCAATGCCGCTAGCATTTTGGGAACTTTACCAACTAGTAGCTGATTGTACGACTAAAATGTAGAAGGTATGTAAATTTGTATAGTATAATGTAGTTTATATTTAGTCTATTGTACTAATTTTGTTATTTTTATTAAGTATAATTGACGGTCCCGTGGCGCAGTGGCTTGTGTCATCGACATGACTTCTGTGTCACCGCGACTCTGGGTTCGAATCCCGGCAGGGGCAAACATTTGTGCGATGAGTGTAGATGTTTGTCCCGGGTCTTGGATGTTTGTGTGCTGTTATTGTGTGTGTCCATGCCTCCCGCGATACAGGGAATCCTAGTGCGGGGGTCTGAGTGTGATTTAAAAAAAAATAAAAAAAAATAATAATAATTAAATGTATTTGTTGTAATCAACGTTTATTTCATTTATATGGTAGTTTTCTTATTAAAGATAGAGACTATTATCTCATTTATTAATGACGATGTGGTCGTAGGTGGCATCACGCTAGACCTAGAGTATATGATAATTACTAAGTCTTAAGGATGCCTACTTGAACACACTGTGTTTTGGTGACAGTTTTTCAAACTTCAGGCTGGTAGTCAGCGGAGTAGGTACTGGACGGTATCCTATCACCGTTCGATCCACGTCCACAACGGGGGGGGGGGGGATCATTAAACTAGAGTCCAGCCGTCCAGCAGTGAAATTCTTGTTCTTAATAAAATTATCCGCGATTCCGTAGGATTATTTCTGTGTTTTTTTTTACATATTAGTATTCTACAACGCCTTTCAATGGCCAACAATGGACTCCATCTGATAATTGCGTATGCTGGCCCTTATCTGTTCTTGTGAGCCCACCGTCGCACTACATAAATTAAAACAGTAACCTAACTTCATTTAATTTGTTTATGCCTGAGCCATACGAACATTTAACTTATTATTTTATTACTTGTACTCATAATTACTACATATTGTTATTACACATAATTAATAACATATAATGCACCTTTCAAAATGATCTTTTGAATTTATGTTAGTGGCATGATTAGAGTGTTTATTTGCCTTTATATTTGATGTCAATACTTTACTTTAAATCCGTAGTAGTCCAATCGATTTCAGAGTTATTATACTGTTTGTACGCTTTTGTTTTCCAATATACTATTGCGTGAGAGAAATCAATATAATTCTGGCTTTTATTAGAAAACTTGCCTCTTCAAACCCGGGAACTACAAGTTCTGTATACTTTAGTGAGAAAATATGATAAGTTTCTTCACTTGTCTTGTTAGTTCTTTTAATAAGATAAGGAAGTTTTCGGGCGTTGTTTGAAGGGTACAGTCGTTAATTTGATGTTAGTTCAAGTGTTAGTAAATGTATTTTAACTTGATAATATGCTATCTATGACTTTTGTTTGTTTGAACATTCAACATTTTTATACACTAGTAGCGGCCTGCGGTTTCACCCGCGTGAATTGCAGTTTTTCCGCTACCTCAACTATCCCACGGTAACTATACTTTTTCCGGGATAAAAGTAGCCTATGTGTGAATCCAGAGTTTATAATATCTCCATATCAAATTTCATCGATATCGGTCTAACCGTTTGAGCGTGAAGAAGTAACATACAAACACATATAAACAAACTTTCTCATTTATAAGACTAGTAGCACCCTGCGGTTTCACCCGCGTGGATTACAGATTTCCCACTACATTAACTATACCATGTGAACTATACTTCTTTCGGGATAAAAGTAGCCTATGTGTTTATCCAGAGTTTAAACTATCTCTATACCAAATTTGATCGAAATCGGTGTAGCCATTTGAGCGTAGAAAATTAACAAACATACACACATACAAACAAAATTTCGCATTTATAATATTAGTAGGATTTATCATCGAGAAACTAACCAGCAAAGAGACGCAATGCACGAAGGTGCACTTGTGCATTGTACAAAATGAAATTCTCCTTTCTTCGCCAAGACATGATGATGAGTGATAATTCTGGGTACTAATATTACCTTGCTCTCATTGATCAGTGGCTGAAGCAGGAATTAGTTTCGTAGTTGTAACGCCATCGTATCGTAGCGTAACAATTGAACTCACTACTGTTATTTATGTAGTACATCTGTGTCACAGATAATTAATAGTTTTTACGAATAGTACGTGCGTTATTATTTGTACGGAGATTTGGATAAACTTTGGTATGTAGATACTTTAGGTCCCGGAATAACGCATAGGCTACTTTTCATCATCATCATCATCATCAATCATCACCACGCGGGACCGCGGGGCGAAGCTAGTAATAATATAAGTCTGAAAGTTTGGATGGATGGATGGATGTTGACGGAGACGGATTTGGATAAAATTTGGTATGGTATGTAGATACTTCAGTTCCCTAAATAACACATAGTCTACTTTTCATCATCATCATCAATCATATTCAAGTTTTCACTTCTGCCGGCACTCCCAGGGTGCAACCGGTTGTTTTTTTTATATACTACTATAGTTCAGTTGGTCTAGAGACAGGGTGCAAGTCAGAAGAGGGAGGAGGAATGCCTCTGCCTTAAAACGAAGTTTTCATTTAAAAAAATATCTTTTTTTATACTATATAGATCTAGCGTTTGACCACTTGATGGTCAGTGAAGATGTGGTCGATATTTGATACTTCTTTCTTCTTGATAAAAGCAAGCAGTATTTGAGTGATTGACCTAATTTAATTTATAAATTTGTATACATAGGATACGCGTGCGGCTCCAAAATCATTTATTTTTTGCAAAGTAGCATCATCTCATACAATTTAACAAAAAAAAGAATTTCGAGCAAAGCCTGCTTGCTTAGTTACTAGGTTTTTATAAAAAAATATAGGATGTGTAATTTATGCTTTGTGGTACGCAACGGTAAGTAAAGCTACCTAAACAATGGCTACCCCACATAAATATTTTTCGAGCTGAAAAAGTAAAGTGTAGAACATGTTATTTCAGTATCTTTTAAGTACATTTATACTCCGAAGTGTTTTAACAGACTCCTAAAACGGAACATTAAAAATATTTATAATAACTATATTATATATATTAAAGTTTCATAATTACATTTTTTAATTATGAAACTTTAATATAAAACTCCCCAATGGCCGTCGTCCCCCCATCGCTCGTCGGGGTACAGACGGTAATTTTTCTTGCCGTTTGTCCCCATGGGGGGGACAGATCATGGGAACAGACGGGAATACTTGAACAAAAGGTTTCGTTGGAGTCACTTCTGATATTTTATCATTGCTGGTCACTAAATAATTTGTGTTATAATACGAGTAGGCATATATGTATTATGTGTATGTATGTGTGTGTATGTATGTGTATTATGTCAAAATGATTGGAGGACATCGCCGTACCCGATGGGACGTTTGATCTTAATGTTGTGTAATTAAACTGATCAAAGGCTTTTGTCTTTACAGGCCCATCTTTAACCTATTGTAGGCCCTGAACCCATAATGGGGCCCTTATGAACTTAAAAGAGAACTATCTTGAACTATCTATAGGCGAAGAAGGAAGTATTTTTATGTTTTTTACTGTCATTATAATTTAATCCACAAAAGCAAACCAGCTTAGCGTCTGCAATCCTACTAATATTATAAATGCGAAAGTTTGTGTGTATGTTTGTTACCTCTTCACACTCAAATGGCTACATCGATTTGGATTAAAATTTGGTATGGAGATAGGTTATACTCTGGATTAAGACATAGGTTTGTTTTCATCATCGGTATTGTCGTGCGTCCTAAGTCATCGGTGATGACTGTGTGCCCGGATTAATAATAACATTAATTATACACGACAAAGAATATATGTATTTATATGACACGTGGGTGCAACAATGGGTCAACCATTACCAATACATGTAAGTTAGGCAACGTTTAGTGCTACGAGGCTTTGCCTCATCTAAGGGCCCGTTCTGTTATCCTAGTGATAGATTGCGCTATGAGACTTTGCCTCTACCAAGGGCCTCTTCAGTTACCCTAATGATCGATCATGCTACGAGGCTTTGCGATCCTCGCGACACTCCTGACGACAGAAATGGTGATTTACAATAACTAGTCTAACCATATGTGTACAATATACAGTACCGGACGCACTCTGCAATGACTCGCGACAGGTATGAACACCGTTCTTCATCACTACGTGGGTACAACCGTGGGGCGCAGCTAGTAGCTAATAATTATGGAACTAGATATTATGGTCAACCATTTTAGTTTGATTTATTTATAACTAATATGTTTTTGATTATAAATATCGGTTATTTTTTTGTTATCTAGCAGAAATAAGTGGGGGCGCTATCGATCCTGAGGGTGTGCCTAGATTGCCCAGTGGGAAAGAAGGGCCCGCTTCTATGGACACATTTGGGATCACTGCAAAATTTTACTCGTTATTGTACTCTCTCACGATAATTAGTGACCGGTGTAAAAAAAAATCTAAATGTAAATAAAGATCTTAAAGATACACAATAGCTGTTAGGAATGATACACTTTAGATACGGAACTTATTACCCTCTTCAAGATCCTTAACCTATTAAAAAGGTCTTGGACGGTCGTAAACGCCTGAGTATACTACAAACGAAATATCCAACGGAAGGTCGACTTTATCTGTATGAGTTAAGGTATATTTTCATCTTAAAGATGACAGAAAGAATATCTTACTCCAAGGCGTTCTAGTAATTAAGGGCGACGACACTACGCTGTAATACCTTCGCGACACATCAACGCAACTCGTTAATCCATGATACACACGGTTGTTATGTTTATGTGTTTACAACATTTAGAAATTAATTAGACCTAAGACAAGCTCGATCTCTTGTGTTTACTTTGAATCCTACAAGATGGCGCTGCTAGTGCGATATTTTTTTGACAATTGGTGCTAAGTTTTGTTGTTTCTGAAGACGCCAACTATACAAATAAACTTGCTTTATAAGTTTATTTGTATAGTTATTTATGAATAGTTACTAAACTTTCTTACCATTTTTTTATTATGTGAAGTTCGGATATCGAGAAACTAAACTAGTAGGTATTAATATCATCTCAATGGCTTTTACATAAAGCAAAACGTTTCAACGTTTAAATTAACAATTGACATAATTCTATACGTTATAATATAATTATGCGCATAGTATTAGTAATAATATATTATAAAATAAACAGTCTCGGTCATGGTTATAAAAAATACTACCAAATAGACTTTCTACGCGCTCAACGGTAGTACTAAATGAATAAATATTATTTTATTTAAACAGATCATTTCAGTAATGTATAAAGTTAGATAATATATGAATTATTCTATTCTTTGTCCTTTTAGAATCATCATCATCATCTCAGCAATAGGACGTCCACTGCTGGACATAGGCCTCCCCCATTGATTTCCACAAGGACCGGTTGGAAGCGGGCCCGCGTCCAGCCCTTGCCTGCGATCTTAGTCAGGTCGTCTGTCCACCTGGTCGGTGGCCGTCCTATGCTGTGCTTGCCAGTCTGTGGTCTCCATTCGAGAACCTTTCGGCCCCAACGGCCATCAGTTCTTCGAACTATATGCCCTGCCCACTGCCACTTCAACTTACTATATATCTATATAGGGCTATATCGGTGACTTTCGTTCTTCTACGGATCTCCTCATTTCTGATTCGATCACGTAGAGAAACCCTGAGCATAACCCTCTCCACAGCTCGTTGTGCGACTCTGAGCCTGTTCAGGAGGCCCATAGTCAGAGACCACGTTTCAGTTCCGTAAGTCATCACTGGTAACACACATTGTTCGAAGACCCTCGTTTTCAAGCATTGCGGTATTTTGGACGAGAAGACGTCTCGTTTCGTCTCTTAGAATACATTAATGTAACTTAACTAAAAATATACTACATATGAACTACAACGAATAATACAATAGTTGTTTGTTTTACATGTGTAAGTAAATTTGATTTTTGGCATGAGTGCTTGGATTGAAGCCTGAAAAAGCGAAGGGATCTAAAATAAAGGTTCTAAACGACTCGCTTCGCTTGTGGTTCAATTCTAAAGCCCTTCACTTGAATAGAAGAATCCTAAACGTAGAAAAGGTCGCTATTGAAATTGCTGATGTACGTTACAAACTTAGTCTCACTATATTTGCCTATCACGTATCTTTAACACCTGTATGTAAACCTGCAGTAAAACTCGCCATTAACCATTCTCAGAATAAACACGCACTTTACTCAAGAAAGTCTTAAACGACAATTTCTTTAATAATAATAAATTGTACGAAGTATCATAATAACTTGCAACTTTATCATTACTGCTGTAATGGAAAAGTTAAAAAGGGGTGCTAGTTTACATTTTAACAACTTAAGCGTTAATACACTTTATGGCTTTGTTGACGTGATAACGTTTTATAAATTGATGAATGCCAAAATGAAAAATAGTAACGTTCCGCGTAACGTTCCACCTAAGTTTTATCTAGATCTAGATAATATAATCAAAGTCAAAGTCAAAGTCAATGGTCAATGGTCAATGGTCAATGGTCAATGGTCAATGGTCAATGGTCAATGGTTAATGGTCAATGGTCAATGGTCAATGGTCAATGGTCAATGGTCAATGGTCAATGGTCAATGGTCAAATGGTCAATGGTCAATGGTCAATGGTCAATGGTCAATGGTCAATGGTCAATGGTCAATGGTCAATGGTCAATGGTCAATGGTCAATGGTCAATGGTCAATGGTCAATGGTCAATGGTCAATGGTCAATGGTCAATGGTCAATGGTCAATGGTCAATGGTCAATGGTCAATGGTCAATGGTCAATGGTCAATGGTCAATGGTCAATGGTCAATGGTCAATGGTCAATGGTCAATGGTCAATGGTCAATGGTCAATGGTCAATGACAATGACAATGACAATGACAAAGTCAAGTTATATACAATAAACATATTCTGTATTCTGTATAAAGTCAAAGTCAAAGTCATACATGATTATGTCGTTATCACGTAAATCTATCGTCCGTAAACCGACTTTACAGACAACCAATTTTTTTTTATGGAATACGTTGACTGAAGAAGCATAAGGCCCACATGTCGTCAAGTGGTAACCTCTATCTAAAGACGGATATACTTTGTAAAGAATTGCACTGCTCCCGTCACCTGAGACATAAAGTAGATAAGTCTCATGTGCCTGTAATTTGATCGGAAACCATACCCTTCAAACAGGAACATAGTGATGCGAACACCACTGCCAGGCGGTAGAATTATACATAGTGGCAGTACTTCCCCGGACGAACTCTCACATAGAGTGTTACTGCTTCTAAAGATTTCTTTAATATTACTATCATGCCTTTTTGTTTGTCACACTCACACCCCACACTAGATTTCCTCTTTTCCGGGAGCCATGGACACACAGTGACACCACAATAAACATCAAATACCCGGGACAAACATCCAAGTTCATCGCATAACTGTTTGCCCCTGTCGGGATTCGAACCCATGAGACCAGAAGTCATGTCACTGACGACTGAGCCACGGCGACTGCCAAATGCGTATGACCACTCTCAAACCCGATGTTAAGTGATGACGTGGTCTAAGTTGTAGTAGATACGTACGCGTAGACGGTAACCCATGTATCATCCATAACTTTACTTATCGACTTAAAACATAGCTTTTGTAGGTATGTAGGTACTATGTTAGGAACTTAGTCGTTTGTTATTTATATTTAAAAAAATATTTGCTTTCTTTGACTAGCGTGTGAATCAAGCTCATAGCCCTGTCTAGCATGATTAAACCTTCGACAACGTCTTCACTGCCCATGCATCAAGTCAGATACCTAGTGGTCAAATGACGATCTATAAATTATTAAGAGAATAATTGAGAAATTAAGAGAATTTCCCTTTGAGAATTGGGATGGTGAAGTTAAACTTGACTGGTCGGTTGGCGCAGTTGGTAGCACTCTGCCTTCTGAGTTGTCTTGAATGTTGTCCCATATTTATTTTATTGATTTATTTAAGAGCGGCTGCGATCTAGATAGCTTAGGTCACGTGATATGCGCGGCATTAGAAATATAACGCAATTAATTCGTAAATAAACAAAAATCACGATTATAGCAATACCAATTCTAAACGTTTCTAGATTATAACATTACCTATCCACCAATCTATGTTTTGTATGAATATTCTTATCAAATATCAAAGATACACGTTTTTCAAATTTTAAAAATCATGTTTTAATAAATAAAAATTACGGTAAAATAATACTTAACCGTGTTTTGTATTTTAACATGCCTTCATACTGAAGTACAGTTACTATATGTGAAAAAATGAAAGCTTTATCTTTAAGACTTGATTTGAGTTTGATTTTAATGTTTTTTTTTTTCAAATATTGCATTCCTTCCTGTGTGGTGGGCCTTAAGGATGTGTCCACACCTGACGAATGCGCGCTCGCGAGCGGCGCGCAAGCTGCGCATTTGTCAGGTCTGGACACTCCCTGAAGCTCAGAGTCCTACATTCTACAAGATGGAATATTCCCGTCTGTTCCCACGACCTGTCCCCCATGGGGAGAAACGGTAAGAAAAATTACCGTCTGTCCCCCGACAAGCGATGGGGGGACAGACGGTACAAGGTAAAATTAAAACCTTATTATTACCGTTTGTCCCTTTTTAAGATTGAGTTGTTGGAGAGTTGTAAGCTAGGATAGATATAATAAAAGCAGTACACTGAAGTTAGTTGCATATAAATGTCTGTTGAGGTACAGTTTTGCAATTGACGTCTAAAATGACGTCTAAAATAAACTTTCATACGATTACCACATCGATCATGTAGCAAAAAAGGCATCTGCAGCATTGGGATTTGTCATTTGCAACGCAGGAACCCTAACTCAAATGAAGACCCTTAAAGTACTATATTGTGCCTATGTCCGCAGCCATCTCGAGTACGCTAGCCAAGTCTGGAACCCCCGCTATGCAGTACATTCCGATCGGTTAGAGAGTATACAAAGAAAGTTTACGAGATATCTTGGCTATAAGTTCAAGATCCCGTACTCGAGCTATGATGTCCGTTGTTCTCGCTTCCACCTTTTACCTCTCAATTCCCGAAGATAATTTGGCGACATGCGTTACCTCACGAAAGTGGCCCAATCAAAAGTAGATTGTATAGAACTAGTTTCTATGCTAGGATTAAAAGTTCCACTGAGACCCCAAAACCGGCAACTGAGTAATCTCCTTCATGCCCCTAGCGCACGCACCAACTATCGCCAAAATTCATTTTTTATACGCTCAATAATGGCTCTCAACGACACTCTCAAACTTAATCCAAACATCGACTTATTTGCGAGTAGTTCGGCGTCAATACACACGGCACTAACCAACACTCTGGTTGTACCTTACGACATTAGTTAGTTTTTTGTATTGTAAATTGTATCTATTTTTTTTTTTTGTTTTTTTTTTTTTTTTAGACTTTATATACTATTACTGTATCTCCATTATCTGTGGAGGCTTGTAAATGGCTCTTCCTTATAATATTTGTTGTGCTAATTTGTAACTTTAGCTGTAAGCCACCCAAAGAAAATAAAATAAATAAATAAATAAATAATTAATAAATAAGGAGAGGTGCTTAATCCAGTAGTTTTTCCGTTAATCAGCTCAGAAATCCGTCGTTTTATGCTGTCACGTTAATAACCTTTTCTAGTCACGGATCAATAACCTAAATGTTTTTGGTCGCTGATAATTGATATCGTATTTTATATTTTTGAAGTTAAAACTTCTTTAGCGGCGTTTTGCACTTTTGTATAGGGGAAAAAATGTTAAACTCGCGTCAGGTAAAGTGACACTGATCGAAAATTCGTAAGGCGCGTGACGTCATCGATGTCATCGTCAAAGACGGAGGGAGAATGGACATAATGTATTATTAATTGTCATGTTTGTATGCGATAGCGCAATAAATTATTATTGTAATTTACATAAACGATAGTACTTTTATACTGATAAATAAAGCAATTTGTGCGAAATTGTTCCCTAACCATTCCAAAATATTCAAAAATGCACAACGTTAATATTCAAGTTTTCACTTCTGCCCGCACTCCCGGAGTGTTCTAAGAATTTGTGTTACAAATATTGGTTGTTACATCGTTGTCATAACAACGGCTCTAGTTGTGATAATCATTCGATCTACCTAAAATTGACTAAAATCCTTCAAAATGAAGTAGCTCGTATTTTTATTTTTCGTATTTGTATTATTACCCTAAAACTAAATTTCACATAAATCCTCAGAACTCGGTTGCCGACCTAACGCGGATACTTTTAGTATTAGTATCCTTTATTCAACAATCTTACATACCTAAAAAATATAATATTAAACCTGATCTTACAAATTACAGGATACCGGTACTGTCTGATTGTCTTGCGTTTCCGCAAAGGCCTCCCCTAAAGCTTGCCACTCTTTTCGTTTTTGAGTTATCCTCCTCCAAGTAACACCAGCGGATACTTTTAGTCGGTACCAAATAAGTGGCGACTTATTTTACATAAAACTATTCGCAGTTTAAAAATAATATCTAATTTTAGTGTTGTTTATTGAATATGTCATAACTTATATTATTATCCAGAATTTTAGTTTAGTTGAACAAGTCACCACTAATGTCTATCAACGCCTGTAAACATTCCTTTGCCACACCTACCAAAATCACCAATGAGCCCTTTTCAAAACATTTAACCTCCAAGTACGCAAAAAGCAGTCTAATTGAATACCAAATTGGTAGCGATATCAAAAAAAGCAAATAAGCCAGAAAAATCTCATTTGGCTCGGACACGAGATTAAACTCGGTACCGGTCAACCCGACATGAAATTCAAGCCAAAATTTCAGGTTTTTTTTTGTTTTATCTCTAATTAACTTTGTTACACATAATTTGGGGTTTACAAATTTAAGTCGACTTATCATAATGCCATGGTACATTTTAAATTAAGGAGGCCCACGATATAAGTCGTTTGTTATGTTATTCCAGGCCAGCATGTTAAAGTAACAAACATACAAAGTCAGACAAAGTTTCCGCTTTTTTATTAACCTACTGCATAATTTCCGACTGGGTAAACCGATTTTGATCGTTTTTTTTATATGAAAGCTGGTGCTTCCCGTGTGGTCCATTTAAATTTCATCAAAATCGGACGAGCACTTTTTGAGTCACAAGTCAAAAACTGAAAAATGCGTGCTTATACTACACGATATTATAGTAGCGGGCAAAGAAAAAAGTCAGGAATAAACACAATCTTGGGAAATACAAACAGATCCGGTATTTCAAAGTTATATACAGATACCAAAACTTTCCAAAACGGTGTGGGGGTAATTAACTTCATCTCTCTCTCTCAGCCATTTGCGTCCACTGCTGGACATATGCCTCTCCCATGTAGGGGGGATTTGCCAATACTCGCCACGCTTGGCATGCGGGTTGGCGAGCGCAGTATGATTTCCAATCCTGAGAAGGCGCTGCTGCCCACCTCCTGGTACGTTATCCCTTAGCCGACTCTTACGGCACCCACGAGAAGAGATGGGGGAGTACTACTCTAGGCCGGTACCACCACGGCACTGATCTCTCTGACTTGGATTAACTTCATAACTAAAATGATTTAATTAACTTACCTGTTCAACGTTTTCCATTTCGTACTTTGTGCAAATATTTTGAGAAGCCTAATTGAGATTGAAATTCAGATTGAAACCAAACTAGGGGGAAGAAAATAATTGTCTTTGAACCGCAAGGGTATTCGAAAATTCATTGCCGAGTTTCGGTTAATTCTGTTGAAATAATGAACTGGTTGATTTTGGGTTGAAATTATAGTCTCGCATAAAATAACTTCATTTTCTTGATTTCTTTCAATGGCGGTTGACATATAAAGTAGTTAATAATGGGGATAATAAATGAAAGCATTAAACTTATAGGGGTTGTAGCGTTTTAGGGGGGTCAAAAAGGTCAACTAGTGTTAACTTTTTATGGTAGGGTTGAGCAGTCTGAGTGTTTTAAATAGGATTTAAAGCACAAGTGCCTAGTTTTGGTCCAAAGTTAAGGTAACGATACATTTAAAAAAAAATTACCAAAAAATGGAACAGACTTCAACACTCAAAAGTGTGAAATAACTTGTTGAAGTCGGTACCATGTTAGTTCACAAAAGTAACTATCATCACAATATTGTGCTTATGGTACCGACTTACCGACAAGTTATTTCACACTTTTGAGTGTTGAAGTGGTAAAAAAATTTTTTTCACCCTTTTCAGTGGCCTTTGCTACTTACGGTCCCTGTGAAAATCAATGGGGAGGCTATGTCCAGTAGTGGACGTCCTATGGCTGAGATGATGAGGATGATGTTGAATCTTACAACACAGTGAAAAATGGAGTCGATATAAATACAGAAATCCAAACATTTTATTACAGTTATTTTTAGCCTTCTGAAAACATGTGTGAGACTTGCATCCAAAATAGGCTTTTTTGTGTTGTGGATATCAGCATTAAACTCCCGTTAATTTAAAAACAAGTAATATAATGATTATATTACAAGGAGGTAAAAAACACCGTTATAGTGCGTTAAGATGTGCGTGAGTTCACATACACAAACGCATGCAGCTTTCGTGTATGTGTACTAAAAGAGTATGTGTGAGCGTGTATGTGTACTATAAGAGTATGTGTGTGAGTGTGTATGTGTAATGAACTAGAAGCTTGTTTATTTTATGTTTAAGGTAAGTTTATAAGTAACATTGAAAATATTTGGAGGTAGGGATTTAAGTAATTTACTAGCTGTGCCCCGCGGTTTCACCCGTGTTCACAACGTTTTTGGAACTCAGTCACCCCACGGGAACCATACTCTTTCCAAGGCAAAAAGTAGCCTATGACCTTTTCCAAGGACCCATCTATCTTTATACCAAAGTTCTCTCCAAAATAACTCAATGTAGATGGCGCTAGCATACAGAAATTCGTATATTTTAAACTGAAAAGTTACTAATCTGGTATAGTCTTCATCTCAAAATTCTTTATTAGGGGATGCCTACTTCATAACATCTCCCTGCATGCCAAATTTCAGCTTGATCCGTCCAGTGGTTTGTGCTGTGCGTTGATAAATCCCTATGTCAGTTAGTCCTTTAAGTTATATATACTTAGAGATATAGCTATTATCAACATCGTTTTAGGAGCTTCTACATTTGTAATACACTTCTGTAATACTTCTGCATTAAACACATCAGCAGAATATCACATATTTTCATTTTTGAATGTCATCTTTATATGTAAACCCATGAAAATATGCTTCGTATCAACTCTATGTGCATACAAAGTAAATAATAGCTAGCTTGAATTTGAATTACCGATTATCAACGGATTGGGCGTGACAGTGGCCATAACTTTACAGAATTCATTAAAACTATTGTCGCGAATTGTAGTTCTGAATCGAAACAACAGGGCGCTCGAAGCTGCATTTGTAATTAATGGTAACAAAAACAGTATTCAAACAAACTGATAACGTTGTCTCATTTAAGGGTTTAACAAGTGCCGATGACATTACAGAAGCTTGCGGATGCAGAAGAAGGGGCATAAGGAGGGAAGAGGGGGGGGGGGGAGACTAATCCTGAAGCGTGCTGGTCTAAAATATTACAAAAATGTTTTTACAAAGTTTAAACAAAGATTCACACGGTTGAAAAACATTTTTACAAAGACACAGTTAAAATGCATGTGTAGTAAACATTTTTTGCTATAGGAAAAATATGGTTGCTGGTTATGTTTATATTTTTCCATTAATAAGTTAGGAAATGACATCAAACTTTGCTTAATTAGAATCAACATGCTCACGTCAGCAGTAATTTTTTATATACATGTAGAACTTTCAACGAAATAAACTTATAAAACCCAAAAATGCGTATTATAGTATGGCCTAATTAGCAAATGGTACAATTAACTAAAAAGGTAACATGAAAAAAATGCTGCTAAAATAATTGCCGGCCTAGATAAGCTCTACGACTAACTTTTATAAATAAGGAACAATTTCACTCCAGCTGGACGTTTTCCCTTTTCATGGTTCATAGAATTCTGCTAAATGTATATCATTTATCTAGTAGTTTTCCACTAGACCAACGGCACTGCCTTTGGCTTTTAATTAATTGCACCACTTGTCATTGTTACGTTTGACCTATCTGACACAGTAAAACAAACGTGAGAGTAGGAAAAGTCTCAATAAAAAAAAGCCTCAAAATAGAATACTAGAAAGAATAACTAGTAGACGTTGTAAGACTCATATCATTATTATTAAATTTGCATAATTTTTTGCATAAATTTATTGTTGTACGTATACAAATACAAATACAAATATTTTTTATTGGCACAAAACACTTTCAATACATGATAGATTACTAAAACATGTGAACTTCGATGTATACATAATTATGTATGTGAATACAATATAAAAGGCCTTTAGCAGCCGTGCTAGGGTCACCTGTGTTACGGCTGCTAAGCTACTTCCTATAATCAAGCAATACATCTTATGCAACGAGCATCTTGACTATTACATACCTAACTAAATAAATATATTATTAAAACAGCATAGAACAGATACAAAGAAAAGCCAGAATATTATGTTACTTATCTAAAACTTACAACTTATTATTACTTACAACAACTTATTAGAGAAGCTGGTCCTTAAAACAGTAAACTACTAGGGTTTAAAATAATATTCATCATCATCTCAGCCATAGGACGTCCACAGCTGGACTAAGGTCTCCTTCATCGATTTCCACAAGGACCGGTTGGAATCGGCCCGCATCCAGCCTTTTCCTGCGACTTAGGTCGTCTAAATATTTAATAATTATTCTACCTTGTTTATCCCATAGCAGATGCCAATATGTTTAGACTGGCCGGTTGGTGCAGTTGGTAGCACTCTGCCTTCTGAGCCGCTGGTCCCGGGTTCGATTCCCGGACAGGTCAAACATTTGTGTGTATGAACATGTCTGTTTGACCTGTGTCTGGGTGTGTATATGTATTTAAGTATATATATCAGTCATCAGGTTACCATAGTACAGGCTCTGCCTAGTTTGGGACCTGAAGACCTTGTGTGGATGTTGTCCCATATTATTATTATTATTATATTTAGAAAATTTACATGTATTTCCCAGGCAATATTTTAGAATTTGCATCTAATTGATTGGAGGTATTTCCAAGTAGCTTGAATATAATGCTCTTTTAGTAATATATTTTTGTGTACTAAGATGAAATCTTGCTATTTCTTTCCTCCATTGTTTTATTTCGCAAGAGGTGCCCTATTTTCATGACATCTCTCTATGTACCAAAATTCATCAACATAGTTTCAGTGATTTAAAGCAAACATCTTCCTCCTTCCTATAATAATATATATTTTTTAATTATTTTTTTAATATGGGACAACATTCACACAAGGTCTTCAGGACCCAAACTAGGCAGAGCCTGTACTATGGTAACCTGATGACTGATATATACTTATATAATTACTTATATACATATACACACACCTAGACACAGGTCAAACAGACATGTTCATACGCACAAATGTTTGACCTGTTCGGGAATCGAACCCATCTGGCTGCTGGTCCAATCGGACCAGCGGCTCGGAAGGCAGAGTGCTACCAACTGAGCCAACCGCCATTTAGACACGAAAGCGAAAAAAAAGATTTTACATTTATAATATTAAGTATAATATAATTGACATACAATTACCCTTATATATGCCAATTATAATATTTAAATTGGGAGATGCGGCAATAGCTACACGGAAGTGGCTCGATTAAATTAGGTTCATGCTTCTAATTTGCTTTAGTTGCTATCGGGCTGTCAGTTGTGCAGCTATCTTACAGTCGTCACTTAATATTTTGAGAAAATAAGGCAAGAATAATGCCTGTCAAACTAACAAATGTGTTTTTTTTATTATTTTTTTTATTTATTTCACACAAGACCTTGTGTGAAATAATTTTTTGTTTTTTTGTTGTTGTTGTATTGTATCAAGGCCAGTTTTTAGTTAAGGCTTTAGTTTTTCATAATATCATTGATAATACTTACGTACATTATTGGTATGTAATTCGTATATAATTTAATACTAGTTTTAATATAATGTAATTCTACAGGTGCAGACATGGCGATTACCTCAAAGTGTACTCTGAGGGTGGAGTCCAAGGTCCTGGACCACCTGGCGTCAATGAATACTCCGCTTGGTCCAGGGTGCTGTGCGGCAACAGAGCGGATGCTCCACCTGCTTTATACTCCCACGGACCACTGCTAGTGCTAGAGTTCCATACTGCTGGGAAAGCAACCAATGCTACAGGATTTGTGGGAACTTACAGGTTCATTGACAGACGTGAGTATTTTTATGCCTTCTTTGCCAGGCAGTACCTGTGTGTAATTTGGTCACATATAGGGCAACCCCCCCCTTTTTTTATATTTGGAATAAAAAATAAAAAAAATGTTTTTTTTACCAAAACATTTCCAAATCATGTCAGCTCTCTTCCTGCGATCTTGGTCAGATTGTCTACATTGTCAGTGGATGACCTATGTTGCGCTGACCCATCCATGGTCTATACATAAGCATTTCTTTTAATTAGTGGCGCGGGCCACATAGCAATGGTGTCTGCCGTTATGAGTATATAACCACGTCCGAGCCATCACATACTGTGTGTCCCAAATTGCGCTTTAATTACACGCATTATGTATCCAATTTGAATGGAATAGTCAGCCGCCCGCGCCATGTCTGCGACAGCCGCCATTTATATGTGGCCCGCGCCTAACAGATACGCTGGATTAATAGTGGAAGGCGGTAGCGTATAGCTTTTGATCCAGAAAGAAGAAAAAAAAATTTGAATACATATTTTTAAACACTTTTCAGTGATGTTTGCTACTCACGGAATCAATTGTCATTGTGTATGTTCACCGATTTCTCCACGCGCAACTATAATGTCATCCACGTATGCATAGCACTTTTCAGTTAGTAGTTATTTCACTTTATATAACTCGACAACCGGAAATCAGGACTGATTTTTCGCAGACAACCCTATACCACCGTGTTTGTATTGAAATAATCTTTATATTAATTTAGTTTGAATTCATTAACCAGACCGGTGCAAGTTACTAGTATCGATTCACCTGTTTATACCTTCCTACTCAAGAGTTGTGACAAGAAAAAACTACTCAACCTAACGTTTGCATATTCTATGGGATTCATACTTTCGATTAGTATGAAATTTGTTTGCTAACCAAACCAGTGAAATGTTTAAAAAGCCATTTTAAGTAATCATATTCTAGACTTGATTTTTTGAGACAACCCATTTGCAATATATTTATTGACTTGAATTGTATATTTAAAATACTTTTCATCCATTAACGACCTCGGTGAAAGCCGTTTTATGGTGGGATTATGATCCCAAGGCAATAATAAATGTAAATCTACACCATATTTTAAGGTACTCTACTTAAGATGTCAAACAAAATACTACACCTACTTCGGTTCTCCATTTAAGTCTAGAATCTTCACACAATTCACAGACAACTACCTACTGCTTTTGATTACTACTTAAATAATTCAATTGCTGGCTGGCTGGAAACTAACTGCTATAGAACTGGGCAATCGTAAACAATCTTGGTTTAAAGGATTAGAGGAAACCACTATCCCAGATCAATGAAGCACTGAGGTCAGGTCTTAAGTACAAACCACACAGCGACCCAAAGTAAGCTTAGCAAATCCTCGTTTTAAACTGTATGTTTTATCTGTTAGAAGTTCTATTCGCCTACTTAGTTACACTGCGTAGTGTCGGTCTGTTCTATTTTCGGAGGGGGTGTATATATTTTAAACAAACTATTTGAATGTAGTGCCGTGGTGGTACCGGCCTAGAATAGTACTCCCCCATCTCTTCCCGTGGGTGCCGTAAGAGTCGACTAAGGGCTACCAGAAGGTGGGCAGCAGCGCCTTCTGAGGATAGCAAACCATACTGCGCTCGCCAACACGCCTGCTAAGCGTGGCGAGTATTAGCAAATCTCCCCAATATGAGGAGGCATGTGTCCTGCAGTGGACGTCCTATGGCTACGATGAATGATGATGAAAAATTTGAATGTCATAGTCACATGTACTATATTATGTAGTATTTATGTACTATTGTATAAGTTACAATTAAAATTCAAAACGATATTATTATCATGGTGATATGTGCAGACGAATGAAATTATTATTTAAATTGATTTAATCAGTATCAGACATTGTCCATTGTTATTTTTAAAATAAAATATGTATTTAAAATGCCTAAAAAATTTAAATATTACACAGTTCATGAAAAGCTTCTAATTTAACAGTGATATTAAGAATATTCTTTCAAGAAAGTCAATAAAAATTATGTATTTCAAATTCAAGACGAACATTTCCTTCCAGAATAGTCTATTGTTTTAAATTATCGGGAAACACATGCCCAGGCAACGACTTCCATTCCTTGGAAGTACGCATTAAGAATGTTGAAGGAAAACGCTTCGTACGTGTAGGTGGTCTATGGTCTATGTCTACCATTTTATTCGTCGAGTGACGTTCAATCTCTCCGGTACATTAAAGAAAGTTTGTAATAAAAATAGTATCTCAGGAACACGCGTCGTAGATTTGTGATTATTTTCAAAACTACAAAACTCAGTCCGTAGTTTGCAATAATTTCACAAGTAAAACTTCTAACAAGCGTGTATTTCTGTGATTATTTTTTAAGTACCCACAACAATAACTCTAAAACTCAGCTTGCTCCAGAGCTTACGTCATCGGTAGTCCTTTTAATTATGTGCAATACGTCATTATGCCGTGCCCATTAATATTTATTAACTTTGGCCGCCTCTGCCGCGCCGTGGTGCTACGTCATTGTCTCATCGAATCAACGTCAAATTGACGGCCTAAGGGCGGATATTTTTTTTTTTATTTTTTTTTTATTTTTTTATTTATCAACATTCACACAAGGTCTTCAGGTCCCAAACTAGGCATAGCCTGTACTATGGTAACCTGATGACTGATATACATACTTATATACATATACACACCCAGACACAGGTCAAACAGACATGTTCATACACACAAATGTTTGACCTGTCCGGGAATCGAACCCGGGACCAGCGGCTCAGAAGGCAGAGTGCTACCAACTGCGCCAACCGGCCAGTCATATAGAATACAATTAGAATACAATCCTTCGAATCGGTTATCTTTGTCTCTTTGGTTGTTATATAATAGCTTTGGGGAATATTATGTTCCCTTTTTTACCGACTTCAAAAAGGAGGTTACTCAATTCGACTGTATTCGACTGTAATTCGACTGTATATGGTTTTTTTTTGTGTTCGCGGATAACTTCGTTGTTTATGAACCGATTTTGATGATTCTTTTTTTGTTAGATAGAGTATACTTTCGTGACCACCACGAAAGTATACTCTATCTAACAAAAAAAAATCATCAAGAAAAAATGTGATAAGTATTTATTTCTACCCTCATATCTCATAATCTCTTGGTCTTTTACTAATGGCCTATTAAAGAAGCTCAGGGTTGCACAACGAGCTATGGAGAGAACTAATGCTGGTGGTTTCCTTACGAGATCAAATCAGAAAATATGAGGAGATCCGTAGCACTAAAGTCACTGACATAACCCAGCGGAGCAGCAAGTTTTTTTTTAATTATTTTTTTATTTTTTATTTATCAACATTCACACATGGTCTTTAGGTCCCAAACTAGGCAGAGCCTGTACTATGGTAACCTGATGACTGATATATATACTTATATACGTATACACACCCAGATACAGGTCAAACAGACATGTTCATACACACAAATGTTTGATCTGTCCGGGAATCGAACCCGGGAACAGCGGCTCAGAAGGCAGAGTGCTACCAACTGCGCCAACCGGCCAGTCAGTTTGTTTGCTTTGAATAAGCTCCGAAACAACTGAACCGATTTGAAACAATATTTCACTGTTGAGAAGCTACACTAGCCCCGGGTAACATAGGCTATATTATATTTTAAAAAAAAAAAATTAGGGATCCTTATAATTTTTAATTTTTACACTTGCGAAGCCGGGGCCGGCCGCTAGTTTTATATAAAAACGTAGCAAGTACGGTCGGCAAATTAGCATAAAACATAATATATATTATAATTAAAGTGTCATACTGTGCTATGTTTGTAAATATTGGATGTCATATAGGTATAATTATACGATAGCCATTTTTGAGGATTTCTCTGGGAATAAAATAAAAAGCCAATTGTAATTTTTTAATTTTTTTTAAGAAAGCCATTCCACAAAACAAGGCAATATTTACTATAGTACCATCTGTTTATGTTCAGGTATAATATATTCTAACAATACTGAAAATCCGGGTGAAATAATCACGTATCCCAAAGTTGTCTGAAACAAGTCAAAACTTTTAATTTCTTCGCCTTCAAATGCAGACATTCTGAGCAGAAGTTCGAACACAGATACTTCAAACTCTACGTGTTTGATTCGGAATGAAAAGCACGTGCCTAAAAACTTCTCAAAATAGCTACCCGCATGTCTCGTGTAAAATTTTAAAAGTTTGCAAGTTTCTGAGTTCGAATCAATTCGGTTATTGTTTTTCACACTTGTTACTAAGAAAATTTAAGATTAATTTAATATTTTATTTCAAAATGACGTTAAAAGGTAGGGCTCAATTTTGAAATGAAGATATGTATGCTCGAGGTTTTTCTCCGATGTCGAATCAGAAATCATTTCAAAAACCGGCCAAGTGCGAGTTGGACACGCGCGCTTAGGGTTCCGTACCATCTATAAAAATTGCATATTTGGTATTTTTTTTACCACACAACTTTTTTCTTCATTCCAGCATACTTTATAAATAATTTCCTCATTTGTACAGGTAATTTTGAAACGGATGGAGTGAGAGTTCCGGACAGCTGCGACTACCTATTCAATTCTCAACCAAACCGGCCATCACACGGACGTATGTACAGTCCTAGATACCCGTCTAGTTACCCGACCAACATAAGGTGTACTTATCATTTTAATGGCAGGTGAGATTTAAATTGTAGGGTTGCTACTTTTTTGTGTTGAAGTTGATGTGTTGAGTGTGATGAAAAAAAAAATAAAAAAAATAATTTAGATAATTGTTATCTAAATTTTTTTTTTTTTTTTTTTCATCACACTCAGACCCCCGCACTAGGATTCCCTGTATCGCGGGAGGCATGGACACACACAATAACAGCACACAAACATCCAAGACCCGGGACAAACATCTACACTCATCGCACAAATGTTTGCCCCTGCCGGGATTCGAACCCAGGGTCGCGGTGACACAGAAGTCATGTCGATGACACAAGCCACTGCGCCACGGGACCGTCAATATCTTAGTTATTTATATATGTTTCGACTAATTACGTTCATTTTTATAAAGTTGTACGATTTAAAGTAGATTGTATTGATTTCGTGTGATCGGTCGAGACTTAGACGGCTTGCTTGTGATTTGTTCAAGAGGACTTGGACCAATCACAAGCAAGTAAGAGTATAACAGTGGGGGTAAGCAAACAGGCAACGCATTTTGGAAGTATGCCCTGCCATTCGTTTTCCGACATTTGTCTGAGTAACTTGTATCGTGCCGCTGTAGGCTTTGTTAAGTAAGATTGTACCTCTAAACATATATAGCAATAGCAACTAAAGCAATAAAGCTGATTTTCAAGTTCACAAAGAGTGTTTTTGATTCAAAGTCCTTGCTTCTGAGGTTAAACCAGTACGGTTAATATTTGTGTCGCAGTTAAATTACATTAGTTATTATAGATAAGAAAAAATGTACATAGTATCAAAATAAAGTACAATTTAGTTTTCTTTATTGTTATGTTGTATATGCAGAAATGGTTAAAAACGAATGCCTAAGTGATGTGGCGTAGGCAAGTGGCGACATGGAATCAGCACCAACCGATAAGTTTTCGTTCAACGAAAAAATACGACTAAAATTTTCGAAATCCCAAAAAAAACAAATCACACGAAATAAAGTATTTTTGTGTATTTTATAGTTCTCATAAAGTATAGAGTACAATTACCTGAAATAACGTGCAATACTTTATTATTACTGTCACCAAACACATAGTGTGTTCAGGCACCAGTCCTTGAGAGCCAGTGAGCATTCTAGGTCTAGCGTGTTAACATCTTCGACCACATCGTCACTGACCATCAAGTGAGATAGTGGTCAAACGCTAGATCTATACAGTATAAAAAAAAAGTACGGGTGGCAACCCTAGGCGTCATGGAGGGGCGCTTATTTGAGTCTCAAGTTTGAATCAAGTTGCATCTATCATAAAATTCCTTGTGTATTCAAGCAACTATAACTTTATCCCTGTACTTACACTGGGATAAAATGATAGTTGCTTGGCTGAGGGTCGCGCCTGTCACCTGGCACGATCATAACTCCCAGATGAAGAACTGCAAATACTGTAATAAACTGGTTGGAGAGTAATTTTCCAGCCTCACGTGAGTCTTGGCCAGTTGTTGGTTGGTAATGATGAGAGCTTTTGATAGAAAATAATATTCATAGATATAAAATATCTTTATAAAGAATGCAACAGTAGTGAAAAAGTTTAGTGAAATTTATAGCTATTCGATTATATGATAGTCAGGGATGATGTAGATATGGTATATATGTAAGTGTTTTTCATTATCGGAAAATAATAGATTCATATCTAGGAGTGTAAAATTTTTTTTATTTTTTTTTACATATTATAAATTTGCGTTTGACAACTGTCTCACCTGATGTTAAGTGATGACGTTGTCTAGGATTTAGCACGCAAACCTAGAAGGTTCCTATTCACTCGCGACTTGAAGACTCCAGGATTGTACATATCGGGAAACACAGACTCGGGCAACGAGTTCCATTCCTTGGCGGTACGCATTAAGAAAGTGGAAGCATAACGCTTCGTGCGTATAGGTGGTATATCTACCATATAGCGATCGCGAATTGCCGTACGTCGAGTCGACCGATGATAGAAAGGGGATGGTGGAATCAGATTGTGTAATTCCAGTGCACATTCAAAGAAATAACTCAAAGCCACAGGCGAGGGTGTAATTCAGCCGAGTATGGAATGAGCAGAGCTCACTAGTTTCATACGGCATTTTTCAACACATTAGCGAGACAGAAATCATTCATATTAATATTGAGTTATTATTATTAAAAGTAAGCATAAAGTCAAATCCTCTTAAACATTTTTTTTTTTAAATTGGAGGAATATTGGTATTGATATGTACTTAATTATGCAAGATATTAAATAATTGTTAACTGTTTACAGACAACGTGAACGAATCAAACTCATTTTCGAAGAGACGTTTCTTCAGAAAGGAGATGAAAGGTAATCGTTTTCTTATAGTATACTATTTATTTTTAATGATTTTATTTTTCAATTTTTATTTTTAATACTCTGTGACCACTACTTATCTCACTTGATTGTCAGTGACGATGTGGTTGAAGACGTTATCACGCTAGACGATGCTTGAAAGCATTGAAAACAGTCGTGGTTAAAATTGTTAACCAATAGTTTTAACCCCTGCCGCAGAAAGAGGGTAGTTATAAGATTGTCGTATTTGTCTACAATGTCTGTGGCACCATAGCCCTGATATTGAAGCAGTTTTTTTTTATGGACATGATCAAGATTGATCTTACTTAAGTTACAACTGTGAAAATCTTTTTTTTTTTATTCTGCGGTATCTTAGACGCATTTGTGTTTGGGGTTACTAAAAATAATATTTTTTTGTTTTATCTCGACTGGTTTTCTGACTATAGATTCAAAACCCGTTTTAGAACAATTCAACAATTCGTTTCCTGACCAGTAATTAATTTAACTAAATAAAATAAAAGATTTATATAAATAAATCGATATTATATATCGATAATTTAAAGAAATAAAAGACATTTATATTATATTGCGGCATCTCTATTATTTTTACCGCTTGCAAAATTTTTATATATTTTTTACGTCTGCTTATTTGCCAACTATTACTTAAGGAAAACAAGTGTATATACCAATAAGATAAATTTATTTCCTATTGCAGTTGCCTGAATCGGGCAGATATAATAAAAGTGTTTGATGGCAGGACGTCATTGTCGCCTGTTCTCGCAATGCTGTGTAATGAGGTCATAGGTAAGTAATGTTTAATCAACTATTTTACATAGAACTGTGTAATGAGTTCATAGGTAAATAAGGTTTAATCAACTGTTTGACATGGAGCTGTGTAATGAGGTCATACTAGGTAAATAAGGTTTAATCAACTGTTTTACATGGAGCTGTGTAATGAGGTCATAGGTAAATAAGGTTTAATCAACTGTTTTACATGGAGCTGTGTAATGAGGTCAGAGGTAAATAAGGTTTAATCGACTATTTTCATAGTGCTGTGTAATAAGGTCATAGGTAAATAAGGTTTAATCAACTATTTCACATAGTGCTGTATAATGAGGTCACAGGTAAGTAATGTTTAATCAACTATTTTACATTTAACTGTGTAATGAGGTCATAGGTAAATAAGGCTTAATCAACTATTTTACATAGTGTTGTGTAATAAGTTCATAGGTAAATAAGGTTTAATCAACGATTTTACAAAGAGCTCTGTAATGAGCTCATAGGTACGTAAGGTTTAATCAACGATTTTACATGGAGCTGTGTAATAAAGTCATAGGTAAGTAAGGTTTGATCATCGATTTTACATTGAGCTGTGTAATGAAGTCATAGGTAAATAAGGTTTAATCAACGATTTTACATGGAGCTCTGTAATGAGGTCATAGGTAAGTAACGTTTACACAACTAATTTACTAGGAGCTGTGTAATGATATTATAGATAGGTGAGGTTTAATCAACTATTTTACATGAAGCTGTGGAAAGAGTTAGCTGAGGGCCTTGCCTAATTGCTTTCGGTTGCATACATATTAATAGCGGACATGTATTACGACAGCGTCTTCGATTTCTAACTTAATTCATTCAAATTCAAGAAAAACTAGTAACAACATTTCATTTCCATTCTTTGTTTCAGGATACGAAATTTTATCAACGGGACCAGATCTTCTCGTCCAGTTCACATCGAACTCTGACATTCCCGGACAAGGGTTCAAGGCCAGATATCAGTTCCAAATAGAGGACGAAACTATCCCAGGTTTAGTAAGCACTTATTGTTAAAGCAGATCTCCGGGTATTTTTTATATATACGATTTTTTAAAGGTTCATTTGTTGTACCAGATTCTAAAACCAATGAATGTAGAAAATATCTTTTCACCACATCTAGCTATCAATTGCTAGATTTACTCATAGATTCCTGACAAGACAACGATTAATAGCGTTAAACATTTTTTTACTTACGTGTCAATTAAATAATTGACATTGTCGATTAAATAATTGACATTGTCGATTAAATAATTGACATTGTCGATTAAATAATTGACATTGTCAATTAAATAATTGACATTGTCAATTAAATAATTGACAGGCGTCTCTCCTGGAATCCTTGGCTCGCTCGCTCAGGTTATTGTAACCACTAAGCACTCACGCCAAACATTAACTCTAACCCACATGTAAAACAAATAACTTTTTAACATATCACAAATATACTCAGACTATCTATAGCAAACAGAGTAGAGAGTCTATAGCAACAGGTAGGTAGATAACATAATAATAATATACAAATGTTTTATATAATTATGAATTAACCTTGCACTCGTCGTCATCACCTCAGCAATAGGACGTCCACTGCTGGAGATTGGCCTCTTCCTAAAAGCAAATTATATGATACAATAGAGGACAAGCCTTCTTTTTTCTGTTAAGAGAGATACATGAATGATCAAAGTTATTAAACTTTATTTTTAATTTTCAACAGATGCAGAAGTTAATAAAAAGTCAAGCACCACTGAGGCAATATCCGGCTTAGGACCAGCAGTAAGCGCAGCTAGTAAGTATTCCTTCTTAGATTACTTTTTATAGATCCAGTAAGCAATATTGAACCTCTTTGCTCCCACAAACAGAGAATTTCATGAAAATTGCCCCCATTCTTTCCTTTCCTTACAAAGTTATCAATACGTTTCAATAAAAATCGGCCGACTGGCCGGTTGGCGCAGTTGGTAGCACTCTGCCTTCTGAGCCGCTGGTCCCGGGTTCGATTCCCGGACAGGTCAAACATTTGTGTGTATGAACATGTCTGTTTGACCTATGTTTGTGTTTGTATGTATATATGTATATATATTTCAGTCATCAGGTTACCATGGTACAGGCTTTAGGCCTAGTTAGGGACCTGAAGACCTTGTGTGAATGTTAATAAATAAAATAATAATAAATAATTTAAAAAAAAAATTAGACTTGAATCTCAATTTACAAGAATCTGAACATCTAACCAAAAATGGCGTCATTTCCCCGATAACAAGCAACCAAAATGTGCCAAAGCTCTAAGCTTTTATTGAAATAACCATAAGCCTATATTGAATCGGGACGTCCTTTCCAGCGTCGTCCTGCCATCAAGTATTCCGAAGCGATAAGAGCAAAGGCGGTAAATTGACATCTCCCCTTCACCCTGGCCCGTACCCGCAGAAAACGCAATGTCACTATGACTTCTTAGCCCGGGGCCGGGAGAGGATAAAGCTGGTCTTTGAAGATTTCAGCCTGCAACGGATGAGTGATAGTGTTATCGAGTAAGTGATTTCTTGATCTGGATTAGGTGCTGGCTCAACTATTGAATTTAACAGATTATTCCGTTTAATCTCGAGTTTATGTAAATTTGTGTGCTCAAATATTTTTTGCGTGCCAGCCGTAATGACGGTCACCATGTTGCAGTGGTCAGTGACATTGACTTCTGTGTCTCCGGGACCCTGGGTATCGGGCGGCTTTGTTTATTGATTTTCGATAAAATATTTATTATCTTAGTAGCTGGCAGAATGGATCTAGGCCGATAATCCAGTCGAGGCGCGTTTGAGATCCATTTGAGGCAAATATTTTTTTTTAACTAATTAACTTTTAGTAAGCTTGCATATCGTTCATCGACTATTAGTAGGTACTTTACACAATTTTAATAACCCAAATACACTATATTTTCTTACTTTTAACTGACTTCAAATAAAGAAGAAGGTTCTCAATTCGACCCGTATGTTTTTTCTTATATTTGTTACTTCAGAACTTTCGATTGGATGAACCGATTTTGATGATTATTTTAATAAGCGGTTTTTGAGTTACACTCCAAGAACTGAAATAAATTGTCGAAGTCGGTACCATGATAGTTCAAAAGTAACTACATATTATCAAAATATTGTGATCATAGTACCGACTTCGATAAGTTATTCCACACTTTTGAGTGTTGAAGTCTGTTCCATTTTATGGTAAATTATTTTTTTAAACATTGGTATGGTGTCTCGCGGCTTAGCCGCTCATTGCTCAATTGCGCTCATTTTTTTGCTTCATTGCTCAAAGCTCATTGAGTAAACAACCTCATAACACAAATATTCCAGAGTGATGTTATAAAACGATTTGGCCATAAAAATTGCACACCAAAACTTTCATATCATGTTAAGTTGGCACATATAAACATCATTTAAAAATGCCAGCATAGCATTGCAATAAACGGAATAGTACGCTTCTTAAAATTCGCCAAATAACCAAATCCTTCCATTACAGTTGCGAAAGCATGGACTCTCTAGACGTATTCGTTTACGTAGACGGTCGTCTAGAGAAGATGGCCTCATTCTGCGGAAGCGAGCTACCCAAGCCGATAATGTCAAATGGACCAAAACTATCTCTCGAATTTCGCGGGCTTTACTCGTCAAGACATAGTAGGGGTTTCAAGATATCGTATTCTTTTGTTGAAGGTGAGTTCGCTTTATGCCGATTAATGATCATCACATTGTCGAATATCATGGAATAATATGTGCACCCTTTGAATATAGACATATAGTTTATTATGAAAAATTGGTTGTCTGTAAAGTCGGTTTACGGACGATAGATTTACGTGATAACGACATAATCATGTATGACTTTGACTTTGACTTTGACTTTGTCATTGTCATTGTCATTGTCATTGTCATTGTCATTGTCATTGACCATTGACCATTGACCATTGACCATTGACCATTGACCATTGAACATTGACCATTGACCATTGACCATTGACCATTGACCATTGACTTTGACTTTGACTTTGACTTTGACTTTGACTTTGACTTTGACTTTGACTTTGACTTTGACTTTGACTTTGACCTTGACTTTGACTTTGACTTTGACTTTGACTTTGATTATATTATCTAGATCTAGATAAAACTTAGGTGGAACGTTACGCGGAATGTTACCGTTACTATTTTTCATTTTGGCATTCATCAATTTATAAAACGTTATCACGTCAAAATATGCTAACCTCGGTAGTGGTTACATATTTGAACCGTTTGGGGTCGAGACATTGTGCCCGTGGGGACCTGGAGCTTATAGGATTTTCCAAAATTTATCTAAGCGTTCGATCGATGTGACGCGTGACCAAAATGCTGGCACATATTTGGCTCAACGAATCAGCATTGCAATTCAGCGTGGCAATGCTGCTAGCATTCTAGGCACGCTGCCGGCCGGTAGCGGGTTAGAACATTTGAGTTATCTATAGGCTAGCAATAAGTGGGTTGCTCAAATGTTATTGTAGTAGCTGCAGTATTGTAATTAGTTATTAGTGTTTTAGTTTAATATTGTACGCTGGCTCCTGATTTTGGTCATTTGTCCACAGCTGTTATGTCGTTGTGTTTGTATTGTCTAGGCTTCATTTCTTTTACTGTATCTATTGTTTGATTAATTTTCGTGATACAAAGGACGATAAAGAAACTGAAACAGATCTGTTTTTTATGTGTAAAGATATTGAATCGTGTATTAAGCTTAATTGCTAACAACGCTTCAGTTTAAAATCAAGTCAGTTAGCTAATGAGCTTTGTAGTATAAAGGGTTATTTGAGACTCAAGTAAAAGTTATCGAATAATTTTCCTGTATTTGGCGCTTTTGATGTCTTACAAACAAATTAAGAACAACTGAGAAAGTCCAAATGATCAGCAGTCTCGAAAGTTTGTCAAAATTCTTTCATTACATTAAGGCACTGAGGGGAAAGTTTTAATCTAATTGAAATTCATTTAGTTTTCAAAAGATCATCGAATTGTAGATTAGTGCGAGCTATGATACTTCGTATGAATAATTGTAGTTTTTCAGAGAATAACCCGTATTAAGCTTGCCTTGCAGTTAACGATATCACTTATGATGTAGACATTATCTTCAGGCAAATAGGTCGTAAAAGCACTTGGCTCTGATATTTTGGTAGCGCGCAAACTTGCTACGATTGTGTTTGTAATGTTTCTGAGGACAAAAATGGAAATGAAAGATAAATAAAACCATGAGTTTGTGTTTATTTAGGTTCATTGTGTAATCTTTCAAAGGAGGTTTTATTTTGTCCCTCTTCCTACGTTCAAGATGTAAAATTTTGCTGAATTGTTTTAGTTAAATGAGTTCAATATAAATTTAAGAAAATATTAAGCATTTTTTGTTTCACTTTGGTACTGGTAATCTATATACATATTATAAAGAGGTAGTTTGTCAGTTTGTGAGGTTGTAAGGGGTAATTATAGATCTACTGAATTGATTTGGAAAATTATTTTACCAATAGAAAGCCACGTTTTTCGGGAGTATCATAGGCTGACCATCGTTATTATTACCAGAGATTTTCATCACCACGCGGGTTAAAGTTCGGAGCGCAGCTAGTAGGTTATATATCCCATAATATTATAAATGCGAAAGTTTGTGTGCAACAAACAGACACTTATGCTAGTAAATTATTAAACGTTTTTCATGCCATCAAGCCCTTTTCGATTTATTACCAATGCATTGAAATCGCAAAAGTTGAAGATTATATTTTACTATTAAGCTACATAATGTTGGGGTCAATGACGTGAATGTTTAAAAAAAAATTTTTTCAGATTATGGAATATCAACTGGCATTCAACTGTTAGAATTTCCGTGCGCCTTCGTATACAACAGTAGCGAGAAACATCGCGGCATAGTGACATCACCGAACTTCCCGGGCCTCTACCCTCGAGAGACGGAATGCAATTATTTCTTCTATGGGAACGATAACGAGAGGGTACATTTACATTTCACGCATTTCGACGTCGAGGGTGTGGAGCCGTAAGTGATTTATTCAGATTTTTGGAGTGAAGCGAATGATTCTGAATGCCATATGACGATATTTGTTCGAATTATGTACGCACACGGTTTGAGTAAGAAATATGCTTCCATTTCTTATACATTATTTAATAAGTCATAATGAATGTGACTTATTGACTGATATTATTATTATTATTATTGTTGATTATATTATTATTGATATTAATTGCCTGGCCGGTTGGCGCAGTTGGTAGCACTCTGCCTTCTGAGCCGCTGGTCCCGGGTTCGATTCCCGGACAGGTCAAACATTTGTGTGTATGAACATGTCTGTTTGACCTGTGTCTGGGTGTGTATATGTATATAAGTATGTATATCAGTCATCAGGTTACCATAGTACAGGCTCTGCCTAGTTTGGGACCTGAAGACCTTGTGTGAATGTTGATAAATAAAATAAATAAAAATGATAAATAAAATAAATATAGTATAAGAAATTTTCTTATTTATTTATATTAGAATATTTATAGAATTATTATTATATGGGGTTATATGGGAATTATTATTATTATATTTATAATTTATATGGGGGAGGCATTTGTCCAGCAGTGGACGTCCTATGGCTGAGATGATGATGATGATGATTTATAGAATATCAACACACTATGTGTTTGGTAACAGTTTTTTAAGCTTGAGGGTGGTAGCTACCCAGGCGGGTATTCGAAAGTACCTTACCACCATGCTGTGAGTTTGATAACGGTGTTACCTTCACTGGAAACTCAAGCTGTTGTTGGGGATCGAACCAGTGTCCGTCAGTTTGACAGGCGACGTTCCCCCGCTGAGCTATCATCGCTTCATAATCGCCTTCCTCTACCTCTACTTGTATATACGTTCATATTCATGTTTAGTACTCTTTTTGTTATATGTTTTTCACCCCTCCTCATGACATGCCCATACCAAGCCAATCTATTCCCTTTCAACTTATCATTCACTGGTGCTACTTTCAAGCTTCCTCTATTATACTTATTCCTTATTTTATCCATTCTAGTCACACCACATATCCATCTCAACATTCGCATCTCTGCCACATGCACTTTTCTTTCATCAACCTCTTTTGCTGCCCCACATTCAGAACCATACATTACGACAGGTCTCACTATGGTCTAATAAATTTTTCCCTTGAGTTTGATGGGCATTCGCGGAATGCATACATTTGTTGTTATATGTAATTAAAAGTTTCACCGACTGTCTGGCTTGAAGTTAACGACTGTAGATAAATAAGTTCAGTTCATACCGAACAGTACCTACTTGAGATAAAAACAAAAGAAAACTACATTGAGAAGATTTTCATGAGCTGTAAGGCAAGTTTTACAGTTCAAGATCAAATGAAATGTTTTATGGTTCATAAAGAAACTGGTAAAATTGAGTACTACTCGGACTTCAGAAATGGGCATAAAAATGGTTCGGGAGTATTTTAAAGCCATAATTTTGCTGTAAATATTTTAAAGAGACTGTAATATTAATACAGATGAGTATGAAGCGTATTTGTATAACAAACCATTGTATGGAAAGAACATGTAATACTCGCGGTATGAAAGGATCCGTCACAAATATTAATAAATGTTACGTTTTGTCTCGTTTAACTACAGACATGTTTTTTTTTGACAGTACGTCAAAAAAGATGCTGTTTTTTAAACAAATTACCTGATTTAAAAGAATGATAAAGTAGAAAAATATTAAAAATAGATGGATAGATAAAAAAATATTGCACGAGTACATAAATTTAAAGATAAATTTATAAAATAGAACATTAACAAACATAAAATAAGTTGCACAATTGGCGGTCTTTTCGCTAAGCGCGATCGCTCTCAGACATCTATAATAAGTAAATTTAAACCTTATTGTTAAAAAGTTAAACATAATATTCTGTGGAGTCTATTCTGTATTTGGTACTTAAAAACGAATCCATTTGTAAACTGGCAAATCTTTTCGCACCGCGGACCTACATTAGGTCTGAAAATCCAATCGACCGAAATAGGGAAAGAATGCGCGGAGATAACGACCAAGACGCTTTCATCATCATTCTCTCAGCTTTTGTGCGGCCACTACTGGATACATACCTCCCCCAACGAACTCCCCACCCAGGCATCAGTTCGAAGCGTCCGGCATCAAGCCATTCCTGCGATCTTAGTCAGTAGTTAGGTCGTTAAACCTTTTTTTATAATGTATCTAGTGTTTGACCACTATCTCACTTGATGGCCAGTGACGCTGATGATATTGTGGTCGAAGATGTTATGTTATTTATATATATATATATATATATATATATATATATATATATATATATATATATATATTATATTATGTTACTAGAATTCTCGACCTAGAACGCTCACCTTGACCTGAGCTATCGATAGAACACTTTTTTAACTTTTCGAGTGATATCAAGCAAGCCCGTATAAGATATCGCCTATTACTGAATAGGAGACCTGACCAAGATCTCAGGAAGAGCTTAGCGTACCACTTCCAACCGGTTATTATTTTAAAGAGTTTTCCTTCAGGGTATAGAGATGAACAGATTTGGAATACTTCGAGTTAAAGAGATTAACAGTTTGTGGAAAATAAATAATTTTGTCACCACGTTAAACAATTGTAAATACGCCTATATCCGTCTAATTGACCTTCATGGTGCTATTAGTTAAACCTCTGAAAGCAACAAAAAGTCAGTGGTATTATGTACTTATATCATTCAAAAAAGTAAATTCTGCAAATTACGCCAACTAAAAAAAATGCTTTTAACGGCAAAAGGCTCTTATTCTTTTATTGTTATCTTATTCTCTTTTGGCTCTTATTCTTATATTATTAAATTCGTATAACTCCTTAGAATGCTCTCTAATATCAGACAAGATTTATTTTATTGCTAGCTAATTGCGCGCAGTTTAAGTCGCCACCAAATAAGTGGGCGACTTATTTTACCTAAAACTACACGCAATTATAATAAAAACATCTAATTTTAGTTGGATGCCGGCCACTTCCAATCGGCCTTTGTGGTAATCAATGAAAGAGGCTTTTAGTCCAGTAGTGGAAGTTATATGACTGAGATGTCGATGATAATGATAATTCAATTTTAGTGTTGTTATTAATAAAGTCTCACACTAATTTGGACTCTATCGTAACCAAATAAGAACTGTCTTATTCCGCAATTTTAGTTTAGTATGGTTGATTATTGGTTAGTCAAATATATCGCCATAGCTTTCGGGTATGTCCGATAATCATCATCAGTTGCCAATTTCTTGTTCATTTTCAGCTGTGAAGCCGTCTCAGCGAGCGACTACATCCAGTTCTCAAGTCAAATGATCGACAAAGACAGAATCAGACACTGCGGTCAGCTTAAGGAATTACTCCTGACTTCGACCAAGAACTTCATCAGGCTTACGTTTAAGTCAAACGACAGACTCGACGGCACTGGATTCAAAGCGGATTACATTTTTCTTAGAGATTCTGAAATGCATAGCATTACCATGCCCGAGTCGGAAGATAATGGTAAGATCTTTTTTGTATTTAGTTGTATCAAATTATTTAATATTCATTACATATATTACGCTCGGTTTTTATTTCGTTTTTACTGAAGGACTTTTTGTATAGGTCTGGCGTTTGACCACTATCTCGCTTGATGGTCAGTGCCGACGTGGTCGAATATGTTATCACGCTAGACATAGATTTTTTTATACTGTATTGATCTAGCGTTTGACCACTACCTCACTTGATGGGATGGTCAGTGAGAATGTAGCCGAATTTGGATATCACGCTAAACCTAGGATCCTTACTGGCTCTGAAGGACTGCTGCCTGAACACACTTTTGTGTTTGGTAAAATATTTTCACACTTGAGGGTGGTAGCTAACCTGGCTGCTGCAGTATCCTACAATTAGGCTGGGAATTTATAAACGATTTTAACTTTACTAGAAGCTGAAGCTGTTAGTGGGGATTGAAACAGCGTCCGTCAGATTCACAGCCACCGCTCTCACCGCTGAGCTATCATCGCTTCCAAGGGTTCCAATTTTCATCTGTATCTATGTAACGTGTGAATAATTTTAGGATTTAGAGGATTCGAATATTTAGATAGAAAACAAACCGAATATTTGATATCGAGACGGTGTTCCGTGTATTTTATACCTTTAAACGAGCAATTCTTGTATTCATGTATTATATATAATCAATCGAAGGAAGAAAGAATTAAGGAAGAAATCGCAGTATGCGATAAGACCGCCCATTGTGCTGTACTAACTTAATTATTTTTAGTATCTGGTTTAATTTATTTTTTATAATTGTGTATTTGCGCAATACAGGGTTATTGTATTGTATGATCTGAATCTCCAAAACGGCTGCGACGATATTCATGAGATTTAGTATGCATGGAGTTTTGAGAACGATAAATCGATCTAGCTAGTTACTACTAGGTTTCAGTAGTAGAAAACGTCGTTTCATTCGTGTTTTCAGGCAATGAAAAACTGCTATAATATCGTTATCATTCCTGACATCTATTGGCGAGTAGTGTTACTACTTAAACAATAACTAAACTGTTTTACCGACACAGCAACCCTAACGCTACTACCTACCGACTTCGACAAGTTTTCACACTTTTGAAGTGTTGATGTCGGATTTTGACCGGCCGGTTGGCGCAGTTGGTAGCACTCTGCCTTCTGAGCCGCTGGTCCCGGGTTCGATTCCCGGACAGGTCAAACATTTGTGTGTATGAACTTGTCTGTTTGACCTGTATCTGGGTGTGTATATGTATAAAAGTATGTATTTAAGTATATATATCAGTCATCAGGTTACCATAGTACAGGCTCTGCCTAGTTTGGGACCTGAAGACCTTGTGTGAATGTTGACCCATATTATTATTATTGGAATTTTTTTTTAATCAGTTCAGTGGCAATGGGGACTTAGTGACTTTGCTTTGTTATTGTCTGTTATGTTCATTAAAATTTCCCGTTTGTGTACTCATCCATCAATCTCTAAGCTCTTTATAAAATAAAATAACCTTTTCACCACAATCATTTATTGCTTCAATGCCTCTCAAATGTTTATTCATCAAGCGTTTGCTTTGTTTCAGGTTCAACGTATCATAAATCAACATACATCTCAGTGACGTGTTTGTTTCATGTTATGTTAATTACTTACAGATAGTACTAAGGAGTGTACTGTGTACGATACAAAGAGAATTTATTTAGTAAATAAATAATAAATGTTTAAATACGGGAATGTGTTTAAAAAAAAAAAATTTTTTTTTTTTTATACTAGCTTTTATTACACCTACCACAAAACAGATAGTGTTTTGTGCACCTACTACTGGATGCACATCTACTTTACAAAAAAAAAAGATCTTGAGGACTTTTTCAAAGAGATCAAGTATTTATGTAACTTTGTGTTCTTTTGCTAACACTTTGAAAAGCGGAAATAGCGTCATGAAGTAAGTCGGTTATCAATCAGGTGATCTTTGGGTTGAAATCTACCGTTGAGTTCTGCAAGGTCGTGATTAAACCCTCCTTATGATGGCAGGACATTTTCTAGACCTTACGAAATACTTAGTGCGTTCAGGCTGCTGATTGAGTTCTAGAAAGGTTAGGACTAGTTAATGAATCTTTATTACATTTTCATGCCTAAGCCGCTGTACCAACTTTAATGAATTTTGGTAGAGATAAATGGGACCCTGGAAAAGGATATATGTTACTTTTTGTCCGAGAAAAACTATAGTTCCCGTGGGATAACTAAGGTTGCGGGAAACTAGCCGGCTGAAACTGCGGGGCGTATTTAGTTAAAAAAAAATACAACAAACGCGTTGTAACAATGTATGAAGACATTTAATGTAAAGGGCCATAAAACATATATCATCGATACTACAATTCTATTCGTTTAGTTACCACCATAGACCCTACAATCCATTCTCCCTATAGACAATATAATAAATAGTGTAGAAAGTTTGAAGGGCACCATGTATCGAAACTAATGTCGCCACGGGAGGTACGGTCAACAAAACCAAACTACAGACTGACCTCTTTATTACTTGTATTTACTTTCAACACCTTGGTCATTCTAAGTAGATGTTATATATACGTAAAACATTCGTTCTTATTTATAATAAGCTACCTTATATACGACAGAATATTCTGCATCATAATATTATACGTATACATATAATATAATATCATAATATTATACATTACTGGGTATCAATTCTACTAGCACATTGCTCATAGATTGTGAATGACTTGTCGTTTTAGCTGGTTTTGGTATTCTACTTGGAGCATATATTAGAATGGCTACACAGAGTTTATTCCTACCGCAATACAATTACCTACAATGCAATCGAGATGCAATTGTTATTTTAACCAAGTTTTATTACGATAGCATTTGAATCGCTATTGCATTGTTTATGGATCGTTTCTCTTAATAAATAAGAGAATTGGCACCCTGATATTTCGCACCACTGGAACACTTGGTTGAATGTGCACTGGAATTACATAATCTGATTTTACCATCGCCTTTCTATCATCGGTTGACTTGAGGTACGGCAATTCGCCATCGCTATATGCACAGCATGGTGGTAGCGTATTTCCCAGTCGTTCTAGCTAAAAACGCCTTCAGTACCATGCAGTGTGGTCATGCAGCTGTCCTTTAGTCGGTATAATGCTAGTTTTAGTGTGATACCACCTTCCACACCATCATTACTGACTATAATGATATTATGGTAAGTATTCGATAGATATGTAAAGCATAAAGAAGGGAAAAATAATATACAAAAACAGATAATTCAAAATAACATCGGCTAGTTTGTAATCCCCGGCGCAAAAACGACGGGTTATAAGTTTGACGTGTCTGTGTGTATGTCTGTCTGTGGCGCTAGCGAACGGATGGACCGATTTTGATTGTTTTTTTTTTGTTTGAAAGGTGTATTATTCCGGAGTTTTCTTAGATATATTTGATGAAAATCGGTCCAAGATGGCCGCCGCCACAAAATGGCGGATTAGATATTTTTTCACAAGTCTCTAAATATGGATATTAAATGAAAGTATAGTACAATTATGATAAATTTAAAATCCTTGGTGGCCGCCACACAAAATAACCAATTACATATTTTACAGTTTTTTATACTTGTTTTAAGCTTTTACATTCACACTATTTTTATTATTTGGTGCCGGGTTTTTTTTAAAATGTTCAATTGGATTTTTATAATTAAAGAAGATTTTCACATGGGAATGAATCTGCGATTGACCAAGGGCACTGTATCATGTCAGTATAATTCTGAATATTTCAAAATACAACGCGACAACGTAAATCCATAATTTAAATTTTACCTTAACTTTACCTCATGTTTAATAATATTTTACTTAGTTCCTTGAAGTACAGTTTCCGCGCCCAAGAATAACTAAATGGAGTTATTAGGAAAATTGAATGGGATTCCGCAACCTCTTTGAACTTTGTAATCATGAAACTCGCTGAATCAGGCCTAAACTTACTCCAATTTCATTGTAAAAGGGAATTCTTGCGCTACTTGTAACATTAATTATGATCCTGCTAATTATATGATATCTACGATGTAAAATAACGGTTACAGTACAATATAACCCCAGAACTGAATATAACAGTTTTATAATAGAGATTTGTCATGAGACACTTTTTTTTTTATTGTTTTGGTTTCCTACATTTTTCGTCTTTTGCTCATAAAAGTCATCAGAATTATAATTAGCTTAAAGAAAAAGGCCTGTGAATACGGTACAAGGCGGTTTTGCATCTTAAAAGTCTAATTTATAAATTATTCAAAAGAAATGTTTAAAGCGATGATAACCTAGCAGTGGGCGTCGGCTTTCAAATTGAGGGATGCTAGTTCGATCCCTACCAACAGAAGGCAACATCGTTATCAAATTTCTAGCATTGTGGTAGTGCACTTTAGAGTACCCGCCTGGCTAGCTACCAATTTCAAGTTTGAAAAACTGTCACCAAACACATAAGTAGTGTGTTCAGGCAGAGTCCCTGAGATCCAGTAAACATTATATGTCTTGCGTGATTACATCTTTGGCCACATCGTCACTGACCATTAAGTGAGATAGTGGTCAAACACTGGATCTATAAAGTATAAAAATGTCCTATATCGAGTAGGTAACATTTCTACGAGCACTTCTTTTCATAATGGGTAGTTGAACAGGCTTTAAGTCTTCCCTTCTCCTTCCCATTTCCAACGCCATATCCTAATTCAAATCTTCGCGCCACTACCCCTGCCAACACACAAAAGAACTATCAGTGCGCATCTAGCTGTCGAATCGTGAACTGTGTCCGTCACCTTCCAACAAAAACGTATCAGTCCCGCGGGCAGTGATTACGGAATATAATATTTATATAAACTCAAAAACAAGGACAAAGTGAAGTGTGTGGTGAATCCTGGTGATAGACTGTGAGTACCCAACTATTTCTTCCATCCATCTGATCCTGACAAAGCCTCAAATCTCATCTCAATAACTTAGCATTTTTTCTTTTTAATCTAAGCTTATCCAGTAGTAAAAACAAAAGGTGTAGAAAGGCATCTAATGCTAACCAATTTTATTTTATTTACCCTTTTATTAGTTTTATTTTTATTTTTATGGGTGTTTTAAAGCGGTGATTGAAATTTTATGGGTTTATTTTTATATGCAATGAAAATATTTTATTTGTTTTTTAATACCTTTTAGGTACTTAAACAAATAACAAATTATTATTATAATTACTTATATGTAAGTACATATAACTTACAGTTACTACAACTTACATGTAAGTACATATAAGTTGTAGTAATAATCAAAGAAATTTTTGTTTTCTAAGAAACACAGCACGATATCTTAATTCATCAGTCAATACGCAACAAAGTGATCATGTAACAAAAAGAACGCCTACATATTTCCTGTCTACGAACTTCCGAGAAAAGGGAACGATAAAAGCCAAAACATTTTAGAAAATATCCGTTATCATTATCCAGCTATAGAGCAAAGTAAGTTGCGAAGCGTAAGTGATTTCTAAAAGTATTAACAACACTACAGAACAAACTTTGCAAACAAGACACGTAGAGATCAAAATAAAACTTAAGCTTCTGAAGTGTTCGATGAATCATAAGTATCTACTTCTAAAAATAGTCGTTATAACTAAAACTCGCCCCAAAGAGCTAGGAGCAGAAAACTTTTCAATAAATACTAGAAAATCTTTCAGTGTCGCCTGTATTGTAATGTTTGGATTAATATATTACGTGGAAATTGCTATATCTCGATGAAACCTTACAAACATACACATATAACTATTTTTTTCTGTTGTCACTATTGCCTCACTTGTTTTTCTTTGACGATGTTATCGAAGGTTTATATAGGTTCAAAGAAAGTAGAAGTTTTAAAGTAAAAATATATTTTGTCCGTCTTAGCGCCTGTTTTTTATAAAGGTTTTTGACTTTTAATTATTTTTATTTAATGACACAAATCAGTTATTGCTGATAACTCTGATAATCACACAATCTAACGTAAATTCTTTAAAATCAAGAATGATTCCTTTTTTGAAAATATTCGAATTCTTACCTCCTTACAACGCTATCTAAAATATTAGATGGGTTACATTAAATTACTGGCCAATTCCGTGTAGTTTTAGTCGACACAAAATAAGACGACTTATTTATATAAAACAATCCGCAATTTTAATAATAAAAAAAATACCATTGGTAATGCTACTGATGTCTTATTTTTTATATATGTCTTACTAATTTGGACTTTAAAGTAAAACAAATCAAATCAAATCAATTTATTTGATATATTTGATTTGATTTGACTTTAAGGTATTGATTACTTATTAAGGTTATGATTTATGATTTGATAAGAACTTTTTTATTTAACACAATTTTAACAAGATAATCAACACCAATTGTGAAAGCTTTTCAACGGCCCCAGGATACACGACATCACTTAATTTGGGGCTCATTGTTATTTGAGTGTAAACTGTATATGTTAACGTTGGTATGTATACCTGTGGTATATTCACATTCACCACATAGACAAGGTCATAAGTTTAGTCTGTGGTGAACTAGTGGCTCTCTCTGGAAAAGCCTGTTAACTTGCTCACATCGATAGTGTACTTAAATTAACTTAAATAATAAAACAGTGTAATACTAAAGGTGCTGTGTATTTAATAATCATCTCCAACTAAGGGCCAAACTAAATATATAACAAATGGCGACGAGGATGGTAAATTTCTAAAGAAATTTGCGATTCGAAACTACGCGTGGGCCCACTAAGGAATTCCGGAGCGGCCATTTTCAGAACAAATATCAAATATTTGTATTCGTTTACAAATTGAGGCAAGTTGCCAGTTCGGTTTTCAACCACAAAGAAAGATCAAGAAGAGAAAGCTATCTAGGATCATTGTAAGTTATCACATCTATGGTCGATGGTATGCGTATTACGACACAAAAGATAAACAAATGATATTATCACAATTCCTGGATGAAATTAAAAGAAAAAAGTCAAGTTGGGTTCAAGATTTGAATAAAGATGAATTAATACAAATCTTCGACGAAGTGCAATTACCTAACAAAGATTTGAATATTGACTCTTTGCGAAAAGTACTCCGTGAGTTGGTAAAAAGTGGACAATTATTAACATTGTACCAACAGGAAAAAGAAGCCCCAGATAGTGATAAGTTCGAAGATAGTAGCGAGGCAATACCAGTGACAATAAAAATGAGTACCAATTATGGTCATATCGATAAGTTTGATGGCAGTAACTTTGAATTATTCGAGCAACAATTGGAATGTATAATAATAATTAATGACATTCCTGTGACGAAGCAAACGCCACTGTTGTTGACTAACATAACAACAAGAGTCCTAGAAACACTCAATCATTTGTGCTACCCAGAAAAACCTGTAAAAAAAGAGTTCAAGGACCTTGTAAAACTACTAGAGTCACGATATACCAAGTCGACATCCACTGCGTTGGATAGAGCAGCATTCCGTGCCAGAAATCAAAAGCTACATGAGAAAATTGAAGAGTATGTTATAGAGCTCAAAAAGTTGGCTAAAAGGTGTGAGTTTAAAGATTTGAATGACCAGGTAAAAGAAAAATTTATTGATGGTGTGAATAAACCACTCATTAAGTTTGAACTGTTAAAAAATGGGGATGCCAGCTTGGATAAACTGATAATAATGGCTAGAACAGTGGAAGCAGCAATGCAACAATCAAACTTAACCGAACAGGAGTCAATGGAATCTTCACAATCTAATGGAACTAAAGAAATGTTCTATTCAAGACCACATTCATCACAAACATTAAGGCAGGCCAAGCCTCATATACAAGTCAAGCAGAGCAAGAAAAATGTAAAGTGCTTTGTGTGTGGAAAAGATAATCATGTGAAATCACAGTCATCGTTCGATTTCTATTGAGAGCAGCTGTGTCGCTCGCTTACCGCGTACGTGCAGTGTAAAGTGCTAACGCATCATTCCTAACAAGGCCGCGTGGAAACGGCTGACCCGGCGCGATGACCTAGTTATAATATTATTAAGGCGACGTTAGTCATCTTTTTATAGTATTGCTATAGCGAGGCTAACTTAATGATGGCTTCAAAATCAAAGCAATCACCAAGTAAAGATACTATCCAACTTACTACAGAAACTGAGCATTTCCTGTATAAATCTTACTTGGAACAACGTGCTCAGCGAGATGAACTGCAAAGCCTTGTCCATAGCTTGAAGAACCAAATTGAAATTCTTCAGCAACAATTAAAGTGCGTGGCGGTAAACAACTCGGAGAAACCAGCACCTACAATGGATATTTCTGCCCCCCCGGCTGAATATAACACGGATGAAGAAGAACTTGCTAGAGAAACTGGGTGGATTAGAACCAAGACGAGAAAGAAACGAAAACTGAACACCTCACCCACTCAAGCTGAAACTAGTGACATAGAAGAGAAAAAAAATAAAGAAAAAACAAAGAATAATCTTTTGCCACCACCTATTATAGTAGATGGTATTAAGGATTACCAAAGCTTCTTTGACTTTCTGTCAAAAGATCAGCAACCTGATGCATTTAGCATTAAAATGATGCACGGTGATACCGTTAAAGTAAATGCTACTAATAACGAGTCGTATCAAAAAATAACTAATACTCTCACTAAAAACAATTGCCACTGGCATTCATATGAAAATAAACAAGAGAGGCCAATAAGAGTCATGGCTAAAAAATTGCACTCTACGTGCAAACCAGAGAGAATTGTAGTAGACTTAGAAAATAAAGGATTTAAAATTATAGAAGCCGTAAACAAATTAAGTTGGAAAACAAAAGAGCCACTAAACATGTTTATGCTTACATTTGAAAATAATGAGGATATAAATAAAATACACCATATAAAAACTATATTGGGATGTAAAGTCGAGATCGAGACAATAAAAACTAATAAACTTATTCCTCAGTGCAAAAGGTGTCAGGCCTATGGACATACACAAAAATATTGCGCCAAAGAGCCTCGGTGCGTAAAATGCACTGGTAAACACCATACCAAGGATTGTAAAAAGCCCAAAGAAGAGAAACCAAAATGCGTCCACTGTGGATTACCACATCCAGCTAACTACAGAGGATGTATGGTAGCCAAAGAAATCCAAGCTATCCGTAGCAGAAGTATGAAAAAGCCTGGTGTTATACGTCAACACCTGGCATCTGAAAAACTTGACGATGGTCAGAGTCAGAATAAAAGAGGCTTGTCAACCACCAGTACAAGAAATAAGAACATTTCCTACGCCCAAGCTGCCGCAAAAGGTTCAACAAAGCACAGCCAGGCTCCCTCTGCTCATGCAGCTGTTAATACCGACAAAAAATTAGATGATATATTAAAGCTCATAACCTCATTTAATGAAAGATTGAGCAAACTAGAAAATAGTACAACAGGTACCTCTAAGATACAACAATGAATACCACACTTAAGATTATGGCGTGGAACTCAAATGGATTGCAAAGTCATCAAAATGAACTGCAGGTAATCCTAGAGTTAGAAAATGTAGATGTTTGTTTAATCTCTGAAACTCATTTTACAAAACAATCGTTTATAACTTTTAGAGGATATAAAGTGTATCATGCACTACATCCAAGTAATACTGCCAGAGGGGGCAGTGCCGTTATTATTAAAGAAAATATCCAACACCATGAAATTGTTAAATACGAAGAAAAAGAAATTCAAGCAGTGGCGATATGTGTGAATACTAAGAACTATCCTATCAATGTATCGTCAGTTTATTATCCACCTCGACACAAAATTAAAAAAGAGCAGTATATCAGCTGCCTACAGAGGCTTGGCCATAGATTTATTTTAGGAGGTGATTTCAATGCCAAAAACACATTTTGGGGCTCCAGATTAACAACTACAAAAGGTAGGGAGTTGTTAAAGGCTATCAAAGACACGAAATGCACTCCGTTATCCACGGGAACGCCCACTTTTTGGCCAACAGATCCAAAAAAAATACCTGACCTGATAGACTTCTTTATAGTCAAGAATATATCACCAAGTTATTTGCGAATATATAAGAGTTACGATATGAGTTCGGACCACTCTCCTATATACCTAGAAGTAAGTGAGACAATTTTACTTAAGAAAAAACCTTTAGCTCTAGTTAATAAGCTAACAGATTGGGAGAGCTTTAAGACAGATTTAAATAGTTATATAAACCTCATGGTCCCACTCAAGACGCCAGAACACTTGGACCTAGAAGTTAAAATGTTTATTGAACAAATACAACAAGCAGCTTGGAAGAATACACCTGATGGAATAAAACACACCAAAGGGCACATATATCCAGAAACAATAAAACATCTTATAGCCGAAAAAAGGCGGCAGAGAAAAAAGTGGCACGTGTCTAGGAACCCCGCAGATAAAAGTAAGTTAAATAATCTTACTAAAAAGCTTACGAAACTCATACAAGAGTTCAATGATGAAAACACAAAAATGCATCTGCAAGGAATAACAAGTGATAGCAGCACTGATTATTCTTTGTGGAAAGTAACAAAAAGCCTTAAAAGACCTATAAACCATGTTCCATCTCTTAAATGTGAACATGGAAAATGGGCTGTAAGTAACGAGCAAAAAGCTAACAAATTTGCAGAACATTTAGAAACTATATTTACACCCAATGAATCCACAACAAATGAATCGTTTATTTATGATGAGATAGAGCTTTATCACAAAGAAGATGAAGAAATTGACCTAGTCACACCAAAAGAGCTTGTTCGAGAAATAAAACACAATATAAGTCCACGAAAAGCACCAGGTTATGATCTGATTTCAGGTGTAGTACTTCGCAACCTCCCGAAAAAAGGTGTCGTTAAGCTAACAACTCTTATTAATGCATCATTTAGACTAAAATATGTACCAGACCTATGGAAAGTTGCAGAAGTAATTATGATAGCAAAACCGGGGAAACCACCTTACGAAACATCTTCATATAGGCCAATATCCCTGTTACCAGTAATGTCGAAGCTTTTCGAAAAGCTTTTACTCAAACGACTGAAACCAGTTCTAAACTATAACAAACTCATTCCTGACCACCAATTTGGTTTTCGAGAAAAACACTCAACTGTGGAGCAAGTGCATAGAATTACAAATATAATAGAAAAATCTCTTGAAGATAAAAAAGTATGTACAACTGTTTTCCTTGATGTAGCACAAGCTTTCGATAAAGTGTGGCATGAAGGACTTATACACAAACTTAGAATAAAATTACCGAAACAGTTTTCGGATATATTAAAATCGTATATCTCAAATAGAGCATTCCGTGTAAGGCAAGAAGATGCTTACACAGGAATCAAGGAAATAAAAGCTGGAGTACCACAAGGGAGTGTACTAGGTCCGGTCCTGTACCTATTATATACCTGCGATATTCCAAATTTAGAAAATAACATTATTGCTACTTTTGCTGATGATACTGCTATAATGGCAACAGGCAATACCCACAACGAGGCTGTGGACAAGGTACAAATAGCAGTGAATAAGTTCTACGGATGGACTAAGAAATGGCGAATTAAACTAAATGAAACAAAATCTATTCATGTAGATTTCAGTAATAAAAGTCACAGTTATTGTCCTGTGTACATTAATAATAAGAAGATTCCCTACGAAAACTCGGCTAAATATCTCGGGATGACGCTTGATGCAAAACTTAGATGGAAAGTTCACGTCAAGAAAAAAAGACAAGAATTGAATCTGCGATATAAAAAAATGCAATGGCTACTTGGAAGACATTCCGCGCTGTCAACTCATAACAAACTATTACTGTACAGACAAGTATTAATGCCAATATGGACTTACGGCATTCAGCTGTGGGGATGCACCAAACCGAGCAATATCCTAATTATACAAAGATTTCAAAATAAAGTATTAAGGGAAATAGTAAACGCACCCTGGTACATAAGAAACAACGACCTCCACCGGGACCTTAAAATAGAGTTCGTTGACAAAGTGATAAAAAACTATGCAGAAGCTCACCAACAAAGACTTCATCATCATGTTAATGTTGAGGCAGTTATGCTCCTTGACCAGACCGATTTAGTGAGAAGACTCAAAAGAACAAAACCGTTCGAATTAGTGTAGTGTTCAGTGACAGTATGCTAGTGTAATGTGGTTAAAATACTGCTCATAGAGAACACATGAATCAAGTGTCTCCCCCTTAAATAGAGACAATAAGAAAAGTGTTGATGGACACATTCTTAGTACAGTAAATTTAGCAAGTTAAGTTAGATTTAAATTACTTATTAGCTTTTTTTAGGCTAGATTGTAATATATTTATAGGAAAAAAAAAAAAAAAATGTGAAATCACAGTGCTCATTAAAAAATAAGTTTTGTTCGGAGTGTGGTAAGCAGGGACATGTATTCAGAATGTGTCGTGAACATCAAACAAAGAAATTGGATGTTTTTAGGGAAGCTGAAACTGATGTGGAAAGTGATATCCAAAATCTATTTGAATCTAAGGAAGATAATGCTGAGATGTACTGTATGTATGCTAATTATAAAACTGATAAAAAAATTCCTCCGCAGTTAATTAATCTGTTAGTTGAAGGAAAACCAGTTAGTTTTGAACTAGACACAGGCTCTGAAGTGAGCACATTGACAATTAGTGACCATGTTAAAGTATTATCTGGTCGAAATATAGAAACAACAAAGATTTCATTTAAGAACTTCGATCAAACCATATCTAAACCAATAGGATTGATAAAAAATGTTAATGTCAATTGGAACAATTCGAATAGACTTGTTGATGTTTACATTGTTAGCGATGATAAGCCAAGAATATTGGGTAGGAATTGGCTTAGCATTTTCAACCAGTGGCCATTAGACTTAAACATAAATGTATGTAAACAAAATGTAACAAAGGATTGTAACCCTGTGGAAATTATAAAAGACAAGTTTATCGAAGTATTCACACCAGGGTGGGGCGATTTCAAAGGGGAATGTATAAGCTTGAAATTAAAACCAGGTGCAAAACCTAAATTTTTACCTGTGAGACAAGTCCCGTTTGCATTAAAAGATGCTGTTAAACAGGAAATTAAAAGACTGGTTGACAATAAAAGAATTGTACCTGTATTGTACAGTGAATGGGGAACACCAGTTGTCCCTATCTTAAAGCCTGATGGGTCAGTTCGTTTGTGTGGGGACTACAAAGTCACACTCAACCCATACTTAGAGATGGACCACTACCCGCTACCTCACATTGAAAGTATATTTCAAACTCTTAAAGGTGGTGAATACTTCTGTGAGCTTGATCTCAAGGAAGCATACTTACAAGCTCCTCTAGATACAAATTCTCAGGAACTAACTGTAATTAATACTGAGCTAGGCACATTCAAATATTTATATTTACCTTATGGGGTCAGTACTGGCCCAGGTTCATTCCAAAGATTGATGAGTAAGAAACTTAATCACATCAAAAATACCATTGTATTTATAGATAACATATATATGTGTGGTTATGATTTCAATGATATGACAAATACCTTAGAAACAGTACTATCGGTGTTAAAAGAATCAGGTTTAAAAATAAAACCAGAAAAATGTAAATTTTATAGGAAATCAATACAGGTTTTTGGATATAACATAGATAAACAAGGTATAAGTGTTGCTAAGGAAAATATTCAACCAATTTTACAGTTACCACCTCCAGAGAACATGTCAATGCTTAGATCATTCCTAGGAAAAATCAATTATTATTCCCGGTTTTTAAAAGACATGGCATCCATATTAGCACCCTTATATGAATGCACTAAATTAGCCAAATTTCAGTGGAGTAAGGACTGTCAGGATTCCTTTGAATTAATAAAAAATAAACTTATGTCAGTACAAAATTTGAGTCATTATGACCTAACACTACCACTAATTTTATCATGTGATGCCTCAGCATGTGGAATTAGTGCAGTACTATCAACCCGTAGTAAGGACAACATAGTTAAGCCAATAGCATTTGCAAGCAAAAAACTTAATAGCACAGAATTAAAGTATTGTGCCCTCGATAAAGAGGCAATGGCAATAATCTTTGGAGTCACAAAATTTTACAACTTTGTTTATGGCAGGCAGTTTGAACTTGAAACTGATAATTCTGCTTTGTTAAGAATTTTTGGACCTAATAAAGGAATTCCAAAGATGGCGGCTAAGCGCTTACAGCATTATGCAATATTTCTTTCAGCATTTTCATTCAAAGTTAGACATATATCAACAAACAAAAATCCAGCAGATTACCTATCGAGATTTCCTATAGAAGATAAACATAACAAAAAAGTCAATGAGACTTTGGTTGTGTGTACAAACTATATTGACAAGTATAACAACAAAATAATAAATTGGAAAATAATTCAAAGAGAAACAAAGAAAGATCCAGTGTTATCAAATATCTTAAGGTATAGTTATGATGGTTGGCCAGATGTTAATTTAATTGCAACAGATCTAAAACCATTTTTTATGAAACGAAATGAAATAAGCATTGATCGTGATTGCTTGTTCTGGGGACACAGAATTATAGTTCCAAGCTGTGTAAAAAATAGTATTTTAGATGAACTGCATAAGAGCCATTTTGGCAGTAGTAGAATGATTGATATTGCTAAATCCTACTTCTGGTGGCCAAAATTGAATGAAGACATCATTGACATAACAAAACAATGTGTTAATTGCTTATCATACAGAAACACCCCTGCTAAAACTAGCTTGAAACCATGGCCAATACCTCCATCACCATGGTACCGTATTCATGCGGATTATCTGGGGCCATTGTTTGGCAAGATGTTTTTAATTATAATTGATAGTTTTAGCAAATGGCCAGAAGTATTTCAAATGACTAATATTGGAAGTAGTCTGACTATTGAAAAATTTAAAGAAGTATTTCTTAGATTTGGGTTTCCCATTCATCTTGTGACAGACAATGGTACGTCATTCACTAGTTATGACTTTAAGGATTTTTGTTTGAATGTGGGAATAAATCATACATTCACACCCCCCCACCACCCAGCTACCAATGGCGCAGCTGAAAGGTTTGTGGAGACATTCAAGTCAAACATTACTAAAATAGTGGATAGTGGAAAGTCTCTTAAGTATGCCATAAGCATATTTCTCGCAGACTACAGGGTTACCCCACATAAATCTACAGGGGTTTCACCAGCTCGCCTCATGCTGGGGAGAGAAATAAGGAACAGGTTCTCCTTATTTAGACCAACCCCTATTTATCAAGATATATCATTAAAACAAGGCAAGGTAGTTAACTCTCAAGGAAGCTCCAGAAATATTTCCTTCAAAATAGGTCAGAAAGTTATGACCAGAGACTATAGAAAGGAACAGAAACCATGGACTGAGGGTATAGTGATCGAGGAGTCAATCCCTGGAGTTACCTACTTTATAGATGTAGACGGTTTAAGATGGAAGAGACATGTTGATCAAATAATCAATATCTAAAAATAAATATAATATAAATTATAGTGCAAGTTGTAGTGATTTAATTGTAACATTTTGATTAATTTTTGTAAGCCGGGAAGAGTGTGGTATATTCACATTCACCACATAGACAAGGTCATAAGTTTAGTCTGTGGTGAACTAGTGGCTCTCTCTGGAAAAGCCTGTTAACTTGCTCACATCGATAGTGTACTTAAATTAACTTAAATAATAAAACAGTGTAATACTAAAGGTGCTGTGTATTTAATAATTATCTCCAACTAAGGGCCAAACTAAATATATAACAATACCTATATATATATATATAAGTAATAGTATTCTTCTTCTTCCCAGCAATTGGATGTCCACTGCTGGACATATGCCTCCTCCATATAGGGGGATTTGCCAATTCTCGCCACGCTTGGCAGGCGCGTTGGCTAGCGCAGTATGATTTACGATCCTCAGAAGGCGCTGCTGCCCACCTTTTGATACGTGATCCCTTAGCCGACTCGTACGGCACCCGCGGGAAGAAGAAGTTATATTAGGAGTACTATCCTAGGCCGGTACCACCACGGCTCTAGTACTAGTATATATAAGTTTATATATACTTTTATAAATAGTAATAAAACCTATAATAATATATAATAAACTTGTCTTACTCTAAGCTAAAAATGCACAGTTCTGGTCCATACTTAATGGCCATAAAAATATTGAACAAATTACCGAACAAAATTAAAGAAGAAAAAGAGTCGAAATTCATCACACATTTAAAACAATTGCTTTTAACGAAATGCTATTACAGCCTGAATGAGTTTTTCTATGATATATTTGATATGATGAACTAATAAATAAATCGGTCGCTCCACATTGCTATACCCTACTAGGGTCATATGTACACTGAAAAAATGTATTGGGTAAATGAAATGCTGTGTTACATATATATGTGGCTATATATATGGTTAATCAATATACCTAATCAAAGGTTCTGTATCGGCACAAACTCGCGTTTAGAAAACTAGCAAACAGCTACAGACTAAAATAATCCTTAATACATCCTATATCGTACACTTGAATACTTTCCTGATGTAGATAGATATCTATAATTAACATTTTGGGTTCAAGTAAACATTTAAAAAATTCTTAAATGTGCAACTTACAGCTTACGACCTAAGGTCATGAATTTTACACAAATCGCCGCGGCGTTCCCTCGTTACTATGCGCATATCTGCGGACTATTTAGAACTAAAACGTCCGCTTTGGGAGTCTTTATACAAGTTGTGCTTACTATCTTGTGCAGACTAAGTTTACGTATTATAATTAGTAAAGCCGGACAGTCTAGCTGGGGGCTTCTCATCGGACTATGATGTAAATTTAAGCTTTGTGTTCGATGAAATTTGCAACGCAAGTAACTATGCAAATATATTTGGTACTATTTACCCCCTCGATTTTACCCGCGTGGTGATGAAAAATGACGCGGATGGTGATAATGAAAATTGGTTTGAATAGACCCTCAGTTTATTCGTAGTAAATCTAAAATATTAACAGCTAATTTATCCAATAAAATAAAGCTTTTGTGAGCTGTATTGACCTAGCGTTTGACTATCTCACTTGACGATGTGGTCGAAGATGTTATTACACTGTATACGCTGTAATAACGCTGAAACTAAGAATCAAACTCTTATTTGCTGACTGTGGCTGATTAAAGACAAATATTATATTATAACTATTGGCCGATGCATTAATTAAAATCAAGTATTAATAACTAATTACAATACTGCAGCTACTACAATAACATTTGAGCAGTCTACTAGCTATTGGCAGCCTATAGATAACTTAAATGTTCTAACCTGCTACCAGTTGCTGCTCAAAATGCTAGCAGCATTGCCACGTTGAATTGCAATGCTGATTTGTTGAGCCAAATATGTGTAAGCATTTTGGTCACGCGTCGCATCGATAAAAAGCTTTGATAAGTTTTGAAAAATCCAATGTCAATGGCCCAATGTCTCGACCCCAAACGGTTCAAAAATATAACTTCTTCTTCTTCTCTCAGCCATGTGCGTCCACAGCTGAACATTTTCCTCCCTCATATAGGGAGGATTTGCCAATACTCGCCACGCTCGGCAGGCGGGTTGGCAAGCGCAGTATGATATCCAATCCTCAGAAGGCGCTGCTGCCCACCTTTTGGTACGTTGTCCCTTAGCCGACTCTTACGGCACCCACGGCAAGAGATGGGGGAGTACAATTCTAGGACGGTACCACCACGGCCTAACCAAATATAACTATGTATACAAAATATACATCAGATTATTTCAATATTGGCACGTTCTATACATTTTCCATCACTTGAAATGTACGCTTCGTAAAATATCAATTTAACTGCGAGTTTCGATTTCCTGCCGACAAAACAAATGAGCTGCGAATAGAACGTCTCAAATCAAAGTTAAAATGTTCGATTCGACCCCAACTTTGCTGAGACAAAAGCGTTTTCTTGTTAGCCTTAGTTTGCGGTTGCGGCCATTTTATATTTGGTAGAAGGAATCAGTGACCCGCTGCTTCGATAGCTTGTACAAATGTTTGTTGAATTGCATTGTGAACGGCGTGTGTTTGATCAAAGGTTGTGTTTCGTTTAAGCAACGAGTTTTGGAGTTTGCTTGAAGGTAACAAATATTTGAACATAACATGTGTTGGGTCAAAACAAAAACATTTTTTTTTCTCCGGCTGTCATTTGTTGTGTTTGTTTGCATATTTTGAAGTCATGATGTTTTTAATACCTAATATACTATATATATAACTAATAAACATAACACTTGTTATGTTTTTTGTTACAATTATGTGTAATGATGTAAAATGGGTACCATTTGGTACAATAGGTACCCATTTTGCACTAATAAAATTTCCATCAGGTATATCTAGAATATTTAAAAATAAATAAATAATGAAGCTTATTTAATTTGATTTTACACTTATAATGTTAGAAAATAAAATAAAACTTTAATATCAGTAAGACAGTAGTCAAACGAAAGGTAATAACATTTTTTTTAAAGTGTGACTACATACATATATGTATGACTCATCGAATTAATACAATCACAAATCCCATTCTTGCACGTATAATATTTTGAATAGATTCCCGGACAGGTCAAACATTTGTGTGTATGAAGATGTCTGTTTGACTTGTGTCTGGGTGTGTATATGTATATAAGTATATATATATCAGTCATCAGGTTACCATAGTACAGGCTCTGCCTAGTTTGAGACCTGAAGATCTGGTGTGAAAGTTAATAAAAAAATATTTAAAAAAATATATATAACCATAATTAGATACATAGATAGTTAGATAATTCTTGATTGTAACACAAAAAACAATTACAAAAGGTATTAACAATATTATGGTGTTACAATGGGCGGCCTTATCGCTAAAAGCGATTTCTAACAGGGAACTTTGTTTGGATAGAATTGTAGTCACGGGATGATGTGTTTAATATAGACAATTCCAAAAATAAAAACTTAGTCAATTAATTGAGAAAATATAAGAAAAAAGAATTATAATCATATAATTATTAATAATGTAATATTTATTCAATACATTTTCAGCTTATGTAATGACATCAGAGACGGTTTTTAACATTTAATGGCGTTTATTCGAGTTTTATTAACTAGTCACATTAAAACCATTATTAGTGATAAATTTGGCTCAAAAGGTTTATCTTTTACGATATCCACATGTACTGCGCTATAGTCGCATGCCATGACCAAAATGGTCACTATTTCTAGCTTGGCTAAGGGCGTTTATACCCATTGTCAATGAATCACCCAGAAAACGTAAAGGACAGCAGCAATAAAGTCAGAAGTCGTGAATTGAACCTTTGTGAGGTTACACTACCTACATCTAGTGTAATAAATGTAAAAACTAAAGAGGCTTCACTGCCTTTGTAACCTTCGTCGTCCAAGCAAAAGACGTGGTTAGAAAACTAAAACTTTTTCCACACCGAAAGGTTTGCATTCAAATTGACAACCCTTTAGACTTTGAACCTATCCGCGTCTGTAAACAATTCAAAAGCGGTCCACTAAGCCTTTTCGTACGTTCCGATAGCTGAGGACCCTTGTCGTAAATAAAATAACGCAGTGTGAATGTTCTTCCAAGGGTTGGGAATTGTAAGAGGGTGAAGTTTATTATATTTTGTTAAGTAATGTTTAATCCCTTGCAGATAGACTGTCAAGTAAAGCTTAGATATACACATGGGCTTGATAGTAGCCGGACTGAGTCGGAGTGAGTAAAGGTAGGGAGGCGCAACAATCCTAGACAACGTCATCACTTAACATCAGGTGAGACAGTTGTCAAGCGCAAACTTATAATATGTAAAAAAAAAAAAAAAAAAAACAATGCAATGCTTTGACAGGCCGGTTGGCGCAGTTGGTAGCACTCTGCCTTCTGAGCCGCTGGTCCCGGGTTCGATTCCCGGACAGATCAAACATTTGTGTGTATGAACATTTCTGTTTGAACTGTGTCTGGGTGTGTATATGTATATAAGTATATATATAACAGTCGTCAGGTTACCATAGCACAGGCTCTGCCTAGTTTGGGACCTGAAGACCTTGTGTGAATGTTATATATAAAAAAATGTTGACCGAGCTCTTTTACTAAACTTACTGTAATTGCTTAGCATTGGCTCAACGCATAGATAATGCGGTGCCAAAATAAATTACAATAAACTTATTAGATGCTTGAAAAAAAAACTTACAGTACTAATAACAATTCAAATTTACTTGTGTGATCGGTAATGAAATCTCGTAAGCCTCTTTGTGCTCTAATGGACCTGTCTCACTAAATACTATAGATTCATAATGGTTCTTGTACACTCCATTAGCTTAGTACTAAGTATATTTATTTAGTGTGAATTGCTGTTGATGTAAGCACTAATAAGATGATTTCAATTAAAGTAAAAATAATAAGACCAATGCACATATTACTAGAAAATAGTATATAATTATAGAATAACGAAATGAAGGCTAAATACATTTTTAAATAAATTAAACAGGATGGATTGATTGCTGTAAGGTTTTCTATGTATTTTCCCTAATCTTAGCGATAATTTTACTCATCTGGCAACACTTGGTAGAAAACTTCGAGGGCGTGAGCTCGGGTGAGGACAGCTTTCTATTGGCTCTGGACAACTGACGCGTGCGGACGTAGTTTTGAATGTAAGTATAAAATATGTAAGCTGATAGCAAGAAATAAATCTCACTATGGTAATACGTAGAGGTTTTCTATCGCTGCTGCCACTGGCGTCCTGTTAAGGAAAGTTTAGACAACTGTTTAGGCTTCATACGGAAATCTTAACAATATTTCGAGTTTCGTGTATGCGGAGATTTTTTTTGTAAATGTGAAAATATTGACCAATGCGTGTATATATTCACCACCGGGTCTTAATACATACATCAGTAATTTAACATTATTTTACTGCTCAATAAACATTCGCCTTTCTGATTGTTTTACATATTTTCTGATATGAAATAATATGAAAAATAAAATAATAATACCTTTATTGTATAAACTATGCGCTTGAACTGTCTTTCATCAGAAAAAAGGGAATTTTCAAAAAATTAGTACCTTTTGAAACCGTAGACCATTTGCAAAGCACTTATTTTGTAATATTTCAGAGCAACACACATCAGTATTGCTCACGCCCTCTGTGTCTGATATGTACAACGACCCCAAGAAATATGGGGTGTTGTGAGGTGAGACAGCTGTCAAACGCAAACTTATAATATGTAAAAAAGAAAAAAAAAAAAAAAAATCTGTACCGTAATATATCAGCACGTTGGAATATAAACAAAATGGAGACTGACTAGAATAAAGTTCATCATCATCATCATCTTAGCCATAGGACGTCCACTGCTGGACATATGCCTCCCCCATTGATTTCCACAAGAACCGGTTGTAGTAAATTTAAGTGAAATTAATTACATTTTGAGTGAGAGTGTGTACTTACGTATGAAATGTGATGCCTAAACTCTTAATTTGTTTTTTTAAAGTCTTCTAGCGCTTGGGGAACGCACAGGACGCCATATTGTTGCGAATTATTGGGTCGAGGTGCTCTCTCTGACTGTGTTCTGTATGAACCTCTCTTCTAAGATCGCAGGCAAGGGCTGGATGCGGGCCGCTTCCAACCGGTCCTTGTCGAAATCAATGGGGGAGACATATGTCCAGCAGTGGAAGTCCTATGGCTGAGATGATGATGATGATGATGATGATGATGATGATGATAAACGTTTTTGGCTTTGGCCCGTCCAGTAGGTCGATGGATCTCTACAACGTATCAGGTCATTTCTTTATTCAATTAATTACACGGCATAACCAATAGTATAACCAATACTAATCATAGTAGCACAAGTATGTCTTATGCCTTTGGGATACACTATTGTACAATAGCTAACCCTCAGTATCCAGCTTTGCTAAGCACTCGATCATAATCGATTAAATCTATTCGATATTTACACAATACTACTCGATTGCAGCGAAGTGCTTGCAAGTGCCACGACGTGATCGAATCTCGCGATTCAATCGGATTGATACATACTTGTCATTTTATAAGAACTTGGTATATACAAAAGTACCTATCATAAATGAAGTATTAAATGATTATAATGAAAATGTATCTACACGAACAACGTTAGGAAAACTATTATTGAAGGTCTTTATCAAAACAGTGAAAACCAATACAATGGTTGCTAGAATTTTTGTCCGTTTTTCTGTGCATCTGTGCGCTTGATCGTTAACGTTCACCATATATATAAACGACTAACTGCGCCCCGCGGTTGTATACGCGGGTAAAACCGCGGGGCGCAGCTGGTGGTTTACATATTCTGAGACCTGAAGTATCTACATACCAAATTTCATCCAAATCCGTTTAACCCGCGTGGTGCCTTTGTGTTAATCCAGGGTATAAGCTATCTACATACCAAATTTCTTCCGTATCCATCCAAACACACACTGACATACATAAAACCTTTCACTTTATAATATTAGTAAGAATACAAGTCCGTCTTCAAAGGAAACAATCACCCAACAAACGAGATGTTAAAATAATAAAACAACCGCAAGTGAATTAAAATCACTCACAAATAGAATACACCTGCCTCATTTATCAAACACAAAACAGCATCCTTTAGCACGAGGGGTTTGGAAAGGTAAACAAGGGAAAAAATTCCCCGTATATTTATTTGGTTCATTTAACAATTGCCAGAACACTGGGGAAAATATGGCGTCCGGATGGTAACTGATTCTTATTTTCCGCCCGAATTAATCTTGAGATCAGAAATGTTTCTTTAGAGCAATGATGTAACCAGAAAAATAATCAAAGAAAACCGTCTTTTGTGTCGGCATTCGAGAAATATGAATGGATGAGTGAAAATAGATTACAAGAAATATACCAAGTACCGGAGAACCCCACAGAATACCGTCCTGCAGCTTTGCGTTTTATTAATCATACCATACAAAACAAATTTCGCATGGTGGTATGGTTCCATCGACTAACCGCATGGCTAGCTACCACTTACACGTTTGACAAACTGTCACCAAATACATAGTGTCTTCAGGAAGCAGTCCTTGAGAGCAGCGTGTATTAATATTTTCGATATTCAAAGTTCGAAGCGATGATAGCTCAGCGGGGGGAGCGTCGCCTGTCAAACTGACGGCCACTGGTTCAATCCCCAACAACAGCTTGAGCTTCCGATGAAGGTAACATCGTTATCAAATTCCCAGCATGGTGGTAGGGTACTTTCGAATACCCGCCTGGCTAGCTACCACCCTCAAGAATGAAAAACTGTCACCAAACACATAGTTTGTTCAGGCAGCAGTCCTTGAGAGCCAGTGAGAATTCTAAGTCTAGCGTGATAACATCTTTGACCACATCGTCACTGACCATCAAGCGAGATAGTGGTCAAACGCTAGATCTGTACAGTATAAAAAAAGGAAAAAAATGTCATTATTTTATATAAATATAATATGTAGCATAAATGCGTGCCGCTTCCAACACGTTATTGTGAAGATCAATGGGGAAGACGTATTTCCAGCAGTAGACCTTTTATGGTTGATATGATGATAATGATGGTGATGAAGATAATGTGCGTTTTTATTTACTCAATTCATTTTAAACTTATAACATCTTAGTTATTTTTCTCATAATGGGATGAAAAATAATTTGCGACCTTGTGATACGCCACTATTACTCACCTGTCATTTGAAGGTAGCTACTACACAACATCAAATTTCAAACATCGTTAGCGTGTGGAAATCGTCGTTGATGGTTTTTAACCGACTTCAAAAAAAGGAGGAGATTCTCAATTCGACCCGTATGTTTTTTTTAATTTTTTTAATTGTGTTTCTTACCGCATAACTTCCGACTGGGTGAACCGATTTTGATCGTTAGTTTTTTCATTTAAAAACTGGTGCTTCCCGTGTGGTCGCATTTAAATTTTATCAAAATCGGACGAGCACTTTTTGAGTTACAAGTCAAAAACTGAAAAATGCGTGCTTAAACTACACGGTATTAGGTATAGTAGCGGGTGAAGACATCGGTAAACATACCTACACCACAATAACAATTGATCACAAAGGCCACTAAAATGAGTGAAAAAAAAATTTTTACCAAAAAATGGAATCGACTTCAACACTCAAAAGTATGACATAACTTGTCGAAGTTGGTACCATGTGCACAATATTTTGATATCAGTTACTTTGAACTATCATGGCACCGACTTCAACAAGTTATTTCATACTTTTGAGTGTTGAAGTCGGTTCCACTTTTTGGTAATTTTTTTTTTTACCTTTATACCACAATTGCCATTTTGGTTTTTTTTAAATAAAATGCAATGAAAAATAATGCTTGTTATAAAATATATAAAGAGGTGATCACGGAGCCCTAACGAGATCTATTTAAAATTTTATGAGCCCAGGTACCTTATCCACGTTCTAAATAAAGCCGTAGCTCCTGATATTTCAGGAATATTAAGAATATTAATTTCGCGGAGCGCAGTTTCGGAGATGATCTTCATCCCCGGCGAATAATCTTGTTTAATATTAAAAAAAATTCTGGACATCCAAAAAGGTCATGGAACTTAGAAAAAGGGTCAACGTATAGAAGTTAATACCAGGTACTTGCCTCTTTGCATCCCTACTTCACTACTACTTCCTACTATGCCGTGGTGGTACCGGACAAGAATAGTACTCCCCCATCTCTTCCCACGGGTGCCTTAAGAGTCGGCTAAGGGATCACGTACCAGGAGGCGGGCAGCTGCAGCATAATTAAACTATTGGAGCCAAGAGTTTAATGATATATGTGATGATATAATAATGACCGAGGGCAAAGAAAGCAGCATTTTGAAGCAATGATAGCTGAGCGTCGGACGTCAAAGTGACAGACGCTGGTTCGATCTCCACCAACAGCTTGAGCTTCCGATGAGGGTAATACCGTTATTAAATTCATAGCATAGTGGGGTACTTTCGAATACATGCCTAGCTAGCTGCCACCCTCGGGCTTAGGCAGCCATCTTTGAGAGCCAGTAAGTATTCTAGGCCTAGCGTGATAACATCTTTGACCACATAATAGTAAAAAAAAAAAAAAAAAACATTATCACTGACCATCAAGTGAGATAGTGGTTGACCACTATCTTACTTGATGGTCAGTAATAATATATAATAAAAGACTACATTTATACAGTATAACAAAGTAAAGTTTTTTTATACCCATATTCAATGTATAATATTTAATACTGTTTTATTGTGACCACTTACACTTGGTTTTGATGATGATGCTTACGTTGAAGAATATTTTTGGCCGAAATATTTACAACACAATTTTAAGCAGACCCGTATACGCATTACAAAGTTAACCTTCCCAAACGTTTCGCCCTTAGTAGCGATATGGAGGAAAAACTTTCTTAATGCGGGCTCGACAGAAAACGACATAATAGTCTAAGATACGGCTTAAGACATATATACTCATCTGTGATTTCATTATGAGAAGGATTAAGTTTTAGATAATAAATAAGAAATATATAAAATGGAAATATAAGAAATGGATAAATTGCACATGGGTTGCTGCGGTAAGCCCCGTATTTATACTGGTAAATAACACAATAATTATAAAAATCTCTTTGCGTCCTTGTCTCGCACAGACAGTAGCGCGCGCAACGCTTCTCTCGTCACTTTCCATACACGCGATTCAATCTTAACTTTTTTAAATCTTAGCAACCATGAACATGACCCAGTTTTAAGTAGGCAACCTAATACTGTTGGGTATATAAGCAATAATTTTTTAAAAATGTTAATATTAAAGTAATATTGGCCCTTTATGAATGTATAAAACACGGGAGTTACTCACGTAATAAGTCAGAGGGTTCCGACTATAGTTTCTCGTGAACTCTGATTATTCTCTCTCTGACTTATTACGTGAGTATATAAACCTAATTCCCCCCCTAATTCCCCTAATTCTGTTATATCACTCGAACTAGCTATAGTTCACTAAAATTCTTCAAATTGAAATTGCTCGTATTTTGTTTACGACAAAATTCAAATTCGTATAACTCCATTTAATGCTTTCTTAATTGTATACTAGGCGAGTTTTATTCCATTGCTGGCCTATTACGGGTAGTTTTAGTGGTCACCAAATAAGTGGCGACTTATTTTACGTAAAACTACCCGCAATTTTAATAAATACATCTAATTTTAGTGCTGTTATGGATAAGCGTCATACTGATTTGGACTTTATCGTAACGATAATAAGTACGTATCTTACAAATCATATTTTCCAGAATTTTAATTCGGTTTAGTTAAACACGAGAAGCATTACCATTATTAAACAGTATAGTTCCGGGATTTCGCCAGGCAACCCATGTGCATTGTATCAATCTACATATTATTTATCATAAAATTGATGTCATACGTAAATAACAGATGAGGGTATATATTTCTTACGCCGTATCTTGTACTATATCACACTTCTAACTGCTTTACTTCTAATAAGCTTTTTTCTAACTCAAATTAGATGAAGGTAACACGACACGTCAAATACTAATTTGAAGTTTGTCACTCAAGATTTGAACTGAGGACCAGTTGATATTCAAACAGTCATTGCTATCATCATCTCAGCCATAGGATGTCCACAGCTGGACATATGCCTTCTCCCATTGATTTCCGCATCCAGTTCTTCCCTGCGGTCATCTGTCCACCTGATCGGTGGCCGTCCAATGCTGCGCTTGCCAGTCTGAGGTCTCCATTCGAGAACCTTTCAAACCTTACAGTCATCAGTTCTTCGAGCTATGTACCCTGCCCACTGCCGCTTCAACTTGCTAATCTGCTGGACTATATCGGGGACTTTCGTTCTTCTACGGATCACTTCGTTACTTATTCAATCGCTTAGAGAAACCCCCAACATAGCCTCATCATAGCTTGTTGTGCGATATTGAGCCTACCTCCAAGGTCACATATGGGTAGCCATTGATATAGGGAGTGATTTTTTTTTTAGATTTCACACTCGCACCTCCCTCTCCAGTATACCCTGAGCCACAAGAAGTATGGACACATCATCATCATCATCAGTACTCGACGGAGTGATGAAAAAACTGACTGACCTTCAGGCAACTGACTAACTGATTCAACAGATTGAACAATAGATAAGCTAAATAGACTATCCGTCGCATAGATTAGTGAACCAAAAGTACATATGAATACTACATACTTATCTCTCAGCTATCCTACACTAGTATTGCACTTAAAAAAACAACAAAATAAAGTGTAAAGTGATAAAACCCTTAATAGGCGTTATCTGCTTTATTACAAGGGGTAAATTTAAACAGCTTTTCATAATGGCATCATAAATACTTTGTTAACTAACATCAAAAACTCATTAATCCTTTTAAGCAGCAATTAATAGCGAAAATGTTGTCGTCATAAAATACCGTTCGGTCCATTATTTACTTTGTAATATATTAACACGTTATAATTCAGAGGAGGTTCGTTGTATAATTAAGGCAGCCTTTGTGCTAGTGATACTTTTTGATAAATTTAGTTCCGGATAAATAGACGAAGCTAAGCACTCCATGAAAGTATTACTTTATAAAGTACTACTTTGACTTAGCAAAGCAAAGGCATTACATTTTATTTTCTTTTTTATTTTATTTATCAACATTCACACAAGGTCTTCAGGTCCCAAACTGAGGCAGAGCCTGTACTATGGTAACCTGATGACTGATATATATACTTATATACATATACACACCCAGACACAGGTCAAACAGACATGTTGATACACACAAATGTTTGACCTGTCCGGGAATCGAACCCGGGACCAGCGGCTCAGAAGGCAGAGTGCTACCAACTGCGCCAACCGGCCAGTCTTTCATTAACGTTACTTTCGACAATACTTAGCTAAACATGGCTTTGGCAAGCCAGAGTATGCTTTTAATTGTTGCCTATGATTAGAGGAGCGTTTACAATTAATGGAATCAATTTTGTTAAGAGTTTTATTACCTAATAATTAAAATTAAAGTTTGAGCTTAATGGAATTATTTAAATGATTTTATGTACATATATTATTTTTATTTTGCTATTTAAATCGTGCTGTGGTGGTACCGGCTTAGAATACTACTCCCCCATCTCTTCCCGCGGGTGCCGTAAGAGTCGGCTAAGGGATCACGTACCAGGAGGTGGGCAGCAGCGCCTTCTGAGGGTCACAAAATATACTGCGCTCGCCAATCCGCGTGCCAAGCGGCGAGTATTGGCAATATCCCCCAATGGGGGAGGCATATGTTCAGCAGTGGACCTCTTATGGCTGACATGATGATTTAAATCGTAATAATAGTTTCAAAAATAAGCAAACAAGAGTTGACAATAAAACTAATTTTCAAGTGACATTTTTCCTTTATAACAAATTCTCTTGGTAACGAACCATGCGCTTCAACTGTGTCACCAGAAGAAAGAAAATTAAAAAGTCTAAAACATGTGGTTATTTTTTTTTTGAGACCGTCATATTTATAGTGTTGTAAATCAACACGTATCAGGATTTATCTCGCCCCTTCTGCCTGTAAACACCCGCGAGCCTCTGTAATGTCATCGGCACCTGCTATCCCCTTAACTAATTATGTGGATCCTAATTGAGGCGTTCTCGATATTAGTCTCGTAGTACACGACCCAATGATAGCATTAATTTTCAATGTTTCATTAAATATACAAACCATTCTTTAATGAATATTAATGTCTAATGATTTAATTTTAGACTAGCGGTTCGCTCCGGCTTTTCACGGGTAAAAATTTTGAAAATTAAAAATTATAAGAATCCCTAATTTTTTGAAAATATAATTTTGCCTATGTAACTGTGAATGTAGCTTTCCATTGGTGAAAGATTTTTTTTAAATCAGTCCAGTACTTTTTAAGCCAATTCGTTATAAACATACTTATATACTTACTACTTTATGACGGCCGGTTGGCTCAGTTGGTAGCACTCTGCCTTCTGAGCCGCTGGTCCCGGGTTCAATTCCCGGACAGGTCAAACATTTGTATGTATGAACATGTCTGTTTGACCTGTATCTGTGTGTATATATGTACGCCTGTACTATGGTAACCTGATGACTGATATATAATACTTATAAGTATATATATCATAGCATTATTACCATAGTACATATATATACTTATATACTTACTACTTTATGACGGCCAGTTGGCGCAGTTGGTCAACAATCGAACCCGGGACCAGCGGCTCAGAAGGCAGAGTGCTGCCTTCTGAGCCGCTGGTCCCGGGTTCGATTCCCGGACAGGTCAAACATGTGTATGTATGAACATGTCGTCTGTTTGACTGTTTGACGTGTAAACTTATATTACCAATAAATTGATTATGATTATGATTATGACCTGTGTCTGTGTGTATATATGTACGCCTGTACTATGGTACTATATACTTATAAGTATATATTATATCAGTCATCAGGTTACCATAGTACAGGCTCTGCTTAGTTTGAGACCGGAAGACCTTGTGTGAATGTTAACAAGTAAAAATAAATAAATAAAATAAATACTAATCTTTCCTCTTTATAATAACATTAGTTATAATAATAAATATAAATAATATTATAATATTAGTTTATAAAAGTATAGATACACGTTTTTCTATATTTTTTACTTAAAAAAAGAAAGTTCAGGCAAAAGCTCTACAATGCGGAGATTCTACCTTAACTTGCTAACCTACCCCTACACTAGTAGAAATATGGCTTTCATATATCAAGATGATTCAACAAATTAACGGAATGGATAAAAAAATTATTATGGTTGAGATTATGTCTTTTTTTAAAGATAATGTTACATCACAACGGGGCGACGGTTGAGCTATATTTTTTCTAAATCACTTTTCGTTCCTTTTTAGATCTGTTCTTAGACTAAAAAACATGACTTAATAAATTCGCTCTATAAATAATGCCTATTTAAATAGATCGCGAGAACATGATGAAAACTTCCAGAAGAAGCCGAAACTATGTCGATTGTCATATCACTACGCGTTAGTGTCACGTTTTACCGATAAAACAGTATGAAATAAGACGTACTTTGTTTGTTTACTACAACGTACGAAATATTGAAATATTATTAATGTCCAAAATATTGAAATATTATTAATCCAAAAATTAAAACAGATGAATGGATTTTTTACAGCCATTATAAACATTCCTAGGGGGAGGCATATGTCCAGCAGTGGACATCCTATGGCTGAGATGATGATGATGATGATGATGATGATGAAAAATTCCACGAAAACTGTTGCCTAAAAAAATAAACGCGTGCGTGTAACATTACCAGATAAAAATTAATTAAATCGTGGTAAGAATGATTAACAGCCTGTAAAATTAGCGGTGGAAGCGTCGGCTGTCGACATGACGGAAGCTGGTTCGATCTTCATCAACGTCTTGAGCTTGAAGATAACACCGTTATTAAACCTGCCGTATAGTGGTAGGGTACTTTCGAGTAGCTGCCTGGCTACCTCGAAGTTTAACATACTCTCACCAAACTTATAATGTGTTCAGGCAACAGTCCTTAAGAGCCAGTAAACATTCCAGGTCTAGTGAGATTATATTTTCGACCACATCATCATTGATAATTGAGTAACATATTGGGTAAACGGCGAATCTATGAATTACGATTTGTAATAGGTAACTGCAAAATATATTATAGTTATTTTATTTATATTTCATACAAGCTTAGTATATTTTTTGTGTGTTTTTTTACTACGAATAAATATTATTCTATTCTACCCTTATTCTATTATATTCTATAAAGTTTATACACAAATCTTTCGATAATAATAAGAGCCTGAGATAAACTGAAGTAAATTTACTGAAAGTTAAATAAATAGTGTTGTTGTTGAATGCGACGACGCTTTTAAATTAAACTCATCTCAGTAATGTACTCTAGAGCCACTCGTAGTGAATCTCAGCGCTTTACAGTAGTCTATACTTTTATTGAAGTTCTTTAAATGACATTATTCCAAAATACTTTAGAAGGGATAGGTACTCAAATATTGCTTGGTCAATGCATATTTTAACCACCCATTGATCAAAACTGTAGATCAGTCATTGCCGAAGTTTGATGAACTTTTTGAACGTCTTTCGTTTTCCGTAACCTGGTTTAACAAGTATTTATTCAATCATCATTGCTATCAAATTCCCAGCATGCTGGTAGGGTACTTTCTACCTGCCTGGCTAGCTAACACCCTCAAGATTGAAAAACTGTCACCAAACACGTTGACGGTCGCCGTGGCGCAGTGGTCAGTGATATTGACTTCTGTGCCGTCGGGACCCTGGGTTCGAATCCCGACAGGGGCAAACATTTGTGCGATGAGTTTAGATGTTTGTCCCGGGTCTTGGATGTTTGTGTGCTGTGATTGTGTGTGTCCATGCATCCCGCGATACAGGGAATCCTAGTGCGGGGGTCTGAGTGTAAAAAAAAAAAAAACATAGTGTGTTCGGCAGCAATCTTTGAGAGCTCAGAGAGAGAAAGCACCAAGTAAGAAAGGATATGATAGTAGATAAGGAAAATGGCAAACTCTTTATTAAGTATTGTATAAACATAGCAAATAAAGTGATTGCCATAATGAAAAGTAGACAATAAGTAATGCCTGTGGTATATATTAAATGATATATTAAAAGCATTAGGAAATAAGAGAAAAAAATTAAACGAAAAAAAAAAAGTTTGAAAACAATTGAAAAGAAAAAAAAAAAAAGAACGAAAAAAAAAGAAAAGACAAAAAAAAAACTGTATATTTCCTTACTCCCTGCCTAACCCACATGTTTTTATTTTTTGTCTGTTTCTTGTTCTATTCGAAGACTCCCTTGAGTTTCTCGACCAGTAACACAGCAAATTGAGTTAATCAAGGTGTGACCGCTGCAAAACGACTCTGACCCCATGTCAGAGGAATAACCAGTATGCATACAAAGAAAAAAAAAGCATCAAGTAAGATAGTGGTTAAACGCTAGAGAATAAAAAAATATTACACCTTATATTAAACAGCAGTTAGCACACTTTTTGATACCTTTGGCTATTTACATTTTAATACCCCATTCTTTGTAGCAGCCTGAATTACAACTATTGCAAAAAAAATTGTAAAATTTTTATTTATTTTAAAACTTAAATCTCATACAATTTAAAATAAATTGTAGACGATAACAAGGATAGAAGATGCAGAATAAATGGAAACGGCAAATCGTACACAATAGATTCAAACGACCGTCCTAATCACTCAGAACGCGTATAGATCTGAAACAATAAATCAAGAGCATCCCTTTTTATTTACATAAGAATACTTTATTCGACGATATTGAATTCACATCAATTCATATAGAACGGAGAGAGAATGCGACAGACCGCCCAAACAGAACTGATTGAATGAATAAGTAACCATTTGAAAGGATCAATGTTTTTCAAAGCTATTGTTATGTAGAAGTAAACTGTTCTCTCTCTTTCTTCCCTTTCTAACATTGAAGGACGTAAGCATAATATATAATATAATTATATGAATAATTAATATGAATAAAGTCTATATTATGATATGTGTAGTGATGTGAAGAGATCCCTGTACCCCGTACTAGTATGCACTGTGTTACTGGGTAACAGTTAATAATATAATATAATATATATAATATTTTATTAGGCCAAAGTTACATTTAAGTTTAATTTGTAAAAAAACTAGTTACAATGATTCATTTTCCAACTGGTGTCTAGTAAACCAAATGCAATATGTGATATAACCTGCGGGCTCCAAACTAGGCAAAGCCTGTATCTTGGTGGCCCAAGAAGGTGAGCGCATCGTGTAACTCACTTCTAGTTTACAGTCTGATTATACATTAGAATTGGCGCAAGTGACTTTGAAGTGAGCTCCCACGATCTGCCACCGCTTTACCAGAACGATGTGACGCGCAAATACGGCAACAGATTATCAACAGAGTTGATTAATTGCAGTTACGTACATAATAATACATGAAAAATAATCGTTCGAATTTTGTTATAAAATATACTTATGAGTAGATGAGTGCAATTATACATATAAGGTATATGTGTGTGAGTTTGTTTAGTGTGAGTGAGTGTAAGAGTGCGTGTATATGTATGTCTGATGTTAAACTATGCCTAAAAAATGCAGTTCCTTCCCATTATTGTGACATCGAAAGATTTAGCAATGTGCGGCGATTTTTTGTCATTCTATTTACTTATGAGAAATAAATTTGCAATTTTGCGTGGTTAATGTTACAGAGGCTAAAAAATATGTGTGTGATCCGTATATACAGGTGTTCGCGCGCGCGTGGTGTGTGTGTGTGTGTATAGAACATATATATAAGAACCAAGTTATGCACAATTTTACCGCCATCTTGGCTTATCATCATACGTTGATACATAATACATAATACATACATAATCCAATGCATGACTGAGCTTTGTATCTCATTTAAAATGTTACAGGAGGCACAAATGTATCAATTTTTTTGCAAAGTTCATTAAAACTCTTTTAGTATGGGAATAACAGGCATTATTCTTCAATTATTGTTTAGGCCGTTTAGAAAAAAATATGTTTGAATTTAGAATGTTTTCGAATTGAACTAGATTAACACTTAGGCTACGTTTTACTCAGGAAAAAAAATATTGCTTCAGGGGTAAAAGAAAAATCTAATAATATTACAGATTTAAAAATTATTATGAGTTTTGGTATTAGCATTGACGGCACCTCGGAGAAGAACGCTGAGATGGTGGTCAAACCTTGACCTATTCTCAAAGATGGGCTAATTCTGTCCTGGAAAAAATATGGTTCCCGTGTAATAACTGAGACCGCGGGAAAACCATAGTCCATGCGGGCGAAACCGCGCGGCGTAGCTAGTTTATCATATTGGTAATGATTAGAATAGTTTGAAGTTATCGTGTAATCTGAAATTCACTGATTATACTATTAACTGCTAATCCCACATAGATAAAATAAAATTTGGTATGGCTATCATTTGATGGCCGTTGGGGCCGAAAAGTCCTAGAATGGAGACCACGGACTGGCAAGCGCAGCATAGGACGGCCACCGACCAGGTGGACAGACGACCTGACTAAGATCGCAGGCAAGGGCTGGATGCGGGCCGCTTCCAACAGGTCCTGTGGTAATCAATGGGGGAGGCCTATGTCCAGCAGTGGACGTCCTATGGCTGAGATGATGATGATGATGATGGCTATCTGTAAAGGCTATCAAATATATAGAATAGAATAGAATAGAATAGAATAATCATTTATTCAACACACACACATAATAAGGACAGGGCATGGGTGATGTCACTATTGTATAATATATATAATTAAAGAACTTGAATTGAAACATTACAAATGACAATGGTTCTTAAATTTAGTGAGGTTGAATAGGTCTTGGCTCAGCATTGTGCCAAATGCAGATACTAGCAATTGGCGCTGGTTTTCAGCCAAGACCCGTAGTTAGAGAAAAAAAAACTAATAATGGTTATATCGGCTAGGTAACTATTACGAGCAAAATAAATACGAAGGACTACTTTACAATACATAATACATTAAACCAAAGTTAAAACCAAAATGACAAATATGAACAAAAAATGACAACAACTAATATATATATAATGTATAAACATCATAATATTGATTATATATTACCTAGGTACCGCACTGGAGCATTTCTATCACACTAATATTATTAAGGCGAAAATTTGTAATAGTGTATGTTTGTTTCTCCTTCACGCTCAAACGGCTAGACCGATTTCGATGAAATTTGGTACAAAGATAGTTACAGTTAGAACCTGTATTAACATATAGATTTATTTTATTCATCACCATTATCACCGTTTTTTATTACCACGCGGGTAAAACCGCGGGGCGCAGCTAGTGTTATATAAAACGTAATATACTCACAGTTACATAATGAGTTATCTATAGGCTACCAATGGCTAGTGGATTGCTTAATTGTTATTGTAGTAGCCGCAGTATTGTAATTAGTTATTAGTATTTTAGTTTAATAAAGGCACCGGCCCTGTTACATAATAAATTGTACGAATTAATGTTACATAAAATCAAGCAGTAAAAGGTTACGGTTTTCACCCCACCACGCCTGAAAGAATGAATTAACCTATTAAGTACACCCCACGAAACTTGTTATAATATTTCGCGTACCGTCCCGGTCATCTAAATTATTCATCGCGCGACCCACTGCCGGCCGCGTCGTCTCGCACTCATAGTATGAGATACGGCTTAAGAAATATATACCCTCATATGTTATTTACTTATGATACCAATTATATTTTAAATAATATGTAGATTAATAAAATTAATGCACATGGATTGCCTATCGAAATCCCGTACCTATACAATTCAACAATATTCACTTAATGTAAACTCTAAGGCTTTCACGGCCGGCGTTGCATGTTGTATGTATTGCTTCCGGGCTGTTTGGCCGTGGTCATCAGTATAAGAGAAGACGCCGCGAAGGAGAGTTCTACGCTCTTGTCGCCGCTCGGACCTGTACCACTGAAGATGTCGACCGCAGTGATCGACGAAACGTCTGGAACACAAGTTTCACATAGACCACGGCCAAACAGCCCGGAAGCAATACATACAACAATATTCACTTAATATTAAACAGTGTTATTTGACTGCTTTAATTTAATATTAATGCTTATTTTATTGCCTATCCAACAGCATAAGGTTGCTTACTAAAACTATGTCATCTTCATTGTTGCTTAGATTTTATATAGTTCAGATTGAAGCGCGAGTAGGGAGTGACAGAATAGCGTTGCGCGCGCTACTCCATGCTCTCGCATGGAGTAGCGCGCGCAACGCTCTCAAAAATCTCTCTGCGTCTTATTCTCTCGAATAAGACGCAGAGAGATTTTTAATAATTATTTTGTTATTTAACAGTATAAGTACGTGGCTTAGCTCGGCAACTCATGTGTAATTTATCCATCTACATATTAATCTAACATGTAAACGTTCTCATCATTAAATAACAATTGAGGGTATATATTTCTTAAGCCGTATCTTAGACTATCAACTTTACTATTCCCGTGTGTACGGTACTTACAGAATAATGTATTACGTTTTCCAAAAATACTCGCGGACAGAGATTATTGTTGAATATAACGTTGTATGACTTTGCTCTTGAGTGGATTTGTGCTTTGTTGTTCTTATCCTTTGTTTCAGGCGGGTTTGTGGTAGCGGGATGTTCATAAGGAAAATAATAGATATTGGCATATATTCTGATGAAATTTTAATATACATCTAAGAAACCAAAAAGCCTCTTTGTGTCCTTATCAGTCTGTAATTTTTAGGAGCCTTAAACAATAAAGTTCGTTATTACAATATGAACAAATATTTTGTGTTTTTTGCGCAAATGGCGGAATAAAGTATGGAAGTTATTGATTAACTTTCTTATATATATTTTATTAATACATTATTTACTATTGGTTTTTTAATTTATTACAAAACTTTTTAAATCTTAACGATTTTATAACATTTCTAATTGTGCACATCCAGGTTTTATGCGGGCGAAATTCATAACATAAAATTGAGTCGAGTGTCAACAAATTTATCCTGAATTAATAATCTACAAATCGACTAGAATTTGCGTCTTAAATACTGGAAAATTACTCTCTGACCACATTCGAACTTATTTGCAGTTCTTCATCGGTCAAAAACATTGGATGAATCTAGCGGGATAACATCTTCGACCACATCGTCACTGATCATCAAGTGAGATTGTCAAACATCTATACAGTATAAAAAAATACCTCACTTCAAGTATTAGAGGTAATATCGATTGACCCATATCGCGAATCTTGTTTTAATATTTTGCATACCGACACGGTCATCTTAATTATTCATCGCACGGTCTACTGCCGGCCATGCCGTCACGCACTCGACTATATACTATTCCCGTGTGTACGGAACTTACTGAAGTGTATTCAGTTTCGGAGTAGGACCCGCGGACAGAGGTTATTATTGCGTCTCGGGTTCTATGACTTGGGTTTTGAGTAGATTTTATTTTTTTGTTTTTATCTATATTGACGTGGAGTTTCACGTGAAGGGTTTCACTCATGGATAAGTGAATCCTGATAAAATTAATATATGAAGGCGTTTACAATGAAGTTATGATAGAAGGGGCGTAATTGTGCGCTGGTCAGTATAGGTACTGTATTGTATTAGGCGTTACAATAAATTAATTATGGTGGCCTGTAGAAAATGTTATGGAATTAAAACTAACAAAATCCTTACAAATGTCTCTAAGACAAAAAAGTAAGAAATCTTGGAAGAAGAAAATCAAAACTTCTAACACTGAGTTATTGTATAGTAAACTCAGACTAGGTGGACAAAAAGAGTGACAGAATGGAGGGGACCAGTGGGCAAAAGGAAAATAGGAAGACCTTTCAACAGACGGGAGGATGAAATTAAACGCATAGCGGGTCCAAACTGGATACAAATAGCGCAATCCAGAGAAAACTGGCTCAATTTGGAGGAGGCCTTTACCTGTAGAGGGGTTCTTACAGAATAATTTACACATTACAACATTTACATTATTTATTAAAAACGTATCTAAAACTAATACCTTTGTAAATTAGCACTTTCTGGAAGAAATAGAACGCTTTTTTATTTTTATTTTATTTTATTTTATAAACTCAGTGACTTCTAAATATCTTATGATAATAATATCTCTTGAATGATAATGTGTCTCTTAAGCTTATTAAAGAAACCTCTTATGATTTCTAAAGGTCAATTCTGATTGAAGAAATTTGGGTTTCATCATTTGCTAATTTAATAGTAAAAAAATTAATGAAAAATTATATTTTTAATTTATTGAAAATTACCGCGGAAACGACAGATACCCTTTAACTGTGTCTTTCACCAGAAAAAAGAAAATCATAAACTCTTAGTATAAGTAATTTTCTTTTGAGCCCGTAGATCATCTGCTATGTACATGTAACATATTATTATTTGTATTATTTTAAATAAACTTTTTGAGCCCGGAAGTCATTTGTGGAACATATTTCAATTTTTATCTTTGTTGTTTTAGTGCCGTGGTGGTACCGGCCTAGAATATTACTCCCCCATCTCTTCCCGTGGGTGCCGTAAGAGTCGGCTTAGAGATCACGTATCAGGTGTTGGGTAGCAGCGCCTTCTGAGTATCAGAAATCATACAGCGCTCCAACCCGCCTGCCAAGCGCAGCGAGTATTGGCAAATCCCTCCTGTATGGGGTGGCATATGTCCAGCGCTGGACGTCCTACGGCTGAGATGATGATGATGTTGATGATGATGAACTTTTTTGAGCCCGGTAGTCATCTGTGATGGATATATTTTGATTATTTTAAATCAACACACACCAGGTCTGTTCTCGCTCTCTCTGCCTGTAAGCACCCGCGAAGCTTCTGTAATGTCATCGGTACCTGTTTAGCAAATAAAATTACAATAGTCATAGTCATAGTCATAGTCATTTTATTGGTAAATACAACATTACAAGTCAAATTGGATACATTAGGTAATTATTATTATTATTATTATTATTATTATATAAAAAATAACTACTTATTATTATATATATTGTCTTTGTCACCTAAGTACTCTGCAAGCGAGTAGTAGGCTTTACTTGATAGTAGCTTCTTTAATTTATTTTTGAATAATTTTGGAGAAGTTGCACTCTTAATTGACTTTGGGAGGCGATTGTATAATTTAGGCCCGATCACATAGGCAGATTGTTCGGACTTTAGCAGCGAGTGAGCAGGTGTTGCCAGTCTATGCTTGTGTCTCGTACTGTAATTGTGTGAAGTCCCAGTGGAATAGATGCATCATCATTACGACTATTTAAATTTCGAATGTCTTTTCGCTCCAACACCTACAGCCTATTAAAGCATTGTGGTTACAATATCAAGTTAGACCGTCACAAGCCCATTGGTAACCCGCATTGCCGCAGCTTCTGATTTAGGTTAACGTATTTTGATAGGGGTCAGATTACGTATCAGGTTACCTATGCATACAAGATAAATTCTATACAAGCTATATCATGTTTAAGAACAGATTTTATTCTATTAATTCTGATTTCACAAAACATGTCACGCTTAGTTACTTTCGAATGGTAACATGACTAAATTTATCTATATTTACTAAACGCAAAACAGTTTTGTCTTCAACATTTTTTGCAATAACGAACCACCATACAAACAACATAAAAAATAATACGCAATTATAGAAATCATAATTAAAATACCAAAGTAATTATTTTAGTCTGTATAGGTAAATTAATACGCAATCACTTTTCACAATATGTCAAAAAAGCGCACAAAAAGATTAATATCAGGGCCGGCATCCAGGGGTTTATCCGCATAATTATATTGCTTTGACTATTGCTATAGCTTTCGACTTTCTATTTTTCTTTTCGAACATAAGAAAGCTTCAACAATTAATTATTTATTATTAACTAATAATAAAATTGATTTATCAACAATTAATCAATTGTTGAAGCTTTCTTTGGTTCATAAAGACGGAAAGCAAGTCGAAAGCTATAGCAATAGTCAAAGCAATATTTTTAGGCAGATGACCCCCAGAAGTGCATATGGTGACGAAAATAATTTACACAGAGGGGTATTGGCGTGAGCTAGAATGCAACAAGCAGGTAAAATAAAGCACGAATTGGACAGTTTAGTTCTATGTCTTGCATTACATCACACACTTTCGTATAGTTCAGTGTAGCTTTAGTTTCTAAAATTATTAGATATGCTGACACGCTCGCGGCTTCGCTTGCGCAGTCTAAGGGTACATTGTAGTTACTGTCTAAAACTGTCACAACTTGCTGAGAATACACGTTATAATGTATTACTAGGAGTGCTACTAGGAGTTGAAAAATGCGCTACAGGACATTTTTCATTTTCTACTGGTCACAATTTAGAAAAATACAAAAATATTCTAAAATCAAGTGGGAGACATATTATTATGTCTCCCACTTGATGTCTGAGTCGATGGCCGAGATAATGATCTTGTTGAAGATTAGTCATAACTTACACTGTAACCTATACAAAGATTACTATGTAATTAGTTTGGGTAGTGTGAGTACGCATATGGAGAGGGGAAGCGGTGAAACTGAGAAGGCGACTTTCGTCACATCAACAATTAAATCCATCAAACTTATGCACTTTCACATCACATGTGAATTTAATTTGTTATCTTTGTAAATTATTGTGTAAGTTGTGAGTAATCTTCAACATGATCATTATCTCACCCATCGAGTGTGCATGCATACACCAAAAGTAAATTACCAGAGTAGACCAAACCCCAAATATCTATGTCCTTAGTACAGACCTGACTTGTACCCTATTTGTCAAATTTACAGACTTATCGGGGGGAATATCAATAAACTTTTGCGTTTTTCCACTCCCATAAACAAGGGTTGCCGATTAATTTAAACGTAACTCTGGGGAAAAGTTTTTGGTATAGCTCTGGAGTTGACTTTCTGAAAATTATTGTGGTCAGATGTTTAGTAACGTGGTAAGGTAAATAGTTACCGAAAAATGACGTTATAAGCTTTCTTTTTAAAGGTATACACATATATACATATGTTATGTTTAACAGACTTGGTATACATGGATCTCACAAATTTTTTAATATACGGCCGAAGAAGTTTTGTTTTTGATGGCATTATTTTTATTTCTCAGCCCACGGTCAAGTTGAATTATTGACTGTCAGAATTCTGAATCGTAAAATCGTGTCAGAACGGAACCAATTTCGTAAGGTCATTACGTACGGTCCGTTTGTGTCATTAAACAGCGGCGCTAACGACCTACTGTGGTCCGATTCAATTCCATGCGAACGCGACCCTAAATATGGGACGGTGGCGCAGTATATGCGAACTTTTTAGATAAAAAAAGGTGGAGTTTTAAAATGTTTGTTAAAAATAAAAAGTTGAAAAGGCATCCCTAAAGGGATGGAATGAATTTATAATACACTCTCACTTCTAACTTTTTTTTTTCTTATAAATATCTTATACTCATAATCTTATACGCAGATCCACTTCGGCTTTATCCCTTAAAAGGGTTTATGTACAAATATTAATTTACAAATCACAAAATAAATTTTAATCTCACTATAAGTACGTACTAGGGATACTTATATCTTAAGCGAAAAGGAAGATGGAATCAAATTATTTACAGATTTATAAATTTTAATTATTTACTTTTCTGAATAATTGGATTTTCATGGCACCTTTTACTTAATAAAAATATCATGGCAATATTAAAAATATACACTTTGCGGATTAGTTTATTTTTACAAGTTTAAGTGAGGTTCTATTCTTTTAGTTTCTGCAACTAATTATATTGCACCATAATGTGAAAATATAAAGATGTGTTGAGGGTCCCCAGGGTACGTCAAAGGTAAGACCAGTGAAAGACCATCCTGTCTATCCAAGCCAAACATCATATCTTGGTGACTAGTTAACTTCTGATTCCAAGTGATAGTACCTAGGAGGTCTGCTTGCCTCTTTCTATACTTACCTAAGTACGTTGAAACTCTTACATGGAGATAAGATAAGATAAGTTAAGACAAGATAAGATAAGATATGTTTTTATTCCAATAAAAATCTAATCTAATACACATTTCTTAATCACGGAAAAACAGTTTTTATATGTTTTAGATACAGTGGTGTCCAGCGAGTTCCAAACTAAGCGAAGGCTTGTGTCTTAGAACTCTTGAGATGCGGCTTTTCTTTGTATACAATTAAACTAAACCTTTGTTGGTGCAATACAATCTACGAGTAAAAAATAAGGAAATGAATTAATTCATAATTACATTCTAGAAAGTTATGTGGTTTGATTACATTAAGTGCTAGACAACATTTTTTTTTTTAATAAATTTATTTATTAACATTCACACAAGGTCTTCAGGTCCCAAACTAGGCAGAGCCTGTAATATGGTAACCTGATGACTGATATATATACTTATATACATATACACACCCAGACACAGGTCAAACAGACTTGTTCATGCACACAAATGTTTGACCTGTCCGGGAATCGAACCCGGGACCAGCGGCTCAGAAGGCAGAGTGCTACCAACTGCGCCAACCAGCCAACAATATGAATGTTGAATGAAAGTTAGTTAGTTTTGATGAGTAAAAGTAAATTAAGTAAGATTGATGTCACAATTTTTTCTCAATAAGTTTTCAATCTTTTCACTGTTCGCAACAACTAATTTTGACAAACTCTTATCGTTCAAGTTGTCGTACGTAGTAAAAATTGGCTTGTACACAGAAAACTTAGGTTTTCAGAGTTTGCGAAAGTATCCTGTCGGATATTGGATACTGCATGTTCTGTGACAAAAAGACAAGCAATTAGGCCCGGGCCACGATATATCACTGCGGACAGGTAGCATGTTGTCGAGACGACCTCTTCTAATGGCTACCGAAAGAGACCCTAAACTCCTACCACTATTTTTGTAACACGGCTGTCGGTCTACACACATATCTGTGACAGCTTCCAAGCAAATTTTACGACACAATTTTATTTGCCCAATTTATCGTCAAATTTCGTCGTAATCGGTGTAGCCGTTTCAGCGTGAAGAAGTAACAAGCATACACGTAACACAGATTACACAAACTTTCGCATTTATAATATTAATAAGATTAGGTTTTTATTGAAGATAGATATAATTTTGAAAGCAGTAGAAGTCGGTTTTAATAACAAAGTATAGTTCAAATATTTTGAAGGAAAAAAATCGGCTGCTAGTGGGACTTGAACCCACGACTAGGGTAGGCTTCGTTTGATACGATATCAACTGTAATGTTGGTCTATCAGTCCTATTAATTAATTGTTCATACAATTAAAGGTAGATGGCGCTAAAACATCCCCGCAAGATGTTAATAAAGGAATGAAGTAATTCGGCCCTAGTGGTATGGGCTGCTATAGCTTAGTTGGACAAAGCGACAGGACGGTATTCTGTAGTCGTGGGTTCAACTCCCACTAGCAGCCGAATTTTTTCCTTCAAATATTAGAACTGAAAGGAGAATCGGATGGAGTTTTTGCACAAACATAACACAGCAGCTTCATTGCCATGAAAAAGGAAAATTTTAGTGAAATCTCAACAAAAACTTATCGGGACTTATCTACATTATTTATATAAATAATTTAAAATGTTCCGTATAATGGCTGATTTTGTCAAATTAACCTCTAATATTCAGTACTCGACGAATAAATTATTCAAAAGCTGGTTGTACAAAGAACCCTTGTATTATCCGAAGGTCAAGTCGGTATTTCATAATGCAAAAGGTTCAGATAAACCAATCCCGTAGGACCCCATTGTATCCGGCGAACTTAGCCCGTATTTGGTAAGATGTCTTCAATTTCCACTCAATTCTTTAAATTGTAAATGAAATTTTACACACTTTGAGATAATAATTATGGAAAGAGTATTTATATAAATTCAATTTTATTAATATTATTTATTTATTAACATGCACACAAGGTCTTCAGGTCCCAAACTAGGCAGAGCCTGTACTTTGGTAACCTGATGACTGATATATATACTTATATACATATACACACCCAGACACAGGTCAGACATGTTCATACACACAAATGTTTGAACTGTCCGGGAATCGAACCCAGGACCAGCGGCTCAGAAGGGAGAGTGCTACCAACTGCGCCAACCGGCCAGCCATCCATTACAGCCAGCCATTATTATTGAAGATACGATATACATTTTTCACAGTTTTATTGTGATTTTTTTATTATAATTATGTGTAGACTATATGCATGTGTATATAAACTCACAGAGCTATACAACATTTGAGAACAAAAAATTTCGTGGAATACGTTATTTATGCAGCACCTTGCTATTTACTATCATTCATGATAAAACTTTACAAGAATACACGTAAACAAAATAAAAACCGTATTTATAAATGTATAAAAATAAAATAAAAATAAATAAAACGCGGGAGTTCTCAGGCAGGTCTAAAATAAGTCTCAGGAAATAAGTCACAGGGTTCTGAAGCTATCAATTCTTTTCTTTTTATGCTGTATAGATTTATATATTTATATTTATAATCCTAGATAACGTCATCACATAACATCAGGTGAGACAGTTGTCAAACGCAAACTTATAATATTTAAAAAAAAAAAAAAAAGATAGCGTTTGACCACTATCTCACTTGATGGTCAGTGACGATGTGGTCGAAGATGTTATCACGCTAGACCTAGAATACTCACTGGCTCTCAAGGACTGCTGCCTGAACACACTATGTGTTTGGTGACAGTTTTTCAAATTTGAAGGCGGTAGCTAGCCTGGCGGGTACTCGAAAGTACGTACCCTACCACCATGTTGAAAACCTTCACCGGAAGTTCAAGCCAAATCTCGAATTGAGAATCTCCTCCTTTTTTTAAAGTCGGTTAAAAAATGTATGAGATTGACACATCAAAGCGATATCACGTGAATGACGAAAATTAACCCTACCACCATGCGAAAGTAGCAGTGTCTAAAGTAGCAGTTATCTATGTACATGAAGGATCTGATCGATACAAACCCTCGAATCAATCTCGACATTCAATAAAGCAAGAAATATAATGAAATCGTTACCGCGGAACAAATCTATTACGGCAAATGAAAACGTGAATAATAAAGGACCGCAAACGCGCCCTATGAAAGATTGTTCCCATTTTTCTTTGGAAAGGACGGCGGGCATTACGACGAAAAATTATTATAAATTTGTTAAATGTCTTCAGGTTTGCCATTCGTACTGTCTTTGTTATTTTTATTATAATTAGATGACAGTCCTAAGTAAGTTTTATATCCACACTTTGCATAATGCTATGAAAATGATATCGTCTTTATAAAAAACTTTGAACCGAATGGTCTCATGCGTGACGGTAGTAAAAGACCTGACGGCATGACATTTATTCCCTGGGAGTAAGGGCGGCCTTTAGTGTGGGACGCTACATGCGTTGACACTTTGGCGCCGTATGGAAAATATGACAATATGGCAATTGACATGGTATGAGTGATATGGTCGTATGACAATATTGCAAATTCAAGTTTATTATAATGACAAAATACTAATAACTAGTTACAATAATACAGCTACTCCAAAACATTTGAGCAATCCATTAGCTATTGTCAACCTATAGATAACTCAAAAGCTCTAACCTGCAACCAGTGGGCAGCGTGCCCAGAATGCTAGCAAAATTGCCACATTTTTTTTTTTTTTTTTCTTTCACTCAGACCCCCGCACTAGGATTCCCTGTATCGCGGGAGGCATGGACACACACAATCACAGCACACTAACATCCAAGACCCGGGACAAACATCTACACTCATCGCACAAATGTTTGCCCCTGCCGGGATTCGAACCCAGGGTCCCGGGGACACAGAAATCATGTCAATGACACTAACCACTGCGCCACGGCGACCGTCAATTGAATTGCAATGCTGATCTGTTGAGCCAAATATGTGCTAGCATTTTGGTCACGCGTCGCATTAATCAAACGATCTGATAAGTTTTGGAAAATCCGATGAGCTCCCGGTCCCCACGGGCCCAATGTCTCAACCACAAATGGTCCAAATATGTAACCAATACCTAGCTTAGCATATTTTCGCCGCTTTGATTGCTCCACCGAATAAGCCGCGGCGCCAGCACGTGTCTCGGGAAGATGTGACGTGTACCAAAGTATCAACGCATGTAGCGTCCTATACTAAACGCCGCCCCAACTTCCAGGGAATAGGTGAGTGTCATACCGTCAGATCTTTTACCATTCTCTCGCATGAAACCATTCGGTTCAAGAATGGCTGCAACATTGGCGCTGGTAAGAGCTCAATGATGTCGCTAATGCTAGCGTGGCGGGAAATTCAACCAGCACTTCTGGTACACGAAAGCCCATGGCGTCCGAGTTGATCAAATGCAGTAATTAATTGTTATAATGTAAAATCTGCTGTCATTATAAAGGAATACCCCGTTCCTACGAACTTTTTATGCACATATTTTGTATTCAACCACAAAATGTTTTCGTCGGTCAATGCTAAATATTATACAGAAGGCTTACGAAAACATCGTCAAATATTCGTCCTTACCTGGAAAAGTCCCAACGGAAAGGGAATATGTAAATAATTCAAAGAATTTTTTTGTGTACAAAAGTATGACGAATGTCACTCTTTCCTTTTTGTAGATTTTTTTTTTGTGCTTTTTCCTTAATGGCTACCTATGAATTAGGTAAAGCTGACTGCCTTTTAATTTATTTATTTGGGACATCAAACGGTGACATAGTACACGTACAAGTAACATAGGCTGTTTATGGCAATACTAACCCATAAACTTATCCACTACTCACATAAATATAAAATGTCTGGATGTATGCTGCGCTGGTCAATGTGACATATTAAGAAAGATTTAACTTTAGCCAAGAAATACATTAAATAAGCGTTTTCACTTATATAATATACATACATTAGGGTCAAGATATTAACAGAAACAATGATTATCTTGTTGAACTAAATTAACTTTTTTTTTATATAGTTTGACCAGGATCTCACTTGATGGTCAGTGAAGATTATTTTTATTTTCGATGTGGTCGAAGATGTTATTACGCTAGACCTAGAATGCTCACTGGCCCTCAAGGACTGCTGCCTGAACATATTATGTGCTTGGTGACAGTTTTTCAAACTTGAGGGTGGTAGCTATCTAGGCGGGTATTCGAAAGTGCCCTACCACCATGCTGGGAATTTGATAACGGTGTTACCTTCACCGGAAGCTCAAGCTGTTGTTGGGGATCGAACCAGTGTCCGTCAGTTTGACAGGCGACACGCCCCCCGCTGAGCTGTCATCGCTTCGAAAGCTACGAAAATATTCGAAACTAAAATTAGTCAGCGCATCAGCAAATTAAAGTGGTAGTGGGCTGGTCAAATCTGTCGTAGAACTGATAATCGTGGGGTTGACGAGTTTTTGGGGGTTGACCGCCAATTAAAAAACAATAGGATATTTATCAATCGTTTATTCAACATTTGAAATAATGCTGTGTCTATAACTTTCTGAAAAAAATAATTAAAATGATGTCGTTTCAAGACCCGAAATTAGATTCAACCCTTAAACTAACGTAGTTTAAGGGTTGAATCTAATTTCGGGCTAATTAAAACTAAAAATTAAAAAAAATAACTCACAAACTGCAAGTAAGTACATGTAGTTTTTCAAAATAGCTACAGTAAATATACTTCTGTTCTCATTCATTTGTTTTCATTCTATTCATATCTACTCATACTAAGATTTAGCGAGTCCGTGCGTTTTCCCTCTTCCAAAGTCATTGCGTCTTTTATGCGCCTAAATAAAGGCTTATCAACAGTCAACTGATGTAGGTTGATAATAGTAATAATAATAAAGTCATATATTACAGGCATTAAAACCGAGAGTACTTACGAACTAAAAATTTAGCCTAGAACACTGTAAAGAGGTGTCAAAATAAAGTAAAAGTAAAAATAGAATAAAATACATATTTATGTCACTTTTTGTTCGCGTTCATGTGAACGGAAGTCCAACTGTCAAACATAGGACTACGAATATTGTCAGAGACAGCCACTAGTATTCTGTTTTGAGAACAAGTCAAACGCTGCCAGAACGATGCAACCTTTGACTTCATGACTGCAAAAAAATCAGGGACCCCTGCCTCAGGAACATACTCGATCCTCTGCAATACCGCGGTAGTTTCATAAGAGTTCGGAATGCGTCATTACACTGGACTCTTATGGTGTTCATTACTTTAAGCGTGAAAGTTATCCACAATTGACACGTATACATGCCAAGGCAATGCGTTTTAAAGAGTGTGGTGTAAGCAGTACCGCCAGTCATTCCCGCCTTGTTTATCTTACTCATAGATCTAATTTCCAAGCATGAATATTTCCATTCTGTAAACGCTTACGTGAATAATTAAACCTGGATAAAATTTATTAGCGTAAAGAATGCCCCATGAAAGTAGCGATGAGCGAACAATATTCATCTGTTTTCATTAGCTCACGTCCCGCAAGGGTGGCTACTAAGGACATATAAACGGCTAAACTCTTTAAATACATTACTATACTAACTTGTTTTTATGTAAGAAAAATGCATTTATTTACGCACTTTCGCTTACCGGGAAAGTAGGCGGTGTGTGTCGGGCTCGCTCGAGTATCGCATCACCGCGATCCACCACTCTTTGGGGGGCTTCTTGGCCCCCAACCCTAACTGCACCCACTGCAGCCGGGGCCACTACCGACTAAAACCCACGGTGTCCGTTCTGCCGCTATAATGGAGGGAGCGCAGGGTGGCGATAGCAATACCGCGCCCCCACCACGGCCGTCCGTTTAAGGATCATCACGACCTGTGCTTTCCCCAAAACCGTAGCCCCCTACCCATCACAAGATGAGTAAGGAAGGCCTGGGCTTAACCAAAACAAGCAGCGCGAACGCTGCAAGCATAGGCATAGCCCAGACCCGCCCTTAACTGTACTACCTACCCCAGCCGCATAGGAGTAAGATGGTTTGGTCATGTAGTCATGTATGAACGAAAAGAGATTGACTAAGCAGGTAAACATAACATGTTGGTGAAGTTAATAGTAGTGTTGGAAGAGAAAGGCCTAGGCGGACGTTCCAAAATCAGATTGAGGTCAAGAGTCAAGAGTGTACTGTGTCATATACCAGAAGGTGGGCAGCAGCTCCTTTTGCGGATATAATCAACACACTGCGCACTCCTTCCCTTCTAAAAGGCCGTGGGGAGATTATATATATATAATCCCCCATACCCAACAGTGAATGTCCTACGGCTAAGATGATGATTAAATTGATTAAACTGTGTATATTCGTTTCAAAATTTACTATCGATTCGAGAACAATGGTTACCACCCATGTTTGTTGGGAGATTAATAGCATATTAAGCCTTTGTTTACTGGAAAGTCATTATTCAATTAAATATCACGGTTGCCCAAGGTAGCAGTGTTTGGGTGTGCCAGACGCCCCCGCAGCAGCGGGGGCGTCTGGCACCCCCCAAGTATGAGCCCTCCGAGGTGGCGATGCCCTCGATGTGTTCCCGAGGGCATCGTGCACGAGGGGTGAGGGAGGAATCCCTCCCCGAGGTGGGCCCGTCGCAAGGCGGGCAGCGGCGTCGACGGGGGCTGCGGATAGTGCGCAAGCGGAACCGTGCCCCCCGTCACTTGCCGACGACGGAGGAACACCCCGGGGTTTTAGTGGGTACACTCGCCACTCTGGCGGGGACTCCCACATAACCACCGTGCCTCCCCCGGCCGGTGGTATCCATAAAGGATTTCCCCGGGTCAAAAAAAAAAAAAAAAAAAGGTAGCAGTGTTTCAGGGGTTGTGCTGATATCACGTCCGGTCTACCTCATACTTTTGGAATTGTACAGCCACTATACCTATTTGAAGATAGTCCAAATGAGAAAATAGAACTTAGTGAAATAAAAGGTTCTTGTATTAAAGTACTTTTAACCCACATCAAAAAAGGAGGAGGTTCTCAATTCGACCTGTTTGTTAACTCAGAATTTTCGACTGGGTGAAAAATTCATTTATTTTTTTGAAAGCTGGTGCTTCCCGTGTGGTCCGATTTAACTGGCATCAAAATCGTTCCAGCGGTTTTCGAGTTACACTTCAATAACTGAAAAGTGTTACGTCTACTTCGACGAATTTCTAATTGAGGGTGAAGAAATCGGTGAACATTCACAATGACAATAAAATTGATCCCGTGAGTAGCGAAGGTCACTAAAAATGGTGAAAAAATATTTTTACCAAAAAATGGAACCGACTGCAACAATCAAAAGTGTGAAACACCTTGTCGAATTTGATGATTCTATTTTTGTTTGAAGGCTGGTGCTTCCCGTGTGGTCTAATTTCATGAAAATCGGACAAGCTGTTTTTGAGCTACACTTTAATAACTAACAGTGCGTGCTTATACTACACGATACTACAAGTAGCGGGTGAAGACATCGGTGAACATACCTACACCACAATAACAATTGATCCCATGAGTAACAAAGGTCACTAAAAAGAGTAAAAAAATATTACCAAAAAATGGAACAGACTACCATTCAAAACTGTGAAATAACTTGACGAAGTCGGTACCATGAGCCCAATATTTTGACATTAGTTACTTTTGAACTATCATGGTACCGACTTCAATAAGTTATTTCACACATTTTAGAGTGTTGAAGTTTTTTTTTTATGTCGCTGTTTGTATCTGTCATTGTGGTTCTGTAGTGTGTGATACGGCGGCGCTGCGTTCGAATCCCGGCCGCAGAAGACATTTCTTCGATTGATGTTTGTTCTCGTGTATATGTTTGTGAGTTATCATTGTGTGTATCCATGGCTCCTGCGTCATGGGAAGCTTAGTGCGAGGTGTGAGTATGATAGTGTATGTTTGTAGTAGATAATGATTGATGTATTTTATCTAGCGGCTTCGTTTTATTACAATTTATTGAAATTCGTTATCAATGTTAAAATTCTTAATTCATTCAACATATCGACGATAATGTAAGATTGCTGTTACACACGTAAATATATTATGTTTTTAAATCTAATATTTAGAGCTCTCGACGGCATAAAATAGTGTATCTACTATAAACACACTTGGTTTCGGTAGTTTCAGGGGAAGGCAAAGCGCATACCATCATACGAAACGAACGAATTTTTCGTCTCTACCTATAAAAAAATATCATTTTGTGTGCTTGAAGATGATTCCATTTTTTTGGTAAATTTATATTTCACCTTTAAACAAATTAAGAATCAATTTAGTTTATACAGTATTATGCATATGGTTTCAGTACTGCTTACTATTATATAAGCTTAAAACCGCGCCATCTCGCGACATTTCTCTGCACTCGATGAACCACTGGTTAGAATTCTGTTGCAAGTCTGTTGGAGTAACACGATCTACGTATGGGTTCCCTTATATTAACCTAGATGGCGTTCTGAAAAATATACTTAATGGCCCCTACCTGCTTAGGGTGGAGTTCACCAATATATAAACGTCCCATTATTAGTTCAACCGTCGGTCAACGAGTAACTGTTCATAAAAACTGTTCGACCGACGGTTAAATTGAAAATCGGACGTTTTTAAATTTTGGTGATCCTCAGAAGGCGCTGCTGCCCACCCTCTGGTACGTGATCTCTTAGCCGACTCCTACGGCACGGGTTGAGATGGGGGAGTACTATTCTGGGCGGGTCTGGGTTTATCCATTAAATAGTTGCTATGCCTATGCTTGCAGCGTTTACGTTGCTTGTTTTGGATAAGTCCAGGCCTTCTTTACTCATCCCGTGATGGGTAGGGAGGTTACGGTCTTGGGGGAAGCGCAGGTCGTGATGATCCTCAAGGCAAGTCTGGCGATTACCTTCTCGCGGTGCTGCCTGTTCTTGGTCTAATTCCTCTGAATTAGACGTAACTAGACATCGCCCGGCGCCTCGCGTGTGTAGTTTATGTATGTTTATTTATATCATATTTATGTATATATGTATATTTGTATGTATGTTTATTTTACTATTTTATTTCAGCCCAACGAGGTGGGTCTTTCTCCGCATACGCCTCTGATCAGCAGAGGTGATGCGGAGGGGACAGGCGGTTGCGGGAGCAGCTGCGAGTGGGTCCGGGAACCCTTCCCGGACGGACATCCCCTCTTCGGCCATTACCCACCACAGTGGCCGACGACGGGATGTCAAGGAGGTGTAGTGGGCCCTCTCTTCCGTCCCCTTCCGACCACTCGGGGGACGGGGGCGACGGCGCACGACGTTATGGTGTATGGGTCCGGACTGTTTCACAGCCCGGACCCCAAGGGAGGAGGATGGCGTGGCCTCTCTCTTCCAATCCGATTGGGCGGTGAGACACCCCCCTCTTTTTACCCCGACCTATCTACCTGACCTTACGTTGTGTATATTTTATTAATACTATAATTATATTATATATTGCCTTTCATAATAATCTATAAAAGTATGTATAATTATATGCGTGATGAGACCCTATTTATTTATTGACCCAAATATTTTATAATAATATATAACGAACTTCTCAGACCTTGTATCTAATGTAACACCTAAAATATCGCGAAGTCTAGCCTAACAATTTACGCGTTCTTTAATCAATTCTAAAACCTAATTAAATAATCAAACTAACTATCGAAGTTCTAAGATGAATAGAGTTATTTATAATTACGTAGTAGAAATTATAGTATTGCTGTGATCGTCAATTACAATGATTCATTATGTTTTCCTATATCAATTATTTAATATTACGTTTGACGTGCTGAAATAAAAGTCACATATGCATTTACATAAGAAACAGAACTAATGAAATGACCCTAAAATAATAAGACATAAATACAATAATGTTCAAATTTAGAGTGGCAAAATAAGTGAGCAGATCCTAGGCTGGAACATGTAAGCTGGCAAAACATGCATCTAACCTGAATTCTTCAAGAAAGCACTGCCTCGAAGTATACAGCCCTCCCGGCTGGTTGTTGAAGGGTCCTGTAGGTTGAATTGAAAATTGCTAAACTAATCCTCGATTTTCCTATCGCTAGATAAATTATAAGAACTAACAATGAAATATATATAAATTATGTCAGTTTCTGAAGTCGTTAATTTTCATTTAAAGAAGTAGATGATTATAGTTTCAATAATCTTAGAATAAAGCTATATACTGTTATATAGTCTATTATTGTCAATTTCTTGATCTATTATTACAAAGTTTATAGTAAATAACCATTGATATTATAATCCTGAAACAGAGTTGTATGTCATGTCGTCGAATATTGTCCGCGTTACTATAAACAACTGCTAAATGTTAATATTATGTTATGTAAAATCGGTATGTTTGGTTTCATAGAATCTTAGATTTTCCAGACTTACTTATTACTAAGTTTTGGTTATCTTATGCTAATAAGCGGCGCCTTACATAAGTTTATCAAACATGGTCAAACTATCATGCAGTCAGTGTAGCACTCAGTTAAGAGCGTACAAGGTAGTAGTTATGTGTGTTTTTGTGAAGAAATGGGTTTGGCGTTAAATAAACACATGGTGATTCTAACAAAGCCAGCATTATTGCGATGTGAAGATCCTTTGGTTAAACAACCGTATATCAAACCCGGATGGGTGATTTTCCCTCGTTGCGCATCAATTTGCGAGTAAAGATTGGCCTTAGAGGACTTACGAATCTTTAAAGATTGTGTGTGGTATGAATAAAGTGACTTTGCATCGTCGAATACCGATTTATAAAAGGCCAAGATGTGCCCTACTTGATAAAGCAAGTGGTGTCGGAATAGATAATATCTTCATGTATCTAAAGATATACTTTAGAATACAAAGCTCTTTAAATATCATTTCGAGCTATAGCCAAATTATGAATATAATGTTGTGGCTGAATAATCGTCTTATTCTCTTGAGAAGGTCATATTTGTTAGGTCAGCTCTTTCTTTTGTTAATTTTTTTTTAGAGCTAGATCAAATTAATTGATCTTACCAATCGCGTCATTATATCATTTGATATTACAGGAAAAGGAACATGTTCTGAACCATTCATCAGTACTATCATTTGATATCTCGTACATATAATACTTAATAAATTCATTTGAAATTGATATAAACGTGAAAAAGCCCGATTTCGCACTCACGAGCAGATTCATGAGCGACCTAAGACGACTTTTAGTCACTTCATAAAAATCCAAATGAGAATACATATATAAATAGTGAGTAATCCATCGTGTTATGTTAATGACCTCTCCATCATGTGTTATTTACAAAGATTGTCTCTCTTGATCAGAGGTAGTGTTTTACCTAGTCTCTTATGTAAGGTTTGATTGACAAAAGCATTATTCTGCGGGTTGTACATGCTTAAATTCCAGAAAACAGAAGCTTCCTATGAAACCATCAACTCATACGTTAGTAAACGTTGGATTAGAACATTCATTTAGATTCATCAAAACTTCTTGCCAAATAGTAACGCATAAAGCCAATATTCAGTAAAGAGTTCGAGTCAATGAGTATTGTATTATGTCAGTAATATAATCGTTATCATATATAACAATCTTCCTATGTATTGTATCATATCAGTAACTAAATCATCAATATACATAATAATCCTCCTATGTATTGTATTATGTCGCTAGTTAAAACATCATATATCCTCCTATGTATTGTATTATATCAATAACTAAATCATCAATATACATAATAAGTCCTCCTATGTATCGTATTATGTCGGTAGTTAAAACATCATATATTCTCCTATGTATTGTATTACATCAATAACTAAATCATCAATATATATAATAATCCTCCTATGTATTGTATTATGTCGCTAGTTAAAACATCATATATTCTCCTATGTATTGTATTATATCAATAACTAAATCATCAATATATATAATAATCCTCCTATGTATTGTATTATGTCGCTAGTTAAAACATCATATATTCTCCTATGTATTGTATTATATCAATAACTAAATCATCAATATATATAATAAGTCCTGCTATGTATCGTATTATGTCGGTAGTTAAAACATCATATATTCTCCTATGTATTGTATTATATCAATAACTAAATCATCAATATATATAATAATCCTCCTATGTATTGTATTATGTCGCTAGTTAAAACATCATATATTCTCCTATGTATTGGCCAATACAGTATCAACATAATCTCGGTGATAATTAACCTGCTACATAAATTATCATAACACATGAACACATTTAAATTTAAAAGGAGTCAGAAGAAGGTAAGAGAAATAAAATTTAAAGCATTCTTCCATAAAATTTTCCTTTATATAGATTTTAAAATTGATTACTTAGTATTGTATATTTAATACGGCATTTTACCTCCTTCTATTTGAAATTGAGAACTGTTTAATGATTTTAATAAAACTTATCGGCTCCGTAGTACTATTCAATCGGTGTAAAGTAAAATCTAGATGAAATTTAGCATTAAGATTTAATCAATTAAGATTTAACTAAGGCTTTATCTAATAAAATATCATTTAAACATGATTACTAGATTGATTTTAAAAGAAAGATTTACAGAAAATTAGCAAACTCAGAGTAATATTTACAGTTAACATATTATTATTAAATTGATTTTATAGAAAACTCGTAAGAAAGATATTATTTGCCGTTTTGATTATTATTTGCTAGGTTTTAGAAAAGGAAAATCCATAGGAAGAGTTAAGCACTAAGAATACTTAGCTTTAATATCAGCAACCCCCTTCTCGTAGACTTAACACTGAATTTACATTTACTCAACACTAATTAAGCTAAAGAATTAAATCAAATTTATTAGAATTTAACACTAAACAAACTACAGAACTTACACTGATACAAGACTAACGAATCTATACTCACAACCAAAAGAATTACCCTATACTTGTTAAAGAAAATAAACTTCAAACAAAACAAAATCAAACACTCGTTCAGACTAGGCTATGCGTGTGCGCATTGGGCTGTCCTCACTCCCGAGTTCCGGATTTAACTAAGTAAGCCGCGCTAAGCGAGCGGAGCCGGAAAGCATCCCCCCGTTCTTTGTATTCTAAGCCCCGCCTTCTTTCTTCTCTTAAGTTCGGTTGATTGGTTACTATGTTAACAAAAGATCACACCCCACTCCCAACATGTGCTAAACCGTCCATGGGTTTTCCCTTGGGGATTTTAGACAATTCATGGAAAGTCATTAGCCGGACCCTTTCTATTTTTTTCCAAGCGGTCGCCTTTCGCAGTACTAAGAAAGGTTCAATTGTTTCTATCTTCCCACAGTTTTGCTAAGAACAAAAAATATTTTTTTGGTTTCCTGTCAGTTTAAAATATCTAATTTCTAAAGGTCCCATAAATATCGACGTTTATGTCTTGCACGTGATATTTTACCTAATTTTTATATAGGCGTGGGATAGCATACGTTACATCCACCTCCCTGGATGTGTACGAGATTGTGACTAAACAATGTTGGACACATACATTGCTCCTTTTCTAGGTACTTAATAATGATGATATATGTATATAAATAAAACCAATCACACTTAATGTTCTTAATTTTATTTTCATTATAACTATTTTATTACAAAAAATCAATTTGGCAACTAGTAAGTTAGCTATGTTCATACATGGAAATAATCTTATCTTTGATTAAACTTATACTATCAAATTAAACTAATCTGCCTCCTATACGTAAAATTGTAGCCTAGTTCTTATACTAGTTATAGCCTTACTATATTACCTAAATGACTGATTATCAAATCTAGAACTATTTAGATTTATCACTTCACTAATTCCTTACTTTTAGCACTATATCCTACTCCCTTTTCTCTTTTGTTATTTTCGAGTTTTTTTATATTTTTTTTTGGTTTTTCTCTTTTATATATATAACCTACTCCCTACAGGAACCCTCGTTAATACTACAACATATATGTACTGACTTACACTCCTTGTTAAACTAACTTTGATATCTCAATGTTCCCATTTCATTTCTAATTTTCACTTATTGATTTACTTATATAATAGCGTGCTAAATGTACAGCGTTATAATTTCCAATAATTCTACCAGTTTCAGGACATATTAATGTGTATACGTTATGATAAGGTACTGCACCTACTTTATATGGTCCATGAAATAACAAAGAGAACTTTTTAGTTATCTTTTGTTTCGCGTCTGACTTATTTAACGCTTTCAACTTGACCCATTCCCCTATTTCATAAGATCTAGTATGATGTGATTTATCAAAAGCTAGAGCTCTTTTCCTCGCTGCCTCTTTCAAATGCTCCCTAACCCTTTCACGAATTTGATGTACCTTTTCTATGTTTTGTGATATTATTTTATCCCTTCCTAATGCCTTATCTATGCTCAATAAAGACTCATTACCGAAGACTATTTGGTTTGGTGAAAATTTAGTACTTTCATGATTACTTTTATTGTAGCAATCCTCTATGTCTCCTACAATACTGTACCAATTTTTGTGGTTATTTGAATAATACGTTCAAAAAAATCTGCTAAGCTCCCTATTTGTCCTCTCTACTAGATTAGCTCTTGGGTTCATAATTGCTTCCAAAAGGTTTAAACCTAACTCACCTCCCTGATTATTATCATTTGATTTCAATCTTGATAAATCTAAGCTCAATCCATCTCCCTGACTATTGTCACTCCCGTCATTATGTGAATTACTGCCTGATTGATTGCCCTCATCTAAAGAATTTAATCCCATCTTTATTTGAATTAACTTATCAAGATACTCAAAACGTAGCAATCTCTCCCCAGAACAAACTATTTGTGCTTTTACTCGATCTAGAAAATCTATACCTAGAATTAAAGACCTAGTTAATTTCTTTATAACTAAACATGGTACAGACAGCTCGAATCCATTGATCTTTAAGTTGATTAAACACATTTTATTTACCTTCTCGCTTTTACGACCTACTGCCCCCTGGATCTGTATGGCAGGAATAGGTATTTCACTCAGTTTACCTAAGTCTTTTAATAACTCTATATACAAACTATCTGAAATACATGTTATTTGACTTCCTGTATCTATTAATCCTTTAGTTAAGATGTTTCCAATTTGTACATTTATTTCTGGCAATTCAATCAATGGGTTATCTAATTCCTTCTCAAAACTTTCAGTTACATCGCTAAACAAAGTGGCTATCTCCCTATATTTCGTAGTTAAAGTGCAACCTTGACATTCCTTAATGATCCCTGGACAAACAAATTTTCTTTTCCCCTGGTAACCCTCTATTTTATACATTAAATCTCTAACGTCGCTTTTAAAGTTATTATCACGTTCCGTTTCAAACACTAACTTCATGCTTGACTTTATTGGGTATAGCTGACCATTATTTCTAATACCTAAACTCTGTCCTGGTTCCCAACCCATATTACACATTTGTTTATAAGCTACCTGAGTTACCCTTGCTTTACTCGCTTCTAGGTTCATACTTCTATCTATCATCCCCTTTATAATATTAACACTCAATGAGTCTATCAAGTTCCTATTATTGTTAATTGCTTCGTTTGTTGACTGTAAGGAACCGCTACAATCAACAAGATCTAGTTTCCCTGGCTAGTAGATGCGCTATTATTATTATCTACGTTATTAAAAGTAGACTTTGTCGTGCAGACTGGTAAGTCGCTTTCTTTGTCTAGGTTTATAATCCCCCCTTTAACCCATTTAGTATTATTTTCAAAATTATAAGGCGATCTCGAATGTCCTCTATTATGTCGTGTGTTACCTCTGAAATTCCTTTTACCACGCCCCCTAGAGTTATAAGTTACTGCGTTGGTTTGTACTACCGGCGCGACTGCCCTATATTGTCCATTATTAAAAGGTTGTCTATCCCTCCTGTAATTGTGACGTACATGGCGATTATCTACACTAGTTTTGAGCGAATCGACCTGTCCCTTATGACACATAACATTTTTCTCTATGTCTCTTAAAAACTTCACAGCCTGTAGTGCGGTTGACCTTTCACCTCGCGTAAACCAAAGTCGTTGTATATCCTCTGGAAAATGATGCATGATACTCTTCACTAAATCACTCTCTGTTAATGGAATGGTTAATTGTTTTACGTTATCCATTTGCTGCGCAAAGTGCTCTTCCATAGTAGTTCCTTTGTTAGGTATCCACGTCGTGTTCATTAACTTTATTTTAGCATTTTCCTACTCCCGCGAACTCCAATACACACTTAAGAAGTCATTTACAAAATCTTCAAAGCTACTCCATTTATCTTTATGTAACTCCATAACCTTCTGAGGTATTCCTTGTAAACATTCTAATGCAATTTCTAAAGATTTATCCCCTGCATTGACATATTTAATGTATCTTCTTAATTTCTCTATAAAACGAACTGGATTCAAGGCGCCTACTCCATCGAATTTCGGTTGTTCTAGAACTGGCTTCATAACAAAAACGTTGGTTGTCCTCACTAACTCGGTATCCAATCTCTCATTACATCTAAACTCTATGTTCTCCGGTATCGGTTGACTTTCTGAAGTGGAAGCATTCGATATACTAGAATTAGCCTCTATTCTTTCTATTCGCGTTGTAATCTCATTAAATTTTTGTTCCATAAAAGATAAGATCTCCGCCCCAACATTATTATCCATTAAAGTAGTTTCTAATCTGGGCTTCTTTTTACTGGAATTTGTAGACATCGGATCATTCCTCTTTCGCGTATTCATTTTTATTTAGTATAAATGCACTTGTAGTATAAACTGAATTATTTAGTTTTGTTCCGGCCTATCAAACAAGAAAATTGTTGAGACACAAAGAATAAAAGGTTCATTTATCCATTGTTAAAAGTAGTGTTTTCTTTCCGATCTCAAGATGCACATGTATCACCAGACCATGTCCCAAACCCAAACATCTGTCTCAATATAATGCCACCCTAACATTTCTATAATTTCTAAGATAGCATAACTTCAAAGATTTTTATGAGTTCCTTGTTACCTTTGTAACAAAGGTTTACAAGCTAACACATTATGATCCTATAACAATTAAGCGACCTTAAACCGTTTTTACCCTCGAGACCCTTTTTTATCTTTACCCAACACGTGTTATACGACTAGTCCCGACAAGAATGAAGAATGTTTCTTGCAAGCCCGACTAATTGTTTAATCCCTATTTAACAAACAACTATCCCGAACAATGAGCTTATTGTAAACTGTCGGAACTTTTACTAAAAGCTGAAATCCCGAAATGAACTTATGCATCTGTTCTTTTGTCTAATAATTGAGTTTGTGAAATCCCTATCCTTTAGAAATCGCCGACCAAAGGCTGCGTTGTATTATTTTTATCTTTCTTTGTTTCTTATTTCCGCCAAAATATGTAAGACACGCCAAACGTAATATTTCCTATATACTTATACCGTTATGCATATATACCGAACTTATTTGAACTAAACTTTATGCAATAACCTCAACTCAAAGATTAATTCAATTTCTAAGGTTACGATAAACGCATACCTTTGATAGGAGTATGATATGAAAGGTGAAATCCTAAACGTTTTAATAACTAAAATTATAGTGTGATACCTAATGAATGTAATTTTACTTGAAAAGATCAAGATTATTTAACTTCGTTAAGATAAAGTCTAATAATATACTCTAATGATCAAATAAATCTCCTTTATTCTAACAAATGAAATTTATATTCTACCTATATTCGAGCAAATCAGATATGCAATTCTTTTATATATGCATGTTATTTTTATACGTTTATAATGCAAAGTAAATCGATTAAAAGAAGTGTTACGCGAGTCGTTATATAATTATTACAAACTGAGTTTACGTTGTGTATGTAGTAATCAAGTTCTTTTGATTTCGTTGCAATAAAATTAATTATTACATTGTTAATGACGAATATCCCTTGGTAACGGCAACAGATGAGACACCCCCCTCTTTTTACCCCGACCTATCTACCTGACCTTACGTTGTGTATATTTTATTAATACTATAATTATATTATATATTGCCTTTCATAATAATCTATAAAAGTATGTATAATTATATGCGTGATGAGACCCTATTTATTTATTGACCCAAATATTTTATAATAATATATAACGAACTTCTCAGACCTTGTATCTAATGTAACACCTAAAATATCGCGAAGTCTAGCCTAACAATTTACGCGTTCTTTAATCAATTCTAAAACCTAATTAAATAATCAAACTAACTATCGAAGTTCTAAGATGAATAGAGTTATTTATAATTACGTAGTAGAAATTATAGTATTGCTGTGATCGTCAATTACAATGATTCATTATGTTTTCCTATATCAATTATTTAATATTACGTTTGACGTGCTGAAATAAAAGTCACATATGCATTTACATAAGAAACAGAACTAATGAAATGACCCTAAAATAATAAGACATAAATACAATAATGTTCAAATTTAGAGTGGCAAAATAAGTGAGCAGATCCTAGGCTGGAACATGTAAGCTGGCAAAACATGCATCTAACCTGAATTCTTCAAGAAAGCACTGCCTCGAAGTATACAGCCCTCCCGGCTGGTTGTTGAAGGGTCCTGTAGGTTGAATTGAAAATTGCTAAACTAATCCTCGATTTTCCTATCGCTAGATAAATTATAAGAACTAACAATGAAATATATATAAATTATGTCAGTTTCTGAAGTCGTTAATTTTCATTTAAAGAAGTAGATGATTATAGTTTCAATAATCTTAGAATAAAGCTATATACTGTTATATAGTCTATTATTGTCAATTTCTTGATCTATTATTACAAAGTTTATAGTAAATAACCATTGATATTATAATCCTGAAACAGAGTTGTATGTCATGTCGTCGAATATTGTCCGCGTTACTATAAACAACTGCTAAATGTTAATATTATGTTATGTAAAATCGGTATGTTTGGTTTCATAGAATCTTAGATTTTCCAGACTTACTTATTACTAAGTTTTGGTTATCTTATGCTAATAAGCGGCGCCTTACATAAGTTTATCAAACATGGTCAAACTATCATGCAGTCAGTGTAGCACTCAGTTAAGAGCGTACAAGGTAGTAGTTATGTGTGTTTTTGTGAAGAAATGGGTTTGGCGTTAAATAAACACATGGTGATTCTAACAAAGCCAGCATTATTGCGATGTGAAGATCCTTTGGTTAAACAACCGTATATCAAACCCGGATGGGTGATTTTCCCTCGTTGCGCATCAATTTGCGAGTAAAGATTGGCCTTAGAGGACTTACGAATCTTTAAAGATTGTGTGTGGTATGAATAAAGTGACTTTGCATCGTCGAATACCGATTTATAAAAGGCCAAGATGTGCCCTACTTGATAAAGCAAGTGGTGTCGGAATAGATAATATCTTCATGTATCTAAAGATATACTTTAGAATACAAAGCTCTTTAAATATCATTTCGAGCTATAGCCAAATTATGAATATAATGTTGTGGCTGAATAATCGTCTTATTCTCTTGAGAAGGTCATATTTGTTAGGTCAGCTCTTTCTTTTGTTAATTTTTTTTTAGAGCTAGATCAAATTAATTGATCTTACCAATCGCGTCATTATATCATTTGATATTACAGGAAAAGGAACATGTTCTGAACCATTCATCAGTACTATCATTTGATATCTCGTACATATAATACTTAATAAATTCATTTGAAATTGATATAAACGTGAAAAAGCCCGATTTCGCACTCACGAGCAGATTCATGAGCGACCTAAGACGACTTTTAGTCACTTCATAAAAATCCAAATGAGAATACATATATAAATAGTGAGTAATCCATCGTGTTATGTTAATGACCTCTCCATCATGTGTTATTTACAAAGATTGTCTCTCTTGATCAGAGGTAGTGTTTTACCTAGTCTCTTATGTAAGGTTTGATTGACAAAAGCATTATTCTGCGGGTTGTACATGCTTAAATTCCAGAAAACAGAAGCTTCCTATGAAACCATCAACTCATACGTTAGTAAACGTTGGATTAGAACATTCATTTAGATTCATCAAAACTTCTTGCCAAATAGTAACGCATAAAGCCAATATTCAGTAAAGAGTTCGAGTCAATGAGTATTGTATTATGTCAGTAATATAATCGTTATCATATATAACAATCTTCCTATGTATTGTATCATATCAGTAACTAAATCATCAATATACATAATAATCCTCCTATGTATTGTATTATGTCGCTAGTTAAAACATCATATATCCTCCTATGTATTGTATTATATCAATAACTAAATCATCAATATACATAATAAGTCCTCCTATGTATCGTATTATGTCGGTAGTTAAAACATCATATATTCTCCTATGTATTGTATTACATCAATAACTAAATCATCAATATATATAATAATCCTCCTATGTATTGTATTATGTCGCTAGTTAAAACATCATATATTCTCCTATGTATTGTATTATATCAATAACTAAATCATCAATATATATAATAATCCTCCTATGTATTGTATTATGTCGCTAGTTAAAACATCATATATTCTCCTATGTATTGTATTATATCAATAACTAAATCATCAATATATATAATAAGTCCTGCTATGTATCGTATTATGTCGGTAGTTAAAACATCATATATTCTCCTATGTATTGTATTATATCAATAACTAAATCATCAATATATATAATAATCCTCCTATGTATTGTATTATGTCGCTAGTTAAAACATCATATATTCTCCTATGTATTGGCCAATACAGTATCAACATAATCTCGGTGATAATTAACCTGCTACATAAATTATCATAACACATGAACACATTTAAATTTAAAAGGAGTCAGAAGAAGGTAAGAGAAATAAAATTTAAAGCATTCTTCCATAAAATTTTCCTTTATATAGATTTTAAAATTGATTACTTAGTATTGTATATTTAATACGGCATTTTACCTCCTTCTATTTGAAATTGAGAACTGTTTAATGATTTTAATAAAACTTATCGGCTCCGTAGTACTATTCAATCGGTGTAAAGTAAAATCTAGATGAAATTTAGCATTAAGATTTAATCAATTAAGATTTAACTAAGGCTTTATCTAATAAAATATCATTTAAACATGATTACTAGATTGATTTTAAAAGAAAGATTTACAGAAAATTAGCAAACTCAGAGTAATATTTACAGTTAACATATTATTATTAAATTGATTTTATAGAAAACTCGTAAGAAAGATATTATTTGCCGTTTTGATTATTATTTGCTAGGTTTTAGAAAAGGAAAATCCATAGGAAGAGTTAAGCACTAAGAATACTTAGCTTTAATATCAGCAACCCCCTTCTCGTAGACTTAACACTGAATTTACATTTACTCAACACTAATTAAGCTAAAGAATTAAATCAAATTTATTAGAATTTAACACTAAACAAACTACAGAACTTACACTGATACAAGACTAACGAATCTATACTCACAACCAAAAGAATTACCCTATACTTGTTAAAGAAAATAAACTTCAAACAAAACAAAATCAAACACTCGTTCAGACTAGGCTATGCGTGTGCGCATTGGGCTGTCCTCACTCCCGAGTTCCGGATTTAACTAAGTAAGCCGCGCTAAGCGAGCGGAGCCGGAAAGCATCCCCCCGTTCTTTGTATTCTAAGCCCCGCCTTCTTTCTTCTCTTAAGTTCGGTTGATTGGTTACTATGTTAACAAAAGATCACACCCCACTCCCAACATGTGCTAAACCGTCCATGGGTTTTCCCTTGGGGATTTTAGACAATTCATGGAAAGTCATTAGCCGGACCCTTTCTATTTTTTTCCAAGCGGTCGCCTTTCGCAGTACTAAGAAAGGTTCAATTGTTTCTATCTTCCCACAGTTTTGCTAAGAACAAAAAATATTTTTGTGGTTTCCTGTCAGTTTAAAATATCTAATTTCTAAAGGTCCCATAAATATCGACGTTTATGTCTTGCACGTGATATTTTACCTAATTTTTATATAGGCGTGGGATAGCATACGTTACAGCGGGACTGGAAGGGACAGCCCACGTCGTCTGGCTGCAGAGAGGCAGCGGAGTAGGGAGACCGTTTGGGATGGGATGATGCTTAGGTGGTGCGTCCCATTCAACTCGGTCTCTTGCACGGCGGTGACCTCTCCTCTTCGGTCGTTTACATCACCTATGACGGCCGACGACGAGAGGTCCTTGGAGGAGTCGTGGTCTCTTCCCCTCGTCCCTTCTGAATGGGGGGATGGGGGGGACAGCCCACGACACACGAGCTGCAGAGAGGCAGCAGGGGGCCTCCCGCTGCGAGATCATATCGCGACGTGGTCTCACAGAGGGAGGCGGAGAGGCGGGAGAGGGAGAGAAAGCAAACACTCTCCTTCTCGCGCTTCAGAGAGAGCGGACACCGGGTCCGGGCTCTATCTTCGGATGGAGCCCGCACCCCGTCTCCGCTGAGTGCTGGGGGTGTTGGGTTCTGGGGGACTCGGCACCTTCACTCAAAGGCACTCCGAGGTGTAGACGCTCCGATGTGTTCCGGAGCGTCTCGCTGGGGGGAGAGGGAGGTAGTCCCTTCCCCGAGGTGGGCCTGCCGCAAGGCGGGCAGCGGCGTCGGCGGGGGCTGCGGATAGTGCGCAAGCGGAACCGTGCCCCCCGTCACTAGCCGATGTAGGTGGAACACCCCGGGGTTTTAGTGGGTACACCCGCCCTTCTGGCGGGGACTCCCACATAACCACCGTGCCTCCCCAGGCCGGTGGTATCCATAAAGGATTTCCCCGGGTCAAAAAAAAAAAAAAAAAAAAAAAAAAAAAAAAAAAAAAAGGGGGAGTACTATTCTAGGCCGGTACCCCAGGCCGGCACATTGTAGTAAGTAAGTATTAATTAGATTTGGCCAAATTAAAAGAGAATGTTATCAATTTGAAGTTTAATTGAAACAAAGTTCTAAGTGTTCGACAGCCACGCTGTGCTTCTTTTGTACATCTCGGACTAGGAAATCAACCACAGGCAAGCGTTGCGCGGAGTCAGACTTGATTTCTATAATACTTGATGAACCTCCTTTCTGGAAATAAACGAGAACAAGAAGAATCAGAGATATTTTGTTTGCCGTTAATACTAGTACACACATACAGAATCGGAATATCAGTGCGGTTAAAAAAATTTTTTTAACATAAAATGGAACCGACTTGAACCGACCGTGAAATAACTTGTTTAAGTCGGTACCATGGTAGTTCACAAATGTAACTATCATCACAATATCGTGCTCATGGTACCGACTTCGACAAGTTATTTCACACTTTTGAGTGTTGAAGTCGGTTCCATTATTTGGTAATTTTGTTTTTCTCTCGAAGGACTGCTGCCTGAACACACTATGTGCTTGGTGACAGTTTTTCATTCCTGAGGGTGGTAGCTAGCCAGGAGGGTATTCGAAAGTACTCTATCACCATGCTGGGAATTTGATAACGGTGTTACCTCCACCGGAAGCTCGTGCTGTTGCTGGGGATCGAACCAGTGTCCAGTGACAGGTGACGCTCCTCCCGCTGAGTTATCATCGCTTCAAATCGTATACTTACAGAACAGTAATCAGTTTCAGTGGGAATGGTGTAAACGAAGGGCGTATGCTCGCTGGGCGTGGGACCAAATCTGACGTCATTCCAAGAAAGAAGCAGCGTTGATCGTTCAGGATCAGACAGTTCAAACGGTGTAGAGTTTTGACAGTGGTATCTTAGCCTTTGAAACGCCGAATTTGATTGTTCTTGAATCCAAGCAATTTGCATATGGTTTATCTGGAAAAAAAATGAACGTACCTTTAGATTGATGCGGGTAATTTCAACCGGTCTATGTGACATGATGTCAGCACTATGATGATAGTGATGGCAATGATGACGATGACGATGACGATGACGATGACGATGACGATGACGATGACGATGACGATGACGATGACGATGACGATGACGATGACGATGACGATGACGATGACGATGACGATGACGAAGACGATGACGATGACGATGACGATGACGATGATGATGATGATGACGATAACGATGATGTTGATGAAATTTATGAATATTTTTAATAACGTAGGTATACTACGAGTAGGAAGAAGACCTGTGTTGTGGATGTCTTATAATAATGATTATTACGCTGAGTACAATAATTATATTATTATATAGTTATGAATGCCGGTGAATGTAGGAAGTGTATGAATGAAGGTGCCGTGGTGGTACCGGCCTAGAATAGTACTCCCCCATCTCTTCCCGTGGGTGCCGTAAGAGTCGGCTAAGGGATCACGTACCAGAAGGTGGGCAGCAGCGCCTTCTGAAGATCGGAAATCATACTGCGCTCGCCAACCCGCCTGCCAAGCGTGGCGAGTATTGGCAAATCCTCCCTATATGGGGGAGGCTACGTCCAGCAGTGGACGCACATGGCTGAGAAAAAAAAAAAAAAAAAAAAAATAGTTAAGAAGTATGGAGATTTTAATAATATCCCATGTATATCACTCCGTCAATAATGATATATTGATGATATTAATAATTCACGAAATAATGAAAGACCAATGTATATTAATGATAAGCTAAATACATTCTATGACTCGTTTATCGACATCTATAAAATTGTTTAAACTGTATGAAACGTATAATATTCTAAAAATGTATCAGCAAACATTTTATTTTCTTGACATTAAAATAAGTAATAATATATTTCAATTATTATAACTACAATTTGTTACAACCCTGTTAAATTTTTACTATTAAAACTTATAATCTTACGCCATAAAGGTTTTCCACAGTTAGTCCTTTACTGCTCAGCCAATAGGGTTCTTCGCCGTCAGTGATATATTCCATTTTTATAAATGTTCTATTTTGGCGTACACAAGTGAACTTCTCACCCCCTCGCTCTTGGCACGTAACTGGGATTGGTCCAGGGCCCATGTAAAAAGGTTTATCTGAAAATATATCGACAAAAAGCTTTTGGGTTTGACGAGACGAGTTAAATAATAACTTATTTCCCACTTGCAATAGTGGAACAAGCAGTATCTATCTTGTTAGGGGCTTGTAGATTAAGAAAACTTATTATTTTAAACCGACTTAGAAAAAAGGAGGAGGTTCTCAATTTGACCCATATGTTTTTTTTGAATAGGTGTAAGTTACTTACCCTATGGTAAAACAAATACCATAGGATAAGTAACTTACACCTATTTGATTTAATTATAGAGATTTATTCGATGCATAGTAAAATGTCAAAAGATATGGCTACAAATGCCAGAAGTATCACTTACTATCAGATGCAGGATTATACCGTTCCATCACAGTTGAAATGATAGCAACACTAAAAAGATTGTTAAGACCAATGAGTACGTAATCACTCCGTTTAAAACCATAATATATAATATTATTAAATAAGGAACAAACGCGGACTTGTCCGATGAACGATTTTTACAGGAGGGGTAAAAATTTGAATCAAGCAATTATAGTGTAAAAATCTGATTTTAAGTAGGAAAAGAAAAAAAGAAAATAATAATAAAACCTACATGCAAGCTTCAACCAAGTACGAACATGTACCCGTTTCAACATGTTGATAAAAAAAGTGAATGGTACTTTTTTTTGTAACGGACAATTCTGGTTTTGTACAAAAATTTATACAATTGTAACTAACAATTTTTTATTAGTTTCATTGTGATTAGTTACGAAGTAAGTATTATTACATTTAATTTAATAATACTTACTTTGTATTCCTGTTATTTGAAGCAGATCGTTCTCTTTTTATATTGTTACGTGTGGTAAAAATTTTATATAATTTTTTTCCGATTTTTAAAATCGAAATAAAACGAAGTTTAATCTTATTACAGGACAAGTCCGTTTTTAAATGAAAAAGCAAATTTCTAAGTTGTTTTTTGTATGTTAAAGTGCTGAAATTGATTGAAATGATCTTTGAGTATACAGCCTCCGTTATTTTATCTCAGTCTCTCATGATGAATTAATCTTTTGCAAGTGCGCAGTCTGCTATTAGAGGTATAAAAAAAAAGTTGTGTTTGCATAGATAAACACAATTTTCCATATACAAACCATTTTCCAAGTTAGGTGCAGCTTTGCAAACAACTTCGCTAGGTTCTTCCTCGCTGTCAAAATCTTCCTCGTCCTCGCCGGAGTCTGTACTTGCAGAACTACCTGTATAATAATTTTAGTCATCACTAAAGTATTTACTAAAAAGTAAAATCTTAAAAACTTTTTCCCTCATGGACTGAGGTAACGGAGCTCTCTGAAATCGGCCTCAAGGAAGTCATGTAATAATAATAATAATAACATTTTCATGTCTCAGTCGTGGCTCCGAGCTAATTTATTGACATTAAATGTTGCTAAGACGAAATATATAACTTTTGCTAAAACCTTGCCAGAACAGCCTCGCCTTGAAGCTCTTCAAGTCAAAGCGCATATATGTGAACCAACTAGCCGTACTGGATGATACATTTTATCTTTAAGAACGCAAATGATCTTCCGGTAAAGGTAGCACCGTTATCAAATTCCCAGCATTGTGGTATATATATAATTTTTCTTTTTATTTACACTCAAACCCCTGCTGGGATTCCCTGTGTCGCTGGAGGCATGGACACACACAATAACAGCACACAAACACGCAAGACCCGAGACAAATATCTACACTAATCACACAAATGTTTGCCCCTGCCAGGATTCGAACCCAGGATCCCCGAGATACAGAAGTCATGTCACTGACCACTGCGCCACGGCGGCCGTCAATAAAAATCAAACCGTATGGTACTTCAAGTACCCGCCTGGCTAGCTAACACCCTCAAGTTTGAAAAAACTGCCACCAAACACGTAGTGTCTTCAGGTAGTAAGCAGTGAGAGCCAGTAAGCATTCTAGGCCTAGCGTGATGACATTTTCGGTTTTATCGTCACTAGCCATCAAAATGAGATAGTTGTCAAACGCTAAATCTATAAACCGTGCGTTCGAGATGGGCTAGGGAACAGTTGAAAACTCCCAAAACGCTCTCGTTCCGCGTTCGTTTTGACACAGGTGGCGTTTTGAACTGTCTTCGTTCTCCGTTCGAAATACATGAAAAGTGTTAAAGACGTCACCGTGGTCTGCCGCTTTTGGCCCCACCTTCGAGGCTAGGTCTTATGTGAGCGTTTTTAACAGGTGAGAGATTGACAGCTACAGCTGATTTGATTAGTTATTTAAACTTGAAATAATGCGCCAGTAAAATGTTTTCTTTCTATTTCCATTACGAAAATGTAATTATATATATTATTATATTATATTTATTAACATTTACACAAAGTCTTCAGGTCCCAAACTAGACAGAGCCGAGTGTGTTATGGTAACCTGATGACTGATATATATACTTATATACATATACACACCCAGACGCAGGTCAAACAGACATGTTCATGCACACAAATGTTTGACCTGTCCGGGAATCGAACCCGGGACCAGCGGCTCAGAAGGCAGAGGGCTACCAACTGTGCCAACCGGCCAGTCAGCCTCTCAATTCTCTTTATGATTCAAGCAATTTTATATGACGTATTGAAACATTTTTAAGTCATGAATATTAAAATGAATCTTCCTACTTGACAGTAAATAACTCTTGTGTAAATAACGTGTATGCGTCGTTCGAGTTGGGAAAGATCGTTTTTGCCACAAATGTCACATTCCCAAATCGTAGGCTTGTTCATTTGTACACTGCTAAAAACGCCATTTGTCCATCTCGAACACACCTATTGTATAAACAAAATATAACCACTTTTCAAAACTACACGTTTAAAATAATGCAGAACAAAATGTAAATCAAAACGCAGTTGTCAACACATATACATCGCGGAAAGCATTGCTGTAAAGGTAATTATATATAATGACATGGAACTTGAGTATATAATTGTCATGTGTATTATTTATATTTTTATCTAATATTATACTGAAATATAAAGATAAACAAATCAAAAGCAGAACTTGAACTACAGTCTTTATAGCCAATATATCGAAATAAATTTAAAAGTTACAATATAATACAGCTCTTCTATGGACAACTGTATCAAAATGTTAATTTTTTTACCATTAAGATACAACTTCAGCTGCACCAAGGAGGTTGCAATGCACTTTTTCTACACATAATCTGTGGACGCCGCGCAACACGCATGCGCGACCAGAAAATGGATTTTGGCGCTAAACGTTTACAAATAAATGCAAACATATTAAGCTATAGTTTTACGTAAATTTCATTATATATTTTATGAGATGAAGTAGCGTATGAAACTGCACATAATTTGGTCTTAAAACACTCGTGTAATGCTATAAAAAAAACTCGCCTGCAGCTGGTTTTATTAACTTCCACATGAGTTTTAAGAACCCTTATGTATTATGTCTCATAAAATAGTATACGTGTATACTATTTTATGAGACTGTAGCATATTTATACACACAAACACTGCAGTGTGTGTGTGTGTGTATAAATATGAAAATTAAGTACGTAGCAAAAAATGGTAAACTTAAATTACTGTATGTTTTTAATAATTTAGTAAAAATATTAATTACCATCTTTAAATTTACAGTGACATGAACCCGCCATGCCAGGTAAACCTGGAGGTCCGTGTGGTCCCTGAGGTCCCTAAAAATTGAATGGCAATGGTTACTATTAATAATATCATTGAAATATCACGTAAGGTGTGCGTCAAAATATTGACTGGAATATTTTAAGAAGGTGTCAAAGAATCGGCTAAGTAGTAGAAAAATACTTCATTCTGAAATTAGCGCCAATAGTTGCAGTGTCCCCCAATATTAGTCGATAGAGATTAGTCAATAGAGTCGATAGAGAGACGAGCTAAAAGGCTCATCAACAATGACTCTCTGTTCAAGAGGAGACTCCAAAGCCTGCAGCATCGACGTAATGTCGCTAGTTTATCGGTTTTTTATCGGATACATTTCGGGGAGTGCGCTCTGGAGTTGCATAATTTGATTCCGCCATCCCCATTCCATCTTAGGACGACCAGACGGACGGCAATGCGACATCCATACATGGTGGATGTTCCAACTTGTCGCACGCCGCGTATGTTTAATTAGTTTATGTAAATATTATACGCCAACCCACGCCTATTCCACACTGCAATAGTGACTGCGGTCAAAGGCAAGTATATAATAACTAACACAAGTACATAATGAGAAAGCGTCCAGTTCTACTCGATTTTTGAAGTGAAACCTTCTTAAGAGGCGTTGTGCACTTTTCAGATCGTAAGATCGTCAAATCGTCAGATTGAAAGGACCGTCAATGAAATTTAAACTTTAACGTGTTACGAATAAGGAGCACTTTCGTTTGTTGGTAGTTTTATTTGATTTCGTTTTGTGAAATATTATTGAGTTCGGTTATCAAACCGCCGATATTATAAAGAGGAAATATTTCATTGTTTCAAAACATCGTCATCATGTCAATTCTATGTGTACCATATTGAATATGAAAGATTGGATGGATGGTTGAACGCCAGAACGGCTGAACGTATTTGGACGTAATTTCGTGTGTTGATACTTCATGTCCCGGAATAACACATATGCTACTTTTCATCATCATCAATCATGTTCAAGTTTTCACTTCTACCGGCACTCCCGGAGTGCAACAGGTTGTTGTTGTTTTTTTACTGACCTTTTCGCCTCGTTCTCCTTTTAATCCATCATTACCAGGCAACCCTAAAGGTCCCTGAAAAATAATATCATAAAAAATAAATATATGTAATTGATCCATACAGTATAAAAAATAAAAATAAATTATATAATTCTTACCGTAAAGCCTATTTCGCCTTTTGCACCCTTAGACCCATTTGTTCCGGCGACACCCTGTGAATAAAATCGTTTTAAGATTTTCTTTGTAATACCGTGGTGGGCAAGTGGTGCCAGTTCTAGAGTTAAAAATATAATCTATCTTTCATTATTTCAATTTAGATTATTATTTAGATTTGGAGATGGGCGGGGCATATGATAAGAGGTCCTGATAAATGGAGCAAGAAAGTTACAAGGTGGTACCCCAGGGAAGGTAAAAGAAAAAGAGGGAGACCGCGGAAACGATGGGACGATGACATTAAAGAGGTGGCAGGAGTGATGTGGAACAGAGTAGCTCAAGTAAGGACAGAGTGGAAAAGGTTGGAGGAGGCCTTTGCCGATTGGCAAACAGATCTGCAAAAGATTACCAAACAGCAGATAGTACAATAAGTTTTAAATTTTATTTGTTTTGTTTGAATTAGTTTTTAAATGTATATATGTAAAGGTTAAAGATCTGAATAAAAGGCTATATATATATATATCATCATTTCAATAATAAATTTGGTTGTATAAAAAATTTTTTAACAAAAAATGCAACCGACCTCAACACTCAAAAGTGTGAAATAACTTGTTGAAGTCGGTGTCATGATAGTTCACACAAAAATAACTATCATCACAATATTGTGCTCATGGTACCGACTTCGACAAGTTATTTCACACTTTTGAGTGTTGAAGTCGGTTGCATTTTATGTTAAAAATTTTTTTTTTCACCCTTTTCAGTGACCTGTGCTACTCACGGGATGTTGATGTCTTCAACCGCGACAATAATATCATCAAAATACGCGTAGCACTTTTCAGTTATTGGAGTATAAGTCAAAAACCACTGAAAGTTGAATGGGACTACAACGGAAGTATACTCTATCTAACAAAAAAAAAATCATCAAAATCGGTTCATAAACGACGAAGTTATCCGCGAACTTACATAAAAAAAAACATATATACGTTCGAACTGAGTAACCTTCTTTTTTGAAGTCGTTTAAAAATTCTCTTGAGTTTGATATTTTATTTTCAAACTGTATAATTACTAGCGCGACTACCCGCGTGGTGATGAAAAACGGTTATTAGGGTGATGATGATAATAACCCTATGTGCTATTCCATCTATCTCTATGCCAAATTTCATCCAGATCTATTCAGCCGTTTTGGCGTCATTGAGTAACAAACATATCCATCCATCTTCAAGTCGCGAGTGAATAGGTACCTTCTAGGTAATTGCGTGCTAAATCCTAGACAACGTCATCACCTAACATCAGGTGAGACAGTTGTCAAACGCAAACTTATAATAGTAAAAAAAAAAAAAAACTATCCATCCATCCATCTATCCATCCATTTATCTATCCATCCATCCATCTATCCATCCATCCAAACTTTCACATTTATAATAATTAGTGGGATTGTCCAGCTTGACTCACATTTATAGTGTAGTGTGTCAGTATTTGACTTAGTTTGTAGGCTTGTATGTTAGACATCGTCAGTTCAATGTATGCTGTTAGATTGTTACAATCTAAATACTCGAATTTAAACGAGCATTCTAGATCTAGCGTGATCACATCTTCGACCACATCGTCACTGACCATCAAGTGATCAAACGCTAGATCTATAAAGTATATAAAAAAATCTAAAACGAAAATCAACGTGAATAAAGCCGAATAATAGGTACTAATAACATATATCTACACCCGAAGAAACACTCATTATCACACTATAATACTATAAAGGCGATAGTTTCCGTGTATGTGTGTATGTTTGTTAGTTCTTCACGCGAAAACTACACCGATTTAGATGAAATTTGATATGCAGATAGCTTATACCCTGGATTAACATATATGCTTATTTTTATCATATCCATCATCACCGTTTTTTATCACCACGCGGGTAAAACAGCGTGGCGCAGCTAGTATTATTATAAAGGCGCAAGTTTGTAAGTGTGCTAGTGTGTAAGTTTGCTACTCCTTCACTCTTAAAACGGCTGTAATGATTTCGATGAAATTTGGTATAGGGGTAGTAAGTTGGATCCTGAAGTAACACATATGGTATCTGTATATATATATATATATTGCAATGCTTGCAATACATATATTATACAGACCTTGCACTCCCAGATCATCTATTATTTATTCTCCATCCAAAGGTTGTCTGGAAGAGATCACTCTTATCGATAAGACCGTCTACTGAATATTATTTGTACTGTTTATTACATTGTTAACATTTATTTTTGTAGTCTCTGTAATTTTGGTGTCAATAAAGTGTATTTGTATTTTATTGTATGCCATTATAGCTTTTATCAATAATTCACCTTATATATATAATTTACTGCTGTATTGGAATACATATAAAACTAGCTATGCCCCCACGGCTTTACCCACGTGGTGATTAAGTACAGTGATGATTTTGATGTTGAAAAAAAGCCTATGTGTTAATCCAGTGTATAAGCTATCTCCATACCAAACTTCATCCAAATCCATCTAGCTGTTCTAGCGTGATTGAGTAACAAACATCCATCCATCAATCCATCTATCCATCCATCCAAATTTTCACATTTATAATATTAGTAGGATTAGAGCCATATTATGAGTGTAATTTTTTTAGAACTGTTAAGTAACAAATATATTGATTAGGTTTTATGTCATTGTGGTAAAATTCGGCAGAAGCCTGCTCAGAAAACATTACCGTATAAATTATTAAGAAAGTCAAACGCTAAGCCAAACTCAATAAGTCTGGTTCTAAATAATAGAAAACTTCACCTGCAGCCCGGGAATTCCCTGGTCACCTTTTTCTCCAGGTCTGCCGTCACGTCCCTGAAATTACACAATTGCATCACCTTATCATTACAGCCGCAATTCATAATATATCTAAATACAAGCCCTTTATTAGCGTAAATACTACTAGAATATTATACATTCATATTATAAATGCTCGGGGTTTCTCTACGTGATCGAATCAGAAATGAGGAAATCCGTAGAAGAACGTAAGTCACCGATATAGCCCAGCGGATTAGCAAGTTGAAGTGGCAGTGGGCAGGGCACATAGCTCGACGAACTAATGGCCGTTGGGGCTGAAAAGTTCTCAAATGGAGACCACGGACTGGCAAGCGCAGCATAGGATGGCTACCGACCAGGTGGACAGACGACCTGACTTAGATCGCAGGCAAGGGCTGGATGCGGGCCGCTTCAAACAGGTCCTTGTGGAAATCAATAAGGGAGGCCTATAGCTTAGATGATGATGATGATGATGATGATGATTATAAATGCGAAAGTTTGTGTGTGTGTATGCTTGTTACCTCCTTACGCTCAAACGGCTACACCAATTTCGATATAATTTGGTATGGAGACAGCTTATACCCTGGATTAACACATAGGCTAATTTTTATCATCAACATCATCACCGTTTTTCATCACCACGCGGGTACAACCGCAGGGCACAGCTGGTAATATTATAAAGTGCAAAATTATTTTATTACCATACCTACATAAACAATAAAAAAAATAAATGAATACCTGTAATTGCAGTTTTTTTCATTAATACAGTGTATTAATGAAAAAAAATGTACTTCACCAGTTTTAAAATAAATATAATTACAGATTATTCGTTTAACCATTAACTAACTAGTTGGTCAGTGACAAGTCAAAACGTTGCTTTCAGCGAAAGCTCAAACTGAAGGTGGGGTTCGAACCGCGGATCGTGACTTCACTGCTAAGCTATAATAATATATGTAATAGTAGTTTATGAAACTGTATCATAATAAGGCCAAGAAGAGTTTTTAAAACACGAGTGTATGTAAGTAAAAAAACCAGCTGCAGGCGAGACCGAATTATGTTCAGTTTCATACACTACTTTATCTAATCTCGTTTAAAATAAAAAAATAATTTATGTAAAATCACACCATAAGTTTGCATGTATTTGCAAACGTTTAGCGCCAAAATCCATTTTCTGGTTGCGCATGCGTGTCGCGCGGCGTCCACAGACTATATGTAGAAAAACTGTATTGTAACCTCCTTGGTCCAGCTGAAGTTGTAACTTAATGGGAAAAAGTTGACATTTCGATACAGTTGTCATAAAGGGCTGTATCGAAATGCTAACTTTTAAAATTTATTTTGATTATATTGTCTATAAGAGTGTCATTCAAATTCTGGTTTTGATTTTTTAAACTTTATATTTCAGTATGAGATTAGTCTTAGATTAGTCTTCAAGTCGCGAGTGAATAGGTACCTTCTAGGTTTGCGTGCTAAATCCTAGACAGCGTCATCACTTAACATCAGGTGAGACAGTTGTCAAACGCAAACTTATAATAGTAAAAAAGAAAAAAAAAAAAAAAAAAATTTTACCTTATCGCCTTTTTGTCCACTATCCCCTCTTACTCCTTGCGGCCCTCGTTCACCCTGAAATGTATAACATTGGACATTTTAAGCATTTAAAACATAGTACAAATAAAATGATTAAAATCATTTAAATGATTTCTTAACCTTAGATCCTTGAGCTCCGGCAGATCCACTTGGTCCAGTTTTCCCCGGGTCACCCTGGAACAAAATAATTAAAAATCATTATAACACAATTATGATGTTATGTTACACAAATTATTTATTTTTATTCATTACAGTTAACAATTTCAATGTAGATAAGGGATGTTTACAATTATTCATCATTTTCATTATTATCATTAATCAGCTTTAGGCTTTAGGAATTAGGCGTGAAAAAGTAACATACATACATCCGTGCATCCATACTGACAAACTTTCGTATATAGAATATTATAAAACGATTACTAAGTTATTTAAACGCCTTCGAATCGCGGACTTAAAAAAATGAGGTGCTAGTAAAAATATTGACTTAAGTCTAATAGGCCTATTTGAAATCAATAGAAAAAATAATAAAATAAAACGAAATCAAACTTTCCGAAATCGTGGCTCTCCGGGACGGGTCCTTCCGGGATCGGGGCCCTAAGGCACTAACCCGATGCAACGCTGTATTACGATTCTCTTTCTCTAACCGTTAGCGCCTCATCGTTAGCGCTTGGAGATTGGTAGACAACGTCACGCGTCGCTCATTCTCTTCGTTCGAGAGATAAATATACGCTTGGGAGTATAGAAACGCTAGCGTTCTTTTGTTTCATTTTTGCTTATAGTCCATTGTCTACCAATTTTCTATTAATTTTCGTCATTCACGTGATATCGCTTTGATGTGTCAATCTCATACATTTTTTAACCGACTTCAAAAAAAGGAGGAGATTCTCAATTCGAGATTTGGCTTGAACTTCCGGTGAAGGTTTTCAACATGGTGGTAGGGTACTTTCGAGTACCCGCCTGGCTGCTACCAACCCCAAGTTTGAAAAACTGTCACCAAACACATAGTGTGTTCAGGCAGCAGTCCTTGAGAGCCAGTGAGCATTCTAGGTATAGCGTGATAATATCTTCGACCACATCGTCACTGACCATCAAGTGAGATAGTGGTCAAACGCTAGATCCATACAGCATAAAAAAAGACTTATTTTTAGTGGATGTTCCGTTTAACATGTAAAATTATATTTACCAGTTACATATAAAACAGTTTACATATAATTCAAATTTCTATACACTAACAAATTATTACAATGAATTCTTAAACAAATATTGTATAATCTAAGAATTTCTTAGAAAATCTTGTAAATTCTTCTTTTGTGTTACTATGTATGCTTTAATTAATAATCTTATAAGTGAACAATTGTACAGCTAAAAATATATTTTAAATTAAATTAAATTAAAAAAAATATTTCATTATCCTTTTTAATTATAACCAATATTACAATTCACACAAGGTCTTCAGGTCCCAAACTAGGCAGAGCCTGTGCTATGGTAACCTGACGACTGATATATATACTTATATACACACCCAGACACAGGTCAAACAGACATGTTCATACACACAAATGTTTGACTTGTCCGGGAATCGCACCCGGGACCAGCGGCTCAGAAGGCAGAGTGCTACCAACTGCGCCAACCGGGCAATCAAATAATATGAGAAGCAATGTCAATTAAAACATTCAAATACCTGTGGCCCTCGAGATCCTCTTTCGCCAAAACCTAGGATGCCCCGATCACCCTGCAAGCGAAATTTTACTTTTATGAAACCTAACTTGATTACATTTTTTAATAATTAATCTCCCTCAAACAATTTTATTACAAAACGCAAAAACTTGGAACTTAATTTGTGTAAAAACTACAAACATTAATGCGCGTAAATCAAATAGTATTTCCAAATTTTTCTTCATATTAGTTGAGTCCCGCTTATTAATTTATTTAAACATTTAATATGTTTTCATTTATGCCGTGGGTTACCGGGTTGGAATATTACATCCCCATTTCCTGTTAACCCATGGGTGCCAGAACATACTAGGTATAGTATGTTTACCCGCCGGCGGAGCTCACCTGATGGTAGGTCCGTCAGCGACTGTATGTAACGGATTGGGCGCCCAAGATACAGGCTTTGCCTAGTTTGGGGCCCACAGTTAACAGGAAGAGGAAACATTTAAAACATAATCTACAATCGGGAAACCACCTAGGCATATAGTAAATAGTAAAGTTTTGTACACATTTTCAGTTTTTGATCGAATTTAATATGTATGTTATCCAACCCCAGATAGTAGTGGAAATCTTAAATGAAATGTAATTTTTATTATCTCTAGGCACGAAACATTACTCAATTGTTACTCAACACATTATATAAGATTTCAATTTGAGACCAATTGATTTTTGTGTATTAATTTATATTAATATTTTATTTGATAATTTGATGATTGTATTAGTTTTGTTATTTACTATGACAATGTTCATATGCCAGCAAGGCGAATCATGGCTGTACTAAAATATTTTACTGGTGACCAATGATAACCCATGTTTACGAAATAAATGAATATATATATATATATAGTATATAATAAAGCGAACCACGACCGCGTCCGCGAGCGCCCCGCATTCTCCTTGAAAAAGACCACCCAATGTGGTTGAAACTATTTATTTATTTAGGAAACCAATAGCGTTGACAATTAAAACTTAACATTAAATATAATAAGCATTTACATAAGGCCAATAACAGGTTACCCTATATTATATATGTATAAGTGTGCTCAGTTAAGCGTTACAATCCATGGCTGATAAAGAGCAGTTATACAAAATAAATAAATCAAAAGATAACAAACAGTATATATAAGAATAAGATTGTGTGCATGTTAAGTGTATTTTGTGTGTGTGTGTGTGTGTGTGTATGTGTGTGTGTGTATGTGTGGTATATAGTTATAGTTAGCCATAGTTGGAAACCTCTGACTTACGTGCATAATTCCCGTTTTTTATACATTCGTATGGCCGTGGTGGTACCGTCCTAGAATAGTGCTCCCCCATCTCTTCCCGTGGGTGCCGTAAGAGTCGGCTAAGAGATCACGTACCAGGAGGTGGGCAGAAGCGCCTTCTGAGGTGAGGGACAAAGCATACTGCGCTTGCCAACCCGCCTGCCAAGCGTAGCAGGTTGTAATGAAATTAGGTTTATGGAGGAGATCCGTAAGAGGAACAAAATTAACAGGTTAAAGAGGCTTGTGGAAATCTATGGGAGAGGCATATGTCCAGCAGTGAACATCCTTCGTATGAGATGATTATTATGTTACTTTAATAGTCTCTCTGATGCCTTTATGTAAATAAAACACTAATAACTAATTACAATACTGCAGCTACTACAATAACATTTGAGCAATCCACTAGCTATTGGTAGCCTATAGATAACTCAAATGCTTAAACGCGCTACCGGCCGGCAGCGTGCCCAGAATGCTAGCAGCTTCTCTTAAATGTTACCTTATCCCCCTTATCTCCTGGTGGCCCTTTTGGCAGCGACAAGGATCCATCTGCCTACAAACAAATTTTGGTTAATAAGTGCAAGCCCTAAGAAGAGAAAACAATAGTACCATATCAGAGAGTTTGCTCTATTTCTACCACCAGGCAGTAGCGTTCGCATTACTGTTCCGGTTTATAACTTTATGTCTTAGGGTGACAGGCGCAGTCAATTTTTTTTTTTTTTTTATATTTATTATGGGACAACATTCACACAAGCTCTTCAGGTCCCAAACTAGGCAGAGCCTGTACTATGGTAACCTGATGACTGATATACATACTTATATACATATACACACCCAGACACAGGTCAAACAGACATGTTCATATACACAAATGTTTGACCTGTCCGGGAATCGAACCCGCGACCAGCGGCTCAGAAGGCAAAGTGCTACCAACTGCGCCAACCAGCTAGTTGTTTACGAATTGTATCTGTCTATAGGCAGAAGATACTACTCAGCATCCTGCGGGCCTTTTGCTTTTTCCGTCACCTTATCCCATAAAAAAAAGGTTACACCGGTTTTATCTTCATTTTTATAAATGAGAATTCAAAGTCATTAAAGTAAGTGTGGATTTCATCAAAATTTTAAGCGTCCGATTATCAATTTAACCGTCAGTCAAACAGTTTTTCCCATACAGTTAAGCGACGGTTAAATTATAATCAGACGTTTAAATATTGGTGAATCTGGCGAAATTGTTCCGAGCGAGAGATGGTATTTAAAGCGCAGAAAAAGTGCATCAGGTCTGTCTGTCGCATAAGATCAAGAGATTCTTGTGAGCCATACTTCAAAAATCGGAATATTCTAACTTTTCCATGTGTGTACATATATGAAATCGAAGTGTTTACTAGAAAAAATCTAAACTTATTCGGTATTCCCAGGAGTGTACGTCACAATAATAAAGTGTGCATGCCTCTCCACAGGACCACATTATTTGGTAGCAGCGTATTTGGTATGGCCTCGAGATTGTACAATTGTTTACCAAAATCTATATTAGAATGCGAAAACCTTATAACATTTTGAAAAGGCCAATTTACTTATCTATGTAAAAAATGTTACAATTCAATAAATGAATTTCTAAATTATCGCTTCTTGTAGATTCCAAACTATTTAAGTATATTTCGTTGTTTGACATTTTGATTAAGGACTATTTTTATATTATTTTCACATGACAAAATTATTAAAATTATTGTAAAATTTAAGCCCTCATTTAATTTTATGTATGGTATCCTAGAAATGTAAATAAATATGTAAATTGTTATATGAGAAGTACAGATATAATTAATACCTACATTTATTACTAATAGTTTGCATACCAGTAGTGGTAAAATATTGAGAACTTAAGCAACGTTACTAACACTAATAACTGATATCTAATACCTATATTAGCAAATAAAGTTACTGGATTTAATTTGATTTGATTTGAGGTAGCGGGAAAACCGTACTAGTAGCTAGTTTAAAATAAATGCATTGTGTTACTCATATAAATCTGATTTATACTTACTAATTTCAATGAACAGGAATCTGAAAATAAAATATTTTTTTTTACATATTTTTTGCAACGCTTACATAATACAACGCATACCTTCTAAAGAAGAAAAATCATAAAGCTATTTAAGTTTAACTCCAAATATAAATTTTACGCTATAAAATACATCACATTTTTTTAATTTGCATACGTGTCAAACGGTCCGTTAACAAAATACACCACAGACCACTATTATTTCTTTTTTCGTTAGACTCTCACAATGTTGAATGACAGCAGGCTAATTTTATTTTTATTTCATAATTTCTGTATTTTTATGTACAAGTATGTATATTGCATATGATGACTTACGGAACCGAAACGTGGTCTCTATGGGCCTTTTGAGCAGGCTCAGAGTCGCACAACGAGCTATGGAGAAGGCTATGCTCGGGGTTTCTCTACGCGATCGAATCAGAAATGAGGAGATCCGTAGAAGAAATCAAGTCACAAAACAGGTTTATACCGGTACTGTTAGTGTACGTCGATGAAGATATAACACGAGAAACGATTGCCTTTGCGATCCTCAAATATTTTTGAAATATATAAATAATACTATGAAATCGTCGCAATTTGCTGAAAACTTATTCAAATTAAAATATATTTTTATAGCTTGCAAATATATGTAGGTAATATATTTGGATATTTTACATAGTTCTTCAATCGTACGAACTCGAACGCGGATCAGGTAAAGATAAAATTAGCCATACAGATAGTTTTATGAAATATGATTTGAAACATGCTATGTGCCGTTTTTGTTGTAACACAAATAACATAAACATAAACCAGTTACAAACGTTTAACCGCTGTTGAAAACATAATGATATATAAATAACCATTAACTAAAATGGCATTCATCATCATCATCTCAGCCATAGATGTCCACTATTGGACATAGCCTCTCCAATTTCCGCAGAGATCGCTTGGAAGCGGGCCGTCTGCCTGCCCTTGCCTGCGATCTTAGTCAGGTCGCCTCTTTACCTTGTCCGTGGCCGTTCAATGCTGCGCTTTCCAGTCCGTGGTCTCCATTCTAGAACCTTTCGATGCCGAAGGCCATCAGTTCTTCGAGCTATGTGCCTAAATGGGCACTATATAATTTTTTTTATATACTGTATAGATCTAGCGTTTTGATCACTATCTCACTTGGTAGTCAGTGACGATGTGGTCAAAGATGTTATCACGCTAGATCTAGAATGCTCACTGGCTCTCAAGGACTGCTGCCTGAACACACTGTGTTTGGTGACAGTTTTTCAAACTTGAGGGTGGTAGCTAGCCAGGCGGATATTCGAAAGTACTCTACCACCATGCTGGGAATTTGATAACGGTGTTACCTTTACCGCAAGCTCAAGCTGTTGTTGGGGATCGAACCAGTATCCGTCAGTTTGACTGGCGACGCTCCCCCCGCTGAGCCATCATCGCTTCAACAAATTGTAGTATTTTTATTGTTTTAATTACTTGTATATTTTTATTTTTGTTATTTGATAGAATTGATAATATCTTGACTTACCCATAACTGTCGTGCATGACGTTCCAAACTCATCGACGGTATTCTGTAAAAGAAATCATTAATCTCACTACTAGGCATTATTTATGCGAAAGTCAGATGTATAGAAGCATTCGTAGCGGTGCTTACAGACACAGAGGGCGGGACAAATCTTTTTGCGCTCTGTATTCTTTATATATAATTCTACTGTACCTATGTATGTCACTGAACTCCTCCTAAACGGCTGAACGGATTTAAATGATGTTTTTTGTATGGTTTGGGTGGCGCCTTGGATGGTTTAGATTCACAAACCAGACCGACAGATGGCGCTGCTTTTGAAATTTTTTACCTATGCGAAGCCTGGGCGGATTGTATTTTGACTGGCCGGTTGGCGCAGTTGGTAGCACTCTGCCTTCTGAGCCGCTGGTCCCGGGTTCGATTCCCGGACAGGTCAAACATTTGTGTGCATGAACATGTCTGTTTGACCTGTGTCTGGGTGTGTATATGTATATAAGTATATATATCAGTCATCAGGTTACCATAATACAGGCTCTGCCTAGTTTGGGACCTGAAGACCTTGTGTGAATGTTAAATAAATAAATAAAATAAAATAAAATAAATAAATAAAAATAAATATATTGTTAGTATTATTATAATACAAAAATGTACTTTGAAGATGATCTACGGGTTTTTTTGCCTTAAAGAAAATATTTTCCTTTAATCGAAAATGGGCTCAAAAATATAACTTATCACATATTTTGAGTCTTTAATGTCCTTTCTCCTGATGTAACACACAGTTTAAGCGCAGCGTAGTCACCTCGAGAATTTTCGTTGTAGAAAAAATTTGGTCGTTCAAATATATTTTTTCACTTATGAGTAAGCGAAAACAAATTTTGTTCAATCTGAATAAACCTCCATGAATAGTTCTCGTAAGTGGTATTTTTTAAATTGTATTAGAGATGCAGAACTTTAAAGAAAATAAGCAGAATAGATTCAAAATTATCTATTTAGGAAATGGTCAAGCCTCAAATAACGATATTAAAAATATAAAATTACAAATGTAGAGCTCAGAGTGATTTGTCTCGGCTGTTTTTATAGCGCGGCAATCAATGCAATGCAATGCAATTGCGCGGCAATGGAGGGTTGGAGTTTGAAGACTAGGCTGAGATTAAACTTCTCTGACAGAAAAATATTATTATACTCATGGTTATGTAAGATTACGCGTGATTACGTGCACCCACTAAGTACTCACGTATTTATCACAATTTTTTTAAAAAATGTAGGTACTTAAAGAACTTACTAATTCAAGTGGGGGTAATTTGGCACCGTCATCACCACCTGAAAAATTAAATTAATTTTAGAAAGGCAACACTTTTACCGTGGATATTTTCGTATCTAAATCATGCTGTCAACTGCTGCGTGCTAAATACATCATTGAAAGTCCTCCACCAATAATCTCCACAAAGACCGGTTGATAGCGGCCATGTAGCCTTTTCCTACAATCTCTGGCAGGTCATCGGTCCAGCCATGGACTGGCAAGCGCAGGTCAACCTTGCCAGTGGACGTCTTACTCTGCTCTTGCCAGTCCGTGGTCTTCAACCGAGCACTCATTTTTAAAACACTACAGTACTACTATTCAATTAAACTGCAGAAAAACACTCACGTGTTAAAATAAATGGGCTGATTGATATCAAACCGCAAAGCAGCCGCATGTAAGCCATAGCAATGACAAACTGATATATATTAATAAAGAACAACAAATGTACCGGTTTGGAAAAACCTAATAATAGCGTGGATTTAATTTTAACTTCAGTACATTACCTATGTCATGCTATGATCACATTAAATATTCCTTTTAATCCTTAGCTGAATATTTTCCTTATAGGATTTATTTTACCCTCAGACAAAATAAAAAAAGAGGTATCATTACAAACTAACTAAGGAAGTCTTAAAAACCATGCCCAACTAATAATCACACTCGCTTAACAAACACAAACAAAACCATGCTCACAACGAAGGTCGACTGCTATTTCATTTATGTATGATTTGCCCCCTCCGTATTACAATTCTGCTTTTCTTTTTGTATTTTGTTTTAAACATTTAATGTAAGATTAAAGAAGTTCTTTTAATACTTTATTTGGGCCGCTGAATCTTAAAGTAAACCATAGCATAGGGATTTATCTTTTCTAATGAAAACACAAAATAGTGACTTCGATTTTTAAATTTCCCGGTCTTTTTTTATTTTGTATTATCGGTATTATCTTGGAAGCTACCTGGGCTAGATGCCTGGACCGGACGGAACCCGCTTACAATAGGTCTTTGTGGACATTATTTTTTCAGCAATGGCAGCCTAGTGCTATGGCTGATAACAGGATTTTTTTTTCTATGCAGGTGGGCTATGATCAATATGTTTGCATATTATTATTTATAATTTCGGCAAATTTTAATTGTGTCAATATTATAATTTATCCTATCCTCCTCTCAGCCATGTGCGTCCACTGCTGGACATATGCCTCCCCCATATAGGGGGGATTTGCCAATACTCGCCACGCTTGGCATGCGGGTTGGCGAGCGCAGTCTGATTTACAATCCTCAGAAGGCGCTGCTGCCCACCTTCTGGTACGGGATCCCTTAGCCGACTCTTACGGCACCCACGAGAAGAGATGGGGGTGTACTATTCTAGGCCGGTACCACCACGGCACCTAGGCCGGTACCACCACGGCACTATCAGTAGGATAGGCACTATCCTATCCTACTTCCCACTAATATTATGTAATGTTTGGATGGATGTTTGTTACTCAATCACGCCAGAACGGCTGAATGGATTTGGATACAATTTGGTCTGTAGATACATAAAATCCTGGAATAACACATAGGCTACTTTTCATCATCACCAAGCGTGTAAAACCACGGGGCGCAGCTAGTACAAAATAGGTACCTTCTAGGTTTGCGTGCTAAATCCTAGACAACGTTATCACTTAACATCAGGTGAGACAGTTGTCAAACGCAAACTTATAATATGTAAAAAAAAAAGTCATAATATTTGGCAAACAGCGTGACTCCAATTTTAGGCCAAATTTAAATGTTACAGTGAGTACCTATGAAATGAATATTTATGTTTAGCATCTTTACTCAGTCTATCACGGTGTGATAGTGATGTGAGATGACAAGGATGATTTGCAGATACGGATCATCAAGGTTTAAGTAAACCTACATAGGCTACAGCATGTCTACTTTATATTGCACTATAGCCTACTGAGTATCTACTGTGAGTAATATACTTCCTACTAATATTATAAATTCGAAAGTTTGTGAGTATTGATGTATGTATGTTACTCTTTCTCGCAAAAAGTTAACTAAACGGATTTGGATGAAATTTGGCACACAGTTAGCTTACACCTTGGATTAACACATAGGCTTATTTTCATCAGCGCCATCATTACCGTTTTTTATCGTCGCTCGGGTAAAACGTATTTGGATGAAACTTGGTATTTAAGTACTATCAGGTTCCGGAATAACACTTTTATTCATCATCATAATCACCATCAGCATCATCAATCATCACCACGCGGGTTAAATTGCGGTAACACAGATAGATTATACCCTTGCTTGAGACACAGGCTTATTTTCATCATCCCCATCATCACCGTTTTTCATCACCATGCGAGTGAAACTGCGGGACGCAGCTAGTATGCTATAAAACAGTGGGAATACGATAAGGAAAATATTGCAGGAAAAACACAAGGTAAACTTAGGAATGTATTTACTTTACCTTACATTATTTGTGTGACTAGTTTGTACCTAATTATATCAGTATAATTATAATTGAATACTAACATTTAGTGAGATTTCTATAATGGCGGGTTTGCGATTGTTCTATATAACAATTTTCAATACAATTATAATTTCACGTACGATAATTTTAAACTAACAATTGAATATTATGAATTCAATGAATTCATATTGTTTACGTATCAGTTTTAATTGTTTTATACAATTGAATATTATAAATTTAATGAATTCAGATTGTTTACGTATCAGTTTTAATTGTTTTCTAAATTGTTTAACTTCTGTTCCAGCTAGCTTTGCCGGTTCGTTAACAGATTGGGTAAGTTTCAAATGCACATTCTTTATACGCTCTTACAATAAGCATTAGTGTTAGCATGTAGGGCAGGGACTGGCCTTAGGCCCTAGACAAAGTAACATTCTACAAGCGTTAACGCTTAGATTTTAAGTAAAGTAGATTTTAAGAATGTTATGTTGTTGTGTGCGGCTCTGTTTTGAATAAATAATTTTCATTTCACTTCATTCATTTTATTTCATTTAATTTATTTTATTTCATTTAATTCATTTTATTTCATTTCATTCATTCCATTCCATTCATTTTATTTCATTTCATTTCATTTCATTTCATTCATTTCATTTCTTAGATAAAACATAAAAAATGTATGAGATTGACATTTCAAGGCGACATATCACGTGATCAACAAAAGTGAATATAAATTAGCAGACAATGTACATACAATATGCGAAATGAAACATTAGCGTTTCTATGTTCCCGAGTGCCGAATTCATGCAAATTTGTAGACAAATGCCATTTGACAAGCGATAACGACAGCTTTGAAGCGATAGCGGTTAAAAAAAAAATCGCAATGAAGCGATGCAAGTCTAGGCCCACAGGTCTGTTTGTACGACTGCGCGTACCTCTCCATTGTCTAGATCAAAATCCTTATGACTAATTCTAATAATTCTATGTCAGATTTACAATAATTGTAAATACATATATTTATTTATACATACCTAATGTATAAGTAGGGATCCTCTAACACAGGTATTTCTATACTTAAAAGAGGCCCAAACCAATTAAATGTAAATTAGACTGAATAAATGATTTGTATTGTATATTTTAATATTTTTAAATACTACCTATGTATGTAAATTTCATTTATTACTTTATGTTACGATGATGATTTCATAATTGTGTACATAAAAGCCTTTTTTTTCTTTTCAACAGGCTGTTCATGAGAAACTTGAAGATTCATGTTCACAAACTATGAGTAAGTAAAACTTAATTTAATATCGTTCGTTACTTGTGTTCAGTGACGCCATCTAGTGCGATTTTGAAGTACGAACAGTACCAAACATCAAAATTAGCACTAGATGGCGTGTTTTTTTTAAAATATAGTTTACATATTTTAACAGAAGAATAAAATATTAAGCGTACACTTCATACCTTAAATATCAAATATTTGCACATTGTATGTAAATGAAATACATTTAACACATTTATTGATGTTAAGCATAGTTTGTTTTGTGTGTTTGTTTTACGCTTCATTGTTATTTATGGCACCTAACTTTAATATTATTAGTAGCACCAAACTTACAAACAAACATCTACTCTCACCATGATTTTCTATAATCATATACGTTACTACGTACTACTACGTACGTTATTATTATTATTTTTTTATTACACTCACAATACCCCCGCACTAGGATTCCCTGTGTCGCGGGAGGCATGAACATACACAATCACAGCACACAAACAACCAAGACCCGGGACAAACATCTACACTCATCGCACATATGTTTGCTTTGCCGGGATTCGAACCCAGGGTCCCCAAGACACAGAAATCATGTCACTGACACTAACCACTGCGCCACGATGGTCAATGTATGTCATGTATTGTTCATAATTTATTCATTTATTTTTCTGTTTCAGGTCTATGTACCTTCAAAGCTGTAAGTGTACTTGTAAAATGTCTCACTAAGTTCATGACAATGGGAGTGAATAATGAGAACAAGAAAGTATGAACACGGGAATTACTCACGTAGTAAGTCAGATGGTTCCGAATCTAGTTTCGATCACATTTGGTGGTCTTTTTCAAGGAGAATACGGGGCGCTCGCGGACGCGGTCGCGAGTTCACCTAGTACTGATCACCGAAAGTGGTCGAGACTATAGTCAGTAGTAAGTTAGAGTGTTCCCTCTGATTTACTACGCGTGTAATTCCCGTGTTAATTCATTCTTATTGTGTCAAAACCACGTCAGTTTTAGTAATAAAATATTTTATATAGGTATTTTTTGTGGAAAAATCTTGCTGTTTGTGTAATTTAACCGTTATCAGTCATGTCATTTTGCATACAAACGTGTTACCTACTATATCTTTATTCGAAGGTACCTTCTTTATTATTTAACCCCCAATTTCTACCATTGAAATGACGGGGGACAATATTTTGGGGACCTGGGTTTGAATTCTAAAAGCTTGTGTAAGCTTGTGTTTTGAGAATTAAGAATTACAATACTCATATACGAACATAATGATTTTTCCAGCATGGCGCCAATTTCATTAAGATCCCAGCACAAGGGTTAAAGGGTGAAAAGGTGAGTCACAAATCAAACAATAAAAAAAAAATTGGAATCAAAACATGTCAACCTTTCGTTTGTGTTGTCATTGAGAAGCAATGATAGCAGGCTGCACTTCGATGCGTACACGCATAAGTACCTCGTAGTTTAGGTATTGATATTTTTCTAACACTACGTGTTTTATTATTTATTAGTTTAAATAAATTATTTCTAGTCGGTTTTTCATTCAGAAAGATCTTCGATAGTATGTTTTTATTTATTTCGAAAATAATAATGAACGCGTTGTTTTTACAGGGCGAAAAAGGCAACCAAGGTGAAAGTAAAGATGGACTTTATGGAGAAAAGGTGAGTTCAATAAATCAATATATATTACGGGCTCAAAAAATATATAATACAAATCAAGTTTTAGTCTTTTTGATTTCCTTTCTTCTGGTGTACAGTTTAAGTGCATTTTTCGTTACCACGGGAATTTTTGATAAAGGAAAAATATGGTCATTATAAAATATATTTTCACTTGTTAATTATGAAATGTATTAGTGTACTCACCCTATTTTTCCTTTATCAAAAATCGTGGTAACACTTGAACTAATTTACACCTAATGAAAGAAAACTAAAAAATCTAATTTTTTTTCTGAACGCGTTGGTTATTGTATAGTACTTATTTTTAATATTTTAAAACAACACGCATCAAGATTTCCCGCTCCTCTCTGCCTGTAAACACCCGCGACCCTTTGTAATGTCATCGGAACTTGTTAAGCCCTTAACAAGCCCCTTAGGAGCGCATTCCAAAATATTGTTTATTATAAAAAGTACCATCTAATATACATGCAACTAAAAGTTACTTCTGCCTAAGATAGTGGTGAAGCTTTGGAATGGTAAACGTTGATTTTGTTTTATATCGATTTCAGGGCTTAGCAGGAGAAGATGGACAGAGGGGCAGCGACGGTTTGGCTGGCACAGACGGTATCGAGGTATTCTATTCAATTTTATATAAAACTAGACTTGCTGTACCCTGTGGTTTCACCCGCGTGGACTAGGATTTTACTCTTACCTCAGTTATTGGTAGCGGCACGAAACTCTAGCGCTGACTGCTATTGCGAAGAAGTCAAAAATTAGCTATCACGGGCAAAGCTGTGTCACAGGAGAGCTAGAGGGACGGAGGGTGCGCGTGCGTAGCGCCGGTTGATATAAGCTGTGAAGCTAGCCAGTCGTATTTCGTCCCCTGCCCCATGTACAGTCGCGTTCTAAAGTGTAATGTTATTGCCGTTCGTTTTTATTGTTTTTTGTTAAGTTTTGAGTTCGTTTGTTTTTGTTGTTTTTTTTATTAGTGTATAGTTTTATCCCCTCCACATTTTGCTTAGCGCTAAACTGACGTGCCCCCTGTTATATACATAGTAATGTGATGTTATATAGCCTGAAGCTTTCCTCGATAAATGGATTATCCAACACAAATATTTTTATTTTATTCCAACCAGTAGTTTCAGAGATTAGCGCGTTCAACAGTAAAATATACTATGTCATAATTATGATTGATGTATTTTCAAATGGATATTTGCAGACTTCCTATGGCCACAATGACGATCATCACGATGAGATAGTCCCATACATGGTGGACGTTCCAACTTGTCGCACGAAGCGTTTTGCTTCCACATTCTTAGTGCGTACAGCTAACGAACGGAACTCATTGCCTAACTCTGTATTTCCGAAAAAATACGACCTGGGTATCTTCAAGTCACGAGTGAATAGGTATGTTCTAGGCAGGCGTGCTCCATCGTAGACCGCATCATCACTTAACATCAGGTGAGATAGTGGTCAAACGCCTGCCTATTCCCAATAAAAAAAAAAAAAAAAAGTCCCGATCTAACCATCTTTGTTTAAATTCTATCAAATAAATTCTTATTCTTATATTTTAACCGACTGAGAATTAAAGGATACCAGTGGCCTTTTCACATGATTGTCGTTAAAGCTAACTAAGGAGATATGGTGACGTTAAGTTTCGTTAATCCCTATGGGTTGGAGGTAGGGTTGCCAGATGTCCGGGAAATCCGGGATTGCTCCGAATTGGGTGTCTTGTCTAGAAATTTCACTTTATTGTCCCGGAATTTGCGAGTTGTAGGTTTTTTATACAATTACGGACAGCATAGGTATGCTACGCACGGCGCGCTGTGTGTTTGTGCGTCGCGCAGCCAGCACACTGTTATTATATTAATATTTCAGTTCAACCGCACATTTATATAGTTGTTGGGGTCAAAGTGTCAACTCCCTTTCTAACCTTAGAAATGTTTAGGAATTGATAATCCTTGATCTGGCAACCCTAGTTGGAGGTGGCCTGGAGCTTAGCTCCTTGCCACTACAGAACCTTCGGATATAATGCAAGCCGGGTTTTTGAGACTCTCAAAAACGCCCCCCGTGAATGTGAGTCACTAGGCCTCAATCGCGAGAGTGAGATATGCGTGTGTAGAGAGAGAGTAAGAGTGAGATATGGCGATATAGAGCTATTACGCCGGCAAGCGTTTGACCACTATCTCACCTGGTGTTAAGTGATGATGCGGTCTACGGTGGAACACGCCTGCCTAGAAGATACCTATTCACTCGTGACTTGAAGATACCCAGGTTGTATGTTGCGGAAACACAGATTTAGGCAATGAATTCCATTCGTTAGCTGTACGCACTATGAATGTGGAAGCAAAACGCTTCGTGCGACAATTCTCGAATCGAATCAAAGTCATAATTACAAAATGTGTATGTATTTACATTGCATTTATCTGCATACATATTTTTTTAAAATTTCAGGGAGAGCGAGGAGAAAAGGGTGATAAGGGAATATCTGGACAATCGGTAATTTCTTATTTATTACTTTATAAAATTTAACTTCTTCATCTTAAGTTATTTAAAGCATGTGCTTTTACCTGCAAATATAGCCTTGACAAATGAACCTTCTTTCTACAGTTCTTCTTACCAATATTATAAGTTTAAGATTCTAATAATGGCCACGTAGATCTATCATTTAGTTTTCTATCTATGCCTGGAAACTTATTTTGAGGTTGAAAAATGTGATGTTTTTTTTAAAATTGTATCAAAGACCACTATCTCACTTGATGGTCAGTGACGGTATGGTCAAATACGTTATCACGCTAGACCAGGCAGCAGTCCTTAATTTATGCTTACTGGCTCTCGAGGACTGTTGCCTAAGCACACTATGTGTTTGGTGACAGTTTTTCGAACTTGAGGGTGGTAGCTAGCTAGGCGGGTACACGAAAGTGCCCTCCCACATATAGATATCCCTCAGGATAGGAGTAAAAAATATATTTGCATATTTATATAGGTAACGATGGTGACATTTTTCTCAGGGAGATCCAGGCGATGATAAGATGAAGGGAGTTAAAGGCGATGCAGGATTACAGGTAAATAATAATGTTTATACATTATTGAGAACAGGACATTGGAAGAACAAGAAAAGAAGAAAATACATTTATTTATGACACACAACACACATGAGAACACAATAAGAAAAAAATAAGAAAAATAACAAAAAGAAATATATAGTGTATGTCATAAATTGGTCCCCAACTCAGCATGTGCTAGATTTTAAACCAGCGCTGGTCTTCCGTTGGGTCCCAGTTAAATGACGTCACGGCACGATTCAACAACAATTAATATTAGTTTTATATAATAATTACAGATATGTGCTACACGAATATACATACAGATGGACAAAGATAAAAAAATGTTTATACTATAGATAATATTATAAATTTAACAATAAATAGAAGATACATTGAAAAACACACTATGAAATTAACACATAACTCAATATTTGGCAATAATTAGGAATTAAAAAAAAATGATAGAATATCAAAGAAATATTTGATATTTTTTTTATTTTTTTATAAGTTTTAATTATAAGTTTGCGTTTGACAACTGTCTCACCTGATGTTAAGTGATGACGTTGTCTAGGACTTAGCACGCAAACCTAGAAGGTACCTATTCACTCGCGACTTGAAGACTCTAGGATTAGGACATATCGGGAAACACAGACTCGGGCAACGAGTTCCATTCCTTGGCAGTACGCATTAAGAAAGTGGAAGCATAACGCTTCGTGCGTATAGGTGGTATATCTACCATAAAGCGATGGCGAATTGCCGTACGTCGAGTCGACCGATGATAGAAATGGGGATGGTGGAATCAGATTGTGTAATTCCAGTGCACATTCTCCGAAATGCACCCGATAGAAAACCGATAGGCTTGCTACTCTACGCCGGTGTTCAAGGCTCTGAAGCCTACGTTCGACCAAAGAGTTACAGCCGATGATTCTCTTGGCTCGCCTCTCGATTGACTCCAGAGCTTCTAGTTGGTATTTGGCTGACCCATCCCAAAGGTGGGAACAGTACTCCATGCACGACCGGACTTGTGCTTGATACAGATTAAGCAACTGCCCGGCGTGAAGTACTGTCTGACCTTAGCAAGAATACCCAACTTTTTGGCGGCCAATTGAGCTTTGGACTCAATGTAGCTCCCGAAGTTCAACGTGATATAATTACCATTATATCTCCATATGAAATTCAACATAGGTACTAGTTGCCTACTACTACTACTATACATAGGTACATTGGCTCAGTAGAGCACATGAGGGGATGCCTATTTTAAATGGTGGACTGTTCAAGGTTGATGATGAAGAATAAGATAACTATAACATCTATAAGGGGCATATTGTAACATATGATAATCTCAACAGGGTCAAAAGGGACTAATAGGTCAAGATGGTAGTAAAGGAACTCAAGGTGATGAGGTAAGAACAAAAACTTAAAACAAAGGTAAGAATTTCCACACATTTTTTCAAACCTATATCTTGTAATTTCGGGACAGGTACATTGAAAAACGCGATAAATATTTTGGTGATTCATCATTATCTCAGCTATAAGAGGTCCACTGCTGGTCATGGCCTCCCCATATATTCGGTGATTATGTCTTTTATTAATAAAAATTTAAGTGTAAAATTTGAAAAATAATTGTACGATTTAAATATTTGTCCGACAATGCTTAGAAATCATACGATGGATAAGAATGCCACTAACAAGGTGGACAAACGACCTGACTAAGATCGCAGGTAAAGGCTGGATACGGGCCGCTTCCATCCAGTCCGGAAATTAATGTGGGACGCGTATGTCCAGCAGTGGACGTCCTATTGCTGAGATGATGATAATGATGATGATACGGTTTTTTGCAAAACTAAAGAAACCAATTAACGCTCAACCAAAACATGGAATTATTTCGTCATAGCCATACAGCATCGCTCTAATGATAATGATTTTAATTTTCAGGGACCTCAAGGTTTCCAAGGGCCAAATGGTAAACCAGGCGAAAAAGGAGACAGAGTAAGATTTACCAATTACTTACAACCTCCTTTATAAACTACATAAATTAATCGGCTGTCAGTAAGCAACTAATATGATATAATATAATGAACAGGGATCGATTTGGTTCTGGCATTCGCCGGCCGCTCGCTTCGCTCGCTCGGCTCGTGCGTTGTGGTCACAAGTAACCTAATGAACCTTAAGAGTCCTATATATAAGGTAGAAATGGTGCATTCTTTTGCTCGCCATAATCATTTATTTGGGCAGAAATTGTGCAATTAAATGTTGGTCAAAATTTGGTGACTACTTACAAAATTTGGTGTTCGAATATTGGTGCACATTATATTTATTTGGTGACACTATATTTATTCCCATTAATTAATATATAATATAATAATTAAATTTACAGGGAAGTCCTGGCCCAATAGGTATGCCTGGACCTATTGGTACGCCTGGTGCTTGTCCTTGCTACGTTGATATAGGTAATGGATTTTATATATAGGTATACATAGCCAGTTTTTTGTTGCAATATTTTGCACCCACCGTTTTGGACCATCCGGCCCTTGTAGAAATCAATCGGGGAGGCGTATGTCCAGCTGTGGACGCCCTATTCATCAATGTTTTCATCTGGCATCTTGTAGCGTATACTCGAATAATCATAACCGATTAACTGGGTTAAGCAACGTTCTCTTCGGTCATACACTGGCTGGGTAGTTGCTAGTAGCATTTTTCGTGCTTCAGCTGTCCTGTCAGTGACAGTGAGAGTGACAGTCATAAAACTTATTTGCTCATATCTATAGCTACTTAGAATTGTTATTATCTATTACTATTTAGAATACATACGTGTTTCAGGAAACGCAGATGATACTATTAGCTTCGGCAAGGTCATGGAGGAACCTGCAGACAATGTATGCAAAGCTTCGTCACAACCTCTCAAAAACGGTAAGTCTTTTATTTAACAAAAAAGGAGGTTCCTCAATTCGACCGTGTATATTTTGTGTGACCGTGTTTTTCTTTATATTTTTCTATGTGTGTTCGCGGATAACTTTGTCTTTGTCGATTTTGATGATTATTTTTTGTTTGACAGTGTATACTTCCGTGGTGGTCCCATTTATGACCTGAGTTGAAGGCTCAGAGTTGCACAACGAGCTATGGCTATTCTCGGGGTTTATCTGAGCGATCAAATCAGAAATGAAGAGATCCGTATAAAAACGAAAGTCACCGATACAGCCCAGCGGATTAGCAAGTTGAAGTGGCAGTGGGCAGAGCTCATAGCTTAAAGAACTGATGGCCGTTGGCGTCGAAAAGTTATCTAATGGAGACCACGGTCTGGCAAGCGCAGCATAGGACGGCCGCCGATGAGATGGACTGACGACCTGTATAAATCGCAGGCAAGGGCTGGATGCGGGCCGCTTCCAACCGGTCCTTGTGGAAATCAATGGAAGAGGCTTACGTCCAGCAGTGGATGTCCTATGGCTGAGATGATGATAGTAAGAAATATACAGAAAGAGTAGACAATTGTACTTCTGATGAGATGATGATGATGACATCTAAATATGCATAAATTATTGCAAAGTTTTTTTTTATTATTTTCAGGTACTTATTACATGGGACCTAAAGGAATCGAAGTCCAGTGTGTGACTCGTGTGAATTTGACCACATTGACCTGTATTCCGCGTCGTGATAACGAGAAAATAAAAACAATTACATATAACAAACAAGGCTGGTTAAGTCAACATAACCTCACCATTGAGGATATTTATGGTGTGAGTAGAAGCTCAAGTACTTGTATAAGTGATCGGTTGAATCGCACAGTTTGTTACTCCTATGAATCCCACTTATATTATAAAGGCTATGGTTTGTGTGTGTGTGTGTGTATGTTAGTAACTTCTTCACGCTCAAATGGCTTCACCGATTTCTATGTAATTTGGTATGGAGATAGTTTAGATCCTGGCGCGGCGCCAGCCATTTTTCTCACCCGGTAGACAACGGCGCGCGTGTTTCGCGACCCGCGGTTAAGCACAGCTACTTTACATTCCGAAAATAATTGCTGGTCTCGTAGGATAAGCAAACACTTGAAATGCAGTATACAAATAAACATAATAAAATAAACAATTCATTGAAATATTTTTTTATATATATACTTATATCAATTATACACATGCCATCAAAAGAACACGAAACAATGTGTAAGACCATGTATGCCACTCTGTTTTTTTGTGTATATATTTATTACCATGTTCTGACAAATAAAGTTTATCTTATTTTATCGAAATTGTAAACGAATAAAAATACATTTGAATCGTAGGCAGTAAATTAGAATGCCTTAAGTGCCTTTTGAAGTAATATCGAAAATGGGCTAAATGCCCTTGATTATAAAAAAGTCATCTGGCTTCGGTTTTAAACAAATCTTCGTTGAATGCTTTATTTTCGGTGTAAAATATGTAACACAAATAATTATTGGTTGTTAGTTACAGCTTTCAGAGTAACATCAAATTAAATTGTACTTTAACAATTTACTGTCTAATATAATATTTATTCAGTTTCACATGAGTTGAAGTTAGTGATTTTAAGGCTAACACTATATTATACCCTTAATCTATCAGCAAAAATTGAGATGCAATAAAAATAATAGATTAAATATTTTCAGATAACTCGCGAACAGCTAGCGTGGATACAAAAAATGTCAGAAACAGCATTTCAAACGATACGATACCATTGCTTGAACTCCAATCCGTTCCCAAGAGATAACATTGAGCAATCATTACAGCTGCTCACTTGGAATGAGAGGACAATCGGACCCATGCCTACTTTGGCTAAGACCTTCTTCTATTCTGTAGATACAGATGGATGTTCTGTAAGCATTTATTACTTCTTTAACCAACGAACGACGAAAAGTAAAACATATAAAAGTATAAACATATAATCTAATTTTGTTATTAAAACTGGGGGCCTACCACCAACTCTTATAGCAGTATTATTGTAATCTTACTTTGAATTTTCGTACCACAAGGCCACATAAGCAATGTTACTTTAATGTTGTTTAGACTAAGCAGTTTTGTGACGTAAACCTCTATTTCGTTCACTCAAAGCGTACCATGAGCCAGCGCCAACGAAAGCGACAACGCTATATGAAAATATAATGTTGTCTCGCTTGCCCTTACAGCAGGAATGTTTCTTCGTTCATTCTACACGTCACTGAGCGATAATAAAACAATAATGTTTTAAGACGTTCATGATACGAATCTGAGCATTATTACTTTAAGCTTGAAGTATGACGTTATTGAAACATGATGGTTTTGTAAAAGTTGATGGTACGGCCCCTGACGTGGTTTTGACACATAATAAATGTATAAAACACGGGAGTTACTCACGTAATAAGTCAGAGGATTCCGACTATAGTTTCAACCACATTCGGTGGTCTTTTTCAAGGAGAATACGGGGCGCTCGCGGTCGCGGTCGCCAGCGCCCCGTATTCTCCTTGAAAAAGACCACCGAATGTGGTTGAAACTATTGTCGGAACCCTCTGACTTATTACGTGAGTAACTCCCGTGTTTTATACATTTATTATATAATCTAATATTCACGTGAACTTGCTTACATATAATCTAATACTCACGTGAAGTTGCTTACATATAATCTAATACTCAAGTGAACTTGCTTACACATAATCTAATACTCACGTGAACTTGTTAATTTTCGCGGTCGTGGTCGCCAGCGCCCCGTATTCTCCTTGAAAAAGACCACCAAATGTGGTTGAAACTATAGTCGGAACCCTCTGACTTATTACGTGAGTAACTCCCGTGTTTTATACATTTATTATATAATCTAATATTCACGTGAACTTGCTTACATATAATCTAATACTCACGTGAATTTGCTTACATATAATCTAATACTCAAGTGAACTTGCTTACACATAATCTAATACTCACGTGAACTTGCTTACATATAATCTAATACTCACATGAAATTGCTTACATGTAGTCTCATATATGCTTGATACCTGGTACTGGTTTACCTTTTTATTTATTTATATATATTGCGTTTGAACTCTATCTCACTTGAAAGTTAGTGACTATTTGGTCGAAGATGTAATTGCGATATTGTATATCTTTATATAGGTTACATATTATACTAATATATAGTGTTATTGTATATAGTATATAGTAAATGTAACGATTGTAAACTAAGTAGAGTCGCACACCTTGATCTGTGGTCGCACAGATGCAACTACCGTTTTTCGGTCAATGCTTCATTTGGGCGCGTGACGCAATACTTATACCTAGACGAATAACAGAACTAAAAAAGTTAAAAACCAAACTTCTATTTCAATTAATGCCAACCTGTCTGCCAAGCGTGGCGAGTATTGGCAAATCCCCCCCTATATGGGTGAGGCATAGTTTTCCAGTTCTCCATCAGTGGACGTCCCATGGCTGAGATGAATGAATAAAATGAATGGTTTGATAGCGAGAAAAATATTTAGTAATTTATTTACCTCGACGTTTCGACCAAGTTGCATTGGTCGTGGTCACGAGAAGACTCGTGACGTCGGAAGACCCTCAGTCTTCTCGTGACCACGACCAATGCAACTTGATCGAAACGTCGAGGTAAATAAATTACTAAATGTTTTTCTCGCGATCAAGTCCCGTCTGATTTAATAACAATGTGTTCGAATCGCGAAAGTCTAAAATTACAAAAATGAATGGTATTAAAACCAGGAATGTGGTATTTTCAGAACGCCACAGATAGTGCGGCGTGGACCTACACGGATCTAAAACTTGTCTCCAATACCAATCAACGCGTGCCGGTTATAGACTTTTTTGTTAAAGACATACGGCCTGCAGTAACACAAAGTGTTAAAATTGAACATATTGAACTTTGTTTTGATTAAATAATTTATTAGTCATGATATAAAAAAGTTATAAAAGTTCATAGCAAAACACTTATTATTGTTTTATTAATGCTAGTGGTTACGCTAGTTTATATAATATTAGTGAATTAATTCAAGTTATACCATACCGACGTTGCTAGCTCAGAGACGTTCGGATATATCATTATAAAGAAGGTTGCTTCCTTGTTATTGGCGAAGTAACCTGTCTCGGGGCCCGAGTGACAGCAGGCTGCGTCGGCGCCTCCCCGCACACGGCAGTCCGTGTACAGACACCCTTCGAGTAACACGCGCGCGCGGGTGCGATACGATAATTTGTATCCATGTCTATCTGCTCAACTACACAACCGTAACCCCCGGGGGGAGACGCGAGAGCCCAGAGAAGCCTCACCGCATGGAGTTGAGATCCCTGGACCCTAGACGAGACGTGGTGGGGAATTCATCAGTACAAGGTTAGTGGCCTTCTAAATGATTTCCCGGGTTGTTTCTGGCTAGCAACGTATTAATTCTAGGTCTTCCGATAACTGAACCAGCACATAATCCCTTTTTTTATTTTTATTTTTTTTTACGTAGGCGAAATGCATTTACGCACTTCCGCCTACCGGGAAAGCAGGCGGGGTGTGTCGGGCTCACTCGAGCATCACCGCTCCCTGGGGAGCCTCATGGCCCCCAACCCTAACTGCACCCACAGCAGCCAGGGTCCACTACCGACTAAAACCCACGGTGTCCATCCTGCCGCTATAACGGAGGGAGCGCGGGGTACATTTGCATACCGCGCCCCCACCACGGCCGTCCGTTTCCGGACCCCTCCAGGGAGGAGGATGACGCTCCCCCTCGCGACCGTGCCGGGACCAAGAGCACGGCCGCACCACCCCGGGGACCACACAGTGCAAGGAACGCCAGACTTCCCAGATCCGACGCTCGTGGTCCCCTACGATGGGCCAGATGTAGCAGCCCCATCGCCAGCCGCTTCGGCCGCCACCCTCCGACGGCGGCCATATCGGCGCCACAGCAGGAGACGAACTGAATCACTCCCGCCGCAGCGCTTCCTCAGCTGCAGCACCGTCCAACACGGCGCCGCTGCCCCCCTCAGTTGTAGTGCCTTGCAGCACCGCAACCTACCGTCAAGTGGACCGCTCCTCGTCGGCTTGGCGAGCAAAGCCTATCGGGAGCAGTCCCGGCCAAAATACTATAAACATACATAAATACATGGATATAAATAAACTTACATACATATGAGACACGCGAGCCGCCGGGCGATGTCTAGTTACGTCTATTTCAGAGGGAATTAGACCAAGAACAGGCAGCACCGCGAGAAGGTAATCGCCAGACTTGCCTTGAGGATCATCACGACCTGCGCTTCCCCCAAGACCGTAACCTGACCGACCCCCCCTACCCATCACGGGATGAGTAAAGAAGGCCTGGACTTAACCAAAACAAGCAGCGTGAACGCCGCAAGCATAGGCAAAGCAACTATTTAATGGATAAACCCAGATCCGCCCAGCACATAATCCCTACCTCAGCTCTAATTGAGGTAGGCGCGCATGACTCCCGATGCCCATTATAATTTTGAGGAGTTATATGCACCAGCTAGGTTTTCAATGAAATCGACTGGCCGGTTGGCGCAGTTGGTAGCACTCTGCCTTCTGAGCCGCTGGTCCCGGGTTCGATTCCCGGACAGGTGAAACATTTGTGTGCATGAACATGTCTGTTTGATCTGTGTCTGGGTGTGTATATGTATTTAAGTATATATATATCAGTCATCAGGTTACCATAGCACAGGTTCTGCCTAATTTGGGACCTGTAGATCTTGTGTGAATGTTAGTAAATAAATAAATAAAATAAAAAATAAAAAATCGTTAATATTGGCAGTGAAGCGTCAACCAAAGCAGACGCACTCGGAGATGTGGAAAGGTTCTATGGACAGCTAAACTCTTCGGTCGCTAAACCGACAAACCCAAGAGCCAAGCTTACGCAAAACTTTACCAAAGACATCCTGTACGAGGTAAAGGTGGCTTTTAAACAGCTTAAGAAGAACAGATACCTTCTGAAAATAAAAATAATTCCGTTGTCCTTGAAGGGTCAACGACAGAAGCATGGAACAGAAGCGTAGTGGAAAGATATCAAAATTTTGGTAAAGAACTACAGACCCAATGCGCTTCTGAGCCATTTTTACGAGCTATTTTCAAGAGTCATCGCAAATCGTCTCGAGCGTAGTTTTGATGACTTCAAGCCTCCCGAACAAGCCGGTTTCCGGAAAGATTAAGCACTAAGACACAAAGATTAACCACGCCTTGGCAAGCTTACAGAAGACTGAATTATACAATATCATACATAAATTATACAATTTTACTCTCTTTTTACATACATGGAAGAATACGATTGTATGGAAATCGAACCACCTTAAAACATTTTGTTGATGAAAAGTGTCCATAACATTTATTTATTTCCAATTAGTACCGCCTTAAAAACTTATTACACTTACGATTTATTAAAACAGAGTTACACAGACTAAAACAGAGTTAAACCTATGAAGTAATTATTAGACGAGTACTTATATGTAATATGTACCTATACGTCATTAATAAAATGTCAAATCTGAACAAAGAATAAATCAAATGAATATAAAATAAAAATGTCAAATCTAAAGATATCAAAATTAAAATCAAAGTACATCTATAAATAAATGTAAAATCATATAATGAAAAGCTAACTTTTTATATCGCAGTACCTTAAATTAGTTTTTCTATAGAGCCATCTAGTGAAATGCGTATAGACTTCTATACAGCGATAGGCGTATTGTGAGAGAGCGTAGGTTAAATAACAAGGGAGGAATGTTCGTTTCGTATTTAGTTCCACCTAAGTTTACTAGATGTCACACATGTTAATATTAAATTTCCATTTGTATGTATTTTATTATGATCTACATATAATATAATTTAAACGTCCGATTATCAATTAACCGTCGGTTAGCTGTATGGTAAAAATTGTTTGACCGACGGTTAAATTGATATATGTATTGAATTTTGACAAAAGACCTTCATGCGTACAAAATACAGCTTACTCAGGAGCTCAAACCAGTAGATCATAGAAAGCGCCGGCAATTATTTCAATGGGTAATGGAGCAAAGCAAGTTTTTCGAAAAAAATCATCTACTCTGACCATCTGAATGGCTTCGTGAATACACAAAATTGTCGAATTTAGTGCTCAAAAAATCCCTATGTTTTTTGACGTGATAACGTTTTATAAATTGATGAATGCCAAAATGAAAAATAGTAACGTTCCGCGTTGGTCAATGGTCAATGGTCAATGGTCAATGGTCAATGGTCAATGGTCAATGGTCAATGGTCAATGGTCAATGGTCAATGGTCAATGGTCAATGTCAATTTCAATGTCAATGTCAATGTCAATGTCAAAGTCAAAGTCAAAGTCATACATGATTATGTCGTTATCACGTAAATCTATCGTCCGTAAACCGACTTTACAGACAACCAATTTTTTTTATACCGTATAGATCTAGCGTTTGCCCACTATCTCACTTGATGGTCATTGAAGATGTGGTCGAAGATGATATCACGCTAGACCTAGAATGCTTACTCGCTCTCTATACTACGGCTACATTATGCGTTCAAGTCCGCCATAATATTTACCCAAAAACATGGCAGTTTTATCAGCAGTCAACCGACATGTTTATTTCTTGTATCATCTAAATATAAATAAAATGTATGAAAAGAAAACATTTTGCTTTTACTGAAGCTAAAAAGGGCTAAAAGCTGACCCCATAATGTAAGCAAAATAAATATGAATACTTTTTTATGCGTTCTTATTTGTTTAATGCTATATGTTTATTCTGGACGGGAACTTGTGACATGTAAATGGTATAAGGGTACTGGTTCTAATGCGAGAATGTATGTATGTTATAATTGACTAAATGCTGTTTGTCACATGGGGCATTTACGGCGTCACCGGACTTTTGGCGAGTGCAGAGGGCACTCAGCCGATTCGGGTGTGGGTGAGGGGTAGCGACTAGCGCAAGGGCACCTCTAAGGTTCGGACCTCAGCTTGGGCTATCGCCTGAACGAGGTAGCGTCTGTGTGTGTGGTCGCGGATTAAGGCGCAGCCGATCGGTTAGGGGGTGTTGCGAGAATCTTAGTATTTGTTTATATAGGTAAACATGACAATGTTTAGACCTTATGTCGCGAGCTAAGTATTTTTAACCAACTACAAAAAAAAGATTAGTAAATTCGATCCTATATAATTTCTTTTTTGTGTGTTCGCGAATAACTTCGTCGTTTATGAACTGATTTTGATGGGTTTTTTTTTGTTTGATGGAGTAGACTTCCGAGGTGATCTCATATAAATTTCATCAAAATCAGTAAAGCGGTTTTTGAGTTACACTGCAATAACTGACAATTGGTACGTCTGTCTGGATAGCTTTCTTATGTCCGACAAATTATATCACACTTTTAAGTTTTGAAGTCGGTGTCATTTTTTTACTAAACATTTTTAGTCTTCTCTTTTTACTTTAAAGTAAGGAAAAGTTATCCCATACTGAAATAAGAATGCCGAATAAATCAGTTAGTTTACTCGGTTCTTTTTTTGGGTTCAAACAATTACTATTGCTTTCAATAATTACACAATTCACACAGACATTTCTTTATTAATGTATAATATTTTACTAGTGCCTCTTATTCTTACTGTTAAGTATTTATGAATACTTTGTAGCAGTAGGTAAAGATAAATGCGGGTATCGAAAAATTGTTTCTAGCATTTTTTTAAAACTATATTGTTTTAGGGGTTTGATTACTATATCACTTGATGCTCAGGGATGATGTGGTCGAAGGTGTTATCACGCTAGATCTAGAATGCTTACTGGCTTTCAAGGACTGCGTCGTGAACACTATGTGCTTAATGACAGTTTTTCAAATTTGAGGGTGGTAGAAATACCTACGAAAGTACCCTACCACCATGTTGAGGTAGGGTACCTTTATACTCTATATCTAATACGGTGCTACCTTTACCGGAAGCTGAAGCCGTTGGTGGGGATTGAACCAGAGTCCGTCACTTTGACTGTCGACGCTTCCACCGCTGCGCTATCATTGCTTTAAATTATTATTATTGCAAGAAAGATTTATTGTTCGTTTAAGTTCGCCGTGGGGTACCGGCATAGAATAGTACCCCCCCCCATGTCTTCCCGTGGGTGTCGTAAGAGTCGACTAAGGGATCACGCACCAGAACGATGGGCAGCAGCGCCTTCTGAGACTCACATTTGTACTGCGCTCGCCAACCCGCCTGCCAAGCGTGGCGAGTATTGGCAAACCTTTTATTGTCCTAATCATTTCTAAAGATTGCATTGGTTATCTTTAGTGTTCAGTTCTTCTTTACTTCAAGTATATGTTAATATCCATGAAAAATGTATATAAATGATTACATTACAATAAATACTCGCATCAAGTTAGAGGTTGAGCAAAGAAAATCTTAAATAAAGAGGAATAGTAAACGTTATTCTCAATCAATAAGATAGGCGGCAGAAATTGTAAGTAAAAGTTGTGGAAAGGTATATTTTGATCACGTACGAAAAGAGAATGGGCAACATATGAGCACGCGTTGGCAATGCGGTCACGGATATAGCTGAAGGCACAGGTGAACATATCCTTACAATTGTAAAACACGATGCCAATTTTGGTAAATTACCGCAGGGATATTTTTTCCTAAAATTTCCGAACGTTTTTCCATTTTTCAGTTTTGTATGAAAGATAATGACAGTTTAGGATATACTCGTACTTTCAAAGTAGCGCGCCGTGGTTTCACCCGCGTGGATTACGGTTTTCTCTCTACCTCAATTATCCCATGGGAACTATATTTTATTCAGATTATGGTAGCTTATGTTTTATTCCAGGGTCAAGCCTATTACGATACCAAATTTAAACGAAATCGGTGCAGTCGTTTGAGCGTGAATGAGTAACATAAATGTTTGCTTATCCCACGGGAGTAGCAATTATTTTCGGGATAAAAATAGCCTATGTATTAATCTAGGGTTTAAACTATCTCCGTACCAAATTTCATTGAAATCGGTGCAGCCGTTTGAGCGTGAAGGAGTAACAAACATACACACTTACACACATACAAACTTTTGCCTCTATAATATTAGTGGGATTGAGTACTTGTTGTATTTAATTTGGAATTTAAGTTATTTTTTATAACTTGCCTCTTTTGTCATTCTATTAGCCTGGTGTTATAGTAACGTAGATGTATGATATGTGTTATACTCAGGCGCCCTATAGAACATCGAACTTATACTCTATAGAAAGCGTTTACCTACAGCGCCATCTTACAGACGTAAGCTACAGATTCGCTATGTATGACAGTTTACTTGACTCACCACGTAATGATAATGTACCGAACGAAGCTATAAATAGGTTCTTTAAAATGGCGTATATGTCGCGCGTTAACTAGACTTCTATAGAGGAGTATATAAGTTCGATGCTATAGAAGCTATATTTCTGTAGATGAGTCTGAATCCCACAACGCAGGGTAGTTACGACCAACTGTGCCTTGTACTATAGTGATTTAGTTTATATGACTTGAAATTTGTCGTTTAAGCTTAATCGTGTAATAAAATCTCTTTATATCTAATTATTTTGAAAGAAAGAAAGAATTCTCCGAAGAATAATCGAAAGTTAAAACTATCTCCATACGAAATTTCAACGAAATTGGTGTAGCCGTTTAAGCGTGAAGAAGTAACAAACATACATACATACACACAACCTTTTGCATTTATAATATTAGTAAGATAAGGTTGAGTATTATGAAATAAGTTTTTTTTACGGCTGGTAAGGATTACAATTCTAGAAGCGTTACTTACAGTTAATATCATAGATTAACTAACGTGATTTATGATTTTAAACTAAAATAGCGACCCTGTGTCGCTGGAGGCATAGACACACACAATCACAATACACAAACATCCAAGACCCGAAAACAAACATCTTTGCTCATCACATAAATGCTTTCTTGAAAAGCAATTTTTTTTTATCACACTCAAACCCCTGTACTAGAATTTCCTGTGTCGCAGGAGGCATGAACATACATAATCACAGCACACAAGTAATCTTCTGGGATACAGCCGAATACTCGCAAGAATATTCCACATCGGTTTTTATTTGAAATCGTTCCTGTTAGATTCCCGTATGTTTTCACCTTCATATGTTATTTTCACACTTGACAAAGCATCGTCAGATTCTATACACGTAATACCGTCTCTTTATATTGACATTTTATATTCCAACCCTCTGTATCTTTCTTCAGTATATATATTTTTATGACAAGATATTTACAACCCTTGTTCTGTCATAGGGGTTTTACTGATGGCATAACGCCGATTGATTAAAACTAAAATTAAAATATAGTTATTATATATATATATATATATATATATAAGATGGAGATACGATAGACATAATTTTATTTTAACTATATAGTTAAAATAAAATTTTAACAATACCTTTTATTGTTAAGAATACAATGTTATACTTTTGCGACGGTCACCGTGACTTCAGTGGTCAGTAACATGAGCTCCTGGTATCCAGGGCCATAGGCTCAGATCCTTGCAGTAGCAAACAATTGTGTGATGACCAACAATGTTTGTCCTGGATCTTTTATGCTTGTGTGAAGTGATTGAGCGTGTCCATTCTGCGAAACAGGGAATCCTAGAGCGATGATGAGAGTATGATATAACAAAATTGTTTATATTTTGAAAATATTTTTGGAACCTATACGTTTGAAACCTGTTAGTGTGTTCGATGCCCAACGTCACGGTTATAGCATAGCTATGGTGACGTCACAGATTCAACAGTACGTATACATTTTCTCCTTTCTACTTCCTATCTATGTACCGTGGCCCCGAATTTAGCCGCTGGGATGGAACACTAGAGATTTTGGTGAAACTCCAAAATAACCACTCCTGTTCTTCCTAGGAAAAGGTCTGTACTGGTTTCCCTCGTAAATAAAGGGCTAATAGTTGTTATGCCACGTGGAAAGCTGTGTGCCGGGCTGTCTGATAACTATAACATTAAAATCTGATAATTATAACACTGTTATAGTTATAAGACTAATAATAATATAAGATATAAAGTCTGATAACGATATCATTATAGTGTGATAACTATAACATTATAGTCTGATAACTATAACATGATAGTCTGATAACGATATCATTATAGTGTGATAACTATAACATTATAGTCTGATAACTATAACATGATAGTCTGATAACGATATCATTATAGTGTGATAACTATAACATTATAGTCTGATAACTATAACATTATAGTCTGATAACGATAACATTATAGTCTGTTAACTATAACATTGCAGTTTGATACTGATAACATTGTGCTGATCACTATCCTACCCGCCAACCTGCATTGGCCATGCCAATTAACGTCTGAATGACGTAATTCAAACTTTATAACACCTAGCTAACTTACCTTAACCTTACGGAACTCTGTTTTGTAATCTGCCATAAAATAGATATCATGACTTCCCTAATAATGTGCTGTTTAATCGAAACCTTCACTTTCTACGAACCCTTCCAAAACCTTGAAGCGGTTCATCAATCAACGTCGTTTAAGAATCAGACCTTAGCTGAGGTTCAAGATAATCTATCTACATACTTGTAATCCCTAACAATTTAACACATCATTTATTTACGATCTTGACATCCCAAAAGTGAGAATGTATTAAACTAATAGGACTTCAAGCTCTAAAAGACTTCAATTGGAGAAACTAAGAGTCGTATTATTTTAGACAATTTTTCACAAAAACCATAAACGATATGATAGAATAATATTTAAGCGAAGATATTATCTGAAATTGATTATCGGAAAATTAATAATTATTTCTTCATAACATACAATATTAATGAATATTAATAATAATATGATGATATCATTATTATTAATACAATTATCATTTTATTAACCCGGCGTAAATGAGGTGAAAAATTGTTACACCAAATGCGAGGTGGGTATGACATACCCTAATATAGATTTATCGATTTTAATAACTTACATGACTTTAGAATAATACCTTTTACTGTAATATATTAATGAACATTAGGGAATTGAAGTATTATGATAAAATAACCCAGTTCTAGTTATAAAAGTATTACATTTTTATAAACAACAAACCCCCTCCAGTTACCGAGCCAGTCAAGCTCCAGGAATACATTTAAGAAATATTTAGTGTTTTACAACTCGGCGGGTATGAGATACCCGACCTCATTCACGCCGGGTTAATAATTAATGAACAAGGTCGTAATCACCTTAAATAATATTATTGGTACCTTCAGATGACAGTGTTTGCTCACTGCAAATAACAGTTTTAAAGAAATAACTACATTTGTGTCTATTAAAACAAATAATTGCCTCCTAAAAAGTTTAAATATTATCTGACTCACGCAATCGTTTTCATGGAATCTTTATGTTAATGTAGACCATGGGAACTGTCGTACGTTTCAGAATGTAAACAATGTTAAAATAGACAACAAAAAAATAGCGAATATGTATCAAAAAATGGAACCGACTTCAACACTCAAGAGTAAGAAGTTTTTGAATTCGGTACCATGAGAGTACAAAAGTAACTATTATCACAATATTGTGCTCATGGTATCGACTTCGACAAGTTATTTCACACTGTTGAGTGTTGGAGTCGGTTCCATTTTCAGCCAATTTTTTTTACCGTTTTAAGTTGCCTTTGCTACTCATGGGATCATTTATCTTTGTGTATTTTCACCGATTTCTTCACCCGTAACAAGAAAGTCATCCAGATAGACAACACTTTTTAGTTATTAGTGTAACCCAAAAACCGATTGACCGATTTTGATGAAAATTAAATAGCCATTTAATAGACCACAGGGGAGGCTATCAAATAAAATAAATCGTCAAAATCTGTTCACCACCAGTCCAAAGTACTGAGGTAACAAACATAAGAAAAAAAATGCAGACTAATTGAGAAACTTCTCCCTGTTTTGAAGTCGGTTAAAACCATTTAAAACTAAACTAAACTTACTACTTTATTTATTTTTTTAACCATTTTTTTTTTTAAATTATACTGCGTCGCCAACCCGCCTGCCAAGCGTGGCGAGTATTGGCAAATCCCCCTATATGGGGAGGCATATGTCCAGTAGTGGATGACCAATTGCTGTGAAGAAGAAGAAAACCATTTAAAAGGAGTTTACATTTTTACCACTTGTTAGTGAAATGCAAAAGCGGCGCGATTCATTAGGATTCATGTCTCATCAAGCGAGTCGGGTTTTAGATAAACGCGGCCATTATTCATACAGCTTCATCCTTCTGTCGTGGGGTCTGCCGGATGTCTGCCGGTCTGGAAATTTACGTTGCACAGATTTTGTGGAGTCCGTTAACTTTAATAACTGTTGTTAACGAGGATAAAGAGAGGGATGTCGGCGGGGTACACGAGATCAAACAAACAGACTATACAACAACGCTTTGTATTACTCGATATTTGAATTCCTAAATGACAATTTAGACGACAAATAATTTTTTTAATGACATTGAAATGTAATCAGAATGCATCATTAATCCAGATATAAATGTATTAATCACTGTTATAAAATTGGTTAATAGTAATATATTAATGTATAATTTTAGAATTTAGATAGAAGATATATTTGTAAATATGTAATTTATAATTTTGCATACTTAAGTGGTAAGAGCATAGAGATCTAAAAACTACCTTAAATACGAGCATTATGTGTACCTATGTTTCTGCAAAATAAATAAATTTGAATTTGAATTCAGAGAATTAAAAAAGTCTCTCACGGGGGGCAGGGGGTTAGTTGAAAGTTAAAGTGCTAGTAGATAGGGACATAAGATAAAGTATTTTTACATGGGTACTGCGCACGATTAGGTAAAGTAGGTTTATTTTATAACAGTAGCGTCCCGCGGTTTTACTCGCGTGGATTACGGTTTTCCCGCTACCTCAATTATCCCACGGGAACTACACTCTTTCCAAGATAAAAGTAGCCTATGTGTTAATCCAGGTTCTTATCTACCCCCATATCAAATTTCATCGAAATCGGTGAAGACGTTTGAGCGTGAATAAGTATCAAACATACACACATACTTACACACATGCTTACAAACTTTCGCTTTTATAATATTAGTAGGATTTATGTGGTCAAACGGCCTGACACAGATCGCAGGTCCTTGTGGAAATCAATGGGGGAGGCTTATGTATGGCTTCACCCGCGTAGACTACGGTTTTTCTGCTATGTCCATTATCGCACGGGAACCATACCTTTTCTGCAATAAAAGTAGCCTGTGTTATTCCACGATCTAACCAATCTCCCTACCAAACTGTATCTAAATCAGTACAGCCAGTAAAAGAACGGCAACAGCCATTATTATCGGGATGGAAAGAAGCCTTACTCTGGGGTCCAAACTAACTCCATACCGAGATTCATCGAAATCGGTGCAGCCTTTTGAGCGTGAAGGAGTAACAGACATATACACTTACACAATTAGAAACGTTTGCCTTACTAAGGCGATATTAGTGGTATTTATGAGCAATGTGTTAGTAGAAATGATACCCAGGCGGAATTGAAAAGAAAAATAATTCTACCTGTTTATTCCTTTTTTGAAACTGTGTTTTTCTTTATCCGATGTTATAAGATTAAAGATCTTATTATATACATTTTGAATAATAAGAAGCTTGTGCGAAAGTTTGTGTGTATATGTGCTTATACACACTTAAATAACAAGCACTTATACACACTTTATATATAGATAGGCTTGATAGATTTTAGTGAAATTCGGAATTTACGTACCTTATAACTTATATTTACCTTATTACACATAGGCATATGAAATGTGAAAGAATATCTGTGTTTGTTGCGTTTTTACGTATAACATAAATAAATAAAAAAGAACTTGGTTCACCAAGTAGGATATTAGGCTCCTTTGAAAAGTATGGTTCCCGAACGATAACAGACGTAGCGAGATGTGCTTGTTACCTCATCGGCCTTACACTCGGAAAATGTAAGGCTTCTTTCCATCACGAACCTGTGATCTGCGCGTAAGTGCCACGTTATACCCGTAAATCTACGGGTATAACGTGGCACCTACGCATAGTCGATATCACGATTGACAATTGTTGATCGACATATGTTGTCTTCACTTCCGGAAGCCTTCATCAGGATCTTCATGAGTGCGACACGGGATGTTGCGACGAACGCACCGCACTCAAGATCCTGATAAAGGAAACCGGATCAAGCCGAAACAATTGTCGATCGTGATATCGACTACGCGTAAATGCCCGTTATACCCCTAGAAACAGTGTAAAGTAATTATGAACGTGAGTTTTAATAATGAAATATTTTCATCAGATCCTTATAAAATATTTGTCACATATACAATCACAAAACGCATAATTATACAAGTATTTTTGACATACAAGCTGCGCCCTGTGGTTTCACTCGCGTCGACTGTATACTGTTGTATAAAATATTTCATGTTCTAACGATGAAATAGCATTGCGGTCAAATGTACCAGTTTCGTCCAAGGTAAAGTTTGCGCCGTATTGTGTCCTTCTGGACAATAGGCAAATTGCTTAGACCCTAGTTTGGCAACTGTTGCCGCAATCGTGACACCTCGGTCAAATTTTGGGAATGAACTATAACGCGTTGCACAAGTTTTGTAATATACATTTAAATTTTCATTCGAGTTTGTAGTGAATAAAGACATTTTATCTAATCTCATACTGAAACATAGAGATTAAAGTATCAAACATAGAACTTGAATAACAGTATTTCTTCTTCTTCTTCTTCTTCTCAGCAATTGGATATCCACTACTGGACATATGCCTTCCCCATGTAGGGGGGATTTGCCAATTCTCGCTACGCTTGGCAGGCGGGTTGGCGAGCGCAGTATGATTTCCGATCTTCAGAAGGCGCTGCTGCCCACCTTTTGGTACGTGATCCCTTAGCCGACTCTTACGGCACCCGCAGGAAGTGATGGGGGAGTACTATTCTAGGTCGGTACCACCACGGCACCGGCCTAGACAGCCTTTATAGACAATATATCGAAATAAATTTAAAAAGTTGCATTATGATACAGCTCTTCTGTATCGAAATGTTACTTTTTCCATTAAGGCGCTGTAAATAGACAAATCGCTAAGTTTAAAAATGTAATAAAAATCAGGTGTAGGTGACAGAGCTATGATTTTTTCAGTTTTAGTATATATTCTTTTTCATATAAATTCTTTTTTTTGTTTCATTTCGTTTATTTGCTGGTGCATCCCATTTAAACTTCATCAAAATCGGACAAGTAGTTTTTGAGTTACACTCCAATAATTGTGGGTGAAGACTTCGGTGAACATACACAATGAAAATTGATCCCGTGAGTAGCAAAGGTTACTGAAAAGGGTGAAAACAATTTTTTTACCAATAAACTGAACCGATTTCAACACTCAAAAGTGTGAAATCAATTTGTCGATGTCCGAATGTACCGGGATTAAAACTAAATATTGATGATTAATATCTCTTTGTTATACATTTCCGTAAACTAACGCCTGAATCTATAAACTTTCTAGATTAGATTATAAAAATCGTATTGTCACACTTTAAATATAAAACAAAATTTTCAATATAATAAACATCTTTTTTTTTTTTCTTCTCTTTTTTTTATTCACAATAGGCAGGCGTTTGACCACTATCTCACCTGATGTTAAGTGATGATGCAGAGTGTGACAAGGGGCGGCCTTATCGCTAAAAGTGATCTTTACCAAGCATATAATATACGCACAACCTTATTTGAATGAATAACCTTAAATCCAAACTTGGAGAGGGTTGTCATGTCATATTAAGATCTGAAGTCGCTTTGATCTCACCGCCCAGGTAATAACTACAACAGTTAACTTCCTTACGGCGTTACATATATTAGCTTGTTACTCCTTTGATTCAAAGCTAGCATTATTTCGTTAATAAACCAATATGGAACATGGTTACGGAAATCGGATTTTCTGTTAGCGTTTCGCGTTGAATTAACTAAATTATATATATTTATTTCTTTTATTTATTTATTATTAAGAAGGCTATCTATATAGAAGACATATGGCTTATCTTAGGTACACCCTATCACTCAGTTTCTCCCCAATCATTCTTCTTAGAGCTCTCTCTATCAACTGCATTTAATCTGCTCGTTCTTTTTTTGTGTGTTATTACGTTGTTATTATTACATTATAAGTTGTATAATCATCATCATCATCTCAGCTATTGGGTGTCCACTGCTGGACAAATGCCTCCCTCAATTGGGAGGAATTGCCAATACTCGCCACGCTTGGCAGGCGGGTTGGCGAGCGCAGTATGATTTCCGATCCTCAGAAAGCGCTGCTGCCCACCTTCTGGTACGTGGTCTCTTAGCCGACTCTTACGGCACCCGCGGGAAGAGATGGGGGAGTACTATTCTAGGCCGTTACCCCGCGGCCTAGAATATTAGTTATAGGAAACACAAAAAATAAATAGTTGTATAATAGTTATAAGAAACCATCTGAGGTACCGAAGTGCACTTGTGTGTATTGCATGGAAGCTAAAGGACAATTGACAGTGCTGAAAAAATGAATAAAATTTTTAAATACTTTTAAATCACGCTCAGTTTAAAATGTGCTGTTACGGCCATTAGCAAAACTATATACGTAATGGAACAAATGAGTATTTAATTTGCTAACCAAAAGTAACGAAAGTTTTGGTTAGTAAATGACACTAATATAAACGCGGATGTTTGTGTCGATTGTTACACAATCCCGCTCAAACGGCTGGACGGGTTTGAATGAAATACGGTATGTAGATACTTCAGGTCCTGGAATAACAGATAAGCTACTTTCATCTTCATTAATCAGCACCACGCGGGTAAAACCGCAGGGCTTGCATGAAATATATTTATCGTATCCAGGTTTTTAAATGTTTCTAATGCCTAAAACCTGATAAATACCTACGCATTAATATCCTGACTATTGTAGGCTACTACCCCCCGGCAAAAGGTAATAATTACTCAGTGTTATTTTACTAACGACGTGATGACACACGGAACTGAAACGTGGTCTCCGACTATGAGCCTTGTGAGCAGCCTCAGAATCGGACAAAAAGCTATGGAGAGGGCTATGTTCAGGGTTTCTTTGCGCGATCGAAATAGGAATGAGGATATCTGTCAACAACGACAGTCACACAGCCCAGCATTAGCTAGTATTTTTATACTGTATAAATCTATCGTTTGACCACTATCTCACTTGATGGTCAGTGACGGTGTAGACGAAGATGTTATCGGATCTAGGATGCTCACTGGCTCTCAAGTTGAATCGACACATCGAACACATGCCATTGCCCACTGGCGCTTCATCTGCTGGGCTATGTGACTTTAGCTATGTAGCTAGCTCAAAGAACTGATGGATGTTGGGCTTGAAAAGGCGTCAAATGGATACCATGGACTGGTAAGCGTAGCATAGGACGGCCACCGTCCAGGTGGACAGACGACCCGACTAAGAACGCAGGTAAAGATTGGATGCGCCGCTTCTATCTGGTCCTTGCGGAAATCAATGGGGGAGGCATATGTCCAGCAGTGGACGTCCTATGGCTGATACTATGATTTCTAACTAATAAGTTCATCATCATCATCTCAGCCATAGGATGTCCACTGCTGGACAAATGCCTCCCCACTAATAAGTTACTCATAGTTATTGTTCCACATAGCACTCTATTAACTTGATGACTAAGCTTAAAAGTCGAGGCTCCCCATTAAAAGTTTACGGCACCGAAGAAAGCGCGAACTTAATTACGTCAAGACTAAATTTACTACACACCACTAACTCAAGAAGTTTTCCTCTTACACGGTCTGTATCAGGGGAAAGTACACTTTACGTATGAACAATGTTGGTACATAAGCAATGTAGCACTGTATGATAGCTCAGCGGTGGGAGCGTCGGCTGTTAAACTGACGGACGCCAGTTCGCTCCCCACTGACAACGCCTTGAGCTTCGAGTGAACATAATAATAATAATAATAATAATAAATCATTTATTGCCACAAAAAAAAGAAATATTTATACATATTTAATTAATTAAATATCTATGGCAAAAGGGGTAGGCTCAGCATGTGTCATGTTCCCACAATGTAGAGATCATAACGCTGTTTTTCAGCCTACCCCTAAGCTCGGACTATGGTCTTGGCCGAGATATAAAAAGAGAAAGGAAAAAAAAAACGAACACCCACAGACAGCAGCTTAACAATTCTAAGAAGCTAAACAAATAAATATTGTACAAGCAAAACAGCCCCAATATTGCTCGAGAATAGGCGCGGTATGTGTGTTTTCGTGTGTGTTTATGTGTGATTATGTGATGTGTGGTGTCATGTTGGTGGATGTGGTGTGTGTATTAAAGTTGCATTTATGTACTTCAATTATAATCATTTTGACACAAAGGGTTTAAAGGATGTTTCAAAGTTGTATTGTTGCCGAACCAGTAAGTTTATTTTTAAACGAAGTTTAAAAGTGTGACTACCAAGTTTATTTCTTAAAGGTGGTGGAAGGTCGTTCCAGATTTTGGTAGCACTGTGTTTGAAACATCCTTTAAATCCACTGGAAGTATGTTTAGGGACAGATAAAGAATGACCATGTTTGGAGCGGGTATTTAAGCGATGTAAATCTTTGACCCATACCAGTTTTTCAAACAGATAGTCTGGTACTTTATTGTATAAAACCTTTTGGGTTATACATGCAAGATGAAGCTCTCTTCTTAATTTCATGTTAAGGACACCATATTTAACTAGATATGGGCTAATATGGTCTCTCCTGGGAACACAGAAACAAAAACGAACACATGCATTTTGTACACGTTGTATGGCTTTTTCTGTTTTTACCCATAATCTAGGACCATACACCGCACTGCAGTAATTAAAAGGTGAGAGCACTAAAAGATCACAAAGCATACTCCTCACCTCTACTGAAATGTGCTTTCTTATCGGGTATAGTACCTTTAACTTGTAAAATGCAGTCTTAATTTTTGCACTTATGTGTTTTTCGAATCTCATTTCACTATCAATAATTAAGCCAAGATTATTCACTTCTTTTTCCATGGGTATATCTATGTTATTTATTGTCAACTTGGGATATTGGCATAACACTTTTCTTATTTGCAATTTTGTACCTAGAATAATAAATTTAGATTTAACTGGATTTAGAATCAACGAATTAAGCCGAGCCCACCTGTAAATTCTGTCTAAATCTGTATTTATTTTCTGCATAGCACTAATCGTATCCTCCGGTTTAAAGCTGTGATATATTTGTGTATCATCAGCGTATAAATGATATTTGCAAGTTGCAATACATCCAGGCATGTCTGCCGTAAATAAAGAAAACAGGATCGGACTTAAAATAGATCCTTGCGGGGTGCCTCTACATACGCTCTCCACAGTGGAAGTTAATTTACCTCCATTTACATTTTCAAGCTCCACATACTGCTCTCTACCGGAGAGATAACTTTTAAACCATTCGCATGCATCGGCTGAGAAACCATAGTGTGAGAGCTTCGCGATTAATAGATTATGGTTTATACAGTCAAACGCCCGTGAAAAGTCTAATAAGACTAGTACGGAGGCTAGTCCAGAGTCTGAAGCTGAAATTAAGTCGTCACAAACGTTTAGTAGAGCTGTTTCCGTTCCATGACTCTTACGGAAACCAGACTGATATTTAGGAATAAAATTTTCCTGGGCTATATACTTATCAATTTGAATATAGACTACCTTCTCTAGGACCTTAGATATCACGGGCAAGATACTTATGGGACGGAGATCTTTAATTTCCTCTACGGTATTTGTTTTAGGAATCGGTTTCACTATAGCGCGTTTCCATGCCATAGGATATGTGTTTTTCAAAATAGACGAATTAATAATATCACAGATCAATGTCAAACTCTCCGGAAGTGTGAGTTTTATTAGTTCAGAATTTATACGGTCACAACCCATTGCATTTGTCTTAATAGAAATTAATAGTTTACTTATCACCTCTTCTGAAACGGGACTCAAAGAAAATACTGCTTGTGTTTTCTTCGTGGAGCTAAAGTATCCAAGAATTTCACCATGCGAATTACTACCCCCTGGGATTTCTAAAAAGTGCTTATTTATCAGGTTAGGGTCCATCAAGTTATCAGGGATAAGACCAGGGATATTATTATTAACTATATTTAATCTTTTAAAATACTTCCACATTTTTTTCGGCTGATGTAAATTTTGGTTAATATAATGTGAGAAAAAAGCTGTTTTTTCTCGCTCTATCGAAGCTGTCGTAAAATTTTTTAAACTCTTATAATACTCTTTCGCCGTATCAGTTTTCTTCTTACGAGCTTTGATTAAAGCTTCGTCTCTAAGAGTCATCATGAGCCTTATAATACTGGTTATCCACGGTTTTGGTGTCTCCCTAACTTGTCTCCGTAAAGAGGGTGCATGTTTATCAAATAGGTTTGTAATGATTTCATTGAATTTATCTACTTTTGAATGTATATCCTGTAACATTATGATATCCTGCCATTTTATAGACTCTAAATCAGATTGGAATAAGCTTAAATTTATATCCTTAATTGGGCGTGACTCTACAAACCGTGGCACAGGTTTTGGCTTTCTTATATTAAAATCACACAGAACCAGGCCATGATCACTCAGCTCCATGTTATGTAAAACCGTGACCTTTTTACATTTTTCAGGTATATTTGTCATAACAAGATCCAGTAGAGTCTCTGTTTGACTTGATATTCTTGTAGGAACCTGTACTATCTGAACCAAGCTCTGCTGTAGACAAAACGCGGATAGTTCCCGAGTATAGCGATGATCTGGTTTGAGTACATCTATATTAAAATCTGTCAGCAGACAAATATACTCACAATAAGCAAATGTACTCAAGGACTCACCCAAGGCTTCAATTCCATTGGTTACCTTAACGTTTTCTGGTCTATATGCCGTACCTACTGCCATACGGCCACCTGGGAGGGTCACTTCCAGCCATAGCTGCTCAAGTTGAGATACTGGGTGTGCCCGAACTCTAGCATTTAAACCTTTTTTTATGTAAAACCCTACACCTCCACCGCGGCTTATTTTGCGAGATCTAAGTTTAAGACTGTAACCAGACAGAACTGGGGCTATAATTTCCTGGCCCTCTTTAATCCAAGTCTCGTTGATGGCCAATATTTCAGGTTTGTGAGTCTGAATACTAGCTTCCAGCTCATCCCTTCCAGTGTTAAGTGACCTTGCATTTAGGAGTCCAAGTCTCAAACTTTTATTGTTATGTGTACTATCCATACTTTGTAGGTATATATATGTATTGTGAGACTGATAAACCATTATGATCGATTTGTGTCTTGAGTAATGTAAGTGTTGTGTATAATTTTGTATTGTAATATAGTGTCAAATGTGTGTGTGAGAAAGCGAGCCCAACTATACTTTTCTTAGGGTAGCATATTATATACAATTTCAAGTTGTAAACAATATTAACTATTTCATTTACCAAGATCGATACGGCGCCATAATTTAGTCTTAACTGATTAATGTGTAAACAACATAGTATTTTATAACAGTACATACATATTCGGTAAGATGTCATGAATAGAATGACAAGATCCAATCGAATCATACGCTTCCATAAACAAATATAAAAGAAAAATAAATTAAAAAAAGCAGTAATAATTCTGAAAAAAACTAGGACGTCAGTTACTAATGGCAGAGCGTTTTTTAAAAATCGAGTCCAAATTCTCTTCACTGCGAGCACGAAATGCCTGTTTCCCATCTGCTTCTCTAAGAAAAACTTTGCCATCTCGTGTCCAGGAAAACCTCCATTTGTGCTGCTTACACAAAGTGCGAGCCCTGGCAAAAATTTGTCGATTTTCCTTAGTTAGTCGCTCATTTATGTAGATAGGCCGAGGTGTTCCCGTCAGTTCGACATCACCAGTAGTAATGTGGCGGCGCATACGTGCCATGCGTAGCACCTGATCGCGGACAACGCGTCGCGCTAAGCGCATTGCAATGGGTCGCGGCCGCTGTTTGCCCTCGTGATCAAGTCGCACTGGGCCCACACGACGAACCTCCACGATGTCCCGTTCGTCCACTTTCATCCCGATTTTGTTCATAATCAACCCCATAATATGCGTGACGTTTTCTCCATTATTTTCCGTTACACCACTGATTTCAATGTCATTTTGCAAAGTTAATTGTTCTTTCTCATTTAACTCCTGTTTTAAGATGCATATCTCCGTCTTTAGATTCTGAGATTCCATACACGAATCTTCAAGGCGCTTTAATCTTAGCTCGTTATCATCCTGTCGTTTAGACACACTTTCCAATTTAATTTCGCAGGCATGATACATGGCCCTCAGATCCATTAGTTCATTACATACTTCTTCCCGGAATGACCCTAGTTCTCCTCTAAGGCTACTGATATCGTTTCTGAGCGCCCTTAACTCCAGCAGGATTTCCTTGTCACCGCAGTCATTCGCTATTAGGGGGGACTGCTCCATCTCTTGTTCCGTTACATCTTTAGCAGGTGTATTACTGTTGTCCCTCCGTGAATCGCTAGAAACGCAACCTCGGCATAGCCAGTGTTCCGTTGCATAGTTCGGTGCTAGGTTGACACATTGTCGATGAAATATGGTTTTACATTTAGAACAGGCAGCGCCACCTGTCAAAAACTTTCCGCAGCTGCCACATTTGTTCATTGCTGCTTTTTCTCGATTTGCAATGACCTGTCAATCAATGGTTCTGCTTGTGGTAGCAAAATGTAGATGGCGTTTTAAATTTTGCGTGATCAGTTCGCCCTTTCACCAGATGGCGCAGTAATCAATGTGCAAATCTCAACAATTGAAACAAAACAAAAAATATAAGTTTCAATAAATCAATAGGATATGAAGCCCACTAACCGGGTTATGTTTACAAAAGATCCCGATCCTATATTGGCCAGCTGGTTGCAGACTGCGTTATCCACAAGTTCCATTTAAATGTCTTTTAGTTGCATGACAGGGCAGTCATGGTTATAATATTGTCGTATTATGAAGCATATCGGACTCACTTTCCCTCACAAACACTTTCCACATCGAAAACTCGCGTTTAGTGACAATAATAAGCCCAGTCACTGTGTATTTACTAATTTTAACTATTTTTCCGTTCACAAATACAGTACGGCCGCTCCGCCTGCACGGGGTACCCGCGTTTTTTCCGTTTAACACCATTATATATTACTGGAATTACATAATCTGATTCCACCATCCCCTTTCTATCATCGGTCGACTCGACGTACGGCAATTCGCCATCGCTATATGGTAGATATATACCACCTATACGTACGAAGCGTTTTGCTTCCACTTTCTTAATGCGTACTGCCAAGGAATGGAACTCGTTGCCCGAGTCTGTGTTTCCCGATATGTACAATCCTGGAGTCTTCAAGTCGCGAGTGAATAGGTACCTTCTAGGTTTGCGTGCTAAATCCTAGACAACGTCATCACTTAACATCAGGTGAGACAGTTGTAAAACGCAAACTAAGTAAAAAAAACAAAAAAAACAAATTTCTAACATTCGATCATGAATGTCAGTTAGACTTTTTTTTATTCAATTTAATTAAGCAATAGGTATATATTTAAACCTTCCTTTTTATCTTTCATCGGAATTTCTTCATTTTTCATTATTTCACTAAGTGACCAATAGCGTTTCCATGTGTTGGTTATTCTCCTGTCTATTTCTTTTTTCATGCAGTCTTTAGTAGATATTAATTGGCCCAAATATATGTATTCGTGCACGTACTCTATTTGCTTATTATTAACCTTAATAATATCTTGTTCTGGAGAGTTTGACATAATTTTTGTTTTGGACAAATTCATGGATAACCCTGCCTTATCACTTTCGTCTGCTAGTTGTTGGAGCATTGTTTGTAATGTTTGTGGGCTTTCGGAAAATATAATTAAGTCGTCTGCAAAACGTAAGTGGCTTAATATTTCACCGTTTATGTTTAACCCTTTTTCCATCCAATCCAGGTTCCTGAAAATCATTTCTAAAACAGCTGAAAATAATTTAGGTGAGATTGGGTCTCCTTGGCGCACGCCCCTCATAATAGGAATTTCTTCGCCTATGTTTTCCAATTTTACTTGCGCAGTACTCTTAGTGTATATATTTTGGAGTATTCGTATGTATTTTGCTTGAACACCCTGTATTTTCAGTGCATTCCAGATGAACCCATGTTCTAGTGTGTCGAACGCTTTGTTAAAATCGACAAACCCTAAGTAGTAGGTCTTGTTATATTCATTATATTTTTGTAATAATTGTCTAAGTGTGTGTATGTGATCTATTGTTGAAAATTGTTGGCGGAATCCAGCTTGCTCTTTTGGTTGATTTTCGTCTAGTGTATTTGAAATTCTTGATAATATAATTTTAGAAAATACCCTATAAATATTAGACATTAAGCTAATGGGTCTGTAGTTGGCTATTTCTCTTTTGTCTCCTTTTTTGTGTAATAATATTATTGTTGATTTAGTCCAATCTTGGGGAATCTGTTCTGTTTTAATAATTTCATTAAATATGTCGGTAAGTTTCGGAGCAGTCACTGGTAAAGTAATTTTTAGCAATTCATTTGTAACGAGATCAGAACCAGGTGATTTGTCATTTTTTTGTGTTTTGATTGCTTTTATAGTTTCTTCTTTTAATATTTCGGGTATTTCTTCTTCTTCAATCGATACGTTATATTCTTTTACAGCTTTTTCTTTTTGACTTTGGTATAGGTTTCTGTAAAATTCTGTAGCAGCTTTTAGTATATCAGGTCTTTTCTCTGTTGTTTTTCCGTTCTTACTTTTTATACTTAGTATCCAATCCTTTTTATCATTTAGCTCTTTCTTTGCCTTTTTAATTCCTCCCGTTTTTTCTATAAATTGTTTCATTGTATTGGATCGCTTGGTTCTTCTTTCTTTTCTTAGTTGTTCGCTTATCATTTTGCTTATTTCTGTAATTTTGTTCCGGTTATCTTTAGTTTTCTTTTCTTGTAGTAGTTCTTTACGTTTTTGTAGCAGTTGTTTACTTACTTAATATTATTATACTTACTTATTACTTATTTATTATAAAAGGAAGGTTTATAATATGTGTATCCTACCATGTTTATTATATGGATGTGAAACTTGGGCATTGACAGACGAACTGTCAAACAAAATACAGATTTATCAAAATGGAGTAGAAAGAAGTACACTAGGAATTAAAAGAAAAGACCGACAAAAACTTACACATATAAAAAGGAATACAAAATTTAAAAATGTATACACAACTTATAAACTACTGAAGTGGAGATGGACGGGGCATATGATTAGGGAGAAGAGAGAGAAATGGACAAGGATCGTAACGGAATGGTGCCCACTAGACAATAAAAGAAGCAGAGGTAGACAGATCAAGAGATGGGAAGATGACATTAAAAGAGTAGCGGGTCCAACATGGACCCGTACAGCTAGGAACAGAAATGAATGGAGATCTTTAGAGGAGGCCTTTGTCGGAAGACAAGTTGTACCGGAATAACCGTTTGCCGACTGAAAAAAAAAAAAAAAAAAACTATGTACTTTAGACCGTAAGAAACAACAATAAAGGCTTTATTATTATTATTATTATTATTATATATATTTAAAAAAATCACAACATTAACAAGGTAAAGCCTAATTACCACCATTTCTAACATGGCGGTAAGGCACTTACGAATATCTACCTTTTTTGCCGGCTTTCACCGTTAAGTTTTAAAATCTGACATCAAACGTCATATTAACGTAAATCGCTAACAGTGATATTTACATAAATGGCCGATTTTATGTATTTAAACTTCGCTTGATGTACATTTTTTACTGTCATACAAAATTATATTAAAACTCGTCAACTTAATTCGGTCACCGTGGCTCAGTGGTCAGTGACATGACTTCTGTGTTCTCGGGACTCTGGATTCGAATCCCGGTAGGGGCAAACATTTGTGCTATGAGTGCATGTGTTTGTCCCGGGTCTTGGATGTTTATGTGCTGTTTTTGTGTGTGTCCATGCCTCCCGCGACACAGGGAATCCTAGTGCGGGGGTTTAAGTGTGATAAATAATATTAAAATTTAAAAAAATCGGAATTTTCGAAATAAACGTTGTATTAGTGCATTTAATGCCATCCACAAATATCAAACAATAGAAAACTGAACTTGGGTCAAAATTCCAACAGAGGAGCAACTTTTCTTTTTATATAACGCAACCAATTCATAAAAATGACTCAAGTAGAGCTACCTAAGTGTTCTAAATGGGTAAAATTTGTCAAGAAGTTAAGGCGTGAGTTATGGTACCCATTCGACTGGGACTCGGCGTAGGCCTCACTTATCAAAGCTTTACCGCGATATACTGGGACGTGTTTCGTTTCTGTATTATTATGAAGTATTCTTTTTTATTTTTATGAATGAGGTGGCAAACAAGCAGACGGGCCGCCTGAAGGTAAGCGATCACCGTCGCCTATGGATATCTGTAACACTGGGGGCATTACGATACGTTGCCAATCCTTTCAAGACTCTGTTAACTCTCCTTTTGAAACGTCCCATATTGTAGCTGCTCGAGAATACCGATAGAGAAAACTCGTTCCACATTTTGCAGGTGTACGGCAAAAACGATCGGTTGAATCGCACAGTGTGTGAATCCCATTTGTCGATTATATGCAATGATATTATATGAGGTAGATGTCGTACAAGCGCGCGGAAACTGAGGCGGCAAAATTAAAACAATTGTAGTAATTTTCATTATGACGCGTATTTCAAGCGCAAGTCTAAACATATAGCTATCCTTTTCTATATTATTTGTACCGTATTATCTGTCGCAGTAAGCATGTTTATGTCGTAAAGGTTCAAAATCTGAGCACCGCGCAGTATGAATATACGCCATCTTTAGTAAAACATCATTGATTATATGTGGATGAGCTTTTAAACGATTTCGGCTAGTACGGTGGTAAAGCCTTGTTGCTGGAATAAGGTTGAAGAGTTCTTCAGAACACTCCCCGTTGTATATACGGTAGAAAATGCACAGAGAGCCAATGTCTTTACGGTTACTGAGTGGCTCTAGGTGTTATTAAGACTTTAAAATTAGCTAAATAGACTATTTTGAAAATTCTCAGCTTAATTTGTTGAACATTCTACATGTAAACGTTTTGAGGTTTTAGGGGTTAATCTTTGGAACTACAGAATCGATTTGGAAAATTATTTTACCCATAGAAAGCTATGTTATTTTTGAGTGTCGATAAGTTCTCATTATCACCGTTTTTCATCACCACGCGGGTGAAACCGCGGGGCGCAGATAGTGTCTAATAAAATTTAAAAAATGCCACTTATAAGAGGCATGAAGTTTAATTCTGATTGAACATTTGTTTCATGTATTAATTTATTATAGAGTAAAAATACTTTCGAGCGACCGTAGTTTTATTTTATCAAACATTGGCGCGCTAACGACAAATCTTACGGATACTCAAGATAGGAAATTAACAGTCTAAAATTGGGAATAGTATTTTTTTTAGCCCGTTGGTCTGTAAAGTTTATTTATGTGATACTAGCTGCGCCACGCAGTTTGACTTGCGTGGTGGTGAAAAACGGTGATGACGGTGATGATTAAAATAATATGTGTTAATCTGAGGTGTTATCTCCAAACCAAATTTCATCAAAATCGGTGTAGTTGTTTGAGCGTGAAGAAGAAACAAACATACACACAAACTTTCAAATTTATAATATTAGTAGGATTTGTTACTGAGTGTTAAGTTATTTGTTAAGTGCGCTCGCCAACCCGCCTGCCAAGCGTGGTGAGAATTGGCAAATCCCCCCTATATGGGGGAGGCATATGTCCAGCAGTGGATGTCTGATTGCTGAGAAGAAGAAGAAGAAGAAGTTACTGAGTGTTGCATCAAGTTTTTTTTTTACTTACCTACATAGATAAGTTTGCGTTTGACAACTGTCTCACCTGATGTAAAGTGTTCCTTCCACCCACAGATCATAATAATTTATAGTCATAATGGTACTCTTGAACAATATCTAGTTAATATAATACACTTGAACACAAAGTAAGTTCTCCTAAATTTCGATCCAATACGGGGCTCCAAAGTCATGTTATTTTTTCGTAGCTACCAATATGCTAGAAATTTGGTAAATTTCACCGGATGCTCATGACGTTGGTAGGGATCGAGCCAGCGTCCGCAGTATGACAGTCGACGCTCCCACCGCTGAGCTATAATTGCTCCAAAAACGTATAATGCATAAAATGATGTATATAAAACAAGTACCTATTATATTTAAAACTAAGTACGTAAACACGCAAACATCTGTGCCATGCACAATTTCTTAACGGGATGCGTCCCTCGAGTATGTACTAAACTAAGACTAGACACAATACAGATGAGAAACCTCTTGACATACACACAGTAACTTAACTTATATTAAAGATATAAATAAGTGCTAATGATGCTGCATCCCATCAAAATGATACATTTGAATTTAATTTAACTCAAAGTCTTAAAAACTGCAAGACCGATTTTATCTGACTGGCCGGTTGGCTCAGTTGGTAGCACTCTGCCTTCTGAGCCGCTGGTCCCGGCTTCGATTCCCGGACAGGTTAAACATTTGTGTGTATGAACATGTCTGTTTGACCTGTGTCTGGGTGTGTATATGTATATTAGTATGTTTATAAGTATATATCATAGATAGTATAGTACATATCATATAGTCATCAGGTTACCATAGTACAGGCTCTGTCTAGTTTGGGACCTGAAGACCTTGTGTGAATGTTGTCCTATATTATTATTAACATTGAAATGGGAGCACCTCGGAAGCTTAATTTTTTAACAAAAATAATTTTCAATCGGTCAACAGTTGGTGAAAAACTCAGTAAAAATACATTAAAAAAAATATACAGTAGATCATAGAAGAATGAAGAAGAAGGTTCCTCTTCTTTGAAGTTTGGATAAAAATACTATAGATGGAGATGTTTTTGCAACGACTGTTTTTTACATTTATATTTACGGCCCTTATTAGCATGTAGCGGGCCGCTTCCATTTGATGCGACGATTGATTATAGACGATGGTATTCGACGATTTGGTAGACGAAGCGGTGACACTGCTGGAGAAAGTCCTCCCTCATTGATCTCCACAAGGACCGCGTCCTGCGATCTTGGTCAGGTCGTCTGTCCACCTTGCCGGTAAACTTCTATGCTGTGATTGCCTGTTCGTGGTCCCCACTCGACCCCATCAACCATCGGTTTTTCGAAATATGCGCCCTGTCCACTGCCACTTCAATTTGTTAATCTGCTGAGCTATATCAGTGACTTTAGTTCTTCTACGGATCTTCTCATTTCTGATTTAATGTCATAAAGAAACTCCGAGCATCCACAGCTGGTTGTGAGACTCTGCGCTTGTTTGCAAGGACTATAGTAAGAACCCACGTTTCGGTTCCATATGTTATCACTGGTAATACACACTGATCGAGACTCTTATCTTCGGGCTTTGTGATATTTTGGACGAGAAGATGTCGCATAGTTTCCCGAAAGCTGCCCTATGAGTTCATTCCCAAAAAGAAAAAAAACACTTATGATACTGGCAGTTATCTCTACACAAACGTTAGTTTAGTAACAACAACTTGAGCTATTTATTTCGTCCGACATTGATATCTCAACTGCTGTCTGGAATTCGTGAAGTCTTCCAAACAGCGGAGGGAATCCTTACTAATCTAGAACCATTTTCGAAATAAAATATTCTTGATTAATGGTGTGAGAAAAGAAATAAATGATGTTGTCGGATGAATACATTGCATATAGATATTACAATGGATAACGACAACAAATTTGTATTTTGCATACAACAGCTTACTACATTATATAATGTATTACAATGGATAACGACAACAAATTTGTATTTTGCATACAACAGCTTACTACATTATATAATGTAGTAAGCTGTTGTTATAAAATAGTTCTGTCCTGCCAAAATCTGCCTTTACAGACGTATGAATTGTTATAAACCTCATATACGAGTACAATAATTTTATTAATGAGTACAGACTTTTATCAGCTAAACAGTTTCGTCATATTTTATGGTCCACAACGAATTTGTATTTTGCATACAACAGCTTACTACATTATATAATGTAGTAAGCTGTTGTATGCAAAATACAAATTTGTTGTCGTTATCCATTGTATGTGTGGCTAGGACATTGACAAAATATACGAGTATGTACGCTTACTTGCCGTGGTGGTACCGACCTAGAATAGTACCCCCCGCCTATCTCTTCCCGTAGGTGCCGTAAGAGTCGGCTAAGGGATCACGTAACAGAAGGTGAGCAGCAGCGCCTTCTGAGTATCGGAAATCATACTGCGCTCTCCAACCCACCTGCCAAGCGTGGAGAGTATTGGCAATTCCCCCTCTATATGGGGGAGGAATATGTCCAGTAGTGGACTTCTTGGGTAAGATGAATGAATGTACACTTGAAGTAAACCTGTCGTCATTATAGTACATAAATGCAATTGTGTGTTTGTTTACTATGGTTTCACGCCAATTATTATGAACTTTTGCAAGAAAATTGTTAGTCACGAGAAATCACAAATCACTTAGGTGCAACCGCAGGGTGCACCTAGTTACTGTGCGATAATGCGAAAGTTTGTATGTATGTGTGTTTGTTACATTCTCACGTCTTAAGGGCTTGATAGAAAATGAAATTCTGAATGTACCTTTCTGGTTCTTGGTTCGCTGCATAGGCTACTTTTGGTGCCGAAAAAAAAATTATGGTTCCTCTGGAATACAACAAAATCTTAGTACCAGTCAACATAAAGACATGTCGTTTTTTTAAAAGGCAATTGAGTATCTGGGTCACACAATTGATCAAAATGGAGCACGTTTTTTTTTTTTTATTCACAAGAGGCAGGCGTTTGACCACTATCTCACCTGATGTTAAGTGATGATGCGTTCTACGATGATTCACGCCTGCCTAGAAGATACCTGTTATATACCACGTCCAACGAAAGGAACATTACCAAGATTTCACAACCTACCAACGCAAAAGAACTACGTTCATTTCTTAGACTTGAAGCGATGATAGCTCAGCAGGGGGAGCGTTGCCTGTCAAACTGACAGACACTGGTTCGATCCCCAACAACAGCTTGAGCTTCCGGTGAAGGTAACGTTATCAAATTCCCAGCATGGTGGTAGGGTACTTTCGAATACCCGCCTGGCTAGCTACCACCCTCAAGTTTGAAAGACACATAGTGTGTTCAAGCAGCAGTCCTTGAGAGCCAGTGAGCATTCTAGATCTGGCGGGATAAAATCTTCGACCACATCGTCACTGATCATCAATTGCTTCGTAGCTTGTGTGTGAGTGCTTGGAAGTGGTCAAACGCTAGATCTATATAGTATAAAAAAAACTTAGTGAACTTTTACGAACGTTTTACTATAAAGGCTAAAGTAACTCTGCCTGTTACATTTTCGCGCAGAAATTGCCCGAACAAATTTAATATATCTTTAGTGTAATGACTGGTGGATGAGGACATAGACCTTTTATCTAGAAAAGAATAGTTCCCGTGGAATAACTGACGCAGCGAGAAAACCGTACTCCACGCGGGTGAAATCGCGGGACGTGTGTGTAATATATAAAATTCCAATTTAAAATTCAGTAATCAAGTAATGTCTACAAGCTGGCCCCTATAAAAGTAACTGTTTCCATTGTTCTATTCCCGACTTCATTAAGGTATATCTGGTTTTCACACCATTAAGCTTAAGTTTTATGGTTCCGAAGATTTGTGTTAATGTGACCACGAAAACGGCTCTTTTCGGGTCATTGAAGGTCAAGACTGCGCCATTTTTCCAAAAGGTACAAATTGGGGTAAAGTCAGGGTTGCATGACTAACAACGTTATAAGAAAGCTTGGGTTGTCATTTAACGCAAGATACAGACAGATCTGGACACTAAATTGGGCTGTTAAAACTAAGTACTTTTTTTATTTATGAAGCGATGATAGCTCTGCGGTGGGAGCGTCAGCTGTCAAACTGTAGCACGCTGGTTCGATCCGCATCAACGGCTTGTCACCGTTATCAAATTTACAATATGGTGGTAGCTTACTTTCGAGTACCCGGCTGCTTAGCTAGATACTACCCCTCTCCCCCCTTTTTAAAAATATCTGTCAGCAAACACTTTGTCCAGACAGCAATCCTCGAGAGCCAGTAAGCATTCTAGGTCTAGCGTGAACATCTTCGACCACATCCTCACTGACTATTAAGTGAGATAGTGGTCAAACGCTACATCTATACAGTATAAAAGTAGTGAAAGCTACAGTCAATGTCTTCTCATACGGTGTAATTAACTCTCGCTGTACGAGATATGAGTACCAATAAATAAATTTACAACCAAACTGGAGATAAGTCAATAACTATTATTGTATATAAAATGTTAACAATAGCCTCGTAAAATACAATCGTAGTGTCTATAAACAAAGCTTTGCGATTGTAGTTAGTTTAATATCTTAATTCAGCCTCATATGCAAATCATAAATTTTGAACATAGATGTATAATATTTTACGATATAATTATATTTCGAAGATCGAAGTGGATTTATTTTTGTAGGCGAGCCGTGGTCGTCTATTATCGTTCAGTCAGTGGGCACACCCGACGCAGGCGCTGTCCCAAGGCCAAGTGAATAATGTCAGATCACCTTTGACATTGACAGTTGACAGAAATGGCTTTGACAGTAACAACTCCTAACATGAGCCATAGACACCTACGAAACGTACACATAGTCTATGGGTACGTTTCTTTTTGCGCTATAAGCGCTTTGAGCACAGATAGCGTGCATAAAGTCATTCCGAAATACACTGTAGGCTGCACACAAAATTTATAAGACGTCTTCGTCTTGTGCTTAAAAAGCTAACGACGAGAGCTACCCCACGAAGCAGTGTGAGCGATGTCAAACATCTGACTGTCATTTAGAGATTCTGTCGAAAAAGTGGTGATCTCTACACAAAAAATTCAAAACGCAATTTCAACTTTCAGAAAAATTACCCATAATTATAGTCCCCCCTATAATTACAGTACGGAGTGAATTTATTGAATATGAATTTAATGGGAAGTGACACTTATAGCATTCGCGCTTTCTGACACACAATCCGTTCCGATTTGCATACGAGCTAATTCCATATATACGAACGTATGCACTGTGAGCGCAAAAAGAAACGCACCCTATTGCGCTCGTGTGGTATTGCCATTCTAATACACAAAAAATGTACACAATTAAGTGGCGTAGTAATTTTTTTTAAATTTAAATTGAGTGCATCCTTATTACTTATTCTCCGACTTATATATTATTTGCATTCTCTGTAGTATTCTTCATAAATCTGTAAGCTACCCTATGAACAACTGACTACTTGTTCATAGAAGCTACGTAAGCTTACATTTTTTTATAAAATTAAATATATAATCATACATTCAAAGTAAAGAACAAACAGAACTTAATAGCAAATTAAAAATATCATTGCAATATTTTATGTTGTATTATTCAATTAAAGGCAAAAAGGTTATGTCTCGGCATTCATGTCGAATGCCACGACCCACGCTGATTTTCAGACGAAAGCGAAAGGTTGCGAAAATGTTATCATAAATGTGTTTATTAAACACTATAATGTTAATTAAGTATATAAGAAAATACACAAGCACAAAAAACTGTATGTTTATCTTTCACACATGCATACCTGTCGCTGCTGCTTAACTTTTTATCTACCTGTTCGGGCAATCATAGGAGGTGGAGGTAACAATTCGAGACAGTAAAGTAAGCGATTACCGATTTGTTCTTGAGCGGAGACCACGGACTGGCAGACGTAGTACGTTCAACGCTAAGGTGGAAGGAAGGCTAGAAAAATATTGAGAGAATAACTAGTTGCAGGTCTCTTTTCGTTCAAGTCTTTGTGGAAATCAATGGGAGAGTATTGTGAAATAACGATAAATAATCAAAGTTAAAACCTCAAAAACATATTCTGTATTCTCATTTGTTCTATGCCCAAACGTATGATCGTGGTCTATACCAAAAAAGGGTAAATCCTATTTATTACTTTCAATACCTTTTTTTATATCTAATAGACGAATAAAACTCAATCCAGCCACCGTTAGTCACGCCACAGCGCCGTCACGCCGTGATTCAATTTGGGCGATTACCCATCACTCAACGCTGTCCGCCAAAAGATGTGCACACAGGGACAAAATTCGATTTACAAGCCTCAAGTCTGCTGTTAGTTTTGGTACAAGATTCTATATAATCGCCAAAAGGATTGAATTGTTTTGCGGATTGTTTGATTTTCAGGGCGCAATTGTAACTTTTTTATACTTTATATAGATTATGCCCTAGAAATATAATATTTAACTATAGCTATGATACGTTTAAGTTACATATAGCATACCTAATAGGCTAATATCGATCAAATGCATGATAATGGCTTTCATCAGGCTTTCTGAGTGCAGTGACAGTCAGCTGTCAGTCGCACCCTTCTGGCTTCTCTCATTCTGGCTCTCGTTAAGTTTATATTATTTATTATTATGTATATTATTATGTTTATTTTAAAATAAAATTATTATGTATATTATTATGTTTATTTTAAAATAAAATAATATATATAATAATAATAAATAATATAAACTTAACGAGAGCCAGAATGAGAGAAGCCAGAAGGGTGCGACTGACAGCTGACTGTCACTGCACTCAGAAAGCCTGATGAAAGCCATTATCAAAACCAAGCCAAGTTTGAAAACTTGTCACACAACACACCGTGTTTTTGAGCACCAGTTAACATTGTAGAGCGTAATTCCACTTTCAACCACATCGTCATTGACCATCGAGTGTGATAGTGGTATAACTCTAGACCAATCTACATCTGCACTAATAACAAATTAGTATAATGACGAAAGATTTGTATTTTTGTATATTTGTAGCGGATATACTCGAAACCTACTGGACCAATTTCGAAAATTTCTTCAACATTAGAATGCTACATTATCCATGAGTAGCAAAGGCTTTATTCTGGGAAAAATTGGGATTCCTACTAAAACTTCAATAATGTAACCTAAGCAAAAAAAATTCAAGCATTCGGCGGGACTGGTGGCGGGACCTAATGCGTGTGGATTTGAAATTTTACAAATATGTAGTTTACAGATGACCTACGCATTTATTTGATTTCATATCATATCCCAATGATATTGTATGTTTATATGAGGTAGATGTCTCACAAGCGCGCGGAAACTGAGGCGGCAAAATTAAGTCAATTGTAGTAATTTAGCCCCTAATTATGGACGCAGTTTGTTTAATTACGATAATTAGTAGCTCCATTGTACTCATAGCTATATATCGTTCTCCTTCATTTACAAATACTTTAACTTTCCTCCAGTCACTAGACGTAATATTAACTACATATAAAAACTATAAAAATGTAATTATCACAGGAGACATTAACTTAAACATTATATCTGACCCTATTGAAGTCAATGCATCGGATTACTTAGATATTACATCCATGCATGGAATACTACCTGCTCATACGTTCCCTACAAGAGACTCCAGTTGTTTAGATCATGTTATGATACGTTCAACCTTCGATTGTCAAACTTTGATAGTTGAAAACACTGTAACTGATCATCATTCGTTATTTTTATCAATGGACATTAGGCGGACTGTTGCCAGACCAACACCAAAATCAATAAGTAAAGTTGATTACGCAGCAATAAGACTGCAGCTGAGAAGTGCAGACTTTTCTCTGATAAGCCGAAGCGATGATTGCAATACAGCCACTGACTATCTGATTAAAACTATTTCTAAAATAATTTTTTGTAACACAATAACTTCCTGTATCCCTTATAGACATACCGCAAAAAAACCTTGGATTACAATAGGTCTAATTCGATGCATGAAAAACCGGGATAGGATGCACCTACGTCTTCGAAAACAACCTGAAAATAATATATTGCAAAAAACGTACAAAAGATATAGAAACTTTTGCAAGAGTATCCTAAAGAAAGCGAAGACTAAATATGATAAAGAACAGTTAGAGACAGCCGCAAATAGTAAAAATCTAAAAAAAACGTGGAAAGTTATAAATAATATAACAAATTATAAAACTACACCGAAACTCTCACAGGAATTATTAAAATCACATGAAACTCCCTTAATGTCCGTTAACGAGGCCAACATCTTTTTTGCAAATGTTGGCAAAACACTTGCACATAAAATTAGCCCAGATAAAACTTTTAAAAGTGATATTCCTTTCTCAGCTAACTCGCTAGTAATGCTAAATACTGACGAAACTGAAGTGCGCACAGTGATAGGTTCTCTAAAAACTGATAGCTCTACGGGTTGGGACAATATATCATCTAATATACTACGACAAAATAATGACATTCTGGCACCAATCGTATGCCACATAATCAATATCTCCATTAGTACAGGATGTTTCCCTAAGGCCCTAAAACATGCTATTATCATACCTATACACAAAAATGGAGACAAAAACTTGGTAGGGAATTACCGGCCTATCTCTATTTTAACCTCTCTGTCTAAAATATTTGAGAAAGTAATTAACAAGCGTATTGTAGACTTCCTTGAAAAAAACAAACTGTTATCTGTAAACCAATATGGTTTTCGCAGAAACAAATCAACCAACGATGCTGTACTTCAACTTACTGACTTTATAACAACTCGACTTGACTCAAAAAAGAAAACTATTGCTCTATTCTTAGATCTAGCAAAAGCTTTTGATAGTGTTTCTATTCCAATATTACTGAACAAGCTAGAAAAAGTCGGAATAAGAGGACTTCAACTTAAACTTATTAAAGATTATATGACTGACAGGACCCAAAGTGTTAAAGTCGGTGATTTTGTTAGTAATCCTTTGCCAGTAACTTTTGGCGTACCACAGGGAAGTATCCTCGGCCCTACCTTATTCTTAGTCTACATTAATGACTTATGTAACCTATTCATTGATCAAGGCATAATTATAACATATGCAGATGATACTGCGGTAATATGCCACGGAGATAGCTGGAATGAGGTATTTCAAAACGCTCAGTCTGTTTTTAACATTATATCATCTTGGCTACGTAACAACCTTCTCACGCTTAACGTTGAAAAGTCAAAGTATGTTACATTTGCTCTGAGAAACCCTCCTGACCACTCTTTGGGTATAATAGGCCACAAAAGCTATGTTTGTCATAATAATAATGAAAATCACTGCGATTGTACATCATTGCAAAGAGTTAATGACATCAAATATTTAGGAGTCACTATAGACAGCAGCTTGTCTTTTGCACCACATATCACCCAAATCACTAAACATGTCAGGAAACTAATGGCCGTTTTTAAATCAATCCGAGATTGTGCTGACTGGAAGATCACACAGCTACTATACTACTCTCTCTGCCAATCGTTAATCACATACTGCATAACATCTTGGGGAGGCACTTACAAATCACATTTAATGCCGCTAGAAAGAGCTCAAAGAGGCCTGCTCAAATGTTGCACCAATCGCCCCTTTCAATACCCAACCCACAAATTACACAATGAATGTCAACTCCTTACTGTGCGACAACTTTACATTCAGCAAACAGTACTACATCAACATTCTCTACTAAAATTCAAAAAACCATCAAAAAAGAAACGCCTTTCACACAATGTATGCACGGTACCCACTGTAAAAACTGCATTTGCAGGTCACTTCATAAACTTTATTGGACCATACCTTTATAATAAAATCAATAAAGACTGTAAAATCTATGAATTATCTCCATACGAAACGAAAAAGAAAATATACAAGACATTACTTACTCTAAACTACGCTGACACTGAAATGCTACTGACACCAATTTCATAAAATGTAAAAATACATCGACACCAATCCTACATCATAATTTTTATTTTTTTTATTTATTATTTTTTTATTTTATACAATACGTACACACACATACACTAAAACACACATACACACACACACCACACACATCCATACATACACACACACACATACATACACACACACACACACACACACACACACACACACACACACACCACACATAGACAATAAATGATGAAACTATCTCTTTAATCACTACAGTATTCAGGCAGTACTCCTGTAATTTAGACGTAAGAGGCCTGGATCCCATGCCACAGGTTACGAGCCTAGTTTGGGACCCAGGTAGACAAATTGTTACTGTAGCATAAGCCTTATTTTACTGAAATAAACGAATTTTGAATTTTTTGAATTTTGAATTTCCATTGCGACGCATACTTCAAGCGCAAGACTAAACATATCGCTATCCTTTTCTATATTATTTGTACCGTATTATCTGTCGCAGCAAGCATGTTTATGTCGTAAAGAAACAAAATCTGAGCACCGCGCAGTATGAATATACGTCATCTTTAGTAAAACATCATTGTCATATCCATTAAAAATGTAAGAAATACAGTTTTGAACTTGTTTTTGTATATTTTTTACTATACTATATATAGCATAGTAAAAATATACCCTAAATTGGTGGAAGTCGCTTTTTATAGTTTGGTTTTGAACATGGTCACCATTGAAATGACCTGATCTTAATAACAATAAATAGAGTTGAAATGGGGGCTCTGAGAAGTATAATGGGTGTGAAACTGAGTGGCAGGCTCAAGAATAGTGTGATAAGGGAATGTTGTGGTGTAAACGAAGATGTAGTGACTAAGATTGAGAATAAAAGGAGATTGACTAAGCAGGTGAAGTGAATGATAGTGTTAGAAGAGGAAGGCCTAGACGAAAGTTCCGAAATCAGATTGAGAAAGTTCTAAGAAAGGGCCATGTGAAGAGTTTGTATGAAAAGTGGGATGAGCGTGGTTGAAGAAGGAAGTGTGTCAGGATAGTATCATTTGGAAGGCTGTTGTCTCTGCCTACCTATTCGAAAAAGAGGCGTGAATATATCTTTTTCCCAAATGTTTAAACCTCTCTCATAAAACATTGCTTTAAAGGGCATAAAAGACCGTTAACCTTGGAAGACAAAACCACACATGGATCCGCAAATGTTTAGCATTAGGAGCGATATAAATATATTAACTGTCGCCTGGAAAACAGTTGCTATGAAAAATTTAATGTACAGTTTGCGAGTTACACCTTTAGGAATTATTCGTTTAAAGTTTCTCTATATCAATATAGTTTAGGAGTTGAATCTAATTTTGTGTCTGAAAAAATTTTTACCAAAAAATGGAACCGACTTCAACACTCAAAAGTATGAAATAACTTGTTGAAGTCGGTACCATGATAGTTCAAAAGTAACTGATATCAAAATATTGTGCTCATGGTACCGACTTTGACAAGTTATTTCATACTGTCGAGTGTTGAAGTCGGTTCCATTTTTTGGTAAAAATCTTATTTTTCACTATTTTTAGTGACCTTGGTTACTCATGGGATCAATTGTCATTGTAGTGTAGGTATGTTCACCGATGTCTTCACCCGCTACTTTAATATCGTGTAGTATAAGCACGCATTTTTCAGTTTTTGACTTGTAACTCAAAAAGTGCTCGTCTGATTTTGATGAAATTACGGACCAAACGGGAAGCACCAGCTTTTAAATAAAAATCAAAATCGGCTCACCCAGTCGGAAGATATGCGGTATCAAACACATAAAAAAAAACATACGTGTCGAATTGAGAACCTCCTCCTTTTTTTGAAGTCGGTTAAAAATAGTTCACATTCTTTTTTTATACATAGAATTATTTTAAACGTTGAATGTATAGATAACAGATGAATAAATAACATTTTTTTTTATTGTTTAAGTTTAGTTGTTATTCAATAGAATCCTTTTAAAAATGCTCAATTGTGTCTATTCATCATCTTAAGTCGTGTCTTCTGTTTATGTTTTGTAGCCAAATTACACAGAGTATCAAATAGTTGTAACTGTCACAAAAAGCTCGGACATAACTAAGCAATCGAATTTGAGCTGCAAGTTCTGCTAATGGTTGTGTCAACGCTAGTAGGACGGCGGACAGAGATGTAATTTGTTGTGGAAACTTCTATAACTCAATTAACTACTCTGTAGCTGTGGACAGTTGGGCAATGAGTATTGTTACAGTCGTAAGGACAAGCATTCAATAGCAGCATAGATAATTGGCACGAAATTGGCCGCTTTATTTCGAAATGACAACTAGAATAATACTAATTACAGGTTAGGTTGTTTTAATAAATTACTGTGCGTCTCTGTTTCCACCGCATAGACTACGGTCTTATTGCTACCTCATTTATCGAGCGAGAACTGTATGTTTTACAGGATAGAGTAGGTTTTTGCTAATATAGATTTTTTATCTGTATGCCTAAGCTGATCTGGTTAACTTATTGTACGTGAGAAGGTTTGTATTGTAACTTTAAATTTATGGTACTACTTGTAAGATTCAGCGTGTTATATCTTTAGGAATGAAATATATGAATAGCGTGTTAATTAATATATGATAATAATATGTCAATAATATGGAAATGAAGACAGAAGCAAGAAGAAATATGTTGAAGAATGTATAGTTAAAGAAGTTTTGGGAAAAGTACAAACCCGTTACGATCTTAACACAACAATATGCTCCACAAAGGACGAGCACCACAATTGAGATGGGTGACCGCCCCTTTTGGGAGCGTCGCGTGGGCTGTCAAACTGGCGGACGCTAGTTCGTTTCCCACCAAGGGTTTGAGTTTTCAGTGTAGATCAAGCCGTTATCAAATTCCTATCAAAGTGTTTGGGTACTTTAGAGTGCGAGCTAGACCAGCCTGGCTAGCCCCCACCCTCAAGTTTGAAAAAATGAAAAAAAGATATTGTAAAGGTACATGAATAACCACTATTCAAATAGAGTTCTGTGATTTTTGAAGTACCCTTCTGTGATATTCGGCCAGTTTTGAATCAACGTTCAAGACGCGGCCCCTTCTCTTATCTCTGACATGTCCCTTATCTGGTAAAAACCACATGAATATTTAATGGTAGGTCGGAAACGGGACCATTTCACGCGTGGAGTGATTCCAACGCGACGTGCGTTGCCTTGTGGGGATGCTACTACGAAAATTATATTTTAAGAATAAATTTGTAAACTTGCTTATCGCATAGACGCCCGCCGTCAGTTGCATTACAAACATATATCTGTTTTGTGGTTGCGTGGAGATAAAAAAAAATTGGTTGTCTGTAAAGTCGGTTTACGGACGATAGATTTACGTGATAACGACATAATCATGTATGACTTTGACTTTGACTTTGACATTGACATTGACATTGACCATTGCCCATTGACCATTGACCATTGACCATTGACCATTGACCATTGACCATTGACCATTGACCATTGACCATTGACCATTGACCATTGACCATTGACCATTGACCATTGACCATTGACCATTGACCATTGACCATTGACCATTGACCATTGACCATTGACCATTGACCATTGACCATTGACCATTGACCATTGACCATTGACCATTGACCATTGACCATTGACCATTGACCATTGACCATTGACCATTGACCATTGACCGTTACGCGGAACGTTACTATTTTTCAGTTTGGCATTCATCAATTTATAAAACGTTATCACGTCAAAAAAATCTTTTTTTACTGTTTCTACGGGTATAACGTAGTACTTAAGCGCCGGTAAGTACCATTTTTGCCAGCCGGTAGTGGGTTAGAGCATTTGAGTTATCTATAGGCTACCAAATGCTAGTGTATAGCTCAAATGTTAATGTAGTATCTACAGTATTGTTATTAGTTATTAGTGTTTTACTTACGCGTGGTCGATCGTGATATCGACTACGCGTAAGTACTACGTTATACCCGTAGAAACAGTGTAAAGTAATTATGAACGTGAGTTTTAATAATAAAATCTTTGTTGTTCATAGACATATGACATTTTTCAATAAATGTTGCACCTGAAACCTAAACTAGGTTCGGAACCCCTGGTATAGATCTCAGGACTCTAAAGTCGGTAGATACATATACACACTATAAGTACCAACCTATAGACAAAATCAAAATAACAATTAATATAAACTTATTCTATCATAATTCGTAATCATTATCAAATACCAAATTAAATTAGTAAAACCAAACTAAAATGTATATGTGTGTATCTATATATGTGTGAGTGATGTTGTGTATGTTGATGTGGATCTATCAAGACCACAGAACAACGTAACATCCAAACACCGCGCGAGGTTTAGGATCGCGGTTGCTCTGTAATCTATACTCATGTCATGGATATTTCCAGAACGTCTTCAGTTTAGTGTAAATACATTCGCCATTTCACTCGGTCCATTAACACTCGCTTTATACAATTGGTTTCTCACTCTCATTGACCGTTTATGTGGCAAGAAGGGAACGTTGATATGGACTGCGTGACGTTGTAACTTGTTTATACTTTTTTTTGTTTTGTGTACTGTTATATCCTCTTTATGCACCCCCAATGATGTTTTACTAAAGATGACGTATATTCATACTGCGCGGTGCTCAGATTTTGTTCCTTTACGACATAAACATGCTTACTGCGACAGATAATACGATACAAATAATGTAGAAAAGGATAGCTATATGTTTAGACTTGCGCTTGAAATACGCGTCGTAATGAAAATTACTACAATTGACTTAATTTTACCGCCTCAGTTTCCACGCGCTAGTGCGACATCTACCTCATATAAACATATAATATCATTGTGCACCCCTTATCGTCTACTCCTCTCATTTACCGCCTAGTCATCATTTCTTTCGCCATAGTAGCCCGGTTACTTATCCACCCATCAGTCTTCATCCAACTTCCAAACCCGACGGTTGTCTGTCATCAATCGCGTATTTTAATTTTATTTTTATAAAGACTCAACCCTAAATACGCGAAAACCACGATTTACCACGATTACGTCACGTTATCCATAATTATATACCATAGAAGACTAGGTACTATTTTCTTTTCCGTTAGTCTCTCATAAAATTGACAATCCATTTTGTTTCTCTCTTTCAGGCCATCCTTTCTACGTACCCAGACCATCACAGAATACCTTTTCGACCAATGTCAATACATCTCCACTTCACATTGTAAATACAAAAAAGTGTACATAACATAATGTGCATACATAATGCGAAACGATGATAGCTCAGCGGGGGGAGCGTCGACTGTCTAACTGACAGACACTGGTTCGATCCCCAATAACGACGTGAGCTTCTGGTGAAGGTAACACCGTTATCAAATTCCCAGCATAGTGTTACTGTCGAGTACCCGCCTAGCTACCTACCACCCTCAAGTTTGAAAGACTGTCACCAAATACATAGAGTATTAAGCAGCAGTCTTTGAAAGCCAGTAAGCATTCTAGCTCTAGCGTGCTAACATCTTCGACCACATCGTCACTGACCATCAAGTGAGATAGTGGTCAAACGCTAAATCTATCCTACTAATATTATAAATGTGAAAGTTTGGATAGATGGATGAATGGATGTTTGTTACTCAATCACGCTCAAACGGCTGGTCGGATTAGGATGAAATTTGCTGTGTAGTTACTTCACGTCTCGGAATAACACATAGGCTACTTTTTATCATCATTATCATCATCAATCATCACTACGCGGGTAAAACCGCGGGGCGCAGCTAGTACAGTATAAAAATGGGAACAAAACTCTCAGTGCATATATCTAATTCACACTTAGGCGGGTTTTTTTCCACAGCGAAATCTAAATCTGAGACACACACATAATTCTGGCTGAATAAGAGATGAATGTAGCACCCAGTTCACAGTACCATCCCGTAACCACAAGGAGGTACGCATGAAGCGAAACGAGAAAAGGGTCGCAGGTGCGCGGAGGTCGTGTGGTTGACTTGACGAGATACTACTATATTAATAATTTTGTGAGATACGCAGTTCGCGTTCCACACTGTCGACAAGATCTTCAGTAATACACATTTAAAGCACCTACATACAAACACCTACATAAACAATGTTATGCAACTTTTTACTACTTTCATGGATGATGTGTTTTTTTACAATTGTTTATATTTTTTTTTTTTTTTTACACAAGGTGTTCAGGTCCCAAACTGATTAGTAAGTAATGGTGGTAAGGTACTATAAGGTATAAGGTACACTTAGTGTGTTCAGGCAGCAGTCATTGAGAGCCAGTGAGTATTCTTGTCTAGCGTGATAACATCTTCGACCAGACCGTCACTGACCATCAAGTGAGATAGTGGTCAAACGCTAGTTCTATACAGTATATAAAAAAAAAGATCCAAAGAAGAATTAAGGTCACTGACATAGCCCAGCGGATAAGCAAGTTGAAGTGGCAATGGGCAGGGCACATAGCTCGAAGAACTTATAGCCGTTTGGGTTGAAAAATCTTGAATGGAGACCACGGACTGGCAAGTGCAGCGTAGGTCCGGCCACCGACAAGGACCGACAAGGTGGATAGACCACTAGGGTGTCAAGTCTACTAATTCGAAGTTGATATTCAGTCCTGTGCGAGGCCGAGGCGATGCCAATAAGACAACGTCAAAAATCCGTAGTCTGCTAAGTCATAGCGGCCAGAGTCTATGTTGAATCTATACTCGCCCTATGTCGATTTAGTAGGGCATTTGACATTTAAAGTACTAACAGACTACGGAAATAATGCGCTGTGTCATTGAATCTAAATTTGAATCAAGATTGATTCATTATGGACGAATTCAAAATAGCAGACTACCAAAGCTGTCAAATTCACCAATTGTGAGCCGATCATATTGCCATATTGAATAGTAGACTTAGGCCCTTGACTTAAGATACTTAGAGAAGAAAATCTATTAACTGCTCTGGCCTTACCTTCTAGCCTACTTCAAGGCCCTATTTTAGAAACGAGTTTATTTCTTGAGAATGCGCCCGTCTATTTTTGTAATGCTACATTGTTTTTAATTTCAGCAACGACGCACGTGCAAAATGAGGTGCCTGCGCTAAGGTTGACATAAACAGGCTGTCTTATTCATAATACTGTATGCAAATATTAGCCATTATGCAAGATGGGAATACAAGGGCGGGAAAATTAGAATATAGAGAGGTGCATAATATGTACATACTAGTAACACCCCGCGGTTTCACCCGCATAGTTTACGGTTTTCCCGCTACCTCAACTATCCTACGGGAACTATACTTTTTCCGAGATAAAAGTAGCCTATGTGTTAATCCAGGGTAAAAGCTATCTCCTTATCAAATTTCATCGAAATTGGTGTAGCCGTTTGAGCGTGAAGAGGTAACAAACATAGACACATACATACTTACACATACACAAAGTTTCGCATTTATATTAGTAGGAGGTTGGAGGATGGAAATATGTCCACTGATGGACATATTTCCATTTGGATTATATATATAACTGTGTCGTCAGTAAAATTATTTAATCACCATAATATAATATAAATTAATGCAACACTTTAAAAATTTGGCATCCCGTATTTATAAAAAAAAAATATAAATATATATAAGATAATGAAATATATAAAATACATCTATTTAAACGTTATGACACGAATAGAAATGAGTATCAAATATTATAATTTTCAACCAAGTTAAGTAAATATTATAATGTACTGATTTATTATTTCACTACCCACATAATTTATAAATACTAGGCATGGGTGTAGATTTAAATTAACTACTCCATTAAAAAAAATTTTTAACAAAAAATGCAACCGACTTCAACACTCAAAAGTGTGAAATAACTTGTTGAAGTCGGTACCATGATAGTTCACACAAAAGTAACTATCATCACAATATTGTGCTCATGGTACCGACTTCGACAAGTTATTTCACACTTTTGAGTTGTAAAGTCGGTTGCATTTTTTGTTAAAAAAATTTTTTTCACCCTTTTCAGTGACCTTTGCTACTCAGGGGATCAATAAAATTAATTGTCATTGCGTGTTTTGCGATGTCTTCAACCGCGACAATAATATCATCAAGATACGCGTAGCACTTTTCAGTTATTGGTGTATAACTCAAAAACCGCTTGTCCGATTTGATGAAATTTGAATGGGACCATTACGAAAGTAAACTCTATCTAACAAAAAAAGAATCATCAAAATCGGTTCATAAACGACGAAGTTATCCGCGAACACACATAAAAAAAAACATATATACATACGGTCGAATTGAGTAACATCCTTTTTTGAAGTCGGTTAAAAAGCAACAGCGGTGGAAGCGGCTGCATCCAGCACTTGCCTGCGATCTTAGTCAGGTCGTCTGTCCACCTAGTCGGTGGCCGTGCTATGCTGCGCTTGCCAGTCCGTGGTCTCATTAAAGAACCTTGGATAGTATATAGCTATAAATAGTAAAGTAATAATAGCATTATGCTATTATACGAATTAATGAATAATTAATTAATCCGCACGTGCTCCATCGTAGACCGCATCATCACTTAACATCAGGTGAGATAGTGGTCAAACGCCTGCCTATTCCCAATAAAAAAAATAAAAAATAATAATTTACAAAACGTTTTCTACAATCTTTAAAAAACTATATAAAACTGTTAAAATATTAATAACGAAATAATGAATGTGTAATTATTTATGGGTAAACCAATAACAGTACAACCTTATTTATACAACTGCTAGTTTTGTTGGTGGTTGGTTATGAAGTATCGTAGCTAAGGAATTTTTGTTCAGTGGCCTCATTCTTTTGTCTCCAATCCTGGCGGTCTTGTGCTGTGTGACGGTACCTCCAATTTTGTCCTGACATGATGATGATGATGATCCTAGGTTACACATTTGCTGGGTTGGCAGTGACTTCTTTCTATGAATCTTTTCAATCCTTATTTCTCCTCGTAATGAGACCCGAGCTTGTTTGCATATGCAAAATTTACTTGTAAAAATAAATCACAAAGACGACGGTTATAATATCATAGATTATAAAAATTTAAATCAAGTTTTTATATAAAGTAACCTCTATGGAGTCGTTAGTCACGCTTCTCGACCATACAAAATCCCTGTCAGATTTGCTGGCACGTGCTGCCAAGGATGAACTTAGCAATTTGGCCCGCTCCCATTACAGAGCGGATATTGCCCTCACTGCTTTATGTTTCACCGAAATACTTGTTTTTACTGAAAGTAAAACAGTAAAATTGCTAGATTGGCGATGACTTTTTGAAGCGATGATCTCGCAGCGGGGGAGCGTCGGCTGTCAAACTGACGGAGGTTGGTTGGATCCCCACCAACGGTTTGAGCTTCCGGTGAAGGTAACTTACATAGTGGTAGGGTACCCGCCAGTATTTTAGCTACCACCCTCAAGTTTGAATAACTGTCACCAAACACATAGTGTGTTCAGGCAGTCCTTGAGATCCAGTGGGGATTCTATGTTTAGCGTGACATCATTGACCACATCGTCACTAACCATCAAGTGATTTAGTGGTCGAATGCTAGATCTACACAGTAAAAAAAAACAAATGAAACTTTTCCCCGTCTATTCAACGCTTAGAAAAGATCTATTTTTATTTATAGCACGAATTTCCCAAGTGGTTATGTAATCGTTTCTTGAAAATAAATTATTTACCTGCGTAGATTTGTTATCGACAAAGACTGAATAGCTATATAAATACCGGTATGTAACTGATTCCGTTACAAAGATTTATATTCTTCCCTAATCTCAAACGACCGTACAGTCGTTACGATTTTGGCTTAAACGCCTGACCTACCCATTAATTCAATTTATGTCACTTTAGGTTCACGGCATATAAATACCTGCTATAATTGTTAATACTAAGCGTTGCAAGTCACATTTTTTGTATTAAAAAATATGTATTTTATTTCCGTACTAAGTTGCTTTGATGACGCGTGTATTTTTTTGTGCAATTATAAGCCTTATTACCATAACAGGCTAAAAACATACAATTTTTCGCGAGTAAATAGGTTCCTCCCAAGTTTGCGTGCTCCACCTTAGACCGCGTCATCGCTTATCATTAGGTGAGACAGTGGTCAAACGCAAGCTTATAACCTTTTAAAAAAAGTAATGATGTTAGCAAACAATAGTTCATTTTTTTTGAAATTGTGATATTACAATAAAATCAAACTAAACAATAAAAATCACCTGATGAAAGTTCCAAACCTAATAATATAAAAAACAATATGCTATTTGATGCTTATGGAAAAAATTTTTTTTAAGGTTTGAATTGAGCACTCGTAGTGGATTTAATGTAAGAGACCTTAAACGAGCAACCTTTTGGCATTCCAACTGAGTGCTTATGTGCTCCGGAGGGCAGGTTTAACCCATGGTCCTGGTTGATGGCTAAAGATAATAGACCTCTGATCATGTCGGAGGCCTTTGAGAGGCCTGAAAACCCTGACATTGGGCTGACCACTAGTCCATACGCCAGCCCGCGTTGGCCAGCCTGGTCGGTTCCGGCCAACATTCTTCTTTCAGAAAATGGCCCGTATCCTAGAATTAAGAACGTATTAGGCAGAATCATACCGGAAAGTTTAGGTTAGAAAGTCTTGTAATAAAAACCTTCATTTATCATAATACTTTCAGTAAAAGCTGTTTCGACGTTTATGCGTGCAATTTGCTTGTATATCTGAAACCGGATAAAGGAACGCTTTTTCTATCTGTGAGAATAGATCCATAAATTTTATATTTACTGCTGATATAACGCTATCTTTTCGATAATGAAACCTCTGTCTGGTATTCCCTGGGCGGTCGTAATCGTCCGTACCTAATCCGTATGTGCGGATTACTGAAATTGTAAAAAAATATATGAAGTAGTTTAAGAATAATACTAACTAATTTCGATTTCTTATCCGTAGAGTATGTAAAAAAACAACGACAAAAACCCATAAAACGTGCGTGTCGGACTCGCGCCTTGATGGTTCCGTACAAACCACACAAAGAGCTATGAAGAAGGCTATGCTCAGGGATTCTCTACGCGATCGAAGCAAATATGAGCAGAAATGTAGAAGAACGAAAGTCACCTACATAGCCAGCCCAATATCGAAGATTTCAGGCATCTAATAGCCTTTGACTTGACGAAAGCCCTTGTTGAAAATGCTAAAAAAGGTAATCGCAGTGTATATTAACCCAGTATATCGGTCATTATAGCAATGGTAAACCACGCTACAAAAACTTAAGGAACAAGTTTGATACCCACAGCTCCATAGCAACTTACAAACAAGGGAAACAGTTTCGTTTTGTGTCCAATGCATATCCCAAAGTTTCAGTAGTCGGAAGCTTTTCAGAATGTGTTCCAAAAGAAGGTTTAACAAAAATTTCCGGCGAGCATGAATGATATAAATTCCAAAACACAGGAAACATGCCCGTTTTACTTTGAATACGGTAACCATTTGTAGACTCCGAAAAACAGTTTACAAAGACATGGACTTAAAGTGAACTCGTGCACTTTTAGCTCCAAATTGTGGTCAAATTTCAAAGATAGAACGATAATGACCCTAACTCTGTTAATCAATCGAACTAGCTAAAATTCACTCAAAATTCTTGAAAGTGAAATAGCTCGTATTCTATTTACGCTAAATTCAAATTCGTATAACTCAACACAATGCTATCTCTAATATTAGACGAGTTTTATCCGCGGGTAGTTTTCGTACGGCACCAAATAAGTGGCGATTTATTTTACTTTAAACTACCCGCAATATTAATAGAAACATCTTATTTTAGTGTTGTCATTAATAAGTATCATACTAGATGCTGGGGTTACAGCATTTGAGTAATCTAAAGACTGACAAATGTTTTTGTAGTAGCTGTAGTATTGTAATAAGTTGAGTATTTTATTTTAATAAAGGCATCGGAAAAAAAGTGACATACCTATTTGGACTTTATCATAACCGTATAAGAGTTTATCTTGCTTATATTATTTTTCAGTATTTTAGTTTAGTTTGTTGAATAAGAGAATCACTACATATGAGTACCTAATCTAATTTAAATAAGTTTATGGTATGGTTACTTCTATACCATATTAAAACCGTAAAGGCAAAAACGTCAGTACATAGAAAAAAAATCACAAAATCTTGTGACGTTTGCTAAAAATAACTATTTAACAAGAGTCAAGCCTTTATTTCATTTCTGTCTGTCTGTCCGTCTGTATCACAAACACTGTTGCAATAATTAAATATTGTTTTCATCACTGTGTAGTTTATCATTGAAATTACCGAGCAGTTTACCCTCTGTAAATAGCAACGAAAATATCCTATGGTTAAAAGATGGGTGACCGTCTTCGGGTCCAAGACTTTTACTATCTACTGTACTATCATCCACCTTCTTATACATATTATTACCTTGATATAAGCGTCGTCGTGCTGAATAGGAGTATGAAGCACGCCGCCCAAACCGCCTGTTAGAGCCGCCTGCGCATCTCCGCACCATTCAAGCTAACAATGCCCCTGCCGCGAGGGCTCTCCAGCTTATCATTGACATCATTACTCAATAACTAGATCTCGATATATTTTATTTGTGCCATTGTAAATAAAAGTTTTAGCTCATTTGAATGAGGCGTTTTATTAAACAAAAGAATTAGTTCGTAAATACTACCTAGATGGAGTTATAGTCATAAAAATGTACCTATCATAGTCAATTGAGAGAATTGTTTAAGAAGAAGGGGATAATTGAGAGAAGCAAGTAACCCAAGAATATTCCATGATCGAAAATGCAATATTAATGAAAAATAAACACCTAATTCACAGACTAGTAAGAGGGAAAATTTCTCATTGGTCTCTTGACAGTGACAGAACGATTTCAAACTACATACGAGTATATAGCCATCTGTTGAGAAATTTTGTTACTACTAGTTTCTTTTTTTAGCACCTGTACCATGTAATGTCTTGGCTTGTCTGTAAGTTGCATGTAATAATTAAAATAATTAAATTACATATTATTATTCTATTCATATTGTCCTAGCAACTACCAAAGCCTGGATAGACGATACATATGAATGAAAAGTTCACAAGCACAACAACTATGAATATTATGCGTCTTTTCTAAGTTGTAGCATGTGCAAATATAAAGTTGTGCTCAATGATATTATATGTTTATATGAGGTAGATGTCGCACAAGCACGCGGAAACTGAGGCGGCAAAATTAAGTCAATTGTAGTAATTTTCATTATGACGCGTATTACAAGCGTAAGTCTAAACATATAGCTATCCTTTTCTATATTATTTGTACCGTATTATCCATCGCAGTAAGCATGTTTATGTCGTAAAGGAACAAAATCTGAGCACCGCGCAGTATGAATATACGTCATCTTTAGTAAAACATCATTGGTTGTGCTATGTAAAAGAAGGAACAAGACTATGCAACATATTACGAGTATATATTTTGAATGTCAGAAATGTACGAAAGCATTACATGTCAGAGTTCTTATTTTGAGGCAATGACAGACTAGCGGAGGGAGCGTCGTCTGTCAAACTGACAGACACGGGTACTATCAACACCCACAGCTGGAGCTTCTGGTGAAAGCAAAGGTGTTGTTTTCACAAGAAGCTTAAGTTGAGAAGGATCAAGGATAAAATCCCAATATGGTGGAAAAGTACTTTTGAGTACCCACTTGCCTAGCTTGCCATCCTCAAGTTTCAAAAACTGGTACCAAACATGTGTGTTCAAGCAGCTGTCCTTGAGATCTAGTAAAATATTCAAGGCTTAGTGTGATTGTACCTTTGACCACATCGTCACAGTATATCAAGTGGATGGTGGTCAAATGCTATCTGCAATGTATAAAAAATTAAATTTAGCTAGTGAAACAAAACGCGTATGAGTTACTTACCTTTTTTCCATGTTTTGTATGTTTAATCATATTTAATTAATGTTATCTACTAGTACATACATATGTAATATTGTAAATTTTATGAGAGCTATCGTCTGCCTACAAACTGCTACGTAGTTTGGCAGTATTTTGTGAGTTAATATTACATATTTTGTATTGAATAAATAAATAAATAAATTAAAAAAAATATTGATTGGATATTCTCATGAGTTTGACACATTATTATATAGATGTAGTATCCGGCTTTACTCACGTTTATAGTCGAAGTTGATGTTTCGTATTATTGTCAACGGGTTTCTATCTAGTGCGAACACATACACAATATACACATACACAAAAACCCAAGACCCAGTATAAACATCCATGTTCATGACATAAAATAAAACACTAATAACTAATAACAATACATCAGCTACTACAATAACATTTGAGCAATCCACTAGCTATTGGTAGCCCATAGATAACTCAAATGTTCTAACCCGCTACCGGCTGGCAGCGTGCCAAGAATGCTAGCAGCATTGCCACGTTGAATTGCAATGCTGATTCGTTGAGCCAAATATGTGCCAGCATTTTGGTCACGCGTCGCATAGATCAAACGCTCTGATAAATTTTGGAAAATCCGATGAGCTCCAGGTCCCCACGGGCCCAATGTCTCGACCCCAAAAGGTTCAAATATGTAACCACTACCTGGGTTAGCATATTTTCGCCGTTTCAATTGCTCCGCCGAATAAGCCGCGGCGCCAGCCCTAACATGTGTCTCAGGAAGATGTGACAGCGCCAAAGTGTCAACACATGTAGCGTCCCACACTAAAGGCCGCCCTAACTTCCAGGGAATGAGAGTCACGCCGTCAGGTCTTTTACCATATTCGGTTCAAGAATGGCTGCAACATTGGCGCTGGTAAAAGCCCGATGGACATAAATGTTTAACCCTGCTGGAATTGGAACCACTGCCACTGGGGATTAGAAATCTACTTCTAGACTCTAGTGGCGTCTCACGACCTTTGAGCCTTGAAAAGATTACACTATTTCTTAGCTAAAGCTAAGCTAAGCTAAGAAATTAAAGGAGCTTATTTTAAGGCCTGACTAATTAATCTAAGTGTATACTAAGTGTGATAAAATAAATTAGACGATTTCGAGTCTTTTCGGATGATTTTGTTCAAAATCCTACATATCTAATATATTTAAAAAATATCACTTCAGAGAACAGTTCATGAAAGTTTATTCAGAACAAAATTAGATTTTATTTGATAATTTATTAGTAAAAAAATACTTTCGAGTGACCATATTTTTCATTAATTATGAATTCTGACGCTATCGACAAGCGCGCTTGATCTGTCTTACACCAGAAGAAACGAAGTAAGAAATAGATTTGTTTCTCCCCTTATGCCTGTAAACACCCGCGAGCCTCTGCATTATCATCGGCCCCAGTTTACCCCCTAATTAGCCAATCTGCACGCAATTGACACATTTAGATAAAAGATTTACCTATTTATTTTGGTCACGGTGGTCTTAATGTTAAATTGTGCTTTTTGATGTGGGAGTAAGTTGTTAGAACGTGAGTTGTCTCAGAATGACCGACGAAAATACATTACCCGGGTAGTCCTTGCTATGCGGATAACATGTCAGAATAGAGTGGACTTAAGAAGGTTGAGTGAGGGACGGCTAAGTTAGAATCTTTCCCTTATCATGAATAATGCAAGCCATGTTTTATTATTTTGAATTATAAATGGAGTGGACATTCAAAGGTCTGAATTCTATTCGGTGAAAAAAATCTGGCTTGAAAACTGCGCATACAAATATTTTATGAGATTCTATTTGCCTTTACTGTGTGTACACCTTTAGGCTGCTGCCGACAAAACGATATGAGAAAGATGTAATATTAGTGTATCTATCGATATGAATCCTTATAATGAATAGAAAATATCTTGTAAACTATTCTTGTAACTTGCATTGTACCTATGTTATATTATTGTTATCGTAACCCTATTATAAAGAAATTAATTTAATTTCATTAAACGACTTCAAAAGAAGGAGGAGGTGCTCAGTTCGACCCGTATGTTTTTTATGCTTGTTTCCGCATAACTTTCGTCTGGTTGAACTGATTTTGATCGTTATTTTTATCTGAAAGCTGTTGCTTCCCGTGTGATCCCATTTAAATTTTATTAAAATATCGTACGTAATGTCCTCCACAAATCATCATACGTCGATGATATTATAGTTGCGGGTGGAGAAATCGGTGAACATACACATTGACAATAATTGATCCCGTCAGTAGCAAAGGTCACTGAAAAGGGACCTTGAAGATTCTAGTATGGACTAGTACGATTTACAAGAAGTATAATCAAAATACTGTGCGCATGGTCACTACCAATTATTTGATAATAGTTACTTTGAGTCTAGAAGCCGGTTTCATTTTTTGGTATTTTTTTTGTGTGTTTTTTTTTACGACGAGACATTGCATTGTTATAGCGTAATAATTGTATGCAAAACTTGCAGCAATGCTCACGAGCCTTCTCAGTGCGAGACGGGACATTACGACTAACGCACCGCACTCAAGATCCTGATGAAGGCTTCCGGAAGAAGCCGAAACAATTGTCGATCGTGATATCGACTACTCGTAAGTACCACGTTATACCCGTAAAAAACAGTGTAATGTAATTATGAACGTGAATTTTAACATTGTCTGTTGAATTTAAACATAAACTTTGAAATCGACTCAAACAATGTCAGGAACTCAGTCTCCTTACAATTATTGTTGTCTCTCAAAAGTAAAGTTATGCATTACAGGAGGACAATACCGAATTGTTGTTATGAAAATTCGTCCAACGCTCATTTCTCTCGAAACATAATGTCTGGGAAATTCATAGCCCCATTCCCGGCTCAAGAGGGAACCCAACAAGGGTCACCGATACACTATAAACGAGGAAGTCAGTGATCTATCTATACGATAAAAGTATGATTGAAGCAATGATAGCTCAGCGGGGGGAGCGTTGCCTGTCAAACTGACGGACACTGGTTCGATCCCCAACAACAGCTTGAGTTCCCGGTGAAGGTAACATCGTTATCAAATTCCCAGCATGGTGGTAGGGTACTTTCGAATCCCTCCCTGGCTAGCTACCACCCTCAAATTTGAAAGCTGTCATCAAGCTCATAGTGTGTTCAGACAGCAGTCCTTGAGAGCCAGTGAGCGTTCTAGGTGATAACATCTTCGACCACATCGCCACTGACCATCAAGTGAGATAGTGGTCAAACGCAAGATCTATACAGTATAAAAAAAAAACAAAGATAATAATGGTAACCATGGACTGCCAAGCGGAACACACAGAACGGCCACCAACAAGGTGTACCGACGACCTGACTAAGATCGCAAGAAAATGCTGTATGCGGGCCGTTTCCAAATGGTCCTTGTGGAGATCAATAGGAAAGTCTATGTCAAGCAGTAGTCGTCCTCTGAATGAGACTACGATGATGATGATGATGATGATGATGATACTAGTTGGAGAAGTAATTGTTACATCCAAGCTTTTGAATTCCTACATGACTTAAGAACCAATTCGGTGATATGCAAAAAAGAAGAGGTGGCAAACGCGCACGGCACATTCCCCTCCCTCCGTTCTTCATCCTTCCCCCGATGTCATCAGAAACGGTCGCGCGTTTGTATCGATACAGCCGCAAGTTGCATCGCTTCTGTAGCACGTTGCAAATGCGACTAACACGCGATAGTAGCGATGCAGAAGCGCATTTACAACTTCGATCAAGAATACATAGTTTTCGGGATGGCGCGAAAAATACGTCTCGATGAATAACAGCGCACTCGCGGCGTGAGCTCTTATTTTGTTTAGTTCGGTCGTAACCCAGCCAACGTTCACACGTCATTCTCAATGCCACAATGCGTATTTAAAAGTTGTAAGAATAATGCCCGAAAAGTAATTTTATCAGCCGAATTGTCTTACTTTCGGTAAGTAAATGTAGAATAAGTTATATATAAGCCTTTATATCAACCAACAATATAATTTTTTTCACGAAATTACCAATTTCAAACCACCGCTAAGAATGTTTAGCCAATACCCAACACGTGCCAATGCGAATGTTGGGCCAACATTTGGCTTGATCGAAGATTTACAAAATGCGCGACAGCATCGCTACAAAAAAAAATTTTTTGTAGCGATGCTTTTTTTTTTTGAGTGTTGAAGTCGGTTGCATTTTTTGTTAAAAAATTTTTTTTTCACCCTTTTCAGTGACCTTTGCTACTCACGGGATGTCGATGTCTTCAACCGCGACAATAATATCATCAAGATACGCGTAGCACTTTTCAGTTATTGGAGTATAACTCAAAAACCGCTTGTCTGATTTTGATGAAAGTTGAATGGGACTACCACGGAAGTATACTCTATCTAAAAAAAAAGAATCATCAAAATCGGTTCATAAACGACGAAGTTATCCGCGAACACACATAAAAAAAACATATATACGGTCGAATTGAGTAACCTCCTTTTTTTGAAGTCGTTTAAAAAGTCGCCGTGGGCAAAGGGCCTAAAGGAAAACCCGATGAGCTCTAAGTAACTATATAAAAATTTGTTCATATTAGTGTGTGTGGAATTGTGTGTTGCTGTCTTGTTTTCTAGAAAAAATTGACACAAGGATGAGCACTTGAATGTTTTTTCTCTAAGCAAGCGTTTTCAGGATTAAATGTAGCGTGAAATGTTACGGCCTCACCACGGGAAGCAACGTTTTCTTTGGGATTAAAATGTAGGCTACGATTTATGTGCCTATTTCGCGTCGAGCTATTGCTGTTCCATTTAAAATATTAGATAATTTTTACTAACCGACTTCCAAAAAAGGCGGAGGTTCTTATCGACTGTTTTTTGAATGTGTCATAATTGAAAACTTTTTATAGGTTTTTTTAAACGTAATTAATTTTTTTAAAGGTTTAATTAGCTTACGTTTGACATCATGTGTACAGCCTGATGTTAAGTGACAACGTGGTCTAAGGTGTAGCACGCAAACTTATATGGTACCTATAAAGTAAATAGCTAAACCAATTTTGAAGTATTATTTCAAAACTAGTGGTTCTCATATAGTCCCATTTAAATTTGATCAAGATGAGACAACTATTTTTTGAGTTGCCTTCAATATTGATAGTAGTTCTCTTGTTCAACCAAACTTAACTCACAACCAAAAAATTAGATAAGTCTTACATAGTTTTATGGCATTATAATATATATAAATCAACACTATAATTTGATATTTTTATTAAAAATGCGAGTAGTTGTATAATAAGTCGCCATTTATTTGGCCCAACTTAAACTACCTGCAAATGACCAGCAATTGAATACAACTTGTCTAAAATTAGAGATAGCGCTGTATTTAGTTATACCAATTAGAGTTTTAACGTTAAGATAATACAAGCTATTTCATTTTGAAGAATTTAGGTTAATTTTAGATAGTTCGTGTGATTAATAGTGAAAGGGCCATTGCTTATATAATTCGCCTAAATTGATGATGTTCTTGTTTTGTCAGGAAAACGTTAAAAATGTTCCACGGATCAGTAGTCGGTTAGTAATTTATTTAATATTCCCTTTAGACACTTTTTTAAGAGCTCTTATTTTAACTCCATTTTAACTGGACATCCTATCACTTAAATATGATTAAAAAAAAAAAAACTACTTTCACAACAAATACATACAACTTCATCAAAAATATGTATTAAAAAATTACTGGACGGATGACATAGTAATTAAAAAAAATATTTTTATTTATAAAAAAAAGGTTCAATTTTACAGATACTTAAATTGTATGTAAACTCTAAGGCTTTCACAGCCGGCGTTGCATGTTGTATGTATTGCTTCCGGGCTGTTTGGCCGTGGCCTAAGTGAAACTTGTGTTCCAGACGTTTCGTCGATCACTGCGGTCGACATCTTCAGTGGTTCAGGTACGAGCGGCGTCAAGAGCGTAGAACGCTCCTTCGCGGCGTCTTCTGATCAGTAACAGAGAAGACGCCGCGAAGGAGAGTTCTACGCTCTTGTCGCCGCTCGTACGGTTGACATCTTCAGTGGTTCAGGTCACACCCAAACACAAGCTTCATTTAGACCACGGCCAAACAGCCCGGAAGCAATACATACAACACGATACTTAAATTGTAATAATTAAAATTATACGTAGGTTGAAAATTGACTCAATGAAATGAAATGAAATATATTTATTTCAGGTAACAGTAAACCCATATACACATGTTTGTTAAAAAGGAGTGTGTATGTGTCCCCCTACTTGGCACTATAAGAGACATGCCTCTCACAGAAGTGCCGAGTAAAAGGGCAATCCACTCGTGCTGCAATCATCATCAAGACAGCATTGGAACTGGCCCGCACCCTGCGCACCAGGGACGCACACCTTTTACGCATAGTTGCTTTAAAGCAATCCGTGTGTGCTGCCGAAAACATCCCTGACGCGCTACAGAAGCGGGGCAGTCCCAACACTGCCCTAAATGCGTTATTATATTGCACGCGAATATCGCTATACATTTTTAATTTTTTATTACATTTTCAATGCTCATCGTTTTATTTAATGGCTCTCTAACGTAACAAAAATAAAAGAGTTGCGCCTAATTGAATGAATTCCACGCCAATTTGCCCACAGCGAAACGAAAAACAAAGATAAATTTGATAACTTATGGCTTGTGAAACTTGAAACCGCTTAGAACTTTCAATGCTTTACCAGAGAATTGCTAAAAGTTTGATTACGATCGGTAACCAAATTAAAGAGCTTGTATTTTTGTAAGAAGTCATTTTTTAACTTCTATACCTGCTAAGCCAGAGTAAACTTTTTAGTGGTTGTGTTTTGATCTTACCTTGTTTTTAGCTTTTTTTTTACTTTACAAATAAGGTATCCAAAAGAATGTAGCTCTTATTTACGGCGTGCTGCTTGAGCTTTAAAAGAATAATACCGCGAAAACTTCGGCCAGACGAGGAGTGAGTCAAATGCCAAAAAATTTTATTTAAGGCGTTGTAGAAATACATTTTTTTTTACTTATTATAAGCTTTGACCACTGCCTCACCTGATGTTAAGTGACGACTTGGTTAAAGGTCACGAAAAAAATATTTTTTTTATCAAACTCCTAACTTTCAAGAAATTAGGAATATTATAAATTAATTTAAAATTCTTTAATGTACCGTCCACTTTGAAAATCAATTATTTAATAAGTATCTACTCCTTATTTTTCTTTAACACATTTTCAAAAAAATTACCAATATATGAAACCGACATCAACGCTCAAAAGTGTTAAATAGCTTGTTGAAGTCGGTACCATGATATTTTAAAAGTAACTTTTATCAAAATAATGTGCTCATGGTACCGACTTCAACAAGTTATTTCACACTTTTGAGTATTGAAGTCGGTTTCATTTTTTGGTACATTTTTTGAAGATATGGTAAAGTAAAATTAATATATTTATAATTTAAATAATTCAAATCATTTAGTTGAGTATAAAGAAGAGTTCGCATGTTGAGGGTCCTGAGAAGTTCATGGAGTTTAATTCTGATTAAACAACATTTTATTTCATTTAATATTTTTTGTGTGTGTCTTACACCACAAGAAGGGAAAATTAATAATTTTTTTACCAAAAAATGGAACGGACTTCATCACTCAAAAGTGTGAAATAACCTTGTTGAAGTTGATACTACATGATAATTCACAAAGGTAATCATCACAACATTATGCTCACGGTACCGACTTCGACAAGGTTATTTCACACTTTTGAGTGTTGAAGTCGTTTCCATTTTTTTGGTAAAAAAAATTATCACCCTTTTAAGTGGCCTTTGGTACTCACGGGATCAATTGTCATTGTGTAGGTTCTCCGATGTCTTCAACCGCTACTATAATATCGTCGAGGTATGCGTAACACTTTTCAGTTATTGGAATGTAACTCTAAAACCGCTAGTCCGATTTTGATGAAATTTAAATGGGACCACCACGAAAATACATTCTATCAAACAAAAAAAAATCATCAAAATCGGTTCATAAGCAACGCAGTTATCCGCGAACACACGTAAAAAAAAATATGTTTACGGTCGAATCGAATCTTAACTCTATATACTATATAGTAACCTGTGGTTGTCGATGTTGGTCCCACAATTATCCTTTTATTAATTAAGTTTTATTTATAAGTATATTGTGAAACTGTTTGTCGACCCTTGAAAAAAAAATTTAAAAAATAATAATTGAGTAACCTCTTTTTCTAAGTCGGTTAAAATGCCTAAAAATGTTATTAGTATTTTTGAACCCGCGAGGTAACTCATCAAGTAAGTTCATCCATAAAGTTAATTTTTATAATATTAAATTTGGATTAAGTGAAAAAGTGCTTTCTTGTATGATAACATGAAACTATTACTATAAATTTGTATCCTATATTGTACGTTATATTTTGTCTATTTTAGTTAAGTTACATCAATGTACCGTTCTGTATTTTTTTATTATTTTATTTATTTTATTTATATTAAACTATATTAAACTAAACTTATAATTAAAAATCAACACGCATTAGGTTATGTCCCGCCCTCTCTGCCTGTAACCACCCGCGAGCCTCTGTAATGTCATCGGTCACTCTTAAACTATATTTTCTCCAAATGAATTCTCGTCATTATTTTCATCAGGCTTCACAATAATAAATACTAATATTATAAAGAGGAAAGATTTGACTGTTTGTTTGTTTGTTGTAGGCTCCGAAACTTCTGAACCGATTTGAAAAATTGTTTCACTGTTGGGAAGCTACACAATCCCAGGGTGACATAGGCTATATTATATTTTCAAAAAAAATAGATACCCTTACATTTTTCAATTCTGAAATTTTTCACCCGTGCAAAAGTCGGGCGGACCGCTAGTATTGTAATAAAACATGTGCTGTAACATTAACTTCAGTCTTGTCTTACAATCTTATTCATATTATGTATATTCATATCATATTATGTAGGTAGTCAGACATCTGTGGCTCAAGTAACTAAACAAATACAAACAGATAAGGGTCGGAAAAGTATTCCAATATCGTCAACTCTCCGAGTAAAAGAGAAGTTTTGGAGAAACGCATACAGATATGAATTATTACGATACTTCTATATGCCTACAACTGCAAAAATGGGAAACAGTGACAACAAGACGAAGAATCGGACAAAAATGTTTTAATTATTTGGGATCATATATTTACCAACAATTAAATTAAACACTAAACATATTGCATGATACTAATTATGTAGCCAAGCGCAAAATAACGGAATATCTAGTGACATTAGACCAGTCAAGCACAGAAAAACTGCTTAGAATTAATTTATAATTTCTTTATGCTATATTAATTTTATTTGATTGTTTTATTTATTTTTTTATTATTTGATTGTTTTATTTCTTATTTTTTGATTGTTTCATTTTTCATTAATTGTATTCTACTAAATTTAATTATTGAACTTTCAGCACAAACTCACAAATATTCAAAAATAGAACTATTTGGAAGCGAGCTAGCCCTCACAGACTCAGGGTATCCTACCCTGAGAGCTAGAGCTCAAACAAAGTAACTTAATTTAAAAATGCATGCTATTATAGATGCATTATATATAGATATACTTCTACATAGTCATAATTTAGAATAAGTTAGTATATAACATAATTACTGTATGTATTATATAAATAAATATATAAAAAAAAATAAAAAATAAAAACTGCTTGTCTATACTATGTCTATACAAATATATTAAAGAGGAAAGATTTGATTGTTGTTTTTTTGCATTGAATAGGCTTTTAGTAGTCCTACCCCTGTACCTTACAGTAGGCCCCGACAGGACCGCGGCCCGCTAGTATATCAGATATATCAGAAAAGGAATAATCTTGTAGTTTATCCACCTTGGTGGACTGTGATTAATAAGTATACAATTCCAATGACTTAAATTCTAATTGAATATCTGGGATAGAATTAAATTAAACCAAATTGAAATATGGCGTCCTTGTCGGTGACCTTCTTATTTTGCGTTTTCCAGTCCGTGGTCTCCATTACAGAACCATTCGACCCCAACGGCTATAAGTTGACAAACACTAATGGATCAACATACTGATTTTTTTTACGATTATTTAGTTGTTTAAATGTAAGGGATAATTACACAATCACATCTCACAATTGTGCAATCGTAACCTTAATTATGTAGGTTCTACATTTATAGCATTACTAGCTGATCTGGCAAACATTATTCTGTCATACAAATTATCGAAATGTAAAAGTGACTCCATACTTCAATGATCGATAGTTGAACTATTTGGAATAAATACAAAAAACGTGATTAAAAATAGAGGGCTAACAATACTTTACGATTTAGTCTCAGACCTATCAAATATACACAAAAATAATCCATAAAAATCGGTCAAGCCGTTTCGAAGGAGTTTGTTTAGAAACACTGTGACATGAGAATTTTATATATTAGATAACATTTTAGGTAACTACAGCAACATTTATAGTCGCTACGTGCCGAAAAAATATTACTGATTGATTTGACAAAATATACTAACTAAAAATAAAGCTACATAATATATAGATTTTTGATTTTACAAAATATACTAACTCAAGCTAGATATACTTAAATTAATGATTAAACAAAATTAACTAACTAAAACTAGATATTAATTATTGATTTGACAAAATATATTAACTAAAGCTTAATGTAAATTATTCATTTGACAAAATATATTAACTAAAGCTTAATGTAAATTATTCATTTGACAAAATATACTAACTCAAGCTAGATATACTTAAATGAATGATTAAACAAAATTAACTAACTAAAACTAGATATTAATTATTGATTTGACAAAATATATTAACTAAAGCTTAATGTAAATTATTGATTTGACAAAATATACTAACTCAAGCTAGATATAAATAACCCACCCCTGATAACGTAAAACCATAACAAATATAGTGAAAATTAGCTACTTTTGGCGTCTGTATTTTATTCGTTGTAAAATCCAGGTCACCACGCAAAGCAGCAGAATGTAATTAGCAAATGGTAGCTGCATAGATAACATTACCCTGATTACGGCTGCTCATTATCTTAAAACAGTTTTAAGAAAAAAATGGTGCGCGTGGTGTTGTTTAGTTTTTTTTTTTTTTTTTTTAAATCACACTCAGACCTCCGCACTAGAATTCCCTGTATCGCGGGAGGCATGGACACACACAATAACAGCACACAAACATCCAAGACCCGGGACAAACATCTACACTCACCGCACAAATATTTGCCCCTGCCGGGATTCGAACCCAGGGTCGCGGTGACACAGAAGTCATGTCGATGACACAAACCACTGCGCCACGGGACCGTCAATTACGTCGTTTGATGTTATTACATTTTAACGACATCTTCTTCTCTCAGCCATGTGCGTCCACTGCTGGACATATGCCTCCCCCATATAGGGGGGATTTGCCAATACTCGCCACGCTTGGCATGCGGGTTGGCGAGCGCAGTATGATTTACAATCCTCAGAAGGCGCTGCTGCCCACCTCCTGGTACGTGATCCCTTAGCCGACTCTTACGGCACCCACGGGAAGAGATGGGGGAGTACTATTCTAGGCCGGTACCACCACGGCAAACGACATACTGTGCATAAAATACAACTTGTTTTTACCATTCTTAGGACCTGGTCTGCAGAAAAGATGATGTATCAAAGTGTTTTGAAGGGCAGACCATAAAGAACCTAAATCCTATCTGTCTATTTTTATTGGCCAAATAAATATTTATGATTGTATTATACAAGATTAATTGCGTTGAAAATTTAGCAAATATATACATTTGCGATATTTGCTAAATTTTAAAAAACAGAGAATTTTAAAAGGGAAAATTATTTTATCTACAGTTTAGCTAACTAATGTTTAAAACATTAAAGTTATTGTTGAACAAAATCTGACCTTTTTTATGTGTCGGGTTAAAAAATGTTGACTACGGATCAGATAACATTAAGTAAGGGAATATTATTAATTTGTTATTTTTTATATCATTTACTGCCTTATCTAATCTTAGAATAAAAAAAGAGTCCTTAGCATAGTAAAGTTTAGTATGGAATTGAAAGATATTTGAAGTAAAACTTAGTTTATAGGCATTTAGGTACAAATTTTTATCTATGTACTGAAGTTAAATAACTAACTGTAAGTGATGTAACAAAAAAACGTAGTCATTAACCATAAAAGCCACTTATCAGTGAAATTTGTTTTGAAAAAGACACACTTAACTGATTTTAATAATACTTTCATGGTCTGAATGTCTGTATAAAATTATCAAATGAAAAATATATACGCTCATAAGTTAACAAACAAACAAAAAATAAATTAAAAACTAAAATTTACTTTTACGTTATCTTGGAGATCGAACCTGCTGCCATCAGTTTTAAAGCCGACGATCAAACCGCTAAGCTATCATTGCTTCAAAATCTAGGGGGCTACTGGTTCTTAGACCTCCACCTTTTGCTTAAGGTGTCTTGGATGTTTGTGTGATGTGATTGTGTGTGTCCATGCCTCCTGCGACACAGGAAACCATAGTGCGCGGATGAGTGTGACAAAAAATTAATTTAAATTTCTGTGTTTACTCTCTCTCTCAGCCAAGGGGCGTCCACTGCTGGACATATGCCTCCTATAGAGTTATTTAATTATGTTTAATAACTTACATTAAATGAACAGGAGAAAATAAATTAAGGCCTTTCACAAGGTAAACATATTTACCTTAATGTACAAAAATCCTTAACAATAGCACAGCATCAGTTATGAGTTCACAAGACACGGTGAATAGGATCTCGAGATAGACCCTTTTGTCGGTTCCGTTTTCAATGTAACAGATTTATTATGTACGGAACCATAAGTCATCATACATAAACAGTGAAGTAACTCAACTCGTCCGATTTATGTCTTGAAACTTATCTTCCCCGAGCTGTATCCCATTATATCAGGTGAGACAAATGTCAAACGGTTATAAATAAAAAATGTAAACAAAAAAATATGCGAAAGTTTATATGTAAGTGTGTATGCTTATTACTCCTTCACGCTCGAATGACTGCACCGCTTTTGATGAAATTTTGGTATAGAGAAAGTTTAGACCCTAGAATGTCGTAGATTAACACATAGGCTACTTTTCGTCCCGAAATAATTTCTGTTTCCGTGGGATAAGCAAATAATTCAGAAACCTCTGTTACTTCTTCACGATCAGACGGCTGTATACCGATTTCGATAATATTTGGTTCGGAGATAGGCTAGATCCTGGAATAACAAATAAGCTACGTTTATCCCGGATAAAAGAATGGTACCCGGGGGATTACTGATGTAACGGGAAAACTGTAACTGTAACGCGGTTGCAATTGCGGGGCGCTGCTAGTTAATTATAAAAGCGCAGCAATAATATAATAATTCATAAATCTACTAAAGCTAATATATATATATATATATATATATATTGCTATAATGAACACAATTTTCAAATAAAATATATAAAAACAGAGTTACAAAGTTACCTTTGAGAAACTGTCCCAAAACTTAATATATATGAATGATTTTAATAATGAATGCACCTAATTATATTCGTTTTATGTCTGTGTTTTCCTTTTTTGTTCTCCTCGGTGAGTTCTAGTGTTGTTACTGCTTAAATTTAGTGTTTTGGATTGGAATTCATAGGTGGAAAAAAACAACATGGCAAACTAGTTCTAAGAGTTCTAGAATATTTTAGGTATTAGATTTTTACACTTCTATGTTTTAAATTATAAGAACATAAAAATTAACACATTAACAATTTCAAAGTCAAATTCAAAATATTTTATTTGTGATATACAGGTGTATAAATAATATAGATGTCAAAATAATATACTTAGTGCAAGCTGTGACCAGCCATATTGGCATACAAATTACAAATAATGATAGTTGTCAATGAAAGTAGTACAATAAAATATAATTAGATCTTCTTCTTCTTGTCCTTATCCCACACTAGGTGGGGTCGGCACAACATGATTTCTTCTTCCATTCTCTTCTACCACTTGTCATCTCAGTGCTCACACCTTTCATAAACATATCATTCTTCACACAGTCCATCCGTACCTTCTTTGGCCTTCCTCTACCTCTATATCCATCCAGATTCATGAATTAGATATCTATTATAAATAAAATGATGACATTTGCGGCAGATGAACCAAAGAATTAAAAATAGTACGAAAATCAGTCAAATAAATTCAAACACTAGACTTGAATTGTAAAAAGTCCTTAATAGAATAAAATGCATTGTCAATTAAAAATTTAAATAATTTTTACTGTAATAACTTGTTATATATTGTCATGAAATTAAACTATATTGTTTATCCGTACCAAAATTGTATTCAGATCTCTTAAGTAATACTATCGTGATTGAGCAATTACCTACCATTCAAACATACAAACTTACATATTTATAATATTAATACGCAATACAGATATTTATACATTTTAGATAAAATTAATCATAAATTAAATTATATTAATAATTAATATTCAATAATTAGTTACTATTGAATATGAACTCATTTATTTCAAGGAAACATAAATATATTCTATAAAATTAAAGTAACCTAATAAATTTAATTATTATGCAACGGGCCCCAAACTAGGCATAGCCTGTATCTTGGGCGCCCAAACCTACAGCTTTACTTATAATTTGTTGCGTGACACTGTACATATTCACTAATCGCATAAATAGTAACACGCACTCATAGGAAATACAAATAAAAAGAATCTAATTAAAAAAAAAATTGGTTGTCTGTAAAGTCGGTTTACGGACGATAGATTTACGTGATAACGACATAATCATGTATGACTTTGACTTTGACATTGACATTGACATTGACATTGAAATTGAAATTGACCATTGACCATTGACCGTTGACCGTTGACCGTTGACCGTTGACCGTTGATTGACCGTTGACCGTTGACCGTTGACCGTTGACCGTTGACCGTTGACCGTTGACCGTTGACCGTTGACCGTTGACCGTTGACCGTTGACCATTGACCATTGACCATTCACCGTTACGCGGAACGTTACTATTTTTCATTTTGGCATTCATCAATTTATAAAACGTTATCACGTCAAAAACAAAGAGTTGATTACAAATTTTGATACATAAAAATAGTTTACTGTTTATATATTTCGTTTCGTTATATTACAATGTGACGAGAAAATGTCGCTCTCAAAGGATTGTGAGGATTTCAGTTCAAATAACGCGGAAGTAATGTGAAAATCATTCAAAGAAAATTTAGAACCTCTAATTTTCTTTCTCTCTGATTTCAGGCCTATGATTTGTCTATTCCAAAAAATATATATGTAAAAGTTACCCCTTCATTGTAATCTTATTTGTAAATAAAACTCTTTGCCTCGAGTCTGTGTTTCCCGATAGAATCCTGGAGTCTTCAAATCACGAGTGAATATGTATTCTTTCCAGGCTCACGTGTTCTATTGTTCTATTTGAGTCCACGTCAACGCTTAACATCAGGTGAGAGTGGTGAAATGCAAGTTTTTTAATCATTTAATTTATTAAAAAAATACAGTGGCACTCGGTGAGAGCCGACAGAAGTGAAAACTTGATCAATGGCACGAGTATATAATACTAATAACTTTGTTCTCACCTTATAGAAATCACTCTCTGACTGGTCCACAAACTCCTCCACATCGTTGGCAGTAACTATATCTTTGTTCTCACCTTATAGAAATCACTCTCTGACTGGTCCACAAACTCCTCCACATCGTTGGCAGTAACTATAACTTTGTTCTCACCTTATAGAAATCACTCTCTGACTGGTCCACAAACTCCTCCACATCGTTGGCAGTAACTATATCTTTGTTCTCACCTTATAGAAATCACTCTCTGACTGGTCCACAAACTCCTCCACATCGTTGGCAGTAACTATAACTTTGTTCTCACCTTATAGAAACCACTCTCTGACTGGTCCACAAACTCCTCCACATCGTTGGCAGTAACTATAACTTTGTTCTCACCTTATAGAAATCACTCTCTGACTGGTCCACAAACTCCTCCACATCGCTGGCAGTAACTATAACTTTGTTCTCACCTTATAGAAACCACTCTCTGACTGGTCCACAAACTCCTCCACATCGTTGGCAGTAACTATAACTTTGTTCTCACCTTATAGAAACCACTCTCTGACTGGTCCACAAACTCCTCCACATCGTTGGCAGTAACTATAACTTTGTTCTCACCTTATAGAAATCACTCTCTGACTGGTCCACAAACTCCTCCACATCGCTGGCAGTAACTATAACTTTGTTCTCACCTTATAGAAACCACTCTCTGACTGGTCCACAAACTCCTCCACATCGTTGGCAGTAACTATAACTTTGTTCTCACCTTATAGAAATCACTCTCTGACTGGTCCACAAACTCCTCCACATCGTTGGCAGTAACTATAACTTTGTTCTCACCTTATAGAAATCACTCTCTGACTGGTCCACAAACTCCTCCACATCGTTGGCAGTAACTTTAAGGCCATCTTTCTCAAATGCATGAATTCTATTGTCTAATCCTGGGTTAGATCCTTTCGGGACATATTGATTACCTCGTATATTTCTAACAATATTTATATCACACGTGCGGTAACACAGGTCAAACAGACATGTTCATGCACACAAATGTTGGACCTGTCCGGGAATCGAACCCGGGACCAGCGGCTCAGAAGGCTACCACCTGCGCCAACCGGCCAGTCTATAGTAGGTATATATATATTATATACCTACTATTATTCCGGTAGCGCGCGGTCGGCCAGCAGTCCACGTCCACAACGATGTGCTGGTTATTTTATAGCAAAAGTCGTATGCAGTTTAATAAAATAGGAAAAATAATGTTTACCAGAAAAATGGGTTCCATTTTTTTTTGTCTTCAACATTCAAAAGTGTGAAATAATTTGTCGGAGTCGGTACCATGAGCATAATATTTTGATAATAAACCATCAATTATATTAATATTTACTAGTATTACTTAAATGGTTTTGCAAGTAACTCAGTAAGAATGCCTCTCCAATTTCAGTAGCGGGTAAATTACTGAGGTAAAATGGAAAAAGGTTGCAGTAAAGAGGTGAACGCAATTCTTAAATTTAATGACTGTTGCAGAGTGTGCAACCATTGCTACCGCAAAAGCACCGGTATTTTTTTTAAATGCCGCACTTTTAGAAATTAAACTGAAATTGTTAAATTGCAGATCTTTATAAATGTATTAAACACGGGAGTTACTCACGTAATAAGTCAGAGGGTTCCGACTATAGTTTCAACCACATTCTGTGGTCTTTTTGAAGGAGAATACGGGGCGCTCGCGGACGCGGTCGCGCTTCACCTAGTACTGTCGCGACCGCGTCCGCGAGCGCCCCGTATTGTCCTTGAAAAAGACCACCGAATGTGGTTGAAACTATAGTCGGAACCCTCTGACTTATTACGTGAGTAACTCCCGTGTTTTATACATTTATAATGTGTCAAAACCACGTCAGTTTTAATAACAATTGTAGATCTTTTATGAGCGTATGACTTTGGCAACACAAGGAGGTAATGTTACAATAGTCACCAATCAAATATATTTAAGTAAGTTTTTATTTTATTTTATTTATTTATTAACATTCACACAAGGTCTTCAGGTCCCAAACTAGGCAGAGCCTGTGCTATGATAACCTGATGACTGATATACATACTTATATACATAAACACACCCAGACACAGGTCAAACAGACATGTTCATACACACAAATGTTTGACCTGTCCGGGAATCGAACCCGGGACCAGCGGCTCAGAAGGCAGAGTGCTACCAACTGCACCAACCGGCCAGTCGAAACTTGAAAATATATGGTGGCAATCAATTTGCTTTCTTCTTTCTAGCGTTATTTGTAGTTGCTTGTAGTAAACACATGCTTGAAAAGTAGCCAATACAGACTATTAGGCTTCAATATTGTTTGCTTAAATTTTAAGGACATGTTATTTTATGTTGTTATGAAATATATTGACTGGCCGGTTGGCGCAGCTGGTAGCACTCTGCCTTCTGAGCCGCTGGTCCCGGGTTCGATTCCCGGACAGGTCAAACATTTGTGTGTATGAACATGTCTGTTTGACCTATGTCTGGGTGTGTGTATATGTATATAAGTATATATATCAGTCATCAGGTTAACATAGTACAGGCTCTGCCTAGTTTGGGACCTGAAGACCTTGTGTGAATGTTAATAAATAAATAAATGAATATTATGTTGTAACACATATATTTCAGGAGTGACCATTGAATTTGGCACCCATTTAGATCTCACTTCTTTTGTCGTTGGAGTGACAACAGAGGCATCCCACTATCCCATCCCACTAATCCCACTAATATTATAGATGCGAATGTTTGGATGGATGGATGGATGTTTATTACTCAATCACGCCAGAAAGGCTGAGCGGATTTAGATGAAATTTAGCCCAAAGATAGATTATAGTCTGGAATAGCATATAGGCTACTTTTTATCCTGGTGAAATTTACGATTTCCGTGAAATAATTGATGTAGTGGGAAACGCGTAATCCAAGGGAGTGATACCGCGGGGTGCTTCTAGGAATATTATAAATGTGAAAGTTTGGATGGTAGAAAAGATGGATGGATGGATGGATGAATGTTTGTTACTCAATCACGCCAGAACGGCTGAACGTATTTGGATGAAATTTGGTATGTAGATACTCCAGGTCCCGGAATAAGACATAGACTACTTTTCATCATCATCATCATCAATCAACACCACGCGGGTAAAACTGTGCGCAGTTAGTATATGATAAAATTTAACTTGGCTCTCATTTCACATATAGTATGTGTTATGTATACAAAATAGTAATTGAGGGTAGTTTAACTTGATTAATAAAGCACCCTCAATATATATAAAAAGTTAGTTCTGTAATGGCGTACGCGTGAATTAAACAGGCTCCTATGTAATGTGTGGTATTTCAATAAGAATCCCGTAAGAACATAAAAGTGGCGACGAGGAAACTAAGGATGACGGCCGCGAATATAACAAGCCTTGTGTTGCCGGGGAATTTTGACCCAAATAAAGATGTGTGGGAAAATTATCGGGAGCAACTTTTTTTCGCGTTAGAAGCGGCCGGGACTATCGAAAGCGTGCAGAAGCGAGCTCTGTTCCTGTCACAGTGTGGAAAAGAAGCCTACGCATTAATTGTGTCTTTGTTATCACCAAAAAAGCCAAGTGAAGTGACTTTTGAGAAAATCGTTGAAATACTCAACAAGTTTTTCATACCCACTCCACATCCAATTCTAGAAGTGGACAGATTCTACAAACGCAATCAGAAACAAAATGAATCAATTACTAGTTTCATAGCAGCCCTACATGATATAAGTTCGCGATGCAAGTTTCAAGATATAGAAAGGCGCATAGTTGAACAGCTGATATTGGGCGCGCGCGATCACAAATTGAAAAAAGATCTGCTAAATATAAAGTTAGAGAATCTGAAATATGAAGTTGTGGTACAACAGGCTTTAAATTTCGAGACAATTGAGGGCGGAATGCATAGGCATACACAAAACGAAACGATACCGAGAAACCATTGTGAAGTCACACAAACTCATAGCACTGCAAGTGCTAGTGTTAGTGAGCCGATGGAGGTAAACGCGATCAACTCAAAAAGATGCATACATTGTGCTAAGAGTCACGGCGACGCAAAGTGCAGGCTACGGAACGCAACATGTTATAAATGTCACCAGAAAGGACACACCAAGGCAGCTTGCAAAATGAACACAACAAAGTCTAAAGTAAACAAATGCAGTGAATGTTTGTCATCGGCAGGGGAAAATGGAAAGCACGAGGACAATTTTGGATTGAGAGATCAGAGAGTCGACACTGTAATCGGGAACAGTGCCAGTGAAAATCACATCAAACCAGTAATGGTTGAATTATTAGTGAACAGTGTTCCCATAAAATTTGAAGTGGACTCGGGGTCATCGCGCACAATCATCCCACATAAACTTTATGAGCAGTATGGGCAAATGTTTCCCAAAAAGCTAATACCATTCCAAAAAAAATTAATTACATGGACAAATAGTGAACTCAAAGTTAAAGGTGAAACCATGGTTAATGTGGAATTTGGTGACAAATGTGTTGAGTTACCAATTATAGTCAGTTGTGGAAAAGGTCCCCCATTACTGGGTAGGTCGTGGTTTATGCCTTTGGGTATATCAGTGCAGGGCATCCACACATTAGCAGAGTGTGCAAAAGAAGACTTTCCAACTAAGTTTCCAGAGTTGTTCAATGATGAACTGGATAAATATAAAGGCCCCACAGTTCACATAGACTGTAAGAAAGACACCATCCCTGTCTTTATGAGAGCTCGAACTGTCCCATTTCCAATGAGAGAAAAGGTCAACAGCGAGTTAAATCGTTTGGTGAAAGAAGGTGTTTTGACACAAGCTAATGCTAATAGAACAAATGGATATTGATTTGCTGCCTGAGACAATTGCAAAAGAAACAGACAAAGATAAAATACTAAAAAAAGTGAAATTTTTTTACTCAATGGCTGGCCTAATAATATTCAATCACCAGAACTGTTGCCGTACTATAGAAGAAGAGACTTTCTGTCACTAAACAAGGACTGTATAATATGGTCTAACAGAGTGGTTATCCCTGACAAACTACATGATGCTGTATTGAAAACTTTGCACCACGGGCACAACGGGATAGCGCAGACTAAGATGTTAGCCAGAGGTTACCTCTGGTATCCCTCCTTAGATAGTGACATAGAAAGGATAGTAACGGACTGTGAAAAATGTCAAATGGGTAGAAATAATCCACCTATTACAGATCATGAGTGGAAAGCTGAAACTAAACCTTGGTCGAGAATACATATTGATTTCATGGGACCCTTTATGGACAAGACATTTTTAGTTATGGTAGACTCATATAATAAATGGCCTATCATTGAAATTGTACCAACAATGTCCAGTAAATCTGTGGTTGAGGTGCTAAAAAGAGCTATGGCAGATAATGGTCTACCGGACTGTATTGTCTCTGACAATGGGTTAGCATTCACATCAAGTGAATTCCAAGATTTTTGTAAGAAAAACCATATTCAGCATATAACTGGTGCACCTTATCACCCTGCTACAAATGGCCAAGTAGAACGTACCATACAAACGATCAAAGCCAAACTAAAAAAGCAACCACCTATGCCTTGGTCAGACCGAATAGTTCAGGTACTATTTCATATGCGTACTGTACCAAGTACAGTAACTGGGAAGACACCAGCGGAAGTATTAAATGGACGGAAGTTTAAAACAGCTGTCTCAATGTTACACCCAGATACTGACATCAAGTCTTATGAGGATGAAAGAAAGCAGGAAAGACAAAATAAAAAACAGTTTAATATAGGTGATCATGTTTTAATGAGGCTTTACAATATGGACAAAAAATGGCAAAAAGGCAAAATTATAAGTAGGCAGGAGCCAGGCATCTATGAAGTAGAGAGTGAGGGTGGAGGTAGACATCGTAGACATGTGGATCAATTACTGAAGACCAGACCACCAATGACCCAAACGGCTCCTGGAAATGATTACTCTTTGGGAGATGATGAAGAGGAGAATGTGATAATTCCTCCTCCAGAGGAATGGAATGAGATAATAGGATGTTAAATTTTGAATTCATACTTATAATTGATGTTACTACCGACATAATACCTCATGCTTCCCTAGCTATGATTTGTAATATGTAAATGCAATTAAAAGGTATATTATTATATTGTAACTTTTATATAATTATTAGAATGATCTTGTAAGGGAGGTGTTATGTATACAAAATAGTAATTGAGGGTAGTTTAACTTGATTAATAAAGCACCCTCAATATATATAAAAAGTTAGTTCTGTAATGGCGTACGCGTGAATTAAACAGGCTCCTATGTAATGTGTGGTATTTCAATAAGAATCCCGTAAGAACATAACAGTATGTTTTGGTGGAATTATATAATTCTTTCAATTAGAGAGAAAGTGTCCAGCCTGCACTTCGTGCAAAAAGCAACTAACAAATCTGGAGACAGCCGAAGCCCGACGTTGTCAGAATTAAAAAAAAACTCCTGTACATGAGAATCTACCACAAAAATAACGTAAATTTATTAAATAATATGTCTTTTTTCGTGTCAGCGTTATCAAACTTATTACATTTTCCGAGTGCAGCCCGTTTCATGCCTGGGATCACGAATAATGCTCACGGAATAAAAACAGTTTCTAGTTATTTTGGGCTATTTAATACCTCAATTCACACGCATGTTGCTCTACACACAATTATTAAACAGGCATATATATTTTCCTGGGTACTATGTAATATCTCATTTGACTATACTCTCTTAGGCTGAATGCGGACAGGTACCATCAGGTCTTTGTGGAAATCAACGGGGAGAAGTATGTCCAGCTGTGGACGTCCTTTGGATGAGATAATGATGATGTTAGCTCTTAAAGCAATGTAATAAGGGTCACTTAACGAGCAAGTGTGGTGAAAAGTTGATTATAATATTTTTGATACATAAGGTCTTTGTAACAACTTCTGATTATATGGATCATTATTTATTTCATTGTCCAACAAACGCAATCATTAATCAAGTAAAAAGGTGCCACGTCTCAAAAAAATAATAATATAAAACTATATATTTAATTACAATACTGCAGCTACTACAATAATATTTAAGCAATCCACTAGCTACTGGTAGCCTATAGATAATTCAAATGCTCTACCCGCAACCGGCTGACAGCGTGCCCAGAATGCTAGCAGCATTGTCACGTTGAATTACAATGCTGATACGTTGAGCCAAATATGTGCCAGCATTTTGGTCACGCGTCGCATCGATCGCTCTGATAAGTTTTTGAAAATTCGATGAGCTCCTGGTCCCCACGGGCCCAATGTCTCCACCCCAAACTATTCAATTATTAATTAACGTTTAATATTTGTCCAGACAACACTGGGCTTCTAATTATTTGGGTCATTATTTATTTCATTGTCCTACAAACTCAATCATTAACGAAGCAACAGTGTACGACGTGTTAAGAATTTAATTTGTACCTTTCGTTTCCCAAATTCGTTATTAAAACAGCATTTCCCATTATAAAGAGAATCAAACAATGACGGAAAAATGAAAAGAAAGTGTGACAACAAAACGAATATTACTTCTGTTAAAAGCTAAATGAAAAAATATTATTTCAAGTTGAATCGGAACGGCCCCACGCTTTTGTTGGAAATAAGTTCAATTGGGTTTGTGCTTACTTTGGTGACTTGTCATTTGGAGATTTTCATTTCATTTTCATTGTGATGAAAAGTGGCTTCCTATTCAGAAGTCTAGATGTCAAATCAAATCAAATGTCATTTGTTATGATGTGATAATATTATCAATTTAACAATGGCATACATTCGTGCGATGTTTGTCCCGGGTCTTGGGTGTTTGTGTGCTGTGATTGTGTGTGTCCATGCCTCCCGCGATACAGGGAATCCTAGTGCGGGGGTCTGAGTGTGAAACAAATAATTAAATAAATAAAAAATTAGTTGTCTGTAAAGTCGGTTTACGGACGAAAGATTTACGTGATAACGTCATAATCATTTTTGACTTTGACTTTGACCTTTTTCTTTGACCTTGACCTTGACCATTGACCATTGACCATTGACCATTGACCATTGACCATTGACCAATGACCATTGACCATTGACCATTGACCATTGACCATTGACCATTGACCATTCACCATTCACCATTCACCATTCACCATTCACCATTCACCATTCACCATTCACCATTCACCGTTACGCGGAACGTTATAATTTTTCATTTTCGCATTCATCAATTTATAAAACGTTATCACGTCAATAAAATGGAGTAGCTAGGTATATACGCTTCAAAACCTACTTTAGTATAATATAATCCATTCATATATGTCATTACGTACGATTTGACTGGCCGGTGGGCGCAGTTGGTAGCACTCTGCCTTCTGAGCCGCTGGTTTTGGCATTTAAATTTTCATCGAATTCGGACAAACAGTTTTTAAATTACAATCCAATAACTGTAAAGTAAAAGTAAAGAGAGGGAGGGCGCTGCAGTGCCAATGTTTACTTCGGCTCCGTGCTAAAAGTGATCGTAAAATAGAAATAAGTGCATCTACTTATCGGAAAAGACTAAAAGTGAAGAAATAAATAAGTGATTTGCATCATACATCGTGGACAACATCTAACATTGAGTGAAAACGATGTAATCAGTGAATATGTCTCGATTGTGAATTAGCCGTACTGTGTGTGTATACAGACATTCCTCATACTTTATACAGCTGAAACGGAAGATTAACGGAAATTGAAGGAAATTGCGTGCCTCATAATCCCGGCATTCGTGTTTTAAAAAATAAAAGTGATATAAATAACCCTACTTTTTCAATAATCAAAGTGACTTGCAATAATACGAAGCGAGTGGCACATTAGCACAAAGACACTAGCGACATCTGTGGAAAGCTACCCGTACTCGACACTAACACAAGTTTGAACCATCTTCGATCTGATCAATCCGTCAAGGAGCTAGTTATCGTAGCAAGTCGGAACAAGAACTCAAGAGGGCGCTAGCAGTAGCATAATAATCGCCTCAATATTGTAATACAATTTAAAAACGCTTCATAAAGTATAAGAAATGGAGGAAATTATGCACGAGCTTCGAAAAATTCGAAGAGATTTAGATGAACAGAAAATCGCTATAGAAAAAAGTGGAGAAAAAGTGACGGAAAAAGTTACGGAAAATATAAACTGCATATTGGAAGACAAGTTTAAACTATTCAATGAAAAATACGAGCATCTAAGAGAAAAATGTGAAAACCAAGAAGAACGGCTGTACTTTCTAGAAAAACAGGCAAGAAAAAACAACATTGTCTTTTTCGGGATACAAGAAAGGGAAACATCATATTGCAACCTAGAAAGTCTCATATTAAACTTTATCAAAGAACATTTCTCTCAAGAACTGGATCCCAGGGATATTTAAGAAGTTAGAAGAATAGGCAAGAAAGGGAAAAGACCTCGACCAATAACTGTCACCTTTTGTACACTTGGCACAAAAATTCATTTGTTTAAAAAAAGAAGTGCATTAAAAAATACCGGTTACTACATAACGGAAGATTTTCCACAAAATATTCTAGAGAAGAGAAAAGAGCTTCAAGAACAAGCAAGAACTGAAATGGAAAAGGGAAACATAGTAAAAATAAAATACGACAAACTTATCATAAGTGGAAAAAACAAAATAACCGGAAATAACAAAAGAATGCTTTCAACTTCGCCGGAAAACAGATCAACAAAGGGAGCTGAAATAAATACACAGGCTAACAAAAAAAATAAATCACAAACACAAGTAAGAAGAACGTCGAGCCTTTCTGAAGGTATTTTAAAACCAGGCATGCTGAATTATCTGGTTAACAAAAATACGAACAACTCACCAGATCTACAGCAAAACAAAAACGTTAATATATAGCAATTATCGCCCCCCTCTCACAGCGTCAGCATACAACAACCACTATCAGAACTCCAAACTTATCTTCCAAGCCGGCTGGTCACCGTGGAAGATCATGACCAAAACCCTCCAAACAACCCTCCAAAGAATGAAACTACTCAACAAAAAACGTTATATATTCTGACATACAACGTAAGATCACTTTCATCATATGAACATCTGTTGGAGCTAAACGCGGCGCTCAAAGAAATTAAATACGACATAATAGGATTAGCCGAAACAAGACGCATTGGAAACAAAATAGAAGAGCATGAAAATTTCATTTTCTGCTACACAGGCCACACACCTGGAAGACATGGCATAGGTTTTATAATTAAATGCCATCTTAAAAACAATATAGAAAGCTACACCGGCCTTTCTGAAAGAGTAGCACTATTGAACCTTAAATTCGAGAATACCAGCTTGTCCATCATTCAAGTATATGCACCTACTGCACAAGCAAACGACGATGAAATCGATAACTTTTATGCGACAGTAAACAGGGCAATAGAATTAGCACACAAAGACTTCATACTGATGGGCGACCTAAATGCTAAAATTGGGATACCAAAACATGAGGAACACTTAATAATGAAAACACATGGATATGGAATCAGAAATGAGAGAGGCCAAAGACTTATTGATTTTGCCAGTGAACACAAACTGTCAATTTTGAACACCTTCTTCAAAAAAAAACCAAAAAATAAATGGACCTGGCGATCACCGGATGGAGTCAACAAAAATGAAATTGACTTTATGTTATCAAATCGACCTCGTCTGTTCAAAAACATAGAAGTACTGAACATTAACTACCCTTCGGATTACAGGCCAGTAAGAGCTACAGTGTTATATGATACATATTTCAAAAAAAGTAGAACAAAATTTACTAGCTGTCCAAATAGCATAATAACAAGCGAGGAAGAAATCACTAAGTTCAAAGAATACCTAAACTCCTACATATCGCAAGATCATATATTCGCCGAGCCTATTATCTCAGTACAGAAATATTACGACAACTTAATCAGACTCATCACATTAAGCTTGAAAAACGCACGAGTAGCACAAAACCCAAAGAAAGTCCACAAAATATTTTCAGAGCGTACATTAAAACTTTTTAAAAGAAGACAAGACCTGCAAAAAAGTTCAAATAAAACTAGAGCAATAAGAAACGAAATCACGGCGCTTTACAAGCTTGTCAACAAATACATAAAAAATGATTATGCCGACTACAAACAAAAAACTATTGAAAAACACCTACGTCAAACTGGAAGCACCAAAAAGGCTTACAAAGAGCTGAAACCAAATAAAACCTGGATAGAAGGGCTAAAACGAAGCGAAATAACCAAAAACAACCGCTGCGATATCATGAGTATAGCGACAGAATTCTACGGAGATCTCTACAGCACAAAAGAGCCAGAAGACACCAGCCACGTGAACCAAAATAACAGCAGCGGCGATGGCATACTAAGAATACCACAAATAAAAGAAAATGACGTCATTGAGGCATTAAACAAACTAAAACTAGACAAAAGCCCAGGCTCGGACAACCTAGCAAACGAGACTCTAAAGATAGCTGCCCCAATACTAGCCAGACCCTTTACAAATTTGTACAACTCCATCCTCGAATCTGGAGAGACACCCACCCAATGGTCCGAATCTAACATAATTCTGTTATATAAAAAAGGCGACCCGAACGATATTGGGAACTATAGACCTATATGTCTGCTGCCGAGTACGTATAAGCTTTTTTCCACAATCCTAACCAAAAAAATTAGCTTTACATTAGAAACAAGACAACCCGTCGAACAGGCTGGATTCAGAAAAGGCTTCTCAACCATCGACCATATTCATACACTCGAGCTTCTCATCGAAAAATATCAAGAGAGAAATAGACCACTGTACTTGGCATATATCGATTACAAAAAAGCATTCGATTCGGTGTCACACAGCTATATCTGGGAAACATTAGCAACACAAAATGTGGAAAATGAATATATAAGAATAATCAAAAGTATATACAGGAAGAGCAAAAGTAGAATCAAACTGGAAACAGCCGGCCCCTGGTTCCCTGTGAAGAGAGGCGTCAGACAAGGGGACCCACTGTCACCTATACTATTTATAGCCACACTAGAGTCGGTAATAAGCAAGCTAGACTGGAATGAGTGCGGCATAAAAATAAAAAATAAATATTTAAGTCACCTACGTTTTGCTGACGACTTGGTGCTGATATCAGAGAAAGGGAAAGAATTACAGAACATGGTAGAATCACTAAATAAAGCCAGCAAACTCGCCGGACTAGAAATGAACCGCTCTAAAACTATGGTAATGACCAATAGCGCCAAGGTGCAAATATACGTCGATAACGAGCCTCTCCAATATACCGAAAAATACATTTACTTAGGCAAGCAAATAAGCTTCGACAGACAAAACAACTACCAGGAGATTGAGCGCAGGGCCCAGCTTACATGGAATAAGTACTGGAGCCTTAAAGAAATATTCAAGAGCAACATGCCAATCAAACTGAAGACTAAAGTTATGAATTCTTGCCTCATACCATGCCTGACCTATGCTTGTCAGACATGGAAGTTTAACAAAAATATAATAAATAAAATTATGACATGCCAACGAGGAATGGAGCGGAGCATGCTAAACATAAAAAGAATAAATAAAATAAGGCATACAAAAATACGAAACATCACAAAAGCAACAGACGCAGTAGCACAAGCTCTTGCATTAAAATGGAAGTGGGCCGGACACCTAGCACGCCTGCAAGATCTAAGGTGGACAAAAAGAGTGACAGAATGGAGGGGGCCAGTGGGCAAAAGGAAGATAGGAAGACCTTTCACCAGATGGGAGGATGAAATTAAACGCATAGCGGGTCCAAACTGGATACAAATAGCGCAATCCAGAGAAAACTGGCTCAATTTGGAGGAGGCCTTTACCTGTAGAGGGGTTCTTACAGAATAATTTACACTACTTACTAAAAACGTATCTAAAACTACCTAATCTAATCTAATCTCTAATACCTTTGCAAATTTACACTTTCTGGAAGAAATAAAAGGCTTTTTTATTTTATTTTATTTTATTTATTAACTGTAAAGTATTAGAGAATTTAAGAAATACTTCGATGACATTATAGTTGCGGGTGGAGAAATCGGTGAACATACACATGATTGATCCCGTGAGTAGCAAAAGTTACTAAAAAGGAAGGAAAAAAATATTTACCAAAAAAATGGAACGAACTTCAACACTGAAAAGTGTGAAATAACTTGTCGAAATCGGTACCACGCTCACAATATTTTGATAAGTTACTTTTGAACCATCATGGTACCGAATTCAACAAGTTATTTAACACTATTGAGTGTTGAAGTCGGTTCCATATCTTAGTATAAATTTTTGGTTATACAGGAGGAGGAACAGGTTAATTAAGAATATTGGGATTGATATTGATATATTTCCAAAAAAAAAAAAATATTTACGGGAACTCCCCAAACCATGGGCAAAACCAAATTTAATAAGTGAGTCTTGAATCAAGGCTCTTGATTGTTGCCGAATTCCAGATTGCTATACTGGCACGTCACGACGGCGTGTCATGTCATATCGAGGACCGTGATGTCGCAGCATCACTTCTCACACGTCACTATGACCTACGTCCGTGACGTGGGCCGCATTAGAGCTCTGCTGGTATGATTAATGTCCCCACAAGCCCCGTTTATTGATAGATGGAAGAAGGGGTGCTTAACTCAAGTAAGGTCAGCTGGGTTAGATAGGTTTTTTTTTTTACATATTATAAGCTTCCGTTTGACAACTGTCTCACCTGATGTTAAGTGATGACGTTGTCTAGGATTTAGCACGCAAACCTAGAAGGTACCTATTCACTCGCGACGTGAAGACTTCAGGATTGTACATATCGGGAAACACAGACTCGGGCAACGAGTTCCATTCCTTGGCAGTACGCATTAAGAAAGTGGCAGGTAAGGGTAATAGGTCTACCATTTCCAATAAAAAAAACCAGCAAGCACTTACCTATGCAAACATATACCTATATAAATTATAAGTGGAATATGTGAAGTGATTATAGCTCAGCGGGCGGAGCGTCGGCTTTCAAACTGACAGACACTGATTCTATTAAATTCCCAGCATGGTGGTAGGGTACTTTCGAGTACCCGCCTGGCTAGCTACCACCATCTAGTTTGAAAAACTGTCACCAAAAAACAGTGTGTTCAGGCAGCAGTCCTTGAGAGCCAGTGAGCATTCTAGATCTAGCGGGATAACATCTTCGACCACGTCGTCACCGACTATCAAGTGATATATAGGTCAAACGCTAGATCTATACAGTATAAAAAAAAATCTCGTTACTAATTCGGTCGTTTGTTAATTTTAGTGACGTGAATAAGGCGTAAAACATGCAGCATAGCTTTGCGAGAATTTGTTGACTATGAATAGATTAGTACTTTAGTAACGCCACTACTGATTTGCATTTTAATAAATAAATATTTAATTTTGCTTTCTCTTCAAAAAGTACCAAGCTCAGTCTCTTGGCGGCCGGGCTATAGTTTAAAAGGCTCTCAAATTGCCCTTTGATTTTATTACAGTCTTGTAAGCAAGTCGCTACAATAAAACTCAAACTCTCTGTACGGAAATCGAAATTTGGTTTTTTGTCACTTTCCTTATATTCCTATATTCATATCCACAGACACAAATAAATTAGTAAACACCCATTTTTTATGCAACTTCACAAGTGAAATGGAAAAAAGTTAAAGTTCCAATATCGATATTTTGATTTCTCATCATAAAATCAATCACGGAAATCTTCCATGTTTTCCAACCTCTTTCTTAATGCCGGTATCGTGGTAGTACATAAACTTGGCAACAAAATATAGATATTAAATTACTATTAATTCCACTACCACAAACAAAATATTTGGAAATCTGTTAATTAAATACTCTGAGGGACACTTTTAAAAATCATTGATTTAAATATGGTATTTTTTTTCCTACAGTACACCCAATAAAATTCACGACATTTACGACCAAAGACTATCCGGAAACTGTGACCGTAAACAAAAGAATAACTCTTGCTTCCGACGGTCTTCCTCCTTGACAGTATCATTCTGCCAAACGATGTTTTTATTGTGAATCTCCTCGTACAGTGACATGGCAAGGCTTGTTGGATCGTTTGTCCCGCCTATTCGACCCCATATTTCTCGATCGGTTCGACAATTTATATACCCGTAGGCTTATGTTGCTCTATCTGATCGGACGGGCATTTTCGTAGTCGCGATTGGTAAAAAGTGACGCTCGTTTTGTCATTTTATTCCGCGCGAATGTATTATTTAAAAAAGGAAGATGAGGTACTGGCATCTCGTGTCATGCACGTATTTTGCCGGCCTTAATGCAGCAAGTACAGTTAACAAAAAAATCTAATTAAAAGAATGATTTCACGTGCTTTCACAATACGCTCAAATAACTCAAACGGACAACTGGATTCGCGATTGCCTGCAGTTATAACTAGTTTAGTTTTTAGTTACGTGATCTTAAAGCATACCTTATCATACTTTTTTTAAGAACAGGTAGTCTTGGTTTGTGCATTTAATGAAAATAAAGAACTTAACCGTGAGTATGAGATGCTCTCTAGGGCAACAAACCTTAGAAGACAGTTCAATCCTTCCTTGAAAGTTAAATAATCATGACCATATAGATCGGTAAATAGAGGCTGAAGAAATTAATTCTACTTTTTGTTAGTGCGTTAACACTTTACACTATGTGTCCATGTTACTATATAAGTTCACCAAAGAGCAAATATCAATACTTGCTGAAACATAGATCTTCGGCCGTCAGCGTGGCGTCAGTTTTGGTTCAAGAAACTCATTATATCGACCTCCTTTGTTGTCCGTAGATAAATGTTGCAGGCCTCGCTTCAAATCAGTCAGTTCACAAACGAACCATACATTGACTGGGTGAATTCCCTACAATAAAATATTACGTTTTCATAGTGGCCTAAAATGCCTAATAGTACAAATACAAAATACAAATACAAAATATTTTATTGACATAAATATTACATTCTATTTTTAAATCCATAGGCTCCTGAACTAGAATGACTGTGTTTCAAGAGCCAACCAATAGTGCCTAAAATGAACCTCCACTTTTTAACATTTTTGTATTTGGTTATTTTTGTATCCAATGCAGTAAATATAAAGTAGGTATATTACAATTGTCACGTATTAATTGTGAGTATTATCAGTGTTACGTATTAATTTTTCATATCATATGTTAATAATATTTATGCTGCTATTGAGAATTAATTGTGTGAATATTAAGAATTTATTACAATAACAATGTATTATTCAATTAGTTTACATAAATAATACTGTACTCCCAGGAAAAAGCGTGGTACCTGAGCTTAATTTAGGAACCAGGAGCCTTAATACCTGTTTTACTTTAACTGTCATTTACTTAATTAACCATTTTTGATTCCAAAGCGAGTTAGCAAGTAGACTAATGGCCAGTAAATAAGTATTGCAGAGAGCCTTAGTTCTTTTTTTTTCCTAATCTTCTTTCTACACACAAACGTTTGCGTTTATAATATTAATGTGATAAAGAACAGAAAGGAAATAGTAAATGTATCTACTATTAACTATTACTATATTCTACTATTACTATTGAATTTATGGGTGTGAAGTTTAGACTTTTATCAATGTGTCTTTTATTTCTTTATATGACATAAAAGGTTTGTACTGCAACATAAATATATGATGCTTCTATTCTATTGTGATTTTCGTCGTCGACAATTCGCGAACGTTTTGAATAAAATATGAATTTCCGGATAATGCGCAGGTCACATCTCTGAAGCTTTTTTAAAAAAAATTGATCACGCGATTGAGGGCTTGATCGCGAGAAAAACATTTAGTAATCTATTTACCTCGCCGTTTCGACCAAGTTGCATTGGTCGTGGTCACGAGAAGGCTACAACCAATGCAACTTGGTCAAAACGTCGAGGTAAATAAATTACTAAATGTTTTTCTCGCGATCAAGCCCCGTTTGATTTAATAACATTAAGATCATCATCCTCTTTTGTAGTTATAAAGGAGAATGTTTTCACTGTCGAGGAAAGAACTCTTTTATGTAAAGTTGGAAATTCACACTTAGTATTGTAAAAAAAACAAATTTAATTTTCTTTAAATAATATTGATGATTTTAAAGTCAAATGCATACAGATACAAAGCAAATTTAGAAGTATTCAAGTGCAGCACAAGTGATCACGTCCCAGTGTGGATCTAGCTTGATGGGTCCTTAAGCACGTGTCGTCTCTCAGGCCCGTTTGTGACCTACTTTAGATATTGTTCCGAACTAACCAAGCACTGCGGCCTGTTTCCAATGGCCAGTCGTGTTAATGACACACGTACCTTGACATAAGTTTTTTTTCCTGTATTAAAATAAAGTACTAATAACAATACGACAGCTACTATAAAAACGATTTGAGCAATCCACTAGCTATTGGCAGCCCATAGATAACTCAAATATTATAACCCGCTACCAGTTGACAGATTGCCCAGAATGCTATCAGCATTGCTACGTTGAATTGCAATGTTGATTTGTTGAGCCAAATATGTGCCAGCATTTTGGTCACGTGTCGCATCGATCAAACGCTCTGATAGGTTTTGGAAAATTCGATGAGCTCCCAGTCCCCACGGACCCAATGTATCCATATGTAAGATAAAATGTCATGACTACCTTATAATGTGTTAATTATGTGTTAATTTTATTTTATTATTATTTTAGTTATTATTATAAACTATTACAAAGAGTAAGGTATTATATTAGGTTAAAAAATTTCATACGACCAACAATATATAACTGATAAATTTAGCAAAAGTTCGACACAGTTGATAGCGTTTATCGCGTATAAATAATAGTTTAATATAATTTTAAAATTTTAATTAATAATGTTTTCGAAAACTTATAAAACGAGAAAACCAAAGACTAAAGAGATTATAGAAAATACTTCATCTTGACCGCTATCTCACATTGAGTTCCTTAGATCGATATCGATCGATAGATCCATTTTTCTATGGAGGGTTCTGTAGTCATGCGATAAAGTCAAAATATCAGTCGAAGTAGGTATTTTATATTCATTTAAAAAATTGGAACATAAGTTGCGCCCAGCATAACATTTTAAATGAATAAATCAAAGAATTATTTGTATGTGTCTATTATATTTTATTACAATTGTATACGAATTATAAACATTCCACAATTACTGGTGTTGAAAAGGTTTCACCAAATGTACACGACTGTACAAGTTATAAAAACGAGGGTCCGCCAGTAGTCCAGACAATTTGCAGTAAGGTAAGAATGTAAAGTATTTTATAATGTAATTTATTCGAATCGCATAAGACAGAAATGAATCCGAAAAGTTTATTAATGGGCATTCTAAAGGAGCACGGTTGCTCTCCTGTAAATCGTGTACTGAATTTATAATATCCTTGACTACCTGGTCGGTAGTATAGTTGCTGTAATTTTATTTGGTAATCCAGACTGGCCGGTTGGCGCAGTTAGTAGCACTCTGCCTTCTGAGCCGCTGGTCCTGGGTTCGATTCCCGGACAGGTCAAACATTTGTGTGCATGAACATGTCTGTTTGACCTGTGTCTGGGTGTGTATTATATATATTATATATATATATATATATATATATATATATATATATATATATATATATATATATATATATATATAATACACACCCTAACCAAATATATACATATATCAGTCATCAGGTTACCATAGTACAGGCTCTGCCTAGTTTGGGACCTGAAGACCACCTGTGAATGTTGTCCCATATTATTATTAATTTAATATGGGACAACATTCACAGGTGGTCTATATTATATATAGACCACCTGATATATTATTATTATTTATTTCTCATTTTCCATACAAAATCAAGCATACCGATCAATCAAACAGTAAAAATTCCAAAATGAAAATTAATTGTATCTTTTGAAGCCTCTATTTACACAACATAATAAAAAATAACAATTTGTAACGGTTCAAAATATCGATGAATTATTACAGTAATGCGAAAAAATTCAATCATTCATTTCTAAGTCCAAAATGAGTTTTGGTAACTGATACTAATACATGAAACTTTCTTCTATCTTGACCCATCTACTGCCAGTTATCGGCTTGGAGTCCGCGTAAATCTTTCCTAATTTCATCGCTTCAGAGATACCTGGGATGGCCGACCGGTCGTCGTCCTGAGGGCCGCCTCAAGTATGCTTGAAACGAGAATAATATTCGTTGAGCCAAATAATAATTATTTTTTTAAATATTTCCACTTCTGATCCTAAAGAAGTGGAAATATTTAAAAAAATATACAACACGCGTTCTCCCCAACCTCAACACATCTTTAGTTTACTAATTGACCATTAAATCACAATTGAAATAGAAAGGTACATAAAGTTGATCACAAACTAACAAATAACAAGTCTGACACAAATGAACCATATAAAACGATTGGAAATACGTATGTCATTCACTAATCGCACCGAACAACAAACCAGCAGATCTTCCGCACGCAGCCGAGGCCGAAGGAAATATGTGTCACTGGTCCGGCCCGCACTGGCTTTTATAGGGGCTGTGCCCCTCCACTACTTCTAGTTTAAGTTGGCAGCTAACAATATATTATGTGTCAATATTTTGGTCACGCATCGCATCGATCAAACGCTCGGATAAGTTTTGGACAATCCGATGAGTTCCCTCACTAATTAGAAGGTATCATAATATTTTTCCAGTAATTTATTCCACGCATATAATTTACATAAAATTACTTGACTACACAAATTTAATAATTAACTCCCATAAATATTCCCATTTTCATCAGAATCAGTGTTGAGCACCTAATTATAACTTTGCAAATGGCTTTACGCAAAGGCGAAATAAGGCGATAAATAAACAAACAGTCGACCCGCGTTTGGAACTTTATGAAATGAAGGGAGCCTTCACATAATCCGGGACTGCTATGGGCACTGTTTTGTCATTGATAGGCACTGTTGGGAAAAATATGGGCATAAACGTTTTTTTATACGTCCCTGAATGCTCAATCGTAGGATAATCTCCTAAATATATATAACTCAAAGGTGACTGACTGACTGACATAGTGATCTATCAACGCACAGCCCAAACCACTAGACGGATCGGGCTGAAATATGGCATGCAGATAGATGTTATGACGTAGGCATCCGCTAACAAAAGATTTTGATTAATTCTACCCCCAAAGGGATAAAATAGGGGATAAAACTTTGTCAATTTTAAACCCATCGGGCTGAGACTTTGCATGCATAAAGCTACTATGACGTAAGCATCCCCTAAGAAAGGATTTTGAGATTTACTCTAAGAAAGTTTGGTTCCCGTGGGATAATTGAGGTAGCGGCAAAACCGTAATCCACGCGGGTGAAACCGCGGGGTACAGCTAGTATGTACATAAAGCGGTAGGCAGCAAATACCTTCACATCGACGCGCACGTTATCTTTTATGGCTATTCGCCTCAATCTCTTTTTACAACAATGGCGTAGGCGCTGGTAGCATACAAGTTGTTTCTATGGTGAATACAATTTAAAAGCAGATGTACTAGCGTGTTGGTTTTTGGATATAAATATTCTTTGTCCAATATCAAGCATCAAAACCAATGCGCAAGTTTGATGTGTTTTGAGATGAATGTAAGAGTGTCTGTGGGAGTATTTCTCGTGACCACGACCAATGCAACTTGGTCGAAACGTCGAGGTAAATAAATTACTAAATGTTTTTCTCGCGATTAAGCCCCGTTTGATTTAATGACAATGTGTTCGCTAATCGCGAAAGTCTAAAAATTACGACCATAAAACGTTCAAGAATCGGGGTTTTTAGCAGCTATGGGGGGAGCGGCTAGCTGCTCATTTATTACCAATAGAAAAAGCAGATTCCATTTATTATTGACGCTTCGGGCGCCGAAAGTTCTAGACTGCGCGATGATCAAGCACTTGTGCCAGTCTGGTTGGTTTATTATCTACTTACAGCGACTTACCATAATCATATGCTTAGTACTGCGCTGGCTCAGGACGGGTAGTCGAATATTTGAGAAACGGGGTACATTTACAAAATTGAATTGTATTGTAAAGTTATAACAATTTGCTTGATCCATAACTAATCATAGTCATAAATTAATTTTAACAGCGACTTATCATAATCATATGCTTAGTACTGCGCTGGCTCAGGATGGGTAGTCGGATATTTTTGAAACGGGGTACATTTACAAAATTGAATTGTATTGTAAAATTATAACAATTTGCTTGATCCATAACTAATCATAGTCATAAATTAATTTTAACAGCGACTTACCATAATCATATGCTTAGTACTACGCTTGGCTCAGGACAGATAGTCGAATATTTTTGAAACAGGGTACATTTACAAAATTGAATTGTATTGTAAAGTTATAACAATTTGCTTGATCCATAAATAATCATAGTCATAAATTAATTTTAACAGGAACTTACCATAATCATATTATTCTTAGTACTTGGCTCAGGACGGGTAGTCGAATATTTTTGAAACGGGGTACATTTACAAAATTGAATTGTATTGTAAAATTATAACAATTTGCTTGATCCATAACTAATCATAGTCATAAATTAATTTTAACAGCGACTTACCATAATCATATTATGCTTAGTACTTGGCTCAGGACGGGTAGTCGAATATTTTTGAAACGTACATTTACAAATTTAAATTAAAACGGCCGTGCATGTGTCCTTTACGCACTGCAGAAGCGGGGAAGTCCCAGTTTTTAAATCAGAAACAATTATTTAAAAACAGAAAAGCCTTTATATTAATGTTGCCATTCGTGTAAACAGAAAATACCAACGCAGTTAATTTAACTCGCACAAGTCCAAATCCCACGCAATTCGATTCGAGTTAACTCACTTACGCAAAGCCATGCGTAATCTTCACATAGTTAAACAAAGTTGTTTACTTAGGAAACCAGCGGGTAAGTAAATAATGTTGAAAACAAACACGCCGGTCGCTTTCTCAGCAAAGAACGTAAGTTCGTAAGAGGTTTATCCATTTCATGGCTGAATATTTTTTTTTTTTATCACACTCGGATCCTCGCACTAGGATTCCCTGTATAGCGGGAGGCATGGACACACACACAATCACAGCACAAACATCCAAGACCCGAGACAAACATATACACTAATCGCACAAATGTTTGCTCCTGTTGGGATTCGAACCCATGGTCCCGGAGACACAGAAGTCATGTCACTGACAGTAACCACTGCGCCACGGCAACAGTCATAATTGAAATATTTTTTTTAACAAAAAATGCAACCATCTTCAACACTCAAAAGTGTGAAATAACTTGTTGAAGTCGGTACCGAGGACTACAGCAGAGCAAAAACAGACTCATATACAGTTTAACCGTCACCCACGTTTCCTTTTTTTTTACATATTATAAGTTTGCGTTTGACAACTGTCTCACCTGATGTTAAGTGATGACGTTGTCTAGGATTTAGCGCGCAAACCTAGAAGGTATCTATTCACTCGCGACTTGAAGACTCCAGGATTGTACATATCGGGAAATACAGACTCGGGCAACGAGTTCCATTCCTCGACCACTTCATCACCGCCACATCCCACGGAAAATAAGCCGTGGGGTACCGGCTAAGAATAGTACCCCCCCATGTCTTCCCGTGGGTGTCGTAAGAGTCGACTAAGGGATCACGTACCAGAAGGATGGGCAGCAGCGCCTTCTGAGGGTCGTATTTTATATACTGCGCTCGCCAACACGCATGCCAAGCGTGGCGAGTATTGGCAAACCCCCCCCCCCCCAGTATGATACTACAAAAAGTGACCAGGCCCCCAGTCCCCGGCAGCTCCGCTAATGCTGGCTCCGGTAGCGGCCAGTGTAACGGTGGAGCAGGGGGTGCTAAGAATCTCCGGCAGATTCCCGGCTACCACTCCCTGAAAAAACGACCTCTGGCCCTGGTAACACACAATATAAGATCTTTGTTGGCAGACGAGAAGATCGTCGAACTGGAAGAAGAAATGAGTAAGTTACACTGGGATATCTTAGGGTTATGTGAAGTCCGTAGAGAGGGTGAGGACACCATAACTCTCAAATCCGGTAACTTGCTCTACTACCGGGAAGGCGACCAAAAGTCCCAAGGTGGTGTCGGATTTCTCGTTCGCAAGTCCCTCGCTAACAACATCATCACCATCGACAGCGTTTCGAGCAGGGTGGCATACCTAATACTCAGAATATCAAGCAGATATTCGTTGAAGGTCATTCAGGTATATGCACCGACCTCGAAACTCGGAACCGATGAGGAGGTAGAGGCTATGTATGAGGACATTAGTAAGGCCATACATACCTCCAAGACCCATTACAATGTTGTTATGGGGGACTTTAACGCAAAGTTGGGCGAAAGAAGTGATGGAGAGTTGAGAGTGGGGCAATTTGGTTATGGACAACGGAACCCTAGGGGACAGAGGCTGGCCGACTTCATGGAGAAAGAGGGACTCTTTATGATGAACTCTTTCTTTCAGAAGCCGCCTCAAAGGAAATGGACCTGGTTGAGCCCCAACGGTTCCACAAGAAATGAGATCGATTTCATCATGACCACCAAGAAACAAATATTCAATGATGTCTCTGTGATCAACATGGTCAAAACCGGTAGTGATCACCGCATGGTAAGAGGCACATTGAATATTAATGTTAAACTTGAGAGGTCCCGTTTGATGAAATCCACGCTCCGACCTCAAAATGTCCATATCCAAAACCCCGAGAGCTTTCAACTTGAGTTATCCAATCGCTTTGCTTGCCTTGAGAACTTTGCGTCGGTGGACGAGACCAACAACAGGTTTGTAGAAACTGTCCACGAAGTGGGGTCTAAGTTCTTTAAGCCCTGCCGTACAAATAGACCTCAAAAACTCTCCAGCCATACCCTCGACCTCATGGCTGAACGACGCTCGTTGCAACTGCAATCATCCGATGATGCTGCGTCATATAGGCAGCTCAATAGACGAATATGGAAATCCTTGCGACACGACATCCGTACCTTTAGTACAAATCGTATTAAAGATACGATCGAACGGAGAAAAGGCTCCAAAGTGTTTGCAAGAGACAGGTCTATTGGGCAAAGCCAGATGACTAAGCTGAAGAGAGATGATGGCAGTATAGCGTCGACCAAAGCAGAGGTGCTTGGAGAGATCGAGAGGTTCTATGGACAGCTATACACTTCGGTCGCTAAACCTGTTGACAGCTTGGCCAAAGACCCAAGAGCCAAGCTGACCCGGCACTATACCGAAGACATCCCGGACATCAGCCTATACGAGTTTAGGATGGCTCTGAAGCAGCTTAAAAACAACAAGGCACCGGGTGACGACGGAATCACATCAGAGCTTCTGAAAGCGGGTGGATCACCGATACTGAAAGTCCTTCAGAAGCTCTTTAATTCCGTTGTCCTCGAAGGGTCAACGCCGGAAGCATGGAACAGAAGCGTAGTGGTGTTGTTCTTTAAGAAGGGTGACAACACATTGCTTAAGAACTACAGACCCATTTCGCTTCTGAGCCATGTTTACAAGCTGTTTTCAAGAGTCATCGCGAATCGTCTCGAACGTAGGCTTGATGACTTCCAGCCTCCCGAACAAGCCGGTTTCCGAAAAGGCTACAGCACCATAGACCACATCCATACGCTGCGGCAAGTTATACAGAAGACCGAAGAGTATAACTTGCCCTTATGTTTAGCGTTTGTGGACTATGAGAAAGCCTTTGATTCGATGGAGACGTGGGCGGTGCTTGAGTCTCTCCAGCGGTGCCGTATTGACCATCGGTATATCGAAGTGCTGAAGTGTTTGTACAATAACGCCACCATGTCGGTCCGAGTACAAGAGCAAATTTCGAGGGCGATTCCATTGCAACGAGGCGTGAGACAGGGAGACGTTATTTCTCCGAAACTGTTCACTGCCGCATTGGAAGACGCCTTCAAGCTCTTGGAATGGCAAGGATTCGGCATCAACATCAACGGCGAGTACATCACTCACCTTCGGTTTGCCGACGATATTGTGGTCATGGCAGAATCCATGGAAGACCTCAGCACGATGCTCGAAGGCCTCAACAGAGTTTCCCTAAGGGTGGGCCTTAAAATGAACATGGACAAGACGAAAATTATGTCAAATGCCCATGTTGCGCCCGCCCCCATATCAATTGGGAACTCGACTCTCAAAGTTGTTGACCATTACATCTACCTAGGACATACAGTCCAATTAGGTAAGTCCAACTTTGAGAAAGAGGCCAATCGTCGAATCCAACTCGGCTGGGCAGCGTTCGGAAAGCTCCGAGACGTCTTCTCGTCCAAAATACCGCAATGCCTGAAAACGAGGGTCTTCGAACAATGTGTGTTACCAGTGATGACTTACGGAACTGAAACGTGGTCTCTGACTATAGGCCTTCTGAACAGGCTCAGAGTCGCACAACGAGCTATGGAGAGGGCTATGCTCGGGGTTTCTCTACGTGATCGAATCAGAAATGAGGAGATCCGTAGAAGAACGAAAGTCACCGACATAGCCCAGCGGATTAGCAAGTTGAAGTGGCAGTGGGCAGGGCATATAGTTCGAAGAACCGATGGCCGTTGGGGCCGAAAGGTTCTCGAATGGAGACCACGGACTGGCAAGCGCAGCATAGGACGGCCACCGACTAGGTGGACAGACGACCTGACTAAGATCGCAGGCAAGGGCTGGATGCGGGCCGCTTCCAACCGGTCCTTGTGGAAATCAATGGGGGAGGCCTTTGTCCAGCAGTGGACGTCCTATGGCTGAAATGATGAAAATGATGACATCCCACGGAAGCTATTAGTATGCCCATCCACTACACATAAATTAAGATGAATTTTGCTCGGTGTTTCGACGTTTTATCATGCTGCCAGGCTACCATTTCCATTGTGAATTAAAGCTCACGCATTCTTTTACACATATGTAGTTATGTAGATATTATTCTAGATGGCGTAAGCAGATGTTGTGCTTTATTGAGAGACTCTCAATAATTGACTGTTAATTCTCGTCAGTTTGACACAACTTACTAATATTATAACGATGAAAGTTTGTATGGGATGTATGGATGTTTGTTACTCTTTTACGCCTGGACGGATTTGGATGAAATTTGGTATGTAGATACTTCAGGTCCCGGAATAATACAGGCTTTATGTAGACTTTTCGGCCACATCGTCACTGACCATCTAGTTTCTAGTTAGATAATGGTCAAACGCTAGATCTATACAGTATAAAAAAGATATAAATAAATAAATAAATAAAATAAATAAAAATCACATTTTTGTCGTCTCGTCTTTTTAAACATTATTTTGATCTATAAATAATTGATGTATTATGATGGTGTGATAAATGATATAAATTATGTATGATGGTAAAAATGTAACCTTAGAATTATGGGCAGATATTATACCATCGTTAAATTGACTGCCATTACTGAGTCCTATTCAAGAGGTCACGGAAAAGCCTCCCCTTTATGACACAAGTTCTTCGGATAAAAGCCTTCATATACATTTTGTAGAGGCCTGATTACACTTCACCAAATTGTGAAAAAATTGAGAAGGTATTGTAAAAAGATATAACTGAAATTGTGACGTAACTTCATAGGGACGTTTTGAACAACAAAACAACCTATTATATATCTTTTTAACCGACTTAAAAAAGGAGGTTCTCAATTCGACCCGTATGTTTTTTTTTTTCCTCAGAACTTTCCACAAGGTGTATCGATTTTGTTGATTATTTCTTTGTTCAGAGTGCTTCCCGTATGGTCCCATGTAAATTTCATCAAAACCGGTCAAGTCATTTTTGAGTTACACTGCAATAACTGGAAAGTGCTACGCATACGTGGATGACATTATACAATAGTTGCGGGTGGAGAAATCGGTGAACATACACAATGACAGTTGATCCCGTGAGTAGCAAGAAAAGCGTGAAAAAAAAAAATACCAAAAATGGAACCGACTTCAACACTCAAAAGTGTGAAGTAACTTGTCGAAGTCGGTACCATGAGTACAATATTTTGATAAGAGTTACTATTGCACTTTCATAGTACCGACTTTATTCACACTTTTGAGTGTTGAAGTAGGTTCCATTTTTTGGTACACAAATTTAAGATTTTAAGTTTCTCTTAGTATCTGAAATACTATATAACTAAAATAAATTTTTGACTATGATTTTTCACAACCCTAATTCTTGTTTCTTAAACCCAACTATTCCCTTTGACGTTTTAAACTCGATTTGATCACTAAATAACAGTAACAGCACACTTTTTCACACATTTCACACTTTTGACGTCGAAAGTACATCGTCGTCGTGTTGACGTCGGTTCAATTTTTTGGTAAAATTATTTCTTCGTTCAAGTGACGGTAGTGCAATTTTCTTGGTCCAATCCGTGTACTGCTTTTGACACAGTTCTCACCATTTAACATGCAAGAGTTTTGTTTGGTAACTAAGCAAACAAAGGCCTGCCTGATTTCCAATAGTGCGCACCACAAGTTACCCGTATTTACTGTAATGCGCTATAAAAGTTCTATTTGCATCTGTAGTATTATTACGATACAAAAATATACTGTGCGATTGAAGATCTGTATAAAGCACGCTTTCAAGAAACAATTATTATTATCGCATTAACAATATCCCCTCAGATGTTAAAAGGAAGGATGTAATTCGGCCCTAGTGGTATGGGCTGCTATAGCTTAGTTAGACAAAGCGATAGGACGGTATTCTGTAGTCGTGGGTTCAAGTCCCACTAGCAGTCGAATTTTTACTTTTAAATATTTGAACGTAAAGCTTTGTAAGATTTTATTGATCCTTGCTCATACTGTATTAGCATTTTTGAGTCTGAAAACTATCGCGAGTTTCTTCCATAATTGTAATGTAACAAACCGACTAGGACGTATTAGCATCACTCTAGGACTGTATTAGCATTGAATAAAGAATATAGGATCAATAAACTATCGATAAAATGGAGAAAGTGCAATGAAAACGGTGAAAAAGTTGAAATAGGCGCAGCGCGTATTACAATTGTACAATACAATACAATTAAATTTTATTGACACCAAATTACAGAGATTACAAAATAAATATTTATGAGTAATGTTCAATGTATTGATAAATGAAAATAATTCTAGATCTAGCGTGATAACATCTTCGACCACTTGATGGTCACTGACCATCAAGTGAGATAGTGGTCAAACGCTAGATCTAAGTAGGTATCCAGTATAAAAAATAAAAAAATCAGTAAAAAGATATTGGTTTTTTTTTCAATAAAAACGCCAATTTCGTATGTAAGATTCTAATATTTCTATAAAGATACATTTCTTCTGAAGGTTCTGTTAAACTTTTGTAATGAAATTTTTGGATGGAGATATTTTAAGCCCCGGATTAACAATAATAATAATAATAATATGGGACAACATTCACACAAGGTCTTCAGGTCCCAAACTAGGCAGAGCCTGTACTATGGTAACCTGATGACTGATATATACTTATATACATACTCATATATATATACTTACATACATATACACACCCAGACACAGATCAAACAGAATGATTAAAACATAGGCTACTTTTTTTTTTTTTTATTCACAATAGGCAGGCGTTTGACCACTATATCACCTGATGTTAAGTGATGATGCGGTCTACGAATAAATAATAATAAATCACTAAATCTTTTATCCCGGAAAAGGTATAGTTCCCGTGGGAAGATTGAGGTAGCGGTAAAACCACAATCCACGCGGGTAAAACCGCGAAGCGCTGCTTGTGTATAATATGAGAAACAAAAGTGGGGGGTATGGTGTAAAAACAAACATCTGTTTCTCTTTGTAGATAAGTTCCTACAGAAACAGTACACTGTGGTTTTGTACTTCGACTTGTATCGATTTCATTCAGGCAGCTGATATCAGCTTCCTGGTTTCATTCATTTACTTCTTTGATGAAAGTGCAGGTCTCATTTATATAAGTAAAATTTTAAGTGCAGTACATAAGCTATAGGAAATTACTTATAATATTGCAATATATAAGATGTTTCGCGAATATTGTCAGCCATGTAATTTCATGAGAAATATAGACACCAATTAATAGAGACATTAAGATCGAGGCGACCGGGAAATCGGATTTTTCAAAACATATCAGAGCGTTTGATCGATGCGACCCATGACCAAAATGCTAGCCCATACCTATTTGGCTCAACAAATCAGCGTTGCAATTCAACGTCGTTCTATAGGATTCCTCAAATGTTATTAGAATAGCTGTAGTATTGCAATTTATTATTAGTATTTTATTTTAATAAAGGCATTGGCCCGAATGAAAATAGTACTTACCTAATGCATTAAGTCAAAAAAGCTCAAATTTATCTAACTCGAACCAGTGAAATCAATGAACCTTAATTTATTAAATTTCTACAGTACTATAAATCAGAAATAGGATTATAAATATAAATAATATCTTTATTCAAAAAAGGTGTACAAATGTTACTTTTTTTTTTTTTTTTTTCATCACACTCAGACCCCCGCACTAGGATTCTCTGTATCGCGGGAGGCATGGACACACACAATCACAGCACACAAACATCCAAGACCCGGGACAAACATCTACACTCTTCGCACAAATGTTTGCCCCTGCCGGGATTCGAACCCAGGGTCCCGGAGACACAGAATTCATGTCGATGACACAAACCACTGCGTCACGGGACCGTCTAAAATATATTAAAATATATGTAAGGCTATTTTGGATGTACAAATTTATTCTAGAGTGTCTGCTGAACTAGGCTTAACACCCGTGCTTCAGTATACAGCGCTCTTCCCTCAGCGTTGAGTCATTGCTAGGCATTGGATAGCTATTCAAATGTTAAAACAACATTTAAATATTATTTTTTTTAATAATTTGAAAATGATGTGTAAATTAATCATGCCATAAATGTCATGTACTGTCCTACACATTCACTTCATCGAATATGGTTCCTGTCTTTGATGGTAAAAACTTTGCTGGCTTATTTATTGTTTCGTAGACGATACCGCTTTAACAGAGTTCAAACATAATAGGACTTCTAGAGGGTTAATACTTACCGATATTTCTTATCGCGGAAGAAATACTTTCACAGACTTCGTTAATTAACGCTGAGATAAAAGAAGATTGAAACCGTGAGAGAAATTTGTACAGTGACATGATCATTTTTACTTTAATAAGAGGTGATCTCTTTATATTACAAAGAATAGATTAGCAAGTAGGTGAAAATTGGGGTTTCAGAAGGCCCAATTCTCCCCTACTTTAGTATTTGACCACTATCGCCCTTAATGAATAGTGATAACATAGTCGAATGATCGTTTGTTTGTTTTAAAAGATCTTTATTTATCATTAACTTTAAAAAAATATATATAAAACAAGACACAGTCAAGATACAAAAACTTAAATTGTAGGATGACTACTCAGGCGCGCCTTTTTTAGTCTTGTGACAAAATTACAAAATTATGTTATTTTTCAACTTTTTAATTTCATTTTTTGTCTCATTTACTAGAAAATAGATAAAAATGTATGCACACTTTGTACAGTGAGCATTATAAATCGAAAGATCAGTCAATCGAAAGAAAGTCGAATGATCGATGAAAGTATCATAAATCATAACATTCGTACAATGTCGACTGGTAGAGAAAAACAGCGGTCTGAACACATCTTTAAACATATACGACGGTCGCCGTGGCGCAGTGGTTAGTGAAATAGACATGACTTCTGTGTCTCCGAGACCCTGGGTTCGAATCCCGGCAAGGGCAAACATTTGTGCGATGAGTGAAAACATCTACGTTTTATCCGGGTCTTGGGTGTTTGTGTGTTGTGATTGTGTGTGTCCATGCCTCCCGCGATAGGTACAGGGAATCCTAGTGCCTGAGTGTGATAAAAAAAAAGAAAAAAATTTCATCTACAATTTTCACATTTGATGGTAGTACTAGCCATCTAACGAATTTAACTGATCCACTTTTTTGGCAACATGCTTTCGCGTCTATGTAAGGCTATGCGACACAAAAAGTTAGTACATTTCAGTCATACCAGAAAAGTGAATTATTTTAGAATAACTAATACGTATATGCAATAAGTATTAATAATGTGTGCTGGTGTGCAGGTGGTAGGTGGAGTAGGTTGATAGAACACAAGTTGTGCTGACCCCATTTAACATGAGATAAGGTCAGAAACACCATAAAGATTGTTGACACATGCAATGACTGCACAAACAATAGGTATTTTTTTGTACCTTAATATATATTTTATACGAAGTCTCACTCTTCTTCTTCTTGTCCTTATCCCACACTAGGTGCGGTCATCCAACATGTTTTTCTGTTCCATTCTCTTCTATCACCAGTCATCTCAGTGCTCACACCTTTCCTAAACATTCTCCACACAGTCCATCCATACCTTCTTCGGCGTTCCTCTACCTATACAGTCGTGGTCAACTAATTAGGGACATTCAAGATAGTGAAGGGCTATAACCGGTTATGTACATATAAATATAAAACCCTATTGATTTCTCAGCACCTATTATTTGCATAATGTGGTCCGATTATTATGCTATAAATGGCTGTAAATAAAAGATTAAATAAATAGAAAAAGTATTTGATATCAAAGATTAAACATGTATTAAATATTAAGGTACAATTCTTTAGTGGACATTTAATTAAGGACAGTAAAGTATAATGAAAAATACAGTTAAACAAAACTTATAATCTGCAGTGTTATAATATCTTTAACAGCTCTATTTTATTACGTGTACGTGTGTCAGTACCCAGTAGCAAAACCTTTGTTAGTAATTACCGCTTGACACCGATGTGGCATAGACATTATCAGTTTCTGACATGTTTTGACAGGAATGTTTACCCATGCCTCACAAAAAGCTTCATGAAGTTCATCCAAATTTGTATTACGATAAGTGGCAACTTTTTTCTTGATTTCGTGCCAAAGGTGCTCAATTGGGTTGAGGTCCGGGCTATTTGCTGGCCAATCTAGCACCGATACAGACTGACTGGTAAGAAACGACTTGACTGAATGGGCGGATGTTTCGGGTCGTTATCCTGCTGAAACGTCCATATAATAGGGAGATGCTCCTCAGCATAGGGAAGCATAGTTTCTTCCAATATTGCCTTGTATTGATGTTGGTCTAAGTTACCCTGAACTTTCCTCACAGGTCCCACTCCACGTCCAGAAAATGAACCCCACATTTTAATGTTTCCACCGCCATGTTTCACCTGTTTTTTTGTGAATCTTGGATTCATTTCCGCTTTTACAGGACGCCGTACATATTGCCTTCCATCTGAAGAAATCAAATTAACCTTGGTCTCATCAGAGAAAAGCACATGTTGCCATTGGGCGTAGGTCCAAAGTCCATATTTACGTGCACACGCCAAACGAGCATTTCTATGTTCTTTCTTCAACAACGGTACTTTGCGAGCCACTCTTCCGAACAACCCTGCTTCTACCAAACGTCGTCGAACGGTCCTCGCAGATACACCGGCTCTTTCGTTTGCCCCAAACACTTCGTGTTTCATTAAAATAGAGCCTAGAAACGGATCTTTCTTAGCTAACCTGGTTATCATTCTATCTTCTTGCGGAGTCGTTTTTCTCGATCTTTTTGTTCTGGACACATTTAAAGCTGTGTTATAGCGCTTGAAATGTTGCACTGCATTGCATACCATAGTTTTTGAACAATTTAAATGTTGTGCTATCCTTCGGTATGACCAACCACGCTCGACAAACTTCATGATAATTTTTCGTAGTGTTGGATCGCAACTTTTATTTTTGCCCATTTTTCTTCAAAATAATTATCAAAACTTAAAATAAAAAATCTGGATTGCCGCCAAAACGTCCACGAAACAATAAGAAAAGAAACAAAAAAATATTAAAATTCCAATTTTGAAATTAGAACGCAATACCTCAGTGTCCCTAATTAAATGGCCAGCCAGCATTCTTTGAACAAATAGCACTATGATAATTTATCAGCTATACTGTAAAGAGGTTTAATATTTAAGAAGTTGTTATTGTTTGTATAATCGCGCACATAAATGACTAATTACACTTACATGTAAAAGATATGGAATATTGTTAAGACTCGTTGGAAAATAAAAAAATAATTCACAATTTGGCTTAACTAGAGATTGTCCCTAATTAGTTGACCACGACTGTATATAGGTCTTACCAGAAAGAGCAAAATATGCAAAAAAGGTAAAAAGAATAATTTTAAAAACCGCACACATACCTCACAACCATTTCAAAAGCTTCAAGTGGCGCTTAAAAGGCTTTCAAATAAATCTAACTTAAGCACTGACCCCTCGAATAAATTGAAAGGCAAAGCTCAACGTTTTGCTATTCGGGCGTATTGCAAGCGACACTTTAGCGAAAATACTTACTTTGGGTAAGGAATTCAGTACTTTTATTAAGATATAATCGTTATTTATGTTAGGGTAGCAAAGTTGGGGGCAGCGGGATTTCAACCGCTGTATAATAGTTGTATATTTTCGAAGTTGTTTTGTTATCAACTTGTTCGCACAATAATCAGAGTCGCATGGGTTTTAAACTGATAGATGGTGTTTTTTATATTGGGAATAGGCAGGCGTTTGACCACTATCTCACCTGATGTTATGTGATGATGCGGTCTGTGATGGAGCACGCCTGCCTAGAAAGATACCTATTCACTCCTGACTTGAAGAGAGTACCTTTTTCTCTTCAAAGTCTACGTGGTTTCAGTCGCGTGGATTGCGTGGCCAGTAATAGTTTCTTCATCTTAAGTTTTCTCTGTTGAGGTGAGTTAGTTAAGCCGATAAATTTATCACTCTGTATGGACGTGTTAATGAATAATACGCGTTAATTCAGATTTAGAAAAAATAATAAAATAAAATTTTCCTAAGAAGTTTATCTTGTAGAAAATGTATCTTCATTTTCAAATTTGACGGTCGCCGTGGCACAGTGGTTAGTGTCAGTGACATGACTACTGTGTCTCCGGGACCCTGGGTTCGAATCCCGGCAGGGGCAAACATTTGTGCTATGAGTGTAGATATTTGTCCCAGATCTTGGATGTTTGTGTGCAGTGATTATGTGTGTCCATGCCTCCCGCGATACCAGGAATCCTAGTGTAGCGGTCTGAGTGTGATAAAAAAAAAGAATTGAATGTATTTTTTTTATCAATTTTCATAGGTACCATTTCGATTAAATTTTTATATACTTGGTTGGCGATATGCATGCGTGTCAACCCATGAGAACAGCTTGCCTTAGCCTTAATTTGTGTTAACTTAATTGTAAGCTCGCATGAAAAACTAATACCAATTTAATTTTTCGCGGTTTGTACAGAGTTGAAGATATTACTTCTGTTATGTGTACTACTAATATAATTATATTAAATTACATAAATAATATGTAATTGTCTTGAATGGAAATTGACTTGTAATAAATATTATCAATAAAGTTATGTCTATGTCTAGTGCGTTGTTAAATTGACACACACCATCAGTTTTGTAAAGTGACTTGGAACAAGTCGTTTCCGATTACCGGAGGCCAAAACAAAAAGTTGGTCATTGTGATACAAAAGTTCCCAATTCCTGTCCAACTCAAATCTATCATCATAAATGTCTGTGAATTACGACACTGGAAAACGATAAATAACAAAGCAAATTGTTAATGATACACAGTCGAGTCATTATAAATTTCTGATCTACCGGACCGAAAAAAATTGGGTGTTCAATCAACTTTTTCCGTATTTAATTAACCCTCGGAATGAAATCTGGTTCTTTTTAAAATTAGAATAAACACAATCAATAATTTTGTTAATTAAACTTGGTACAAAGCGAACCACGGCAGCGCCGCTACCGCTCTGTACTTTCCTTGAAAAAGACCACCGAATGTGGTCGAAATTGTAGTCCCTCTGACTTACTACGAGAGTCATTTCCGTGTTTCAATTATATTCATAAAACAATGAAAAATAATGATAAGCATTTTGTAAAAAAAATACTAAAAAATGGAACCGACTTCAACACTCAAATGTGTTAAATAGCTTGTTGAAGTCGGTACCATGATAATGCAAAAGTAACTATTATCAAAATATTGTGCTCATGGTACTCACGAGATCATTAATTGTCATTGGCCCTAATTCTGTTAATCACACGAACTAGCTAAAATTCACTAAAATTCTTCAAATTGAAGTAGCTCGTATTCTATTTACGATAAAATTCAAATTAGCATAACTCCATACAGCGCTCTCACTAATATTAGACGAGTTTTATTCCATTCCTGGCAAATTGCGGGTAGTTTTAGTAGTCACCAAATAAGTGGCGATTTAATTTCGCTAAAACTACCCGCAAATTTAATAAAGAAATTTAATTTTAGTGATATTATTGATAAGTCACATACTAATTTAGACTTTACCGTAACCTTATAAGAACTGGATTAGTTTTAAAACGTTTTTAGTTTAGTCCAATTGAAGAAGCGAATCACTACCATTGTGTATGTTAACCGTTTTGTTCAATCGCAACTATAATGTCGTCGAGGTATAAGCAGCGCTTTTCAATTCGAGTGTAACTCAAAAACAGGTCAACCGATTTTGATGAAATTTAAAATAAATTTAAAATTAAATAGGTCCACCTCGAAAGTATACCCTATCAAACAAAAAAAGAATCATCAAAATCGGGTTATAAAGGACGAAGTTATTTGCGGACAAAGTAATATACGGTCGAACTGAGTAACCTCCTTTTTTGAAGTCGGTTAAAAAACAAGTAAGTTTTGTTTATTAGTTTCGATGACCTAATTAACTTTGTTGTTCTGCTTGGCAGAATTTTCGAATTTTAGATTTAGAATATTATTTTCAGATTTTAGAAGGAAATCAACGTTTCAATACAATGTTACACGTAAGTTAATTTAAAAATGAAGATAATAAGCAACTGTTAGGGAATACGCGCGGCCATTATAGTATAAATATTATTTTGAAACTATTTAATTACATGAGTATCAATCGACACTTTCATGTAATAGTTTACATAGAACCTTATACGCACAGTGGGTGGACGCGGTTGGGAATAAATAATTAGATCTATCGATCTATAGAAGGAAGTTTTTCTTGATTTAATTGATTTTTTTATTTATCCGGTGACAAACTTGATATCTTTATGACAACTTCAGTGCGTTTTTTGACTTAATTCTCATCAAAGCGCTCACAAGCTGCTTTAACATATTATGTTGACTGGCCGGTTGGCGCAGTTGGTAGCACTCTGCCTTCTGAGCCGCTGGGTTCGATTCCCGGACAGGTCAAACATTTGTGTTCATGAACATGTCTGTTTGACCTGTGTCTGGGTGTGAATATATGTATATAAGTATAATATATCAGTCATCAGGTTGCCACAGTACAGGATCTGCCTAGTTTGGGACCTGTAGACCTTGTGTGAATGTTAATAAAAATAAAAAAATATTTTTAAATAATTCTGAAAATTTTTGACGACATGGTTTCTAAAAAAAATATTTTTGTAATAAAATATATCATGTTTTTAGAGTTTCTCGTACCGACTGTCTCACAATTTCAACCTACTTAGTAATTCGTTGAATTCGTTGAATATCCATATCCAAACATACACTCTTGAAAATTATGTAATTAAAATAGGACATTCTGAACAAAATTCAGTTCAGTGATGTCAATTCACTTAACGACCCGAAGATACCTCGAAAGAGGTGATACGGAATGAATAACATGAAAACGTAGAAATGTTTTCCTTTAAACTAGTTCAAACCGGCGGAACCGCGAGATGAATAGTTTCCGTGGAGGATCAGATTGGATGCGCTTCTAAAGGTGCTTCACATTACTCTTAATAACGTTGAGTGGTTAGCTTTGAATAGTTAAGTTTTGATACTGCTAATTCGTATACATTTTAACTACATTATTTAAAATTTTACGTTTTCTGTATTATAACGTTCAAATATTTGAAGAGAAAAATTCGGCTGCTAGTGGGACTTGAACCCACGACTACAGAATACCGTGCTGTCCAAATAAGCTATAGCAGCTTATACCACTAGGGCCGAATTACTTCCTTCGTTTTAACATCTGAGGGGATGTTGTTATAGCGCCATCTACCTTTAATTGTATGAACAATTAATTAATAGGACTGATAGACCAACATTACAGTTGATATCGTATCAAACGAAGGCACCCTACCCTTATCTGAAGAGATTTATGGTTTATTGCATTATCAACATGCTAGGCGGAACGTACGTTCAAATATTTGAAGGAAAATATTCACAGTTCATTACAGGACGGTATTCTGCAGTCGTGGGTTCAAGTCCCACTAGCAGTCAAATTTTTTCCTTCAAATATTTGAACGTAAGTTCCACCTAGCATGTTGTTAATGCAATAAACTATAACCATAATACCTAGTTGTTTATATTATAGTATTTTTATTTCAATTCAACGGAGGCAGAATGCTGACTACGATCTTAACTACTTCTGATCAACTCATTATCACGATCAATATTTAATTTTTTTTAAGGAAAAAACTCGCTTTTTATGGGATATTACCCCACGACTACAGAATACCGTCCTATAGCATTGCCATCTAAGATACAGTAGCGCTCCAATAGCCGTCCGAATTTACTCCTTCATTGTCATTAGTCAACTTTTGAGAGGGTATTTTTCTCAGCGCCATCTTCCTTTAATTGTATGAACTATAATAGTACTGATAGGCCAACAGTGTAGGCGGTAACGTATCGACCGAAAACACCATGCCCTGATTCAAAGAGTTTTATGTTTCATTGCATTAACATCATGCTAGGTACATACGTTCCGTATGTAAGTTCAAGCTTGTTGAAGGAGAAAAACCGATTCTTTTATTAGGTTATACCGGTAATTACCCGACTGCGAAAGAAGGAAAGTTATTTTTCAAAAATTTTCACTATTGTGCAAGGGAACATTTGGGTCACGGAAAACCATAAATGGTGTGTTCGTAAAGTGTTTCCATATGCAACGGAAATTTCGTATAATTTGAGTATTGAGCTAATTCAGTTGTTAGTTGAGTAAAGCGTTAAAAACAACTGAATTAGCAAATTACTCACATTATACGAATTTTCCGTTTCAAATGGAAACACTTTTACGAACTCATCATTTATGATTTTCCATGACCTTTTTTTTTTTTTTATTTACATATTATAAGTTTGCGTTTGACAACTGTCTCGCCTGATGTTAAGTGATGACGTTGTCGAGGATTTAGGATTTAGGTACCTATTCACTCGCGACTTGAAGACTCCAGGATTGTACATATCGGGAAACACAGACTCGGGCAACGAGTTCCATTTCTTGGCAGTACGCATTAAGAAAGTGGAAGCATAACGCTTCGTGCGTATAGGTGGCATCTACCATATAGCATATCTACCATATAGCGATGGCGAATTCCCGTACGTTGAATATACATATAATACCTATGCCTATAAGTATGCCCTATTAATCTTGCACTATAAATATAAGAAATAGAGCGTTATCGCGAGGTCACAATGTGACGAAAAAAGGTTCTAAAATCAAAATAGCTACGTAAGATACTCTGCTTACGTTGTTTTCGTGAAGACAGCGAGAACTTTTTTAATAACCGTCCCATTTGAGTTTGGCATCACTTTCTCAGCCAGTGTTCGATTCTATATTCGAATACTGGCTTTGACGAAACTTGATCGATGTGGTTTCTTTTTACATTCCACTAGCTGTCGTATATTATACTTAATACATTTATTTTTACATATTTCGCACAGTGTGTGAATCTCATATGTTAATTAAATGTGGATGAGCTTTTAAGCTATTTATCCTAGATCGTAATAGTTATATCCAATGCCTTGATTTTATTGATTTTAATTACGATGTTACTTTTGTAGGTAGTTCAAGCCGGGATAGGAAACCAGCAACCGTTAAGATGATAGCCGACACTCCCGCCACTAAACCACAGCTTCTAAACGATGTACATAAAAAGTTATTTTTTTTAACCGACTTCAAATAAAGGCATGTTCTCAATTCGACCTGTATGTTTTTTTTAATTTTTTTTTTTTATTTCTGTTTGTTACCGCATAACTTCCGACTGGGTGAACCGATTTTGATCGTTCTTTTTTTCATTTGAAAGCTGGTGCTTCCTGTGTAGTCCCATTTAAATTTCATCAAAATCGAACAAGCACTTTTTGAGTTACAAGTCAAAAACTGAAAAATGCGTGTTTATACTACACGATATTATAGTAGCGGGTGAAGACATCGGTGAACATACCTACACCACAATGACAATTGATCCCATGAGTAACAAAGGTCACTAAAAAGAGTGAAAAAAAAATTTTTTTTTACCAAAAATGGAACCGACTTCAACACTCAAAAGTTTGAAATAACTTGTCGAAGTCGGAACCTCATGGCACAATATTTTGATATGAGTTTGAACCATCATGGTACCGAGTTCAACAAGTTATTTCATACTTTTGAGTGTTAAAGTCGGTTCCATTTTTTAGTATTTTTTTTTTAATTTGTAAAGTTGTGCCTTTGAGTATCAAGTTCATTAATCTGAGCGTTGTTCACATTTCTGGCCGACATTGTGCCAGTATAAGAATACGAAGATCACTTTATTTATTATACTGTTTAGATCTAGCGTCTACCACTATCTCATTTGATGGTCAGTGACGATGTGGTCGAAGATGTTATCACTGTTTTATAAATAGAAAGTTTGTGGTGTGCGCCTAATTTAAGTCTTTGATAATAAGGATGAAAACTTTCTTCATTTTACGAAGCGTTTTGCTTCCACTTTTATAATGCGTACTGCCAGAGAGTGGAACTCACTGCCTGAGTCTGTGTTTCCCGATATGTACAACCCCGGAGTCTTCAAGTCGCTAGTGAATAGGTTCCTTCTAAGTTTGCGTGCTCCACCGTAGACCGCGTCGTCGCTTAACATCAGGTGAGACAGTGGTCAAACGCAAGCTTATAATCTTTAAAAAAAAAAACCCTCTAGCTAATATCAGTTCCGAACAGATAACTTTGATGTCGTGGTATAGGTACTTGACGTTATTGGAGCTATTTGAGCCTAAAAGTTACAACATGTTATGTAATTTGCGTTGTAATTTTCAGTGATATAAATTTGACCTTCAAATATGAAGGACAAATTTCTGCTAATAGTGGAATTTGAACCTACTAGGCTACTTTTATCCAAGAAAGAGTATAATTCCCGTGGGATAGTTGAGGTAGCGGGAAAACTGTAATCCCCGTGGGTGAAACCGCAGGGCGCTACTAGTATATGATATATTAATTACTAGTAGTGCCCCGAGGTTTCACCCGCATGGAAAGCGGTTTTCGCGCTACATCAATTATTTCACTGGAATCATACATTTTACCGGGATATAGCCTATGTCCTATTCCAGACTATAATCTATCTCTGTGCCAAACTTCATCCACATCCGTTCAGCCGTTCTGGCGTGATTGAGTAACAAACATCCATCCATCCATCCATCCAAACTTTGACATTTATAATATTAGTGGGAAGGGATTATTGGTATGTTATTCAGTCCACGGGTTCAGATAGGCGTAATTTTATAATTAACATCCAATTTTAGCATTTTATAAAACATTTTCAGTACTTTATATAATGAGTTGTGAGTGAGTAGACTGGCCGGTTGGCGCAGTTGGTAGCACTCTGCCTTTCAAGCCGCTGGTCCCGGGTTCGATTCCCGGACAGGTCAAACATTTGTGTGTATGAACATGTCTGTTTGACCTGTGTCTGGGTGTGTATATGTATATAAGTATATATATAAGTATATATTTAAGTATATATATCAGTCATCAGGTTACCATAGTACAGGCTCTGCCTAGTTTGGGATCTGAAGACCTTGTGTGAATGTTGTTCCCATATTATATATTATTATTATATTACTTAATATAATGCATAGAGGTTTAATTACTTGCATAAATGCTACTGAACTGTTCCATTAATCAAAAGCTAATATCTGTAGCATCTGGCGCTGTTTTAAACTTTAACGGCCTCAAGTCGAGTTTACTGGTTCATCTTTACGACATCAGCTAGTACCTACAGGGTAGTTAAAACCTCCTTAAAGTACATAATATTGGTAGTGATTCTCTTGTTCAACTTAAATTTTGGCAAATAAGATAAGTAAGAAAAGTTCTTATACAGTTGTGATAAAGTCTAAATTTGTATGACACATCAATAAGACCATTAAAACTATATCTATTTATTAAAGTTGTAGGCAGTTTTGTGTAAAATTAGTGGCCGCTTATTTGATGCTCACTAACACTATCCGCATTTGGTAATTAATTGAATAAAACTCGTTTTAAATTAGAAGTAGCGTTCTATAGATTTGTTCGAATTTGAATTTTAGCGAAAATAGAATACGAGCAGTTTCATTTTAAAGAAAAACAAATGAATGGAGTCATGCACGACTTTGTGAGTGGCCAGATCGAACTAAGGCACTACTGTATTCAGGTAATCTGGTTTTAACTGGATGCGGGCCGCTTCCAACCGGTCCTTGTAGAAATCAATGGGGGGGAAGCATATGTCCAGCAGTGGACTTCCTATGGCTGAGATGATGATGATTATTTTTTATAATTTGAAATGACTTTATTCGTAAGCTAATCCCAACTCGCGAGTATGAACATAAGCTACTTTGATGCGAATCCATTCAGCAGTTTCAGCGTAAGGGAGAAACAAACTTACAAACTAAAAACAAACCTTCGCCTTTATTATATTACAAGTAGTGCCTCACGGTTTCACCCGCGTGGATTACAGCTTTCCCGCTACTACAGTGTTCCATAGAATAAAGAATATATTTATTGCGTAGTAGCAAAAGTAGCCTATGTGTTAATCCAGGGTCTAAACTATCAACATACCAAATTTCGCCTTTATGATATATAGAATAGCGTCCTGTCGCTTTACTATCTAAGTTATAGCGGCACTCCACTAAACGTCCGACGACGTGGGTTCAAATCCTACTAGTAGTCGAAATTTTTTCCATTAAAAATATATATTTTTTTATATTTATTAACATTTACACAAGGGCTTCAGGTCCCAAACTAGGCAGAGCCTGTACTATGGTAACCTGATTGATATATATACTTATATACATATACACACCCAGACACAGGTCAAACAGACATGTTCATGAACACAAATGTTTGACCTGTCCGGGAATCGAACCCGGGACCAGCGGCCCAGAAGGCAGAGTGCTACCACCTGCGCCAACCGGCCAGTCATATGAACGTAAGTTCTGCCTAGCATGATGTTAATGAAATGAACCTTGACACAATTTGAGTTGATCACTGTTTTTTTATAACCTCATACATTTGCCTGCTTCCTCAAGTTAGGAGTAAACGGCAATCCATCAGTTCTCAACTTCTGTATTGGGATGAAATTGATGTCATCATTACAAAGGGGATAATATCCGCCTTCTCTGGGGATGAAAACTTTTTCATTAGGTTACGGAATAATGGAGAAGGTATTTTTCGTCTTATTATTTATTTTGTTTACTTTGGATAAATTTGGAAAAGTAAGTTTTGATGGTCAGTCATTCTCAGAGCAGGCCAAGGTTAAGCTCAGATTCGTTTATTTGTCTTTTGATTGGTAAAACTATTCAAGACTTATACCACATATTCATAATAATATTAAATGCGAAAGTTTGTGAGTATGGATGTATGGATTTGACTACACATAGGCTACTTTTCATCAATATCATCATCATCAATCATGACAGCGCGGGTATAACCGCGGTGCACAGCTAGTACTGCATAAGTTTAACAATATCGCAGCGTATAACCATTGAACTCTGACTAACTGACATTTATCTAACACAACTGTGACACACAGAATTCACAGATAATTATTCATTTATTTACACAGTGACGATACGATTACTGACGCAAGTTATTGGTAGTATCGGCAAAGATGTATTTCTGTATCACTTGAGGGTTCGCGGTGCCAGGTGATCGCGATAAGTTCCTACTGAGTATCAGAGCTAAGGTTGTCAAATCCTAGCACAATGCTAAGTAGGGAGTTAGGGACTCATTGCTGGAATCTCGCAACACAGCAATATAGTTACATGTTTCTATTGTTATTTACCATTTATAGATTGTAGTGTCGTTTTTGTCAGTTATAATGATATAGATAATGTCTATTTTCTATCTATTTTTTCCTAGTGTGCCTATTTCTTTTAAGAATTCAGTCTGATTCAGTTTTTAATTTTTTTGATCGGAATTTCTCGTGAGTTTGACACAATTATTGTGTATATGTCGGAGTGTGTTAGATATTGAAATAGGATAGATGGCGTTAACTATTATGTAGGGGTGTTTCTAGTGTCTGAAAAATAAAGTAGATGGCGCTAAATCTAAATATGAAGTTAGTAGTTATCTGGGTAACAAAAGTGGAGGTAGAAATCGCGTCATATTCTATTTGGTAAATAAGAGGGTACTTTGCGAATAGAGTTGAGTTGCACGCTGGCAGTGGTCCCTCGATCTGGCAGCGTAAACTCACCTGATGACGGCATCGGACATGCTCGAAACGTAGGTCGAAACACTTCGCGTATTAACGTGAGCAAAGCTTATACACTCATTACCCCCCCCCCCCCCCCACACACACACCACACCCTCACACACATTCGCACACGCACTCACATATACCCATCCATAAATAAAAAAAGGGATGACTGGTTAAAATAAAATAAAATTTATTTAATCGTGATAAATAATATCTAAAAATGTTTTCGCTTTGTTTTATATACAAGTATTTAAATATAATGTGAAGTATGATACAAGTAAAGAACTAAATAAAGAAACCACATTTATTCAAGACACTCACAACACACATTACACAAGAGATACATACAAAAACAATACAGAACAGAATAATAATGATGTTGTGAGTGTCATGACAAATGTACTTTTTTATTAAAAAGGTGTCGGTGTTTGTAACACAGTTTTTCAAAAAAACTTTCGCAGATACCATCGTGTTTTCTTTATTTTTGTTTCATTGTTTAAGTTACAATAAAGAATTTTTATTTTTAAAAAAAAGCCGGATAATACATATTATATGTGTTCATGTCTAGGACAACGTATTCGCTAATTTCAGTCATATTATCAAATATGAACAAGCTGTGAAAGCCAGAAGGCCATTAGCTGTGAGTATAATGGTTTACGTCAAGAGAATCAGGCCCAGGGTCGCGGGGTTATTATTTCTCGCTGAAGCACCCCTTTTTGCTTTGTTATTAGAGTGCTGAGCATAAAACGAGTCTGGCCTTGGGCGTGGTCACTTAGTTTTTGTTAGTTATGTTTATATCAAATCAGTGAAAAATTAAACTTGGCAGTGGTTTGAATTGAAGATATTTGTATTTTTTTTTTTTTTTTACATATTATAAGTTTGCGTTTGACAACTGTCTCACCTGATGTTAAGTGATGACGTTGTCTAGGATTTAGCACGCAAACCTAGAAGGTACCTATTCACTCGCGACTTGAAGTCTCCAGGATTGTACATATCGGGAAACACAGACTCGGGCAACGAGTTCCATTCTTTGGCAGTACGCATTAAGAAAGTGGAAGCATAACGCTTCGTGCGCATAGGTGGTATATCTACCATATAGCGATGGCGAATTGCCGTACGTCGAGTCGACCGATGATAGAAAGGGGATGGTGGAATCAGATTGTGTAATTCCAGTGCACATTCTCCGAAATGCACCCGATAGAAAACCGATAGGCTTGCTACTCTACGCCGGTGTTCAAGGCTCTGAAGCCTACGTTCGACCAAAGAGTTACAGCCGATGATTCTTTATCTATAGATGTATATTTGGAAATTCTCGTAAGTTTAAAAACATTATTGTATATTACAATATGTAGTATCCGGCTTCACTCAGGTTTACTTCGACAAGTTATACACTTATAACTTGTCGAAGTAAAGCCTCAACACTCAAAATTCTTTTGAGTGTTGAAGTCGGTTCCATTAATTTGTAAAAATTGTTTTTACTCTTTTAAGTGACCTTTGTTACTCATGGGATCAATTGTCATTGTGGTGTAGGTATGTTCACCGATGTCTTCACCCGCTACTATAATATCGTGTAGTATAAGCACGCATTTTTCAGTTTTTGCCTTGTAACTCAAAAGGTGCTCTTCAGATGTTGATGAAATTGAAATGAGACCACACGGAAAGCACCAGCTTTTAAATAAAAAAAGAACGATCAAAATCGATTCACCCAGTCGGAAGTTATGCGGTAACAAACCCAAATAAAAAAAAGATAAAAATAAAAACATACGGGTCAAATTGAGAACCTCCTCCTTTTTTTGAAGTCGGTTAAACAAGAACTAATCTACTCATACAATTTCAATACGTGATACAAAAATATAAAATAATAAAAAGTTTAACCCAAACGAAGCTGCTCCTAATCTAGGCCACGAATGAAAAGACAAAACATGCTGCTCATTTCACTGCTGTCTTTTATGTTTTTCATGCTGTAGGCATAAAAATAAATCCCTTGTTTATTCCTAGAGAGCGGGCATAAGCGTGATTTACTCACCCATATAACAATCTGGGAAGCCCATTTTTATTGTTAGCGCTGTGTTATGAACAAAATGTAATGATTTACTGTTACAATAACGTTTTAATATGCTTTACTAGACGTTTACAGTTTTATTAATTTAAATCAATTGTCAATTGGCGAAAATATGCTAACCTATGTCTTACAGAGGGTCAAACAGACATGTTCATACACACACATGTTTGACCTGTCCGGGAATCGAACCCGGGACCAGCGGCTCAGAAGGCAGAGTGCTACCAACTGCGCCAACCGGCCAGTCAAGATTATAATGATCCTTTAATTATAATTATATATGCTCCATCTTAGACCGCGTCGACACTTAACAAGTGAGATAGTGCTTAAACGCAAGCTTATAATTTTAAAAAATGCGTGCTTAAGTAGTTGAGTACTTGCGACAGATTAAGAAGTCGAAATATTGTGCGTTTAGACAGTAGAAGTTGAAAGGATGCTTGGCTGAAATGCTGGACATCAACGGGGCAAAGCTAGTAGTGTTACGGCCTTCCCCTATCTTAGTCTTCTTTCAGCATGTCAAACAAAAATATTCCAATCACCGGACGCTTAATCTGCACGGGTGAGAACTCCACAGATTTATATTCCAATCACCGGACGCTTAATCTGCACGGGTGAGCACTCCACAGATTTATATTCCAATCACCGGACGCTTAATCTGCACGGGTGAGAACTCCACAGATTTATATTCCAATCACCGGACGCTTAATCTGCACGGGTGTGAACTCTACAGATTTATATTCCAATCACCGGACGCTTAATCTGCACGGGTGAGAACTCCACAGATTTATATTCCAATCACCGGACGCTTAATCTGCACGGGTGAGAACTCTACAGATTTATATTCCAATCACCGGACGCTTAATCTGCACGGGTGAGAACTCCACAGATTTATATTCCAATCACCGGACGCTTAATCTGCACGGGTGTGAACTCCACAGATTTATATTCCAATCACCGGACGCTTAATCTGCACGGGTGAGAACTCCACAGATTTATATTCCAATCACCGGACGCTTAATCTGCACGGGTGAGAACTCCACAGATTTATATTTCAATCACCGGACGCTTAATCTGCACGGGTGAGAACTCCACAGATTTATTAATTTATTTAAAATATTACACGTAAAAATCCTGTGTCAGTGTTTGTTATCAAACTCCTCCGAAACAGTTTGCCTGATTTTTATGAATTTCTCGTTAGAATAGGTCGTAAAGTACTTTTTACCTTCCCAACTCCTCCCCCCATTTATTCATAGCGCTTTTAGTTTTTCGATAATTTGTATGGCAGAATGAGTTTGGCAGGTCGTTTTCATGTATTTTCAAATTAAGGTTTTAATTTATAAGGAATCATCTATTTTAAAGAGAGGTTATAAGTCTGTTGCTAAATTAAAATAACAACTTACAATGATTAGTTATTATCTTAATAAGTCTTGAAATTAATATTCGATACACACTGTATACCGGATTTCTCCGGTCCTAAATAGGTACAAAGACTTGGATTAACTTTTACAAAATAAGGACATTTATATATCACTAGTAGCGGCCCGAGGTTTCATCCGCGTGGATTACGGTTTGCCCGCTACCTCAATTATCTCAAGGGAACTATACTTTTTCCAGCATAAAGTAGCCTATGTGTTAATCCAGGGTTTAAACATACATACCAAATTTCATCGAAATCAGTGTAGCCGTTTAAGTGTGAAGAAGTAACAAACATACACACGTACATAGACTGATGACTTACGGAACCGAAACGTGGTCTCTGACTATGGGCCTTCTGAGCAGGCTCAGGTCGCACAACGAGCTATGGAGAGGGCTATGCTCGGAGTTTCTCTACGTAATCGAATCAGAAATGGGGAGATCCGTAGAAGAACGAAAGTCACCGATATAGCCCAGCGGATTAGCAAGTTGAAGTGGCAGTTGGCAGAGCACATAGCTCGAAGATCTGATGGCCGTTGGGGCCGAAAAGTTCTAGAATGGAGACCAAGGACTGGCAAGCGCAGCATAGGACGGCAACCGACAAGGTGGACAGACGACCTGACTAAGATCGCAGGCAAGGGCTGGATGCGGGCCGCTTCCAACAGGTCCTTGTGGAAATCAATGGGGGGAGGCTAATGTCCAGCAGTGGGCGTCCTAGGGCTGAGATGATGATGATGACACATACATATCATCATCAGACTGTATCCGTCCGCTGGACATAAGCTTTTCCCGATACGTGATATACACACATACACACAAACTTTCGCATTTATAATAATAGTAGGATGAAACATTAATCGTAAAGCTTTATTCATTCTACCAAAACATAGTATATAATGTAGATAAAGGTGTCCTTAGTTTTCGGTAGGATTTCCTTTTGATATAAGCTTTCCTCTTGGCATGTATCCAAGGGTAGTGATACCAGAAGGCTGCGTAGACAACTCAGTTTTCCTCATTCTGATTGTAGAAGGATTGTCTTTGTGATACCGCACGGCTTGTGTTATTGTAAATAGTTCGACACGGTGTTTACTAGATGGCACCAGTGTCGCATGGACAATTCCTACATCGCGCAATCGTTTGTGTCACGAACGCGCGGGAACTAGGTTGAGATTTTAATATTTGTGAGAATTGATTCCGTAAGCTAGACAAGTATATATATATCGATACACGACTCAGTACTTTACCGGTGATTAATAGTATTTCTCGTACACTGATTATCCAAATAAATTTATGATATCCCGTGTTTGGCTAAATGCTGAACATAACAGTATACTAATTTTAAAACATATCATTTAATGAAGCGTTTTGAGTTAACCTATGTCATTTTGAACAGTCAATTCCATTTGATTGTTAAGGGTGCACCCAATGCCAAAATTACGCAAAAAGAGTATTTTCAAATTCACACTATGATGGTAACGAACTGTTGAAGCGATAAGCCCACGAACTTACTTGGCAATTCCCTTTCAGCTGTCTGGCCGTCTCGGGGTGTGCAGTCACGGTTGTTGTGCTTTTCTCCAGGTCTCTGGCTCCGTGTTTTCTTCCAGTCCTGTGTCACCACGGCGTGCAAATAGCGGCGTGACCAGGCTCCAGAAATCACTATGTTAGAATGTTTGTACACACACACAGTTCACACTCCTGAAGCTCGTCTTCGAGGAGCTACACCACTTTCACTGAACGCTGCAGGTATTCGAGAGATGCGAAACGACGACGTGTGTTCGCGGCAAGGTTTGAAGGACGTCTCTCTCCGGCTCAAGGGCAATCCGTGCGCGTGTGCGCATCAGCCTCGAGCAGTAATGACAACCGAAGAAAGAGAACGCGCAATGTCGTTAGCTTTTCGCTACCAACCCTCGAAAAAGGTTGTGCTTCTTTGAGCGGTCACATTCAAATATAGCAAAGTAAATAAAATAACAAAAAAAATACTGTTTCAGTACGAAACATGCCGCTCACCTTAAAAGAATGTATTCTTTTAAAAATTAATCAAGTAAGCAACGATACTATACAATGATGAACTGCTATAGGCACTTATTTAAACTATTGACTCATACTACTAAATACTAACAATCTAATGAACCTATGAACTAAACAATTTACGCTTTCGAAATTTTATTCAAGAGGAAGCTTGCAAACCTTAACGATTGCTCGCTTGAAGAGATTCTTGCCCGCTTGCAAGGTGACAACTCTTACTTTACTATCTACTGGGCTCGGATGGAGTGCGTGCACACGAGCAAGTTTCCACTGGAGTGGCGGCAAGTTATCATCACATACTACAACTATGTCGCCTACCAGAACGGGGGATCCACGGTCACTATACCACTTGCCTTTTTGTTCAATTTCTCGTAAATATTCCTTACTCCAACGCACCCAAAAGTGTTGAACACACTGTTGTATCCAACGCCACCTCTTAAGCCGGCCTTGATTCGGTTCTGTCAAGCAGGTATCTGGTATTGCCGTCAAGGGGCCTCCTATCAAAAAGTGTGCAGGTGTCAACGGCAACGGATCAGCCGAGTCTGCACTGACAACACACAAGGGCCGTGAATTTAATACGGCTTCGATTTGACACAAAAGAGTGTGCATTTCGTCGTATGTCATGACTTGTGTAGCTACTGTTCGAACAAACAGTTTTTTGAAGCTACCAACGCCTGCTTCAAATAACCCCCCGAAATGGCTACCGTAGGGGGGAGAAAAATGCCATGTTATGCCCTGTTGTAACGTTTGAGAGTTCAAAGCGCTTTGAACAGAGTCATTTTTTAAGAACTCGTACAACTCTTTAAGATAATTGTTGCAACCAACAAAGTTTCTACCGCAGTCTGAATATATATCAGTACATAAACCTCTGCGCGATGTAAATCGACGCAGGGTAGCTAAGAACGCTTCGGTAGAGAGTTCCGATACCATCTCCAGGTGTATAGCTTTTACACTCATACATACGAAAACTGCGACATAGCATTTAATTATTTTCGCATTACGAACCTTATTAGCTCGCACAAAGAAATGACCCGCAAAGTCAACTGCGACCTTTAGAAAGGGTCGCTCGGGCCTCAACCGAGCCGCTGGCAGAGGTGCCATTGCCGGTTGCGGGCGCACGGGGCGTGCACGGAAACAACGCACACATTTAAAGATTCTGTTACGAATGGCATCTCGACCCGACAAAATCCAATATTTCTGTAGCAGTAAATACTGAACGGATTGAGTGCCCGCGTGGAGGTGAGTACGATGAGCGTCATCAATAATTAAATTCGTCAATGGATGTCTTTTAGGTAAAATTAATTGATGTTTTGATTCGTATGGCAAGAGGGATTTATGCAGCCTTCCGCCCACACGCAAATAATCTAATTCGTCTACAAACGGACTAAGACGTTTTAGTTGATTCGAGGGTTGTTTTCCCTGCGAAATATTGTGAAAATCTTCGCGAAATACTCGGTGTTGAACCAAGTAAATCAACCGATTTAAACTCGATTTATGCTCATGGACTGTAATATAACTCGGATATGAACATTTTTCCTTTTTAACTCGCGATTTAAGAATTTTGTAGAATCTAAATATATATGACGTAACCCGAACTAGTTTACTCAAAGTAGAAAACTTGTCTATGATGTCAATTTCATCGATCAACGCTACTGGCACTGACGTAACCGATAAGTTACGCTTCTCCTCGTCTGTACTAGGAACATTCGCAGACAATGGCCAAGCTGTGCGATCCTCGCGGAGCCAGTGTGGCCCCTGAAACCACGTGTCATTCTGTAAGAATGTGGACGGTAACATGCCCCTGGAGGGAGCATCTGCCGGATTCGTTTCAGAGGAAACTTTTCTCCACTGGCAACTTGGAACTCGGGTAAGTATCTCACTCGTGCGGTTCGAAACAAATGTTTTCCACTCGTAGGGAGGGGATCGAAGCCACGCCAAAACGATTGAAGAGTCGGACCAAGCATATATCTCATCGTCACTGATTACGTTACAGTAGGTATTTACAACTCTCTCAAGTAGCTTAGATAACATCACAGCTGCCATGAGCTCTAAACGCGGTACGGTCAGGCAGGGTGATAAGGGAGTGACGCGGGTTTTCGCTAGTATTAGAAACGACCTGATTTCCTGGGTGCGGTTGTCTGTAAGACGGATGTACACGCAAGCCGCCGTAGCTCGCTGGCTAGCATCGCAGTAACCATGAATTTGGATACTACACCCTGGATAGACAATTTGACGGGGTATCACCACTTGCGATAAAAGTGGCAATTCTCGAACGAATGACTCCCATGCGTTAACAATATCAATAGGTGGACGATCATCCCAGTTAACACCTGCAATCCACAACAATTGCATTAGGTGCTTTGCAAAAACAGTGACTGGCGATAACCAGCCCATTGGATCATAGATTTTAGCAATCTGTGAAAGAATGGATCTCTTAGTTATCTTATCAATTGAACACTGAACACTAAATGTAAATAGGTCAGTCTGAGGGTTCCACTGAAGCCCCAGGACCTTGGTTTGATTATCCTTCTCCATGGGAGCGAAGGACACTTCCTCCCGCCGCTCACCTTGAATAACTGAAGGCTGTACTGCAGCGAGTATCGCTGATGAGTTACTATGCCACTTACGTAACTCAAACCCGGCCGATTTACAAATGCCTATTAATTCGCGTTGCAACGTGAGTGCACTCTCTTCATCAATTTCACCGGTGACGATATCATCGACGAATATTTGGTCCAACAGAACCTTGGACGCAAGGGGAAAGTTCAAAGCTTCGTCCTTCGCTAACTGTCTCATTGTACGAAGCGCTATGTAAGGACTCGCATTTACACCGAAAGTAACCGTCCGTAAACGGTATTCGCGAATAGGTTCCGCCTTAGAAGCACGCCACACGATACGCTGTAAGTCCCTATCGCATTCGCGCACGAGTATATTTCTATACATTTGTTTTATGTCAGCTGTAAATACGACACGATGAATTCGAAACTTCAAAAGGACGTCAACAATATCCTGATGAAGCTTAGGTCCCGTCAAAAGGATGTCGTTTAGACTATTCCCCTCTGACGTCTGACACCCAGCATCGAAAACAACTCTGATGCGAGTGGTCTCTGAAGATTCCTTGACCACGCAGTGGTGCGGAATATAGTAGGTACTACCTAGCTCGGAAGGGCGGTCGGAAACCGGCTCCATATGATTCAATTCTAAATACTCTTGTAGACACGCATGATACTCAGATTTAAGTATAGGGTTGCGATCTAAGCGATGTTCTAATTTGTGAAATCGCGCTAAGGCAATATCTCTCGATTCACCTAGGGGTGGCGCATCAGGCTTACGCGGTAAGGCTACCGTGTACCGCCCGGTCACATCACGATAATGTGTACTCATAAAAATAGATTCGCATAAACGTTCCTCGGGTGTGAGGGCCTTCACTTCGGGTACTGACTCCAGTTCCCAGAATCTTTTCAAGTCGCCGTCATCGGAAAATGAGCTAAAACAAGCTTGAACTGGGGACGGAGTCGGAAAATTAAACGCTAGCTTCCCTAACAATAAATAACCGAAGACGCTGTTCATAGCAATCGGAGAACCCGGTGGTCCCGTTATAACGTTACCTAGTAAAATGTGCGGTAGTACATCCGCACCCAACAACATATCCACAGGTTGCGGAATGTCAAAAGTGGGGTCCGCTAAATTCAAATTTTTTATATGTGGCCACCCAGTGTTCGGCAAGGGTACACTCGGCAATTGAGGTATAAGTTTAGGCAACACTAATGCTTCAATCGGTATGGATGGTTGACATCCATCGCGGGGCGTTATGCAACACGATACCACACCCTTAGGGCGCACCGGTTTGTTATCACCTATACCGTAAACAGGTGCATTTACATAACGCCGTTTCAAACCTAATCGTAGCGCACACGCTTCACTACAAAATGTTGCTTGACTACCGGTGTCCGCGATGCACCGAATAGTCGCTCGCTTCTCATTATTCACCCATACATCGATGAGTGCAGTCGAAAGCAATACCATGCTAGTCGCAACAAAAGGAGCATTGGATGACGCGCACTCGATAGGATCGACGTGACTCGTAGACGTCAGCGCATGTTGTGTTATCGAGCTCGGAATAGATTGCTCCGTGCTCGTAGCGGCGGAGACATTTCTCTCATTTGTTTTGTGTCGATCGACAACCTCTTCCGTAGGAAAATGTAGTAGCGTATGATGACGTTTCTGACACGATCGACACACAAAACTTGACTTGCATTGTGAAACGTTATGACCTCGGCATAAACAATTAAAACACACATCTTTAGTTTTAATCAAAGAATATCTTTCACTAGGCGATAAGCTTAGGAACTTGCTACACTTATTCAACGAATGTTGAGCATCACAACATGCACAACTCTTATCCTTATTCTCGCTAGGCGAAGGTCGAAAACCGTTCGCGCTAGGTTTCAGGGCAGAGTGCACGGCTACCGAACGGCCGTGTGTAGGGCATGCAGCCGATCCACGCGCTTGTGTTTTCGAAATACCTACATTTTGACTTTTTTGACAGCCGGAATCAATAACTTCGCTGGCGGTCAATTCTTTTTCTAGAAACTTGATTAGTGATTCAACACTAGGTATGTCGGTGGGTTTTTTCAATGAAAGCTCAAAGCGCTTGCGAATGGAAGTAGGTATTTTACGTAGTAAAATATTTAACAATAAGAAACTCCAATGGCTTGTAGGGAATTCCATTACTTCTAACGCTTTAATGTTTTCTTGGTAAATGTTTAACAAATTACGCAAGCTCGGTGATTTTTCTGAACAAGACTCGATGTCAAAAATACGATCGACATGTTTTGTTGCTATAGCTCGTTTGTTTTCATATCTCGCTATTAAAATATCTAAAGCAACGGTATAGTTTTCGTCGGTGATAGGTATCGACTTGATTAGGTTATAAGGCTCATTTTTTAAGGTAAGTAGGAGATACCTAAACTTCTCAACATCTGTATAGGCGTCATTGTTGTTTACCAATGATCGGAACAATTGAAAATACGACGTAAACTCGGTAGGTTCACCAGAAAAAGATGGTAACGGTAAACTTGGTAATCGACTTGTACAACTATTAAGCGTAGGTTGTACAGTGTTGTTAAATGAAATACGACTCATACGCCTGCACTCCTCGTCACCTCTTTTTAAGTTATCAAAATGACTTAAAATTGCATAATAATTGTCATCGAACTCATTTCGAATGCGTAATTGTTCCTCTCGGTCAAAGGTTGATTGTTTCATCAGAAATTTTTCAATTTTAGTTTGTAACTTTAAGAATTTTCTTTGAATAGAAACAATATCTTTAGCTCGTGCTCTAAACTGTTGTTCGTTACTTAGATGGAACTCTAAAATGCGTTTAACGTCGTTAACTATTATTTCGCGCTCAAATATATCTTGCTCGGCCATTTTGTCGGACGATGTATGTCGCACACAAAATAGCAAAAATCACAATAAAAACTCAGAAATATTGTCGGGACACGTAATGTCGCTACGACAAACAACAATATACGTACAATTAATACACAAAAATGACAAAATATGTTCCAAAAACTCGATTTTAACAACGTGACCACAGCAAAGAAAACACAAGATCCGATTCGAACGGTTCCAAATAGTATGTTGAAGCGATAAGCCCACGAACTTACTTGGCAATTCCCTTTCAGCTGTCTGGCCGTCTCGGGGTGTGCAGTCACGGTTGTTGTGCTTTTCTCCAGGTCTCTGGCTCCGTGTTTTCTTCCAGTCCTGTGTCACCACGGCGTGCAAATAGCGGCGTGACCAGGCTCCAGAAATCACTATGTTAGAATGTTTGTACACACACACAGTTCACACTCCTGAAGCTCGTCTTCGAGGAGCTACACCACTTTCACTGAACGCTGCAGGTATTCGAGAGATGCGAAACGACGACGTGTGTTCGCGGCAAGGTTTGAAGGACGTCTCTCTCCGGCTCAAGGGCAATCCGTGCGCGTGTGCGCATCAGCCTCGAGCAGTAATGACAACCGAAGAAAGAGAACGCGCAATGTCGTTAGCTTTTCGCTACCAACCCTCGAAAAAGGTTGTGCTTCTTTGAGCGGTCACATTCAAATATAGCAAAGTAAATAAAATAACAAAAAAAATACTGTTTCAGTACGAAACACGAACATATATATTGCAATCATTAAAATATTGGAGGCAGTAGAAAATCTTGTAGGAGTACAGCTTAGGGATGTTGGAAATGCAATAAAGTATCGATATATATCGTATCGATGTTTTTTGAAAATATTGATATTGATATTTTTATGAAAAAATATCGATATATTGGTATGATTTGACAGAGAATATTCGTGCTCTAAAAATTAATTTATTTGGTCTTATCTATTTCAATCATCTTACATTTCTAGATAAATACTAATTAACCCTTCTGGTGGGTGAAATCGGAAACTACCGAGAATCCCGTTTAGTTTTTGGCCGAAATGGCTATAAAAACTTATAAATGTTTATTGGTCTGAAAAAAATGTCGATTTTTATACCTTTTCGATACTTAGAATTTTATATCGAACTATTAAATATCGATATATTGAAAAAATAATATCGATTTATCGATATTTTTTCAACAAGCCTAGTTCAGCTGTATTTGAATTAAATTTTAAAAAACAAATTGAGTTCTTTATAAAAAAAACAGTTACCGCACTATAAACCGTGTTTCTTCCAATGCTTTGAATTCTCAGAGACGACCCTACTTTATTATTTATGAATAAAATAGCTAGACTAATGCGTGCATTGAATAATTGTTTATATTTTTAAATTGTAGTTTATATTTTGAATAATTAATTAAAACCGTGGCGCGTCCGCCTGGCCGTGTCTTTCCGTACTACAGCGAGCGACAAGACGCACGAGTGAAATCTGAGTTTCCTTGCATTGGGCGCACTCTTAATAAGTTATTGACGTGATAACGTCTTATAAATCTATGAACGCCGGCTGCACGCACGAAATATGAATAAAAAATTTTTTTAAATACGAAATATATTTATATCATAAGATTGTACCCACTTTTATAAGTGTGAATGATTGTACCCAAAGTTTTGAATATTTAGAATTTGAATTTTTAAAAATAAACAAGTAAAAAAGAAGCTAAACACTCAGAGCAATTGCAAAAACATCAATAGCAATGGCTCACATCAGACAGTCATCATCGCCGTTAAGCAGTGAATTCTTTGGCTATGCTATGGATGGGTGACCGCTGACCGATTAAGTTATTTTCAACAGTTCTTCTGTTTTGGATATCACATTAAGCCGTTGGTAGAGGTCATTGGGATTTTTGGGCCATTATTTTTGAAGTCATGATAGTTCTGAGGTGGGGAGTCGGCTATGCAACTGACGGACGTTGGTTACGGTGAAGGTAACACCGTTATCGAATTGCCAGCATGGTGCTAGGGTGTTGGCTAAGTACAACCCGCAAGTTTGAAAAACTGTCACTAAACACATAGTGTGGCAGCGGTCTTTGAGACCCAGCAAGCATTCTAGTAGCCTCTTCGACCACATCGTCACGGAAGATCAAAGTGCGAAGGCATATTGGATTGGTTCAGGTGGGTAGGCATGATAGAGAAAATAGATCTCGTTAGAAGACTTTGGATCTAGGTAGGAAGTAAAATAAATATTATAATTGTCTTATCTTTTTCGTAAGAGGCGGGACGGGTTCTTTACAATATTCTAAATAAAATAGGTGAAATATGGCATCAATTCACTGTTTAAAACATTTATTTTCTGCTGACACATTTTTCACTAACCAAACTTTACCGACAATAAAGTTTGGGACAAAATACTAAAAAAATATCATTAAGTCAAAACCATTACAAACAATGATATATTATTACATTGCAAACGATTTCATTAAATAAATACAATTATACACAAAATATAATTATAATTACATTATAATATAAATTAAATTATGCACAAATAAAACAAAAGGGTAGTCGATAGTTTGAGAAACATTTCATATTTGCTGAGTTGATTAAATAGTACCTTTGCGTATTTGCCCATTCGATTATATTAAACAAAATAATTACAAGAATTCATGTATGTAAAGTATACCGATTACTAATATTGAAAATAATTGAATAAATGAATTGGAAAAAAAATTAATAACATGAAATCAAAAATTGTCTACTGTGTTAGAATTGTATGCTACTAAGGATAACATAGATAATACAATAGGATGTCCTGAAGATGGAGACTGTTTAGACATTGTGTTAAAACAAACCTAAACCTAGTTGTAAAACCAAAAAAAAATATTGACACCAAAATTAAATGGGCGGTTTTAACGCTAAAAACACTACTTTGTGATATATTTGCGCTCGCCAACCCGCCCGCCAAGCGTAGCGAGTATTGGCAAAACCCCCTATAATGGGAAGGCATATGTCCAGCAGTGGATTTCCTATGGTTGAACTGACTGACTTTGTGATTTCGGTTCATTGGTAATTTGTAGCTTAAAAACATTTTAGGTCTTTTTATGACAAACACCTGCCAATATCAGCAATTTAGTATTACAAAACCGATTAAACTAAGCCTCAGCCTAATTCACCTAAAAAAATTAAATATTTCATAATAACTGCGAATGATTCATATCTCTCATAAAAAAACCATTTACCCAGAAATCGTAGAATCTTTCAAAAAATGACAGCAGACAGTAAATAGAGACTTTACAAAATTACAATTTTACTAATTTATGTATTCTTTTTACAAATTTGATATATCCTATTACATTATATGCATCTTACTTACAAGAAATTGAGACGCTAAGGCACATCAAAATTACATCTAATAGTCGCTCTCTTTGGAAGCCAGCATAAATTACACCTCAAATCATCTGAGTTCTTGTTGGTTTCAGATAATGAATTTCATCCAGTGAAATGAATCTCTCTTCTGATTCTGATCGCTAGTTTATTATTGCCCCACCAATGAGAACGATTGTAATATGATATTTCACAACATGAAGAAAGATACATAGCACGCAGCCTTATGAAATTCATTTGTTTTTGTTGGCAATGTAAGTTTTCATTGAACTCTTTGACTGGCCTCTGCAGATAACGACACTTATTTAAACCACCTTAATAACTATCATAGACACTCTTGGTAACACTTTTTTATTTGTTTATTAGCAAATTGTGATATGTACAAAAATATTTATTTCTCATATTCACTATCTAACACTTATCACGATATTTTAGTAGAATTATTAGACCTGGCTGATATTCTAAATGCAATTTGTGATGACAAATCAATATTACAGATTAAAATAAATTATAATCATTTTAATAAATAAAAACATTAGCCACAAAATAAGAACCACCTACTAAAATAAAACTACAGTACGACCTACAGTTTAATGGAAATGCAACATCGATTTCAAATTATAACTACCACTAAAAATAACATAATTAAACAATATAAGAATTGTACAAACATTTTCAAAACTTATAGGTTGATTTTAATTTGCAATCTCCTTACATTTTCGTTTAGCTGTCTATTATCAAGCAATAATATACTTAGCACTCGTGAACCACATTGGCACAATTTCACTATATTGCTAAAATAGTCTCAAAATCGGTCCCAACACTAGAACCGATACTCCTCAAATCAGGCATGCGTGTTTTCCTGTCTCTGTCTCTCAAGTTGTTTTCTATGACTGTGTCGCTTTCTCGCAATGATTGCTACTAAAACTATCACAACAGTCAGTGCCACTGCGATACCTATCCACCAGTATGTGTTATATGACGCTTCTTTAGGATTCACTTGTTCTGTTTGGTCTCCGGAAGCAACAGGGTTCTTTATCTCTAACACCCCTACAGTTGAACTTTCAACACTTTTGGCATTAGCATCGTCACCGACATCAATAGCGTTGTCCATCAAATCCTCGTGTGTTTCAATTTTTTCGACTTTCTTTTCCACATTCTCAGCGGATGTTGGTATTTCGTTCTCTTCGGGAATTTCGTCGATAATAGGTTCGACGTAATCGATTGATTCGTCTTTTTCTATGGAAGGATCCAGTTGATTATCAAGATAATCGTCTAGGAGTTTGTAATAGTCAGTAAGGCCAGTGTACTCAAGACCATTTTCTCGTTTTGCAAGTAAATCACTAACCATTTCTGTCCAAAAGGATCCATAGCCCTGCATCATGGCATCGCTGTAACAAAAATAAAATATATTATGATTTATATTTGAAGAACTCGCATTGTAGCTTGCAAATACAATTTACTTAATTTGTAGTCAGATTTGTAACTAGTCTCAGTACAGCATTCGGTCAGGTCAGGAGAGAAGACTTCGTTTGAACAGAATATTTCCTATAAAAACTTACTACGACTGCCATTATGTAATCTGCTAGCTCAGCTTGGACAGTGTGGTAAATAATGCATAATACATTTCACGGAGAGTTATCTCAATCCCGCTATAGGAAAGTATATAAAGATACTGATTCTGTTATGCACTAAAGTTCAAAATGCAACAGCTTTTATTTTACTAGAGGTAAAGTTCTTATTCAATTTTACAGAAGAGTTTTATTCAATTGCTTGTAGTTTTAGAACGCGCTAAATTATATCACGACTTATTTTACCTAGAGGTTCCCCAAACTTGATAACAGCGACAAACAGACAAAAGACATACCTTTATAGTAATAGTGTCGTATAGTGTGATCAATAGGACCGATATACCAATATTGCAATTGGTAAAATATCGAGCGATGATACCATTCTCTGATTCAAAGAGCTTTTTGGTTCTATGCATTGGCGTCATATCATTGTCATTCTGCAGTCGTGAATTCAAGTACCACTAGTAGCCGAATTTTCTAGTAGTAGTTCTTAGTCTAGTAGTTCTTATTTTAAATTAGAAAATATCAAGTTCCTCATAAACTGACGTCAACGCAATGAACAGAAACACTCTTAGAAAGGTCATTCATTAGTGTTATACCAATTGGGACTATATCTTAATTACATTAGAACTTTCTTATTAACTTTAATCTGATAATGGGGTGTCTCAACCCTAGCAATTGGAAAGTAGAGCTTCAAATGAGCACATACATAATTTTGGCATTTTACTGCTATTACTGAGGTTTACTTACTTAAGGCGAGCAATATTTCCCGCAACATGAGTTACGAGATCGGATTCATCAGAAGGAAGTTCTTCAGCAAACGATTGATAGATCTGGTATTTTAGAATGAGCCCCATGAATTTTCTGAAACCAAAATTACAATCAGCTATAATATTATTATAATGCACGCTCATTCTCACATTACAATTGTTAGTACGGATATAACGTGACACTTACGTAAAATCGCACTCAGTGGGACATTACCACAAATCCACAATACCTAAAATCCAGTAGGTCGAAACAATGTATTAGATTGACCAGATTAAAAGGATATATCACGTCATCAACGAAAACGAATAGAAAATTGGCACACAATGTACAAAACGTAAGAACGAAACGTTTCCTTTCTCTCCAGTGCAGAATCCATACAAATTTGTAGTTAAGATGCCATTTTCAGAAGCGATAATGACACCTTTTCGACTGTAGACAGCACTACGAAACGGCGACAACAATGAAGCAGTAGCGGTTAGAGAAAGAGAATAGCTATGAAGCTATGCATCTTATTTAGGCCCACTGATGAAAGCTTCCAAAAGAAGTAGAAACACTTGTCGATCGCTATATCCACTACGCGAAAGTGTGACGTTATACCCGTATAAACCGAACAATCACTTAATTTACCAATACATTCAAAAGAATATGTGTATTTGGTAGTTTTTCATACATACCCGATATATGGCTTGTTGAAGACCATGTAAGGATCTCCCAAAAAGTCAACGTTGGAGCTTTCTATAAGTGAAAAGTTTTTCCGAAATTCACTCCAACTGTTTGGTATTTGAAGGTACGGTATTTTACCACCCAAAACTTTTTGCCTCCACTCGTCCGCCGCTAAGTAGAAGTTTAATCTAGAAATAACAATATAAATATTTCACAGCTGAATACAATAAATTTAACTTCTAAATGATGCACAACAGTATACTTTGTATTAAATGACTTTGAGATTTACCGAGAAATTTAGGAAAAAGTTTGGTAGCAAATTTAACAAGGAATTTAGTAGTCTTAGCTGTCTCATAACGCTCTGTTGATTTTTGCCTTTATTAATAAGCTAGGTTTTCTATGATATAAATCTTTTTATTTCTTGACTAGCTGCCCTTCGGTTTCTCCCGCGTGGATTACGGTTTTCTCTGTATCAGTTATACCGCGTCGTAGTTTGGTGTTATATAGCCTAAGCCCCACCTAAATAAATGCACAATCCAACGCAAAACTTTTCAATTTCAACCAGTAGTAGTTCCTGAGATTAACGCGTTCAACCAACTAAGCAACCTCTTCAGCTTTATAATATTAGTATAGATTTAAAAGCTTTTATGCCTTAAGCGACAGCTTCAGTGCAATGGTAAGCAGAACTTCTCACAGATTTAACTTGCATAATACTTAAATTTTATATCAATGGCAATTTTCTTTTTTTTTATAGGTTAAGGTGACGAACAAGCAAAAGACCCACAGGATGTTAAGTGAACTTCTGCCTATACAAAGATGCAATTCGTATAGAACTGCACCGCGCCCGTCTCCCTGAGACGAAAAGTTTTTCACCACCCGGTTGGTGAACCATCCTGTCGAAAGTTCCGAGGAAACAGACAAAAAATAATGTTTTCGAATCGAGAACTTTCTTCTTTTTTGAAGTCGGTTAAAAATTACGACTGAAAGGTGATTACAAAAAAACGGTAGCTTTTCTGGTCGTTTTGTGTCTTCGTTATGGGTGAAAAGCTGTAGTAACACAAGGAATTAAAAATATGTCGTTTAAGGTTGATTTTTCAGTGCTATGTGATGTACACTCTCATTTGTAACTTTTATAAAATCAATGATTTTTAAGATTAGATATTTTTTTTAACTTACTTTGGAAGATCCCTCAAGGCCATTATCAGTTGTAAAACCAGGCGGTGGTAGTTTGGATTGTAGTTGAATAAGTTTAGAGGGAACACGCCAGCCCGGTCCAGAGCATGGGGTGTTAAGGCCAGCAGTGACGCAAATCCTGGAATTGCTTCGTATATTGCTGAAAATAGTTAAAGAAAAATGACTCACAACCAAATTAATACATTCTACAGAAAAGTACAGAATTCTTCAAATGTCTGAATTTCAAGAAGGTGGAGAATGTTATTCCTTTTGATTCGTTGGTTATCAAATTGCATCAGAACTATGCAGTCTATGTAAGGATATATAGAGCATAAAAAGTTTGTATCATTATTATTTATATCACCGAAAAAAATTTATATTTTTATTTTTTCTCAGCCATGTGCGTCCACTGCTGGACGTATGCCTCCCCCATATAGGGGGGATTTGCCAATAAAAACTTATATATTCAAAGCAAACTCTGTTGTGTTTTTAATGGGTGTGACGTCGGCAAATCAGGGGGTCATCCGCTTAAAAACATTGTTTTGAATATTGCTATCGCTTTCGGCTTTCTTTCCGTCTTTTCGAACCTAAGAAGGCTTAAACAATTGATTAATTGTTAATAAATCAATTTTATAATTCGTTTATAAATAAATAATTAACTGTTGAAACTTGTTAATAAATTAATCTGGGGTTGATCGCGAGTAAAACATTAAGAAATTTATTTAAGGTTATGGAATAATTTCGCACGAATATTCATTTTTTGTGCTATCGTACACAAACATGACAATAGGTATTTAATTTTCTTGATTTTATATATCTACACATTAAACACTATAGTGAAGGCGATAGAGCATACAATACAGTGAAATCAAAATCAACATGTTAACGGTGAGCAAGGTGAGCACGGTCTGCTTCAAAAAGGTCGTATTATACCTCCCAACAAACTAAAATGTTCCTTATTCGTAACACATTTAAGTTTAAATTTCAACTACTCTCTCTCCGTCTCACAAAACACAACAACAAACACTTTCAACGTCACGCGCCTCAAGAATTTTTGCGATCAGTGTCACGTGTTACCATTTTTCCCCATATAAAAGTGCACAACGCCGCTGAAGAAGTTTTCACTATAAAAAAATATGGATGTGTTACATTTTTACCTGAATATCGCGGAGCTTCTCTTAGAAGATAAGTATTATTACTGTGTAAATTTATGATCTCCTGGTACTTGACTTTCATGATAGATTCGTGTGCTTCAATGAAATTTCCAATGCTGACGTCTTTACAAGTTATAGCCCTTATTTTGTTTGGTTTACACCAATCTACTAGGATTGTAGGGCAAGTGTCGTTAAATACTGATTCCGTCCAAAATTCATGGTGAACATCCCCTAGGTTAAGAGATTGGATTAGTCTCTCTCCTTCTTTGAACGCTTTCATTCCGCCAAGTCCCTGAAAAATAAACATATTTGGGAGATCCAGCCAGTGATTGTTGATTGCATATTAATAATAATAAAATATCTTTTACTGCCCAATACAACGTACAGTTTACAATCGTGTTTTTTTTAAATATATTTAACCTCGTATATATTAATCGGGCATCCATGAAAGATCGCGGTGTACACATAGGCCTCCTCTATATTGGTCCAGGTCTTTCGGTCTCTAGCTGATCTCGGCCAAGCTATTTCTACGATCCCCATTATATCGTGTCGCCATCTTTTTCTTTGTCGACCTCTTGATCGTGTACCGTCCCTGGAATACCAGTGCTGGTTTCCTTCGCTCCATCTGCTGTCCGTGATCCGGGTGATATGTCCTGCCCACTTACAATTTAGTCGGCAGAGGGTCGTTACGGCGTCTATGAGATTAGTTTTGTTTTTTCATCTTACGTCTGTTTCTAACTCTGTTCATAAGTGTGATTCCCAACCACAACGCGCTGCTGCTCTCTGGAATTTGGCTATTTTTGACACAAGGTTTTTTTGTTAATGCCCAAATTTGGCAACCATAGAGGAGAGTCGCCAAGACAGTGTACTCAAGTGACTCAAAGACATTCTTTAAGTTTTGGTAATATGCAATCAAGACAGTGTTACTTAACACTGTCTTGCCGACTCTCCTCTATGGTTGCCAAACTTGGGCATTAACCAAAAAACCTTGTGTCAAAAATAGCCAAATTCCAGAGAGCAGGAGCGCGTTCTATTCGTTTGGTTAACAATTACAAAACAGCCTTAGCATAGGTAACAGCTAATCCTTATCCAAACCCCACTAATCCTAATAATATTATAAGGGCGAAAGTTTTTGTGTGAGTGTGTATGTTTGTAACTCCTTAGTAATATAGAAAAAAAAAGAGAATTTCGTGCTGTTTCATTTCGGACATTAAATTATGCGTCACTATCATAAAAATGTAAGATTAACAATTAGAAGCTGATGTCTTCTTAATTTCCTATTTTTATTGGCAAAATACAGGACAGTAAACATAACTAACCTTTAATTCAAGATTGGCATGAACTTTTTGATATATACCAGCATGGGTTGGTAGCAGACTCTCTATGAGATTCGACCAATCGTCTCCAGCCAAGGATCCTGTAAACAAAATTAAAAAACTGTATTAAGTTAAAAAAAAACTTATTTGAAAAATGGTTAACGCAATTAATTTATTTTATTCATAAACTATAATAAGATACTAACTCATATTTTATCTAATCTCATACTAAAATATACAAATTAAGAATTCAAAAACAGAACTTGAATTACAGTCTTTATACACAATATGTGCCGTGGTGGTACCGGCCTAGAATAGTACTCCCCCATCTCTTCCCGCGGGTGCCGTAAGAGTCGGCTAAGGGATCACGTACCAGAAGGTGGGCAGCAGCGCCTTCTGAGGATTGGAAATCATCCTGCGCTCGCCAACCCGCCTGCCAAGCGTGGCGAGTATTGGCATATCCCCCCTATATGGGGAAGGCATATGTCCAGCAGTGGACGCACATGGCTGAGAGAAACTACACAATATGCGCGACCAGCAAATGGATTTTGGCGCCAAACTTTTACAAATATGTGTGACATACATGGATTTCTTTAGCCCACGTTAGTAACTCGTGGATGTCATGCTTGAGATCTAAATTTCTGTCCAAATTTGAGTATATCGTGTAAATGCTGTCAAGTTTATGAGCCCGTGAGTACAACATGTGATTTCTAGAGCAATTTACTGCAATCATCTTCAACGTAAGATTGCTCTGCCCCGTAGTGTTGCTAGACGTACAGTATACAGAAATAACTGAGCAATTTTACTAAATTAACATTTACTAGAATAAAATGTTTTACTCTAACATGTCCCGTAGTTACGAAATTAAGTTGCAGGACACTTATTGTAATGGCTATTGCAATTTTCACCGGTTTTCCTAACTCAGGGTGATCTCGGCGGATAATTAAATATTTGAAAAACCGGTTCATTAAATGGGGCAAAAATCGTAAACGGTAAGTTTTACAAAACATTTTACAGCAAATAAAAGATGCCAAATTTTATGTTCAACAATAATGTTTTCATAACTTTTGCCATAAAGTGCATAGTTTCCGAGATATCGACCATAAACTTTTTTCAAGGTGACGCTTGAAGCTACACCTGGATCCGTCAGCATTTTGTGCGAGGTTGATCAAAAAAACTGCTATTTTTACTGGCCTATAATGTATAAATTTCTTCTTTACATATAGCTAACAAGCAACCACGTTTAAATAACATATTGAAACAGTGACATTACAGTACATCGAACTCAGTTTTTGTGTGAATATAATCTTGTCTTAGTTCTATGCTATTCTGGTAAACTGCTGAAGTTAGTTTAAATAGCTCTTTCTCTGTCATTGTCTTTGTTGCCAGTGTAATATTCACTCCTAAATATTCATTGTAGCAGCATTGTACAAAAGATAATAAAATTTAAGGGCAGTTGAACTTTGTAAATGGTGCTAAAATAAAAGCAGTATATATACTAGAATATTCTAATAATAGCTTCTATGACACAGTTTATTCGGGTTTTATATCAATGAAGCGAGTTTTTATTTCTCAACTCTCAGATTAATGGCAACAAAACGTTTACATGAAACGATTTGTCTATGATGATAACACGTGCGAACAGAAACGCGTAGATACAAAGAGATTGTCTCATCAAAATCTGCTACCCTAGATTTTGATGTTTATACTCTCTGACCAGTTTCGAACTGATATGGAGTTATTTTTATCGTAACTGGTGGGAGAGTAACTTTCCAACAAATATAACGTAAACCAACACGGTTTTTAGGTAATAATGATGCAACTTTGATCGTTTTCAAACTTATATAAAAATTATAGGGTATTACAATACTTTACTTTTAAGAAGTCGTTTACAGAATACATACCCTTTTCAAAAAGCTACATAGTGGGTTACGTTATGTAGTCTTTTCCTAAATTGATAAATAGGCAATTATTTTAATGATTCAGGAATTGTATTATATATACTGACGCACATTACAAGACTTTTCTTGTTGCATATGTAAGTATTTATTGGTGGGGGCACTAATTCGTTGGGAAACTTGGTGTCAAATTTAATGTCAGCTTTGTCATGAGTAAATAATGAAGGTGCATTTTAATAAAGCAGCAAACAATAGACATTATAGGCTAAGAAAGTTGATATTTGTGTGTATGTTTGACTATACTTTGTCTTCATGTGAAACCATGATATATGTATGGTACATGAGTGATATATGTATGGTCCAATAATACTGCAGTTCGAGTATGGGTCGTCGACTCGATAAAATTCGATAGTAATATATTATATAGATAGTATATATATGTTTATATATAAGAGAAAGAGAAGAGGCCCCAGTAAGCTACCTTGGGGCACGCCTGCTCTGTTCACTCTTTATGTCGTTATTGATAAGTATTATACTAATTTGGACATTATCACAATCTTACAAGCATCAACAAATATATGCCAGAACAATGATGGACACACCATCGAATATTATCTAGCTATTTTATATAAACAACGCTTTGAAAAACCAGACAGAAAAACAGTTGATATTATATTATTATATCGATCATCCAATCTTATGGTAATTTAAAGAAGATTGACTTATCATAGACTTTACCGAAATAATTAGAAATCGGGTCGGGGAGCGTGCTTGCGAAATCGGGCCCTTTAGAGAGTAATTAATCGGGATGTTCAAAAATTTATACTCAATTTAATCTTTCCGCAATCACGAATCACAGATTACGTGTACATAATTTATTTAGAAGTGTATCTATTTTCCTTATTATAACGAATCGCCATAATTCGCCCTCCAATTATGCATAGGTATATAAGAGATGTATGTATGTATGAAAAACCCATTGATTTTAGTTTATATTATAATAAACCATTAAAATTTGGCATATTTGACAAATCAATCAAACCCATTTTCAGAAACGCGGGAGAAAAAGATACCTAATCACAATTACAGAAATTTGAGTCTGAAAACTATCGCGAGTTTCTTCCATAATTGTAATGTAACAAACCGACTAGGACTCACGTGGTAAACACTGGAAAATTACTCTCCGACCAGTTTCGATCTTATTTGCAGTTCTTCATCTGGGAGTTATGATCGTGCTGAGGCTCGCGCTCGCCGCCTGGCACGATCATAACTCCACGATGAAGAACTGCAAATAAGTTCGAAACTGGTCGGAGAGTAATTTTTCAGTGTTTACCACGTGAGTCCTAGTCGGTTTGTTACATTACAATTACAGAAATGATCAAAACCAGTGACAAACACCTATGTTCATCATCAACATCCTCCTCATCTCAGTCATAGGATGTCCACTACTGGACATGGGCCACCCTCATTGATCTCCACAAGGAACTGTTGGAACCGGCCTCCAGCCCTTGCCTGCGATCTTAGTCAGGTCGTCTGTCCACCTTGTGTAGCCGTCCTATGCTGCGCTTGCCAGTCCGTGGTCTCCATTCTAGAGCCTTTCGACCTCAACGGCCATCAGTTATTCGAGCCATCGTGTTCATCACAGAAATATATGCCCCAGCCCGCAGTCGAACCTTGGGCCACGGGATCAGAATCAAGTGTGAGCCACTGAGCCACGAAGACAGTCAAATTGCCGTAAAAAATATGAATCAGTCACGAACTTATTTACGATATTCTTTGTCTATTCGATATAAGATATACAAACTTGTTCGATCAGCAACACACCTTAACATGCATTGTAGATGAGAAAATCATTAATCACTTACTTAGTAGATGAACAGGTAAAGGGCTCCCTACAAACTCTGGCCCTCTCAATCTCAAAGCCACGTACTTCTGCAGCTTTATATAAAGTGGCTTGACGTTGTCCCATAACTCTCTGGCCTTTAGTAGACCTCCTTCGTATTCTCCGAGACCGTCCCAATACTCTTCTAAGTTGTTGTAATCTGAAACAGAAAAACATAATCAATACGACGAGAAAATATGCAATTTTTGTCGTTTAGTTTATTATATTTTTGGCTACTATGCCTCTATGGTAATTAATAATAGTAATTAGAAAAAAATAGAAGAATGATGTTTATTCATAGCAAAAACATATAAGGGTAATATACAAAAAAAACAGCTATAAAGTTTTGAGGTTCAAAAACCCTTAAAAGATGATTCTTTTTCGATTTTATTTATTATAAGTTTGCGTTTGACAACTGTCTCACCTGATGTTAAGTGATGACGTTGTCTAGGATTTAGCACTGATTCTGATTCCTTAAACAATTTCCGTATTGTTTGCTTCATGGTATAAGATTAACGAGTTCATCATTGTTCTCCAAAGTAACAGCTTGATATAGCTTTGTTATTGGCTATAAAATATATTATTACACAATTCCGGAAGTGATCCACGGATCCTTACAATAAAGCAGCTTTACTGCGTTCTTAACAAAGATTTTTATGTTTTATTACCTCAAATTTTCTCCCCATCATTTCTTGTAAAGAGTATTTATATTTTCGCATTATTGAATTAAGATTCATGTTTTTAATAATCACAAAATATCGTTAAAAGTGTCCCAAGTTTTAAAAAGTTACAGACCTCATTTCAAAAGTTATAATTTGTTTATCTCTTTTTCATGCGTCAAGTATCTTTCACACGCTTTTTGTGAAATTCTAAAACTCTAATTGATATACTACTTTTATCTAATAATTATTTTGATGTCTTAATTAATTAAGTTATTACCTATTAACAAATAATAATTCATTAAAAGTAAATTTCTTTAAGAATCTGTTATTTGCAAATTTATTTATTTTTTGTTTTCAAAGTTTAAACAAAGCTTTAGAACGAACCTCAACTAGCATGACGTTAATGCAATGAACTATAAAACTTTTTGGATAACATATTTTTTTACCAGTTTTATTAATATAATAAAAACTTTTTCGATACACACTCCATGGATCTAGAGATATATTTTTATTTATTTTATTTATTACACTCATACCCCGCGCTAGTATTCCCTATACCGCGGGAGGCATGGACACACACTATATCACAGCACACAAGCATCCAAGACCCGGGACAAACATCTACACTCATCGCACAAATGTTTGCCCCGGGATTCGAACCCAGGGTCCCGGAGACACAGAAGTCATGTCAACGACACTAACCACCGCGCCACGGCAACCGTCAAATTCAGTGTTTATCATGTATATTGCCCTTAGTTTTTAATTAATTTTGTAATTGGGTACAATCAGGTGATACTTGCAAACCATTTGTTTGTTGAAATTATGCTTTTTTTAAAAAAATGCCTCGATTAATACTCTTGATAAGTAGAGGCAAGACTCTGGCAAGGATAATCGAATCATTGAAGTAAACACAGTGATTTGGCTTGTCCATATCATATCCACAAATTGCAGATTTGTTCAGGCTCTTGTGTTTCGTTTGATTGGTCAAATTGGTCAATTGGTGTTCAGTTTGAATCAAGAATTACGAATGAGAACCGTGACATGACACACCTAAAAAACTTATAACATACGGAATTAAATGGATTTTTGAAGCGATGATAGCTCAGCGGGGGGAGCATCGCCTGTCAAACTGACGGACACTGGTTCGATCCCCAACAACAGCTTGAGCTTCCAGTCAAGGTAACACCGTTATCAAATTCAAGACGGGCAATACCAGCCTGCAATTCCCAGCATGGTGGTAGGGTACTTTCGAATACCCGCCTGGCTAGCTACCACCCTCACCAAACACAGTGTGTTCAGGCAGCAGTCCTTGAGAGCCAGTGAGCATTCCAGGTCTTAACATCTTCGACCACATCTTCACTGACCATAAGTGAAATAGTGGTCAAACGCTAGATCTACACAGTATAAAAAAAAATTGGTTGTCTGTAAAGTCGGTTTACGGACGATAGATTTACGTGATAACGTCATAATCATTTACGACTTTGACTTCGACTTTGACTTCGACTTCGACTTTGACTTTGACTTCGACTTTGACTTTGACTTTGATTATTTTATGTAATACAAAACTCAGGTGGAACGTTACGCGGAACGTTACTATTTTTCATGAGTGTTGCTGGTATTCATCAATTTATAAAACGTTATCAGGTCAAAAAAGTCACGTTAATTCAATTGACCAAAGGAGCAGTTTCTCTGAATTCTATTTGGTATCGTCGTTCTTGCTTTATTTAATGACACTACTGAATGTAATTAGAAGAATATTCCCTCCCATTTTCTGACAAAAAGTGTCGTAATGCGCCCATAGCCACCCATACCAATAGCAGAGTTGATGATTGTTATAGGAAAATGAAAATGAAAAAGTTTTTATTTCCAGCGCTAAACACAGACACAAATGGCAAATACGTAATACAAAGATATGACGTATCAAAATTAAATCTAACGCTGTCAGAGACAAACTGAAGTTATTCAATACCCGTGGTCTTCACACTTGGCTTTGCCTGTATCATAAAGACCCAAAAAGGACCACACTCAAAAGTTATTTCACACTTTTGAGTGTTAAAATCGGTTCCATTATTTGTAATTTTTTTATTCATGTTACGTTATTTGTGGCTTAGATAAATGATTGGCCTCGCTGCGCAGGTAAACCAATCATTTATCTAAGAGTTGTGGTTTCTTTTTTGAAAGTAACTTATGGAATAATAGTATAATTTGTAATGTTAGTATATTCCGTTATTACTTGTACATATTATTTTTCATTGGGCAAATGCATTTATTAAAATAAAATACTAATAACTAATTACAATGCTGCAGCTACTACAATAACATTTGAGCAATCCACTAGCTATTGGTAGCCTATAGATAACTCTGTTCTAACCCGCTACCGGCTGGCAGCGTGCCCAGAATGCTAGCAGCATTGCCACGTTGAATTGCAATGCTGATTCGTTGAGCCAAATATGTGCCAGCATTTTGGTCACGCGTCGCATCGATCAAACGCTCTGATAAATTTTGGAAAATCCGATGGGCTCCCGGTCCTCACGGGCCCAATGTCTTGACTCCAAACGTTTTAAATATGTAACCACTACTTAGGTTAGCATATTTTACTTGTACATATTCGTTAGGTCTTCATCAATGTATCACAAACATTTTTTTTGAGTTAAAATATTTAATTGGATATAGATTTAATTTAGATTTATTTGATTTGACTGGCCGGTTGGTAGCACTCTGCCTTCTGAGCCGCTGGTCCCGGGTTCGCTTCCCGGACAGATCAAACATTTGTGTGCATGAACATGTCTGTTTGACCTATGTCTGGGTGTGTATATGTATATAAGTATATATATCAGTCATAAGGTTATCATAGTACAGGCTCTGCCTAGTTTGGGACCTGAAGACCTTGTGTGAATGTTAAGAATTTTAAAAAAATATTATAATATCTTACCATTGTGTTTAGTGGCGTTCCTAAGAAGTGGCAGGATATTCTCCAAGTAGTCTGTCAGATTTGGCAGGTTGTTCTCCCATGATTTCTTCATACGAATCAAAGTGTCTTCATCTTGCTGTCTCGCGAGGTTGTAATGCAATTCTGAGAAGAAGAATACATTCAAACAAAAAAGTATTTTATCCACGAAAGTATTCATTTTGTTTTTTTTTTTCATAATGATTTTTATTTTTATTTTAAGACGTGTTGGAGTAAGGCAATGTTGGACTGTGTGAAGAATGATATGTTTATGAAAGGTGTGAGCACTGAGACGACCAATGACAGAAGAGAATGGAAGAAGATACATGTTGTGCCGACCCCACCTAGTCTGGGATAAGGACAAGAAGAAGAAGAAGAAGTACGTGTTGGACAAGTTCTTATACATGTAAAAGGAAATACGATTTGTCAAACTCACGTGTTGATAAAGTTAAAAAAACTTTCGCAGGAGAAAATATTCAAAAAATGTGATTACATCCGCGGTTCGCTGAGTTTCGCGGAGACTCCCTCAGACTTCGAGTTTTATCTTTTTGTGGAAACGCAAACCTTTTTTTTAATACGAATCGCTCCTACTATAGATAATAAATTAACTTTTTACAAGACCATCTCTCTTCGCCTTGGAGTTATTATAACTTCGAGTCACTTATAAAACTCTTAATGACTTTAAAATAAATTCGTTGTTAATGTGTTTTTAATTGGTTATATTTTTTTCTTAGCGTATTACAATTTCTCCATTCTCGCCACCCTGATGTTCATCTTAGGTCATCAGATAACTTACTCCTTAACACACCGGAACACAACACTGTGTTTTACGACAATCTTTTTCAGTACAGGCGGTCCGTCTCTGGAATGCACTACCCGTCACAATTAGACAAACACAATCACTCAATATTTTTAAAAATCAAGTCACAAACTTTTATCTTTCTTCTGTTAGCTAAAATATCTTTATCGTACTGAATTCCATGTTATTTGTGTACAATATTTATCTTATTTATTTGTCTGAATATGTATGTATATAAATTTATATGTATTTAATAATTTATATATATATATATTTTAGGTATGTATAAACATTATTATTATATTTTTTGTTAAATTCTATTTAATGTTTTATATGACACACCACACTCCGAGATTATCTATTATCAATTATTCTCCATCCAAAGGTTGTCTGGAAGAGATCGCTTTTAGCGATAAGACCGCCTATTGAACATTTCTCATTGTAAATATTATTTTTTTTAATTTCTGTAATTTTGAGTCAATAAAGTGTATTTGTATTGTATTGTATAGTACAATTATGACTAAATAGATGCTACAACGTGTATCCAATGTCAAAACAAACGCAGTTTTTTTGTGTGTTGTCGAAGATGTTATCACGCTAGACCTACAATGTTCACTGGCTCATTGATTCAATCTCCTAAGTTCATAATATATTGTCGGTATACACACAAAATGGAAGGTAAAATGGAATAATATAAAGTTACCATAATTTTGTGATTTTTGAAAAACTACTTTTGCCCGAAGCGTCATCTACGTTAATATTTATATTATATATTTATTATATTTATTAATATATAAAACACGGGAGTTACTCACGTAATAAGTCAGAGGGTTCCGACTATAGTTTCAACCACATTCGGTGGTCTTTTTCAAGGAGAATACGGGGCGCTCGCGGACGCGGTCGCGATTCGCCTAGTACTAGGCGAATCGCGACCGCGTCCGCGAGCGCGATTCGCCTCGCATGAGAGTAAGAAAAGACCACCGAATGTGGTTGAAACTATAGTCGGAGCCCTCTGACTTATTACGTGAGTAACTCCCGTGTTTTATACATTGATAATGTCTCAAAACCACGTCAGTTTTAATAACAATATATTTATTAAATATATAATATTTTATATATTTAATACATTTTTTATTTTGAAGCGATAGTAACTTAACTGTGGGAGTGTCGACTGTCAAGCTGACAGACGCTGGTTTGATCCGAACCTTATCTAATTAATTGTAGAATACAACCACCATCACCATCAATCTTTGTACTAAAATTCACCATAATTGGTTAAATGATTGATGCGTAAGAAACTGACGCAAAATAAGCATGACGAAATTTTAATCCAGTCTGAAAATGTGGGGTGCTCCATGTATAGAAATGTTGAATAACCTTTAAATTTTTTACTGTAACAGTCTGAGAATTGAAACACACGAATTCATTGCATAAATCTGTGTTTCCGCATCCGCATAACAATCTGGGTATTTTCAATTCATGAGTAGGTATTTTCTAAGCAGGCGTACTCCATTGTAGAACACATCATCACTCAACATCAGGAGATATAGTGGTCAAACACTTAAGTATTCTCAACATGAGTCTGTGTTTCCCGATATGTACAATCCTGGAGTCTTCAAGTCGCGATTGAATAGGTACCTTCTAGGTTTGCGTGCTAAATCCTAGACAACGTCATCACTTAACATCAGGTGAGACAGTTGTCAAACGAAAACTTATAATATGTAAATAAAAAACCATTTTTTTTTATAAATTCGCTCCCTCGTTTGATGAGTTTTCACCAACTCCGAAACATTCTAAAGCAAAAATGTATTCAGCGACGCGGTAGGGTAGTAAAAGTCAACTCTACATGTAAATTTACTTCTCGCAACTCACATTTTCTCTTTTATATGCATTTTCGTGTCGAGATAAAGTTTCCCATGTTTAACCTAGTAATACATTGAAATAAAAATGTTTCTCACCCCTGAGCGTGCAGTTGGATTGGGTGCCACAGTCGTAGTTTGTGGCGAATCGTATATTGTGCAACGTTGTATCTCCAAATGTTACCAGCTGGAACAAAAACATGAATAATTAACTACCCTCAAGTCGTAAGAAAATAAAAATAAAAATTTTTAACAAAAAATGCAACCGATTTCAACACTCAAAAGTGTGAAATAACTTGTTGAAGTCGGTACCATGATAGTTCACACAAAAGTAACTATCATCACTTATCATGTGCTCATGGTACCGACTTCGACAAGTTATTTCACACTTTTGAGTGTTGAAGTCGGTTGCATTTTTCGTTAAATTATTTTTTTTCACCCTTTTCAGTGACCTGTGCTACTCACGGGATGTCGATGTCTTCAACCGCGACAATAATATCATCAAAATACGCGTAGCACTTTTCAGTTATTGGAGTATAACTCAAAAACCTTGTCCGATTTTGATGAAAGTTAAATGGGACCACAACGGAAGTATACTCTATCTAACAAAAAAAGAATCATCAAAATCGGTTCATAAATGACGAAGTTATCCGCGAACCTCCTTCTTTTTTGAAGTCGTTTAAAAAAATAGCTTGGCCCTCAATAACAATTTTTTAAGAGAAAAAGCGCTTACAGCTCTGCTTGACAAGAAATGGTGATTGCTTAGCAGTGGGAGCGTCTGCTGTCAAATTGACGGACGCTCATTCCCTACTTATTATATTACCATAGAAAAAGTATCTTATGTACATATATCACGAACTATATATTAACTAAGTATGTATAATCATTGTTTCCACATGGATACAATCTGAGTGTTTTCAAGTCACAAGTAAATCTTTTAGGAAGGCGTATTTCATTGTAGGCCGCAACATGGATAAAGGTAATTAATTACACAGAAATTTCAACAAACACAATTGAAAATCTCCTTTGGTATTTGTTAAAATTAATTTTACGTGTAAAATGTACTAACAGTACTCCATTACTTAACAAACGAATGCACATTGGTCAAACGCAAGCTTACCGTAGACCGCGCGGCTGAAACCGCGGGGCACTGCTAGTTGATTAATACATTTATATATATTATATATTTTAATACAATAAAATACAAAACACTTTATTGCACACCGGTCACAAAAAACAACAATAAAAATATAACATATACCTAACCAAAGTACATTTGGCAGCCTTATCGCTTAAAGCGATCTCTTCCAGACAATTATTATTATTATTAAATATTTTAATTTGAGTAATACATTTATTCGCTTTATTGCAATTATTGCTTGTACTAAGAACTTTAACCTTACCTTTGACTGGCCGGTTGGCGCAGTTGGTAGCACTCTACCTTCTGAGCCGCTGGTCCCGGGTTCGATTCCCGGACAGGTCAAACATTTGTGCGCATGAACATGTCTGTTTGACCTGTGTCTGTGTGTGTATATATATATAAGTATATATATCAGTCATCAGGTTACCATAACACACTAGGCTCTGCCTAGTTTGGGACCTGAAGACCTTGTGTGTAATAAATAAATAAAATAATAAAAATTAGTGAGCAAATAGCACATAAATAAAATGAATAGATAAAATGATATATTACGCGCCTTCATATACTTCTGGAATTTTGAGGCCGTTTTGCGCCAATTATTGATATATGTAATGATATCATACTGTAGTACTTTATGACTATTTGTGGGCACGGTTTTAATTGTTCTTATTTACACATGTGGGATTACTAATTGGGCATGGTTTTCGACTTGACTAGATCGTCCGTATGATCCGTCTTTCTTTTTTCTTCGTTTGAGTTTAACTCTGGATACGTATAATGAAAAAAGATAATATACATTTATTGCAAAAGGGGCCCTCCCCTACGCTCCCCTCGCTACTATTGTACAATTTTGGTCAACCGATCCTCGTTGGCAAAGTGTCAACAAAGGTTGCGTCATTCATAATAAAACCAAACACTTTAGAGGGTTAGAGCGCCTAAAGTCATTAAAGTGTGCGCACTGAGTTCGAACAGTAAATACCTATTATATTGTATTGTATAATATTATATACAAGTAGCGCTCTGCAGTTTCACCCGCGTGGATTACGGTTTTAACGCTCCTAAAGTCATTAAAGTGTGCGCACTGAGTTCGAACAGTAAATACCTATTATATTGTATTGTATAATATTATATACAAGTAGCGCTCTGCAGTTTCACCCGCGTGGATTGCGGTTTTAACGCTCCTAAAGTCATTAAAGTGTGCGCACTGAGTTCGAACAGTAAATACCTATTATATTGTATTGTATAATATTATATACAAGTAGCGCTCTGCAGTTTCACCCGCGTGGATTACGGTTTTAACGCTCCTAAAGTCATTAAAGTGTGCGCACTGAGTTCGAACAGTAAATACCTATTATATTGTATTGTATAATATTATATACAAGTAGCGCTCTGCAGTTTCACCCGCGTGGATTACGGTTTTAACGCTCCTAAAGTCATTAAAGTGTGCGCACTGAGTTCGAACAGTAAATACCTATTATATTGTATTGTATAATATTATATACAAGTAGCGCTCTGCAGTTTCACCCGCGTGGATTGCGGTTTTAACGCTCCTAAAGTCATTAAAGTGTGCGCACTGAGTTCGAACAGTAAATACCTATTATATTGTATTGTATAATATTATATACAAGTAGCGCTCTGCAGTTTCACCCGCGTGGATTACGGTTTTAACGCTCCTAAAGTCATTAAAGTGTGCGCACTGAGTTCGAACAGTAAATACCTATTATATTGTATTGTATAATATTATATACAAGTAGCGCTCTGCAGTTTCACCCGCGTGGATTACGGTTTTAACGCTATCTTAATTATCCCACAGGAGATACATACTTTTTCCGAGATAAAAGTAGTCTATGTGTTATTCCAGGGTCTAAAAGATTTTCATGCCAAATTTAATCCAAATCGGTGCTGACGTTTGAGCGTGAAGAGTAACAAACATACATGTATAATCCGTCTAATACGTTCCCACTGCTGGTGAGAGATTAGAGTTGAGAAGTGTGATGGTCATAATCCACCACGCTGGCAAATGCGCCAGGCGTATTGGCGGATAGGCTGGAGGCCAGCCCAACGGCGGAGTTTTACGGGCAATCCAAGTGCCTCTGACTTAGCCTAGCGATTGTTACCCTAAGACAATAACTTGGACTGACAGCTCAACTAACTCTCGAAAGAACAGAAGAGTTTGTACTTCGAAGTTTCAATCAGCGTACTGATAGTGAACGCTTGGAAAAGAATTATTCATAAATATAAATTATAAACCTTACTTACGATGACTTACGCAATTGAATATCGGTCTCTGACTATGGGTTTTGTAAGCAAGCTCAAGATGTCACAACGAACTATGTGGCATCTTGAACTTGCTTCCAATTTCGACGGATCTTCTAATGTCTGATTCGATCGCGTAGAGAAACTCCAATTATAGCTTTCTCTATAGAGAGAGCTATAATCGAGGGCTAGATTAAGAGATCCGTAGAAGAATAAAAGTCACCGACATAGCCCTGCAGATTAGCAAATTGCTGTTGCAGTAGGCAGGGCACAAAACTCGAAGAACTGGCTGTTGGAGGGTTGATGGAGATTCTCGAATGGAAACCACGGACTGGCAAGCGCAGCACAGGAGGGCAACCAACCAGTTGGCCAGACCACCTGGCTCTGATCGCAAGATCGCAGAAAAAGGCTGGATGCGGGCCAATTCCAACAGCTTCTTGTGTCTACTGGACATAGACCTTCCAATAGGGAAGGTCTATGTCCAGCAGTTGACGTTCTATGGCTGACATGATGATGAAAAATAAACCTCGATAACCTAAAATATATCGATACCTCGATACCTTAAAATGTAATATTTAGTTAGTTAGTCATACTAACCCTTATCCACTGATCAGTATCCAGGAGCGTGTCTCCAGGCTGCATCAGCAGCTTCACCTTTCTCCTGAGGATGTTGTCATCGGGTGACAAGGCGTGTGAAGTGAGTGCACCCTTCACGTCTGTGGTTTGCTGGTGGACGAACATGCCATATGCTTTGTCTCTCTCCAACTGTGGAAGAAAAAAAAGAGAGAAGTCATAAAATTTTGCAGAAAGGTCATCATCATCACCATCATCATCCACATCATCATCACCATCATCATCATCATGAAATCAGAAGGGTCAAAGATAGTTCAATCTATCATAGCAATGGATTGTATTATCTTGTTTAGGCACAAGTGCTATAAAAATCAATTGTATTGGTTACTAATGAATTGATATTATTATCATACCAGAATAATCCTACTCCATAATATTATTATGAATGCGAAAGTTTGTGTGTATGTTTGTTACTTCTTCACGCTCAAACGGCTACACCGATTTTGATGAAATTGGTATGGAGATAGTTTAAGCCCCGCATAAACACATACGCTTCTTTTAATCCTGAAAAAAATATAGTTCCCGTGGGATAATTGAGGTAGCGGGTAAACCGTAATCCACGCGGGTGAAACCGCAGGCCCTACTAGTATTGAATAAAACACGAGCTAAGAATTTCCTTGCTTATGTTTTATTACAGTTATTCCAGGTATTGTAATTACAGTTTTCTTTTAAAAATAGCTCAAGCAGCGGTGCTGAAGTATAGAGTAATAAAAATTGATATAATTATGTAGGTACAAGATGTTTAAAATTAAAGACACCGACCCATGGGACATTTTTCTAAATATTGAGACTATTTTAACGATTTTAAATTTAGTGGCACCAATTTGCTTGAACAAAGAATTATTTAAATCGGGTCATAAATGACGTATGTAGTTCTAACGTAATATATATATTAATAAGCGAATTGAGAACCTCCTCTTTTTTTCAAAAAAACGAGTTAAAAGTCCTATTGATTTTATGCTTAGTGAGTATGGATATATGTTCGTTACACTTTCACACCTAAACGGCTGGATGAATTTATATGAAATTTGGTATAGAGATAGCTTATACCATGGATTAACACATATGCTTTTGCATAATCACCATTATCACTGTTTTTCATCACCACGCGGGTAAAACCACGCGGCGCAGTTAGTCAGCCATAAGACCCACTGTCCACTGTTATGGATAGTCTCCCCCATACAATAACCGATTTGAAAATTGGTAAATGTAGAGAAAAGATTTAGTTTAAAAGTACCCTCTATGAAACCTATTAACCCTTTGACCAGCGTTTCCATTAAACATCTTACTACTATTACAAAAAGGTCCCATAAACAGTAAGACAGCCCCATAAGATACTTTTTAACCGATTTCAAAAAAGGAGGAGGCTTTTAATTCAATCAGTATGTTTTTTTATGTTAGTTACCTCAGAACTTTCGACTGGGTGAAACCATTTTGATTTTATTTTTGAAAGCTGGTGCTTGCCGTGGGCCCCATTTAAATTTCATCAAAATAGGTCAAGCGGTTTATGAGTTACACTCCAGTAACTAAAACGTGTTACGTTCACTTGGACGACGTACTAATTCAGGGTGAAAAAAAATCGGCGAACATACACAATGACACATCTTTCCAAATTCCATATTTTAGTATTTCTTTTTTTTTAATAAACCTCCCAGTTCGATAATAAAATATTCACGAAATGTAATTAAAAAGTTGTATTTCAGCCGATTAAAACCTCGGGTGCAGCCAGTTGTGATACAAAAGCTATTTGCTTTACATGTGGGTAGAGTTTTTTTATAGCGAGTGCTTGGATTGAAACGATTTTCGACGGTCAGCCGTGGCGCAGTGATCAGTGTCAGTGACATGACTTCTGTGTCTCCGGGACCCTGGGTTCGAATCCCGGCAGGGGCAAACATTAGTGCGATGAGTATAGATGTTTGTACCGGGTCTTGGTTGTTTGTGTGTTGTGATTGTGTGTCCCCATGCCTCCCGCGACACAGGGAATCCTAGTGCGGGAGTCTGAGTGTGATAAAAAAAAAATGACAAATGAAGGGTTTTAGGATTCATAAGAACCCTGAGCGTCCACCACTTGTATCATAATATACTGCCACCAAACACATAGTGTGTTCAGGCAGCAGTCTTTGAGAGCCAGTGAGTGTTCTAGGTCTAGCGTGATAACACCTTTGACCACATTATCACTGACCCTTAAGTGAGTGGTCAAACGCTAGATTATACAATATATTAAACAAAAACTATTGTATTTCGACTGGAGACTTTGTACCGGAAGACGTCGGAGAAAGAGAGACGAAAAATTTGCGAGCTCTTATTTGCTTTCACTCACTTTGACGGACAATCCTTTGCTGTCACCAACCAGCTCGCTCCACGCAGCCACAGCTCGTTGTTCACAGTAATCCACGTAGTCAAGTTCCACCAGATCCACTAGAGAAAGCAGCCATCGTCTGTCGTCACCGCTGGTTGAGGTCCCGCAGAGAAGAAGGCACGATAGAAGACAAAGGCTGCTGAGAAGAGACGATGGTGACTTCATTGTAAATCTGCAAAGAGGAAACATTGTTTTAACTATGTTACTATTAGTTTAAATTAGTTTTTCAACCACACTAAAACCCCCGCTATTGGATTCCCTGTGTCACAGGAGGCATAGAGACATACAATCATAGCATACAAACAACCAAGACCCGGGACAAACACCTACACTCATCGCAAAAATGTTTGTACTGCCGGGATTCAAACCAAGGATGAGACACAGAAGTCATGTCACTGACCACTGCCACAGCCACGGCGACCATCGATTTAATACGGAGACTATTAGTACTGTTTTAGTTCCTTAAAATCTCTTTTTAAATCCGTTTTGTACAACGGGAATTTCATCACAAGCCGCCAAGGTTCACAGGTCATTGCATCTGATTGATTCAACATGGACAAATTAAAAATAGCGGACCACCAAAGCTGTCAAAATCGGCAATTGTAAGCCGATCATAATTATTGTCATATTGAATAGTAGAGTTAGGCCCCAGGTACATTTATGTGATGTTTGTCCGGGTCTTGGATGTTTGTTGTGCTGTTATTTTGTGCGTTTACGATTCCCGGGACACTGCGAATCCCCGATCGGGGGTGTGTTATAAAAAAGACGTGTGGCACTCGGGGACTGCCGCGGTAAAGCTATTGCATAGCATTTTTTATCAACTTATGCAATTAATATATTAACAACTTATGCAGTAACGCCGATACAACCAATGCCACCTAGAGGCGAGTTGCTGAACTAAACAGAGAAGCGTGATATTTCAAAAAAGTCATTAAAAGTTCTGCTATTCATCAATAGATGGCAAACCTAAAAAGTATCACCGCTGTGCCGGTCGGAGTGGGGGGTGTTAGGTTATTTTCGTTACGGAATTTCTAGATTCGGTCTCCACGCTCAAGGCCCGCGATAGAAGCTATGCAATAGCTTAAAAAATGCGTCAACAAACATACTACACTTCTATGCGCGACTAGATTGCGGTGGTTTTATCACCATTTTCAACCTTACTTTAATACGAAAATCTACGGGATATCACAGCAACGGAAGTTAATATTGCTTGCATCCTTTGTTTACCAAGTATAAGGAAACAGGTCACGTTAAATATACGCTTCCAACCACTGCTCTCGGAGGGAGATAAAAGGTATACGGCTTGTTTTATGAACACTAACACACAACAACGTGTTTTATCAAATGTGATTGTGGTCTGGTTTTTGTTTACAAGAATTTTGGCTCACATTTTCCCAAAGTTCCTCTCCATAGTTTTCCCACGGGAAATTTAGAAATTCTTTGTATAAAGGAGCCTGTAACTTGCTTTGAAAATTATTTCTAAAGCTTTATTAATGGCGGTGAAAGACTTGAAAGTATGTTTTTCGCTTATAAGCTCCAATCGTTGAAATATTAAACGTCTAGAGATTTAAATGCTTTCTATTAATGCTGGCTTCATCAATCGTGGAGCAGTCAGTCTTTCCAATTGATCTGTCTCACAAAGGATAAGAACAAGCCATAATGTAATTTGTATCGTGTCTGCTATACTTAAGTATGATCATCCCCAGTACTCGAAATGAATGAGAACCTCATTTCAAAGCGCGTCTTAAAATGTTAGGTTGCTTTCACACGTTGCGATATAATATATTCTAATCTTAAGATACTTAACTAACTTGAAGCGATTATTAAAATATATTTTTATAAACATTGGATAATTATCTATCTTTTACACATAGCATAATTTTGTTAAAGCGACATTTTATATATATCTGATCTATTATCTTAAAATTAAGGTAAATATAACTGTATTTGAGTTTTTTAGATATTTATCTTATTGTAGGATGGTTGCTCTATAAATCTATGTTGTTTTAGTTCACAGATTAAATTGAAAACTTTGTTTCAATAATTATTACAAAGTTATTTTTTAAAAGACATATATAACGACAAATAAGAATCGACTAAAGGATCACATACCAGAAGAATGGACAGCAGCGCCTTCTAAAGGTCATATTTTATACAGCGCTCGCCAACCCGCCTGCCAAGCGTGGCGAGTATTGGCAATCCCCCTCCCCTCATATATGGGGGACGCATATTCCCAGCAGTGGACATCCTATGGCTTCAGCCTTTAGATAGCTCAAATGTGCAAATACATAAACATACATAAATATAATTACTTTAAACTTATATTATAATTATGCCTCGTTCACACTTTATAGTAGGTATAGATTATTAGATATTTGCTTTTACTTCTTTGAATTCTTTTCAAACTTTTGCTTAATACGAGCGTTTTTGTCTCTATCTTGTTGACATTAATTATTCATAAAATAGTATTATGAAATAAATATATACCGCAAAATAGACCTTATTTTGTAATATACATTCCGTAACTCACGTACGACATTTTAGATAATCGATTTCCATGAAAGATTTATTGCGTAGCACAGGAAAATAATTATTAAATTAAAATTTAAAAAAATAATGATAACTAAAAGGCATTAAAGAACTATTTGCTGCAATCACATGTCTTTAGACATATACAATTAATTAATGACATTATAATTACATCGATATAAACTATTTGCGGGACAATGATACATATTCTACAATTTTTAGATATTGTAGAAAATATTTTAGATATTGTATCTCTTAGATAATAAGAATTGTGTAATGGAATGATATCTTATACGCTTGTATATAGTATAGCATCGTCTGAACCCAGCCTTAATTTGTAAAGAAAATTGGCGTCATATTGTACCATTTCTTCTGAAGGGATGTTTCAATTATCTCTTCAGAAAGGCTGCAGCAAACGAATTAATGAAAAAACGCAAAATTAAAGCCTTTCTCGCTATTCATCCTTTATTCTCCAAAAGGTTAAGATGAAAAAAAGTAAAATTAAAGTCCAGCCGTTCATAAAGGCAATTGTTGCTCTCAGTCTTTGGAAGATCTTTTGAGAAAGATACAAAAAAATTACAATACAGGGCTGAATCTGAGTTGCCCCACCTCTGAAATTCTACGGACTAGAATGCAATGAGGCGTAGTATATTGGCAGAAAAGTGTTATTTCAATACACTGGCTGAATTTCTTGTGATTTAAACTAACATTATACTTACTAAGTTTAGATCATAAGTTGAAGGGAAAGAAAAACCAAAAAAAAAACATGTATTTCTTAATAAAAAAAGATACAAAGAATTAAAAGTTGTGGCCTGCCTCAGCAGTCGCGGGTCTGGCGTCAGCGGCCGAACGGAAAAAAAAAACATATATTTACTTATTTATATCATATGAATATTCTTCTTTATACTGTATAGACGTTTGACCACTATCTCAATTGCTGGTCAGTGATGTTGTGGTCGAAGATGTCATCACGCTAGACCATCTGGCGTGCCTATATAGCGGCACAGACTATCTTACATTAATGTTATACCTATATAATGGAAATCCGTTTTTGGCTATAGGTAACAAAAACATACATTAAACTCTGTTAATTAAGAGCTGTGGACTTTGTAAAATAAATGAATGCTCACTGGCTCTCAAGAACTGTTACTTGAACACTTTATGTGTTTGGTGACATTTTTTGAAACTTGAGGTTGGTAGTCCACAGTACCTTTCAAGGTGGAATTTGATAACGGTGTTACCTTCACGGCAAGCTCAAACCATTGGTGGGGATCGAACCAGCGTCCGTTAGTTTGACAGCCGACGCTCCCACCGCTGAGCTATCATCGCTTCACCTACTTATCACTTAAGAATTCGTTTATATAATTTAGAATCCATATCCCACAATGTGTATTTTTTTTTTTTACCTATAAGTTTGCGTTTGACAACTGTCTCACCTGATGTTAAGTGATGACGTTGTCTAGGATTTAGCACGCAAACCTAGAAGGTACCTATTCACTCGCGACTTGAAGACTCCAGGATTGTCGGAAAACACAGACATAGTATTTAATGTGTTCTAACACTAAACTTGGAATATAAGCATAAAATACAACATATGAAGTCTTAGAAATTTAAACTTCTTTGAGTATCCAGCCTATCTTCATTTATCTTAGTTAAAGTTAAATAAGTGGTATATCTTCTAGGTCTTCCCACCACAGGAAGTAAATTTTTTGAGCTTCCTACCTGCTTTCTACTTCTTATTCATATTGATGTACCTGATGATGACGATGATGATTTATGAACCTACTAGTAGCGCCCCGCGGTTTCACCCGGGTGGATTACGGTTTTTTCGATAACCTCAACTGTCCCACGGGAACTATACTTTTTCCTGGATAAAAGTAGCCTATGTGTTAATTCACAGATAGTTTATATACCATACCAAATTTCATCCAAATCGGTGTAGCCGTTTGACCGTGAAGTAGTAACAAACATACTTTTGCATGTCATTATCATAATCATCTCAGCCATAGGATGTCCACTGCTGGACATAGGCCTCCCCCATTGATTTCCACAAGGACCTGTTGGAAGCGGCCCGCATCCAGCCCTTGCCTGCGATCTTAGTCAGGTCGTCTGTCCACCTGGTCGGTGGCCGCCCTATGCTGCGCTTGCCAGTCCGTGGTCTCCATTCTAGGACTTTTCGGCCCCAACGGCCATCAGTTCTTCGAGCTATGTGCCCTGCCCCCTGCCACTTCAACTTGCTAATCCGCTGGGCTATATCGGTGACTTGCGTTCTTCTACGGATCTCCTCACTTTGTTTACTACTAGACCTACTTTAGACTACTTTATTACTAGAAAAATTATACTTAGTTATAACATAATAGTATCGGTAATTACATTTTGGCAGTCACCATTATATTAACAAATGAATGGGCCCTAATACTAGGCAAAGCATGTATTTTAGGACCATACACTTCGTAGTTGATATATTGCGTGGAGCTATGGCTTTTGTATCCATACATACGAATATACACAAAAGAAAATAATCAATTAGCCAAAGCAATATAGTATATAATTGAGAAATATGCGGAGAAATAGGCAAAATAACGATTATGTATTGTTGTGTTATCGGCGTTTAATCGGAGACAAGCAATTGACATTTGTTGTGCGCCTACCCACAATATCTATTTAATACTTATATAATAATACTAATGCTACCTACATTACACCTCCACCATAAATCTTAACTTACCATCGTAACTTTGATTGGGAAGTTTATACTTAATCGAGTTATAGGCACAATGAACCTTTTAACATGACCTAAGTATAATAAGTTTAAATCTAAGAAAACAATAACATTTAATCTATTTCAAAGCCGTATCTTACTACCTTTTTTCTTATGCGAGCAGAGGTACGTGCATAGGGTGGTGACGGCTGATCGGAGGAGGTTGATGTAAGAGGGGCTTCCATAGTTTCCGTGTCAATATCGGATTTATGCTCGGTCTGCTGATCAACACCCTCCTCAGCACCATCCATCACCACCCCAACCGGCGGGCCAGCACCCTCACACTGAAGCGCTTGCTCACCCTCACTTTCACTTAGAACAGGACATGGAACATCAGATAACCGAGACCTACGACGTATTTGGTCTATGTGCCTTTTAAAAAATTGACCGCTTCCATCATCCAAGATATATTGACGTGAACCTTCTGTGTCTACTACTTTACTGCGGACCCACTTATCTTGCAAACCATAGCCTCTCGCCCATACAGCTTCTCCCTCTTTGAATGCTCGCTCCACCCCACCTGAGTTTCGCGCCTGCTGCTGTTGTGATTTATGCACGTTATTTCTTATCGAGTTATCATTGCGTAATAAGTCTAGGCGCGATCTAAGGCATCGTTTCTGTAACAACCTAGCAGGTGACTCACCGGTTGTGCTGTGTATAGTATTCCTATAGTTTAAAAGGAAAGTTTGCAGTGCACCATCGACATCGACTTTGTCTCGGATCGATTTTTTTATTGCACGTTTGCACAATTTGACAGCACATTCTGCTGCGCCGTTAGAAGCAGGATGGTATGCGGGGGAGAATACCTGTTGAATGCCGTTTTTATTTAGAAACTCAGTAAATTCAGAGCTTGTAAAAGGGGGCCCACGGTCCGAAACAAGTTCAATCGGTAATCCAAATCTAGCAAATGTACTCCTAAGTACTTTAATAACCGCCGCACTGTTAGTCCGCTTCATTTTAAATACTTCCAGCCATTTCGACGTAGAATCGATTAAAACTAAAAAGGTTTCACCATTATATGGCCCTAAGAAATCTATGTGTAGGCGTGACCAGGGCTGTGCATGGTATGGCCAAGGTTTCGGAACAGCATGTGGTGGTGCCGCTGCTTCCAGCGCACACGTCTCACACTCCCGACATAGCGTTTCGACGTCGTGGTCGATGCCCGGCCACCACACGTAGCTTCGTGCCCAGCTTTTCGTCCTAACTATTCCCATATGACTAATGTGAAGTTGTTGCAGAACGAGTTTCCTTAGAGAAGCGGGTACCACCATCCTGTAACCCCACATCAGACACCCATTCTCGACATACAGTTCGTGGCGTCTGACAAAATACGGCTTAACTAGCTCGTCCGCGCGGGAGCTGGGCCATCCAGATTCAACATACATTTTTATTCTACTAAGTAAATTATCTTTCGCGGTAGCTTTTCTTACATCATTATTGGTCACCGGTAAAAAGTTTTCTACGAAATTACAGTAGGTAATTTCCGGCAATGAATCACGTTTGCACGCCCCTTTTGCCGGCAGGCGGGACAAGGCATCGGCACAATTTCTTTTCGAAGGTACGTATTCTATGTCATAAGTATATCCTGACAAAAGAACGGCCCATCGTTGGAGCCTAGATGCAGCCATTACTGGAATGCCTATTTTATCACCAAATATATGTGTCAACGGCTTGTGGTCGGTTCGAAGTGTAAATGTTCGACCATACAAATACTGGTGAAACTTTCGCACGCCGTACACGATAGCGAGCGCCTCGCGGTCAATCTGCGAGTAATGTCGCTCGGCGGCCGTGAGTGATCGTGACGCGTACGCCACGGGGCGCTCCCCTTCCGGCGTCAGGTGCGACAGGACTACTCCGACGCCGACGCTGCTCGCGTCTGCCGTCAATACCAAGGGCAGCGAGCCCGAGTAATGTACCAGAACTTCACTACTGGCCAGTTTATTTTTTATTAGTTTAAATGCACTCTCACATTTATTACTCCAGTCAAATTTCGATCCGGCTTTAAGCAAATCATATAATGGCGCTAGGATAGTACTTATACCTTTCACAAACTTCGAATAATATATGACCATACCTAGGAAGGATCGCAATTCAGATACGTTTGTGGGGGGCGGTGTATTTAGTATTGCTTTAACCTTATCGGGGCATGTTTGTATGCCGTCTTTGCTTATAATATGACCGAGATAACTAATGGAGTCGGCAAAAAACTCACATTTTTCCCTTTTAACACGTAGGCCGTGTTTTTCTAACCTCTCAAATACCCGATACAAGTTTTTGACATGCTCTTGGTCTATCTTCCCAGTAATTACAATATCATCTAGAAATACACCTACTTGTGGTAAATCCGCGAAAAGTTCCTCCACACAGCGCTGGAAAATACCAGGAGCCGAAGCTAACCCATATACTAGTCTATTATAAGTAAATAAACCCTTATGGGTGTTGATAACGGTGTATTTTTTGGATTCATCGAGGACAAATTGTGCGTAGGCCTGGGAAAGATCAATTTTACTGAATTTCTGCCCTCCCTGCAATCGTACAAATAGGTCTTCTACGCGTGGTAACGGATAACGGTCAATTTCCAAAACCTTGTTTAGCGTGAGCTTATAATCGGCACAAATTCTGATGTTACCGTCCTTCTTGACGACCGGCACGATGGGTGTCGCCCAGTCGGAGCGCTCGACAGGTGTGAGGATGCCGTCCCGCTGCAGCTGGTCGAGTGTGCGCTCCACTGGCTCGCGCAGTGCATAGGCGAGCGGCCGCGCGCGCATGAACACGGGCCGTGCCCCCTCACGTACGTGAATCGTCACTGGCGCTCCGGTGAAGCGCCCCAACCCAGACGCGAATACATTACAGAATCTGGAACTGAAAGCGGCTAAATTGAAATCGTCGCATCTGACTGAATTCAAAAAATTGTCATTATCGAAGGAAGGCAACTTAATTTTAAGCTCCACTATCCACTGCCTGCCGAGCAAAGCAGTCTTGCCGTTTTTAATTACATATAAGTCTAATTCCTTCTTGTTACTACCGTATTCGACGATAGGCCTAATACTTCCGATCGGTCGAACTACCTCACCCGTATAATAACGTAATACTAAATTACAATGGTGCATAGGTAAATCGCTAAACTGTTTTTCATATATGTTATAACTAATACACGATACGGCGCTACCTGTATCACATTCCATATCAAGGGAGGTATTATTTATTTTTAATGTTGTCAAAAAGGGTTTACACTGGGCTATAGCTAATTGATTTATAAAAATGTCAATTACCTCATCACTATCATCACTGTCTACCTCTACTTTTCTGAGGTTCTTAACCTCTGCTGCCTCCACGCAGTGCTGGTTACTTGAGTTTGGGCACATGCGGCGCAGGTGTCCCATCTTATTACAAGCGCGGCAGGTGTACCTCGCAAACCTACAGCGGGAAACTTGATGCGCGCCGCCGCACGCCCGGCACTCCACTTGCTGCTGCTGGTCCCACTCACGAAATTGTGTCGGTTTCCGAGTTGCTTCCCTCGCTTCCGTACTGCAATTAATCTGCTGTGTTCCTGTCTTCATTACCGCGGATTTTGGTTTACGACGCCATTTTGCGCCTGACATACTCTGGCATCCTGCTATCGTCTCGTGAGATTTTCCATAATTTTCCACCACGGCTGCGTCCTTTTCGGCGGCCTCTAAGCTCACTGCTAAGCTGTATGCTCGAACGAAATTGAGGTTATCTTCTGCAAACAACCGTTGTCGTATTGTTTCACTTATAATGCCGCACACCATCTGGTCTCGTAGGTTTTCCTCTAAGCCGACACCGAACGCACAAGTTTTCGACATTTTCTTGAGTTCGGCCACATAGTCTGCTATCTTCTCGCTACTTTTCTGCACTCGTTGTCTGAATTTATATCTTTCCGCCAACTCACTCGGTTTCGGTTGTAAATGTTGCGTCATCACATCAATTATTTGTTGGAATGTTTTGGTTACTGGTTTGGCCGGCGTGCACAGATTTACCAATAACTCATAGCTTTCTGCCCCCATGACTGTAATTAACGTCGGCACTTGTCTTTCTTTTTGTATATCGTTCACAACAAAATATTGTTCCAACCGTTCAATGTACAGTTTCCAATCGTCCTTGTGAATGTCGAACTCGGATATTTTACCGATCGACATATTTACACTTGTACTACACTTGTTTCTGGTAAACTATTACACCACGCGTATATTCATGTAGTTTTTACTCGTCGCCACTGAGAAATATGCGGAGAAATAGGCAAAATAACGACTATGTATTGTTGTGTTATCGGCGTTTAATCGGAGACAAGCAATTGACATTTGTTGTGCGCCTACCCACAATATCTATTTAATACTTATATAATAATACTAATGCTACCTACATTACAATAATATAAGTAGGAAGTAGGATTATGTTCGTACATCTCCCCAAATGCATATACCGAGACTATGTAAGATAGGGAAGTAACTATATAAGCATTCTTACTCAGGTACGTAATTTGCTCCTGTCCATCGCATCGCTAGGCTAATAGTCACGAAATTGAGTTTTCCGTTTGGCAGCCCTAAGTGGAGGAAATGGGGAAGATTTTTTATTCAAATTACCGACTGACTGAGTCATGGCAAAGTGCTTATCTTACGAGGATGAAACGGTATACGAAGGAAATGATATTAAATCATTTATTTGTACGAGCATTAGCGATTGAATTTGTCCGGCCAGTTATTGTGTCGGCTTATTAAAACTACCACTGTACCTGTTTTTTGACATGATAACGTTTTATAAATTGATGAATACCAGCAACACTCATGAAAAATAGTAACGTTCCGCGTAACGTTCCACCTGAGTTTTGTATTACATAAAATAATCAAAGTCAAAGTCAAAGTCAGTCGAAGTCAAAGTCAAAGTCAAAGTCAAAGTCAGTCAAAGTCAAAGTCAGTCAAAGTCAAAGTCAAAGTCAGTCAAAGTCAAAGTCAGTCAAAGTCAAAGTCATAAATGATTATGACGTTATCACGTAAATCTATCATCCGTAAACCGACTTTACAGACAACCAATTTTTTTCTGTGTTGTCTTGTCTTATTATAATCACCTATTTTAAAACCTTGTGAAACTAAAAGATTGTGTGATATTACTAACGTTTAAATTTCTCTACGCTCCCTCCGTCTTACGAATTCGATGACGTCACGCGCCTGACGCAAGGACTTTAACATTTTCTCACCATACAAAATTGCACAACTCCGCTATAGAAGTTTTCACTTCAAAAATCTTCTGCCGAGTTTCGTACAGATATTATGAACCAATTAATATATCAATATCAATGAGGGAGGCCTATGTCCAGCAGTGGACGTCCTATGGCTGAGATGATGATGGTGATGATTATGAACCATTGATATGTCATCCACCATTAAAAGACATCATAGAAACTTCGCTACTAAAAAGAACTATTTTTTTTACAGTTTTCACTTCAAAAACCTTCTGCCGAGTTTCGTACAGATATTCTGAATAATTGATATGTCATCCACCATTAAAAGACATCATAGAAACTTCGCTACTTATAAAGAACTATTTTTAAACTACTTCAAACTGTCACATCTTCATTTATCGACAAAAACAAAACTCGTACATCACTAGATACTACAAATTAGTATACCTAGTCTCAGCAAGTGTGTTTGAATAGGACCCATAATGTTAATTTCGCCAAAGTAACTCGTATCCACCGCTTTGCATACATACACTTGAAATATTTTAGACAAAGTAATGTGTGCTTGTTGAATTTGAATTTATAATTAGATTTTCTACCAACAAAGTTGGGCTGTGAGAATGGATCGTCTACTCGATAAAATTCGACAGTAAAGTGTTTGTTCCAGCCTGTCTTTATCTGGTACGTAGCTGACCTACGTCACAAATGCGAACAACTAATTAAGGATAATTAATATTATCCTACTGAGTCACGGATAATTAAAATTATCCTTGACTCTGTAGGACCATAATTTGTTCGGATACCTAGTATCTTGCCTACTAATTTATTTTTCTGTAACAGTTATGAACCAACGACAAGCGAATTCTTGTCTCATTAAGCTATTTTATTTATAAAAGGCCACGCCACTGGCTGGAATAATTTCCCTAGTTCCGAACCACCGCCTATGTCAAACCTTCTGACCCGTTTCAATATTATGTCAATACCATATTAAACCTTGTTACCAACAGGGTAAGGGTTAGAACCGTGCAATAACCCACCTGTTATACGGTACGTCAAGTAACAAAAGTCAGTTAAATTGAGTTCACAGTTGCTCGAATCCATTTTGTTCCTATCATTAGACTTGACATTTCCTATCGTCCGACTGAGATGGAGCTACATTGGGTTGCGAACCCGACTTCTGAATTCTAAATTTGAATTAAGGAAATGCCTTTAGAGGGATTCGATGGGAAATTAACTGTTAATTTAATTATCATTCAATAACTTTACTCAAATTCGAAATATTTAGATACATGTTCTATATTTTCTGTTATGTGGTAGCGTACTTTCCAATACACACCTGGCTATCTGCTATCCTTAAGTTTCTAAAACTGTCACAAAACACACAGTTTGTTCAGCTGTCTTTGAGAGCCTGTTAAACTTCTTGGCCTAACGTAATTCCTAATTTGATTACCTATACCGTTAATGACCATCAAGTAAGATAGTGGTCGAATGCTAACCTATACATATTATGACACAAGTAAACTAAGATGTTCATCAGCTCATGACACACGAGGCCGTGGGATGCAGCACGAGCCACACGCGAGGGCATAATTCAGTCGAGTGTGTAAAGAGCAGAGGTCACGAGTTTAAACGCATACGACTAAATTCAGAATTCTCTGTTTACTCGGATATAATTTGAGTTCTTCGGATATAACAGTGAGGTAATTCAGATATTATATTATGGATACATATTAGCCAAGTAGCTTTTTCAAAATTTACAAACTTCATTGCAAAGACAGAAAAATGAATTGCAACTTATTATATGAAACGTCATAGCCTTAAGGGTTTAAAAGGGCTTGCAGGGTGTTTTCAGGCAAAAGGGGTAGGAGATATCCTGATGCGTTTTGATTTCAAATGTTACAAAATGTACGATACAGATGATTCATGGGCTCAAAAAAAATACTAATCGCACTTTTAGACCTTTTAATTTGCATTATTTTGGTGTAAGAATCAGTTTAAATACATGTGTCGTTAACTCGAGCATTTTAAATAAAGGAAAAATATGGTCGCTGAAATTATTTTTTAAACAAACTTTGTTGGATCAGGACTGACCTGCATGACCCTTGCCATGCGGTTTTACCCGCGTGGTAATGACTGATGATGATGAAAAGGCCTATGTGTTAATCCAGGGTCTAAACTATCTCCATACCAAATTTCATCGAAATTGGTGTAGCCGTTTAAGCGTGAAGAGGTAACAACATACACAAACATACACGAAAATTTCCGCATTTATAATATTAGGATAGGAAATAATAGGACCTTCACTAAAATAAGATGAAAATTCTTAACATTGTTTATTAAGCAAATGGTAGAGCTTTAACTGTCACAAAGTTATGCTACCTCTTTTATGAGGTAACTGTTTTATCGCTGTTATATCGTAAACGTTTGCCATTCGGAAGTTAGAGGAACGAACAGTACCTCTTCCGAGTGTTTCATTACATATTCTCTTTGCAGAAGTATTCATGGTCTCTGAACAATGCCAAGGAGTTTCCTTATGACAATGGGAGTGCAGCTACGCTTTAACTCATGCATAATGTACACTAGGGATTTACAGGAATGAAAATGGGGTACCAGGTCACTAGCTGCGCCCCGCGGTTGTACCCGCGAGGTGATGATGATGAAAAGTAGTCTATGTGTGAATCCGAGACATGAAGTATTTACATACCGAATTCCATCTAAATCCGTCCAGCTGTTTCAGCGTGAAAGAGTATCAAACATCCATACATACTTTCGCGTTTATATAATACTAGTAGGGCCGCGCGGTTTCACCCGCGTGGGTTACATTTTTCTGGCTACCTGAATTATTCCACGGGAACTATACTTATTCCGGGATAAAAAGTAGCCTATGTGTTAATCTAGGGTTTAAACTATCTCCATACTAATTTCATCGAAATCGGTATAGCTGTTTGAGCGTGAAGAAGTAACACGGTGGCAAACTGTATAGATTCAGGCGTTACACTATAAAAAAATGGATTCCAACCAAGTGGCATATTTACTTGGTTAACGATTTCTTTATTAAATTAATCACAAGTTGATTAAAATAACCAAGGTCAATATGATTACAGCAATACAAGTTATTTAAAAAATGCTCAAATAGATAAGCCGTTGGTGAACCTAAATTAAATTTCTAAAGTCACAAAAACTAAAATATAAAGTTCTGGGTTCGCGAAAGCTGATCTCATACCACTAAGTTTTCTTCTCAAGTTTAGAATTTTCATTTGAGAAATGGTTAGGTGTATAAAAATTTTATGTTTCACTATACAAAATGAATATCCAACAGTTTTTCTAATTCAGAATTGTGTCCTGAAATTTAACAATCACGAGTGGCTATATAACGGTTTTTTTTTCCATCACACTCAGACCCTCGCACTAGGATTCCCTGTATCGCGGGAGGCATGGACACACACAATCACAGCACACAAACATCCAAGAACCGGGACAAACATCTACACTCATCGCACAAATGTTTGCCCTTGCCGGGATTCGAACCCAGGAGACACAAAATTCATGTCGATGACACAAACCACTGCGCCACGGGACCGTCGAAGTTTGGAATAGGAATTTGTAATAGTAGTGAAATATTCACTAATGAATTTAATTAAGATGGCAGATATTGACGCAGTCGGATTTATTGTTTCTTTTAAATAATTACCATGTTTTTAAAGTCATTTTTATTTTCTATCAAACAGTATTAGGTTGCCTACTTATAACTGTACCATGTTTGATGGTTGCTTAGATTTTGAAGACTCAGATTAAAGCGCGAGTACGGAGAGTGACAGAGAAGCGTTGCGCGCGCTACTCCATGCGAGAGACAAGGACGCAGACATATTTCGTAACTATTGGGTTATTTCACCCATACTGTTAAATAACGGGAGGCTTACCTCGGCAACCCATGTGCAATTTATTCCTCTACATATTATCTAACATCTAAGCCTGTTCATAATTAAATAACAGATGGGGGTATATATATTTTAAGCGGTGTCTAGACTATCACTTTTTTAAATAGATATCTCAAATATTTTTTTTTGTTTTTATTTTTTATTTATTAACATTCACACACGGTCTTCAGGTCCCAAACTGATATATATACTTATATACATATACACACCCAGACACAGGTCAAAGAGACATGTTCATGCACACAAATTTTTGACCTGTCCGGGAATCGAACCCGGGACCAGCGGCACAGAAGGCAGAGTGCTACCAACTGCGCCAACCGGCCAGTCAAGTGTTTGTGAACGAGCGTCAATTTGAAACTCCTCATTTATATAAAGGTTCCGTCAGACCAGCTTAACGTATCGAAAACCTTCCTTGTGGAATACCCCGAACGCTGCTCACGTATCGTCTTCAATTATTTTCCTCTGAGTGCTAAGTGGGCGCTTTGTAGCGTCTTAGTTTAAATTGGTGCCAACAAAAATTCTCATTTGGTATAGTTGGAAGCGTGTCTTGTTTGATTGGTATATATAAGATAGTTGGAAAACTAATAACACTACAACAAATAACAGCATTTCTTTTCGTTACGTTACTAGATTTAACTACCTAACTATTACCTATAAGTTTTGCGTGTTTTTAATATGCAGATATTTTTAAGGAACATTGTTACTGGTACATGCAACTCTGCATATGTCTGTGTGTGTGTTTGTATGTATAGATAGATAGAAAATTCTTTATTTCCACACAATTTCTCAAAAATCACACGTAAAGAATACAAACAAGTTTCATTATTGATTTATCACTTTACCCCATTACGTTTTTAACTGTAATACTTTAATTAATTGTCTTATTCAATGTATTTATATCTATACAATGTCATACCTAATATAACGCATAATTGTTAAAAGGGGAATTAACGATCTAATCTAATGGATTTTTACCGCAAAATCTGGCATCAGATAATACACCATAACACGCCCAGATTATCCACTATATCAGATAATACCAATATCACCATCAGATAATACACTATAACACGCCCAGATAATCCACTATATCAGATAATACCAATATCACCATCAGATAATACACTATAACACGCCCAGATAATCCACTATATCAGATAATACCAATATCACCATCAGATAATACACTATAACACGCCCAGATAATCCACTATATCAGATAATACCAATATCACCATCAGATAATACACTATAACACGCCCAGATAATCCACTATATCAGATAATACCAATATCACCATCAGATAATACACTATAACACGCCCAGATTATCCACTATATCAGATAATACCAATATCACCATCAGATAATACACTATAACACGCCCAGATAATCCACTATATCAGATAATACCAATATCACCATCAGATAATACACTATAACACGCCCAGATAATCCACTATATCAGATAATACCAATATCACCATCAGATAATACACTATAACACGCCCAGATAATCCACTATATCAGATAATACAAATATCACCATCAGATAATACACTATAACACGCCCAGATAATCCATTATATCAGATAATACCAATATCACCATCAGATAATACACTATAACACGCCCAGATAATCCACTATATCAGATAATACCAATATCACCATCAGATAATACACTATAACACGCCCAGATAATCCACTATATCAGATAATACAAATATCACCATCAGATAATACACTATAACACGCCCAGATAATCCACTATATCAGATAATACCAATATCACCATCAGATAATACAACACGCCCAGATAATCCACTATATCAGATAATACCATTATCACCATCAGATAATACACTATAACACGCCCAGATAATCCACTATATCAGATAATACAAATATCACCATCAGATAATACACTATAACACGCCCAGATAATCCACTATATCAGATAATACCAATATCACCATCAGATAATACACTATAACACGCCCAGATAATCCACTATATCAGATAATACCAATATCACCATCAGATAATACACTATAACACGCCCAGATAATCCACTATATCAGATAATACCAATATCACCATCAGATAATACACTATAACACGCCCAGATAATCCACTATATCAGATAATACCAATATCACCATCAGATAATACACTATAACACGCCCAGATAATCCACTATATCAGATAATACCAATATCACCATCAGATAATACAACACGCCCAGATAATCCACTATATCAGATAATACCATTATCACCATCAGATAATACACTATAACACGCCCAGATAATCCACTATATCAGATAATACCAATATCACCATCAGATAATACACTATAACACGCCCAGATAATCCACTATATCAGATAATACCAATATCACCATCAGATAATACACTATAACACGCCCAGATAATCCACTATATCAGATAATACCAATATCACCATCAGATAATACACTATAACACGCCCAGATAATCCACTATATCAGATAATACCAATATCACCATCAGATAATACACTATAACACGCCCAGATAATCCACTATATCAGATAATACCAATATCACCATCAGATAATACACTATAACACGCCCAGATAATCCACTATATCAGATAATACCAATATCACCATCAGATAATACACTATAACACGCCCAGATAATCCACTATATCAGATAATACCAATATCACCATCAGATAATACACTATAACACGCCCAGATAATCCACTATATCAGATAATACCAATATCACCATCAGATAATACACTATAACACGCCTAGATAATCCACTATATCAGATAATACCAATATCACCATCAGATAATACACTATAACACGCCCAGATAATCCACTATATCAGATAATACCAATATCACCATCAGATAATACACTATAACGCCCAGATTATCTACTATATCAGATAATACCAATATCACCATCAGATAATACACTATAACACGCCCAGATAATCCATTATATCAGATAATACCAATATCACCATCAGATAATACACTATAACACGCCCAGATAATCCACTATATCAGATAATACCAATATCACCATCAGATAATACACTATAACACGCCCAGATAATCCACTATATCAGATAATACCAATATCACCATCAGATAATACACTATAACACGCCCAGATAATCCACTATATCAGATAATACAAATATCACCATCAGATAATACACTATAACACGCCCAGATAATCCATTATATCAGATAATACCAATATCACCATCAGATAATACACTATAACACGCCCAGATAATCCACTATATCAGATAATACCAATATCACCATCAGATAATACACTATAACACGCCCAGATAATCCACTATATCAGATAATACAAATATCACCATCAGATAATACACTATAACACGCCCAGATAATCCACTATATCAGATAATACCAATATCACCATCAGATAATACACTATAACACGCCCAGATAATCCACTATATCAGATAATACCAATATCACCATCAGATAATACACTATAACACGCCCAGATAATCCACTATATCAGATAATACCAATATCACCATCAGATAATACACTATAACACGCCCAGATAATCCACTATATCAGATAATACCAATATCACCATCAGATAATACACTATAACACGCCCAGATAATCCACTATATCAGATAATACCAATATCACCATCAGATAATACACTATAACACGCCCAGATAATCCACTATATCAGATAATACCAATATCACCATCAGATAATACACTATAACACGCCCAGATAATCCACTATATCAGATAATACCATTATCACCATCAGATAATACACTATAACACGCCCAGATAATCCACTATATCAGATAATACCATTATCACCATCAGATAATACACTATAACACGCCCAGATAATCCACTATATCAGATAATACAAATATCACCATCAGATAATACACTATAACACGCCCAGATAATCCACTATATCAGATAATACCAATATCACCATCAGATAATACACTATAACACGCCCAGATAATCCACTATATCAGATAATACCAATATCACCATCAGATAATACACTATAACACGCCCAGATAATCCACTATATCAGATAATACCATTATCACCATCAGATAATACACTATAACACGCCCAGATAATCCACTATATCAGATAATACCATTATCACCATCAGATAATACACTATAACACGCCCAGTGCTGGCTTTCACGAAATTATTTGGTGATATTTTTCACGGTTTTAGTTGCACACAGGGATGTGTTCTAAAAATCCGATTTGTGGAATAGTTCAGCTGGCTTAGCTGGAGTGACAAAGAATTACAGTGAACGGTCTTTTGTATAAATAAACAAGGTAGAGTAATCGGCACCGAATATTATTGTTATTTATCAATATATCATTGGACAACTATCTCGCTTGATGTCAAGCAATGGTTTGACACACCCACGGTTAGCAGGGATAACGCGAAAACAAAGGAATCAGCTTAAAAATAAATATCACCACAGAAGCCTTTATTGAACAAAACAGTTAACTCCTTAAACTAGTTAAAGAAGTTAAAACTCATTAATGTCAAAAAAATATCAAAGTTAAACCATAAATTAGACTCTACATAAAGGCTTAACTATTTGCTAACCACGCAATTTTGAGTTTTCAGCATTTTTGTTGAAAGTTCAATGTCTAATAAACTTAAAAAATACAACTTGTGAGAACTATCCATGAAGGTTTATTCTGAACAAATTTTGATATCAGTAGCTTATTTATTAGATAAAAAATAATTTCTAAAGAGCATATTTTTTCTGAAGAAAGAAATTTAAAGACGTAAAATGATATATGTATTTTTTTACCAGCTGACCCGTAGGTCAGGAAAATAGTAGTATTTTAAATCAACATGCATCTCATGCACATGCATGAATGCATGCAGGACCTGACCCGTTCATTTTGTCTGTAAACACCCGCCAGGACATGTGACGTCATCGTCACCTCCCCCATCTTTAACAAGTCCTGCTCCACGTTAGTTTAAGCGAGAAAACGTGTCTGTGATCAGTGTAAACTTTTCTTTTATCACACTCAGACCTCCGCACTAGGATTCCCTGTATCGCGAGAGGCATGGACACACACAATCACAGCACACAAACATCCAAGACCCGGGACAAACATCTACACTCATCGCACGAATGTTTGCCCCTGCCGGGATTCGAACCCAGGGTGTCTGAAACACACAAGTCATGTCAATGACACTAACCACTGCGCCACGGCTCGTCGAGTTTAATACACTATGTATTGTCATTAATATAAATATACAGTACAAAAATCTCGTGATTTGTCAGCACGACAATATTTTAAACCACTTGGTATTCTAACTCTTCCATCAATAGTCATACTCCAAGTAGCAGTATACACAAAACAAAATGAGGCTACTTATAAAAAAGTAGGAGATTCTCATGCTTATTGTACACGTCGTAAAGGACAACTTGCAGCTGTAAGCTCTCGCTCGCCAAATCTGACAAACTGACTTACGTAATGGGGCCAACGGTATATAACCGCCTGCCGCAAGAGATTAGACATTCGTCCAGCATTGATATGTTTAAGGTGAGACTAAAACGCTGGCTGATCAATCAAACTTTCTATAGTTTTAAGGAACTCGTAGAGCATAAATAAGTGGGTACTTAAATGAAAACAAATATTTTATGTCAGATATGTTATTAATGAAAATTCTTATTTATGAAATATTTGATTTAGTTACGTTATTTATGTATGTTACATAATAACATACGTTATTAGTACTGTGCAATGCGAAATATTTGTATGGCAATATTTTTTATTTTTCATTTTTATTTTGATCTTGATTTTAATTTTAATTTTACCAATGACGTGTATAATCTTATACTAATAAAAAACTATGAACTATACATAATAATGTATGTATACTAATGCATTATGCTTGTTAAAAGTTGTACTTACTAGTGCAGCGAGCTTGAAATGTACAGCTCAGAAGAATAATTGAACAAACTTCGCGCCATTCATAATATGTTAAAATAAGATGGTGTTCACTTGCAGTGGTGTTACTGATATTATAATTCAAAGCTTTTAAAGCGCTGCTTAGACATAATTAAGCTTCTCTAAGCTTTTATCGTAAAATATCACTTGGGACTTGAAGTTGCATCCTCAGTCGCTGGCAGATCTAGATGCTTTAACACTCAGCTGTTCAGACCCTCGTCCAAGTGCACTTTGCTAGTTGATTTATATTCATTGTAAACTACCAAGTCGTCGTAAGCTATAGTGGTGACATCTATCTTCATAGTAACAGAACATGTGAACTTTTAATCCATAAATGCGGGTTAGAATATGTAATTTATTTGTCCTTTTTAGACAGATAGACAGTAAGACAACGTTTTATTGCACTAAAGTTTTACAAATGTAAGCTACAATTACAACAATATTATAATTAAAGCACAATCGGCGGCCTTATCGCTGAGTATAAGCGATTTCTTCCAGGCAACCGTTAGCTAAATAGATACACTAAAAGTAAACTAAGGTGGCGTGCAGTGTACACGTTGAACAGACCAACATATCTATTATTTTATTTTTATATTATATTACTATTTATGGGCATTCCATGTCCAGGAATAAATACTAAATCTATTACTTGTAATTCTACCAAAAAATAGTGAAATTTATCAAAAGCAAACAAAACATGGCATAATAAAAATATTTAAAAAAAAACCGCGTGAGAACGCGTTTTTTTTTTTCAAAAATAAATAAATCTACGGCAGTAGAGAATAAGACAAGTCAAGTTGTCTATTTTACCAAATTGAACAACTTTTAAACCTTATTATGGCTATAGGAAGATAATATTGCAGTTGTTAAAACTGATTTTCGCAGTTATGATAGGCTTTCAAAAAAGGTTCTTGACAAATGGCATTTTTACCTACATGACAAAACTCTACTTGTGTGTTTGAACATAAGTCCTGAATATCTTAAGCATTTATATTATACTCGAAAAAAGATTTTTTCGTATAATAGTGTCTATTGCATAGCGATAGATATACTCGGAAGTTACTCAATTTGGTATCTTCGATTCGATTCTGCGATTCAAAATAACCTATAGCTCGAATACAAAAATTGCGAATTGTACTTGAGTAGATGCATTATAAATCTTCGTAGACTATGAAATATGCAATTCGCTGCACTTCAATTTCCATTTGAGACCGTATTGGATGCTACCAGAGGTAGCACTAAATCTTGTGATTATAGCTCGTAAATCGTTGTTACTCAAAGCCGATAGAAGTAATCGGGACGATGGTTGATAGAGTTTATAATCGTTTGTTTATAAAACTATATTCCATATTTAATACGTCACGAGCGCGGGTTAAAAGCATTCCATATTTAAAGAATATTAGAATGCACAATGTAAGGTAATTTGTCGCATAAAATGTAATTCAGCGTTAGCAGTTTGGTTTTGGAACACTCAATTATTTAATGTAATGGATGGCAAACAAGCAGACCGGCACCGTAGCCTATGGATATCCCTAATACTAGAGTCATTACGATACATTGCCAATCCTTTTCAAAACATCCCATATTGTAGCTACTCCGGAATACCGAGGGAGGAAGCTCGTTCCATATTTTGCAGAATGTATGGCAAAAACGATCGGAATCGCACAATATTTGATTCCCATGTGTCAATAATAATGTGGATGAGTTTTCAAGTGGTTTCGGCTAGTGCGGTGCTGAAACCATGTAAACATGTTGTATATGTATATAATTATATACTAGCGGACCCCACAGCCATTGTCCTGCATACAGCGCCAGGTAGAAGTTTTTTTTTTGTGAAAATGAACCATCCATGGCACCACTCAAACGCGTACAAAAAAACATTCAATCCAATCGACCCAGCCGTTTAGAAGGAATTCAGTGACATACACGCGCACAGTAGAATTATATATATAAAGATAAGCGTTTTTTTTCTTTATATTAAAATACTTATTAGTACACTAGCTGACAGCAACGTTTGCCAAACGTGGTTCTGTCATATAAATTACCGAAATGTCAAAGTGAGACGACATTTCACTTAACTTACTTCACGTCAATGATCGACATTTAAATTATTTTGGATTTTTTTTTTCTGTAATATGGTAGATTCGAGACTAGATCGTAAGTTATTTTTCACCCTTCTACCCCCATCCCCCGTCTTTTATCGCGATTTTAGTATTTTATTGTGAACAATCCAAAATAATTTAAATGTCGATCATTGACGTGAAGTAAGTTAAGTGAAATGTCGTCTCACTTTGACATTTCGGTAATTTATATGACAGAACCACGTTCTATCGTTTAAATATAAATCTATAATTTTCCAGTATTTACAACGTGAGTCTTAGTCAGTTTGTGGATTACAATCATAAAAAAGATGTTTATTATTTACAGAATTGTAGACAACGCACAAGAAATTAAATAATCTGAGATCACATTATATACATACATAGCATATGTAGCTAGATCTAATGCGTACCTATAGATACCTATAATTGAAAGAAAAAAAGAAGAAAAATTATTTATTACTGAGATAAACAACATACAATGCATAGATTTATATACATTATGGTTGAACTAAACAAGTAAATAAATAAATAAATATTAGTTAATACAAAAGAATAAGGGCGCATTTAGGCAAAACATAGATATCATTTACAATTAGTATAGAACATTCCCTATCAAAAAACTAAATAATCCTAAGACGTCAACCAAGAGACTGGTTGACGTCTCAGGAGACCGAAGAGCTGGCAGCTTCCTCGCTCAACGTATTAGCCTAGCAATACAAAGAGGAAACGCTGCCAGCATCTTGGGTACAATGCCGCAGGGGCCCGTTTTAGATTTAATTTAGTTTTTATTAAATTTTTAAGGTTTTTATTTTAAGTCAGGTTATTTTATTGCTATTCTAAATTATTTTTAAATTATGTTAATGTTACCTTGTTAATAATACTATAATATATATTGTAGTGTTGCGTAATGCCAGAAATGAGTTCCTGTATAATTGATATGTGACGTGTATTATAATACTAATAAACAACTATGACTTTAACATCAAGTGCAGTATCACTATATCTATGTGAGAGTTCACCTGTGGGAGTACTCCCACAATATCTATTTCTACCGTCAAGCAGTAGCGTTCGCATCAGTGTGTTCCGGTTTGTAGGGTATGGTTTTCGGTGAAATTACAGGCACATGAGAATTACCATAAGACAAATTTATGTCTCAGGGTGACGGGCGCAGAGGCCCGAGGCCTACCGAAAGCTTATCCCATAAAAAAATTTATCAAAAAATGGAACCGACTTCAACACTCAAAAGTATGAAATAACTTGTTGAAGTACCAGTGTAGTAGACTGTCGGTACCATGATAGTTCAAAAGTAACTGATATCAAAATATTGTACTCATGGTACCGACTACGACAAGTTATTTTATAGTTTTGAGTGTTGAAATCGGTTCCATTTTATGGTAAAAATTTTTTTTTCACTCTTTTTAGTGACCTTTGTTACTCATGGGATCAATTGTCATTGTGGTGTAGGTTTGTTCATCGATGTCTTCACCCGCTACTATAATATCGTGTAGGTATTTTTCAGTTTTTAACTTGTAACTCAAAAAGTACCCGTCCGATTTTGATGAAATTTAAATGGGATCACACGGGAAGCACCAGCAAATAAAAAAAGAACTATCAAAATCGATTCACCCAGTCGGAAGTTATGCGGTAACAAACTCAAATCATACGGGTCGAATTGAGAACCTCCTCTTTTTTTAAAGTCGGTTCAAAAGATAACCTACCTCAAATCATCAAAAGTCTCATGTTTTGCAAAGGCAAAACATGAAAGTTTTGATGGAGACTTTGTGCACAACATCACAATGCCATGCCAAGTAAATTTGAATAGTCAATACCAACTACAGAACGACTTCATTTCTGCTAGCGACTCATAGTTTGTACTGTAATGAAATGAAAGAGTTGACTAACTGATAGTGGAGTAGATTTGGGCAGGTTTCGGAGTAGGATATGTATTTATTTATTTATTAACATTCACACAAGGTCTTCAGGTCCCAAACTAGGCAGAGCCTGTAACTATGGTAACCTGATGAATGATAGATATATAAAATGTTTATATTGACCTATTTACTCTCAAAATAGACTGAACAAAACTTTGTGTAACCCAACAATGATTGAGTATGATCACACAAAACTCAACGCAGAGCCCATGTCAGAACAATACCCAGAACAACGGCCAAAACATGACACGAAGGTAATTTTATCTGTGAATGTCGTGTACACGAACAGAGTTGGCGCAAACATTCGTATTCGGAAAGAAGTGAGTTACCAACTTAGTTGCGCCAACGTGAATTCGAACCAACGAGTTATCGAAGTGCCGGCATCCGAGCTAATGAGTTGCGAACAACCCATTCGACTCCATCGGAAACCTGGGAAAGGTGGCTTGATTTTTTTAGAACCGACTTCAAAAAAGGAGGATGTTATTATGTTCGATTGTATCTATTTTTTATATACCGATTTCTTAATTTATGGACCGATTCTAAAAATTCTTTTTTTGTTTGATAGAATGTACCCTTGTCCGTCCCATGTAAATTTCATCAGAATCGGACAAGCGGTTTTTGAGTTACGCTCCAATAATTGTAAAGTGTTACGTAGTGTTAGTGTTTAAGTAGACACTTGGACGACTTACTAATTGCGGGCGAAGAAATCTGTGAACATACACAATGACAATTGTGTGTACCGACTTTACTAAGTTATTTCACACTGTTAAGTCAGGTTAGTAATGAAATTAGCAGCGACACACTGTGTGTCACTTGAACATTGTCCATTTAGTCTTGCAATAAATTCTGCCCAGAGCACACGTTTGTTTCCTTCAAAAAACCCTACACAAGCTAAAGTCATCCTTATCACCCCAACACACACTTTTGAGTGTTGATGTCGGTTACATTTATGGTCAACATTTTTTCACCCTTGTCAAGACCGTTGCTACTCACGGGATCAATTATTGTCATTCACCCTCGATAAGGAAGTCATCCAGACAGACGTCACTTTAAGTTATTGGAGTGTAACTCAAAAACACCTTTTGTATCAATTGAAAGGGGACTACACGGGATGCACCAACTTTTAAATAAAAAAAGAATCATTAAAATCGCTTCAACCAGTCGAAGTTCTGAGGTGACAAACATTAAAAATATAGTAAGGCTTTCACGGCCGGCGTTGCATGTTGTATGTATCGCTTCCGGGCTGTTTGGCCGTGGTCTAAATGAAACTTGTGTTCCAGACGTTTCTCTCAGTAACAGAGAAGACGCCGCGAAGGAGAGCTCTACGCTCTTATCGCCGCTCGGATCTGAACCACTGAAGATGTCGACCGCAGTGATCGACGAAACGTCTGGAACAAGTTTCACTTAGACCACGGCCAAACAGCCCGGAAGCAATATATACAACATTAAAAATATACCTACAGTCGAATTGAGAACCTCCTCCGTTTTTGAAGTCGGTAAAAACTCGATGTCGACGCGCGAGAGTACAAAATTGCGATCGTGTTAAGCGTAGGCGTTAACACCAAGTTGAAAGTGTAACATCTAATACACGGTCGATGCCTTTATTAAAATAAAATGCTAAAAACTAATTACAATAACATGTGTGCAATCCACTAGCTACGTGGTGGTACCGGCCTAGAATAGTACTCCCCCATCTCTTCCCGTGGGTGCCGTAAGAGTCGGCTGAGGGTTCACTTACCAGAAGGTGGGCAGCAGCGCCTTCTGAGGGTTGGAAATAATACTGCGCTCGCCAACCCGCCTGCCAAGCGTGGCGAGTATTGGCAAATCCCTCCTATATGGGGGAGGCATACGTCCAGCAGTGGACGCACATGGCTGAGAGGAGAATCCACTAGCTGTTATGAGTGTATAGATAACTCAAATGCTCTAACCCGCTACCAGCTGGCAGCGTGCCCAGAATGCTAGCAGCATTGCCACGTTGAATTGCAATGCTGATCCGTTGAGCCAAATATGTGCCAGCATTTTGGTCACGCGTCGCATCGATCAAACGCTCTGATAAGTTTTGGAAAGTCCGATTAGCTCCCGGTCCCCATGGGCCCAATGTCTCGACCCCAAACGGTTTAAGTATATAACCACTACTAACTGGTTAATAATATGTTCATTTCAGATATTACAGCTCAAATATTGCAACGTCACGGGCAATGATGAAAGACTTTAGAAAGTTTTCCACGAAGTTCATATCTCGGTAATTGTTTTTCACGGTGCCTTATCCATCATGTCTGTACTCAAGGCTATACTGTGTACTCCAAACCAAGGGTTAGTTTGCTTTCGTGTGTAAAAACAAAATATGTAACGCTGAATGCGCACGGCGGTTATACTCGCGGTCACCGGTCGCCGTCGCGCAGTGTAATGACATGACTTCTGTGTCTCCGGGACCCTGTGTTCGAATCCCGGCAGTGACAAACATTCGTGCGATGAGTATAGGTGTTTGTCCCGGGTCTTGGTTGTTTGTGTGTTGTGATTGTGTGTGTCCATGCCTCCCGCGACACAGGGAATCCTAGTGCGGGGGTCTGAGTGTGATTCGAGGAAATTGAGGTGATGATGATTGTCGCGGCTCGGCGAGGGGTGTGAAATGAAGAGATGCTGTTCTTCTTTCATAGATTTATAGTGCATTGGGGGGCAGTTAAATATCCCAAAAGCTTCTTATCTAGACGTATCGAGAGACTAAATCATCTCTAAGAGTGTGAAAGTGGAAGCACACGAGAACCCACTACTTTTGACCCAGGAGTATAAATAATGTTTAGTCTACGAAAGCAAAGGAATGGGAAAGCCGATTTGCGACACGAGAAATATCGATTTCTCCAACAGATAATTATGGGGAGAAGGTAAGAGGAAAATGACTGCCGATGCTGGAAGGAGAAAAAAAAACCGTATCTGCGCAGCATCATCATCATCACCAGTATGATGGCAATATTATATTGATTTCCGCAAGGACCTGTTGAAAGCGGCCCGCATCCAGCCCTTGCCTGCGATCTTAGTCAGGTCGTCTGTCCACCTGGTCGGTGGCCGTCCTATGCTGCGCTTGCCAGTCCGTGGTCTCCATTCGAGAACTTTTCAGCCCCAGCGGCCATCAGTTCTTCGAGCTATGTGCTCTGCCCACTGCCACTTCAACTTGCTAATCCGCTGGGCTATATCGGTGACTTTCGTTCTTCTACGGATCTCTCATTTCTGATTCGATCACGTAGAGAAACCCCGAGCATAGCCCTCTCCATAGCTCGTTGTGCGACTCTCTGAGCCTGCTCAGAAGGCCCATAGTCAGAGACCACGTTTCGGTACCATAAGTCATCACTGGTAACACACACTGTTCGAAGAACTGCCACACTGTTAGGTATAGGATCTTATTAAATTACTAGAATCCAGCTAACTCTTAACTCTTATTCTCTAAATTCCAGCTTGACTATCTACCGACAAAGCTAACAAACTGGGTAAACTCCACATTAACCAAACTTTTAGCTATTTGTCATTCCAATTGCAAACATAAAGTATCCCCTAGAACCTCAATTATATGAAAAGAAAACTTTTTCAACATTTCAACTTGCAGTGATTTTTTCTCTCGTGACAGGGTTTTTTACTTTCTTTTTCTTGGTAAGCAATTTGAAGCTTTACCATTTTCTAAATAGACACTTTTGAGTATTTGTAGCTAATTTTGTTGAAAGAACTACATGTTAATTAACCTAACTAAATACCACTAATGAGAAAAGTTTATAAAGGTTAATTTTGATTAAACAAATTCACATTTTATTTGCCACTTTATTTGGGACAAAATAATTTCGAAAAAACACATTTTTCCTTTTCTTAAATATCTCGTGGTAAAGAGAAATGCGCTTGAACTGTGTCTTACACCAGAAGAAATGTGATTGAAAAGTCTAGAAAAGTGATTTGCTATATATTTTAATGTGCCTGTAGGGTATCTGTAAAGTACGTTTTTGTAATATCTTAAACAAACAAGCCTATCAAGTAGCAAGCCTATCGGTTTTCTATCGGGTGCATTTCGGAGAATGTGCACTGGAATTACACAATCTGATTCCACCATCCCCTTTCTTTCATCGGTCGACTCGACGTACGGCAATTCGCTATCGCTACATGGTAGATATACCACCTATACGCACGAAGAGTTATGCTTCCACTTTCTTAATGCGTACTGCCAAGGAATGGAACTCGTTGCCCGAGTCTGTGTTTCCCGATATGTACAATCCTGGAGTCTGGAGGTTTGCGTGCTAAATCCTAGACAACGTCATCACTTAACTTCAGGTGAGACAGTTGTCAAACGCGAACTTATAATATGTAAAAAAAAAAAACATGCATCGGGATTTATCCCGCCCCTTCTGCTTGTCGGCACCTCGTACTCTTAACCCCTTAATTTTGTGAATGTGTATCTATTGATAATGTATCAACGATACAACAGTCGACTAAAGGGTCTGTTTGTGCACATGTCAAACTATAATGATTTTGACGAACCTCGGCGCTTAGACCAAGTTACGTTAATCGTGATCACGAGAATATTGGAATAGCGTGTGTCTGCATCTTGAAGTAGGTAGTTTTTTCTCAAAATACCCACATTGTTTTATTATGAAAGTTCCATCCAATAAATGTCATCGCAAAACACTGCAGTGAATATGTTTGCTTATACAACTAATAAAATTAGAAATTAGAAGTAGTTCTAGGGCGCACCAAATCACAAAGTCGACTTATTTTATGTAAAAGTACCCGCAATATATAATAACATTCCTAAGTGTGTCAGCAATTGGGCATTAACTGTATATGAACACTCCTATTTTAGTAATTTTGAGCTAGGTTTATTAAGAAAAATAATAATACTACACATATAACTATTTATTATATCTTCTCGTCTATCTTACTCATCATTTCAATGATAAGGGTCATAGAATTAGGACGGCTCTATATCCCTCAATCACACCGTTTCCCTGTGTAGACACGGACTCCCCATTACTTTATTACTTACCCCACTATCATGTTCAATCATTGGTTTACTTATAATAAGTTGGTTAAGGTGATTCGTTTTCGTATATATTATATATACGGCATTATAACCGGCATTTATACGCTTTTGTTGATCTGTATATCGATCAACAAAAGCGTATAAATGCCGGTAAGTTGGTTAAGGTGATTCGTTTTCGTATATATTATATATACGGCATTATAACCGGCATTTATACGCTTTTGTTGATCTGTATATCGATCAACAAAAGCGTATAAATGCCGGTAAGTTGGTTAAGGTGATTCGTTTTCGTATATATTATATATACGGCATTATAACCGGCATTTATACGCTTTTGTTGATCTGTATATCGATCAACAAAAGCGTATAAATGCCGGTAAGTTGGTTAAGGTGATTCGTTTTCGTATATATTATATATACGGCATTATAACCGGCATTTATACGCTTTTGTTGATCTGTATATCGATCAACAAAAGCGTATAAATGCCGGAACATATGATGAACATCTTTTGAGCTTTTTTATACGCAACAATAATAAAAAGTAACAATATCTAACAAAATAATATAAAATCAAAGGAATTAATTTTATGAAATTAATGTAATTGTTTTTTTTTTAATTGCCTAAAAAGGTATAGTTAATAATCCATTTCGGCGTCTTTACTCATTGGTTGATTGGATGATTGCTTTTTGTTTCAACAACAAACCACCTAATAAAGATGTATCTCATGACTCATCTATCTTATCTTCTGTAGAGGAAAATGTATCTTAAATATACTTAAAGAAGGATATAATATAAATATTAAATACAAAATGCAAAGTCGTTTATTTATTTCACGGTTAACGGTTTCCCATTTTCAAGAATATTTGCGAGCATAATTTGAAATATTGACATTCTCGCATTCAAAGGCGCGAAGTTTATCAAAAGGATGGTTTACGCTGTGCGAGTCGCTTGGCCACGTCACCACCAGCAAGTAGATGTCTTTGTGCAATCGGATGAAATATCCGGTTGGCCTGAGTATTACACAAATAAATGGAATATCAGAGGCGAATATTATTGCGACCTCATGTCGTAAGTTTACCATCTGTATATATAAACATGAATCCCTAATCCCCTTGGTCATGGCATCACGCGTGTACGACTCGACCAATTTAGATAAAATTTGGTATATAGATAGATAAGAGCATGGAAAAGGACATATGCCACTTTTTGACCTGGAAAAGGTATGGTTCCCGTGGGATAACTGAGTTAGCGGGAAAAACGTATTGCAGGTGAAGCCGCGGGGCGCAGCTAGTTAATAATAAAATAAACTAACACCAAACGTTATGAGTTTTTCTTTACATTTCTTTATATCAACAAACTATAAAATTTGCTTCCTTTGAATAATTTATAACAAAGTCATATCGGGACAAACTATGAATAAAAGCCGCAAGAATATTATCCCAGAAACTTTTTTATTTTAACTTTTTTTATTTTATTTTAACTTTTAACTTTTTAATTTATATAGCAAGTTCACGCCTTGTTTAACACGCATGTCACAGAATAATCATAGTAACGATACATGAGAATACACACAAAACTTAACAAAAACAGTAACTTTCACAGACGCTATAAAACGTCGTAACTTACCAACTTAAGTAGTCCTGTCTTAAATTATGTAGTACTTAAGTTGGGGGAAATTGTAGAGTTGTGTAAAGCCGAAACTAGGTTTAACGCCTTTTGAGCCTTCTACATAGTAGAAAAGGTTCTACGTATTTGAAAAGTTCTTATACCGACTTCATTAAAAAAATGTATACAAACAAACAGACATAAGTTCACGCCTCCTTTCCGTAGGGGTAGGCAGATACCTCCTTCTTCTAATTGCTACGACACATTTCCTTCTCTTCATCCAGGCTCATCAGACCTTTCATACAAGAGAGTCAGTTTAGAGTTCTCTTGACTCACTTTCTTAGAACAACCTCAATCTCATTTCCGATCGCTCGCCTAAGCCTTCGTCTTCCAACACTACCATTCACTTCACCCATTTCCCACATTGGTCATAGCCCCCAAAATTCGAACTGGCGTAATAGACCATAAACTTTCACTCGTTGCATAATTGAAACAGCGCCAGTTACCTGTAAGGGTAGTTTTACACACTCTTTTTGAATCTTTCACAAGTCCCCAGTTTGCGAGCACCCTTCCCTATGAATGATTCATGAAAAGACTAAGCCGGCGTTTCTAAATCTTACATAAGGACCCCTTAAAGTGAAATAAACTTTCACTCTAAAGTCTATGTAAGCTGTTCTCAGCAGTCATATTTTAACTTGGTGATAAAAGTGGCAGAAGTGTAATAGCATATTATATATTATTTATATGACTGAGTAAGGAAATAAGTTGCTAAAAAATTGTTTGCCAAAAAATTGAACCGACTTCAACACTCAAAAGTGTGAAATAACTTTTTGAAGTCAGTGCCATGATAGTTTAAAAGTAACTATTATCAAAATTTTATGCTCATGGTACCGATTTCGACAAATTATTTTACACTTTTGAGTGTTGAAGTCGGTACCATTTCTTTTACCCTTTTTCAGTGACCTTTGCTACTCACGGGATCAATTTTTCATTGTGTATGTTCACCGATTTCTTCACCCGCAATTAGGAAGTCGTTCAAGTAGACGCTTCAGTTATTGGAGTAAAACTCAAAAACCGCTTGTCCGTTTTTATGAAATCGGAGATACACTATATCAAACAAAAACGAATTTTGAGTATCAGTCCAAAAATAAGGGAGAAATAGAATATAAACATACATTTAAAAAAATACATACAGTCGAATAAGTAACTTCGAAATATAACTTTCCTATATATATTTTTTTTTGACGTGATAACGTTTTATAAATTGATGAACGCCAAAATGAAAAATAGTAACGGTAACATTCCGCGTAACGTTCCACCTGAGTTTTATCTAGATCTAGATAATATAATCAAAGTCAAAGTCAAGGTCAATGTCAATGTCAATGTCAAAGTCATACATGATTATGTCGTTATCACGTAAATCTATCGTCCGTAAACCGACTTTACAGACAACCAATTTTTTTTAAACATATTTTAAGTTTGCGTTTGACAACTAGCACGCAAACCTAGAAGGTACCTATTTATATATATATATATATATTAACCCCCGAAGCAAAAACGATGGAGTGTTATAGGTTAGACATGATATTGTGTGTGTGTGTGTGTGTGTGTGTCTCTGTCTGTCTGTCTGTTTGTGGCATCGTAGCTCCCGAACGAGTGAACCGATTTTCATGCTGTTTTTTTTATTAGAAAGATGTTGCAGAGTGATAACTTAGCATTAAAATTGTGTATTTCCACTTTTTTCTTTACTGACTAAGTAAGGCAGTGGACACAGTAGACTTAGAAGGTATATTAAAAGTAGATTTTATAGGTACGTCATTGACCCAAATCAAATGTAATACGGATATTGGCGACTCTGCAATTTTCCGCCCCTCAAATACAATTTCGTTATAATTGGGATTTATTTTTCTATTCTTCTTCATGATATAATTATTTTATATTATTCGTGCTTGTCATCGTCCGTAACTCCTATTTTAATTGCGAAAGTCGTATTGTTCATATGTCTTGGTAAATTAAATGAAACAAAATGAAATGAAATGAAATTCATGTATTCAACACAGAACTGCACACAAAAACGTAAAATGCGAACAAGATGGTTTATGTAATTGACAATTGACTTACAAGGTATACTTAAAGGTGGTAGGCATCGAAATAAAATAACTTCTTCGATTAGCGATTTACTGTCGCCAGTACATTACAAGACTTCGTGAAAAGGCTCATAAGGGTATTGAAAAATCGCCCCCGAGCAGTTATCTGGGCTAAGGAAGGCGACACCAAGCATTGATGAAATAAATGTATTTAATGAAAAATATTTTTTCAGTTTCATTTAATTGTCATTATCCAACCCTTACTTTTAATGAAATTTACATTCAATTCCTTTTAGTTAAAATTTATTTGATAAATTTTGAAAAAAAAAAACGTTTTGTAATAAAAATATAATTTCAATGTTGAAAGATAAGCTTTTAAGATATTAACACATACATAAGTACATACATTGTACGTTGATCCGTTTAAAAAATATATATTTTGTACTTTTTTTAGGGTTGAGGCGATTTAGCTGCACGAGAGTGTACCTGCTTTTAATACACTGCTTACACATACAAACGCACACACACACGCGCACACTCACTTACCCAACTCACGTCGAGCTTTCACGAGCTTTGTTCGGGTTATTCATTTTATAAATATGTTTTTGTAAATGCCTTTACCTGAATAAATGCTAATGTTTGTTTATGAGTTACATCATTTTTAGCGCTTCTCTGATGGCTGCCGCGGAACGCTCGCTTCACTCGCTCGGCTCGCGCGTTGTGTTGTCACAGTTTCATTTTATTCTAACCTAATCTGTTTTATAACCTATTCCAATATATGGGGTGTTTCCCGATATGTACAATCCTGGAGTTTTCAAGTCGCGAGTGAATAGGTACCTTCTAGGTTTGCGTACTAAATCCTAGACAACATCATCACTTAACATCAGGTGAGACAGTTGTCAAACGCAAACTTATAATTTGTAAAAAAAATAAATTGGTTGTCTTTAAAGTCGGTTTACGGACGATAGATTTACGTGATAACGTCATAATCATTTATGACTTTGACTTTGACTTCGACTTTGACTTTGACTTTGACTTTGATTATTTTATGTAATACAAAACTCAGGTGGAACGTTACGCGGAACGTTACTATTTTTCATGAGTGTTGCTGGTATTCATCAATTTATAAAACGTTATCACGTCAAAAAAAAAAACTTATAAAAAACTATTTTCAGAAAAGAAGACAAAATAAAGAATTAAAGTAAGTATTAATTATGTTGTAGTTACTGCAGGCAACTCTAGATTATTTATAAGTTCGTTTCATCGGGGCACCATCGAATTTCGAATACTGACAATTTTCAGATTCAATCATTTCGTAAGATGGACGCAAATCTAATAAAATTTATTTCTCGAAGAGTACAAATTAAATTGTGAAGACCACTTTGCTCTCAATATTAGCAGGTTTATTGGACACTTTTTCAATTTAACAGCTTTATTTTACACCGTTAATAAAATTAATTTTGATTTTAATTTGTTTGATGGGTATGAAGATAACGAAATGCGCGTGTATTTTAATTAACTTCCAGCTTACCAAATCAAATTATATATTTTCAACAACCCGGAAAAACAATTGGCCTGAAATTTGATTGAGCAGCCAGCATCCGAGCTACTTTTTGTGCCTCCAGATAATTTAATAGATAATTATTTTCGTGTTTTAGTGCATATGATAATAAATAGATTAAATATATTTAGGTTGTAAACCTCACTGTCTAATACTAAAACTAACTTTATTTTTTAAGACATAATTTACTTGATAATTATGTGATTTGTTGAGATAATAGATATATATTTGAATAAAAAAGCGCCGGTCGGCAGCCTCCACACCATGCCCTTAACGATATCTTGAGGCGAGCTTTTGTTTCTGCTGGGGTGCCGTCTGTTCTGGAACCTCCAGAATTGTGTCGGTCGGATGGCAAGCGTCCAGATGGGTTGACGCTAATTCCCTGGCAGCGCGGGCGGTGTATAGTCTGGGACGCTACGTGTGTGTGCACGTTTGCAGCCTGCCATTTACGTGGGTCGCAGCAGAGTGATGGGCACGCGGCGGAAGCCGCTGCAAACATCAAGAAGCAAAAGTACGCTGATTTAGCAATTCCTTATGACTTTATGGGTTTTGCGGTGGAAACGGCGGGCCCACGGTGCGTAGAAGCTAAAAAGATAATCGCTGAGATTGGCACGCGTTTACGAGAAAAGGGGCGGGATCCCCGGGCTGGATGGTTTTTAACACAGCAAGTGTCAATAGCCATTCAGCGCGGGAACACCGCCGCTATAATGGGCACGTTTGGGCAAGGGGCATTTAGGGGAGGCACTGAGCGTAGTCCTATGCTTGTTGACTTTATTTATAGATGACATATTGTAATAAATATTTATAATAAAGTAAAAAAAAAACTGATTTTTTACAAACTGAATGTATGTAATTGTGCATAGAAAACGCATCTCGATGAGTATAAACTAATTTAACTTGGCAATTCGCTCGCGTGTGCGTCAATACATATTGATAATTGTAATTGATTCATTGCTAAATCAATCAATCGGGGTTTGATCGAGAGATAAACATTTAGTAATTTATTTACCTCGACGTCTTCTCTTGACCGCGACCAATGCAATTTGGTCGAAACGTCGAGGTAATTAAATGACTAAACGTTTTTCTCGCGATCAAGCCCCGATTGATTTATTAACAATGTGTTCGAATCGCGAAAATCTAAAAATTACAATTGATTAATTTCTTTCTAAATATGTTGTGCGCGGTTATTTAGCTCTTCTACTTACATTTTGGTTTAATTTAAATATCTAGCAACCAACATGTTACATGAGTAATTTACTTTAAAATTGGAATGCATAATTGTATTATTTTATTTATTTATTTAATTGGTTTTCCTTTCCACCCACTATACTATGCCATAACAATTTAAAATATAGCTCAATATTAGCATTATTCTATATTCAAAATTGTTCGCAAAATACATAGTTCCGCGTCGGAACTCGCATTGCAAAATGATTCGAATTTTTGAACAATCTGACTTTCCCGTCTAAGCTAAATAAAAAAAATTGGTTGTCGGTAAAGTCGGTTTACGGACGATAGATTTACGTGATAACGTCATAATCATTTTTGACTTTGACTTTGACTTTGACTGACTTTGACTTTGACTGACTTTGACTTTGACTGACTTTGACTTTGACTGACTTTGACTTTGACTGACTTTGACTTTGACTGACTTTGACTTTGACTGACTTTGACTTTGACTGACTTTGACTTTGACTGACTTTGACTTTGACTGACTTTGACTTTGACTGACTTTGACTTTGACTGACTTTGACTTTGACTGACTTTGACTTTGACTTTGATTATTTTATGTAATACAAAACTCAGGTGGAACGTTACGCGGAACGTTACTATTTTTCATGAGTGTTGCTGGTATTCATCAATTTATAAAACGTTATCACGTCAAAAATTGAATATTGCCCTTTTTTTAAATGAAAAATCTCACAAAAGTTTCATTCGAGAATCTCAAACCATATAGGTTTTATGTCATTTCAAAGTATCTTTTGCTATACAACGGCAATTTTATACTTTAACCCCTAGATATTAACTCAGAGCAGTTTCTTCTAGACAAGTGACATGTCAATTTAATAATGCAAAGTTACCAAGTTATCTGCGTTTATTGGATTTAGGAGCAAAATGGATGGAACATTAGGTTGAATTCTGCGAAAGAATCTGTTAAGGATCGTATTCAATACCTGTATAATCTTTGACGGTTTACGCCAAATAAATCGCTTCAAATCTTGTTTGGAAAAATTCATTTCATATCCTTCGTAATAAATAGTTCATATAAGTACTTATAAACAATTTTCCAGGTGCTTGTCACCGTTTATTAATCATGAATTCTTCTTTTTTTCATTCACCTTTCACATTTTTTTAATAGGCTTTATACAAACTAAAAAAATTGTTTTCTGTTTTTCTATATATTTTAAAATATTTTAATATATGTACTTAGCAAGATAACTAATTTATATTTTTTTTTACTTGGTCAACTATGCACGCGAACCGAGCGATATAAAAACCATCAAAGCTAATGCTTTGAAGGCTTCTTTATCTTTAGTTGTTTTTCCAAATCGCTAACAATATGTATATGTATACGATTTATGACACTTATTTTCTCTTTGTTTTTCTTATTTTTATATACTTGCTTATTTTATTTATTTTTAAGCTATGTAACACCCCCGTTATTTAAATTTCTTTTGATCCTCTCCATGCAAAGGTTGCCTGGTAGAGATCACTTTTAGTGATAAGGCCGCCCATTGTCACACTCTATGTAAATTTATGTTTATTGTAAATATTGTTTTATATTTAAGGTGTAACAATAAAGTATTTTCTAATCTAATGTAATCTAATATGCTATCAAAATTTTCCTATATCCAGTGAAGTCGCTTAACGTTCACATTAGAACAATATCATGTGTTCATAATAGGGCAGTCCATTAACGAAATGCCATATCCACCATTTGTTCCTACATCTTAGATTTCTCTTCCGTCATAAAAGGTTTCTCGGAATGCGGCATGTCGCCCCAGTGTGATGGAATGTTATGAACGCTTCGGATACCGAATCTGAGGAGTTCTGAATTATATTGTCTTTGGAACTATGACTGGTATGACTGGTCAGTTGGCGCAGTTGGTAGCACTCTGCCTTCTGAGCCGTTGGTCCCGGGTTCGATTCCCGAACAGGTCAAACATTTGTGTGTATGAACATGTCTGTTTGACCTGAGTCTGGGTGTGGTATATCTATATAAGTATATATATCAGTTAACAGGTAACCATAGTACAGGCTCTGCCTAGTTTGGGACCTGAAGACTTTGTGAGGATGTTAATAAATGAATTTAAAAAAAAAAAAAAAAAACTATCCAAAGAAAATATAATTCAGAACTTCTCGGTTAAAGTCGGTTAAAAAAGTACCAGTCACTAAACCGGTTTTTAAAAACAGTCGGTTAAAAAAATTTTAACCGACTTTAAAATAAGGAGTTTCTCAATTCGACCCGTCTGTTTTTTAATGTTTGTTACCCAAGTACTTTCGACTGAGTGAATCGATTTTGGTGATCTTTTTTTTATTTGAAATCTGGTGCTTCCCGTGTGGTCCCATTTATGATAAGAAATTTTTATTTAGAAATATTTTTGGGTCTTTAGTTGTGCTAAGATGTTATAGCTTAGGTAGAGTATATAAATAAAAATAGTATAATAGCATGTTTATTAGATACTAGTAGCGCGGTTGTACCCGCGTGGTGATGAAAAACGGTGATGATAATGAAAATAAGCCTATATGTTAATCCAAGGTATAAGCTATCTCCATATCAAATTTCATCGAAATTGGTGCAGCCGTTTGAGCGTGAAGAAGTTACACACAAACTTTCACATTTATAAGTTAGTAGGAAGTAGGAATACGACATTCGAAATTCAAATGCTTATAACATTCACTTATTATAGATTTCAAACAAAATGTTACTTACCACTATCACAAAATTTGTAGAAGCTACCGTTCAAAGACCTGTAAACAAAAGAAAAACGGTTGTTATGTTTTGAAGACTACAAGTGGCCTAGATTAATATTTAATTTACTGAATGGAACAAAAACTAAGAATCCCGGCCGGGGCAAACCTGTGGCATTTCTGTGATGAGTAAAGTTTGTTCTCGGGTCTTGGATGTTTGTGTATTGTGATTGTGTGTCTATACCTCCCGCGACACAGGGTATCCTAGTGCGGGGGTGTGAGTGTGTGCAAAAAGACAGATTTAAAAAAAAAATAATGAAAAATGGAACCGACTTCAACACTCTAAAGTGTGAAATAACTTGTTGAAGTCGGTAGGCAGGCATGAATCATCGTAGACCACATCATCACTTAACATCAGGTGAAATCGTGGTCAAACGCCTGTCTATTTTGAATAAAAAACACATATTTATTCAAGTTCTCTCTTAGTCCAACATCAAGCGGAAAAAGAGGGTCCAAAATTTTGCAAGCTCAGCATTATATTGCACACCACACCCGCAGTGAATGAATTGAGCTGGTACTCTTACACAATCATAGTGATACGTGCTAATGACCCTTTTTTCCTGTTCTAAAATCTTTCCCGGAAAATATCTGGTAGGTAAAAAATGGTAATGTATAGGGCAGTAAACGAACACACGCGAAAAGTATACTGTATAAATCTAACGCTTGACATCTCACTTGGTGGTCAGTGAATATGTGGTCCTGCAGCCTGAACACACTCTGTGTTTGGTAACAATTTTTCAAACTTGAGGGTGGTAGCTAGCCTAGCCTAGCTTGTTGGGAGTCGAGCCAGTGTTCGTCAGTTTGACAACCGACGGTCCCCCGCTGAGCTATAACTATTTCCATAACAAATTCCATCGAAATTGGTGTAGGGGATTGAGCGTGAAGGAGCAACATATATACACACATACACCTTTCGCCATTACATACAAACTAGCTGCGCCCCGAGGTTTTACCCACGTGGTGATGATTGATGATGATGATGATAATTAGCAAATGTGTTAATCCAGGGTCTAATGTATCTCATCTCCATCCTACATTTCATCAAAATCGGTGCAGCCGCTTGAGCGTGGAGAGGTAACAAATATACACACATACTCACTTACACACATGTATAGACACATAAACACAAACTTTCGCCTTTATAATATAAGTGTGAGAAAATCTACTCTAAATCACAGTCTATCATCATTAATTATCAATCATCACTAAGTCTATTCCTAAAGTTAACTGTTTCACAGAAAAGGAGACCCTTAACCCAAAACTTATTACGTGAGTAATTCCCGTGTTTTATACATTCATAATGTGTCAAAACCACGTCAGTTTTAATAACAAAATTAGTTGTTATAGTTTTTAAACTAAGTTGTAATTCTGTTGTTATCAAATTTTCACGGACATTTGAGAAGCTGACCCATCATATTAGTGTGGCATTTAGAAGTGTATATCAAATTGTTTCTTAAGGTAAGGTCCTATCAGATGTTGATGATCTATATTAGTCTCGTAATAGCATTCCTGCGTGGTTTGTGAACAAAATATATTGTAATGGTTGGTTTTTCATTTTGTTACTTTGGTGCCGGGCATTATATACCGTCATGTACCTAGCTTGTTTTGTTCAATAAAATTTCTATATTGCATAAGACGTGCGAAGCCGAAATGCGAAAAATAATAAATTAACATTAGGTGTAGAATATCACATCAGTATGACCAGACCTTTCCAATTGAATTCAGGAATTCATAAAAATAATGAAGATGGTCCTCTATATTTCTTTTGACAAGTTGTCGAACAGGGCATACATATATTTTGAAAGTAATAAAATCATGACTTCTGTGTCTCGGGGACCCTGGGTTCGAATCCCGGCAGGGGCAAACATTTGTGCGATGAGAGTAGATGTTTGTCCCGGGTCTTGGTGTTTGTGTGCTGTGATTATGTTTGTCGATGCCTCCCGCGATACAGGGAATCCTAGTGCGGGGGTATGAGTGATTAAAAAAAAAGACAACGTATGTTACAGAAGGCATGAAAAATAAAAATCATTGTGTGTGTGTGGTTCCTGCCACATTTCATATTGATAAATGTACCACGAGCCATGTTACGAGCATACCTGTTTGTGGAAACGTCGATGGAAAGTATTTTATTTGAAGTGGGATTTTCGATGGCAACATTGTCAGCAGCGATTACCAATGTTTGATCTAGAACTACCGTATATTCCCTTTCTATTTATAGTAAATAAACAAGGGGAGCATGGGTATCACCTGGTGATCCTTTAGGCACATTTGCGCCAACCAAATTGTGCGAGATTATCGCCCGATCAAATCTCAAACTTGCTGGCCACAATCTCGGATAATTTGGTTGGTACAAGACGGCTTTAATCGTTCGTCTGCTTATTTATGCGGGACAAATAATATGTTAGCCTCATTGTCTAGGAACCGGCTAGAACTTACGTGATATTTGCTAAAAAATTTCTCCGACCTTCTAGATTATAATGGAAAAAACTAGCGATAGGTTTCAAACTCAAATATGTTAGCATTTAGCAATTATAATGAATGGACTTACCAGAAGCTCGTAAAAAGAACAATTTACACATTTTTGACTCATCAGTGGTTTACTATAAATAATATACCAGCTTTGTATGGTTATGGCGCCACCAGTGGTATATTGCTTTAATGTTAATCCTTAATCCTTCTTAATTAAGTAAAGAGTAATGGGTTTTTGCTTTTAGACCTACAACGTTTTCTGGCTCTCAAGAACTGTTGCCTGACCACACTGTGTTTAGTGAACTTTTTCATACATGAAGGATGCAGCTAGCCAGGCAGATACTCAAAAGTACCCCACCACCATGCTGGGAATTGGATAACGATGTTGCCTTAACCGAAAACTCAAGCCTTTAGTAGTGATCGCACCAGCATTTGTCAGTTTGAGGGCCTACGCTCCCACCGCTGAGCTATTATCACTTCAAATACGACACGATACTTTATTAGTATTAAACTGAATTTAAAAAAGGGGTTTTGTCGCCATCTAAACTATTCCATCGTCGCTCTCCAACGTTTCAGGTATCAAATATCAATAAAACTAAAACGTTCCTTCATTGCTATCGAGATCTGATCCTAAATCCATTGGAATAAGGAGGTTTATTGTTGTTTCGGTGAGTTCCAGACTTCGAATAGATGACTTTTTCCTGGAGTGAAAATAAACACAGGCTTTACTAAAAACTTTAAAGTCTTTTGTCGCCGTTACGGTCTAACTTTGTACGTCGAAGTCTAGAGTTAATTTGTACACTCAGAAACAGTAATAGCGTAGACAAGCTACGTTGAGAACAATGCGATTTTTTTTTTTTTGTTTATTTATTAACATTCACACAAGGTCTTCAGGTCCCAAATTAGGCAGAGCCTGTGCTATGGTAACCTGATGACTGATATATATATACTTATATACATATACACACCCAGACACAGGTCTAATGTTTGTAGTAATTTAATAATAGATGTTGTATTTATTATTAGATATACCATTTAAATACTTGTAATGTAACAAACCGACTAGGACTCACGTGGTAAACACTGGAAAATTACTCTCCGACCAGTTTCGAACTTAAAAAAGAATTATTATTATTATTACCGGTCTCATACCATCATCATCACCAAAGTGACAGTGACAATGACACTCTCAGTGACAATGACACTCTCAGTGACAATGACTCAAGTGACGGTGCGCACCGGGACAATTTGACTGATGCAGCGCAGTCGTCTCAACGCCAGTTACGTGACTGGTGTGAAGGCCGCTAACTTTTGGCCGCTAACTTCACACCGGTAGTTACGTGCTGAGGCGCGCGCTCGCCGCCTGGCACGATCATAACTCCCAGATGAAGAACTGCAAATAAGTTAGAAACTGGTCGGAGAGTAATTTTCCAGTGTTTACCACGTGAGTCCTAGTCGGTTTGTTACATCACAATTATGGAAGAAACTCGCGATAGTTTTCAGACTCAAATTTAAATACTTTATTGTTGTCAGGTAAGTTATTATTTCATTAGTCACCACTTATAGTTTTAACATGGATTTTTAGTTTAAATTTAGTTTATTCACTATTGTAACTAGTCTTTTTTTTACTATTCAGCAGTTTCTATTTTATAATTGACACTGTTATATTGAACAATTGTTATCTCATATTTAGTTTGTTATTATGGCCTTGCGATATAAGTTTTTAATATTTATGCTTCTGTGACGTCGTACGCTGGAACCATCGGAAAATCAGCGCTGGTTAAATACCACCATCTTTTTTTTTTTTACAACATTCACATAAGGTCTTCAGGGCCCAAACTAGGCAGAGCGTGTACTATGGTAACCTGATGACTGATATATATATACTTATATACATATACACACCCAGACACAGGTCAAACAGACATGTTCATACACACAAATGTTTGACCTGTCCGGAAATCGAACCCGGGACCAGCGGCTCAGAAGGCAGAGTGCTACCAACTGCGCCAACCGGCCAGTCAATTACCAGTCAACCATTTTACTGACATAGATCCATTTTACGACTTGGGCAATATTAAATTAACGTATTTTTCTATTCATTTTTTTTATTATTTGTGTATATCAATTGTATTTATGATTTAGTTACGTTGATTTGATGTTGCACATTGTTGTGAATAAATATATTTCTTTCTTTCTTTCTTTCTTTCTTTCTTGAGACAAACCAGGGTATCAATTCTACGAAGTTCGTCCTACTAATATTATAAATGCGAAAGTTTGTGGGTATGGATGTATGTTTTTTACTCTTTCATGCATAAGCTACTGAACGGATTTGTATGAAATTTGGAACACAGATAGCTTATACCCCGGCTTAACACCCAGGCTTATTTTCACAATCACGATCATCACCGTTTATCATCACCACGCGGGTAAAACGGGTCTGGATAAAATTAGGTATGTAGATACTTCGGGTCCCGGAGAGACACAGGCTACTTTTCATCATCATTATCAATTATCACCACGCGGGTAAAACCGCGGGGCGCAGCTAGTTGCTCATAAGTTGTTAATTTGTATCGATATCGATCTTATTTCTACCGCAATGCGATTACCTACAATGAAATCGAGATAGAATTGTTATTTTAGCGGCATACAAAGTTTGTTTATGATTACATTTTGTTACTATTGCATTGTTTATGAATCACTTGTCTTAATATCTAATCTTATCTATCTGTGGAGACTTATTAATGACTCTTTTCATATTCAATACTGTATACCTAAGTTAAGCTATGTGTCGATAGTCTTCCTAATAATAAATAAATAAATAAAAATAAATAAATAATGATTGAGAGAATTGGCACCCAGTGTTGTATGTTAACTCATAAATAAAAACAGTTATTTAATGTCTTTTTTACTTTAATGCAATATAACTCTACTAATATTATAAATGCGAAAGTTTGTATGTATGTGTGTAAATGTGTATATGTGTATGTTATATATAAACATACACATAAAAATATAAATAACATATAAACGGCTACACGATGAAACTTGGTATGGATATATCTCATACCCTGAATTAACACATACCTAGGCTAATTTTCGTCATCACCATCATCACCGTTTTTCATCACCACACCACAACTATTAATTAATGTATCTCAAACTTTAAAAAAAATGTCTACAACAATAAGGGCTTAGTATTCAAAATTGGTATCCGTAACAACTGGCAATGACACGCCGCTTAGAATGCCTCAATGGCTGCGAAATTTGCTTTATGCCAATAAAGAGCCCCGGGCTAAGCGACCGGTGCTCGCTATACCGTGTAGGCTTTTTTTATGCTGGATCTAGCGTTTGACCACTATCTCACTTGATTGTCAGTGACGATGTTCTCGAAGATGTTATTACGCTAGACCTAGAATACTCACTGGCTCTCAAGGACTGCTGCCTGAACACACTATGTGTTTGGTGACAGTTTTTCAAACTTACTACCTTACCTACCTTGTAGGTTACTGAGTATTTCCTTGCTAGTTTGGAGCTTCCACAATCAGATAAATAAGAACTGATTATATGCCAAACCGAAAATTGATACACTAAGCTTTAATACTGCTAGCTGTGTAGTCAAATGATTAATGTCAATTGACTACACAGTTAGCAGTATTCCTGTAAAAACAAACAACCTGGCCGTTGGGGTCGAAAGGTTCTCGAATGGAGACAATGGAATGGCAAGTGCAGCATAGGGCCTGCCTGAACATATGTACTATGCGTTTGGTGTCAGTTTTTCAAATTTAGGAGTGGTAGCTAGCCGCAGGCGGGTATTTGAAAGTACCCTATCACCATACTGGGAATTTGATAATGGGGTTATCTTCACCGGAAGCTCAAGCTGTTATTGGGGATCAAAGCAGTGTCCGTCAGTTTGACAGCCGAGCAGTTTGATTAGCAACTTTGAAGCGATGATAGCTCAGCGGCGCAGTACATTTACTGCACCGTAAGTTTAAATAAGTTTTAAGTCATACATAGCTTGGTACATAGTAGGTAGCTAACAGCACGGACCATTCTCTTGCTGTTTACATAGTGAATGGGGAATCCTAAATGTTTCGTAATGGAGGGTATATTTGCATTAACTTTGGTCTCAACCACTCTGGCTTAAGCAAGACTACGGTAACATGCTCTTTGAATAGAATTACAGCTGATAATGGCGGTATAAATACTGGAATTTCCTGAAAAGATATTTCAAGTCTGAAGTAAGGAACTTCTTAAAAAGACTTTAAAAATTAATATTGTTATTTGGACATTTACCATGGTATTTTATTGGTTTTATTTGCTCGATATTTGGGGCACAGTCACATGCGCCATGTTCACCAGTAAACTGAAGTTTCTGCGGGTAGGTGTTCTTTAAGAGCAGACAAATCTTCCTACCCTCTTTCTTCCACGCTGCGTTTAATGATGTTACCACTTTCACTATCACAAAAGTCACCATAAACTCGATATTGATCTTGACACATGAAAAATCAAGGTATCCCGTCTCTAAAGTTAATTTATGTCTTTGTTTTGTTACTGTCACAAGTTTAAACACGAATTTAACTCAAATAACCGTGGGGTGTAGGCAGATTTTTTTTTCACACAATCAAACCCCCTGTCTAGGATTCTCTGTATCGCCGAAGGCACACAATTACAGCACACAAATATCTAAGTCTCTGGACATACACCTACACTCATCGCCAAAATGTTTGTTCCTGCCGGGATTCGAACTCAGGGTCCCGGAGACTCATGAGTCATGTGTCTAGGATTCCCTGTATCGCCGAAGGCACACAATTACAGAACACAAACATCCAAGTCTCTGGACATACACCTACACTCATCGCAAAAATGTTTGTCCCTGCCGGGATTCGAACCCAGGGTCCCGGAGACCCAGACGTCATGTCACAGACCACTGACTGATCCACGGCGACCGTCATAAGGGCTTTAATCAATTTTCGACCAATCGAACAAAGTGCAGCTCAGGGGCCTTGCTTGTTAGTGAAATTTGGCACAGAGATAGATTATAGTCTAAAATAGAATTGACTACTTTTTATCTCGGTAAAATGTGTGGTTCCCGTGAGATAAGAAAATAATTAAAATACTTCTTTTACTCCTTCACTCTCAAATGGCTGTGGTGATTTGGATGGAATTTGGCGATAGGTTACAGCCTGGAATAACAAATAGACTACCCGGAAAACCGTTTTCCACAAACGGTAAAACCGCAAGGCGCATTTGGAATGAAGATAGCTTATACCTTGGAATAACGTATAAGCTACTTATATATATATACTTTATCCCAAAATATACTGTTTTCGTGTGATTACGGGAAGACACAAAAATCGTCAATACCACGTGCCATTTCACCGCGGGTAACGCCGCGGGGCGCAGCTTGTATATTGTAAATGTATATCGCATATTGTAAATGTAAAATGTTGTATTGTAAAACGTTTTAACGCCCAAACAGCTGAAATAATTTTGATGAATTTTGGAGTTATGCTACTCTCTCTCCTGGAAAAAGTATGGTTTCCGTAGGATAACAGGAACAGCCATAGCAGCCAGTAATATTATTAATGTGAAATTAACGCTATTTTTTTATTTTTCCCGTTTTCACGCCTAAATCAATTCAATCAAGCAACGCGCTGAATCAATTTCGATGAATGGTATAGAGATCCTTATCGATCTCTATACAGGCATTCATCAAAGATAATAACAAAGGCTATCCCGAAAAAGTATGATTCCCGTGGGATAACTGAGCCAGCGGATAAATCGTAGTCCATGCGATTGAAACTGCTGGGCATATCTAGTAATATAAAAGCATACTTTATGAGTAGCAACTGAAATAATAATGCCTTTACAGCATTTCTGTAAAGGCAGTTAGAGTAAACCTGCCCCAAATAAATCAAAATGGAACATGATTTTATGTGGAGAGAGAATTGCAACGTTTGATTCTCGCGGCTCTTCGGTGTGCTAACAAGCACAAGGGACACGGAACATATTTTATTCAATTTCGAAAAACCCCGAGGATAAAATTCGAGAATTTTTTTTAAGGAATGAGGTGACAGAACAAGCACAAGGTCTACAGGATGTTAAGTGTACGGACAGTGTCGCAAGCACTTTGTAGATATGCAAACATAGCGTTTTGGCGTCAGCACGCCACGCTTGCGACGAGCGCCCAGCAGTCAACTCAACACAGTGGTCGAGTAACCACGCCTACACGGAAAATTATCCTTTTATAAATCCTCGATAATATAAGTATCTCATTCTCTTGTAAAGGATATTGTTTTGTATATATAATAATAATAATATAATAATAAGCTATTTTATTTCCATGACATTAAAAAATAAACAATGTATATAAGAGAACTATGTTTAGCAAGTAAGTATATGAGATCGTAGGTATGTCATGGCCTCTTTCGGGTATAGTAGTAGTAATATACATTACAGGCACATTAGACTTACCAGCTTTATAACTCAGGGTGACGAGCACAGTGCAGTTCTTTACGAATTGTATTTGTCAATAGGCAGAGGTTATGACGTAACATCCTGTGTGTCTTTTGATTATTTCGTCACTTAATCCCATATAAAAAAATTGGTTGTCTGTAAAGTCGGTTTACGGACGATAGATTTACGTGATAACGTCATAATCATTTATGACTTCGACTTTGACTTTGACCTTGACTTTGACCTTGACCTTGACTTTGACTGTGACTTTGACTTTGATTATATTATCTAGATCTAGATAAAACTCAGGTGGAACGTTACGCGGAACGTTACTATTTTTCATTTTGGCATTCATCAATTTATAAAACGTTATCACGTCAAAAATTAACCACTTACCTTACCTTGCCTATTAGAATAAAGAAAGAAAGATCGAAAAAATAAACTTATTTCATTTGTAAGAAAAAGACGAATATGTGTCTATATACAACATTTTCATCTTTTTCCTACTTGCTACAGTTTGGTGGAAAAAAATAAATTGGTTGTCTGTAAAGTCGGTTTACGGACGATAGATTTACGTGATAACGTCATAATAATTTATGACTTTGACTTTGAATTTGACTTTGACTTTGACTGACTTTGACTTTGACTGACTTTGACTTTGACTTTGATTATTTTATGTAATACAAAACTCAGGTAGAACGTTACGCGGAACGTTACTATTTTTCATGAGTGTTGCTGGTATTCATCAATTTATAAAACGTTATCACGTCAAAACAAGCAATTGTGATAGATATTATATATTACCATACAAAATGTGTTCGGAGCATATCTTAACAAGTTAATCTGTTTAAATTGCATAGTCAAGCGAAACCACAAGCGAGAAATTTCCTTCTTAATACAATATAATTCCAATTGCCTCTCCAATAACACATATATTTGCTTGTCATCATAACTCCTTAGGTAATATTTAAAGACCAATATTGGATTTCTGGTTTTTTACCAAAATTTTTCCACAAAATTTATTTGCCAATTTTCTCAACAAAACACTCTTAACGCCGTACCTAAACGGGCTCGGCGGGGGTTTTCGCTTCGATAAGTAGATAGTCGTATTCACTTTCACACGCGTTCGAAATTCACGGAGGTTTCTATATGCTACTTTTTTATAATGAATATAGAATGGCTATATGGAATATAGACTGGCCGGTTGGCGCAGTTGGTAGCACTCTGCCTTCTGAGCCGCTGGTCCCGGGTTCTATTCCCGGACAGGTCAAACATTTGTGTGTATGAACATGTCTGTTTGACCTGTGTCTGGGTGTGTATATGTATATAAGTATGTATATAAGTATATATCAGTCATCAGGTTACCATAGTACAGGCTCTGCCTAGTTTGGGACCTGAAGACCTTGTGTGAATGTTGTAAAAAAAAAAAAATTGGTTGCCTGTAAAGTCGGTATACGGGCGAAAGTTTTACGTGACAACGACTTTGAGTGCCTTTCACTTTTTATGTCTGTCTCTCTCGCTCTTAGGCGGGCTAACCATGCCCGAGTGGAAGGGACGCGTGCCTCTCACTCGCTCTCATTGTGAGCGCATAACGTGAGCGGAGCGTAACGCAGTTTCTTGAAGTGTCACCCGGCAAACCAATTTATAAGACGTTGTCACGTTAAAAAAACTTTTGAATACACTCACTATTAAATAGAAGATTCATAATTATTAGTCCTTGGGTAAGTCTTTACATGTTCAATTAACGCCCTACGCCAAACGAATAACATAGACCGGAGGTTACGCTAACCTAGGGTGTTTAGTGCGTAGAGGCGGACTAAACGCGTCTAATTATTACAAAACCTTATATGTGTACTATCAATGATGGTTTACTAAAGATGACGTATATTCATACTGCGCGGTGCTCAGATTTTGTTCCTTTACGACATAAACATGCTTACTGCGACAGATAATACGGTACAAATAATATAGAAAAGGACAGCTATATGTTTAGACTTGCGCTTGAAATGCGCGTTGTAATGAAAATTACTACAATTGACTTAATTTTGCCGCCTCAGTTTCCGCGCGCTAGTGCGACATCTACCTCATATAAATATTTAATATCATTGTGTACTATGGAAAGGAAGTCCCAACGGAAACATGTTCCCATTTTTCTTTGTGAAACATGTTTTGTTGGAATTCTCCTATAAATAGACCGATATCGGCTGACGTCGGTACGATCTGGACCAGTAAGTGATCTGGTTGGTGAAGAAAAAAGTTTCCAGAGCTGAGGGCCAGTGGAAACGAAGAAAACTAAGTAGGTTGTTCTTGGTGGAACGAAAACAACGCCTGCGGGTTTTATTATAGCAAAGTGTCTTTGCGTCCAGTAGTGTTGTTCTCTTCTAGGAGAACTAACACTACAGTAGGTAATACTAATGTTGATAATGCTATGCATAAACTGGCATATTTAATACATTTGTGCTGTAAACGTACGAAAAAGCTAAGTAATACGTATAAAAAAAACAATTATTGTGCTTTTTTTTTTTGCTTTTTTTTTAATTAACAGTTAATATAGGCTATTATACTGCCACAACATTGTCATCTTTGTATAAAAATCACATTTTATTTTTTTTATTTTTTTCTTTCTTAGTACAAAGCTCAAAACATCTTAAGTGTAATCTTAAGGGGTAACATTAAAACATTTACAAACAGGTAACAAACGAAAGAACATAACATTACTACATTTACAGATTTACAAAGAAGTAAAATTGAACAGATACAGTTAACAGAAGCGGTTATCACATCAGTTATCACATTGTTACTCATCGTATTACAAAAGAGAAGAAAAATAATAATAATAATCTTACTAATACTTAATTACTTAATAATCTTAATTATTATTATTATGCTATGTTACACCTGACTATATTTTACTTATCGATTTATTGAGAACTATTTAAACCAAAACAACAAATTGTTTTGAAAGTTTTAAAAGGCCGTCCTAGCCTATAAAACGAATATAATGTTATGATTATTGTAACTTAGATTGTAACGCTGAGTTGTACAAATAATGTATATATCTATAATAAAGAAATTGAAAAATCAATCAATCAGTGGCACTCATTTGATTTATTGTTGACAATGAAACAGGAAGAACGGAAATAATTACAAACCAACAATAACTAAAATATTTCGCTCGCACTGATTTGAAATACAAATACAAATTTCTTTACTCACGGAAAAATTAAAACAAAATACACATTGAAAGCCTTGCCTGCTGCTTTAGTATACAGTGTGTTGCAGCAGACAGTGTCTTCCCCAAAATAGGCATACAATACAATACAAATACACTTTATTGACACACAAAAAACAGAAATAAAAAAAAACAATAATTACAACAAGAAATGTTCAATAGGCGGTCTTATCGCTAAGAGCGATCTCTTCCAGACAACCTTTGGATGGAGAATAATTGATAATAGATAAGCTCGGAGGGTGGTGTGTCACATAAAATATTAAATAGAATTCAACATAAAAAAAATAAAAATATTTATACATACCTAATATATATATATATATATTTAAATAAATACTTATAAATTTATATACATACATATTCAGGCAAATAAATAAGATAGATATTGTACACAAATAACATGGAATTCAGTACGATAGATATTTTAGCTAACAGAAGAGAGATAAAAGTTAGTGACTTGATTTTTAAAAATATTGAGTGATTGTGCTTGTCTAATTGTGACGGGTAGTGCATTCCAGAGACGGACCGCCTGCACTGAAAAAGATGTGTCGTAAAACACAGTGTTATGTTCCGGTGTGTTAAGGCATAGTACATGAATCATGTTAAAATAATAATAATACAGTACGTAACAACAAATATATATATATATAACAACATATATATATAACAATAAATAATAAATCCTAAACTATATGAATACAATTATCTAATTACCAAGAAAACGAAAGAGAACAAAAATGAAATTAAATTTAGATGTAAATAACGAGTGTTGTGTTAAATGTGATCAAACTAATCGGTTGTGTAAAAATGATTTGAGACATCGTGTCCGTGAGGGGTGTCTATGTGTGCGTTGCTCGAGCGCACTTTGTATGAAGATTGACTTCTGTACCTATGTGTTTTGTGTTTACATCATCCGTAACAATATAATAATAATTATACTAAGCTCACGTGACTTACTGCCAAAGGCGGTTACAAAGTTTGGTTCTGTATTTCTCCAATACTGTGACCGCATGTTTACGTCACTACGTTTACGTCACAACTCATGCTTACGTCACCCTATGTTCAGGATAGAAACTGATGCTACAACTATCAATTGGGCTTTTGCCAAGTATCGGTTATCGGGATGATGTCGGGATTAGGGCGGAAGAAGCCGTACTACGACTGAATAAGAATACTGTATTCAAATTCAAATAATGTATTCATCAAAAATTATTACTAATAGATATTATCCTAAGTTACAAAGTTTAGTAATAGTAAGTTACCTATATATAGACCTAGGATGGTCGTTGGTAGCTGTACTAGGATTCCCTGTGTTACAGCTACCGCGATTCCTACCTCTGGACAACAATATATAATAATCTGTAGGTACCTTACATAATATATTTTAAAATGAGATAGTATAGGTGACGCTAGAATTGTGTATTGTTACTATAACCATACCAAGACGACGCGAATGTACGCGTAGTACGCGAAATGTATAATGTGGGTAGTTTTGAATATTTCTTAATAATTTGATAATTGGTAGAAAAGGGTAGGAATTTTTAGTGTGTTGAAGTAAGCTATATGCGTTAAACTAGTTTATCTATTATTTTTAACTCCCGAATCGACGGTCGTCGTGGCTCAGTGATCAACGACACTGACTTTGGATCCCCGACCCCGGTTTCGAATCCCGGCTGGGACAAACTTTTCTATGATGAGTGTAGATGTCGTTCTCAGAGTTTTATGGTTTATATCATTAACAACACGCTAGGCGGATCTTACGTTCAAATTATTTGAACCGGTAAATTTGGACCGCCAGTGGAGTGCTACCATAGCTTAGTTGGGCAAAGCGATAGGACTGTATTCTGTAGTCGTGGGTTCAAGTCTCACTGGTAATCGATTTTGTTCCTTCAAATAATTTGAACGTAAGTTCCGCCTAGCATGTTGTTAATGCTATAAACCATAAAACTCTTAGAATAAGGGTAGGTGCCTTCGTTTGATACGATATCAACAGTAACTGTAATGTTGGTCTATCAGTCCTATTAATTAATTGTTCATACAACTAAAGGTAGATGGCGCTAAGAACAACATCACCTCAGATGTTACAATGAAGGTATAAATTCAGACCGCCAGTCAGTGGAGTGCTACCATAGCTTAGATGTGCAAAGCGATAGGACGGCATTCTGTAGTCATGGGTTCAAGTCCCACTGGTAGTCGATTTTTTTCCTTCAATCAGTTGCACGGTTTTTCAAAAATGTGAGTAAAAAAAATTAATTTTCTTGGTCTAACCTCAAACTAAACACTCATTGGCTTAGTGTTGCTTAACAACGCCATCTATTGTCAAGTATCTTTAGTGTTGCTGTGTCAGTAAAACATTTAATAAAATAATATTATTACTACTCGGCTAATAGATGACAGGAAGAGTCATATGATAATCATATTGTAGCATTCTTCATTACCAGAAAACACGGATGGAACGACGTTTTCTAAAAATGAAACCTAGCTAGATCGATTTATCGCTTCCGAAACCGCCTGCATACTAAATTTCATGTAAATCGTTAGAGCCGTTTCCGGAATTCAGTTTATATCCTATCCTACCAATATTATAAATGCGAAAGTATGTGTGTATGTTTGTTACTTCTTCACGCTTTAACGGCTACACCGATTTTGATGAAATTTGGTATGGAGATAGTTTAAACCCTGGATTAACACATAGGCTACTTTTGGAAAAAGCATAGTTCCCGTGGCATAATTAAGGTTGCGGGAAAACCGTAATCCACTCAGGTGAAACCGCGAGACGCTACTAGTAATATACATTTATACGAAAATTGCTCGTTTAAAGGTTTAAATTAGATATATGTACACAGATTAAAGATTCTCTCTTTGATCTGTAAAAATGAAAAAAAATATCTAATGAACAGTTTTTTCTTTCACTTGTCAAATTCTGCGTATCTCACAATTTAATTATAAGAAATCGAGGGGAAGTGTTAAAACTCTGACCTCTGTCAAAAGTCTACTATGAACACAAACTTATGAGAAGGCAAAGGTCGATGAAAGTTCGCTTCTCGCGGGTCATCAATAAGTTATTCTTAAGGTTTAATACCTAGCAGTTTCTATCACCTATAAATTTATGGCCCTTACCGAGCAAATGTCGAACAGAGATTTATCTAGCTCAGCCTTAGTATCCAGGGTCCATTTATGAGGCCAGGCTTTAAGTTAGGCAATCAATATGGCTATCGGTAGAAGTTTTGCTAATAACTTAGGTTTCGACAGCTTGTGAAGTAAAGGATTTTAACCGCAATACTTGAATGGGTATTTGATTAAGTTCGCACTTTTGTTACATGTAGTATTTTAAGGTCACATGTATCATACAATTTATCAATTTAAATCCTAGACAACGTCATCACTTAACATCAGGTGAGACAGTTGTCAAACGCAAACCTATAATATGTAAAAAAAAAATTAATAAAATTAAGAGGATTATATACATTATGAATATATGAAACACGGGAATTACTGACGTAGTAGTTCAGAGGGTTCCGACTATAGTTTCGACCATATTCGGTGGTCTTCTTCGAGAAGAATACTTAAGTGGAAGTATTCTCCTTCATAATGGTTCAAAGCCGCGTCATTTTAAACCACATTTTTTTTTTTTTTTATAATATATATATATATATATATATATATATATATATATATATATATATATATATATATATATATATATATTATATATATATATATATATATATATATATATATATATATAACGCGTGCTTGTCCATACAAAAAGAAAAACCCTTCTTCTACCTTTGAATATTGTCCGATTTATATTTTTTTTGTCATATAATGTACACATCATTTACTAGGCATATATATCTTATCCAATTATTTATACCACTTTAAGGTTATTAATTTTTTTTGTTCCAATTTAGAGAGAGTTAAGAGGTTTGTCCCGGAACTACCGAAAATAGTACTATATAATGCATATACGTGTAAAAGTAATGCTTGCATAATATGTGGTTTACGATATTATTGTAAAAATATAATGTCATTATCCGTGAGGACCTATAATTGGCCTTTTGTTAAATATTAAGTTGTTATATTGTAAAGAAGGCCGTTGGTTTTCCAGGTAAAAAAAAACAGATCCCAAATTCTATCATTAATTAAAAATAAATCTCACGAGCAGCACAATCGGTTAGATGAAGATCTCCCCCATTGATCTCAACAAGGACCGGATGGAAGCGGCCAGCATCCAGCCGTCAGATCTTAGTCAGCTCGTGTGTCCTTGTCAGTAGCCTTCAGTGCTCCGTCTTTCCAGTCCGTGGTCTCCATTCGAGAACCTTTCGATCCTTCCATCATTTTTTCGAGCCATTTGCCATGTCCACCGGCCTTGCTAATCCACTGGGCTATGTCGGAGACTTTCGTTTTTCTACGGATCTCCTCATTAATAATTCGATCGCGTAGCGAAACCCCGAGCTTAGCCCTTTCCGTAGCTAATTGTGGGTTCATTTATTATATCATTTATAAATGCTTATTTACTTCCCGAGAGTTCATTTAGGACGCGGCTCTAAGTTTTTTAAGATATGTATATACCCGAAAACATAAGCTAATATTCTGGCTTATATTACGATGTCTGTTTAGCGACTGGCACTAACAAGGAATATTTATTTTAATAACCCTATATAATTGAAGCAAAAAAATCAACGTACTTCTTTAGATTTTGTACGTTTGTAGGGTTCCCTGGACCCTGTTACTAAGACTTCGCTCTCCGGATGTCACCAGGCTGTGATAACTGAACGGTTGAAATTTCCACAGATGATGTATTTCTATTGCCGCTATAAGAACAAATATATATAAAAAAAAAAATTAAAAACGAGTAAGCATGTTTGTTGTATGGGAGCCCTCCCATACAACAAACATGTTTACTCGTTTTTGCTCGAAATTTTAACGACATCAGGCAGACGCTTGAAATATACACAGAATGTTTAGTATTATAATTATTCACTCTAAAAAAACAGTGAAGGAGAGAATTCGCGAGTGAATTCGCGAGGTACCTTCTAGGTTTGCGTGCTAAATCCTAGACAACGTCATCACTTAACATCAGGTGAGACAGTTGTCAAACGCAAACTTATAATATGTAAAAAAAAAAACATATTAAATTAAAATAAAACAAATATTTAAGGGGGGCTGCCATACGACAAACGTGATTTCCGTTTTTGTAGATAATGGTACGGAACACTTAATGCGGGAGTCCTACTCGCACTTGGCCGGTTTTTAAAATATGAAGGCATCGCTTCAAAGCCCAGAAGGAATAAAACTCCGATTTCTGAAACCTGCCTTTTCTGCACTATTGTGAAGCGTCTTCCAACTTGCATACGGGTCACTACAGTCACTGGTAGTTCACAATCACAATACCCCAGGCATTGTTGTAGGCTTTGAGCGAATACCGTATTTTTATTCCCATTTCAAACACAATATTAAAAAACGCAACAGTTGGTTGGTTATACAAGTGATTTAGAATCAAGGAGGAACTCTGTTGTATGAGTCTCACAGTTCACACAGAAGAGTTTTAAATGTATATATAATATAGAGCGGATGTCTGACTGTCTAGGATTCCTTTTGCTAACTTCTCACTAAGCATGACGTTGACTTATTAAATTTCAGGCAGATTTTGTGTTCGTATTCAGAACTACACGATCATTTAAATTTCATCACAAACCCACGGTTTGCGAAAGCATAATATTATCGCAGATGCTAAATTGAGGTTGAGAACATAAATTGTTATTTGTAACAATAGTAAAAGCTTTGTTGTATGTATTGCTTCCAGGCTGTTTGGCCGTGGTCTATGTGAAACTTGTGTTCCAGACGTTTCGTCGATCATTGCGGTCGACATCTTCAGTGGTTCAGGTCCGAGCGACGCCGGCCGTGAAAGCCTTAGAGTTTACAGTAAAAGCTTTGTTCACACAAAAGGAAATTAAGAAATTATGTTTTGTTTTACATGTGGGGAAAGTTGTTTTTTTTTAAGGTCCCGTGGCGCAGTGGTCTGTGTCATCGACATGACTTCTGTGTCACCGCGACCCTGGGTTCGAATCCCGGCAGGGGCAAACATTTGTGCGATGAGTGTAGATGTTTGTCCCGGGTCTTGGATGTTTGTGTGCTGTTATTGTGTGTGTCCATGCCTCCCGCGATACAGGGAATCCTAGTGCGGGGGTCTGAGTGTGATTAAAAAAAATAAAAATTTTTTTAAGCTTTCAAAACACGAAACGCTAAAAATCTTTATCCATGTGTGAAACACAACAATTTCCCCACACTAGCACTAACTAGCCAGGAACTTATAAAGCGTGTGGCGAGAAGGATTCATTCGCAGGCTTTATTCAAAACGTAAACAAACCGTGTTCTAATTAGGTAGTATTGCCATGTGGTACCGGTCTAGAATTTACCCAACATCTCTACCCTTGGGTGCCGTAAGAGTCGACTAAAGGATCACGTATGAGAAGCAGCGCCTTCCACGGATTTAATCAACATAAAATCGCCTGCCAAACGTAGCGAGTACTGGCAAATCCCCCTTAAAAGATATGGAGGCCTCCGTTGTCCAGCTTTATGTTCCATGGCTGAGATGGATAATGAATACTACTTCGAAAGCTCTTTATATGAAACTCAATTTAGCCGGTTTCATATTTGCGTATAAAAAAATCCGCAAGTTGTCCGTCCTATTTGCACGAAGGCAAATATCAAGGCTCGTTTCAATCCTTTACTGAAAATTATAGTTAAGAGTCTTAAAAACGTCAGTAGCGTATCGTGATGTACCCAGTGTATCTACTAGGCTATATATACATATAACCCATATCCTATGGTGATCGCTTGCTATCAAGCGGCCTTGTTTTGCACTGGCAGCAGCCAGTGTATTAACTAACTAAACTTGAAATTTTAAAAAAATCTGCGTAAAAAAATAATTTCGTGCAATAGATGACTTCTTAATTGCCACTTTCTCGCTAAACTTAAAAGTCCGCACAAAAGTGAAGCTTGAAGATGGAAATGTTACCAGATTCATTTCCACGCAGAAATAAGAAGGTAAGTTGTCCTTCGTATAAACTTTGACGCTTTAAATAACACCGATGTCATTTTCTTGTCTAATTTTAAATACATTAAATATTTACAGTTCTACAAATCGTCCAGCGGCGTTTTGCAAAACAAACGACGATCTACAACTACGCGCAGTAATTAGACCATTTTGTATTGTATCGTCTATACTTTAACAATTCCTATGATGAGTAATATAATGATATAATATTAAAATCAAATTTTCATAAATTGCTGTGGCAGTGGTAAGAGTTGGCCCAGGATAGACATAAGTGAAGCGATGATAGCTCAGAGGGAGCTCGGCTGTCAAACTGACGGACACTGGTTCGATCCCCAACAACAGCTTGAGGTTCCGGTGAACGTAACACCGTTATCAAATTCCTAGCATAGTGGGGTACTTTCGAGTACGCGCCTGGCTAGCTACCACCTTCAAGTTTGAAAAACTGTCTCCAAACACATAGTGTGTTCAAGCAGCAGTCCTTGAGAGCCAGGGAGCATTGTAGTTCTACCGTGATTTAATCGACCACATCGTCACTGACCATCAAGTGAGATAGTGGTTTAAATAAAATAAAATAGTGGCGGCTCTTAATATCGGCGGCCAAGACTCATTCTGGGTCTGCTGCGCCATAGTAGTAAGCAAGTATAATAATTTTTAAAAATTTTAAAAAGCTTCTCATTAATAAATTAATATGCTAAACATCCTCATTCAATTACGTTCAATTACGTCACGGATCTCAAACACACGTACGATTGTCGTTACAATCAAAAGTAATTGCCGGCTCGTTATCCTACATACACGCACGTGTAGAAGGGCCTTTAGCTGCGTTCTGATAATGTAATGCGAACCACACACGAGCGGCACAAATAAACCTCGAAAAACAAGGACTGTTTTAACAAAATTAGTGTTTCATGTTGCTCTCGAAACGACGTGAGCGTAATTTATATGTTAGTACAAATAATGTACCGACTAGATGAACAGGGGAACTGATAAAGCTCTTCATCATCATCATCATCACCATTGTTTCAGCCATAGGACATCGACTGCGGAATATATGTCTCCCCTATTAATATACCTATTAATAACCACAAGGACCGGTTGGAAGCGGCCCGAATCCAGCCTGCGATCTTAGTCAGGTCGTCTGTTCTCCTTGACGATGGCTGCCCTATGCTGCGCTTGCCAGTCCGTGGCCTCCATTTGAGAACCTTTCGAACCCAACGGCCATCTGTTCTTCGAGCTAAGTGCCCTGCCCACTGCCACTTCAACTTGCTTATCCGCTGGGCTTCGGTGACTTTCTGATGAAGATAGTAGGAAGAAAAAGAATGCAGGTTGATTCCAGCTGGTCCTCGTAAAGGTTAATGGAAAAAGCATTTATAAACATCCAGCTAAGGAAATGATAAGGTTTAATTTTTTTTTGAAATGTTTAAGTAGTCATTTTTCGAGAATCTTCATGAGACAAAGTTTTCAATCAGGCAGAATTTGGTATCAGCCAACTAGCGGCATGGTTAAATCGGAATTTATTGACTCTCAACATCAACAAGACAAAGTTTTTAACCTCTTATAAGACTCTTCATTCTAAGCCCTCCGAAACCCAGTACATTCAAATTCACACGTGTTGTTCTACCTACCTTCTAGATCCGATCCGATCCGATCCGATAATGCATCTCTGGCCTGCAGCTGCGAGCAAATTGACAAAGCGATCACATAACGTATCTCGGAGTAGGGATAGATAAAACTCTTTCTTTTAAGGTTCACATAAAAAAAATGACAAGTCGCGTTCGTAAACTAATTTATGTCATGAAAGCTTTACGAGAATCATGTGATATGTGATAGATATAGATGAAATCGGTTCCATTTTTCGGTAATTTTTTTTTTTCACTCTTTTTAGTGACCTTTGTTACTCATGGGATCAATTGTTATTGCGGTGTAGGTATGTTCACCGATGTCTTCACCCGCTACTATAATATCGTGTAGTATAAGCATGCATTTTTCAGTTTTTGACTAGTATCTCAAAAAGTGCTCGTCCGATTTTGATGAAATGGGACCACACGGGAAGCACCAACTTTCAAATAAAAAAAGAACGATCAAAATCGGTTTACCCAGTCGGAAGTAATGCGGTATTATATCGTGTAGGTATAATAATTATAATATATAACATAATTTTTTTGAAGTCGGTTAAAAAACGTAGAAAACAAATATCTAGACACGCGGCAGCGTGTCAAGATATTTGTTCAAGCAAAGGAACTGTCTAGCCAGCGCCGAGTGTAATATTACACGAAACCCTTGGTGCCACTTTTGGCACTTCTATATAAATTACAACAAACGTTTTGACCTTTGCATAACTTCCTATTACTTGCTATTACATATTACGAAACTTAACCATTACTCGTACTTAGCATTTTGTTACAAAGGGCAAATACACAAAGTGCCTATTTCATTCTGTCAACAGTTTTGTTATTGTACGGAGTTCAAAGCCACAAACAAGAACGGAAAAGTCGAAAGGTCTTTTTAGAATTTGGTATGAAATAATAAAGGTCATTGGTTAAACGTGTTTATTATTTCTTTTTATTTATTTGACTTCGGAGGTTTTAGCGTTATTTGTTTAAAAGAAATAAGGAAATATTCAAAAAATATTTTTTTTATTCATCAATAACTGATTTAATTTCATAATGGCTCGCTCTATTTGTATTAGCCACTTCAAAAAGAATAATCTATAAACCTCGTTGAAATGAATTAATTCATCAAGCGTTTTAAAAAATGGAAACATTAAAATATTTTTTAATAAATCAGTAGTACGTACGTTCAGTTTTTTTATATATTGCGAGAATAAAAGTAATTCTTACAAATACAATCTTTGACCATGTACCAAAGAGTCAAGATACAAAAAATCCATAATACCGGCTGGGTGAATGACCAACAATCAAAATTTATTCCATACATTTACAACATCAACAAGGTAACATTAACATAATTTAAAAATAATTTAGAATAGCAATAAAATAATCTAACTTAAAATAAAAACCTTAAAAATTTAATAAAAACTATTATAATAAATTAATATATTAATATAAATTATTATAATATTATACTAAACTATCAAAATTTAGTTATTATAGATTTACGTTAATACATAACACTTGTTATGCAACACATAGCATATGTACCAAAATATATTGTTCCATTCCAGACATCATGTTTATTGACTGGAATGAACGAATATTGGCCAAGACGAGGGAAGAGTTCTTATCTGATTGATTCCGAATCTATTAATTCTGGATCTACGGACAGCTTACGTAATAGGAACTTTATGGTGGAATATAACTATACCGAATATAACTACAGTCGGAAATATAAATGAATACGTATATTATAATAATTATGTAAATATATCCTATGCTATATACTAAAGTGTACATATAATAGGTAATTGAAAGTACCCTACTACTAGGGAAAACTAGGATGTGTTGATTTTTATTTGATCTCTTATCGAAGAGAGAACATCATCTTCCCTAGCAACAGTAGCAGAGTTTTCAGAGAGTCTACGGGCTTCCGAGAAAGATCAACCATCGTCTAAAACAACTAATGGTCTGAGGAAATATTATATACTCTCATCTGTTATTTACAAATACAAAACATGTTGTATGTATTGCTTCCGGGCTGTTTGGCCGTGGTCTATGTGAAACTTGTGTTCCAGACATTTCGTCGATCACTGCGGTCGACATCTTCAGTGGTTCAGGTCCGAGCGGCGACAAGAGCGTAGAACTCTCCTTCGCGGCGTCTTCTCTGATACTGAGAACAAAAGTTTCACATAGACCACGGCCAAACAGCCCATAAGCAATACATACAACATGCAACGCCGGCCGTGAAAGCCTTAGAGTTTACAAATACAAAACACTTTATTGCACACCGGTCACAAAAAAAACAACAATAAAAATAAAACATATACCTAACCAAAGTACAATTGGCAGCCTATATTTAATGATGAGAAGGCTTAAATGTTAGATAATATGTAGATGCATAAATGACACATGGGTTGCTGAGCTAAGGCCCGTACCTATACTGTTGAATAACCCAATAATTATAAAACTCTCTGCGTCCTTGTCTCTCGCATGGAGTAGCGCGCTCATCGCTTCTCTGTCACTCTCCCTACTCGCGACTTGAATCTGAACTATATAAAATCTAAGCAACCATGACGATGACACAGTTTTAAATAGGCAACCTAATACTGTTGGATAGGCAATAAAATAAGCATTTTCTTATCCAGTCAAATAACACTGTTTAATATTAAAGTTAACATTCTTGGACAGTATAGTTCCGGGATTTCGCTAGGCAACCCATGTGCAATGTTTCAACATATTATATAACATATTTTACATGTTAATTAACATATATTTAGATTATATTGCCGATATTGCCACCCGCATTTCTCCAGTCTTCTCGTGACCACGACCAATGCAACTTGGTCGAAACGTCGAGGTAAATAAATTACTAAATGTTTTTCTCGCGATCAAGCCCCGTTTGATTTAATAACAATATATTCATAATTAACATATATTCAGTGTCGTAAGTAAATAACAGATGAGGGTATATATTTCTTAAGCTGTATCTCGGACTATACTGAGACAGAAGTATATATACAGTTTTTTAATGTAAAAAGACGACCAGATTAGTTTGACGGTAGTTATTCGTTCTATAGACTAAGTTCTGTACTATCTTTACGAGTTCAGCTTGCACTCGTAAAGTCCAAACTAAATAAGCAGTCTCGTTAGGTTTTTATCTTCTAATAGTATAAGATACGGCTTAAGAAAAACATCCCTTATCTGTTATTTGATCATGAAAACGCTTTTAATATGTTAAGTGACATTTTTTGTATTATAAGATTGCGTTTGGGCACTGTCTCACCTGGTGATAAGTCACGGGATCTAAAATGGAGCAGGTAAGCCTAAGGTACATAATCGCTCGTGTCTTGAAGACTCCGGGGTTGTACCTATCGGGAAACACATACTCGGGCAACGAGTGACTATGATATATACAAAAGTTTTACACACAACATGTTCTTGATTTGACACATGTCATATTTTGACATTTAAAGTAACTTGAAAGTTACTTTAGAAGTACTCAGAGACGCGTTCGTTCCAAGCTTATCTCGTGAACAAACTTTGTCAAAACTTTAGAGCTATTTGCGTTAACATAATATTATTAATATAATAATATTATTGTCTTCAACACTACCATCATCATTATCTTATAAGCTATCAGACATCTACGGCTGGACATACGCCTCCCCTAACACCTTCAAACTTATAACATTGTACAATACTGTTAAGAAGATTTCATTGTTTACCATCTAGAGAACCCTTTACCACTTGTTTGTGTTAAGTATTTTTTTTAGTTTATCCATCGCTCCTACTTGTATTATTTGTTATATGTAACAATAATAATAATAATAATAATAACATGCAACGCCGGCCGTGAAAGCCTACGCGGCCGGCGTTGCATGTTGTATGTATTGCTTTCGGGCTGTTTGGCCGTGGTCTATGTGAAACTTGTGTTCCAGACGTTTCGTCGATCACTGCGGTCGACATCTTCAGTGGTACAGGTCCGAGCGGCGACAAGAGCGTAAAACTCTCCTTCGTGGCGTCTTCTCTGATACCACGGCCAAACAGCCCGAAAGCAATACATACAACATATATATATATATTTATTTTACCCAATGTCCACCAGATAGCGCTGCTTGCACTTAAAACACGCTATCGTTTGACTCATGCGTCCCTATATACCACTTTAAGAAATTAAATCTTCAAGTCTTCACCACGAATACGTAAACTTCATTTGGAAATGAAATTCTCATTACACAATATGTATTTAAATCCCTTTGTCCATCCTTTTTACATTTGCGGGCCCTTTCGACCCCGAATATATAAAAGTGAAATGATTACAAGTCACGTACATTCTTCGGGTTCCTGCGACATATCGGTTCACTGAATATTTGTGGGAATGAAAGCACTGAGCAAATACTTACATGTAGGTGTGGCGCGATGTCTGTATTAAGGCTTTCAAGTAAATATAGAACTCGCAGGCTAGTTTGATTTCTGATCGGCTTTTATAGAGAGCAGTGAGCTGTGAATTTTTTATAGTGCTTTTAGAGTGGATCTCTTGAGTACAATTTTTATCTTTTTATTTATGATGAAGCAGATGTGTGGCTTTCGTAAGCGAAAGGAAGATTCGAGGTTTAAAATATTGTTATTTTACCGACGTGGTGATGATTGATGATGAAAAGTAGCCTATGTGTTATTCCGCAACCTGAAGTATCTACATACCAAATTTCATCCAAACCCATCCATCCGTTTGAGCGTGAAGAGGTAACAAACATACACACATACATACTTATACACATACGCACAAACTTTCGCATTTATAATATTAGTAGAATAAGTCACCACTTATTTGTTGCCGACTAAAACTACCCGCAATGAGCCAGAAAATGAATCGTTTAATATTAGAGACAGCGTTGTAAAGCATTTTGCCTTGAAGAATTTTAGTTCGTGTGGTTAAAGATTAGGAGCAGTACTCTAGTTTTATACGACACTGGCAGTAATTCGAAGATAGAAAAAACTTAATATACATACAAACATAACGTTAAGGCCGTTTTTCGGAAAAGTAGGCAAAGACCACGGACTTCTACGATCTTTGCGGCTGTCTAGCTTCCAATACTTTCATTATGTTGTTCACACAAGTATCTGTTGAGAGAACTTTTGAAATTATCCTTGAATTGAGATAGTTTAGCAATAAGAGCGTCGGCTGTTAACCTGACTGATGCTGGTTCGATCTTCAATAATGACTTGACCTTACAGTGAAGGCAACATCGCTATCAGATTCTCTACTATTCAGTACTTTCTGATAGTGTGTCTGATAGTCAGCCTGGCAAGCAGTAAATTACAGTGTTTAACGGCAGCAGTCTTTGAAAGCCAGTAAACTTCTTAGGATTAGCGTGATTACACATTCTGACAAATCGTCATTGACCATCAGGCAATCTTCTCTCAGCCATGTGCGTCCACTGCTGGACAGAGAAGCCTCCTCCATATAAGGGGGATTTGCCAATACTCGCCACGCTTGGCAGGCGGGTTGGCGAGCGCAGTTTCGTTTTCAATCCTCAGATTCTGGTACGTGGTCCCTTAGCCGACTCTTACGGCACCCGCGGGACGAGATGGAGGAGTACTATTCTAGGCCGGTACCACCACGGCTCATCAGGCAGTACAGTGTTCTAATACAAATAACTCTTTTTATATTCAATACTGTGTACCTAAGTTAAACCATATGTGACTTCTTAATTTTTTTTATTTTTTATTTATTAACATTCACACAAAGTCTTTAGGTCCCAAACTAGGCAGAGCCTGTTGCCTGTGCTATGGTAACCTGATAACTGATATATATATACTTATATAATAATAAATAAATAAAAATATACTTTCGAATCTAGTTAGTTTCCTATCTTATTCCATTCCACTTAATATATGTCATTTTTGTTAAGTAAAGGTCTAATATAAAAGGTAAATAATGGCGACTCAAGGTAGAACTGGCACAGATGATGCAAAGTAACTCATTTACATGAGATTGATTGCCTTCACGCCGAGTTTTTATTCAGAAAATATGCGCATCAGTATAGGCGCACGTCACAGCGTAACTTTTAACAAAAAGGACGAGACACTCGGGTTTTCTGTTATATGCATATTACAAAAAAATGGCGATTCGCGTGACCCATATGGAAACAGTTTCGCAATAAATCCTTTCCTTTTTGAGGTAAGCAGTAGCACTGTATGTGATAGTTTGCCCGGGGAAGCCTTAATAGGAGCTTATATTCTTTTTTTTTGACGTGATAACGTTTTATAAATTGATGAATGCCAAAATGAAAAATAGTAACGTTCCGCGTAACGTTCCACCTGAGTTTTATCTAGATCTAGATAATATAATAAAAGTCAAGGTGAAGGTCAAAGTCAAGGTCAAGGTCAAATTCAAAGTCAGTCAGTCAAAGTCAAAGTCAATGTCATGGTCAATGGTCAATGGTCAACGGTCAACGGTCAACGGTCAATGGTCAATGGTCAATGGTCAATGGTCAATGGTCAATGGTCAATGGTCAATGTCAATGTCAATGTCAATGTCAATGTCATACATGATTATGTCGTTATCACGTGAATCTATCGTCCGTAAACCGACTTTACAGACAACCAATTTTTTTTTTTTTAAGCGAGGTTAATCCTTTTTACGGACTTCCGCCTGTCATATGGGTGAAAGACGGCTTCTGTCGGACTCTGTTTAATGGACATACCAACCCAGCTATAGAAGCCAGGCCCCTACCGACTAAAGCACCCCGGCGAGCAGACGCAGCCTGTCGGGGAGAGATGGGGAAGTACTTTCCATCCCGCCCCGGCTTAAGGTCCGGTGCCATCAACCGGACCAACAGCAGACGGACCGACTCAGTTCAGCCTCGAGCCGCTCCCAGGAGTTTATATCCTGGATTAACGCATAGGCTTATTTTCATCATCACGCGGGTACAACCGCGGTGCACAGCTAGTATTACATAATACTACCCGTTACTTTAGTAATTAAAGATTTAATTTTGATATAGATATTCATAAGTGTGCTACTAATTTGGACTTTACCTTAACCACATAAGAACTATCTTATTTTCCGCAATTTAGTTGAATAAGAGAATCATTACCACTATCGATTCAGCAGTTTGAAAGTGTCGTAGTGAATAAAAAATATGTACAAAAGCCTCGAACATTTAGATGCAGTGTTCATTGAACTATTTTATCTGCGATTAGCTAATGGACGTATTTTACATATAAAAAACCTTTTACTCCCGCCAAGAAAATATATCTTTAAAAGCATTACCTAAATGTGTCGTTTAAACGCGCCCCGATCTCCGAGCTAAGACTTAGGACTTTAAAATTTTGTACCTTGATAGCGTTTTGCTGTATAAGTTAATATATTTGATAAAACGCAATTATACACGAAATTAATTAAAAGTGGGACAAACAACACACTTTATGTTTTGTTTCTGAAAATATATTTGTATCAACACAGTTTAGAGCACTTTTTAAGGCATTATTATTTACTAGCGGCGCCCCATGGTTTCACCCGCGTGGACTACGGTTTGCCCTCAATGATCCCACGGGAACTGTACATTTTCCGGGACAAAGTTAGCCTAACCAAATTTCATCGAAATCGGTATAGCCGTTTGAGCGTGAAGGAGTAACAGAGGTTTATGAATTATTTGCTTATACCACGCAAACAGCAATTATTTTAGGGATGAAAAGTAGCATATGTATTATTCCGGGACCTGAAGTATATACCTAATTATTTCGGTGCAGCCGTTTCAGCGTAAAGGAGTAACAAATATACACACATACAAACATTCGCCTTTATAATATTAGTGGGATAAAATTATTCGTCTTTACTTCGAGCTTAGTCCGAGTATTTCGTGCTGGGTTGCCGTTAGTACTCCAGCTGCGTCAGGTTGACAGCAGCCGCTCCCTCGGCTGGACTATCACCGCCACCACCATATATACTTTGAGTAATAGAAAAAGTAACTTAATAAAAAACATTAAATAATTTACGTTCAAATTTTTGACGGAAATAAATCGGCTATTATCCTATTGAGACTTATAGTTTATACATAATTTACGGTAGATGGCGTTAAGAAAATCATCTCATAGATGCAGCTGTAATGAACGAACAAATTCTGGCTGCTGATGTTGTGCTGCTACCTATAGCTGAGTTGGCAAAGCGACAGGGACGCTATTCTGTAATCGTGGGCCCAAAAAACTCACTAGTAGCCGAACTTTAACATTTAAACATTTTAAAGTTAATTCTGCCTCGTATGACGCCAAAAAATAATAATCATCATCATAATCAACCTATACAGGCCGTACCGGTCCACTGCTGGACATAATCCTCATCAAGTCCACGCCACTGAGCTCGATTTTCAGCTTTGCTTCCTTGCGCAGATCGTCACTCCACAAATAATCATAAAACTCATTAATTAAAATTTACAAACAAACCATAAATGTTATCTTAAGAAATGTGTCCGCATCTATTTGTGTTCTCAATTTATCGGTTTGCTATACCAATGTAAATGGGGTACCCTTATATCGAAACAGAAATATAGTGTAATGGCATTCCAGCAGACATTGTCTTGGCGCCAGAAACAAATCCGGGTACGACACACGTAATAAATATACTTTCGAAAAATATGGCAACACAAACATCGTATTTAAATATGGCAACAAACATCGTGTTTTGTTATTATAACTGACGTGGTTTTGACACATTATGAATGTATAAAACACGGGAGTTACTCACGTAATAAGTCAGAGGGTTCCGACTATAGTTTCAACCACATTCGGTGGTCTTTTTCAAGGAGAATACGGGGCGCTCGCGGACGCGGTCGCGATTCGCCTAGTACTAGGCGAATGTGAAACTATAGTCGGAACTTATTACGTGTGTACTTATCGTATTTGTAAAGCGTGAAATCGTCCGGGGTATCTCTACGCAATTGAATTAAAAAAGAGGAGATCCGTAGAAGAACGAACGTCACCGACATAGCCCAGCGGATTAAGAAGTTGAGTTGGCAATGGGCAGGGCACATAGCTCGAAGAACCGATGACCGTTAGGGTCGAAGGTTCTCGAATAAAGACGGATGGTGCGCTTGCCAGTCCGTGGACTGGAAAGCGCACCATTGGATGGCCACCGATCAGATGGACAGACGACGTGACTAAGATGGAATGCGGGCCGCTTCCAACCTGTCCTTGTTGAATTCAATGGGCAAGGCATATGTCCAGCAGTGGACGTCCTATGGCTGAGATGACGATGGAGACGAAACCTTTCTTTGAAATATATAGGTATTGGATAAAAGTATATGTACATATATATTTATTGTCGTAAGCTTTACATTCAAAGATGTGTTGTAAATCTGCGGATATAAAATGGCACATTTACAATGTAAACTCGATTTATTTGATCTGAATGGAAATGTTAAAGGAGAATTACCCGGCCGCAGAAAGGGGGAAGCAAAAAGAAAAGCCGACTTATACATGTTAAGTATATTGTACATAATACATAAGTATGTATTATGTATAATACACGTTTGAATCTATATTGGCATCGAATTTCGGCATAAACTTGTATCTCTCGAACTCGATTTAAAAACAAGGAAACGCATTTACACGCACACCCCGCACAAGGATACCCTGTGTCGCGGGAGGCATGGACGCACGATCACAATACACAAACATCTATGCTCATTACAGAAATGCCAGGCCCCAGCCGGGATTCGAACCTGAGGCACGATGACGAGAAGAAGAAGAATATAAAATAAAATATCTTTATTGCAGGCAAAAGGATCCATACATGGTAAATTTCTAATTTTAAAATATAAATGATTAAAATAACAAATTAAAACTAATAAAAGTGTATATGAAATAAAATCCCACTAATATTATAAATGTGAAAGTTTTGATGAATGGATGGATGGATGGATGTTTGTTACTCAATCACCCCAGAACGGCTGAACAGATCTGGATGAAATTTGACATAGCTATAGATAAAGCAAATTATTTAATCCTTTCAACTTATATCCACAACATTAACAAGGTAACATTAACATAATTTAAAAATAATTTAGAATAGCAATAAAATAATCTAACTTAAAATAAAAACCTTAAACATTTAATAAAAACTAAATTAAATCATGCTGGCAGCGTTTCCTCTTTGTATTGCTAGGCTAATACGTTGAGCGAGGAAGCTGCCAGCTCTTCGGTCTCCTGAGACGTCAACCAGTCTCTTGGAGATTTCCTTGAAGAAGTTGAGCGCGCTAGGACCCCACGGGCCAAGGGTCTCGACATAGATATAGTCTGGAATAGCACATAGGCTACTTTTTATTCCGGTAAAATGTATGATTCCCGTGGAAAAATTGATGTAGCGGGAAAACCTTAATCCACGCGGGTGAAACCGCGGGGCGATACTAGTTAATAAATAAAAATAAAAATAGCTTTATAACGGGTCATTTGCGATTTTCATCCCGGTGGGCTAAGACCCAAAATCGGAAAATCGGCCGGCAAATATTTTCTCCTAAAGACTTCAGGAATGCATTACTGGATTCTCGTATTCCAAAAAGACACAATACGATATAACATTATTAAGTTAATTAACTGGATGTGGACAGAAAAGAAATTATGGAAACAAAAAACAAACTTCTTCCCTTCTTCTAAGGCTGCAAATCGATATTAGGTAGGAGATCGTAGGTACATCAAACAACATACAAAGTATGAAGATAATTATTCTCTGAGATTGTTTTCGAGAAATAATCTATCAATAACGCGTTCCAATCACGTTCACTTTGATGTTAACAAGTATGAAGTAATACTGATATTATGTGCATATTTAATTTATTTCAATGGCTCTCAATTTGAGCCACTTCAATAGCTCCATTATAAAAGAAAAAAATGTAAAAAAAACGTATGATATTTCTTTTGAAAATATAAGTATTAGTAGTGTATTACAATATACAAATTATGAGTCTATCTATTATGTACCTTAATATTATACTCTTCCGTTGTTTCTGTTAAATTTGCATGGACTATACAATGCTTGCAAAACACAATGATGTAAATTGTGCATTAAAAAAACAACACATTGTACTGACAAAATAACATGCTCGAAAACAAAAGTGTTTTCATGAAAAATTATGTTCATTTTGACGTGATAACGTTTTATTTATTATTATAAATTGATGAATACCAGCAACACTCATGAAAAATAGTAACGTTCCGCGTAACGTTCCACCTGAGTTTTGTATTACATAAAATAATCAAAGTCAAAGTCAAAGTCAGTCAAAGTCAAAGTCAGTCAAAGTCAAAGTCAACGTCAAAGTCAAAGTCAAAGTCAGTCGAAGTCAAAGTCAAAGTCAAAGTCAAAGTCGTAAATGATTATGACGTTATCACGTAAATCTATCGTCCGTAAACCGACTTTATAGACAACCAATTTTCTTTTATACATCGTATAGATCTCACTGGATCTCACGGACTTCTGCCTGAACACACTATGTGTTTGGTGACAGTTTTTCAAACTTGACGGTGGTGGCTAGCGAGGCGGGTACTCCAAAGTACCTTACCACCATGTTGGCGATTAGATAACGGTGTTACTAGAAGCTTAAGCCGTTTATTAGGATCGTACCACTGTCCGTCAGTTTGACAACCGACGCACCCGCCGCAGATATGTGATCGCTTCAAAAAAAATACCCAAAAATGGACCCGACTTCAACACTGAAAAGTGTGAAATAACTTGTTGAATTCGGTACCATCATAGTACAAAAGTAACTATTATCAAAATATTGTGGGTATCGACTTCGACAAGTTAATTCACATTTTTAAATGTTTTAAGGCGGTTCCATTTTTTTTTTTTTCTCTTTTCAGTGACCTTTGCTACTCACGGGATCAATTGTCATTGTGTATGTTCACCGATTTCTTCACCCGCAATAAATAAGAAAGTCACCCAAGTAGACGTAACACTTGGAGTATTACTCAAAAACGGCTTGTCCGATTTTGATGCAATTTACCACGGAAGTATACACTATAAAACAAAAAAAAGAATCATTAAAATCGGTTTATAAACGACAATGTCATCCACGAAAATGCATTAAAAAAAATCATCATCATCATCATCATCATCTCAGCCATAGGACATCCACTGCTGGACATAGCCCTCCCCCATTGATTTCCACAAGGACCAGTTGGAAGAAAAAAAAATGGTTGAAAAAAAACACGTTGGTTAAAAATATAATCTTGATGCAAATTATGACGTACATAAATCTTTTGTTTGTATTTGATACTTGAATCTTTTGATATTATGAATCTGTTTTTTTAAAGACAAATCTCATGAGATCACGTCGCATACTAGACAACCCTATGTTTTGTGTTTTCAACCTCTTAGTAAACAAAATAAATAAAAAAATACAAATGGGGACATTGTCTACAGTCTATGCATTAGTCTTTGTCGAAGAGCTAAGATGTAAACCCACTTAGCGTACAAATATGCTAAAAACTTTTACCAAAAAATGAAACCGACTTCAACACTCAAAAGTATGAAATAACTTGTCGAAGTCGGTACCATGATAGTTTCAAAATAACTGATATCAAAATATTGTGCTCATGGTACCGAATCCGACAAGTTATTTCATACTTTTGAGTGTTGAAGTCGGTTTCATTTTTTAGCAAAAATTTTTTTGTTACTCATGGGATCAATTGTCATTGTGGTGTAGATATGTTCACCGATGTTTTCACCCGCTACTATAATATCGTGTAGTGTAAGCACGCATTTTTCAGTTTTTGACTTGTAACTCGAAAAAATAATGTAACTCAAAATAAATGGGACTACACAGGAAGCACCAGCTTTCAAATAAAAAAAGAACGATCAAAATCGGTTCACACAGTCGGAAGTTATGCGGTAACAAACACAAATAAAAAAATTAAAAAAACATACTGATCGAATTGAGAAACTCCTCCTTTTTTCGAAGTCGGTTAAAAAAGGTTCACTGCGAAAAGTGACGATTATTTGTCACTTTCGCAGTTCGATCTGCTTTGACCCTAGATGTCTTTGTCCGGGAGCCGAGAAGCTTAACGAGGCATGACGATACGAGATTCTCGCCGGATCAACGATACATTCACGGCACAGAAAGGATTTTTTTTATGTCTTAACATTCACACAAGGTGTTCAGGTCCCAAACTAGGCAGAGCCTGTGCTATGGTAACCTGATGACTGATATATATACTTATATACATATACACACCCAGACACAGGTCAAACATACATACACACAAATGTTTGACCTGTCCGGAAATCGAACCCGGGACCAGCGGCCCAGAAGGCAGAGTGCCACCAACTGCGCCAACCAGCCAGTCAATTTGGAGGGCTTGATCGAGCCGTCTTCTTGGTTTTATGGATTATTGGGAGCTTCTATTCTTTTAGTTTTTCTTGGAAAGTTTGCTAATATATACATAGAAATTAATTTAGGTAGGTTTTAGTCACGCTATACATGCATACACGCACATGGGCTGAAATTGTCAACTAAGTTAGCTTACGATTTTTAACCGACTTCCAAAAATGAGGAGGTTCTCAATTCGACACGTATATATATTTTTTGAGTTTGTTACCTTAGAACTTTCGATTGGGTGAACCGTTTGAGTTTTGAACTGATTTTTAACGTTCTTTTTTATTTGAAAATAGAAACAAAAAAATGGAACCGACTTCAACGCTAAAAAGTGTGAAATAACTTGTCGAAATCGGTACCATGCTCACAATATTGTGATAATAGTTACTTTTGAACTATCATGGTACCGACTTCAACAAGTTATTTGACACTTTTGAGCGTTGAATTCGGTTCCATTTTATGGTAACATTTTTTTCCGATGTCATGTACAGTTAGCAAAAAATAATCACTACCGCTTTATAAACTACGTAACAGTAGAAAATATACCTGTTTTCTCAATGGAACTCGGTTTATGCAACTGTGAGCAACTCCCTCGGTGTTTCCGAGTAGCTACAATATGGGATTAATCAAAGAGAGACAACAGTCTTAGAAACTATTAAAAAAGTATCGTAATGCCCCCAGTATGACACGAACATTTCTAATACAAAATTTGATCTTTTTGATAAGAACCCGTTTTAAATGGGCAATATATTTAATTTTATTATTGACAGCTTAATTTAATAAATATTTTATTACAACTAACCACGAAGAAAAGGCAAAGGTCAGCGATGTACTTTTTTCTCAGAGCTGCGCAACAGACGCAGACGCATCCATTCAGAATAACAAAACATAACCAAATCCTTCGGGTCCCATTGGCACATGAGCTTACCTCTCACAAAGACGAAATTGGCCATACACCTCCATGTTTTAAATAAAAATGTATTATAAGCTTGCGCTTGGCCACTGTTTCACCCGATGGTAAGTGTTAACGCGGTCTTATATGGAGCATGCAAGCCTAGAAGGTTTCGGGCGTGACTTGAAGACTCTAGGATTGTACCTATCGGGAAACAGGCTCAGGCAATGAGTACCATAAATCATTTGTAATTTTTAGACTTTCGCGATTCGAACACATTGTTATTAAATCAAACGGGGCTTAATCGCGAGAAAAACATTTAGTAATTTATTTACCTCGATGTTTCGACCAAGTTGCATTGGTCGTGGTCACGAGAAAACTGGAGAAATGCGGGTGGCAATATCGGCGAGAGCGCGTAGTTTCGCCAACTACCCACTTTTGATATTATTAAACTGTAGGGCTGTCACGAGGTAAATAAATTACTAAATGATTTAATAACAATGTACCATAAATCATGTTTGCCAATGAGAGCGTATAGGCCGGCCTAGTGTCGGAATTTATGCTCAAATTCTCCAACATGGAGCAGCAGTTGTTGTCTTCAGACAACAAGCAATAGTAATTTCGAAAACACGTAATAGCTCAGTTGAAATTGACATTAGCAATCACTATCAGGAGATCAATGATGACATAAAGCCAAAAATTCAATCAAGGTCGCAAAAGAGTGGCACTCTGTAAGCACTTCACACACACATATACACGCATGTGTCGCACTAACTGCTTATCACTGTACGTCAAATTCAAAATCATATCCTCAACCTTCGATGAAGAAGTCCTTACACCCAACAAAGACATTAAGGATGCTGAAACTCTTCAACAACCATCATGTCATTTCCCACAGCAAGTGCAAATCCTCCCCACTCAAGACTGCTGTATCACTTATAGCTGTTCCATCTCACGACTTCCTTCTCGCTTCCAGCCGTAATTTGGGTGAGATTAAAACACATTAGGCGGCGCTTCGAGCGTTCTCTTCAAGTAACTAAGCCACGGCATAATTAAGGTCTGTGATACTGCTCGCTGTATCGTATGTTGAAATTATGCTAATTAATTCTTAGGTGAAGCTTAGGTAGAGGTCGTGTTTTGTGCAAACGTTTTGTCTACTTTGTTAAGATGAGACTTCCTGTCGTCATGACAATTAAGTATTCAAGAGCTTGAAGCGGTTCGGAACAAATTTTGAACAATTACCATTAAATTTTAAGTTAAAATAATTCAGCACATGTTTGACACGTGTGGCTACTACTAGCAGTCGCCCGCTTCACGCAAATGTATTTGACACCCTACTAATATTAAAGAGGCGAAAGTTTCTGACTTCTTCACTCATAAACGGCTACATCGATTTCGATAAAATTTGGTATGTAGATACTTCAGGTCCCGGAATAACACAGGCTACTTTTCATCATCATCATCAATCATGTTCAAGTTTTCACTTCTGCCGGCACTCCCGGAGTGCAAACGGGTTTTTTTTTATTAACCCATTTAAACCGCGTGTCTTTGGGAAATTGCTGTAGCTGGCACATAGTGCATCATCATATTTTCATATACTGGGCCGCTCAAGAAGAAGAAAATAATGCACATACGTGTTTTAGGGGAAATTCGGTGAGGTTTTTAAATGACGACGCGGCCTCATCCTCTTGTCGTGTTAATATTTTTTTAAAAATTTTTAAAAAAAATGCAACCGACTTCAACACTCAAAAGTGTGAAATAGCTTGTTGAAGTCGGTACTATGATAGTTCACAAAAGTAACTATCATCACAATATTGTGCTCATGGTACCGACTTCGACAAGTTGTTTCACACTTTTGAGTGTTAAAGTCGGTAGCATTTTTTGTTAAAAAAATTTTTTTCACCTTTGCTACTCACGGGATCAATTGATTGTCATTGTGAGTTCTGCGATGTCTTCAACCGCGACAATAATATCATCAAGATACGCGTAGCACTTTTCAGTTATTGGGGTATAACTTAAAAACCGCTTGTCCGATTTTGATGAAATTTGAATGGGACCACCACGATATACTCTATCTAACAAAAAAATCATCAAAATCGGTTCATAAACTACGAAGTTATCCGCGAACACACATAAAAAAAAACATATAAACGGTCGAATTGAGTAACCTCCTTTTTTTGAAGTTGGTTAAAAATGCGCAAGTTTGTAACCCACAACATACAGATATATACACAGTTTAAATATAGCTCATGGAAAGCGTGCGGTGACGATGACGCGAGTTCCATCATTTTTGTTCACCCAAAAAGTGATCAACGCGCGTAAAGACGTTTTCACTTCAATAAAAAAAGAAAAAAATATTGATCGCCATGAGTTTTGCCAAAATAATTGTACTTATGATTGTGAGTAGAGAGCACACAATTAATGTTACTAGTTTAAACTAGTTATATAATCTGAATTATAAAGTTGGCAGAAGCCCCGTGGAATACTTCCAAAAGTCTGTCTCCTGCATTATAAACTGTACTTTGATTCCAAAACGTATACCAAAGTTCGTTACTATGATCTAAACTATTTCATCATCTTACAAGGCGTTTTATAAAATAACTTTTGACTTAAATGAGGCTTTATATAGTTACTAGCTATGCCCCTCGGTTTTACCCGCGTGGTGATGAAAAACGGTGATGATGAAAATAAGCTTATGTGTTAGGATATAAGCTATATCAAATTTCATCCAAATTCATCCAGCCGTTTAGGCGTGAAAGAGTAACAAACATACATCTATAGTCACAATCTTTGATAATTTTTATAATATTAGTAGCATTATTTCTGAGGCGATAATAGTTCAGCGGGGGCATCGTCGGCTGTCAAAATGATGGACACTAGTTCGATCCACAACAACGAATTGAGCTTCTGGTGAAGGTAACACCTTTACCAAATTCCCAGCATGGTATAAGGGTTCTTTCGAGTACCCGCCTTTCTAGCTACCACCCTCAACTGTAAACTGTCACCAAACACAATATAGTGTGTTCAGGCAGCAGCCCTTGAGAGCCAGTGAGCATTCTAGGTCTAGCGCGATAACATCTTCGACAACATCGTCACTGACTATCAAGTGATATATAAGTCAAACGCTAGATCTATGCAGTATAAAAACAATGTTTGACGGTCGCCGTAGCGCAGTGGTCAGTGACATTGACTTCTGTGTCGTCGGGACCCTGGATTCGAATCCCGGCAGAGGCAAACATTTGTGCGATGAGTGTATAGATGTTTGTCCCGGGTCTTGGGTGTTTGTGAGCTGTGATTGTGTGTGTCCATGCCTCCCGCGACACAGGGAATTTTAGTGCGGGGGTCTGAGTGTGATAAAATGTAGGCTAAAATCATGCTCGTAAACAAATGTCAACATCGCCATCAAATATATGCCAAGATATCTCCGATGATTCGACGGGATCAGTGTTATTTTTCTAACTGGAACGCGCGTAATGCTTTCGCACTTTTGAATGCTTGCCAAATAGGTCACTGACATAGTTAACAAACTGTAGTAAATAAGTACCTACGCCGCCGATTCTGTGCGTATTTTTTTGGTGTATTTGTCGACAAATGCGTTCCAAGTACTGTTAGTAAGGACATAATAAATACTTTGTATGGGTACACAGCTTGAAGAACTGGTGGTTATTAGGGTCGAAAGGTTCTCGAATATAGACCACGGACTGGCAAGCGCAGCATAAGATGGCCACCAGCAATGTTGACAGACGACCTGGCTAAGAACTCATGCGGGCCGCTTCAAACCCGACCTTGTGGAAACCAATGGGGGAGGCATATGTCTAGTAGTGGACATCCTATTGCTGAGCTGATGACGATGGTGTTTTAATTTAACTGAAACAAAAAACACAACTTCATATAAACTAATATTATTGTACAGATGTATTATCCGCCTTAACTCACGTTTATAGTTGAAGTTTCGACCTAAGTTTCGGGCAAGACTATAAACGTGAGTAAAGCCGGATAAAACATCTATGCAATAATGTGTCAAGCTCACCATAATTTCCAATTGAAGGGATATTATTTATTTGTACAATAAAATAAGAATAAAAGAAACTAAAAATAAAAATTAAAAATTTATTTTATTTATTTATTTAATTAAAGCCGGATAATATATCTATGCAATAATGTGTCATACTCACCAGAATTTCCAATTGAAGGGATATTATTTATTTGTACAATAAAATAAAAATAAAAGAAACTAAAAATAAAAATTAAAAATTTATTTTATTTATTTATTTAAAGCCGGATAATATATCTATGCAATGGTGGTCATACTCACCAGAATTTCCAATTGAAGGGATATTATTTATTTGTACAATACAGTACTGTTATGTGCCGTGGTGGTACCGGCCTAGAATAGTACTCCCCCATCTCTTCCCGCGGGTGCCGTTGGAGTCGGCTAAGGGATCACGTACCAGAAGGTGGGCAGCAGCGCCTTCTGAGGGTCGGAAATCATACTGCGCTCGCCAACCCGCATGCCAAGCGTGGCGAGAATTGGCAAATCCCCCTATATGGGGAAGGCATATGTCCAGCAGTGGATGTCTAATTGCTGAGAAGGAAAAGATGCGTTTTGTAATCTACCTACTCCTCGGTCCAGTAAGATGGGTTATAACTAGTAACAACGGAGGGTTTCCGTGATAAAGAAGGCACGTTTTAATTTTAAAAAAATTAAATCGGTCTCACACCAGTGCATACAATAAATAAAATAAAAAAAAATTGGTTGTCTGTAAAGTCGGTTTACGGACGATAGATTTACGTGATAACGTCATAATCATTTATGACTTTGACTTTGACTTTGACTTTGATTATTTTATGTAATACAAAACTCAGGTGGAACGTTATGCGGAACGTTACGCGGAACGTTACTATTTTTCATGAGTGTAGCTGGTATTCATCAATTTATAAAACGTTATCACGTCAAAAAACAATTAAAATAATACGTCGACAAGGAGCATTACGAAAACTGGCTTAGTGCACAAATCTGTCTTTAAATATTTTACACCGTGACGTTTAAATTATAAAAAAATCTAGAGAAAACATACATACGTATACAATACAATACGAAAACTCTTTATTGCACAAGTACACCATTTTAAAATAAATTTAACTAGATACTAAAATAATTAAGATAGTACAGCTGCCTTACAGCGCCCTTTGGGCGGCCTTATCGCATATAGCGATTTCTTCCAGACAACCTTTGGATGAACAGTGTTAGAAAGAATATGTAATATACGGTGAATGATGCAATAATATCAATTTAAAACTATATAGTTAATAATGCGAATTCTAATACTCAAATTCATAAAATAATAAATTAATACATATATGCAGTAATATGGATATAACTATAATATAGGGCAAGGTCATGCAATTGATAGGTAGTATTCCTTAACCATATTTTTAAATATATCAACGGGTTTCGCACATCTTATTTCCACTACTGGACATAAGCCTCCCCCATTGGTGCCGGGTTCCATTCCCGGACAGGTCAAACATTTGTGTGTATGAACATGTCTGTTTGACCTGTGTCTGGGTGTGTATATGTATATAAGTATGTATCAGTCATCAGGTTACCATAGTACAGGCTCTGCCTAGTTTGGGACCTGAAGACCTTGTGTGAATGTTCACAAATAAAAAATAAAAAAATAATTATGTTTGCTCAGCGTTTATCTTAAGTGTAATTTTTTTAATTTTTTTTATTACACCTAGTGTAGGGGGCACTAGGATTCCCTGTATCGCGGGAGGCTTGGACACACATTCACAGCACACAAACATCCAAGACCCGGGACAAACACCTACACTCATCGCACAAATGTTTGCCCCTGCCGGGACTCGAACCCAGGGTCCGACACAGTAGTCATGTCACTGACACTAACCACTGCGCCACGGCGACCGTATTATATATAACACAAAAGATGAGGAGCTCGAAATAGAATCCAATTTGAGTTCCCCCGCTTTTCATATTTAAAACGATCACATACCGAGGTGAAGGTATCCATAAAGACTAAATTACAAAAACATGTGGTCGCCATTATCCTAACGGCATTATTTACTTTAACTGAAGCGCCTCGCGAGTTACGTGTATTTTTTAACGCGTAATTTCTTTCTGAAATTGTTTGGTTCGCTCGCTTAAACACAGTGTTTACTTGAATTTAAGCAAAAAATGGAAATTCTGAAGAGTAATTGGTTAAACAAAATACCATCTGGAGATAGGCGAAAGTATTCAGATATAAATTACACAAAACTGTTTACTTAATAAATAGATAAAAAGTGTATCAATGAGAGTACTTTCTGTACATTTTTTCTGTTCCTTCAACACACTCGTAAAGTGAAACTTATTACATCGCTTTTAGGGCCATTAAACGAGCTGGAACAAACACGTCCATAATGAACATTACACAATAGTGCGTAATAGAATTATGCCAAGTTACATTAGTACTTTACTGCGAGTTATATGCAAATGAACAGAGCATTCTCAATTTAAAAATTAAACGTTATACGTAATAGGTACAGTTTGTATTTTCCTCGCAAATGTGTTGGAAAACGTCGTATGAAACTCGTGAGCTCATTACACACTTGACTGATTTACGCCCTCGCCTGCGGCTTTGGGCTGCAACCTACACCTTCGTTTGAAGATGATAAGCAACTTAGCCCACTTGTCTATACTTAATATCATAAAGAAGAAAGATTTGATTTTTTCTGTTTGTTTGTTTGCATTGAATAGGCTCCGAAACTACCTAACCGATTTGATAAATGATTTCACTGTTGCTACACTACCCCTTGATAAAATAGGCATTGTTATTCTCAAGTCTACTAATTCAAAGTTCATATTCAGTCTGCTGCGAGCCCGAGCCGATGCCAATAAGACAACCTCAAAAATCCGTAGTCTGCTAAGTCATAGCGGCCTGAGTCTATGTTGAATCTATGCTCGGCCTATGTCGATTTAGTAGGGCATTTGACATTTAATGTACTAACAGACTACGGAAATCACGCGCTGTGTCATTGAATCTTGAATTGAATCAAGATTCGTTCAATATGGACGAATGAAAAATAGCGGACTACCAAAGCTGTCAAATTCATCAATTGTGAGCCATGATGCCATGATGATATTGCCATTTCTAATAGTAGACTTAGGCCTCTGGTCCATCTGGGTTCGAATCCTGGCAGGGGCAAACATTTATGTGATAGGTGTTTGTTCCGGGTGTTGGATGTTTGTGTGCTGTGATTGTGTGTGTCCATGCCTCGCGCGACACAGAATCCTAGTGAGGGGAGTATGAGTGTAAACAAAAAAATAACAACCAAACGTTTAAAAACGATGGCATTTAACAAGAACATTTTCTTTTTTTATTTATTACTTTCACACAAGGTCTTCAGGTCTCAAACTAGGCAGAGCCTGTGCTATGGTAACCTGATGACTGATATATATACTTATATACATATACACACCCAGACACAGGTCAAACAGACATGTTCATACACACAAAATGTTTGACCTGTCCGGGAATCGAACCCGGGACCAGCGGCTCAGAAGGTAGAGTGCTACTAACTGCGCCAACCGGCCAGTCGACATTATGATTATTATACCTATGAAATATTATTTTATCCAGAATAAGTGAATTGTAAATTAATTTTTTTAACCGACTCTCAAAAGGAAGAGGTTCTCAATTCGAGCCGTATGTTTTTTTTACCAATAAATATCTTTATCTGTATCTAAGTTAATATATATTTTATTTGCTGAACATCAATATTGACCTGCATAGAAAATTAGTAGCTACATCTATATCTATATGCGGGCCGCTTCCAACAGGTCCTTGTAGAAATCAATGGGGGAGGTCTATGTCCAGCAGTGGACGTCCTATGGCTCAGCCATAGGACGTCCACTGCTGGACATCATCTCAGGATGATGATGATGATTATGATCTATATTTAAAAATTATTAACGAATGGTATATCTACGGCCTGCATAAAATAAAAACAAGGAAAAACTATATAAGATTACTGAGTCATATAACGTAGGTACATATAAAACCGTAAATATATCTTCTATACCACAGCATAAAGGCCAGCCTAATAGCCTAATAAATAAAACAGAGGCCAAGGACTATTTACAAGGATGAGCAAACCATCCAGGGATCGCGGATTACCCAAGTAAATACATACATATGTACATTTATGTACATCGACTGGCCGGTTGGCGCAGTTGGTAGAACTCTGCCTTCTGAGCCGCTGGTTCCGGGTTCGATTCCCGGACAGGTCAAACATTTGTGTGCATGAACATGTCTGTTTGACCTGTGTTTGGGTGTGTATATGTATATAAGTATATATATCAGTCATTAGGTTACCATAGTACAGGCTCTGCCTAGTTTGGGACCTGAAGACCTTGTGTGAATGTTAATAAATTAATAAAAAATAATAAATAATAAAATAATAAATTTATGTATTTAGCGTAGGCATACCGCAAATAGTTAAAACAGGTTAGTTATATCGATTCCGAATGTTTGTTTAATTTAACCGGGGATTTCTCGCTAATGGATCAAACATCAGATGTTATTTGTGTATAGACTGATTCTGAATATTTAATACAGAGTCGAAACATCTGTTGTATGACATTTGCTTGATGTCTACGGGCTTTCTTGTTACAGAAGTGCAGGTCCAATTTCCCGCCACGCCAGCATTAACGATATCATCCGTCGGGCTTTTACCAGCGCCAATGTTGCAGCCATTCTTTAACCGAATGGTCTCATGCGTGACGATGGTAAAAGACCTGACGGCATGACACTTATTCCCTGGAAGTTAGGGCGGCGGTGTGGGACGCTACATGCGTTGACACTTTGGCGCCGTCACATCTTCCTGAGACACATGTTAGGGCTGGCGCCGCGGCTTATTCGGCGGAGCAATTGAAACGGCGAAAATATGCTAACCTGGGTAGTGGTTACATATTTGAACTTTTTGGGGTCGAGACATTGGGCCCGTGGGGACCTGGAGTTCATCGGATTTTCCAAAATTTATCAGAGCGTTTGATCGATGCGACGCAACACCAAAATGCTGGCACATATTTGGCTCAACGAATCAGCATTGCAATTCAACGTGGCAATGCTGCTAGCATTCTGGGCACGCTGCCGGCCGGTAGCGGGTTAGAACATTTGAGTTATCTATAGGCTACCAATAGCTAGTGGATTGCTCAAATGTTATTGTAGTAGCTGCAGTATTGTAATTAGTTATTAGTGTTTTATTTTGATGTCAAATAAAAGGAATGTTTGATATCATTTGATGCGTGTTTATTAACTTATTTTCATTTAAAACCGTATGTAAAGCATAAATGAGTAATACGCTTCTTATCAATACATAAATTGTTGAAGTCGGTACCATGATAGTTCAAAAGTAACTAATGTCGAAATATTGTGCAAATTATTTCCTAACCATTCCACAATATTAATAAATGCACAATGTTAATGTTTACACTTCTACCGGCACTCCCGGAGCGCAACCCGTTGTTTTTAACCGACTTCAAAAAAGGAGGAGGTTCTCAATTCGACACTTTTTATTTTTTTATTTTTTGACGTGATAACGTTTTATAAATTGATGAATACCAGCAACACTCATGAAAAATAGTAACGTTCCGCGTAACGTTCCACCTGAGTTTTGTATTACATAAAATAATCAAAGTCAAAGTCAAAGTCAAAGCCAAGTCAAAGTCGAAGTCGAAGTCCAAGTCCAAGTCAAAGTCAAAGTCATAAATGATTATGACGTTATCACGTAAATCTATCGTCCGTAAACCGACTTTACAGACAACCAATTTTTTTTATTTGTGTTTGTTACCGCATAACTTCCGACTGGGTGAACCGTTTTAGATCGTTCTTTTTTTATTTAAAAGCTGATGTTTCCCGTGTGGTCCCATTTAAACGGTGATAGTTCCCGGGTCGTCCGGGTCATCCAATACATGCCTAGGGCGGCGTCGTCGGGGGGGTTGAAGGTGCGGGTGTGTCGGGGTGGCGCCCATATCTAGTAATTATTTAAGAACATTTTATATTATATTTATAAAAATTGAAAAAATAATTGTCAACCCTTAGGCATAAAATTGGTCTCATGTGCTTGCAATTTTACCGGAAACCATTCCCTTAAAACGGTAACACAGTAATGCGAAAATTACTGTCTGCCGGTATAAATAGATGGTAAAAATAAATTATGGTGATAGTACTTCCCCTGGCTAAGTCTCACATGGAGTACTACTGCTCGGATGTGGACATGTTTCGAAATTGATTTTATGAAGCGGTGATAGCTCAGCGGGGGGAGCGTCGCCTGACAAACTGACGGAAACTGGTTCGATCACCAACAACAGCTTGAGCTTCCGGTGAAAGTTATACCGTTATCAAATTTCCAGCATGGTGGTATGGTTCCACCCTCGAGCTTGAAAAACTGTCACCAAACACATGGTGTGTTCAGGCAGCAGTTCTTGACAGCCAGTGAGCATTCTAGATCTAGTGTGATAACCTTTTTTACCAACATCTTTGACCACATCGTCACTGACCATCAAGTGAGATAGTGGTCAAACGTTAGATCTATAAAATATATAAAAAAAACCAATTCCATTTCAGTATATCTGCAGTTCGTTCAGATTATTATATATAATGACAACTTTGCCCATTTGTACAAATCCATTGTTAAACGAGTTACCGTTAAAAGAATCATCAAAATAAATAGCTACTTTGTTCTCTGTTTGAGGAAACGTGTTGTTAAATCTCTTTTTTATTGCCTTACTCAACTGAATTATTCTCATTTAAAATCTTGAAAAATATCGCACAAGAAAAACATGACTTACGTGTATAACCAGACTGAGTCACGAATCTCTTTAGGTAGGTTTAGGAAGTAAGTTTTAGTTAAAAGACGAACATTATACATTTTCAAACTGAAATTGTTATGTTCAAGTAAATGGCTCAGCGGTGGAAGCGTCGGCTGTCAAACTGACGGACACTGGTTCGATCCCCACCAACGGTTTGAGCTTCAGGTGGAGGTAACATCATTATCCAAAAAATTTCGAGCATGGTGGCGGTGTACTTTAGTGGTCAAACGGTTGCATATTTTAATTCAGTTTTATATTTTATAGATCGTTTGCCACTATCTCACTTGGTGGTCAGTGACAATGTGGTCGAAGATGTAATTTCCCTAGACCTAGAATGCTTACTGGCTCTCAAGGACTCCTACTTAAACACACTATGTATTTAGTGACAGTTTTTCAAACTTGAGAGTTGTAGCTAGCCAGGCGGGTATTCGAAAGTACCCTACCACCATGCAGAGTCTTCAGTTATAAACATTAAAATATACAACCGAGCCTTAAGCGTAATCGTAAGCCTTCAATTTTTATTATAATAAAAATATAATAGAACACATGGGTTCACCCTATGTGTTTTATTTTAATCAAAACAAGTTTATAAAATACCGACAACTTAAATCCTTAGTAAAGACGTATTCGAATTAACTAGATTGAAGCACTTGTGGGGTATCTGGTAAGGAGTAGCGGCTGCCGAAGACTATCATACTAAGGGGAATTCCAGTAATGAGACACCGTTTGTCTTCTTTAAAAGGTTTCACCGAAATGTTCGTGAGCTCACAGATTGCGAAGTCGTTAAGTAAAACAGTATAGGGCTGTGAAAGCTTTGAATATTGGCACGAATTTGTCTTAAGACTTGACCATTTGCTATAACACAACTTTGACTCTTTCAGCTCAAATGAACTTAAAACAAATTCCACCTATGAGCAGAGTTCATAAAGGTTAATTCAAATTGTACAAAAAATTTTTTAACAAAAAATGCAACCGCCTTCAACACTCAAAAACTTATTGAAGTCGGTACCATGATAGTTCACACAAAAGTAACTATCATCACAATATTGTGCTCATGGTACCGACTTCGACGAGTTATTTCGCACTATTGAGTGTTTAAGTCGGTTGCATTTTTTTTCAAAAAATTTTTTTTCACCCTTTTCAGTGACCAATGGGACCACCACGGAAGTATACTCTATCTAACAAAAAATAATCATCAAAATCGGTTCATAAGCGACGAAGTTATCCGCGAACACAAATAAAAAACATACATACGGTCGAATTGAATAGGCTCCTTTTTTTGAAGTCGGTTAAAAATTGATTTCATTTGATAATTTATTGGCGAAATCATTTTTCTCAAGCCAACGATAGCTGCGCTTGAACTGTGCCTTACACCAGAAGAAAGAAAATTAAAAAGTGTAATTAGTATTTATTTAAACTATTTATTATGTAAATGATTAACGTATTATTATTATGAAGCTAAACACAAACAACAACAGTGGCAGTGGGCAGGGCATATAGTTCGAAGAACCGATGGCCGTTGGGGCCGAAAGGTTCTCGAATGGAGACCACGGACTGGCAAGCGCAGCATAGGACGGCCACCGACCAGGTGGACAGACGACCTGACTAAGATCGCAGGCAAGGGCTGGATGCGGGCCGCCTCCAACCGGTCCTTGTGGAAATCAATGGGGGAGGCCTATGTCCAGCAGTGGACGTCCAATGGCTGAGATAATGATGACGATGATGAAACATACAGATTGCATTAATGTATTTAATTAAAAGGAAGGTGTAAATTCGGACCGACAGTGGGGTACTACCATGGCTTAGTTTGACAAAGCGACAGGCCGGGTTCAAGTCCCACTAGCAGCTGAATTTTTTCCTTCAAATAAGTTGAACGTTATTAAGAACAATTAAGTTAAGGGCTTCAACCGTTCCAATAACCATTACAATTTCGTAATTTGTTTCCCACACATTTTTGGTCTGACACGAATATGTGAATTACCCATATATAAGAATTTGATCAAATGAAACCGGTGGTGTTATAAATTGGTAAAGAATATTATTAGTTAACAGGAAAATAATTTCATTTCAATATATAAATACATTTACGATATACAACCAGGAAATTGTGGATTGTTTTTCATTTCTCTTGCATATCGAATGTTCATTAAATCTGATGGAATATTTTATGAGAAAAAAGCTTCCGATTCCAAATCGCTATTCAAATTTGTTACCTTCTCAAATATTTTGTTTTAATGTTCAGAAAACGATGTTAAATCACTGCACAATAATATCACAACCAATGATTGACCAATGTAAAACTAAAACTAAGAAAGCAAATACCAGCCTCTAAAATAAAACATAAAAAATACGAAAAAGAAATGTACCTACTGGTTAAAATAAAACTTTCCAACAAAAGAACCAGTGGATCGATACATGTAGGTATTACTTTTTGGGATATCATTGCCACAATTATGGCCTAATTCTCCTAATCAATCGATCTAGATGACATTTACTAAAATTCTTTAAACTTCAATTAGCTCATACAATATTTACGCTAAAATTCAAATTCGTACAAATAACTTCACACAACGCTGTCTCTAATTATTAGACATGTTTTATTCAATTGCTGGCCAATTGCCGGTAATCGACACCAAATATGTGGCGACTTTTTTTACTTAATGATACCCGCATTTTTAATCAAAACATCTAATTGTAGTATTGGTATTGATGAGTGTCATTCTGAATTGGGTTTTATCATAACCATACAAGAACTCATCTTATTTATCTTATATTTCAGAATGTTACTTTACTTTAGTTGAATAAGAGAAGCACAACCAACATGTAACAAAATATTATCCGAAATAACGGTAAAAAAAAAATTACCGACTGCGACAAGTTATTTCACACTTTTGAGTGTTGAAGTCGGTTCCATTGTTTGGTAAAATTTTTTATTCATCCTTTTCAGTGACCTCTGTTACTCACGGGATCAATTGTCATCGTAAATGTTCACCGATGTCTTCACCCGCAATTATAATGTCATCGAGGTATGAGTAGCACTTTTCAGTTATTGGAGTGCAACTCCAATAACTGTGACCAACAGCTTGACCGATTTTGATGAAATTTAAATGGGACTACCTCGAAAGTGTACTCTATCAAACAAAAAAAGAATCATCAAAATCTGTTCATAAACGACGACATCATCCGCGAACACACATACGTTATGTACATTACGTATATATACGGTCGAATTGAGTAACCTCCTACTTTTTTTGTAATCGGTTAAAAACGGATAGAAGTAACCCTAACACAATTAAAACAGCAATTTAGGATGGTGGTCCTTGAACCGCCGCAGTCGAGTCAGGAGAGCACCAGGGAACGAGTTCAGCCATAACTCTCATAAACTAGAATGTAAATTCGTGAATTCTGTAAAATTATGCGTAATGAGGGCGCCTCTATTCAACGGGAAACTGTAAATAATGAATCAGCTTGTATATAAAACGCTCTCTGAGTTTCTCCTGTCTCCTAAAAATGTATTTGTGATGAATACATTTGTATATAATGAGAATAATATACATTTTACGCGTTTTGTTATTGAAACTAACGCGGTTTTGAAACATTATGAATGTATAAAACGCGGGAATCACTCACGTGTAATAAATCAGTTCCGACTATAGTTTCAACCACATTCGGTGGTCTTTTTCAAGGAGAAGGAGCGACTTCAACAAGTTATTTCACACTTTTAACTGATGAAGTCGGTTCCAATTTTTGATAAAAACATTTATTCATACAAAATTGCTCAGACAAAATATACGAGCAGAAAAATATAGGTATACTAATCTAGGTCGCAAAAAGGACGCAGCATTACTGAGTTAGCTACACACTTAATTTAACCGGGAGAGGTCTGTGTTCTCAGTTCCCACTGAGTATTGCTCGCGGCAATGCAAACTAATTTCAGACACAGTTTCTTTAAGATCCACAAAAAATAACTGCGAATAAAACGCGCAGAGACAAAGCAAATATAAAAATAAATTCAACATATTATATCATAATTGCATTTATTATAATATATATTCAATATGTACTTATATTATTTTCAGTATATATTTTTCAGCACTAATACATTTATTTATTACTAGCTGCGTCCCGCAGTAACCAGCGGTGAAATGGCACGTGGTACTGACCACTTTTAGGGTTCCGTACAGCGAAAGGAAAAAACGGAACCCTTATCGGATCACATTGTTGTCTGTCTGTCTGTCCCTTTTTTTCAGAACCGCGTTATCAAGCTGAAATTCATATCAAATACTCAGGTCTACTGTCCCTTAGGCGTGAATATATTATGTGTGCATTTTTTTATGCATTAGGTGGCAAACAAGCAGATGGGCCGTCTGATGGTAAGCGATCACCGTTACCTATGGATATCTGTAACACTGGGGGCATTACGATACGTTACCAATCCTTTCAAGACTCGGTTAACTCTCCTTTTCAAAAGTCCCATATTGTAGCTGCTCGGGAATAATAAACTTATCTTTATCACTAATGTCTTTGTAATTCAATTCGTAACAAATTTTTTTTTGTCACACTCCGACCCCGCACTTGGATTCCCTGTTTCGCGGGAGGCATGGACACACACAATAACAGCACACAAACACCCAAGACCCGGGACAAACATCTACACTCATCGCACAAATGTTTGCCCCTGCCGGGTTTCGAACCCAGGGACCCGGAGACACAGTAGTCATGTCACTGATACTAACCACTGCGTCACGGCGACCGTCATATATTATCATATTTATTTTCATGTGCTTATAATAAGTACCCCGTATTGCCGTGGTAGTACCGGCCCAGAATAGTACTCCCCCATCTCTTTCCGCGGGTGCCGTAAGAGTCGGCTAAGGGATCATGTACCAGAAGGTGGGCAGCAGCGCTTTCTGAGGATAGGAAATCATACTGCGCTCGCCAACCCGCCTGCCAAGCGTGACGAGTATTGGCAAATCCCCTACATGGGGAGGCATATGTCCAGCAGTGGACGACCTATTGCTGTTATGAATTAAAAATGAATACTAAGTACCTTGATGATAAGTGTCTTGTAATATAATAAAGCACTTGATTTTTGACCTCGATCTTCTAACCTTCTATATTTAGTAACTCTCGCTTCGGTATTTCATCCCGCTGGAAACAACATTCATCCTGGTTTATGTCCGACATTACCATAAAGTTTACCTACATCACGCAGGTTTACGGTCCACCGCATATAACATTCACTTTTAGTATAACGAAATATGTAATTTCTAAGTTACCTACCTATTTGCCACAAATTGGCAACACTGACGCGTAGAACCGAAACAGTATGGACGCATGCAATTCATGACATACGAGTAGAATCTGGAATCGTAGACTGAATTCGCTAATATAGGTAGGTAACCTAAGTTATGTATAAATTTCAATCAATGTGATTAAAAGGACTATTTTTCTAATGACTTCAAGATTAAATAGTTGCTATGCCTAATATTACTATGCCTCTTTTACTCGTTCACGCTCAAACGGCTGTACCGATTTCGATGAAATTTGGTATGGAGAGAGGTTAGGCGGTGGAATGACACATAGGCTAGTTTTATCCCATAAAAGTATAGTTCCCGTGGGATAATTGACGTAGCGGTGAAATCGAGGGGCGCTACTTCAAATCAAATCAAACTATATTTATTGTCTCACAACTACAGTATTGCCACATAAATATATACACAAAAACACAGAAAAAATCCATAAGGAAACAATTCAATAATTGAGGACAAAAGGCGTGCACTCAGCATTCGCCGCGCTCACATATAAAGTGTGCGCGGGCGCTGGTTGTCAGTGTACTCCGCAGCTCGGGCTGATGGTCGCCGAGATAGTACGTATGAGCGGGTAATATCAAAATTATTTTACTCATGAATGAAACGAATATAATATAGGGGCGGTGCGTGAGTGTGGAGAGGGGTGCATGAGTGTAAGTGTGTGTGTGTTAGAGGGAGAAAAAGAAAGTGTTTGTGTTTGCGTGTGTGTAGTAAGTAAGTAAGAAGCGGATATTTCAGTCAGGCACAGAAAAAGGGGGTAATGTGTTGATGACTTTGTACTATTTTTTTTTATTTGTTTTAATAATTTTAAAGGCTATTTCAAAATTGTGTTTTTGTAAATTCCGAAAGTAAAGTTTAACTTTGTTTTTGAAAGTTTCGTGGCTTACTTTCTTCCGAATAGGTGGCGAAAGATTGTTCCATACCTGTGAAGCTCTGTATTTGAAGCAACCTTTAAACCTTGCTGAATCATGTTTAGGAACAGCTAGAAGATTGGTGCCCTTGGATCGTGTATTAAGCTTATGAACTCCTTCAGGTCAATTTCTCAAAGAGATATTCAGGCTTATATTATATACGCACAATTGCACCTTTGAATTTAGATTTATATCAGCAATCAACACAAGTCAGTCGCCCCCTAAATCTGTCAGTTAACTCACTCCATTCATATAGATAGAGTATCCATACTGTAACATATTTACTAAAGGGGTGTTAGTATAGAGCTTCACTAATTATTCTGTATTTATGGGGCTACTGACCTTTTTGAGTGGACTGATATTGCGTCGGGAAATGAGGTTAGTGTGAGTGGCGGCGAGGCGAAAGAACAGCTTTATTACAAAGTAGTTGACTGTGCGATACTTAGGTCACAGATTAAATGAAAGTGTCATCGTTTTTGGGCGTCGGTATTTTAGCGAACGACAAAACTAATAAGTGCTTCGTAAGGGTCGTCACTACGGGTATACATAACTATCACTGCGATGCTGAAGCTTGACCAATTAAGATTAAATTTGGTATAAAGATAGATAAGCCTTGGAACAGGACATATGCTACTTTATACTATATATACTTATTTGCTCTGGAGTCAATCGAGAAGCGAGCCAAAAGAATCATCGGCTGTAACTCTTTGGTCGAACGTAGGCTTCAGAGCCTTGAACACCGGTGTAGAGTAGCAAGCCTATCGGTTTTCTATCGCGTGCATTTCGGAGAATGTGCACTGGAATTACACAATCTGATTCCACCATCCCCTTTCTATCATCGGTCGACTCGACGCACGGCAATTCGCCATCGCTATATGGTAGATATACCACCTATACGCACGAAGCGTTATGCTTCCACTTTCTTAATGCGTTCTGCCAAGGAATGGAACTCGTTGCCCGAGTCTGTGTTTCCTGATATGTACAATCCTGGAGTCTTCAAGTCGCGAGTGAATAGGTACCTTCTAGGTTTGCGTGCTAAATCCTAGACAACGTCATCACTTAACATCAGGTGAGACAGTTGTCAAACGCAAACTTATAATATGCAAAAAAAAAAAAAATGTTTTGGAAAAAGTATGGTTCCCGTGGGATAACTGAGTTAGCGGGATATATCCCGCTAACTCAGGATCACGCAGGATGGAGTGCACGCGGGTGAAACCGCGGGGCGCAGCTAGTTCAAAATAAAAAGTAACTCTAAAGATACACAGCATACTGATACACAAACGTAAAATTAATTACAAACATTTTTAACTAGACATGAATGCTCGTATGAACAAAATGCATTTAACACTGCACACAAAGTTAAATTTTTACGACCACACATCATCGGTCCATTTGAACTTATCTGTATCCGAAGCCATCAATCGACGGTATCCATAGGAAACCTCTATGGTTACTGCCAGGCGGACACATAAATCCTGCCACACAGGTTGGGATAAAACTTTAGTCATCCTATAAAATGTGCGGTAAAATTCATAAACAATATTTAACAGAGCACACAAGATATGAAGCTAAACATACAGATTGCGTTAATGTATTAAATTTTTTTGACGGTCGCCGTGGCAGAGTGGATCAGTGACATGACTTCTGTGTCTCCGGGGCCCTGGGTTGGAATCCCGGCCGGGGCAAACATTTGTGCGATGAGTGTAGATGTTTGTCCCGGGTCTTGGATGTTTGTGTGCTGTGATTGTGTGTATCCATGCCTCCCGCGATACAGGGAATTCTAGTGCGGTGGTCCGAGTGTGATAAAAAAAATATGGAAGTAGGATTAGGATCGCGACCGGTCTCTTTCTCATTTTACCACTATGTGACCTTTGCCAGCCAAAATGTTGCCAACTACTGGTCTGGTAATTAAATGAACTCATCCAACACAAATTAGCAAGCTCTTTCGTGAAACTTGTAACGTATAGCCCATAAACCAACAAGAGTGGGACACCCGACATGCTCCGTAAACCTACACAAGTTCATCTACAATCTTCATGAGACAAAGCACTTCCAACAAAAAGGTCATAAAATCCTTTCCGCTACATTTCTGTTTTTTTATGCGATTAGGGGATGGAACAAGCAAAAGGCCCATGGGATGTTAAGTGGTAACCTCTGCCTATTGACAGATACAATTCGAAAAGAACTGCACTGTGCCCGTCACCCTGACACATAAAGATGGTAAATCAAATGAGTTAAATGAAAAAAATGTTAAGCATCCCTGAGAGTGAAATGAGATTTAACACTGGTTTCTTTTCCTAACAGCTCTATAAAAATTCACGGCTCACTGCTATCTATAAAAGCCGATCAGAAATCAAACTAGCCTGCGAGTTCTATTTTTACTTGGAAGCCTTAATACAGACATCGCGCCACACCTACGTGTAAGTATTTGCTCAGTGCTTTCATTCCCACAAATATTCAGTGAACCGATATGTCGCGGGAACCCGAAGAATGTACGTGACTTGTAATCATTTCACTTTTATATATTCGGGGTCTAAAGGGCCCGCAAATGTAAAAAGGATGAACAAAGGGATTTAAATACAGATGTGTAATGCGTTTTTTGAGTGGATTCGAAATGTGATAAAAGGTGTTTTATTGGTTCACTTGTAGTGAGTGATTTGAGTGAGTACCTTTGCATGTTTAAACAGGCTTCAAAATGGACAATGTGTTCAATACTGTCGCATTATTATGTAACTTTTAAAACTCAGTCATTTATAAACTGATTTGAAAGGATTAGTTTGGTCAATGAAAACGTTATCGAAATTTGATGTGATTTTGTTATGATAATGTACCGAACGAAGCTATAAATAGCTTCCTTAAAATGGCGTATATGTCGCGCGTTAACTAGGCTTCTATAGAGGAGTATATAAGCTCGATGCTATGCACCTTCTTTGCACCTGAGATCATAGCTCGTTAGGAGTAGGAACAAAGGCTTGATTATCGTATCGTATCTCCAACAGCCGTTGAATATCTCATATCAAATTACTAAAAACTAAAACTTAACTACAATGTTGTTAATTCCACACAAGTTACAAGTTCACATTTGATTTAGTGTAAATCTTTATGCGTTCTGGATGTCTACTGTGATATATTACCTGTCCGGTTTTTGTGTGGTTCTTGCTCGTTAGTAACTCTACCCGCCATGATCAGGCACTAACTAACTCACGAGTTATATATTAATTTTAACCGACTTCAAAAAAATTGGTTGTCTGTGAAGTCGGTTTACGGACGATAGCTTTACGTGATAACGTCATAATCATTTATGACTTTGACTTTGACTTTGACTGACTTTGACTTTGACTTTGATTATTTTATGTAATACAAAACTCAGGAACGTTACGCGGAACGTTACTATTTTTCATGAGTGTTGCTGGTATTCATCAATTTATAAAACGTTATCACGTCAAAAAAGGAGGATGTTACTCAATTGAATCGTGTATTTTTTTATGTGTGTTCGCGGATAACTTCGTCGTTTATAAGTTACATTCCGATAACTGAAAAATGTGTTTCGTCTATTTTAATCATTTTCTATATATGACTTTCTTATTGAGGGTGAAGAAATCGTGAACATCCATAATTACATTTAATCCCGTGATTATCAAGTCACTCAAAATGGTGAAAAAAAATTTGCCGAAAAAACGGAACCGATTTCAATACTCAAAAGTGTGAAACCAATCAAATCAATATTTAATTCTAAAAAGTACATTATCTAACACAAAACACTACTTTAACTTACAAAATATATGTAGTATAACATTAAGTGATTTCATTTTATGTTACCAGGAAGTCTCAAACTAGGCGACAGTCCTGTCTTGAGACTCTGAGTGCGATTATACAAGTAAACAACTTGTCGAAGTTGTCGTTTTTAAATAGTTCCATTTTTTGGAAAGAACTTTTTTACCTGAACTAATATCAATGATATTATATGTTTGTATGAGGTAGATGTCGCACAAGCGCGCGGAAACTGAGGCGGCAAAATTAAGTCAATTGTAGTAATTTTGATTACGACGCGTATTTCTATATTATCTATCTATCGCTATTAGCTATCCTTTTCTATATTATTTGTACCGTATTATCTGTCGCAGTAAGCATGTTTATGTCGTAAAGGGACAAAATCTGAGCACCGCGCAGTATGAATATAAGTCATCTTTAGTAAAACATAATTGACTAATATGTACAAAACACGCACATACATTACCCAGAGTTAACTTTCCTTTTAAAAATATTACTCTTATTTTACCATAATTATATAATATCCCGTTTTCAATGAACGGGCCTTCTGAGCAGGCTCAGTCACACAACGGGCTAGGGAGAGAGCTATGCTAGGGCTTTCTCTACGCGATCCTATCAAAAATGAGGAGATTCGTAAAAGAACGAAAGTCACCGACATGGCCCAGCTGATTAGTGGCAGACAAAGTTAAAGTGGCAGTGGGCAGGGCACATAGTTCGAAGAACTGGTAGCCGTTGGGGTCGAAAGGTTGTCGAATGGAGACCACGGACTGGCAAGCGCGGCATACGACGGCCATCGCCAATGTGGACAGACGACCAGACGAAGATCGCAAGAAAGGGCTGAATGGGGGCCACTTCCAACGTTTTGGAAGGGGTTTTGACGTTCATACGTACGCGATAATGACAAACAACAGCCAGAAGTGAATCTTTCGAACGCTATCACTGCATAGGTGCTCAATAAATATTTCGAAAATAATGACTTACACACACTTAACAGACTGCTAGTTAATTAATTAAATAAATACTACTTTTATTTTGTCACTGATAAAAACCCTTTTACAGTGTTCTAGGTTAAGTTATTTGTACGTTTCGGGTCTGGTAAATGATTATCATTTGTTTTTATTTTATTTTGTTTGCTAACATGGGTAGTGGTAAGTCACGCTAGAAATCTACGAAATAGAATAATGAGATTCGACTGGCCGGTTGGCGCAGTTGGTAGCACTCTGCCTTCTGAGCCGCTGGTCCCGGGTTCGATTCCCGGACAGGTCAAACTTTTTTGTGTATGAACATGTCTGTTTGAACTGTGTCTGGGTGTGTGTATGTATTTAAAAAAAAGTATATATATATAAGTATGTATTTTAGTATATATATCAGTCATCAGGTTACCATAGTACAGGCTCTGCCTAGTTTGGGACCTGAAGACCTTGTGTGAATGTTGTCCCATATTATTAAAAAAAAGATTGCTATCAACATTTTCGAGAGATACAAAAGTATAAGATACATACAATTAAATGACTATTTATATATATATAATACAGCGATTGCTTTGTCATGAACGCGTTTCCCCATTGAAATACCTAAGTAGGAGAGTACGCAATAACATTTGCGTGTGGTGCTGTGCTATTATCACTCGCCATTATCGTGTAATCAAATGTTATGTTGTACACTTTTTTACTCTCTTGATCCTTATTGTAAGGGGACAAGGTTCAGAAATCCAAAATTATGTTTGCTTACTGAAGGGGATGTTGGTTTGACTGTATCTAATGGCAAGTACTTACGTCAAAATCAGCTTGGTGTACCACGACCAGCAACGATTCTGCGAACAAAAGCAAATACAAAAATAAACACACCCATAAACGCAAACAAATATTTATATTATAAATGTATAAAACACGGGAGTTACTCACGTAATAAGTCAGAGGGTTCCGACTATAGTTTCAACCACATTCGGTGGTCTTTTTCAAGGAGAATACGGGGCGCTCGCGGACGCGGTCGCGATTCGCCTAGTACTGTAGTAGTAGTAACTCCCGTGTTTTATACATTTATAATGTGTCAAAACCACGTCAGTTTTAATAAACAAAATATTTATATATTTGCTGTTTTTTGTTTGATTCAACAAAGGAGCCATATCCCTTGTTTTTATTTTAATTCGATGGGAATAACTTATCGTGGACGTTGACGAATGAATTGATTTCTCGGAAAAATATTATCTTAAGTATACCATGAAAACCAATGATGTTTTACTAAAGATGACGTATATTCATACTGCGCGGTGCTCAGATTTTGTTCCTTTACGACATAAACATGCTTACTGCAACAGATAATACGGTACAAATAATATAGAAAAGGATAGCTATATGTTTAGACTTGCGCTTGAAATACGCGTCGTAACGAAAATTACTACAATTGACTTAATTTTGCCGCCTCAGTTTCAGCGCGCTTGTGCGACATCTACCTCATATAAACTTATAATATCATTGATGAAAACCTTTAGCGATAATTTATGTTAATATCATCCTAATATATTTTGGCAGATGGTAGTAGTGTATGTAGGAAAAAATATTAAAAAAGCAAAAAAAAAGGACTATCGTAGGTAACTAAACTTATCTTTCTTATCTTATGTTCCAGAATTCAAGTTTAGTTTAGTTGATCAAGAGAATCACTATCAATTGTTACTGAGTCTGAAAACTATCGCCACTTTTTTCTATAATTGTAATCTACAAACCGACTAAAACTTAATCTGCCTATCGTTGATAAAATCGACGCGCCGCCTCGTCTCTAATCTTGTTGTTAACTTTTTCGAAACAACTCTATTCCCTTTGTGTTGAAAGTTCGATTTTGTGGGGGCAAGCGTTTCACTGGATTTCATGAGTAAGGTAATCGCTCGCTTCACTACTGTATCGATAGAACGCGTTAAGTCTGGTATCGACACTGCTCCTGGCGTTTTACTATGTAAATATCCTTTGGTAGTGCAGCTCAATTTGTCGCCGCTGCAGTTGACTAAATCTTTTACAAGCGACATCTAGGTTTTTGAACGGATACTTTGTTGAAAGGGATTAGCAAAGAGACAACGTTTTATTTGTATAACGCATATTTCGTTTTCGAAGAAGTATAGTATATTATAAGGCTTACAATTTACCGCTGTTTCACCCGAAAAGAAATAAAAAGAGTTTAATTTAATCTCATACTGAGATATAAAGATTTAAAAATGGAAAACAAAAGTTGAATGACAGTCTTAATAGACAATAATTATATCGAAATAAAATAAAAAAGTTACATTATGATGCAGCTCTTCCATGGACAACTGTATTATAATGTAATCTGGACCAAGGAGGTTTCAATGCAGTTTTTCTACATAATCTAGGGATGCGTCGCAACACGCATGCGCGATCAGCAAATCGATTTGGCGCTAAACGTTTATTGTAATTTTACGTAAATTTCATTATATATATAATATCTACACTTCACGACAACTATTAATTTATATATATATATATAAATTAATAGTTGTCAATTGAAGACAATACTCACAAATTCCATTTACCCAATCATTCTACCATATTATGCTTTATAGGTAGCCTAACAAAATTTTGTGATAGCGTCTACCATTGGAGCATTATCTCACTTGATGTTCAGTGAAGATGTGGTCGAAGATGTTATCAATCTAGACTTAGAATGCTCACTGGCTCTCAAGTACTGCTGCCTGAACACACTATGTGTTTGGTGACAGTTTTTAAAACTTGAGGGTGGTAGCTAGCCAGGCCGGTACTCGAAAGTACCTAACCGCCATGCTGGGACTTTAATAACGGTGTTACCTTCACCGGAAGCTCAAGCTGTTGTTGGGGATGGAACCAGTGTCCGTCAGTTTGACAGACGCTCCTCCCGCTGAGCTATCATCGCTTTAGATTAGAATAATCACAAGTTCGCACAGCAACAGTACTATAGGTATATCGAAAAGGGTATAAAAAAAATTGGTTGTCTGTAAAGTCGGTTTACGGACGATAGATTCCCGTGATAACGTCATAATCATTTATGACTTCGACTTTGACTTTGACTTTGACGTTGACCTTGACCTTGACCTTGACCTTGACTTTGATTATATTATCTAGATCTAGATAAAACTCAGGTGGAACGTTACGCGGAACGTTACTATTTTTCATTTTGGCATTCATCAATTTATAAAACGTTAACACGTCAAAAGAAACCATCACAACTTAAGCTCTATATCGTAGAGATGAAAGATATCCTCTAAGGTCCTCGAGACTCGAGTAAAATATAATTTTATACACGAACTACGGAGAAATAATCGTAAACATTTAGAGAGCGTAAAAACAGTTAAGCTCCCTTGAACTTATCCCCAGATAGGACTTCGGGGTGTAACAATTTCCATCATCAAGTGTGTTGGGGCCGTTGAAGGAACAAGAAAAGTTGGGAATTAACATCCCGCTATACTTTTCCTGTTGGACTGAACTTTGACGGTTTATGTGCAAACTTTTATCAATGTGAAAATATATTTGTTGATTGGCAGGGGTACATGTAAATATATCGGTCGATTGCCCGGAATTACTTGAAAAGATAGGCATAAGACTCTCACTCGACCCACATAGAAGGCGTTGCCGTCTTCACATACCATATGCTAAAACTAACTATAGAGGAAACAGTTTTGTATTACGGGCCAGCCGCATATTTAACGACATAACCTTACAGCGCGATATTGATATATTTAATACGCCTGTCGACCACCTTAAGCGGTAAATGGCTAAGTCATACTTTGATTCCTTAACTTAAGGAATGCACTGGTTTTATACTTTGATTCCTTAAGTTAAGGAAGTCATAGCTTATAAATATATTTAAACATATATTTCTATTTCTTATGAAATTTATCAGTGGAATCTTGTAATTAGCCTTAAGAACCTGTACAAATAACCCTAGCTTAAGTACCTAGCCGTAAGATTCTCTAAAATGTAATAAATAAATAAATACTTTAAGCTAGCGGTCCGCCCCGGCTTGCCGAAAACGTGACAAAGCAACAAAGAACGATAGGATGTCATATTTTGTCGATAAATTCATAATTCCGGACTAATCAATTAGCATTTACTCTAAAACTTTTAACTTGTAAGTTCTACCCTGCATAGCTTTTTGTCTGTCCAGTCCACCCAGTAATTTCAATTGTTTCATTTATTAGGGTTTGGTTTTTTGTTATCTGGGTACCCGGAAAACAAGCTTATTATCCTCATTATTAAGCGACGCCCACATAAAAACACCAACATAGGGTAACAAACGAACAAAAACACCAACATAGGGTAACAAACGAACAAAAACACCAACATAGGGTAACAAACGAACAAAAACACCAACATAGGGTAACAAACGAACAAAAACACCAACATAGGGTAACAGACGAACAAAAACACCAACATAGGGTAACAAACGAACAAAAACACCAACAGGGTAACAAACGAACATAAACGCTTTTCCAGGGCAGTACAACAATAGAAAATCGCGTAGATTTAGCTCTTTGCAAAATGGTAACACCGTGATTGTAGTTAATATTGAGCGTTGGCTGCCAAACTAACTGACATTGGTTCGATCCCCAACAACAGCTTGAGCTTCCGGTGAAGGTTACACCGTTATCAAATTCCCAGCATGCTGGTAGGGTACTTTCGAATACCCGCCTGGCTAGCTACCACCCTCAAGTTTGAAAAACTGTTAATAAACACATAGTGTGTTCAGGCAGCAGTGTTTGAGAGCCAGTGAGTATTCTAGATCTAGCGTGATAATATCTTTGATCACATCATCACTGACCATCAAGTGAGATAGTGGTCAAACGATAGACATATACAGTATTAAAAAAAAATTACGACCACGACGCTCTGTCAAGAATGCAACGACTGACAAGAAGTACCTATTGCAGATATTTTACGCTAACCTATCCAACAAAAAATTTTTTTAACTAAAAATGCAACCGACTTCAACACTCAAAAGTGTGAAATAACTTGTTGAAGTAGGTACCATGATAGTTCACACAAAAGTAACTATCATCACAATATTGTGCTCATGGTACCGACTTCGACAACTTATTTCACATTTTTGAGTGTTGAAGTCGGTTGCATTTTTTGTTAAAAACATTTTTTTTCACCCCTTTGAATTAACCTTTGCTACTCACGGGATCAATTGTCATTGTGACCACCACGAAAGTATACTCTATCTAACAAAAAAAAGAATAATCAAAATCGGTTCATAAACGACGAAGTTATCCGCGAACACATAAAAAAAAACATATATACGGTCGAATTGAGTAATCTCCTTTTTCTGAAGTCGGTTAAAAATACCATTACGCATACTTTACTCTACGCGCAATTACCACGAAGTATCTAATTAAGATTAAAGTACCAATAACAAAAGAGTAGTGGTTAGAGAGTGTTTACAATTAAAACCCAACTGTGTACTCAAAAGTTAATTGGTGTACGAGTAAAGGAACAATGTGTTTCCTTAACAAAGTGGCCTTTTTAACATACCCATAGTAAGTATATTTTCAAGAGGACCCTTTATGTACCAAGTACATTCGTTGATTGTTTTAGGCCTTCGTACTAGAATATAAGACTCTACTTAGCGTGTCGTCTGTACAATTAGTATAAAATACACTTTTAATGGAGACCACGGACTGGTAAGCGCAGCATAGGACGGCCACCGACTAGGTGGACAGACGACCTGACTAAGATCGCAGGCAAGGGCTGGATGCGGGCCGCTTCCAACCGGTCCCTGTGGAAATCAATGGGGGAGGTGTTTGTCCAGCAGTGGGTATCCCATGGCTGAGATAATGATGATGATGATGACACTTTTAACATACATTTTATGATTTGGAATAAAGAGTTAATCTATCTATCTATATTGACGGTTGCCGTGGTGCAGTGGTCAGTGACGTGACTTCTGTGTATCCAAGGCTCTGGATACGAGTCCCGGCAGGGGCAAACGTTTGGGCGATGAGTGTAGATGTTTGTACAGGGAATCCTAGTGGGGCTTAGCGGGGTTTAGAGTGATAAATAAAAAAAAATTGGTTGTCTGTAAAGTCGGTTTACGGACGATAGATTTACGTGATAACGACATAATCATGTATGACTTTGACTTTGTCATTGTCATTGACCATTGACCATGGACCATGGACCATGGACCATTGACCATGGACCATGGACCATGGACCATGGACCATTGACCATGGACCATGGACCATGGACCATGGACCATTGACCATTGACCATTGACCATTGACCATTGACTTTGACTTTGACTTTGACTTTGACTTTGACTTTGACTTTGACTTTGACTTTGACTTTGACTTTGACTTTGACTTTGACTTTGACTTTGACCTTGACTTTGACTGACTTTGATTATATTATCTAGATAAAACTTAGGTGGAACGTTACGCGGAACGTTACTATTTTTCATTTTGGCATTCATCAATTTATAAAACGTTATCACGTCAATAAAAAATATCAAATCGCTTGAAAACATTGTATCTAAGATAAAATTTACATAACTGGGATTACTTTTCACTTTAAAAATATACAATTCCGCATATAACTTTAATCTAATATTCACAAAATAATTAAAGCAAACTAAAGAACCAGCAGCACTAAATTAACATGATTTACGATAATAATCACAAACAAAAATGGCGGAGGTGTTGTCAGTTCGGCGACCAGTGGCGAAGTGTTGCCCGGTAAGCCCGGTATTTGTGCGGGCGCAGAAGGCGCACCGCCTAGTGAGGCTAGCGCTGACGGCGCTGTGCCACTGAGGTTCGGACCTCGGCTTGAGCTGTCGCCAGGACAGGGAGTTATCGGATCGAGGCTAGGCGAAGTCCACTGCGCGCTCTCTTTTATATATCGTACGACAAGATGGCGGCGCTACGCTAACAATATTCTATATAATAATTTAAGCATAAGCACAAGTCCATATGAAAGTCGCTTAAAATTCTTCAAAATGGATGCATTGAAGTAGATACAGAAGAAGGACTCGGGACCTTCTATTTCTCCATAAAATAATTGGTGGAACATTGGATTGTTCATCAATACTGGCTAATGTTTCGATTGTCATTCCATATCACTATCCAAGACATAAAATATTAAAATATTTTGGCGGCAACACGGTCAGAACTCACCTGGGTCATAACTCTCCTACGCAGAGAATGTGTCGCACTTACAACGAATGTGATGTTTCCTTGAGCAATCTCGACATATTTAATGATTCTCTTACTGTTTTTTTAAAAAAAAAAATAGTAGTTACCTTAAGTCACATGAATAGTCATCACCAAAATAATTTTGCATATGTTCTGTGTGTAAATGTTTTTATTCATTCAAATATTAGGTAACCTAAAGAATAGAATTGATTAATGAACATGATTTTATACCTACTCATATTTTGTAGGCACCTGCACTTAACATAGTTTATTCTTACAATCCTAAAATTACCTTATTTTTGTGTAAGCTGTATATACCTGTAATAGGTGTACTATATCAGAATGTACACTGAATATGTATGAATATGTACACTGTTGGCGTATCATAATAATAAATAAAAAAATAAAAAAAAATAAGCAAACCAATCGTTGATTTGTATTATACAGACATAAGTATGACGGATTTTTTTTTTTTTTATATATATATATTTTTTTTATTAACATTCACACAAGGTCTTCAGGTCACAAACTAGGCAGAGCCTGTACTATGGTAACCTGATGATTGATATATACTTATATACATATACACACCCAGACACAGGTCAAACAGACATGTTCATACACACAAATGTTTGACCTGTCCGGGAATCGAACCCGGGACCAGCGGCTCAGAAAGCAGAGTGCTACCAACTGCGCCAACCAACCAGTCAGATTTGAAAATCAACTACAGAAAATTCAACCTTTACTTGTTGTACTGAGCCCTATAGTAAACGTCTTAATTCCTGCGTATATTTCCTCTGTAGAAAGGTTATATCGGAATCATCTCAGAGTTTAGGAATCCATTGAGATTCTACCACGTCCCGACGCGGCTTCCACGGACCTTAATGACACCCGCGTTCACGTGGCTCGGATATGAATTACCAATAGTAGGGGAAATATAAGCAATTTTAGGATAGTTGCGTGTTTTAATGGTAGGGCAGATCGTAATATCCAGTTGTTGTTTTTTCCTAACGTGAACGTTTCGAAAAACTTTTCAAAGTTGTTACTTTTTAACCGAGAGAAAAGGAGGTCACTTCGTCGTTTATGACGCTATTTAGACGGTTTTTTTGTTTACTTTTATACTTTCGAGGTGGTCCCATTGAAATTTCATCAAAATCGGTCAAGCACTTTTTGAGTTACATTCCAATAACTGAAAAGTGCTACGCATACGTCGATGACGTTATAGTTGCGGGTGGTGGTCACTGAACAGGATGAAAAAAAAATTTTTACTAAAAAATTAGTAAAAATTTTTACTTAGGCAGCTAAACTTCACTTCGTATTTTTTTTAACAAAAAATGGAATCTGAAAAATAGTCGGTACCATGATAATGACAAGTTCAAAAGTTACTATTGTCAAAATATTGTGCTCATGGTACCGACTTCGACAAGCTCTTGCACAATTTTGAGTGTTGAAATCGGTTCCATTTTTTGCTAAAAGTTTTTTTCTCTATTTCAGCGACCTTTACTACTCACGGGATCAATTGTCATTGTGTATATTCATCGATTTATTCAATCAAGAAGGCGTAACACTTCTCAGTTACTGGAGTGTAACTCAAAAACACATCGGATTTTGATGAAATTCAGATGGCACCACTCTATCAAACAAAAAGAGAATTTTGAGAATCGGTCTAAAATTGGGGAAGAAATCAGTTTTTTTTTTTTTTTTACATATTATAAGTTTGCGTTTGATAACTGTCTCACCTAATGTTAAGTGATGACGTTGTCTAGGATTTTTCTAGATTTTTCAGTGAACATAAAAAACATACAAAAGAACATATAACCGCCCTCTTTTTTGAAGTCGGTTAAAAATCTAATTAAATATCAAAAGTTACACGTGCCAATTAATATGTGTTTCAATTCAGAGGTAAACTGGTCCAAGGTCTCTCGATTACATCTTCCGAGGATACATCTAGTTGATTCATTAATTAGAGTTGAGAAGCCGAGCAGCCTCGCTCTGGAACATTAACTGATTAACCGGATAGTCGTAAGTAGTTATTGATCTACCCTCTAAATGGAGTAATGAGCCGATCACGATCTTGGCATTGGGGATATGTTACTTCATCTTTTGGTACTATCAGATAATCATTGGGGATATGTAACTTTATCTTTTGGTTATACCGGATGATTTTTTTTGGTTCGGAAGTAAGCCGTTGTTACTTTTTCCTCTTATGATTGGACCACACATTTATCTGTCAATGTTTGAAGCGGTGATAGCGCAGCGGTGGGAGCGTCTGCTGTCAAACTGACGAACTCAGGTTCGGTAGAAGTTCCTATGGCCACCTTCCACTCTATCATGAGACCCTGAAAATTATGTAGCCCCAAAGAACTTACCGAGACAAAACAAATGAGCCCGAACTCGATGGGTCTACCTTGTTTAATTTAGAAGTTCCGATAGCCACCTTGCAACTCAATCATCAGACCCTGGATATTACGTAGCTCCAAAGAACTTACCAAGACAAAACAAATGAGCCCAAACTCGATGAGTTTATCTTGTTTAATTTAGAAGTTCCGATAGCCACCTTGCAACTCAATCATCAGACAGAGATATTATGTAGCCCCAAATAACTTACCAAGACAAAAAAAATGAGCCCAAACTCGATAAGTTTCTCTTGTTTACTTCAGGAGTTCCGATGACCGTCTTCCGGCTCATCACTGTAACTCCGTGTTACCATATTATTGTATTTACCAAAGATACATAAGTGTACCAAATTTCAGCTCATCCGGTTAAAGATAACTGAATTAAAATTCAGTTACAGGATTCCACCCGGACAAACATATTTACATTGCAAGTTAAAAAAACTTGTAATAATAATAAAAAGACAGTTACTACAGAGTTCGAATCAAATCTAAACATTTATTTTGCAAAACATGCATACATTTTATGGTCATCATCATCATCATCATCATCATCATCTCAGCCATAGGACGTCCACTGCTGGACAAATGCCTCCCCCATTTTATGGTAAACTGTTTTAAAAGTAAAGGTTCTTTTGGTCTACCAGCGATACGGCTACAATATGGCTAGAATTTGGGATAGTGATTTCTACTTCGGCTGCGGTACTTAATTGAGGTTTTTTTAACTCACACGTAGCAAAAATATTCCAAATTCATGTGTGTGAAGATGAATAGCCGAATCTGCCAGTGTAGAATAGAAAAGCCCGTCTCAGAAGTCAGAACTGAATGGCTTATTGGGATAAATATAGATGGTAAAATTAGAGCCATCTACATTTCATTCGCAGTAACGACTATCTAAAATCAAAAAGGTATCAATTTTCAACAGTATTTCTATTTAATTTAGATTTTATATAAAGTCAGAGGTGAGACGTTGAAATAATTTAAATCTTTGCTGGCGTTACGATAATCCTTTTCTTGAAGGTTAATCAAAGTAATGGGCTCTTTGACGAAGATAGTATTCAAAATACTCACTCTTACAGACTAATTTAATTGGAATTATATAAACATTTATTATTTAAAAAACATTTTACATTAATAGAGAGCAAAAACGTTATCCATTTTTTGGCTAGCGTTTTTTCTAACGTAATAAAGTAGTGTTGAAGAAGAGAGATTTATTGTTGACACCAATTTTGGCGTTGATTTATGAACTGTTTTCATCAAGGGTATTTTCAAAATATACTACTCATTAAAGGCACAAAAATGACAATAGTATTTGGATAACCTATGCTATTTACTGTTTTAAGAAAATATCCTTACTTATACAAATAAAGGAATTACGGAATGAATGAACGCCCCGCGGTTTCAACCGCGTGGATTACGGTTTACTGCATCTAATATCCAACGGAAACTATGCTTTTTGCTGGATGAAAAGTGAAAATAATTAGCCTTTGTGTTAATCCAGGGTCTAAATTATCTCCCTACCTCGCAAGTTCTACCTAGCATGTTGTTAATGCGATACACAATAAAAACTCTTAAGATAAGGGTAGGGTGCCTTCGTTTGATACGATATCAACTGTAATGTTGGTCTATCAGTCTTATTAATAATTGTTCATACAATTAAAGGTAGATGGCGCTAATAACATCCCCGCAGATGTTAATAAGGAAGGAAGTAATTCGGCCCTAGTGATATGGGCTGCTATAGCTTAGTTGGACAAAGCGACAGGACGGTATTCTGTAGTCGTGGGTTCAAGGCAGCCGAATTTTTTCCTTCAAATATTTGAAAATAAGTTCTACCTAGCATGTTGTTAATGCGATACACAATAAAAACTCTTATCTCCCTACCATACCAAATTTTATCGAAATCGGTGTAGCCATTTGAGCCTGAAGTAGTAACAAATAAACATACATACACACAAACATTCGACTTTATAATATTAGTAACGAGTATATATGATGAATACGAGTATGTTGTTTGTCAAGGCTTTGGTTTTCTCTTATTACCCGTATATATTATATTGATTTATTGTTTGATAGAGATTTTGATGAATCACTTGTTGTGGTGGGCTTTTCTTTGGTTGGTTCGATTATCACTAAATAATGTTATATTAATGAACCAAACATTCCGCTACCAACCGGTCTTTGTGGAAATCAATGGGGGAGGCCTATGGCCAGCAGTGGACGTCCTATGGCTGAGATGATGATGATGATGAATGAACCAAAAGAATGTGAATGGATAGGAAGGCCGAAGAAGGTATGGATGGACTGCGAGAAGAATGATATGTTTATGAAAGGTGTGAGCACTGAGACGACTAATGATAGAAGAGAATGGAAGAAGAAAACATGTTGTGCCGACCCCACCTAGTGTGGGATAAGGACAAGAAGAAGAATGAACCAAAGCCATTGTGTGTAGTAACCCTGGAGTTAAATAATTTGTTATTTTTTTCTCACCTCGTCTACGAACAAGGCAGTGCCAAAATCACGCTAAGCTGGAGAGGAGTGGGATTGCCCTAACTTCTGTTTCTCTTTAAGTATGAGTGTATCAAAACTGAAGGTATCTTCAGGATAATGTAGTCAAAGTAATTCTTACACCAAATAAAGAAACAATACCAAAAAAATGGAACCGACTTCAACACTCAAAAGTGTGTACCATGATAGTGCAAAAGTAACTGTTATGAAAATATTTTGCTCATGGTACCTTCGACAAGTAATTTCACACTTTTGAGTGTTGAAGTCGGTTCCATATGAGTATTCATTTACATTATTCATTATGTTTTAATAAACAGTTAAGCTTCGTTTTATATACCGACCAGTATTAAAACTTATATAATACCCAAACAAAAAGGTCGGGTATTGATATTCAATCACTTCTCAAAAGCTTAAACAATATTATTCCAAACATATTTCTTTAGGAAAAGATATTTCAAACTTTAATACCTTTCTCTATCCCATTTTCACGACAAATATTTACACAAAGTAACTAGCTTCGTAACACCTTAATATTCGCTGTAAAATCCACTTTAAGGGGGATTTACGATCAGAAGGCTTGTTTAACTTCCATTTAACCCCGGGCTTAAACTTATTAAACCCGGGCAAGTGATTATCAGACTTAATGAGTAATAATTGACCACTATCGATTACATTTTTAATTAATCTAAGGATATAAGGGCAAAAGGTTAACAAAGCTAAGCTCTAATTTAAATATAATGTGTACACTCATACTTAATTCTAGAGCTAAAACCATTTTAATTTTAGTACCGTGGTATAAAAGCGTTTAATGTGAAAATTTACCCCTTGCCTGCGACAGTTAATGTCATAGATTTTCCTCCAGATAAAATGTACCATAAGCTCTATTGCGATTCGCTTGATTAACACGCTTAATTAACGTCTACATTTCGGCGAATTTGAACTGGAATTACACAATTTAAATCCATCATCTCCAACCTATCATCGGTCAACCAGACGTACGACTATGCGCCACCGCTACATGGTAGATATACCACCGTTACGCACGAAGCGTTTTGCTTCCACGTTTATAATGCGTACTGCCAGGGAGTGAACTCACTGTCTGAGCCTGTGTTTCCCGATAGGTGCAACCCCGGAGTCTTCAAGTCGCGAGGTACAATCTAAGTATGCTTGCTACACCTAAGACCGCGTCTCAATTAACATCAGGTGAGACAGCGGTCAAACGCAACATTAAAAAAAAAACATTTGAAACCACAAATAATAGTAACGTACTTATAAACAAAAGCAACTATTATTATTATCAGGAACCGAGTAGCATCCTACCAATAATATAAATGCGAAAGTTTATGAGTTTATGGATGTATGTCTGTGTCTGGGTGTGTATATGTATATAAGTATATATATCAGTAATCAGGTTACCATAGTACAGGCTTTGCCTAGTTTGGGACCTGAAGACCTTGTGTGAATGTTCACAAATAAATAAAATAAACAAAAGTATATGTTTTTTACTCTGTCACTCAAAAATTACTGAATGGATTTGGATAAAATTTGGAACACAGATATCTATCTATAACACTATTAACACAAAGGCTGTTTCATCATTACCATCATCAAGGTTTGAAGGTTTTTTTATCACCACGCTTGTAGTTTTACCCAGCGTAATGGGTGAAATTTGGTATGTAGGTACGACAAACTGACGCATTTATAAAATTAGTGTGATAGATTTATCGTTTGACAACTATGTAACTTGATGGTCAGTAACAGATGTTATCACACTAAGCCTACAATACTCACTGGCTCTCAAGGATTGCTACCAGAACACACTATGTGTTTGGTCAGTTTGGTGACAGTTGTTCAAGCTTGAGGGTGGTAGCTAGCTAGGCGGGTACTCGAAAGTACACTACTACCCATCTTCAGGTCCCGGAATATCATATAGGCTACTTTTCATTATCATCATCATCAATCATCACCACGCGGGTAAAATCGCGGGGCGCAGCTAGTAAATAATATACCTTCTCATAATGTAGCGTTGGTGCCTATTGAATAATACCCCGGATAGTAAGTATTATTTCTTATTTTACTTTGATATTAGTTATGTCTACAAGTAATTACTTCGTACATGAAGTATACCTATATAGTACGAGTGAAGGAGGTTGACACGACGAGAATATTAGGTAGAAGGAAAATCCTTTTGATCCGTCAATCGATGTAGTTCTGAGCCAAAACTCTGATCCGTCAAAGTGAGAATTATCTACGTGTTTTGTGTAGTGATATCGGTAAGGAAGTACTTAGTAGCGTAGATTGTAGTTTTAATTACAATGAAAGTTACTAAAATTTGACAGTCGAGTCGAGAATCAAACCATTGCTTTAAAAAAATTTAGCAAAAAATGGAACCGACTTCAGCACTCAAAAGTGTGAAATAACTTGTTGAAGTCGTTACCATGATAGTTCAAAAGTAACTATTATCAAAACATTGTGAGCATGGTACTGACTTCGACAAATTATTTCATACTTTTGAGTGTTGACGTCGGTTCCATGTTTTGGTAAAAAAAATCACTGTTTTCAGTGACCTTTGCTACTCATGGAATCAAATTGTCATTCATCCTCTATAAGAAAGTCATTCAGATAGACGTAACAATTTTCAATTATTGGTGTGTTACTCAGAAACCACTTGACCGATTTTGATGAAATTTAATTGGGATTACCTCAGAAGTATACTCTATCAAACAAAAAAAGAACCATCAAAATCGGTTTATCAACGACGGATTTATACTCGAACACACATAAAATAAATATATACGGTCGAATTGAACTACCTAGACCTAGACATACGCATGTGTGTGCCGTGGTGGTACCGGCCTAGAATAGTACTCTCCCATCTCTTCCCGTGGGTGTCGTAAGAGTCGGCTAAGGGATCACGTACCAGAAGGTGCAGCAGCGCCTTCTGAGGATCGGAAATCATACTGCGCTCGCCAACCCGCCTGCCAAGCGTGGCGAGTATTGGCAAATCCCCCCTTTATGGGGGAGGCATATGGCATATACAATTAAATATCTAAATGTGTCAAGTAGTAACGTAGTATTATAATAAGTAAATATAATATAATACAGTCATAACACAATGTAATAGTGTAGGTAGAATTAAATATGAAAATATTGTTATGGTATCATATAGTGTAAACTCTCTTAGTTTGTAACGTCACTTAGTTGTTATTTAGTTCATCTAGATTAATTTCACACCTGTTGTGTAGTACGCTTAATAGTAAAAAATCAAATGTAATTAAAAAAAGGTACGGACCGTTGATCTGTAGTGTGTAGCTTTCTCAATAAAAAAAATAGTTACCTCCTTATTTGAAGTAGGTTAAAAATATCACGATAATCACGGTTTGGCCCTGACCTAAAATATTTACTGGCTCTTAAGAACAGCTGTACCCGCTGGTAGAAATTCTATTGTTCAACCAAACTATTTAATTAAAATGAAGATTCTGTACCAACTACTATAGAGTCCAAATTAGTGTGACACTTATGAATGGCAATATTAATAGGTAATTGGATTCCTTGATCAAATGCGTGTAGAACAAGAGCTATGCCAACATCAGATAGAAAGCCGACGCCCTCACCGCCACGCTTTCATTGCTACAAAATGAAGCAACATCTGTCCAATCATATATTTTTTTTTAATTTATAGCAATAGCGTTTAGCCACTATTTTTTTAAGTTTTTTTTTAATCACACTCAGACCCCCGCACTAGGATTCCCTGTGTCGCGGGAGGCATGGACACACACAATTACAACACACAAACAACCAGACCCAGGACAATCTATACTCATCGCACAAATGTTTGCCCCTGCCGGGATTCGAACCCCCGGAGACACAGAAGTCATGTCACTGACACCGACCAGTGCGCCACGGCGACCGTCAACTATCACACTTGATGGTCAGTGACGATGTGGTCGAAGATGTTATTACGCATATCAATTCTATAGTTAAGTCTAGCAGATTAGTTGATGTTGACTGCAACCTACAGACAATTTGAGGAGATTGCCACCTAGGAACTTAGGATATGTATCATCATCATCTCAGCCATAGGACGTCCACTGCTGGACATAGGCCTCCCCCATAGATTTCCACAAGGATCTGTTGAAAGCGACCCGCATCCAGCCCTTGCCTGCGATCTTAGTGAGGTCGTCTGTCTACCTTGTCGGTGGCCGTCCTATGCTGCGCTTGCCAGTCCGTGGTCTCCATTCTAGAACTTTTCGGCCCCAATGGCCATCAGTTCTTATTTGATGACTTACGGAACCGAAACGTGGTCTCTGAATATGGGCCTTCTGAGCAGGCTCAGAGTCGCACAACGAGCTATGGAGAGGGCTATGCTCGGAGTTTCTCTACGTGATCGAATCAGAAATGAGGAGATCCGTAGAAGAACGCAATTCACACCGATATAGCCCAGCGGATTAGCAAGTTGAAGTGGCATTGGGCAAGGCACATAGCTCGAAGGATATGTACCTATAATGAGATATATATATTTTAGTATATTTGAAATTTACTTTCTCTTAATAATTTTGTGATTATTTTATCTTTATTGTGTAGAATATGGATCTTGTGTCTGAAATAAAGTACCATATCAGTATAATGATCACGCTAGACCTAGAAGGGCTTATAGCAATGATATTATATGTTTATATGAGGTCGATGTTGCACAAGCGCGCGGAAACTGAGGCGGCAAAATTAAGTCAATTGTAGTAATTTTGAATTACGACGCGTATTTCAAGCGCAAGTTTAAGCATATAGCTATCCTTTTCTATATTATTTGTACCGTATTATCTGTCGCAGTAAGCGTGTTTATGTCGTAAAGGAACAAAATCTGAGCACCGCGCAGTATGAATATACGTCTTTAGTAAAACATCATTGGTTTATAGGCTCTCAAGGACTGCTACCCGAACACACTGTGTTTAGTGACAGTTTTTCAAACTGGAGGGTGATAGATAGATAGCTGCTGGGCTGCGACTATATTATATTATGCATATATGACCGTCTGGTCTTATACTTTGACAGAGGGGAACGCCTACGTATTCCTACTCCCCTAAGGTCGGCGGTTGCTCTGTGGTTGTATCGAGTGATTTGTAGTAAACATTCACAGTGCCGTGGTGGTACCGGACTAGAATAGTACTCTCCCATCTCTTCCCGTGGGTGCCGTAAGAGTCTTAGGGATCACGTACCAGAAGGTGGACAGCAGCGCCTTTTGAGGATCGGAAATCATACTGCGCTCGCCAACCCGCCTGCCAAGCGTGGCGAGTATTGGCAAATCCCCTCCTATACGGGGGAGGCATATGTCCAGCAGTGGATGTTTAAGTGCTGAGAAGGAAGAAGATTCACTGTATTGCGATTATTTTACGCTTGCTAAAACTACAAAAATGACCATGTTTGAACTAACATCGCTTTAAAGAAAACTTACGGAAAATACGTGTACCTACTTACATCTATCAACACACATACAAGTAAGCATTACCTACCAACTTAGAAAGGTAAGGACTATTAAAAAAATTGGCACACTCAGTTCTCCGTTTGTCTGGAAGAGATCGCTTTAAGCGATAAGACTGGAAATTGTACTTTGGTTAGAAAGAAAGGAAGAAGAAAGAAATTAGATTTTCACGAGTGAATAGGTACCTTCTAGGTTTGCGTGCTAAATCCTAGGCAACGTCATCACTTAACATCAGGTGAGACAGTTGTCACTGACCATCAATTGAGATAGTGGTCAAACGCTAGATGTATACAGTATAAAAAAGCATACGAACAAACTATGGACTGAAAGTGTTAGATTATTATAATTTGAAAATTAATTGAACTTGAATAACTTTATAATTTTAATTGATATCAAGTCTGATTAAATATACAAAAATACTAGAGTGGGCATAAGCAAAATAGTAAGAAGTTAGTATTTCCTTCTAAGTTATGAGTGTCTTCTCTGAATAACGCTAATTCGAAAAATTCACAAATAAATGAATACCAAAATACTTAATTTTAAACAAATCTATTAGAATTTCAGGTTATCTTGAATTGAAACACCATAATGAATTAAATCGATTTAAAATCTTTTCCATTCGAAATAATTATATTATTTTCCAACTGGTTGTGTATTTTAATTTATTAATATTAGCTAAGTTTAACTTTATTTTAAGAAAAGAACAAGATAAAAATCCTCCACAGATAAGCAAGCCATAAGTAGGTTTCTAATACTTTTTAAACTAAGTGATTATGAACTTTCGTCCTTTGCAATAGAGTGCATAAAGTCATCGGTCTCAGTTGTTGTCTTGTATAATAAAATGACAGTCATTAACCCATTCGGAAGGTGCGGCAGTCCTTTGAAGTTCAACTTTGGGTTGGATATTAATAATTATCTTCCCTTTGCTAACCACAACTAAAATAACAATAGAGGTAAAATTGTTAGTTTATATATTATTTTTTTGACGTGATAACGTTTTATAAATTGATGAATGCCAAAATGAAAAATAGTAACGGTAACATTCCTGTAACGTTCCACCTGAGTTTTATCTAGATCTAGATAATATAATCAAAGTCAAAGTCAAGGTCAAAGTCAAAGTCAAGGTCAAGGTCAAGGTCAAAGTCAAAGTCAAATTCAAAGTCAAACTTCAAAGTCAAATGTCAAATGACAAATGACAAATGACAAATGTCAAATGTCAAATGTCAAATGTCAAAGGTCAAAGGTCAAAGGTCAAAGGTCAAATGTCAAATGTCAATGTCAATGTCATACATGATTATGACGTTATCACGTAAATCTATCGTCCGTAAACCGACTTTACAGACAACCAATTATTTTTATTATCTATATTTTGTTCCTTTATTTGCGAATAAGAAAAACCGAACATTAAACTCTCTGACAGACAGGCCCATGTCCCAGCCATGGAACTGTATCTGTTGATCGCGTTAGTTTAAAAAACGACCTTGAATACTCAAAGAACAAGAAACCCTTTGTACCTCGATAACTAATTTTCTTCAAACGAGTTTTATGGCCTATTTAACTGAGGAAAAACAGATGCTAGTCGGTAGTATATCACTGTTATATCAAGACTGTTGTTTGAAGTCGACCACGCATTTAACTGGTAGCTTTATATAGCATGCAACTCCTCTAGTATATATAGGTAATTGCAGTCTATGAGAGTTTTACCGGGGAAGTACTCCCAAAATATTTATTTTATAGTTCAGTAGAATGTGTAGGCGGGGTTACCAGATATGCAAACGATTATGTAAGTTGACGTTTTTGATAAAAATCTGGTCGCTGCAAAATAGGACCAAGATTGTATACGACTTTTGTTAGGGGACCCCCACCTTTATTTGCAGTGGTTAACGTGGGCAGTTGTCTCGAAGACCAACTTGTCATGTGGAAAATACTCCCTATTCAAGACTTGGCCTTCGGATTCGTTAGCGGTTCACCTGAGGGACGTTAATTCGGGACTCGGCCTACGGATTCTTCCTACGGCTAACACAGGTTGGCCTATGGCCTCCAGTAGGTCATCTTCATTACCTGTTTTGCTACCTAACACTCAGATTCATGGATCATGGCAATCAAAAATTGAATATGGTTGCTGCATATATTTTAGCCATTCAGGCCATTTTTTACGATTTCATTCATTAAGCGCTAAGTGAAACGCATGTAAAATTTTCTGACAGAATTTTCGAAAAGCTGCTAATTGTTTATGGTATATTTGAAGTTATTATCATACGTATGTTTCAACAACCCTAAAAGCATTTGAAATTATAAGAACATAATAATATTATCCCTCTTTCATTAAAATAAGCCACAAAAATTAATGGGAACGTGAATAATGTTTTGGATCCTGTCTTACAACCTTGGATTCTTTTTAAGCGACTTCAAAATAGGAGCATATTCTTAATTCGTCCCGTGCGAATCGACGTTGATGTTTTTTTTATTTGAGAGCTGGTGCTTCCCGTGTGGTCCCATTTAAATTTCATCAAAATCGGACGAGCTGTTTTTGAGTTACACTCCAATAACTGAAAAGTGTTACGTCTACTTGGACGACATTATACAAGTAATTTTGGGTGGAGAAATCGGTAAACATACACAATGACAATTGATCCCGTGAGTAGCAAAGGTGACTGAAAATGATGAAAAAAAATATTATCGAAAAATGGAACCGACTTCAATACTCAAAATTGTGAAATAACTTGTCGAAGTCGGTACCATGAGCACCATATTTTGTTACTTTTGAACTATCATAGTACGGACTTCGACAAGCTATTTCACACTTTTGTATCAATGGCAAAACGGCCAAAATCGACAGATTATGATTCTGAACCCAACTAGGTGGATGGTAACGGTCAAAAGTGTAACGATTGCGTGGGAGGCTAGTTCTGCTGTTTCAAAACCAAAAAGGCAGTCAGCCGGTATTATACGTCAGATATTGAAAATGTCCATGGATTTTATAATTTTATGACGAAAAACTCTGGTTTCAGATATTTTGCGCTAAGCATATAACCCAAACGCAATTGTGAATATGTCAAAACATTTAGCCGACCTGTATCATAACAACCCGCACAATTCCTTAGGGTCCCGTACCCAAAGAGTAAAACGGGACCCTATTACTAAGACTCCGCTGTCCGTCCGTCTGTCTATCTGTCCGTCTTACACCAGGCTGTATTTCGTGAACCGTAATACCATCACGGTATATATAATAAACTATCGAGTATTGAATCTATCTATAACTATATAGACAGTATAAATTTTTAATACTCAATACTCAATAGTTTATTGCATTTATATGGCGTTACATGCAGGTCTTAAATACATTTTTTTCCAGCGTACATATGACCCTGGTAGGGTATAGCAATGTGGAGCGACCGATTTATTTGTTTTCAAATTTATCATAGAAAAACTTTTACTTTCACTATAATTTTCACAGATGATGTATTTATGTTGCCTCTATAACAACAAATACTATAAAACAGAATAAAATAAATATTCAAGGGGGGCTCCCATACAAAAAACGTGATTTCTTTTTGCCGTTTTTATAGATAATGGTACGGAACCCTTCATGCGCGAAACCGACTCGCACTTGGCCGGTTTATTTAAACATTTCGTAAGGCTGTCGGGATAACCAAAAGTTTTTTTTTGACGTGATAACGTTTTATAAATTGATGAATACCAGCAACACTCATGAAAAATAGTAACGTTCCGCGTAACGTTCCACATGAGTTTTGTATTACATAAAGTTAAAGTCAAAGTCAAAATCAAAGTCAAAGTCAGTCAAAGTCATAAATGATTATGACGTTATCACGTAAATCTATCGTCCGTAAACCGACTTTACAGACAACCAATTTTTTTATAATTATCGATGTCGCATATACTTTCGTTTCGGAGTCACCTGGTAGACGCCTCAGCGCTTGTTACGCGCTCTTGCCCCTCTTACCTGTATATATATTACTTTATAGCAGCGACGCACACTAATACAGTGTAAACTCTTTATAACGTCATCTTTTATTATTATAACAATAAACTCCCTGTAACGTTGAAGTGAGCCCAACTTGGTTGGTCTGCGTTAAAATCCACATATTGAAACACTCTTTATAGCGATACGCCATTCTCTATTACGTAGAAATGTGTTCATATTTTTAGACAGTAAATATTTATTATCGGTATTATTCTTTATGTTATGTTATCAGGCAACAAAAGACTTTGAAGCTCCGAAACATCCGAGGTCGGTCTAGCTTTTGTTATCCTTAATTGCCTTGAACACGTGCAGTATGACGCATTGTTTTCTCGGTGACGTGATGTAGATACCTATCGTATTATCAGTCGTAAACCTACTTTGGAACTGTTAATTTGGTTGTTTTTTCGTTCACTCCATATAACGATAACTCTCTATAACGACAAAAATGCTCAGTCCCTTGAGTTTCGTTATAAAGAGTTTACACTGTATTAGTTGTTAAGCGGTTGTGGTGTGAAAAATGTCGGGTCTGGGTTGTGTTTTGTAAAGAAAAAAGAATTGATTGAGTGAAACTATTCTTTCAAATTAGTTACACCCAAAATAAATGCTCAGTTTGTAATAATTCTTATTCCAGTCGCTGTAACTGCATCAAGCCAATCATAACTCATTTAAGTGAGTGCCGTAACAAATCATACAATGAACGCACTTGCTTGTAATAGACTGTTAATTATCGCTGTTGCTGAGGTCAGCTAATGCAAGGCAGATGTTATAACTGTTTCAAATTCTTTTCGTTATGCATGGGAAATTAACTGGTCTATAGATACGGTAACAAGATTGTATGTATATTTATTTATTTTTTATTTATCAACATTCATACAAGGTCTTCAGGTCCCAAACTAGACAGAGCCTGTGCTATGGTAACCTGATGACTGATATACATACTTATATACATATACACACCCAGACACAGGTCAAACAGACATGTTCATACACACAAATGTTTGACCTGTCCGGGAATCGATCCCGGGACTAGCGGCTCAGAAGGCAGAGTGCTACTAACTGCCCCAACTGGCCAGTATACATTAATACACTTCGGGGAGTGTGCTCTGAAGTTACATAACTTGGTTCTTCCACCCCCATTCCATCTAAGAACGACCAGACGGACTGCAATGCGACATCCGTATATGGTAGACGTTTCACCTTGTCGCACGAAGCGTATTGCTTCCACATTCATAGTGCGTACAGCTAACGAGTGGAATTCATTGCCTAAGTCTGTGTTTCCTCATGGATACAATACAATCTTCAAGTCATAAGTGAACAGGTATCTTCTAGGCAGGCGTGATCCATCATAGACCGCACCATCACTTAACATCAGGTGATATAGTGATCAAACGCCTGCCTATTGTGAATAAAAAAAACTTAGTTCTAGCGTCGACCTTCGACCACAACGTCACTGACCATCAAGTGAGGTACTAACTTCCGATTCCGGGGCCCTGGGTTTTCCAATCCTGGCAAAAGCAAACATTTATGTGATGAGCATAGATATTTGGTATCGGTTTTTGTTGTGTGGTGTGGAGTGGATTATTTATTTTATTTATTTTTATTTTATTTTATTTATCAACATTCACACTAGGTCTTCAGGTCCCAAACTAGGCAGAGCCTGTACTATGGTAACCTGATGACTGATATACATACTTATATACATATACACACCCAGACACAGGTCAAACAGACATGTTCATACACACAAATGTTTGACCTGTCCGGGAATCGAACCCGGGACCAGCGGCTCAGAAGGCAGAGTGCTACCAACTGCGCCAACCAGCCAGTCGGTCCAGGGATTGGGTAATGTCTCCGAAATACGAGAAATCCTGGTGCGGGGAGTGTGACACAAAAGCGTTCGTGACACAGATCTGACAAACAAGTTGTCAGATTATTTGTCAGATCTTTGGTTTGTGATAACGTTCGCTTTTCGATAGTGATTTGATCATAGAACAACGGAATAAAAAACTACAATATATTTTTAATGTCTTATTTTTGTATAATACATTTCATTGAAATGTAAATTATGACAAAAATAATGTTTCATGAAAAAAAACATCATTTGACTGGTCGGTTGGCGCAGTTGGTAGCACTCTGCCTTCTGAGCCATTGGTCCCGGGTTCGATTCCCGGTCAGGTCAAACATTTGTGTGTATGAACATGTTTGTTTGACAGGCGTGTGAAGTTAGCGGCCAAAAGTTAGCGGCCTAGTATAATCCGACCAATTCGAGAAGTACACTAACTAATAAGTGTATTATTTATTTAATCAAGCTAATTAACATCATTTCCTTCTAAACCTACCAAATTTTTTATTGTGATATTTATTATGGTAGCTCCTAAGAAGCCAAAAACCAAAAAAAAATAATAGTCGCTGGGGCTCAACGCACCTTTTCTCCAGAATCTTCTCGGGTATCACTTAGTGCGATAGCGTGTGAGATAGTGCTTAGATATACCTTTCAAACGTATATAGTGGTATGTACTCAGGCAGCTTCAAAATAGGTCAAAAATTGATTTTTAGTAAAAAAAAACACTTTTTGTTCATAACCCCTATTTTTTTCTGGGGTATCACTTAGTGCGACAGCGTGTTAGGTAGTGCTTAGATACATCTTTCAAACGTATATAGTGGCATGTACTCAGGTCGCTCCTAAGAAGCCAAAAAACGAAAAAAGATAATAGCCGCTAGGACTCAACGCATCTTTTCTCCAGATTCTTCTCGGGTATCACTTAGTGTGATAGCGTGTGAGGTAGAGCTAAGATATACCTTTCAAACGTATATAGTAGCATGTACTCAGGCAGCTTCAAAATTAGTCAAAAATTGAATTTTAGTAAAAAAAAACACATTTTTTTCCAAATCCCCTATTTTTTTCTGGGGTATCACTTAGTGCGATAGCGTGTTAGGTAGAGCTTAAATATACCTTTCAAACGTATATAGTGGCATGTACTCAGGTCGCTCCTAAGAAGCCAAAAAACGAAAAAAGATAATAGCCGCTAGGACTCAACGCATCTTTTCTCTTGATTATTTTTGGGTATCACTTAGTGCGATAGCGTGTGAGGTAGAGCTTAGATATACCTTTCAAACGTATATAGTGGCATGTACTCAGGCAGCTTCAAAATTAGTCAAAAATTGAATTTTAGTAAAAAAAAACACATTTTTTTCGAAAACCTCTATTTTTTTCTGGGGTATCACTTAGTGCGATAGCGTGTTAGGTAGAGCTTAAATATACCTTTCAAACGTATATAGTGGCATGTACTCAGGTCGCTCCTAAGAAGCCAAAAAACGAAAAAAGATAATAGCCGCTAGGACTCAACGCATCTTTTCTCCAGATTCTTCTCAGGTATCACTTAGTGTGATAGAGTGTGAGGTAGAGCTTAAATATACCTTTCAAACGTATATAGTGGCATGTACTCAGGCAGCTTCAAAATTAGTCAAAAATTGAATTTTAGTAAAAAAAAACACGTTTTTTTCCAAATCCCCTATTTTTTTCTGGGGTATCACTTAGTGCGATAGCGTGTTAGGTAGAGCTTAAATATACCTTTCAAACGTATATAGTGGCATGTACTCAGGTCGCTCCTAAGAAGCCAAAAAACGAAAAAAGATAATAGCCGCTAGGACTCAACGCATCTTTTCTCCAGATTATTTTTAGGTATCACTTAGTGTGATAGCGTGTGAGGTAGAACTTAGATATACCTTTCAAACGTATATAGTGGCATGTACTCAGGCAGCTTCAAAATTAGTCAAAAATTGAATTTTAGTAAAAAAAAACCACATTTTTTTCCAAATCCCCTATTTTTTTCTGGGGTATCACTAAGTGCGACAGCGTGTTAGGTAGTGCTTAGATACACCTTTCAAACGTATATAGTGGCATGTACTCAGGTCGCTCCTGAGAAGCCAAAAAACGAAAAAAGATAATAGCCGCTAGGACTCAACGCATCTTTTCTCCAGATTCTTCCCGGGTATCACTTAGTGCGATAGCGTGTGAGGTAGAGCTTAGATATACCTTTCAAACGTATATAGTGGCATGTACTCAGGTCGCTCCTAAGAAGCCAAAAAACGAAAAAAGATAATAGCCGCTAGGACTCAACGCATCTTTTCTCCAGATTCTTCTCAGGTATCACTTAGTGTGATAGAGTGTGAGGTAGAGCTTAAATATACCTTTCAAACGTATATAGTGGCATGTACTCAGGCAGCTTCAAAATTAGTCAAAAATTGAATTTTAGTAAAAAAAACCACATTTTTTTCCAAATCCCCTATTTTTTTCTGGGGTATCACTTAGTGCGATAGCGTGTTAGGTAGAGCTTAAATATACCTTTCAAACGTAAATAGTGGCATGTACTCAGGTCGCTCCTAAGAAGGCAAAAAACGAAAAAAGATAATAGCCGCTAGGACTCAACGCATCTTTTCTCTAGATTATTTTTGGGTATTACTTAGTGTGATAGCGTGTGAGGTAGAGCTTAGATATACCTTTCAAGCGTATATAGTTGCATGTACTCAGGCAGCTTCAAAATAAGTCAAAAATTGAATTTTAGTAAAAAAAAACACATTTTTTTCCAAATCCCCTATTTTTTTCTGGGGTATCACTTAGTGCGATAGCGTGTTAGGTAGAGCTTAAATATACCTTTCAAACGTATATAGTGGCATGTACTCAGGTCGCTCCTAAGAAGCCAAAAATTGAAAAAAGATAATAGCCGCTAGGACTCAACGCATCTTTTCTCCAGATTCTTCTTGGGTATCACTTAGTGCGATAGCGTGTGAGGTACAGCTTAGATATACCTTTCAAACGTATATAGTGGCATGTACTCAGGCAGCTTCAAAATAAGTCAAAAATGGAATTTTAGTAAAAAAAAACACATTTTTTTCCAAATCCCCTATTTTTTTCTGGGGTATCACTAAGTGCGACAGCGTGTTAGGTAGTGCATAGATACACCTTTTAAACGTATATAGTGGCATGTACTCAGGTCACTCCTAAGAAGCCAAAAAACGAAAAAAGATAATAGCCGCTAGGACTCAACGCATATTTTCTCCAGATTCTTCTCGGGTATCACTTAGTGTGATAGAGTGTGAGGTAGAGCCTTAATATACCTTTCAAACGTATATAGTGGCATGTACTCAGGCAGCTTCAAAATTAGTCAAAAATTGAATTTTAGTAAAAAAAAACACATTTTTTTCCAAATCCCCTATTTTTTTCTGGGGTATCACTAAGTGCGACAGCGTGTTAGGTAGTGCATAGATACACCTTTTAAACGTATATAGTGGCATGTACTCAGGTCACTCCTAAGAAGCCAAAAAACGAAAAAAGATAATAACCGCTAGGAATCAACGCATCTTTTCTCCAGATTCTTCCCGGGTATCACTTAGTGCGATAGCGTGTGAGGTAGAGCTTAGATATACCTTTCAAATGTATATAGTGGCATGTACTCAGGCAGCTTCAAAATAAGTCAAAAATTGAATTTTAGTAAAAAAAAACACATTTTTATCGAAAACCCCTATTTTTTTCTGGGGTATCACTTAGTGCGATAGCGTGTTAGGTAGAGCTTAGATATACCTTTCAAACGTATATAGTGGCATGTACTCAGGTCGCTCCTAAGAAGCCAAAAAACGAAAAAAGATAATAGCCGCTAGGACTCAACGCATCTTTTCTCCAGATTATTCTCGGGTATCACTTAGTGCGATAGCGTGTGAGGTAGAGCTTAGATATACCTTTTAAACGTATATAGTGGCATGTACTCAGGTCGCTCCTAAGAAGCCAAAAAACGAAAAAAGATAATAGCCGCTAGGACTCAACGCATCTTTTCTCCAGATTCTTCTTGGGTATCACTAAGTGCGATAGCGTGTGAGGTAGAGCTTAGATATACCTTTCAAACGTATATAGTGGAATGTACTCAGGCAGCTTCAAAATTAGTCAAAAATTGAATTTTAGTAAAAAAAAAACACATTTTTTTCGAAAACCTCTATTTTTTTCTCGGGTATCACTTAGTGCGATAGCGTGTTAGGTAGAGCTTAAATATACCTTTTAAACGTATATAGTGGCATGTACTCAGGTCGCTCCTAAGAAGCCAAAAAACGAAAAAAGATAATAGCCGCTGGGACTCAACGCATCTTTTCTCCAGATTCTTCTCGGGTATCACTAAGTGCGATAGCGTGTGAGGTAGAGCTTAGATATACCTTTCAAACGTATATAATGGCATGTACTCAGGCAGCTTCAAAATAAGTCAAAAATTGATTTTTAGTAAAAAAAATCACATTTTTTTCCAAAATCCCTATTTTTTTCTTGGGTATCACTTAGTGCGATAGCGTGTGAGGTAGAGCTTAAATATACCTTTCAAACGTATATAGTGGCATGTACTCAGGTCGCTCCTAAGAAGCCAAAAACGAAAAAAGATAATAGCCGCTAGGACTCAACGCATCTTTTCTCCAGATTATTTTTGGGTATCACTTAGTGTGATAGCGTGTGAGGTAGAGCTTAGATATACCTTTCAAACGTATATAGTGGCATGTACTCAGGCAGCTTCAAAATTAGTCAAAAATTGAATTTTAGTAAAAAAAAAACACATTTTTTTCCAAATCCCCTATTTTTTTCTGGGGTATCACTAAGTGCGACAGCGTGTTAGGTAGTGCTTAGATACACCTTTCAAACGTCTATAGTGGCATGTACTCAGGTCGCTCCTGAGAAGCCAAAAAACGAAAAAAGATAATAGCCGCTAGGACTCAACGCATCTTTTCTCCAGATTCTTCCCGGGTATCACTTAGTGCGATAGCGTGTGAGGTAGAGCTTAGATATAACTTTCAAACGTATATAGTTGCATGTACTCAGGCAGCTTTAAAATAGTCAAAAATTGATTTTTAGTAAAAAAAATCACTTTTTTTTCCAAAACCCCTATTTTTTTATGGGGTATCACTTAGTGCGATAGCGTGTTAGGTAGTGCTTAGATACACCTTTCAAACGTATATAGTGGCATGTACTCAGGTCGCTCCTAAGAAGCCACAAAACGAAAAAAGATAATAGCCGCTAGGACTCAACGCATCTTTTCTCCAGATAATTCTCGGGTATCACTTAGTGCGATAGCGTGTGAGGTAGAGCTTAGATATACCTTTTAAACGTATATAGTGGCATGTACTCAGGTCGCTCCTAAGAAGCCAAAAAACGAAAAAAGATAATAGCCGCTAGGACTCAACGCATCTTTTCTCCAGATTCTTCTTGGGTATCACTTAGTGCGATAGCGTGTGAGGTAGAGCTTAGATATACCTTTCAAACGTATATAGTGGCATGTACTCAGGCAGCTTCAAAATTAGTCAAAAATTGAATTTTAGTAAAAAAAAACACATTTTTTTCGAAAACCTCTATTTTTTTCTGGGGTATCACTTAGTGCGATAGCGTGTTAGGTAGAGCTTAAATATACCTTTCAAACGTATATAGTGGCATGTACTCAGGTCGCTCCTAAGAAGCCAAAAAACGAAAAAAGATAATAGCCGCTAGGACTCAACGCATCTTTTCTCCAGATTCTTCTCAGGTATCACTTAGTGTGATAGAGTGTGAGGTAGAGCTTAAATATACCTTTCAAACGTATATAGTGGCATGTACTCAGGCAGCTTCAAAATTAGTCAAAAATTGAATTTTAGTAAAAAAAAACACATTTTTTTCCAAATCCCCTATTTTTTTCTAGGGTATCACTTAGTGCGATAGCGTGTTAGGTAGAGCTTAAATATACCTTTCAAACGTATATAGTGGCATGTACTCAGGTCGCTCCTAAGAAGCCAAAAAACGAAAAAAGATAATAGCCGCTAGGACTCAACGCATCTTTTCTCTAGATTATTTTTGGGTATTACTTAGTGTGATAGCGTGTGAGGTAGAGCTTAGATATACCTTTCAAGCGTATATAGTGGCATGTACTCAGGCAGCTTCAAAATTAGTCAAAAATTGAATTTTAGTAAAAAAAAACACATTTTTTTCCAAATCCCCTATTTTTTTCTGGGGTATCACTTAGTGCGATAGCGTGTTAGGTAGAGCTTAAATATACCTTTCAAACGTATATAGTGGCATGTACTCAGGTCGCTCCTAAGAAGCCAAAAATTGAAAAAAGATAATAGCCGCTAGGACTCAACGCATCTTTTCTCCAGATTCTTCTTGGGTATCACTTAGTGCGATAGCGTGTGAGGTACAGCTTAGATATACCTTTCAAACGTATATAGTGGCATGTACTCAGGCAGCTTCAAAATAAGTCAAAAATTGAATTTTAGTAAAAAAAAACACATTTTTTTCCAAATCCCCTATTTTTTTCTGGGGTATCACTAAGTGCGACAGCGTGTTAGGTAGTGCATAGATACACCTTTTAAACGTATATAGTGGCATGTACTCAGGTCACTCCTAAGAAGCCAAAAAACGAAAAAAGATAATAGCCGCTAGGACTCAACGCATATTTTCTCCAGATTCTTCTCGGGTATCACTTAGCGTGATAGAGTTTGAGGTAGAGCCTTAATATACCTTTCAAACGTATATAGTGGCATGTACTCAGGCAGCTTCAAAATTAGTCAAAAATTGAATTTTAGTAAAAAAAACACTTTTTTTTCCAAATCCCCTATTTTTTTCTGGGGTATCACTAGATAGTTCTTAGATACATCTTTCAAACGTATATAGTGGCATGTACTCAGGTCGCTCCTAAGAAGCCAAAAAACGAAAAAATATAATAGCCGCTAGGACTCAACGCATCTTTTCTCCAGATTATTCTCGGGTATCACTTAGTGCGAAAGCGTGTGAGGTAGAGCTTAAATATACCTTTCAAACGTTTATAGTGGCATGTACTCAGGCAGCTTCAAAATTAGTCAAAAATTGAATTTTAGTAAAAAAAAACACATTTTTTTCCAAATCCCCTATTTTTTTCTGGGGTATCACTAAGTGCGACAGCGTGTTAGGTAGTGCTTAAATACACCTTTCAAACGTATATAGTGGCATGTACTCAGGTCGCTCCTGAGAAGCCAAAAAACGAAAAAAGATAATAGCCGCTAGGACTCAACGCATCTTTTCTCCAGATTCTTCTCGGGTATCACTTAGTGCGATAGCGTGTGAGGTAGAGCTTAGATATACCTTTCAAACGTATATAGTTGCATGTACTCAGGCAGCTTTAAAATAGTCAAAAATTGATTTTTAGTAAAATAAATCACTTTTTTTTCCAAAACCCCTATTTTTTTATGGGGTATCACTTAGTGCGATAGCGTGTTAGGTAGTGCTTAGATACACCTTTCAAACGTATATAGTGGCATGTACTCAGGTCGCTCCTAAGAAGCCACAAAACGAAAAAAGATAATAGCCGCTAGGACTCAACGCATCTTTTCTCCAGATTATTCTCGGGTATCACTTAGTGCGATAGCGTGTGAGGTAGAGCTTAGATATACCTTTCAAACGTATATAGTGGCATGTACTCAGGCAGCTTCAAAATTGGTCAAAAATTTATTTTTTGTGAAAATACTTAACAAACCTAGATTACAGAGTAAAAAACATAATATAAAAAAAATAGATTACTAGTCCACGCAATGAAAGAGTGGCAGAGGATGGAAGACGTTATACTTTCATGATGTAGCACTTTAAAACATCAGTTTGTAGTTTTGTTTGATTTTATCTGTCAAAGATAGTGTGACATGTACTTAGGTGGCTCTTAAGTAGCCGTTAAAACAAAAAAAATATGTGGCCGTATGGGGTACCTTGCACGTTAAGCCATGACCCATTGCAGTTCTAAATTTTAAGACAGGATGATATGTTGTGGGTAGGGTGTTTTAAGTGTTGTGAACATTAATTTTTAATTTTGCTTTGTTTTAGTAAAATTTAAGGTTTGGATATAGTTTAATTTGTATTTTTATTTGGTGTGCTTTTTGAGGGATGACGTAAGTATCAGGGACTGAATACTTTTTTGTTTTGAGTTTCATTTAGTCGTTTCATTTGACGCATACCTATATTATATCGTGCTTAGTGAAGTATTTTTGTTTGAGTATTTAGGTATTTTGATTCATTTCATGGATATAATAAATTATATATTTAGTTATTATTAATTATATATTTAATTATTATTTATTATATATTTTATTATTATTATATTATATATAATATTAAAATTGAGTAATTGTTTGTGTCTTTGATAGCAATAATACGTATACTTGGCTTGTTGATAATAGAATAAAGTAATTATTTCCGTTAAAGTTACTAATTACGTAGTTTTCTCAAAATTTTGAGCAATTTTTCATTTGAGTATCTAATGATTGACAGTTTATAAGTGTGTGGATGTTGCAGCATTTATATGTTGAATAGACTATAACTTTACTACATAATATGTAAAATAATTATATGATTTATTAATTTTAGAAGTAACTTTTTGCCATATTTGCAATATTTTACATATATTTCTAAGCTATCATTTATATTTAACCTATTACGCAAATTGTCTTATCTATTAATTTTTTTAAAAGTTCATTTTGTGCAAACATGAATAGCGAAAAAAAAGCATTTGCTATAATAGCAAATGAAATAAAAACATTTTATAAAAACAAGTTTGACTTTAAAAGCAAAATAGATTCATCATTATTAAAAACAATTAAACATAAATTGGGTAATTCGAAATATACAAAATATGAAAGTAACTTAAAGAGGATTGTACAAACTACGAAGTTTCAACGTTTTTACGAGGATCTTAATCAGTCATTGCAATACATTATTGAAAAACTAGTAAATAATAATATAATCCCTGCAATACCGCTTTCGTTTCGCAAATCAAATTCATACTATGAAATAGTTTGTAAAAAATGTAATATATCAGATTCGATCAAAAATCGACTAAAAATTTACAAATCATGGTTGAAAATTAGTAACTGCAGTAGCGAAAACTCAAAATTCCGCAATGTTATTAAGGACAATTCTGCAAAACCTCCCCAAAAAGATATAACAAGTAAGCATTCATGTGTTTCACATGAATGCGAAGACAATGAGCCTAAACCGCAGACAAAGTGTAGTAAACAATTATTTGACAGAAACGACACAAGGATTTCCTTATTTGAAGATAATAAAGAATCGCCTGCTGATTGCAACGTAAGCTCCCCAAGTCCTACTTTTACATCATATTCCAAGAGAAGTTTTGATTCACAACCAGGACATCAGTATCGTGACTTCTCTCCTGTAAATAAATTTAACTATGGAGCAGAAATTAATAGCTTGTCATCGTCATGCAGGTCCTTAGACCGTAACTTTTCTTGTAAAAATGGCACAACTTCAACAACCTCATCCATTTTGAGCACTTCATCTCAAACAAAAGGGAAAAATGAAGTCTCTCCGGCAAACTCATTTATCCCAGAGGCTCTATTAAATATTTCAAGTCCCAACACATCAAAGTTGCTTCCAAATGGAACTATAAATCGTAAAAGCCCCATAACTGAAAAAAAATACGAAGTTGAAGGTAGTTTTATCATTTAAAACACATATTTGGAAACACATGTTTCTTAGAGGACAGTTGAATAAAAAGATCTACCCGTACGTTTTGAAAAAAAACATATCTACGTTTGTAAACAACACATGCGTGATAGTGTTTAAATTCAAAAAACACTATAAAAATGGAAATATTGTTGTGTTTGCTAAATGCAAGAACAAATCGTGCAAAATGTTTAAGATTGTCATGGTACCCAACATTCAAAAAGTTACTGTGTTATCCACTAGTGCCCACTTTTACCACAAACATTTCATTACAAGCCAAGTTAGAGGCATTGAAAGAAAGATATTAAAAATGAAAATATTGGACAAGAAGCCCATTTTATATAAAAAAGAAACTATTATGAGTCTAAGCGACACGCAATTGAAATATTCAAAAAACTTACAGAATGTAAAATCAGATGATGTTATAAGAAAAGTCAAATCAGAAGCTCTTGCCAAAAACAACCGAGATAAAAATGACATAATTGATTTATATGAATACCAACAAGATCATAGTAATTTCGTCCAAGAAATTTGTTTTCCTCTCAATATCAAAGTATACAGTAAAGAGCAACTTGAAGTGTTAAAAGTTGAAAATAAGCCTCTCTTACATTTGGATGCAACAGGTGGCATAGTAAGGCCACTAAACAAACAAAGATCTGGCCCGATTTACTTGTATGCTGGAATAATACAATCCAAAACTACTAACAGACTGTTTAACGTCATGTCCATGATTTCTTCGAAACACGATACAAATACTATATATAAATTTTTAAATGATTTTAAAATTTTTTCCGTATTAAACAATTGTTGGCCTGCCTTTTCCGGAGTTGTGACAGATTTTAGTTTTGCGATCATAAATGCTGTTTGCCAAGCATTCAATAACTGCCACCTCAAAGACTATTTAAATCAATGTTATGAATTTATAATGGAAGAGCAAAATTCGGAGACATTTTTGGAAAAAACAAAAATGATGCCCATATTTTTATGTTGCGCCCATTTAGTCAAATGCATTTGTAACGACATTAACAAATCTTTGTTGACAGATAAACGGGCTGCCAAAGATCTGTTTATACATATATTAACGATAAATGATATAAATGAAATATGTCTATATGTAAAAAAATTGTTCATATTATTAAATAGTGAACATATCACTCACGACGTTATAGAGGCGCAAAATATCTTGCTCCGAATATGTGATGGAGAGAAGCAATCATTAGACGTGCTTATCAATATGGAAAGAACAAAATTATCTAAAACTAAAAGTCAGCATAGTATCAAAGAAAGTTTATATTCGAGTAGTCCTTTTTACAAACATATCCAAATGATTTTAATGGATATAAAAATTTCAAAGCATGGTAACGAAAAAAATATGTTTTTTGATACTAAGCTATTTGAAGTGTTTTTACAGAAAATCATACCTTTTATGCCTTTATGGTCTAATTTGTTAAAAACGAAACGCACCAGCAACGCCCCTGTTGAAAATTATTTTGGATACTTTAAGCATACCATATTAGATGGACGTAGACATTCAAAAGCCACTAATGTACTGCGAAAATTACGAAATGATGTCTTAGGCACAAGCAAAGAAATTTTAAATAAAATCCCAAAATCTCGTTTGACAAAAAATTTAATTAATACTGGAATGAAGCTAGATGAAGAGTTCTGGGAGAAGAAAAAAAAATCAAAAACTACTCATTTTGATGGAGCTTATTTACAAAAAATTAAACCAACTTTATCCTATATGACTGAATTAAACGTAACTGTGTGCGCGTACTGCGGGTATGGAACAAGCTTTGCAACACCAACAACAGATTGGATTCAGTGTGATCGTTGTTATAGATGGATTCACCAAACATGCGCCATTAAAACGACAACTGACAGTCAGATAGACTTAAATACAGATTTTATATGTAAAATTTGTGAAAACGTATCAGGTGATTCCGAATTCATACCTATAAATGAGACGTGTAAATGTGACTGTTCAACGCATAAAAAAATACGATTATTAAAGAATGGTTTAGTTGACGACCCACTTTACTACACAAAAATTCACAGAGGGTATATCATCACTAAAATGAATAACGCTAGTAAAGCAATGCAAACCATGAATTGCCTTTTTGTAGAAGATTTTGTAACTCTGGACCCAACTGAATATCTTTCAAGTTTTGTGATTGATCATTTGCTGTATATCATAAATCAAAATGAATACAATATTATCTCCGTAGAAAAAAGCAGCTATATTTTTGACGAAAACAACCACCCGGAATCTTTTTACAAAAATTTGAACTTTACCGTAGATAGAGAAGTAGTTCTACCCGTATGCTTATTATTTCACTATACCTTGGTAATCCTATCTCTTAAAAAACAAACGTTAACGATTCTGGATCCTTTGGGTCAAGAAAACAAATTAAAATCAATGTATACCAAGAAAATTAATAAAATTTTACAATTAAAGAATATGAGTATGTGTCTAAAAATAAATATACCTAATCACTATAATCAGATTGACGCATATAACTGCGGGCCAATTATAGTAGATTTCTTCACAAAACTAAAACGCAATGAAAATCTCATGAAAAGACCAAAGTGTTTTATTAAGTATAGATTCAAATTAAAACAGATGATTTTAGAAAATTGCGACAACATGGAGGAGACGTGCATGTACTGTTCACTAAACGTAAAAAAAACAACATTTTATTTCAAATGTCATATTTGTCGGCGCAAAATACATAACGACTGTGTATTGAGCACACAAGATATCAAAAACAACATTACCGCTTCAAAAAAATTAAAACTACTTAATGAAATTTGTGAGTTATGCCAAGAATATATAAAATAAATTACTAATACGCACTTCCCATGTGGAAAAAAAACCGGACAAGTGCGAGTCGGATATGTTGATGATGCAACTAAAACTTTGCTATAAGACGTTCATCATAATCATTATCATCATCTCAGCCATAGCACATCCACTGCTGGAGATAGGCCTCCCTCGTTGATTTCCACAAGGGCCGGTTGGAAGCGGCACGCAAGGGCTGGTTGCCTGCGATCTCAGTCAGGTCGTCTATCTACCTGGTCGGTGGCCGTCCTATGCTGCGCTTGCCAATCCGTGATCTCCATTCGAGAACTTTTCGACCATTTTATAAGACGTTGTTGCGACCTTATAGGTTTTGATTCCCTTGCGAGTGTCGAAAAATTGCAACTGCATCATTTTGATTGCGTTGGCTTAGAAGTTTGATTTTTTCACAGCTCTTATGGACAGTTAGACCTGAGTATTTGATATGAATTTCAGCATTATACTAGCAAGCGTTTCATAGAAAAAGTATCTTGACAGACAGACAGATAGACAGACAGATAGACAGACGGACAGCAGAGTGAGTAATACCTAAGTGTTCCGTTTTTTTCCTTTGGAGGTACGGAACCCAAAAAAACAATACTGTTATCATAATATATAAAGATATAATTATAAAAACGTAAACACCTACATATGTATTTCAAAACATTTTAGAAAGGTAGGTACGAATTGGTGTTGTTGATAATTACTTTTTAATTACTTGATAGTATTTGTTGTTTACAAAGATTATCTTGCACTACCATAAGTAAAATAAAATATCTGAGTTGTATGCTTATAGTCCATTGAAAAGTTACAATTACAAGGACAGAATATTGCATTTTTTAGAGGACGCAATTTTATTTTTGGGACATTTATGGGGGTCAATAGAAGCTTAAAACCAAGATTTTGTGGTCGCCGCCCTTGTCTGCCGCCCGCCATCTTGGAAAAAGGGGTGCAAACACTTTTTTCGCGATATCTTAAAAACTATGCGTCGTACAAAAAATTCGTGAAGACATAATTGCAAACACCTACTACACACAGAACACTACTTTAAACTATACACTACAAATACGTGTATATAACTTTTTGCTCTAAATTTAAAATTAAAGAAGATATAAGCAAAAAAGTGAGAAAATTTATATTAAAATTGCAGTTCGTTTTCACAGTATCCGAGTATATCACCAGGTCCAGTCGTGGCTCGGAAGATATTATTATAATCCTGAAGAGTAGGGCTGGAAAAAGCATGCAAACATTTGGATGCCAATACAAGCTTCAAAGCCTCCAGCACCCCCCGATCTCATGAAATTAATTTTCTGCAGATGCAAAGGAAATTGTGGAAGCATGTGTAGCTGCAGAAAAGCAGGCGTGAAATGCTTTACAGTATGCCTCCATTGTTCTGGCGAAAAATGCAGCAACATCATTTAAATGTCAAAGTCAAATGGAAGAAAATGAATTCGAAGATAAACTTTCAACTATGACTCCAATTTTAACTCTTGTTATTCCTCAAACCTTCACATTTGATATTAAATTAGATCCTGAGCCACAACCTGGACCATCGAAGAAAAGTAGAATAGAGTAGCTAGCTAATAAGCGGTTGAAAATATTATGATGTCGAGATTTACCTTATGAGCAAGATGTCTGTGGAGTAGGCCTACTGGGGATACCACGTAAAAAAAAACGCGCCTACAGACTCTACCTCATAGGTGGTGGGGAAAAGAGTTAGCAATGAAAAAGTGAAGTGGTAGTTAGGGATTTAACAAAAAAGTTTCAAGAATGTATTTACAATAAAAAAAATATCATGAAATACAGTTAAACATTTCGTTTTGACCGGATTGTCATGAACATTGACGAACCCGTTCAAATTTTGAGCTCTGTAACAGCGTTTTAAATAAATGAAATTAAAAAAAAAATAATAGAGAAAAATTTTCCTTAAACGAACATCTACAAGATTGGTCCGAAGTATTTTTTTTGTAAAATGTATAAAAAAAGTAACAGAGCAAAAAATAATTTTTTTATAGAAATTATCTCACTTTTTTTGTTGTGACTTCTTTAATTTTAAATTTAGGGCAAAAAGTTATATAAACATATTTGTAGGCAAACAATTTGCAACAAATTATGTCTGTACGAATTTTTTATACAACGCATAGTTTTTGAGATATCGCGAATAAAGTGTTTGCACCCTTTTGTCCAAGATGGTGGGGACAAGGGCGGCGACCCCACAAACTTAGTGTTAAGCTTCTTTTGACCCCTCACAAATGTCCCAAAAATAAAATTGGGTCCTTTAAAAATGCAAAGCTCGTGTAACATTTCAATGGACTATTAGTATGTTGTAGAAGATTTGCAAGCGAATATTAAAGAATTGTATAGGGGTTTGCGATTTTTGCAACAGTGCGCCGGCGCCGCACCATTTGTAGTTTCTCAAGTATTTTGCATTTTTAAAACAATTTCTTCAACATTATATAGAACAGTTATATCCATCATCAAAATAGAGTTGAATCAGACTAGATTAATATTTCTGTGTACAAATTAGAAGTTACTTAAATCTAACTTTTTATAACTAATTTTAAAAAAATAGATTAGGAAATGAGATATCGTCCTATTTGTTCTTTGATTAGATTTCCATTTAGTAGCATGACTTCGAGTGTGTCTACAGTATTTTCATATTGTAAAAATCGAATTATATTCAAAGACACATAATTTCAAATCTTTATAAAATTGGTAGAGGAAACAAAATACGCCAAAGATTTATTTTTTATACTTGCTATCGGTATGGTCAAACCCACACTTGAGCGCATCTGTAAGATCTCAAGAGAGTTGGGAACCCAAACTGACATAAATGTCAAGCCATAAATAGTTTTAAAGGGTGCTCGAGTACATTTGGAATAAAAAACTTTTGTACCCTTTAGAAAAAAAATGTAAGCAATTACTTTTAAACAACAGAACTTCTTGCAAAACCAAAGGTTATACTCTAAGAGTATTTTTAACCATTTTATTTTGTTTGCAACATGTGCTTGCTATAGAAACTGCACCTTATCGTGGCGTGGGAATGAAGTGTTTGATTTGGAATGTTTCGAAGAAATGAAAGTAATTTTTAGTCAGTGACTAATAGGTAGTGCCAAAATTTATTCACAGCTCAGTATTATTTGTTGGCTAAAAATTAACATAGATTCTGACAATGGGCGGCCTTATCACTGAAAGTGATCTCTAGGCAACCTTTGCATCGAGAGGATCCATAAGAAATGTAAATAACGGGAGTGTTACTTAGCTTAACAATGATTGCATTAAAGTTAAAAATAAATATAATAAGTAAGATTTATTAATCTTATACATTTCATTATGATACAGTCGTTATGATCCTTACATAATACACTACGTGAGCTTTTATTCATTTAAGTAAAATTTTATGATGGTTATGATACATAGTAATATAGCAAAATTATGAATTGAAATAACTTGCTTCTTTGTTGATAATATCCATAAATTGTAGCTTTGTGTGGGTCTGAAAATATATATACAAGGTTGAGATGTATGATAACCTTTATGTACCAATTTATTGGAAGTAGTGGAATATTTATTTTACTTATTTATAGTGTATATTTGGGTGCGTCACAGTCGTTCGAAATACATTTTACAGATTTTTATTTTATACGTTATAGTTGTTATATAATCTATCTATTATTAGGTTTTTTATACGAAAACAATTTAATGGTGCATAGAATCTTATATTTTATCACATTAGTTATACTACACTGTTTGTTTTCCGAAGAAAATAAAAAAATAAATAAAAATAATTCAGAATTATTTCATTTCCTGCGTATATCACATGGAAATTATATTATATGAAAGGTTCTCTTTTAAAGTTATTTGGTTTGAATTTAGATGAAAAGTTTATTGTACATTTTACATTTATTCTAAAGTTACGAAAGGAATGCTATATCTTAAGTATATATTTGTTTATTCAATATATATTTTATTAATCGATCACAAAATATTGTTTATTGATACCCATTTTTATGTCGACTAGATTTTGACGAACTCAAGCATGTTTCAAAAATTGTAATGTTATTGTTTGGTACACCTGAGCTAGTGGTATGATATAGGACGGATGACCGAGTCGGCAAAATTGACGTCATGGATAGCATAGAGCTCCAGCGGCTATTACCTTTTTTCGTTTTTTGGCTTCTTAGGAGCGACCTGAGTACATGCCACTATATACGTTTGAAAGGTGTATCTAAGCACTACCTAACACGCTGTCGCACTTAGTGATACCCCAGAAAAAAATAGGGGATTTGGAAAAAAATGTGTTTTTTTTTACTAAAATTCAATTTTTGACTAATTTTGAAGCTGCCTGAGTACATGCCACTATATACGTTTGAAAGGTATATCTAAGCACTACCTCACACGCTATCACACTAAGTGATACCCGAGAAGAATCTGGAGAAAAGATGCGTTGAGTCCCAGCGGCTATTATCTTTTTTCGTTTTTTGACTTCTTAGGAGCGACCTGAGTACATCCCACTATATACGTTTGAAAGGTATATCTAAGCACTACCTCACACGCTATCACACTAAGTGATACCCGAGAAGAATCTGGAGAAAAGATGCGTTGAGTCCCAGCGGCTATTATCTTTTTTCGTTTTTTGACTTCTCAGGAGCGACCTGAGTACATGCCACTATATACGTTTGAAAGGTATATCTAAGCACTACCTCACACGCTATCACACTAAGTGATACCCGAGAAGAATCTGGAGAAAAGATGCGTTGAGTCCCAGCGGCTATTATCTTTTTTCGTTTTTTGACTTCTCAGGAGCGACCTGAGTACATGCCACTATATACGTTTGAAAGGTATATCTAAGCACTACCTCACACGCTATCACACTAAGTGATACCCGAGAAGAATCTGGAGAAAAGATGCGTTGAGTCCCAGCGGCTATTATCTTTTTTCGTTTTTTGACTTCTTAGGAGCGACCTGAGTACATGCCACTATATACGTTTGAAAGGTATATCTAAGCACTATCTCACACGCTATCGCACTAAGTGATACCCGAGAAGAATCTGGAGAAAAGATGCGTTGAGTCCCAGCGGCTATTATCTTTTTTCGTTTTTTGACTTCTTAGGAGTGACCTGAGTACATGCCACTATATACGTTTGAAAGGTATATCTAAGCACTACCTCACACGCTATCGCACTAAGTGATACCCGAGAAGAATCTGGAGAAAAGATGCGTTGAGTCCCAGCGGCTATTATCTTTTTTCGTTTTTTGACTTCTTAGGAGCGACCTGAGTACATCCCACTATATACGTTTGAAAGATAAATCTAAGCACTACCTCACACGCTATCACACTAAGTGATACCCGAGAAGAATCTGGAGAAAAGATGCGTTGAGTCCCAGCGGCTATTATCTTTTTTCGTTTTTTGACTTCTTAGGAGCGACCTGAGTACATCCCACTATATACGTTTGAAAGGTAAATCTAAGCACTACCTCACACGCTATCACACTAAGTGATACCCGAGAAGAATCTGGAGAAAAGATGCATTGAGTCCCAGCGGCTATTATCTTTTTTCGTTTTTTGACTTCTTAGGAGCGACCTGAGTACATCCCACTATATACGTTTGAAAGGTATATATAAGCACTACCTCACACGCTATCACACTAAGTGATACCCGAGAAGAATCTGGAGAAAAGATGCGTTGAGTCCCAGCGGCTATTATCTTTTTTCGTTTTTTGACTTCTTAGGAACGACCTGAGTACATGCCACTATATACGTTTGAAAGGTATATCTAAGCACTACCTCACACGCTATCGCACTAAGTGATACCCGAGAAGAATCTGGAGAAAAGATGCGTTGAGTCCCAGCGGCTATTATCTTTTTTCGTTTTTTGACTTCTTAGGAGCGACCTGAGTACATCCCACTATATACGTTTGAAAGATAAATCTAAGCACTACCTCACACGCTATCACACTAAGTGATACCCGAGAAGAATCTGGAGAAAAGATGCGTTGAGTCCCAGCGGCTATTATCTTTTTTCGTTGTTTGACTTCTTAGGAGCGACCTGAGTACATGCCACTATATACGTTTGAAAGGTATATCTATGCACTACCTCACACGCTATCACACTAAGTGATACCCGAGAAAAATCTGGAGAAAAGATGCGTTGAGTCCCAGCGGCTATTATCTTTTTTCGTTTTTTGACTTCTTAGGAGCGACCTGAGTACATGCCACTATATACGTTTGAAAGGTATATCTAAGCACTACCTCACACGCTATCACACTAAGTGATACCTGAGAAGAATCCGGAGAAAAGATGCGTTGAGCCCTAGCGGCTATTATCTTTTTTCGTTTTTCGGCTTTTTAGGAGCTATCTTAATAAATATCACAATTATAGATTAGGTAGGTTTAGAACGAAATAAAGTTAATTAGCTTGATAATATAAATAAGACACCTATTATTGAGTGAACTTCTCGAATTGGTCGGATTATACTAGGCCGCTAACTTTTGGCCGCTAACTTCACGCCGCTATGAAAAAAATATAAAGCTGGGATTTTGGAGCTAAGCTGCGTGTAGACTTGCCGAGGCGCGGGATTTGGGTTGAGTGTAGACGGAAAAGGTTCCGAAATATAATATTATTTTTAGATTTTCGCCCAATTAATACCATTATTATATATATGTGGTATCCGGCTTTATTCACGTTTATAGTCGAAGTTTCGACCTAGGTTTCGAGCATGTCCGATGCTCATCCTCAGGTGAGTTTACGCTGCCAGATCGCGGCGACCACCTCGCCTCGAAACCTAGCTCAAAACTTCGACTATAAACGTGAGTAAAGCCGGATACCACATATGTATAATAATGTGTCAAACTCACGAGAATTTCCAATCAATTAATACCAGCTTTACAAAAGTAACAATTACACTAATATTATAAATTCGACTGGCCGGTTGGTAGCACTCTGCCTTCTGAGCCGCTGGTCCCGGGTTCGATTCCCGGACAGGTCAAACATTTGTGTGTATGAACATGTCTGTTTGACCTGTGTCTGTGTGTGTATATGTATATAAGTATATATATCAGTCATCAGGTTACCGTAGTACAGGCTCTGCCTAGTTTGGGACCTGAAGACCTTGTGTGAATGTTAATAAATAAAAAAAATACAAAAATTTTCTGTGTTTGCCAACTCTTTTCGTTTGAGTTGGCAGGCTTGATAGATTTGAATTAAATTTGGAATGTACATCCTCATAACCTGGATTAACGCATAAGCTTTCTTAATTCCGAAATCATGGTGTCTCTGGGATAAAACAAAAACCTAGAATATTATAAATATAAAAGTTTTTGTTTTTGTCACCTCTTTTTTCGCTTTAAGTTGGCAAGCTTGATAGTTTTGAATTAAATTTGGAATGTACACCTTCAAAAACTGGATTAACGATAGGCTACTCTTTATACCGAAATATTGATGGTTTCTGTGGGATAAAACAATAACCTTTTTTTTATAATATTATAAATGTAAGAGTAACTGTCAGTCTGTCATGCCTAGGCCGCTCAACTAATTTTCATGAATATTGGTATTTAGATCGCGATGTTCTTGAAGAAGGCCCTTGGCTACTTCTTATTGTGTGGGGTAACTGAGTTTTTTTTTTTTTTATAAATTAACAGTAAATACTGTGGCTATTATACTGCCCCAAACATATCATCTTTGCTCACAATGCTCACAGGTTTTTTTTTTTTTTTTTCATTATTAGTAAGCTAACTAAGCTCAAAACATCTTAAGTCTAATCTTATGGGGTAACATTAAAACATTTACAAACAGGTAACAAACGAAAGAACATAACATGTTGTGTACCAAAGTACGTAAATTTTTTTTTTCTTTTTGTAATAAGTAGTTTACTACATTTACAGATTAATAAAGAAGTAAAATTGAACAGATACAGGTACTGTACAGATACAGGGGTAACTGAGGTAGCAGGAAGACCGTAGTCCACGCGGGTGAAACCGCAGGACTCAGCCATAAATACCAAAGAAAGTGCACTAAATTACATTTAGGTAGTATAATTTTAATTCCCCACACATACTATTCAATTCAATTCAATTTAATTTCATTCAATTTTTTTTTTTTTTTTTTTTTTTTTAACATTCACACTAGATCTTCCGGTCCCAAACTAGGCAGAGCCTGTACTATGGTAGCCTGATGACTATGCAACTAAATTGTCTGTTAAATAGAATTGGGGCAAAATTCGTTGGAAAAAATGTAATATGAATAATAAAAATGTCAATATATAAATGTGTCTCTTTGAGGCCATGTTGAAAGCCTACTTCAGTGGGATAAAAATAATGATGAGTGGGTTCATGGTACACTCATCAATCCGCACTCTTTATTAATCCAACAGAAGTACATATATTATTTAGATCTGATATCACTATTACTGAATAATAAAAGATCCCATCCTTAAATTCCACAAAAAGGAAAGAAAGAAAGGGGAAAAAAAGGGGAAGGGATATGATGCACAATGATGAATATTGGTGTATGGGTATTGTGTCTGTAGGGATGGTTTGAAGTGGCTTCGTCCTTTCTTCCGTAGTAGGGTCTATGGTTAAAGTAATGATGGTAATTGACCAAAGTGTAATAGAAGAACACTTTATCCTGTCACATCATAATAGAAAAATGTACCTGAATACACGTACTTTTTCGTTCAAAAATTAGGGGTTTCGGTTTTGTACTACGTAAAACGGTGTTTTTGTCTCATGATATAAAGTAAAATTGAATTGAATATGAAAATGAAGTGTTAGTATTCTTAGAGCTGAGACAGTAAATTAATCGGAATACAAACTAGTTAATGCATGGTGGTAGGGTACTTTCAAATACCCGCTAGCTAACACCCTCAGTGTTTTTTACGGGTATAACGTGGTACTTACGCGTAGTCGATATCACGATCGACAATTGTTTCGGCTTCTTCCGGAAGCCTTCATCAGGATCTTGAGTGCGGTGCGTTAGTCGTAACGTCCCGTCTCGCACTGCTCAGCTGCTCAATTGTGTTCAGCACAATTGTCTAACAACAATTGTCGATCGTGATATCGACTACGCGTAAGTACCACGTTATACCCGTAAAAAACAGTGTAAAGTAACACCCTCAGGTTTGAAAAACTGTCACCAAGCACATAGTTCGTTCAGGCCGCAGTCCTTAAGAGCCAGTGAGTATTCTAGGTCTAGCGAGATAACATCTTCGACCACATCGTCACTGACCATCAATTGAGATAGTGTAAACTCTAAGGCTTTCACGGCCGGCGTTGCATGTTGTATGTATAGCTTCGGGGCTATTTGGCCGTGGTCTAAGTGAAACATGTGTTCCAGACGTTTCGTCGATCACTGCGGTCGACATCTTCAGTGGTTCAGGTCCGAGCGGCGACAAGAGCGTAGAACTCTCCTTCGCGGCGTCTTCTCTGTTACTGATGAACGTCTGGAACACAAGTTTCACTTAGACCACGGCCAAACAGCCCGGAAACAATAGATACAACAATTGAGATAGTGGTCAAACGCTAGATCTATACAGTTTTAAAAAAAACTTACTGGACTAAGAGCACACAAAGCAAAAATGGGGTTGAGACTGACAGACTGACTCCGAAAAACTCTTTCTGGAGTTATATATATATTTAAATTGCTCGCTATAATCAAGTCAGACCAAGAAAGTTTTACACGAAATAAAATATTCATGCTCTTTCGACGCTGCATCTTTAAAAATCAAACTTTCAAGCGTATGTCCATAACATGCTAAACAAATTTTAATTTTAAAAGCAAACCTACGCACATTACAGGATTCGTCACTGTTTGAAACTTTATCGAGTACATAAATTTATTTATTTTTATTTATTTATTTATTAACATATACATATAATCATATAATCTTCAATATATAAGCAATTATATTTTCATTTCAACTGCTGGAACATCTAGGCCAATCTGACCCTAGTTACAGGGATATTGTCCGGGGCGCGCTACTCCGACGGGCGGCGCCAGAATCTTCGGATATTAGGCTAGCTCTGTTGTCAGCGAAATCATTTAGGCAGTACAGGCCTTAAATTAGAAAATGACACACCTATTGCAAAGATAATAATTGCATACAAATTTACGTAACCTCTAGTAAATGAGTTATTGATTTCCTAACGAAAATGTATAACGGTGGTTGTCAATATGGCTTTTTTAACAGTTATAGGGCTGCGCTATCTTAGGACAGTATATGTCAGATAATCATAGAATCCAAAGGTTCTTTAAAAGCCTCATCCGACTAATACCTCCTACACCCGAATGTGATATTCCCATGTGATACAAGGTCTTCAGGTCCCAAACTAGGCAGAGCCTGTACTATGGTAACCTGATGACTGATATATATACTTATATATATATAAACACCCAGACACAGGTCAAACAGACATGTTCATACACACAAATGTTTAACCTGTCCGGGAATCGAACCCGGGACCAGCGGCTCAGAAGGCAGAGTGCTACCAACTGTGCCAACCGGCCAGCCATAAATAAAAGAAATTAATAATTTTATAAAGTTATATAAAGTTTATCATTAGCGTGAGTTTTAATAATATGAAGTGTACCGTAATGTTTGAGCTAGATTCCTACGGTCCTAGAATGTTTGCAGTACTAAATGATTTACTATCCCTGCCATAGTACGATATACTGTAATGTAAGCTTGGATTAAGGCGCTGGCTTCGAGCCAACTGAAGCACACAACAAAACATCTTCCAGTAATTACTTTTTCTATGATAATTAATTATTTTGTGAATGTCTCATAAATAACTGAGCAATAATAAAATAATTAAAAATAATATAATATTTGTGGTGGAGAATTTCGATAACTTTTTGCGACAAATTAAAAAGGGATATGTTCTATCACAGTCACAATCAAAATGCGCACCAATCAATGATATTAAATGTTTAAACGAGGTAGATGTCGCACAAGCGCGCGGAAACTGAGGCGACAAAATTAAATCAATTGTAGTAATTTTCATTACGACGCGTATTTCAAGCGCAAGTCTAAACATATAGCTATCCTTTTCTATATTAGTTGTACCGTATTATCTGTCGCAGTAAGAATGTTTATGTCGTAAAGGAACAAAATCTGAGCACCGCGCAGTATGAATATATGTCATCTTTAGTAAAACATCATTGGCACCAATGACAAACGTTATGTTATTACCGACTTCGACAAGTCACACTTATTTGAGTGTTGAAGTCGCTTATTTTTTTTGGTAATTTTTCTTTTTTTCTCCCATGTCCCAGTGAACTTTGCTACTCACGGGATAAATTGTTATTGTGTATGTTTTTCGATGTCTTCAACCGCAAATGTAATATCGTCGAGGTATGCGAAGCACTTTTCAGTTATTGTAGTGTAACTCAAAAACCGCTTGGCCGATTTTGATGAAATTTAAATAGGACCACCACGGAAGTATACACTATAAAATAAAAAGAATAATCAAAATCGGTTCATAAACAACGAAGTTATCGCGAACACACATAAAAAATATATGTACTGTCGAATTGAGTAACCCCTTTTTTGAAGTCGGTTTAGAAATCGATGTGCTAGAAAGTTCTCAATGGACACGTAAGCGGTTAAACAGATTTTGTTAAATTTCCAGACAATCTACAGATGATCCCAGCGGGGGTTACTGTGAAGTTTGATAACGATCTGTGTACACAGTGTGAGTTATTTCACGTCTATTTCACGGTACGAACGCGCCTTTACGGAGTTCTGGGGCGCGTTCGGCGGCGCGGTTCGCACTGAATTTGAACATGGCGTTGTACAGTGCATTTACCGATTTTACATGCGTTTGCCTCAAATTCGCGTTTTTTGTGGCGGAGCCTGCACGTGACATCGATAGTGACAGCCGCGGTGGGGCGATCGCCTAAATGCCCCTCCTCACGTCGGCGGACGCATCCGCATTATGATGTCTGCAGATTTGTCCGCCGACGTGTAGTCCCACTCGACTCTTACGGCACCCGCGGGAAGTTATGGGGGAGTACTATTCTAGGCCGGTACCACCACGGCACCACAGGAAAAATGAAGGATACATAATGCGTGGAATTAAAGTGCAATTTGGGATTCCCGGTATGCAAGGGCTTGGACGGGGTTATGAGTCATAATTTAGCCTTAAAAGATTTTAAGAAACAGACTGTTGTTAATAAAATGACACGAAAATTGACTGCTGCTTACGCGTGGAACATTTTCAACATCTAATTAAAAATTAAGAGTAATAACCTACTTCCAAAAATATGTGGGATCAAAGCATAATTTGAATCGTTCCATAAATAGCAGAGTTTTGAGGTTCCAAATATGAAATAAAAGCTACTTAACCTAATTAACCTTGTATTTTTCGCATGTCGATTAAAAAGTATTAAAGTTCGTCGTCACTACATAGTATAAAACAAAGTCGCTTTATCTGTCCCTATATCCACATTTATTACTGTGCTATATCTCTATTTATGCTTAAATCATTAAAACTATGCAACGGATTTTGATGCGGTTTTGTTAAATAAATAGAGTGATTGAAGAGGAAGGTTTATATGTATAATAACATCCATTAAATTAAAGCCGGAGCGGGTCGCTAGTTTATTTATGTTGTTGAACTATATATTACTATGCTGATTCAAATAAGTAATTTGTTGTTAAGTATGTTTTAAATATACTTCATTCATTATATACTACCTTAATTATTTTAGTATGTAGTTAAATTTATTTTAAAATGGTGTACTTGTGCAATAAAGAGTTTTTGTATTGTATTGTATTGTATTGTATATATAATAGGGACAGTCTCAGGTGGCAGATATTGTTAGATAAAATAACCAAAAAGGAACTCGAGAAAGTCAACACAAAAAGCGAACGTTAGAAGGGTACGGTTAATCGTATATGTATTAAAATGGTGATAAATCGACTCTAAATTTAGATTGATTATCATGCCACGGTAATGCAAAAATGTTTTGTGACCCAGTTTTTTCACTAAACCTGAGGAACAATGATGGATGGGTCAATAAATGAAGATAGATGTTAGCCTTTTTATAGTGACTAGGATAGTTGAAAGTGTGCTTTAGTGTCAATGTGATTTAAAAAAAAAACGGATAAGTGCGACTCGGACTCGCCCACCGAGGGTTCCGTACAAAATCGTAGGCGTTATTATCAAAATTAGTTTTTTCTTTACTTAAATAAAATCGGATAAGCTGAATGGGATGAATGGGACCCCACGGGAAGCACCAGCTTTCAAATAAAAAAAGAACGATCCAAATTGGTTCACCCAGTCGGAAGTTATGCGGTAACAAACATATACGGGTCGAATTAAGAACCTCCTCCTTTTTTTGAAGTCGGTTAAAATTTGAACCGACTTCAACTCTCAAGTGTGAAATAACTTGTCGAAGTCATATATTTGGCAACGTATCGTTATGCTCTCAGTGTTACAGATATCCTTAACCGACAGTGTTAGCTTGCCATGATTGCCACGTATTTAAATAAAATCTACTTGCGATGAATATTAACTATACTCGAGTGTGTTTCATATTGAGCTTTAAGCGCTTTGAGCACAGAGAGCGTGCTTAAAGTCATTCCAAAATGCACTGACAGCTGCACTCAAAATGTATATGACGTCATCCATGACGTCATCATCCTGTGCTTAGAACGCTCACGAGTACGACGTAGAGCAGTGTGAGCGCTGTCAAACACATAGATAAATAACTATGCACTGAGAGTCAAACATGTGACTTATTATGAGAATCTGTCGAAAAATTGGTAGTTCGTTTACAAAAAATTCAAAACGTAATTTTATATATCAGAAAAAAATGACCCATTTCGTGCCCATGAAATACGAAAGTGAATGACTTAATATTAATTTAATGGGAACTGACATTTAAAGAACTCGCGCGCATTCACACACAATAAGCCGTTCCGATTTGCTTACGAGCGTCAGCACTGTCAGTACTAAATTCATCTCGAAACAGCTGAATCCTTACGTACGACGTGTGCACTGTGAGCCCAAATTGAAACGCAGCCCTCATATATGGATTATGGTTATTAATAGTAGAACTAGTTCATTCTCGTAAGTTTGACACATTATTATATATATGTGGTATCCGGCTTTACTCACGTTTATAGTCGAAGTTTCGACCTAGGTTTCGAGCATGTCCGATGCTCATCCTCAGGTGAGTTTACGCTGCCAGATCGCGGCGACCACTGAACCTAGGTCGAAACTTCGACCATAAACGTGAGTAAAGCCGGATACCACATATATACAAGAACTAGTTCAGTTATCTGAAACTTAATAATAACCATTTCATATAAGGAAACAGCTGATTGCCCCATAATGTTTTATCACTACCTACATCTGAAATAATATAGGTATACTTCCCATTACTCTATCTCTATTCTGCGGAATCGCTCATTAGTTTAATCTCGTGGAAGATATGGAGTATATAATCATACATTAATAAATCGATATGTGAATGCTGGAATTATTATGGTAGCGATATGAAGAAACTTTTGTAACAACCATCGAACTTATACTCTATAGAAAGTGTTTTACCTACAGCGCCATCTTACAGACGTAAGCTACAAATTCGCTATGTGTGATAGCTTACTTGATTTACCACGCAATGATAATGTACCGAACAAAGCTATAAATAGCTTCTTTAAAATAGCGTATATGTTGCGCGTTAACTAGACTTCTATAGAGGAGTATATAAGTTCAATGGTAACAACACAACTTTTGATATGAAATTCCCCAAAGCGTTCGTTTGACGCTCAACGACTTAAAACAATTTTTCTTACGCAAGCTGCCGCCTTAACCTTCCCAGTTTTGCGGGAGGCATGGACTCACACAATTACAGCACAAAAACACCCAAAACCCGGGAGAAACACCTACACTCAACGCAGAAATGTTAGCCCCTGTCGAGATTCAAACCCAGGGTCCCGGAGACACAGAAGTCATGTCAGTGAGCTCAGAGCCATGGTGACATTCCAAAAATCGTAAAAATGACACTAGCATCCATTAATAAATCTATTAGAAAGGATTTTTCCGTTAAAAATGTTTTTGAAATTGAAAAAAAATAATTACATTGATAAATCTGTAGTGAATGCCACTCACACATGGAGAAGCATTTGTAAAATTCACTTTGGATGCATATCTATACCTAGCTGCGCCCTGCGGTTGTACCCGCGTGATAATGAAAAACGGTGATGGTGGCGATGATAATGATGACGAAAATTTGCCTATGTGTTAATCCAGGGTATAAGCTATCTCCATACCAAATTTAACCAAAATTGGTGAAGCCGTTTGAGCTTGAAGAGGTAACAAACATACGCACATACACATTTACACACAAACTTTCGCGTTTATAACATTAGTAGGAAGAAGGATAACCTCAAACGTATCAAAATCTGCAGTGAATGGTTGTGAATGAAACAAAATCACTAAGACATAGTTTCGCACTGGCTATTGCAGCAGTTCGTAGTGTGGCCTCAACTGCGTCACCATGCGGCGCTAAATTGCCGGTTTCAAACGTTCGATCACTTGATACCAATGACGGCTGTGGGGTTTTAAGATGTAAGATAAAAGCGATAATAAAAAAAATCGACATTATAACTTTGACGGTCCCGTGGCGCAGTGGTTTGTGTCATCGATATGAATTCTGTGTCTCCGGGACCCTGGGTTCGAATCCCGGCAGGGGCAAAATATTTGTGCGAAGAGTGTAGATGTTTGTCCCGGGTGTTGGATGTTTGTGTGCTGTGATTGTGTGTGTCCATGCCTCCCGCGCTACAAGGAATCCTAGTGCGGGGCACTGAGTGTGATGAAAAAAAAAAAGACATTGTAATAATTACTTAAATTTACCATTACCAACTATTTAAAAACATTGTTATATTTGTTTATGTTCTGTTGTCTTTTGTTTGTTTTTTAAATCACTTGTGCGTTCGATGCCAGTCCATGAGTTCCTACTGAAAATCAGCGCGAAGGTTGTCAAATCCTCGCATAACCTGACTCATTTCTGGCATTACGCAACACTACATTATATAACTGTAGTAGTATTTCGCTTTGAAATGTGCCTCTCTTCTTTGTTTTGTATGTAATGTTGATATAGCCAAAAATTAATAATTTTGTTTCCTTATTTTTTATTGCCAATTCCGCGACATGCTTTGAAATGACCTTGGCAACACAATTAAGATCTCGGCGTTCGCGCCGTCGTACCAGACACGTTTTCAACAGTACACGCAATGATATTATATCACAGTTACAAACGCTATCATCGCTTCAATGTGACACAAGACATAGAAAAAAAAAACGTGTGGCACTCGGGGACTGCCGCGGTAAAGCTATTGCATAGCATTTTTTTATCAACTTATGCAATTAATATATTAATAACTTATGCAGTAACGCCGATACAACCAATGCCACCTAGAGGCGAGTTGCTGAACTAAACAGACAAGCGTGATATTTCAAAAAAGTCATTAAAAGTTCTGCTATTCATCGATAGATGGCAAAACTAAAAAGTATCATCGATGTGCCGGTCGGAGTGGGGCGTGTTAGGTTATTTTCGTTACGGAATTTCTGGATTCGGTCTCCACGCTCAAGGCCCACGATAAAAGCTATGCGATAGCTTAAAAAAAATTTTTTTTTTGTTACTAAAAAAGCAATACAAAAGACGTAAGTTTCTATTTGCCACAAACCAACCCCTGCTTAGCATAAAATGCTGTTTACTACAACCAGCGCTGGTTTCGTTCATCGACACCGACCAGTGATGTCACGCACGAAAGTACGCTGCACAGAAGCTGTACATAATATTTTATACACGAAATAAGTTGTTTGACATAAATTCCGCTTCCTCCTATAATTTAATCCCCACAGAACTCATTCACAAGCATGTCACGTGAAGTTATTTATGAAGTTTGTGTGTGTGGTGACAATTTGCCCGATGATTGATTGATTCTAATACTCAATATTGCTATATATGTAGGTACTATTAATGTTACTAATATATGCCATAACAAAATCAACTATGTTATGGCATAATAAAGTCAATTAACGGCAGAAATAACGATATTTTCTTTACTTCTTTCTTTTTAATATTTACGTGTATAGTTTATATTCGTATCCCCTGAATTGTATATTTTAGCATAAAAAAAAAGTTCCAAGTATTAATGTTGAAAGTCAGTCTTTTATAGTTTTTCAACTACACATTTATGTTGTTACAAAACTATGCTTTTTTTTTCACATAACTAATTAATATATATTTGATTCTTATGATGTTAACATACATTATGTAACTATAATACATTATATTTTGTAGTTGATGTTTTTAGTCTGTACTAAATATGTGCACGATGATAAAATAGAAATGTTAAATATGTTATTATTTGTCTTACATAGTAAGAAGGTATAAAATAGTTAGTTTTAAAACATTAAGGTATACACGTAGGTACATTATACATAATACTTTATTTTATTAGAAGTGTAATGGCATGTTTTAAAATGGTTTTCATTATAATAATAATATACAAAAAAAATAAATACAAAATATTTTATTGACATAAATATTACATTCTATTTTTAAATCCATAGGCTCCTGAACTAGAATGACTGTGTTTCAAGAGCCAGTGGCTTCTCCCATTAAATTGTCGTTATATTATGTCTAAAGAGCTAAAAGATAATACATACTTATATCAATATAAATCGATATGACAGCAAATTGTCTGCGCAAATATTAATCTATGGATGGTGCGTTAGAAATTATGTTAATCGTTAATGCTATATGCTACCATAATGCGTTACTTGCTGTTCGCTAAAAGCTTTGTTAGTTAAAGACTAGAAATTCTAACGCTAAATCCTCATTAAAGTAGACCAAGCTTGGAACTAATTCCGTAGAAGCAATAGTCTATCTGTACGCTCGTCGGTTGTGGGGAAAGCAAGTCAAATGGTTCCATCGTGATGATAAATTGGAGGCTGTTAAAGGCTTTGTGAACATTTACGTTAATGGTCAAAGTAGCTTGAAATGTTTATGACTTACGGAGCAGAGACTTTGAGGCTACCAATCTATGCGTACACGAATTATAGGAAACTTTGTAAACATTTTGATAAAGTAAAAGATATTTGCTTTGTAACCTGAATTATAGACTTTTTCCGTTCCATCAGAAGAATATTGGCCATGACGTGCTTTCTGTTTATTTTTTATTCTGTATAGATCTATATACACATACACACTTACACGCATACACATCTAACACACAAACTTTCGCATATAATATAAGGATATATGAGATTTCATTTTGAGAGCAATTGATTTTTGTGTCTTAATTTACATTTTTATTATATTTGATAATATATAATTGTAATATGACTTAATTAATGATATTTACTAGGACAATTTTCATATGGAAATATAGGCCTATCATGGCTGTACTAAAATATTTTATTTGTGACCCATGTTTATGAAATAAATGAATGTCAAATATGAATATGAATTGGTGACAGTTTTTCGGTGAAGATTGACGGTGAATGACAATCCATCAGTTACAGTGGTCCTATGGACCTTCTGAGCAGGCTCAGAGTCGCACAACGAGCTATGGAGAGGACTATGCTCGGGGTTTCTCTACGTGATCGAATCAGAAATGAGGAGATCCGTAGAAGAACGCAAGTCACCGAAATAGCCCAGTGGATTAGCAAGTTGAAGTGGCAGTGGGCAGGGCACATAGCTAGAAGAACTAATGGCCGTTGGGTTCGAAAAGTTCTCGAATGGAGACCACGGACTGGCAAGCGAAGCATAGGATGGCCACCAACTAGGTGGACAGAAGACCTAAGATCGCAGGCAAGGGCTGGATGCGGGCCGCTTCCAACCGTTCCTTGTGGAAATCAATAGGGGAAGGCTGAGATGGTTATGATGGTGATGATGACAATCGATCCCGTGAGTATCAAAGGTCACTGATAAACGTGAAAAAAATCAATAAAAATATTGTGCTCATAGTATCGACTTCCACAAGTTATTTCAAACTTTTGAGTGTTGAAGTCGGTTCCATTTTTTGATCAACAATTTTTATCACCAACTATTTGTTTGTCATATATTAATCTGTCTTCGTGTATTCATTTATACTTAGCTATCGAAGCATTTCACAAAAAAAAACATTAACTTACAGATATTTCTAGAAATTGTAGAATTTTGTTTGCTTTTCCGATCTTTCCCAGTTCAAACTCAAGACACATCTCAAGCTTTCAAGCAGTAAATGTTTGAGCAACATATTTTCCAGAGCGACCCTTGCTGCAGCTGCTTCGTTTACTCAATATTGTGTGTTTATTATCTTTTGTTTGTCTTCACATACCGTGCCATAAAATTGTGAGGAAATAATCATATATTGCAGTGCAGCAATGTATTCTTCACGGCGAGATAAAGTCGTAAAAATACTGGAACGGTTTCGCTACAATTGGGTCAGATCTCAGATTAGATTGTGACTTGAAGAAATGTTTGATTATGTGATAAAGTTAACAAATGTTGGCATTGTGTGCAATATTTTAAAATCGTTTTATCTTGATCCAATTTTGAGTAAAAATAGCGCTAGATTTAATTTATTTTTACTATTAAATAATATATACTAATAATTTTTTTTTTTTTTTTTACATGTTATAAGTTTGCGTTTGACAACTGTCTCACCTGATGTTAAGTGATGACGTTGTCTAGGATTTAGCACGCAAACCTAGAAGGTACCTATTCTCTCGCGACTTGAAGACTCCAGGATTGTACATATCGGGAAACACAGACTCGGGCAACGAGTTCCATTCCTTTGCAGTACGCATTAAGAAAGTGGAAGCAAAACGCTTGTTTGCTACCTATTACATATAAAATACACAACTATTATGTATCCTACCTATTACATATAAAATACACAACTATTATGTATCCTACCTATTACATATAAAATACACAACTATTATGTATCCATATTAAATATTAATATTATATCGAGGGGAATTAAGCCTCTTACCGTATCCTCAATATGCGCAGACCGTAATACTCTACCGATAGTTATTTGTCCCTTGTTAAGTCAACCGAAATCTGTCCCCTAATATTAATTAAATGGACACACCCTATTTCACCCGAATCTATAACAAACCGATGTTATAGATGAAGCGATGATCGCTCATCGGTGAGAACGTCGGCTGTCAAACTGACGGATGTTGGTTCGATCCCCAGCAACGGCTTGAGCTTCTGGTAAAGGTAAGCAGCGCCTGGCTAACCTTGAAGTTTGAAAAACTGTCGCCAAACACATGTGTTAATGTGTAATAACACATTATCACATACACATTAATTTATGAAATATAGACTTGATGTAAAAACCGCCTTGCACTTGTTCACGGGCCTTTTTTTAAAGTCAATAATTATAGTTTTGATGAACCTTTATGAGCAAAAGGCACAAAGTGTCACAATGTGAAAAACTCAAACTTCTAGCCAACGCAATCAAAAGATACAGCCGTTTATGCTGCAAATTTTCGACACTCGCAAGGGAATCAATAGCTACAGGGTACCTTCCTGGAACTCAGAATCTTGCAATTTGGTATGAAGCTACGTCTTATAGCACAGATAAAGGAAAACTTGCGACAAGCATAAATATTTAGTTATATTTTTACTTATATACCTACAAGTTTGTACGGAACCTTCAGTGCGCGAGTCCGACTCGCACTTGGCCGGATTTTTATATATCTAGTGTTTGACCACTATCTCACTTCTATCTTAGTTGCTAGATTTTATTTTTAATCTAGGAGGAGGGCGCTGTAAGCAGAAACAGGCGATGAGCCTATTTCAGCGACAGATAAACCCATATTTTTTTTGTGTAAACCTCTAGTCACAACAAAAAATGTAGGAATGTGCACTTATTTGAATAAACTAAATTTGAATTTGAATCTTAGACGAATTGTGTATTACACTTTACTTTCAACATATCTGTGACCTGACATCTGCAAAACCCATGCCTGCTGCTACGACTGAGCTACTCTGATGATGGAGCTAAAAAGTAGGGGGCGAATCCCTGGATTGCCCAATTTAAGTGATTGGCACATGCATCCATTCACCCATTTCGATAATACTTTCAAAGAATTTAATCGTGACCTTAAACGCGACTGCTTTTGCGAGCGCCCCGTATTCTCCTTGTAAAAGACCACCGAATGTGGTTGAAACTATATTCGGAACCCTCTGACTTATTACGTGAGTAATTCCCGTGTTTTATACATACATAATGTGTCAAAATCACGTCAATATTAATAACAAAACGAAAGGCCCATTTAATCGTTGGCGGTGAGAGCAGGGTCACAATATTTTTTTACCTTGTCTTATATTACATATATATACTCTTGTCCGCATGCGTCATCCTAAATAAACTAGGTCAACTATGCATTGACTTACTTACAATATGCCATAATATTTATCTTATAGGGCTTAATATTGAGTGTGCTCTTTAAATAACATATCCCCAAAAAGCCATTTATTATATAACCGATAACAACGTCAATTTCCACAAGCGGAAACATATTTACCTACATAATTAAAGCGCTAATTAGGTACATGGGCAATTAGCGGTCTAAGCGGCTATGTGCTGTTAAGCTGTTAACAACCACCAAAAATGAACTGTGGTCGATTGCCAGTTTTGAAATCCTACTAACATACATGCGAAACATTGTTAGTATGCTTGTATGTTTGTTACTCTTTCACGCCTTAACGGCAGGATGGATTTGGATGAAATTTGGTATGGAGATAGTTTTTTTTTTATATATTATATAAGCGTTTGATAACTGTCTCACCTGATGTTAAGTGATGACGTTGTCTAGGATTTAGCACGCAAACCTAGAAGTTACCTATTCACTCGCGACTTGAAGATTCCAGGATTGTACATATCGGGAAAAACAGACTCGGCAACGAGTTCCATTCCTTGGAGTAACACATAGGCTTATTTTCATCATCACCGTTTTTCATCACCTCGCGGGTAAAACTGCGGGGCGCAGCTATGCAGCAGCTGCAATGTATTATAATATGGATGTCCATAAAATACAGGTTAACTTGGCTGGGGGGCCAAAATGTCGTAAAATTTTAACCAGAAAATTATATTTATGTAAATAAACTTTACCCGTTTGCTTATAATTTTTGATTCTCATTTCATGCATTTTTTCTTTTTATTTCAGGTAAGTCACGAGTGTGTTAATAAGTTATCTGCTCTAAAGAGGTAACAATTATATTGATAAATATTTTTATGTATGTTTTTGAATAATATATTTCTCATATAAGTATTATTTATCGAACATAAATTATTCATTTTTTTAAATACTGTAATGTTCTATCGTTTGACCACTATCTCACTTGATGGTCAATGACGATGTGGTGGGTTGACCTGGAATTATTACTGGCTCTCGTTACGATTTTATTGGGTTGTGTAAATAACCAGATAAACGTTAAATCGGTAAATATACGAGGCCCGCTAGATTTACCCGCGCGGGTGACAGACCCTGCATACCTATTTACCCGCGTGCTTCGTGGAATCTGCGGGCCCCGCCGATAGTACTACATAATCTATGATGTAAGAAAATGTTCTTGATTTATTCTCCAGCCTTCAGATTTTAATAAAGGCGTAATATAATTTTATTTATTACTTCTGAGGCGCGTGTGTGATATTAAGTTTTTCAGCGAAATAAGCAACTTCAAGCGGATACTAATATCGAACGAAACTTCTTTGAAATAATGTTTATATTCGCGTGCGCTCTGTCTGCGACGTTTTTTAGGCAAATTGTTATGAACGCGTGAAAAAAATGACTCTTATGATAGATTTTTCGACGATAGGATATAATTTGTTACGTAAGTGTATTAAATAAAAATGTAATCACATATAATGATATAGTTAGTATGTTATTATAAACATATAAGGACATTTTTAAAGTAATTTGTGTGAAATTTAAACTTTACTCAAACGAAATAATTTCAGCAACTAAATTATTATTATTTATATTAATTTATACTCTGGCAGAGTATAAATGTCACGTGTCCGTAAGTCATCACTGGTGTGTTACCAGCGATGACTTACGGAACTGAAACGTGGTCTCTGACTATGGGCGGTACTGAGGAGGCTCAGAGTCGCACAACGAGCTATGGCTCTCCAGCTGGGCTATATTGGTTACTTTCGTTCTTCTATGGATCTCCTCATTTTTGATTCGATCGCTTAGAGAAATCCCAAGCATAGCCACTGCTGGCTATATTTGGGGTTTCTCAACGCGATCTAATGGATAAGCAAGTTGAAGTGGCAGTGGGCAGGGCATATAGCCCGAAGAACTGATGACCGTTTGGGATCGAAAGGTTCTCAAATGGAGACCACGGACTGGCAAGTGCAGCATAGGATGGCCAGCGATAAGGTGGACAGACGATCTGGCTATCATCATCATCATCTCAGCGATAGAACTTCCACTGCTAGACATAAGCCTCTCCCATTGATTTCCACGAGGACCGGTTGGAAGCGGCCCGCATCTAGCCCTTTACGATCTTTGGTGTTGGTTGCCGACAAGGTGGCCAGACAGCAGCCTTGTCCTTGATTGACACAAACAAATAATTGAAACTGGCAAATCATATACCACTTGTTTATACCTACTACACTTCCTATGTATTGATAATTGTGTGACCGTAGAGAAGTATCTTCTTCTTCTTCTCAGCAATTAGACATCCACTGCTGGACATTCGCCTCCCCCATATAGGGGGGATTTGCCAATTCTCGCTACGCTTGGCAGGCGGGTTGGCGAGCGCAGTATGATTTCCGATCTTCAGAAGGCGCTGCTGCCCACCTTATGGTACGTGATCCCTTAGCCGACTCTTACGGCGCCCACGGGAAGTGATGTGGGAGTACTGTTCTAGGCCGGTACCACCACGGCACCCGCCGTGAAAGGTATCATATTTTAGTAATTAGGTTTTAAGCAAACATGTGAGATTACTGGGCTAATAAAGTATTTAAAATTTTGGATGCTTAGGAGTAAAAAACTCAGTGCATTGACGATAAAAAAATCTCATTCATGAAAGGCATTGTAACTGCTATGCAGCGTCATTAGCGTTGTGGTTTTCAATTTCTTATTAGTTAGTACCTTTATTAGAATAAAAAACCAACAAAGTGCGAGTCGAACTCGCGCACCGAGGGTCCCGTACGAACCTGTAGGTATAAGTTTAAAATTATTACAAATATATTTATTATATTATGTAACTTAAATGTTATGCTCTTCGCATATTTTCCTTTATCAGAGCTTTAAGACGTTGCATCGTTCCAAATTTTACGATTCAATTTCACGGGAAGTGCCCTGTAGGTGTCGATTCCCTTGCGAGTGTCGAAATTTGCAGCATAAACAGCTGTGTCTTTTGATTGCGTTGCCTTGGAAGTTTGATTTTTTCACAGCTATAAAGGACAGTAGACCTGAGTATTTGATATGAATTACAGCTTGATAACTCCACGCGTTCCCGAGAAAAACGGTCTTACAGACGGACACGTGGACAACAAACTAATGTTCCGTTTTTCCTTTTCAAGTACGGAACCCTTAATATAGGTATAGCATGGGCAAATCCATTTACATAAAAGTACCTTCGTCAAAAATAACAACAAGAAGATATTCTTCGCTTATCGTAACCTATAAAACGTTTCTCTCATAAAACTCTAATGATATAATAAACCTGTAATCTAATATTACTGATGCCTGAAACTAGGGCGAGTGTTAAAACTTTTAAAGAGCCACGCTAAAGTGGCTTCTGTGTTCGTGCCAATAAAACATTCTTAGCGGGAATCTGTGTTTAACGCAATAATATCGAGAAATGTATTTAGGTTAATGTAATCTATCTGTGTGGCCAAAGATGGCCGTATATTAAATAAAAAATATTATCTAATCTCATTCTGAAATAGAAAGATTAAACAATCAAAAACAGAACTTGAATGACAATCTGTATAGACATCATATTGAAAAAAAATTACATTATAATACAGCTCTTTTATGAACAACTGTATTATAATGTAACTTTTTTACAATTATGATACAATTTTAGCTGGACCAAGGGGGCTGCAATGCAGTTTTTCTACAATATAATCTGTTTACAACTGATTGCGCTGGTCATATTTTTATATAAAATTTTGCGTGTCGTGTAGCTCCATATTTTCAATACCTTTGAAGATATTTTTTTGTTAACCTAAAAAAAATTTTTTTCACAAAAAATGCAACCGACCTCAACACTCAAAAGTGTGAAATAACTTGTTGAAGTCGGTACCATGATAGTTCACACAAAAGTAACTATCATCACAATATTGTGCTCATGGTACCGACTTCGACAAGTTATTTCACACTTTTGAGTGTTGAAGACGGTTGCATTTTTTGTTAAAACAATTTCTTTTTAACCCTTTTCAGTGACCTATGCTACTCACGGGATCTCGATGTCTTCAACCGCGACAGTAATATCATCAAAATACGCGTAGCACTTTTCAGTTATTGGAGTATAACTCAAAAACCGCTTATCCGATTGAAGTTGAATGGGACCACCACGAAAGTATACTCTATCTAACAAATAAAGAATCATCAAAATCGGTTCATAAACGACGAAGTTATCCGCGAACACACATAAAAAAAAAAACATATATACGGTCGAATTGAGTAACCTCCTTTTTTGAAGTCGCTTAAAAATATTGAGCTGAGTTACTTTTTAAAATGTAGGGTCATCTCAATGTACGGTGGCGAAATCAGGTTAATATAGGGTCGAGGTTATCAGAACGTTCCAGAAAAGGTGTGATAAGTTGAAGGGCTTTATCGATTCTCTCAATAATATATGGCTTTTTATTAAGCATACTTAATAAACTACCATATGAAGGACTAGCTACGCCCCGCAGTTTCACCCGCGCGATCTATGGATTTCCCGCTACCTCAATTATCTCACGAGAATTATACCTTTTCCAGGATAACAGGTAAATTATGTGTTATTACTATAGCAAACATACACATGTCAAATAAACTTTTGCATTTATAATATTTCAATACAATACAATTTTTTGCACACAGGGTGTCAGTCTACTAAATTAAAGTCCATATTCAGTCTGCTGCGAGGCCGAGTCGATGCTAATGAGACAACGTCAAAAATCCGTAGTCTGCTAAGTCATAGCGGCCTGAGTCTATGTTGAATCTATGCTCGGACTGTGTCGATTTAGTAGGGCATTTGATATTGAATGTTTTTTTTTTTACAACATTCACACAAGGTCTTCAGGTCCCAAACTAGGCAGAGCCTGTACTATGTTAACCTGATGACTGATATACAGTCGTGGTCAACTAATTAGGGACAATCTCTAGTTAAGCCAAATTGTGAATTATTTTTTTATTTTCCAACGAGTCTTAACAATATTCCATATCTTTTACATGTAAGTGTAATTAGTCATTTATGTGCGCGATTATACAAACAATAACAACTTCTTAAATATTAAACCTCTTTACAGTATAGCTGATAAATTATCATAGTGCTATTTGTTCAAAGAATGGCTGGCCATTTAATTAGGGACACTGAGGTATTGCGTTCTAATTTCAAAATTGGAATTTTAATATTTTTTTGTTTCTTTTCTTATTGTTTCGTGGACGTTTTGGCGGCAATCCAGATTTTTTATTTTAAGTTTTGATAATTATTTTGAAGAAAAATGGGCAAAAATAAAAGTTGCGATCCAACACTACGAAAAATTATCATGAAGTTTGTCGAGCGTGGTTGGTCATACCGAAGGATAGCACAACATTTAAATTGTTCAAAAACTATGGTATGCAATGCAGTGCAACATTTCAAGCGCTATAACACAGCTTTAAATGTGTCCAGAACAAAAAGATCGAGAAAAACGACTCCGCAAGAAGATAGAATGATAACCAGGTTAGCTAAGAAAGATCCGTTTCTAGGCTCTATTTTAATGAAACACGAAGTGTTTGGGGCAAACGAAAGAGCCGGTGTATCTGCGAGGACCGTTCGACGACGTTTGGTAGAAGCAGGGTTGTTCGGAAGAGTGGCTCGCAAAGTACCGTTGTTGAAGAAAGAACATAGAAATGCTCGTTTGGCGTGTGCACGTAAATATGGACATTGGACCTACGCCCAATGGCAACATGTACTTTTCTCTGATGAGACCAAGGTTAATTTGATTTCTTCAGATGGAAGGCAATATGTACGGCGTCCTGTAAAAGCGGAAATGAATCCAAGATTCACAAAAAAACAGGTGAAACATGGCGGTGGAAACATTAAAATGTGGGGTTCATTTTCTGGACGTGGAGTGGGACCTGTGAGGAAAGTTCAGGGTAACTTAGACCAACATCAATACAAGGCAATATTGGAAGAAACTATGCTTCCCTATGCTGAGGAGCATCTCCCTATTATATGGACGTTTCAGCAGGATAACGACCCGAAACATACCGCCCATTCAGTCAAGTCGTTTCTTACCAGTCAGTCTGTATCGGTGCTAGATTGGCCAGCAAATAGCCCGGACCTCAACCCAATTGAGCACCTTTGGCACGAAATCAAGAAAAAAGTTGCCACTTATCGTAATACAAATTTGGATGAACTTCATGAAGCTTTTTGTGAGGCATGGGTAAACATTCCTGTCAAAACATGTCAGAAACTGATAATGTCTAAGCCACATCGGTGTCAAGCGGTAATTACTAACAAAGGTTTTGCTACTGGGTACTGATTTTACACGTAATAAAATAGAGCTGTTAAAGATATTATAACACTGCAGATTATAAATTTTGTTTAACTGTATTTTTCATTATACTTTACTGTCCTTAATTAAATGTCCACTAAAGAATTGTACCTTAATATTTAATACATGTTTAATCTTTGATATCAAATACTTTTTCTATTTATTTAATCTTTTATTTACAGCCATTTATAGCATAATAATCGGACCACATTATGCAAATAATAGGTGCTGAGAAATCAATAGGGTTTTATATTTATATGTACATAACCGGTTATAGCCCTTCACTATCTTGAATGTCCCTAATTAGTTGACCACGACTGTATATACTTATATACATATACACACCCAGACACAGGTCAAACAGATATGTTCATACACACAAATGTTTGACCTGTCCGGGAATCGAACCCGGACCAGAAGGCAGAGTGCTACCAACTGCGCCAACCGGCCAGTCATATATGTTAAGAGTATATTAGTAGTATAGAGTCAATGATGTTATATATTTATATGAGGTAGATGACGCACAAGCGCGCGGAAACTGAGGCGGCAAAATTAAGTCAATTGTAGTAATTTTCATTGCGACGAATATTTCAAGCGCAAGTCTAAACATATAGCTATCCTTTTCTACATTATTTATACCGTATTATCTGTCGCAGTAAGCATGTTTGTCGTAAAGGAACAAAATCTGAGCACCGCGCAGTATGAATATACGTCATCTTTAGTAAAACATCATTGTATAGAGTCGTTTGTACGAAACTCTGTCCACGATACCCCAAGCATTCTTCTCCAGCACCTCAACTCCAGAGCGTCTATTTTTTTTTCTGTCTCTCCCAACGTCAATATTATACCTTGATTAAAGAAAAGTTGGAGCAGTCTGCAATAATGGTGGGATCGTTATCTATCCGCTACACCGGTAGAATTTTTATTTGAGCCTTGATCAACTAACGAGTATTATATACAAAGGTTGGCTTTAAAAAATATCTACAGAATATTAAAAACCTTTTGAATTCTCGAGACGATGTAGCAGATAACAGCTTATGCAAATTAAAAAGAAAAGCTCATTTTGTCCGTTATTTTTAACCGATTTAAGCAAGGTTCTTTCTTGGCTACCTCTTGAATAACCCTTTTACATTCTTCTACTTTTTAAACGACTTCAAAAAGGAGGTTACTCAATTCGACCGTATATATGTTTTTTTTTATGTGTGTTCGCGGATAACTTCGTCGTTTATGAACCGATATTGATGATTCTTTTTTTGTTAGATAGAGTATTTATCATATTTTTTATTTTTTTTACATATTATAAGTTTGCGTTTGACAACTGTCTTACCTGATGTTAAGTGATGACGTTATCTAGGATTTTGCACGCAAACCTAGAAGTTACCTATTCACTCGCGACTTGAAGACTCCAGGATTGTACATATCGGGAAACACAGACTCGGGCAACGAGTTCCATTCCTTGGCAGTACGCATTAAGAAAATGGAAGCATAACGCTTCGTGCGTATAGGTGGTATATCTACCATATAGCGATGGCGAATTGCCGTACCTCGTGTCGACCGATGATAGAAAGGGGATGGTGGAATCATATAAGAAGCTGAAAGCAACATTAGCAACAAAAATTAGCCTAACTAAAATTAAAATGATGTATCTGTCAATACCATTTTCTTTTTAACCGACTTCAAAAAGGAGGTTACCCAATCCGACCGTATATATGTTTTTTTTTTTTCATGTGTGTTCGCGGATAACTAAGGAGGTTACTCAATCCGACCGTATATATGTTTTTTTTTTTTTTCATGTGTGTTCGCGGATAACTAAGGAGGTTACTCAATCCGACCGTATATATGTTTTTTTTTTTCATGTGTGTTCGCGGATAACTTCGTCGTTTATGAACCGATTTTGATGATATTTTTTTGTTAGATAGAGTATACTTCCGTGGTGGTCCCATTCAAATTTCATCAAAATCGGACAAGCGGTTTTTGAGTTTTACTTCAATAACTGAAAAGTGCTACGCGTATCTTGATAATATTATTGTCGCGGTTGAAGACATCGCAGAACACACAATGACAATTAATTGATCCCGTGAGTAGCACAGGTCACTGAAAAGGGTGAAAAATTTTTTTTTACAAAAAATGTAACCGACTTCAACACTCAAAAGTGTGAAATAACTTGTCGAAGTCGGTACCATGAGCACAATATTGTGATGATAGTTACTTTTGTGTGAACTATCATGGTACCGCCTTCAACAAGTTATTATATACTGCTTTTATACCTACTGTATAGATCTAGTGTTTCACTACTATCTCACTTGATCAGTCAGGTCAGTGACGATGTTGCCGAAAATGTTATCACGCTAGAACTAGAATGCTTACTGGCTCTCAAGGACTGCTGCCTGAATACACTAATTGTGTTGGGCGACAGTTTTTGGTTTTTTTATCCCATCACACTCAGACCCCCGCACTAGGATTCCCTGTATCGCGGGAGGCATGGACACACACAATCACAGAACACAAACATCCAAGACCCGGGACAAACATCTACACTCACCGCACAAATGTTTGCCCCTGCCGGGATTAGAACCCAGGGTCCCGGAGACACAGAATTCATGTCGATGACACAAACCACTGCGCCACGGGACCGTCAACTTTTTGAAACTTGAGGGTGGTAGCTAGCCAGGCGTGTACTCAACAGTACCTTACCACCATGCGAACTTAACTGCAGCTGCAGCTTAACGAATTAACAAAAAATGCAATTCGTGAGTACTTGTAATTTAGTTCGATTGTAGTGAAACTCTGAATTTATTATCTTCATATCATTTTATTATCTTGAAGGACTAAGGTTACCAAAATATGTACATATATATAATCGAGCTGATTTGATGAGATTTAATCAAATAAAAGTACATAAGTTTTGTATAAATATGATAAATTACTTCAACAAATTGTTGAGGTAACATCGACGATACATGTCAAGAATATAAAGGGGTTGGATTTGATTGCATGAGCTTCACGGAAATAAGTAACTTTCTGAGGTAATCTAATAATAAACTCAGTAATATACTCTTTATTTAAATACTTTTTTATACCGTATAGATCTGGCGTTTGACCACTATCTCGCTTAAAGGTTGCGATGCAGTCGCGGATATCACGCTAGACCTACAAGTGCTCACTTGCTCTCAAGGACTGCTGCCTGGACATACTATGTGTTTGGTGACATGGTAGCTAACCAGGCGGGTGGGTACTTGAAAGTACCCTACCACTATGCTGGGATTGTAATAACGGTGTTACCTTCACCGGAAGCTCTTTAATACAGCGTACCTACAACGTTTCAGTGCGAACCATGACTCTGACGCCCATATTATGGGACCACTTCATCTCATCAAAATCAAAATCAAAAATCTCTAATTTTTGTTCGCCCCTATACAAAAATAAAATAAAAACTAAGGCTATTGTTGCCACATATTACAACATATAAACTCACAAGGGTTGTATTAACCTACAAATCTGAATCGTAAATCTTCTCTTATTATATGGTCATAAAAGCTGCCGATACCGGGGTTTGCTTCGCACGACGCGGGTAAAACTGTCAATAAATCTGGTTAAATGAACATAAACTTTATTGTTTCCAAACAACGCTGATAAACAGCTAGTACTGTAAAACGTATTGCTATATATACATCAAAACGTCTCGCATTTTATCTTGACACTGTTATGCGTTGAACATTTTCTTCAACTTTGTTATTGCCTGAGAATGTAACTCGTTGCCTGAGTCTGTGTTTCCTGACAGGTACAATCCTGGAGTACCTGTCAGGAACTCTACTGGACTACTCAGGAACTGTAATTTTTAGACTTTCGCGATTTGAACACATTGTTATTAAATCAAACGGGGCTTGATCGCGAGAAAAACATTTAGTAATATATTTACCTCGACGTTTCAACCGGTTAAATCGGCTATCGCTGAGCATTTACTTGACTCTGGACCCAATCATTGGATTAAACTACATGACCCTAAAATCCTCTCCACGGACCGCCATTATTTTCCAAGAATTGTACGCGAATCGGTTGAAATCAGGAAACATAAAAATTTCAATCGAGGGGACAGTTTTAGGTTGTCTACATCTTGGAACCCAGTGATTTATAGATGTTCGCGTCGCGGCGGTTTTCACCCTGAAAAAACTAAAGATACTGTCAGTGTTGTGTGTCGTGACAACCCTGTGCTTTTGCAGGGCTGTGACAGCCCTACAGTTTAATAATATCAAAAGTGGGTAGTTGCCAAAACTACGCGCTCTCGCCGATATTGCCACCCGCATTTCTACAGTCTTCTCGTGACCACGACCAATGCAACTTGGTCGAAACGTCGAGGTAAATAAATTACTAAATGTTTTTCTCGCGATCAAGCCCCGTTTGATTTAATAACAATAATTTTATCTTGTTTTCAATTACTTTTTGAGACGTGATATCGAAACATTTAAGTACCATCCGAGTTTCCACAACAACCTTAAACTACCCCCTACCTTAAACTAGCCCTACTTTATTAAAGTAATTAATAATGAGATTTCTAGGATTATCGTAAAACAAATGCTTGTGTTCTACAAGCATTTTTTTTACAATTTTTGTCGGCCTACCTATGGATCGTCCAAATAATTTCCTCCACTGCGGAACCAGAGCGGTCGTTTCGTGGTTAAATGAAGCAGTCTATCTCCATTCGCCCTGGACTACTGTGCTGAAACAAGTAGGTCGTCAAATAAACGCTACAGAGGCACACCTAATATCAGCGTATTGATCGGTGCCTGTGAATGTGTTTTGGTGAATATGTGAATGAATAGGTGGGGTATGATTTTCTACGTTTGCCACGCCATTCCGGTCTCTAAGGATTTAAATGAAAATGTCACGTGTACGTACATTGATATAAATCTGGGTGACCGAGCTTTACTCAGTTTTTAGGGTTCCGTACCTCAGAAGGAAAAAACGGAACTCTAATAGGATCACTTTGTTGTCCGTCTGTCTGTCAAGACCCTTTTTCTCAGAAACGCGTCGAGGTATCAAGCTGAAATGAATATCAAATACTCGGGTCTACTGTCCCTTAGAGCTGCGAAAAAATCCAACTTCTAAGCCAACGCAATCAAAAGATACAGCCGTTTATGCTGCAAATTTTAGACACTCGCAAGGGAATTGAAACCTATGGTACTTCCCGTGTACCTACTCAGAATTTTGAAATTTGCTAAGAAGCAAGATCTTATCGCAAAGATAAAGTGAATATTGCGAAAAGCATAAATTTTTAGTTACATCGTTTAAATATTTTTTTTAACAATAGTTTTGATCTTAGTACTCCTTTTCTTATACGGAAACCTCGATGCATGAGTCCGACTCGGACTTGGCCAATTTTTTAAAATAATAGAAGTAAACAATTGACTTTCTTGGTCTAACCTCAAACCAAACAGTCATTCTCTTTGTGTTGCTTAACAACGCCATCTATTGTCAAGTAGATGTAGTGTACCTGTGTCGGTAAAACAATTTAGTTGTTGTTTAAGTAGTTTTACACCTGAGTGTTGAAGTCGGTTCCATTTTTTGGTATTTTTTTCTTTATTCTATCTGCAGCAAGTCTTATGTGAATTTGAAAGTTAAATCGTCAACTGTTAGGCAAGATATATCATTATTTGGTCGACTTATCGAAGCGCAGTTACAGTTGCTTGTCGAATCGTAACTATTCATATGCAAAGAGCAGCTATGAATTGAAATGCTAATGCGTGAGTTTTCGTTGTAAAGCTTCCGTTTTATGGAATATTATAAAATTATACATTACTAGTAGAATTATAGACCACCAATTTCTTTCTGTCAGTAACATATAGCAATTACTTAGTTTGTGGTTTTCCATGATGATGTCCAAAGCCGAAGATGGCCTTATAGTATGTCTTGCTTCACCTAAAAAAATAGGCTTTTTCGCTTTATAAATGATTGCAGGGCTCTAGAATTGTTAATAGGAATAAGAAGTTTCTTTATGACCGAGTGGCATCAAATACCCTAGAAATCATATATCAATTCGTAATTATATGCTATTTCTACCATTTCTATTAATGCCAATCAGTATTTTTTTTATTAATAGCAAAAATTATAAATAAACATACAACAAATTTAGCAAAATTTATTATTTATATAATATAATAATCTAATATTAATAATCTAATGCCATTTCTAAATGGGAACAAATATAATGATCACCAAATAAATATAATGTACACCAAAAATTGAACACCAAATTTAGTAACTGAGCACCAAATTTAGTAAGTGGTCACCAAATACGCAGAGTCATGTAGTCTAAGGCGGAGTCATGTAGTGTAGGTACGACGACGAGCGAAGCCAGGAGGAGTGTTAGGTTTCTTGTGACCGCACAACGCGCGAGCCTAGCCCATAACACTTGTGTAGAATGCAAGATGTGACATTTTTGGTGGTCGTTATACAATAAATTGGTGTTCTAATTTTGGTGCTCACTTACTATTTTTGGTGTTCAAAAGTATTTTTTTTGTGCTATATTTAACTATATTTGGTGATCAGTTAAACATAAGCCTTTCTAAATAATATATTTTAAAAAAATGCTGCCTGTCGTTACAGGAAGAAGATATCTTTACTGAAGAGATTTAAGAAATGCAAATGTTTGCTTTTTTCTGCAGCTCTTTGAAATAACCCAGAAATTCGTTACGATTCATTTTCGGAGGTCTATTACGTATTCTTACTTGATTTACTAAAAAAAGTAAAATGCTTCACTTGAAAAAAACGTGTTATTTTATCCTTATTAAAAGATTTTGTTGACCGAGCGAGTTTCAAAAAGGTTTTCCTACTAAGCTCCCGGAAATTGGGGATTCAAACACGTTCGCACGCTTATTTGAGGACGTTTCGAAGCCAAATTTAAAAATATTTAGTTGTCTTGGTAAACAATTTATTTATGATTTATTTATTTATTATCATTTTCGAGAAACTAACAGCCTTAATTAACAAAGTAAGTATTATTAAATTAAGATTACAAACAAGCTAATTACAACTTTCTACTGATAGTAATAATATATTACATATTTTTGACGCTATGTAAGATACGTAAATTTGTTTGTATTGTTGTGTTGTAGAAGAAGTTTAATACAGTAATAACAAGACCTTTTGTTGACCGAGCGAGTTTCAAAAAGGTTTTCCTACTAAGCTCCCGGAAATTGGGGATTCAAACACGTTCGCACGCTTATTTGAGGACGTTTCGAAGCCAAATTTAAAAATATTTAGTTGTCTTGGTAAACAATTTATTTATGATTTATTTATTTATTATCATTTTCGAGAAACTAACAGCCTTAATTAACAAAGTAAGTATTATTAAATTAAGATTACAAACAAGCTAATTACAACTTTCTACTGATAGTAATAATATATTACATATTTTTGACGCTATGTAAGATACGTAAATTTGTTTGTATTGTTGTGTTGTAGAAGAAGTTTAATACAGTAATAACAAGACAATTGAAAAAAAAAAATATACGCTGCACTCGCTAAGAATTTTTTTTTTTTTTTTTTTTTTTTACATATAAGTTTGCGTTTGACAACTGTCTCACCTGATGTTAAGTGATGACATTGTCTAGGATTTAGCACGCAAACCTAGAAGGTACCTATTCACTCGCGACTTGAAGACTCCAGGGATTGTACATATCGGGAAACACAGACTCGGGCAACGAGTTCCATTCCTTGGCAGTACTCATTAAGAAAGTGGAAGCATAACGCTTCGTGCGTATAGGTGGTATATCTACCATATAGCGATGGCGAATTGCCGTACGTCGAGTCGACCGACGATAGAAAGGGGATGGTGGAATCAGATTGTGTAATTCCAGTGCACATTCTCCGAAATGCACCCGATAGAAAACCGATAGGCTTGCTACTCTACGCCGGTGTTCAAGGCTCTGAAGTAAGCTCTAAAGCTCTCTCTCTCTTATTTACCTAAATAGTCATTTTACAAATAATTTAAGTGACTGTGAAATAAACTGTCACTCAACCTTTTTTAATTATACTGAGGCTATTAAAAAATATATCTATATCTGCTTTAGGATTTGTACAAACGTTGTTAAAAGTATCACAAGCACGAACAGTAAAGCTATTCTGTCGATAGTTAGTTGATGTTGAAGGAGGTCTGAAGAGGGGAATGGTACGAAGTAACTTAGATGGAGCAGAAAAGTAAAATTTACCAAGGAGGTCTGGAGAATCAATGACGGATGTAACTATTTTTTTTAAAAAGATGATATCAGATATCTGACGGCGGCTATGTAATAATATAATAGTAATAATGTAATAATTTATAAAAATATATATACTTGTTATTGTTTGTTTGGTAGTAGACTGCCACAATGGGTCCACTGCTGGGACGGGCGCTTGTCTTAGAGAGAACAGTAATAACGATGAACCTTCACGTGGGTCAATGTGGGATTGGTGGATATTTTATTTTTATTTATTATTTATTTATTTATTAACATTCACACAAGATCTTCTGGTCCAAAACTAGGCAGAGCCTGTACTATGGTAACCTGATGATTTATATATATACTTATATACATATACACACCCAGACGCAAGTCAAACAGACATGTTCATGCACACAAATGTTTGACCTGTCTGGGAATCGAACCCAGGACCAGCGGCTCAGAAGGCAGAGTGCTACCAACTGCGCCAACCGGCTAGTCTTGCAGTGGGCACCCCAGGGTTACAGTTCTTAGACCACCCGGGAGCCTTTAAGGTAGCCTTATGATGCCCTGAGACACTTATCGTAAATGTCAATTTTTATATACTTTACACCATTAAAAAGTTGTCTATTAGGATGACACAGTTAGCGTCGTCTGTTTCCATGTATTCGGCGGTGACGTAGATCACAGTAATAAAGAAAATATACCACCTACACTCGGATCATCTCGCGCGGACGACGCAGCGCAATACCAGTCCCAGGCGCACACCTTCGACACTTACTCCGCATCTATCGGAGTATGGGCATCGCATATGCCCGAAATCTAGGTCGAAACTTCGACTATAAACGTGAGTAAAGCCAGTAAATACATATATCCTACTAATATTATAAATGCGAAATTTTGTGTGTATGTTTGTTACCTCTTCACGCTCAAACGGCTACACCGATTGCGATACAATTTGGCATGGATATAGCTTATATCCTGGATTAACACATTGGCTAATTATAATTATCACCATCATCATCCTTTTCATCACCAATCCACTGTGCCCACTAACCGCAGGGCACAGCTAGTATACAATAATGTGTCAAACTCACGAGAATTTCCAATCAAAAATGTTAACAATTTCTTAAAATAAATGTTATAAAAAAACCACTAAGCCCAGCCCTTGCTGAAATTTTATAATCATCATAAAAATGGGTTACATCGTGACCACATGGCTAGTTTCGTAATAAAAATGCTGGTGCGTAATAAAATTACACTAACATGCAACTAAAATAATATTCATTCATATATTTATACGATTCGAGATTTATTATTATTATTATCACTTTATTTTCTTTTTTTCTTAGGTTTAGTTTTTTTACAGTATAAATATCAAAAACAAAAATGAATAAAGATATTATAAAAAACCTAAACCTAGAGTTCCGCCAGCAGCGGGGCAGGGCCCAAGCTACCGGTGGTTAGGGCCGCAGAGTGAGGAACCTCCGGACAATACGCGCCGTTTCAAGGAGTACCGCCTTCTGCATTTGACTCTTGATCCAACCGTCTAGCGAGAGCCTCTTAAGATTTTGATCGAGGCTCTTCGCTATTAAGCCGTTCGTCGAATCGACTATCGGGACAATGATCGTCGAGTTAACATCCCACATGGCGGTTACCTCGTGAGCTAAGTCAAGGTACTTGCTGAGTTTGTCCTTCTCAGCCTTTACGAGGTTCTCGTCATGCGGGATGGTGATGTCGATGAGCACTGCCCGGTGGCAGGCTTAGGCCTTATTATTATTATTATTAGTTGCCAGCTCTATGGCATCATATTGAAATGTGGCGAAATTAATTTATATTTGTTGATGGATAAAAACATTTTTAACATATTCCAATTTGACGTAATTTATATTGGCCCCTTTCTACATTAAGGTTTGGATGGATGGATGGATATATGTTTGATACTTAATCACGCTAGAACGGCTGAACGAATTTGGATGAAATTTGGCACAGAGATAGATTATAGGCTACTTATTAGTCCCGGTAAAATGTATGGTTCCCGTGGAATCCTACTAATATTATAAATGCGAATGTCTGTGTGTATGTGTGTATATATACACATAACGTGTGGAACATATTTTTTTATCCTACTAATATCATAAATGCGAAAGATTGTGCAGTGCAATGTTTGTTACTTCTTCACGCTAAAACGGATACACTGATTTCTATGAAGTTTGCTATGGAGGTAGGTCAAACCCTGGATTAACACATAGGCTACTTTTATCCCGGAAAAAGTATAGTTCCAGTGGGATAATTGAGGTAGCGGGAAAACCGTAATCCACGCGGGTGAAACTGCGTGGCGCAACTAGTATAATATAAACTGAAGGAGTTACCACGTTACACCAACATCGTATGTGGTGATTCATCTATTGTATCTGCGTGAGATATCCATTTCTAATTCTATTGAATAATTAATAAATTGTCAACTTTGAAATATTTTTTAATCATAATTTATTTTTTCAAGGTTAATTTAAAGTTTATTTTTGCAAAGCCTATTAATTATCAATCCTAAACTATTGCTAATGTCTGCTTGTCATTTCGTCCGAACACAAAAGAACAAAATATATTACTGATAACTGATCTTCACAACACAGGGTATCCTAGTGTGGAGATCAGGGTTTTTCTATTACAACAATGTTTAAATGTAGCCTAAGTGCTTTCTTGTGTGTTATTTTTGTTTTTTCAATTTAATTGACTGGTTGAATTTTGACTGGCCGGTTGGCGCAGTTGGTAGCACTCTGCCTTCTGAGCCGCTGATCCCGGGTTCGATTCCCGGACAGGTCAAACATTTGTGTGTATGAACATGTCTGTTTGACCTGTGTCTGGGTGTGTATATGTATATAAGTATATATATAAGTATGTATATAAGTATATATCAGTCATCAGGTTACCATAGTACAGGCTCTGCCTAGTTTGAGACCTGAAGACCTTGTGTAAATGTTGGGGCTGCCGCGTTATTGTAGTGCATCAGGAATGTTCGCAGATGCGCATACTGATGACTTTTATGCCATCATGCGAAAAGAGTATCATCGTTGATGCGCCGCATGCGCGGCAGCACCAACAGTCTTCTGACCGTCGTATCTGATGACATATACTCAAAGTATATGGGGCATTGGTTGGCAGCTCTTGGGCCTATCTCAAGGCTGGTTAACCAAGTAGTATTAAATTGTCATTACTAACATAGTTATAAGTGTTCTGTACAACTAACAAAATATGGATTAAGTTAAGGTCTGAAATAAAGTTTTATTTATTTATTATTTATTTATTATAAAAAAAAACATTTCGATTTCATGTAGTTAAAGTGTTATCCTATTTTAAGAATATGTACTCTGTAAATTCAGTGACCCAAATAAATAAATGAAAAATTCCGATTATGTAATTCTAAAGAAGACTTTAATTGCTTAAGATGTTTGCCTCGAAATGAACTTAATTTAAATGAATGAAACTGTCACCAATGAACCGATGGTGACGTTTACATTATTTGAGCAATTATGAAAATTGATCCTCTGAAACTGAAACAAACAAAGCATCAATAAAATAAATTGGTTGACAGTCTCAAAGTAATGAAGCGCTTGGCGCCAAAACATTTTACTTATTTACTTTCGTAGTCAGAAATGCGAGATTGATAAAGTGAAGATAATGTTGTCATGGCTCAGTAATCATTGATCCGACTTCCGAGCCTGGAGACCTGGATTCAAATCCCGGCCGAAGCAAACATTAATGTGAAATGAAATGCTAAGGGTTCACGTACCAGAAGGTGGGCAGCAGCGCCTTCTGAGGATCGGGAATCATACTGCGCTCGCCAACCCGCCTGCCAAGCGTGGCGAGAATTGGCAAATCCCCCCTATATGGGGAGGCATATGTCCAGCAGTGGATATCCAAGTGCTGAGAAGAAGAAGAAGAAGAAGAAGAAGAAGAAGAAATGCGAGATAAAGTGAAGATAATGTTGTCGTGGCTCAGTAATCAGTGATCTGACTTCTGATCCTGGAGACCTGGATTCAAATCCCAGCTGAAGTAATCATTTTGTCATAAGAATACTCTCATTATAAAATAGACTTTACAGGAATTAAAAATTGACTTTTTTTATGTAGTTTTGCTACGACGTATTTTTAAATGGTAGCTTCGATAGATATTTGTATTTTGAAGGCCGTTGAAAGAAAGAAAGAAAGAAAAGAAAGGCTAAGAAAGCTACGAGCTACATTAACATTTCAGCAATCCACTAGCTGTTGTCAGCCTATAGACAACTCAAATGCTCTAACCGGCAATATTTGGTAAATTATTTTACTATTTTGTTTTTCATGTACTAACGTTATTTTTACCGACTTCAAAAAGGAGGAGAATCTACCTCAGAACGTTTTTCTTAGTAAATCGATTTTGCTGATATTATTTTTAAAACGAAGAACTGATGGCCGTTGGTGCCAAAAAGTTCTAGAATGGAGACCACGGACTGGCAAGCGCAGCATAGGACGGCCACCGACCAGGTGGACAGACGACCTGACTAAGATCGCAGGCAAGGGCTGGATGCGGGCCGCTTCCAACAGGTCCTTGTGGAAATCAATGGGGGAGGCCTATGTCCAGCAGTGGACGTCCTATGGCTGAGATGACGATATTATTTTTTATTTGAATATTTCTTATATGGTCCCATTTAAATTTGATCAATAAATGGATGTGTAGTTTTGAGTTATCCGTAATAATGTCTTTTTTTTTTATTCAGGTCTTTTAAGGGTCTTTTAAACCTTAAGTTTCAGACAGTCCCATAATCGACTTGACAAATTGATGTTCGTAATTTTAAAGAAAATGTCGAAAGTATTCCTGATGAATAGTCGTAGTCAAATTCTATATTTTTTGTTATTACGTATACTAGTCTACGACCCTTCGTCCACCGCATACAAAGAAGTCCTTGGAAAAAAATTGTCTAAATGTGCTTATGGTGTGCAAGTGGCCAAACTAAATAGGTTGCGAACCTATTGGTTATTTATGTATGGTATGGTTATTTACATAACCACGCACACACATACGCACGCACACACAAACACACACACACACACACACACACACACACACGTATACATATGTTTTTATTAATTATTGTTTTTAAATAGCTATGTAGCCATTCTGAGCGTTTGACATACAATTATATGTACTATATTAAGGGAGAGGCCTTCGGCTCCAAATCACAGTGAAAACTAGTTTGGAGCCAATGGGTTCATGTATTGTTAGACCTATTGTTATGTCAAATAAATATATTTGTATTTGTATTTTTGCAAACGCCTGCCTATTCCCAATAAAAAATCTCAGTACTTCTGAGGCCCTGTATTTTCGTAAATGTCTAACGCTTAATGAAAATAGCTTTCAAATCGCAATGGTACACTTCTCGTGCCGATGGATTCTATTCGGCATGGTTCCGTAGAGGAAAATGGATTTCAGATGATGGTATTTAGGATGACATGTCGTATGGAACTCTCATTTATATGTGACCGTACTCTATATATATATATATTGTATATCGTAGACGTAGCGATCCGCCCCGGCTTCGCACGGGTAAAACATTTTCAAAGTGAAAAATTATAAAGATCCCTAATTTTTTTGAAAATATAATATATCCTATGTCACCCGAAGATAGTGTTCATTCAGTTCACCGTTCCCACCAGTGAAATAATTTTTCAAATCGGTTAAGTAGTTTCGGAGCCTATTCAATGCAAATATACAAACAATCAAATCTTTCCCCTTTCTTATATTAGAATAAATGAGCGCGATGAATTAAAATTTCAATAGGTACATTCGAAGATGTTGTTTAGTGACAAACTTAACACATAATCTATGATTGTTGACCAATGATGTTTTACTAAAGATGACGTATATTCATACTGCGCGGTGCTCAGATTTTGCTCCTTTACGACATAAACATGCTTACTGCGACAGACAATACGGTACAAATAATATAGAAAAGGATAGCTATATGTTTAGACTTGCGCTTGAAATACGCGTCGTAATCAAAATTACTACAATTGACTTCATTTTGCCGGCTCAGTTTCCGCGCGCTTGTGCGACATCTACCTCATATAAACATACAATATCATTGTTATTGACCGATTACAAACACCTATCACCTTCCAATGTGTTCCCAATAAATTATATTAAACCTCTATGCCTTACCTGTTTCATCTTTTTGGACATGACATATCCCTGAAGACAAGGGGTTCGCAAGTAATATGTCACTGTCAATGTGTGGTTACCATTTCACGCTGTCACACAAATCCTCAATTACGTTTAACGAGGTGTTGGCACTTTCCTAACCCGTTCCTGTTACGTATGTGGGGGATTCCCGGAAACAATATTGTGAAACATGACCAGCGTATTCTCACCGAAACCAGTATACTAATACGATGGTCGCCGTGGCGCAGTGGTTAGTGTCAGTGACATGACTACTGTGTCTCCGGGACCCTGGGTTCGAATCCTGGCAGGGGCAAACATTTGTGCGATGAGTGTAAGTATTTGTCCCGGGTCTTGGATGTTTATAAGCTGTGATTGTGCCCATGCCTCCCGCGATACAGGGAATCCTAGTGCGGGGGTCTGAGTGCTATAAAATAAAATTACCCCTATTAAGTGTGTTTCCTATTAACACACATAAAAAGGTTTAGTTTTGTTGTATGTATTGCTTCCGGGCTGTTTGGCCGTGGTCTATGTGAAACTTTTGTTCCAGACGTTTCGTCGATCACTGCGGTCGACATCTTCAGTGGTTCAGGTCCGAGCGGCGACAAGAGCGTAGAACTCTCCTCCGCGGCGTCTTCTCTGATACTGATGATGAGTATCAGAGAATTCTGATTGGCTGATCGCTCGCCGCTCGGACCTGAACCACTGAAGATGTCGACCGCAGTGATCGACGAAACGTCTGGAACAAAAGTTTCACATAAACCACGGCCAAACAGCCCGGAAGCAATACATACAACATGCAACGCCGGCCGTGAAAGCCTTAGAGCTTAATGGTAGGTATTGACATTAATTACTGATAACAACAATTATTCTGAACGTGCAGATTAAAATAATTAATGATTCGATTGTTGTGCGTTCATAAATGTGTCGGTAAACGATGCGTTAAAATATAAATTAGGGAAAATTACATCTACCGTAATTAATAATTACCATAATTATAATATACTTATATTATAAAGAGGAAAGATTTGTATGTTTGTAAAGCATAAACTCAAAAATGTCTGGACTTATTTCAAAACTTCTTTCACCATCAGCATTATATATTATCCCTGAAAAGAAACAGGCATATTTATTACAAGAAAAAAAATTAGAGATCCTTACTAAAACTTCAATTCAATTCAAATTCAAATTATTTAATAGAGCTTTGGGTATAATGATTTACATCTTTATGTGGTACAATCTTATGATCTAAAATATATGATCACTAAGAGTTATCTCATATTGTGAGCTCCTGTCCCCGTACTAGTCGAGACTGTATTACAGGATACAGGACCTTCCCTAAACTAAGTGATTAACATTTTTACTTTACTAATTTATTACTGTACCTAATGTTATTAATAATACTGTTAATACTGCTCACCATTCAAAAAAATTTGAATGGGTAGCTAAATTGTAATTATATGTGTGTGTGCGCGCGCGTGTGTGTCTGAGTATGTGTGTGTGTGTGTGTGTGTGTGTGTGTGTGTGTGTGTGTGTGTGTGTGTGTGTGTGTGTGTGTGTGTGTGTGTGTGTGTTCACGTAACCACTTCAATCACGTAACCGCGCGAAGCCGGGACGGTCCGCTAGTTGCATACAAATTAAACATCGGAATAAATAAGTACATATTGATGATAAAAAAATGTAATTATTTAATTATTAATCTAGTCAAATAAGACTAATAGCTACCTGAAATCGATATAACAGTTATATCAAAAAACCCTATTTAAAAAAAGGTACAAACACATATTAAACTTTGAATTGTTTTAATACCTAACGAATTTCTTGTAGAGAAATAGCAATTTATTTAATTTCATGTATTACCATAATTCATTTAATATCTTAAATTTATATGTATGCAATACCTTATATTAGTACAGACACACAAACAGTTAGGCAATACAGCGTACAATTTCCCGGCGGGGTATTGTACTCAAGTATCTACCACGAGGTTTATTAAATACACAAGGGTTATTGTTACAATATAAAATTAATCACATTATCAACTTCCTACAACTAGGAGAATCTGGATATAGTAAAAAAAATGGAATCGACTTCAACACTCAAAAGTGTTAAATAACTTGTTGAAGTCGGTACCATGATAGTTCAAAAGTAACTATTATCAAAATATTGTGCGCATGGTGCCGACTTCGACAAGTTATTTCACACTTTTGAGTGTTGAAGTGGGTTCAATATGTGTGGTAAACTTTTTTTATTTAACACTTTTCAATGACTTAATATAAAATTATCCAGATAGACATAACACTGTACAGTTATTGGAGTGTAACTCAAAAATAGCTTGACCGATTTTGATGAAATTTAAATGAGACTACCTACCTCGGAGATATATAGTCTATCAAATAAAATAATAAAAATCGGTTCATAAACGAAGAAGTTATCCGCGAACAAAGTAAAATAAATATACAGTCGAATTGAGTAACGTCCTCCATTTTTGAAGTCGGTTAAAAACAGAAAAAAAACTTGATAGTAAAACAGCGCCGTAGCTAAACGCAATAAAAGCGGAACTTGCCTATACGCACAGTAAGGGCACTTCATTAATTCTTCAATACGTATTTCCGTAATTGGAATACTTGATGAACACAATGCAGATCGAACAATACTAGGCTCCTATTCATACCTCAGCCATGGTTTTGTTTTTTTCCTGGAATAGGATATTTTTGGAATAGGCGTATAGCGTTTGACCACTATCTCACCTGATGTTTTGAGATAATGCGGTCCACGATATCTATTGGTCTTATATGAAGTTTTTTGGGTGGAAAAGAAAAAAGAAATTTAGCTTTTTTATCGTTTATGTCTTAATATATTATGTAAATCCATTAATTGTTCAATTAAACTAAACTAAAGTTCTGGAAAATAAGTAAAGCAAGATGAGTTCTTATATGATTGACGACGACGCATGTTGATCGACGAAACGTCTGGAACACAAGTTTCACTTAGACCACGGCCAAACAGCCCGGAAGCTATACATAGAACAGAATACGAGATGTTTAATTTTGAATAATTGTAGTAAATTTTAACTAGTTCGAGGAATTAACCGAATTAGAACCAAGTTTCTGCTTCGTATGGCAACGAATAATTTATACTCATGTTTGAATTTTCGTGAAAGTGAAATAACTTCTTATAAAAAGTAAAGAACTCTCCATCACGGCGTCTTCTCTGTTACTGATCAGTAACAGAGAAGACGCCGCGAAGGAGAGTTCTACGCTATTGTCGCCGCTCGGACCTGAACCACTGAAGATGTCGACCGCAGTGATCGACGAAACGTCTGGAACACAAGTTTCACCTAGACCAAGGCCAAACAGCCCGGAAGCAATACATACAACATGCAACGCCGGCCGTGAAAGCCTTAGAGTTTACATTAAAGACATATTGAACCCAAAAAGTATTAGTTTCCTTTAAACGCATTCTAAGTTACTCAGGCTTTACGTGCAATGGGAAAATACAATTTAATGCTTACCACTTCCAATAAAATTTTATTGCTTTGATTTAAATGGTCGTCAGCTTAACCGGTGTGAAGTTAGCGGCCAAAAGTTAGCGGCCTTCGATAACCCGACCAAATGAAGAAGTCGCACATTAAAAAATATCTACTATAATATATAAACGAAAAGACGAAATAAAGAGAAGTGGGAGATGGAGTAAGATTCAAGGGTGAATCTTATGTTCCAAAAAGAACGCCGGGCGTACAAGTGCGAAGAAGTCATTATATCTTTGGCCTCTCGGTGTTATCCTGCAGATTTGACCGTGTTAACGAAGAGGTATCAACTTGCGAATAGTACTGTTAGATAGCTCTTTTATTAAGCTTTAAAATATATATTGTAAAAATAAGTGCAGACGTTTGCAAGAGTCCAAAAAGATTTTTATTTTATTAGCCGCTAATTTGCCCACGAAGATTTGACCGTGTTATCGAAAAGGTATCAACTTGCGAGATATGCTGTTAGATAGCTCTTATGATGTACTTTCTAACGTATTTCGTGAAAATTAGTGCAGACATTCGCAAATGTCGAAAAAGTCCGTTTTACTTTAAATATTTTAGATTTTTGCAGATTTGACCATGTTATCGAAAAGGTATCAACTTGCGAGTAATACTGTAAGATAGCTCTTGTGATGTACTTTATAACGTATATCGTAAAAGTTAGTGCAGACGTTTGCAAAAGTCAAAAAAGTCCGTCTTACTTAAAAAAAATTGAGATTTTTGCAGATTTGACCATGTTATCGAAAAGGTATCAACATGCGAATGGTACCGTTAAATAGCTCTTGTAATAGGCTTTCAAAAACATATTGTGAAAATTAGTGCAGACGTTTGCAAGTGTACAAATATATTATTTTTTTATTAGCCGCTAGTTTGCCCACGAAGATTTGACCGTGTTATCGAAAAGGTATCAACTTGCGAGTAATACTGTTAGATAGCTCTTGTGATGTACTTTCCAACGTATATCGTAAAAATTAGTGCAGACGTTCGCAAATGTCAAAAAAGTTCGTTTTACTTTAAAATTTTTAGATTTTTGCAGATTTGACCATGTTATCGAAAAGGTATCAACTTGAGAATGGTACCGTTAGATAGCTCTTATAATAAGCTTTCAGAAGCATATTGTGAAAATTAGTGCAGACATTTGAAAGAGTCCAAAAATATTATTTTTTTATTAGCCGCTAGTTTGCCCACGAAGATTTGACCGTGTTATCGAAAAGGTATCAACTTGCGAGTAATACTGTTAGATAGCTTTTGTGATGTACTTTCAAACGTATATCGTGAAAATTAGTGCAGACGTTCGCAAAAGTCGAAAAATACCGTTTTACTTAAAAAAATTGAGATTTTTGCTGATTTGACCATGTTATCGAAAAGGTATCAACTTGCGAGTAATACTGTTAGATAGCCCTTGTGATGTACTTTCTAACGTATATCGTAAAAATTAGTGCAGACGTTCGTTAAAGTCGAAAAAGTCCGTTTTACTTAAAAAATTTGAGATTTTTGCAGATTTGACCATGTTATCGAAAAGGTATCAACTTGCAAATGGGACCGTTAGATAGCTCTTATAATAGGCTTTCAGAAGCATATTGTGAAAATTAGTGCAGACATTTGCAAGAGTCCAAAAATATTATTATTTTATTAGTCGCTAGTTTGCCCACGAAGATTTGACCGTGTTATCGAAAAGGTATCAACTTGCGAGTAATACTGTTAGATAGCCCTTGTGATGTACTTTCTAACTTATATCGTGAAAATTAGTGCAGACGTTCGCAAATGTCAAAAAAGTCCGTTTTACTATAAAAATTTGAGGTACAAAAAGGTTTTTATTTTATTAGCCGCTAGTTTGCCCACGAAGATTTGACCGTGTTATCGAAAAGGTATCAACTTGCGAGTAATGCTGTTAGATAGCTCTTGTGATGTACTTTATAACGTATATCGTAAAAGTTAGTGCAGACGTTTGCAAAAGTCAAAAAAGTCCGTCTTACTTAAAAAAAATTGAGATTTTTGCAGATTTTACCATGTTATCGAAAAGGTATCAACATGCGAATGGTACCGTTAAATAGCTCTTGTAATAGGCTTTCAAAAACATATTGTGAATATTAGTGCAGACGTTTGCAAGTGTCCAAATATATTATTTTTTTATTAGCCGCTAGTTTGCCCACGAAGATTTGACCGTGTTATCGAAAATGTATCAACTTGCGAGTAATACTGTTAGACAGATCTTGTGATGTACTTTCCAACGTATATCGTAAAAATTAGTGCAGACGTTCGCAAATGTCAAAAAAGTCCGTTTTACTTTAAATTTTTTAGATTTTTGCAGATTTGACCATGTTATCGAAAAGGTATCAACTTGAGAATGGTACCGTTAGATAGCTCTTATAATAAGCTTTCAGAAACATATTGTGAAAATTAGTGCAGACATTTGCAAGAGTCCAAAAATATTATTTTTTTATTAGCCGCTAGTTTGCCCACGAAGATTTGACCGTGTTATCGAAAAGGTATCAACTTGCGAGTAATACTGTTAGATAGCTCTTGTGATTTTCTTTCAAACGTATATCGTGAAAATTAGTGCAGACGTTCGCAAAAGTCGAAAAAGACCGTTTTACTTAAAAAAATTGAGATTTTTGCTGATTTGACCATGTTATCGAAAAGGTATCAACTTGCGAGTAGTACTGTTAGATAGCCCTTGTGATGTACTTTCTAACGTATATCGTGAAAATTAGTGCAGACGTTCGTTAAAGTCGAAAAAGTCCGTTTTACTTGAAAAATTTGAGATTTTTGCAGATTTGACCATGTTATCGAAAAGGTATCAACTTGCGAATGGGACCGTTAGATAGCTCTTGTAAATAGGCTTTGAAAAACATATTGTGAAAATTAGTGCAGACTTTTGCAAGAGTCCAAAAAGATTTTTATTTTATTAGCCGCTAGCATGCCCACGAAGATTTGACCGTGTTATCGACAAGGTATCAACTTGCAAGTAATATTGTAAGATAGCTCTTGTGATGTTCTTTCTAACGTATATCGTGAAAATTAGTGCAGACGTTCGCAAAAGTCGAAAAAGTCCGTTTTACTTAAAAATTTTAAGATTCTCGCAGATTTGACCATGTTATCGAAAAGGTATCAACTTGCGAGTAAAACTTTTAGATAGCTTTTGTGATGTTTTTTCTAACGTTCATTGTGAAAATTAGTGCAGACGTTCGCAAAAGTAAAAAAAGTCCGTTTTACTTAAAAAAATTGAGATTTTTGCAGATTTGACCATGTTATCGAAAAGGTATCAACATGCGAATGGTATTGTTAGAAAGCTCTTGTAATGAGCTTTCAAAAACATATTGTGTAAATAAGTGCAGACGTTTGCAAGAGTCCAAAAAGATTTTTATTTTATTAGCCGCTAGCTTGCCCACGAAGATTTGACCGTGTTATAGACAAGGTATCAACTTGCGAGTAATACTGTTAGATAGCTCTTGTGATGTTCTTTCTAACGTATATCGTGAAATGTAGTGCAGACGTTTGCAGAAGTCAAAAAAATTCCGTTTTACTTAAAAAATTTAAGATTCTCGCAGATTTGACCATGTTATCGACAAGGTATAAACTTGCGAGTAATACTTGGATAGCTCTTGTGATGTTTTTTCTAACGTATATCGTGACTAAACGGACTTTTTGGACTTTTGCGAACGTCTGCACTAATTTTCACGATTTACGTTAAAAAGAACATCACAAGAGCTATCTAACAGTATTACTCGCAAGTTGATAACTTTTCGATAACATGGTGAAATCTGAAAAAATCTCAATTTTTTTTAGTAAAACGGTCTTTTTTGACTTTTGCGAACGTCTGCACTAATTTTTACGATAAACGTTAAAAAGTACATCACAAGAGCTATCTAACAGTTTTACTCGCAAGTTGATACCTTGTCGATAACATGGTCAAATCTGCGAGAATCTCAAAATTTTTAAGTAAAACGGACATTTTTGACTTTTGCGAACGTCTGCACTAATTTTCACGATATACGTTAGAAAGTACATTACAAGAGCTATCTAACTGTATTACTCTCAAGTTGATACCTTTTCAATAACATGGTCAAATCTGCAAAAATCTCAAATTTTTTAAGTAAAACGGACTTTTTTGACTTTGCGAACGTCAACATTAATTTTTACGATATACGTAAGAAAGAACATCACAAGAGCTATCTAACAGCATATCTCGCAAGTTGATACCTTTTCGATAACACGGTCAAATCTTCGTGGGCAAACTAGCGGCTAATAAAAAAATAATATTTTTGGACTCTTGCAAATGTCTGCACTAATTTTCACACTATGCTTCTGAAAGCTTATTATAAGAGCTATCTAACGGTACCATTCTCAAGTTGATACCTTTTCGATAACATGGTCAAATCTGCAAAAATCTAAAAATTTTAAAGTAAAACGGACTTTTTTGACATTTGCGAACGTCTGCACTAATTTTTACGATATACGTTGGAAAGTACATCACAAGAGCTGTCTAACAGTATTACTCGCAAGTTGATACCTTTTCGATAACACGGTCAAATCTTCGTGGGCAAACTAGCGGCTAATAAAAAAATTATATATTTGGACACTTGCAAACGTCTGCACTAATTTTCACAATATGTTTTTGAAAGCCTATTACAAGAGCTATTTAACGGTACCATTCGCATGTTGATACCTTTTCGATAACATGGTAAAATCTGCAAAAATCTCAATTTTTTTTAAGTAAGACGGACTTTTTTGACTTTTGCAAACGTCTGCACTAACTTTTACGATATACGTTATAAAGTACATCACAAGAGCTATCTAACAGCATTACTCGCAAGTTGATACCTTTTCGATAACACGGTCAAATCTTCGTGGGCAAACTAGCGGCTAATAAAATAAAAATATTTTTGGACTCTTGCAAACGTCTGCACTAGATTTCACAATATGCTTCTGAAAGCCTATTACAAGAGCTATCTAACGGTACCATTCGCAAGTTGATACCTTTTCGATAACATGGTCAAATCTGCAAAAATCTCAATTTTTTTAAGTAAAACGGACTTATTCGACTTTTGCGAACGTCTGCACTAATTTTCACGATATACGTTTGAAAGTTCATCACAAGAGCTATCTAACAGTATTACTCGCAATTTGATATCTTTTCGATAACACGGTCAAATCTTCGTGGGCAAACTAGCGGCTAATAAAATAAAAATCTTTTTGGACTCTTACAAACGTCTGCACTAATTTCCACAATATGTTGTTGAAAGCCTATTTTAAGAGCTATCTAACAGTACCATACGCATGTTGATACCTTTACGATAACATGGTCAAATTTGCAAAAATCTCAATTTTTTTAAGTAAAACGGACTTTTTCAACTTTTGCAAACGTCTGCACTAATTTTCACGATATACGTTAGAAAGTACATCACAAGAGCTATCTTACAGCATTACTCGCAAGTTGATACCTTTTCGATAACACGGTCAAATCTTCGTGGGCAAACTAGCGGCTAATAAAAAAATAATATTTTTGGACTCTTGCAAATGTCTGCACTAATTTTCACAATATGCTTCTGAAAGCCTATTACAAGAGCTATCTAACGGTACCATTCGCAAGTTGATACCTTTTCGATAACATGGTCAAATCTGCAAAAATCTAATATTTTTAAAGTAAAACGGACTTTTTCGACATTTGCGAATGTCTGCACTGATTTTCACGATATACGTTAGAAAGTACATCACAAGAGCTATCTAACAGCATATCTCGCAAGTTGATACCTTGTCGATAACTCGGTCAAATCTTCGTGGGCAAATTAGCGGCTAATAAAATAAAAATCTTTTTGGACTCTTGCAAACGTCTGCACTTATTTTTACAATATATATTTTTAAGCTTAATAAAAGAGCTATCTAACAGTACTATTCGCAAGTTGATACCTCTTCGTTAACACGGTCAAATTTGCAGGATAACACCGAGAGACCAAAGATCTAACGACTTTTTCGCACTTGTACGCCCGGCGTTCTATTAGTAACATACGATTCACCCTTGAATCTTACTCCATCTCCCACTTCTCTTTATTTCGTCTTTTCGTTTACATATTATAATAGATCTTTTTTAATGTGCGACTTCTTCATTTGGTCGGGTTATCGAAGGCCGCTAACTTTTGGCCGCTAACTTCACACCGGTTTTTTTCATGACAGTTATTCGATACCGAAGAAACTTAGCTGATTTTTTGCGAAAGAAATAACAAAGGATCAAGCATCGCGATTGACGTTAGGGACTGCTGAACACGGTTAGCTTGTTAGATGTTTGTTTTGCGCGCGGGGACCTTTTCCTCAAACATGATATTCCACACTAAAACTTGCTCTGTTTAAATTGAGCGCGAGTTTGTTGCAAAGTTGTACACTTACTTAATTAGATTAGGAATCGCACGGAAATGTTTTGTCTAATCTTGAAGTTAATTGTTTCGGCTAATTGCACACGTCTTTATCAATACACTAGCTGCTCGTCCCGGCTTCGCACGGGTGGACATAAGATTTTTTTATATTTTTACCTTTTTTATTTATATTTTTTTGTTTATCGCGAAGTTTTTTGCAGATATTGATATGTTCTTTAATATTGTAGAGCATACTTTTGTTCATCAATAGTTTCCGCAGCGCATGCGACGAAAGATGTTTTAGGGCACTTTTTTTACACCTTGGGTTACGTTACTTAAGTAAGGATCCTAAATATTTTCTAGCAATATATATAAGATATGTTACCCAGGGTGCATGTAACTTTCAAATGGTAAAAGAATTTTTGAAATCGGCACAGTAGTTTTTGAGTTTCTTCATTACAAACACACACACACAAAATGTTTTTCTCCAATGAATAAAAATTAATATCTTTTAGGTAAAACTCCAGCTACTAGTTTGATTTAAATCTACAACAGGCATTTGTCTTTGTATTTACCTACTGTATTAAGCGAGTATTAATTACCTACAGCGCAACAAATGGCCCAAAGATCGGCCTAGGCCGAAGGATCATCCTAACAAGATTTTATTAATTAATAACATTATTTTTCTTTTATCAAAAAATGACCTTTAAGCGACGAAAAAAGCTATAATAAACTAAAAACTATTATGCGCGTGCACCTCGCTGCACGCGCACTATAGTTTTTATTTAAAATAATTTTACCACTGAAACCTACCATACTATCAAACTAATCAAACTAAAATACAGTCCACCACCAAGTACCACCCTTTATTACCGTCCACGTAGGACCTGTCCCCAACACAGGTCCATATAGAAGAAAATTAAAAAGTATTTTTTGAAACCCGTACGTTATCTGTAATATTTTTAACCGACTTTAAAAAAGGAGGTTACACAATTCGACCGTTTTATATGTTTTTTTTTATTTTTATGTGTGTTCGCGTAACTTCGTCGTTTATGAACCGATTTTGATGATTCTTTTTTTGTTAGATAGAATATACTTCCGTGGTGGTCCCATTCAACTTTTATCGAAATAGGACAAGCGGTTTTTGAGTTATACTCCAATAACTGAAAAGTGCTCCGCGTATTTTGATGATATTATTTTCGCGGTTGAAGACATCGACATCCCGTGAGTAGCAAAGGTCACTGAAAAGGGTGAAAAAAATATTTTTTAACAAAAAATGCAACCGACTTTAACACTCAAAAGTGTGAAATAACTTGTCGGAGTCGGTACCATGAGCACAATTTTGTGATTATAGTTACTTTTCTGTGAACTATCATGGTACCGACTTCAACAAGTTATTTCACACTTTTGAGTGTTGAAGTCAGTTGCATTTTTTGTTAAAAAATATTTTAAATCTACAGGCATAAAGACTTGTCCCACTTTCTGCCTGTAAACACCCACGAGCCTCTGTAATGTCATCGACACCTGACGGCGACGGTCGCCTTGGCGCAGTGGTTCCTGTCAGGGGCAAACATTTGTGCGATGAGTGTAGATGTTTGTCCCGGGTCTTGGGTGTTTGTGTGCTGCGATCGTGTGCGTCCATGCCTCCCACGACACAGGGAATCCTAGAGCAGGGGTCGGAGAGTGATATAAAAAAAGTTAAAAAATGTGAAGTTAAAAATAAATAACTGAATAGTCAACCTGTTAAGAGCCCTTAAGCGATTGCATCTTGCCCGCCAAGGCCACGCATGACACGCTTCCGCCGCTAGGTTCTTCAAAAAGGTTTGATATTTGATACCATTCCATTACAATTCTCAAAGATGGTACAAATGTAATCACATCTTATTTTATTGGAGTAGCAGGGGCTCAGTTTGGCCGTTAACGACCGGGTTGTTCGAACGGGTTTAAATTCATTTCGACGACACCGGGCTTTTTTAGCCGAATTTCCCCTTTTCGTCCGAAACGGAAAACCGCATGAGAGCGCCCATTCAATTAAATACTATTTTGTGTGTTTTTTACGTATTGTGCCGAGTTTTGGGTTATTTTAAAAGAATCGGCGTAACTGACGCGAGTGAGGATTCCAGCCTTTGACGGAATATAATGTAATATCTAATAGGATTGTAACAGGATTGTTGTCAACATGTCTATTATTATTTGTTTGAAATTACATATACCCACAATATGTTTTTTTGATAAATGTAGCCTTTTTTTATGTAGCCTTTTGACGTGATAACGTTTTATAAATTGATGAATACCAGCAACACTCATGAAAAATAGTAACGTTCCGCGTAACGTTCCGCGTAACGTTCCACCTGAGTTTTGTATTACATAAAATAATCAAAGTCAAAGTCAAAGTCAAAGTCAGTCAAAGTCACTCAAAGTCACTCAAAGTCAAAGTCAAAGTCAAAGTCAGTCAAAGTCAGTCAAAGTCAAAGTCAAAGTCAAAGTCAGTCAAAGTCAAAGTCATAAATGATTATGACGTTATCACGTAAATCTATCGTCCGTAAACCGACTTTACAGACAACCAATTTTTTTATTCGCTTTTATTACTACACAAAATATCGTTGCCGTTTACGAGAGCGTTCTGGATGGTTCGTGTAAAAAGTGACCCGATTTTTTATTTATTTATCTGTACTGTTTTATTAATAAATAAAATAATTGATGACCATCTGCTTTTGCAAGGCATTTTGCATTGCCGTGTGCCCTGAATTCCACACTAGGATAAATCCCGTGTTGTGGGACTAGTCTCTTCCGTTCCTCACAATACATCATATAGAATGACCAGAACAATATGTATATTATAAATGAAAAAAAAAAAAAGTTAGAAAAGAAAATTAATAATTGTATCGAGTAAGTATGCTTACAATACAGACAATACACAAGTACAATACGTTTGATTTTCGTTGGCAAAACTACTGAGCGTTCCTTATTAAATCGTCGTCTCAGCCATAGAAGTCCACTGCTGGACACATGCCTCCCCCATGATTCCCACAAGGATGTAGGGGGGGAGGGGGGAGTTGTTTTGAGAGCGTCTGTTTTTTATACTGTATAGGTTAACCCCCTTACTTATAAACGTTGAATAAGGTGCGAATAGTAATTCAGTGTTTTGTTCCGTTCTTTCAACGTCAAACTGTCATATAAGCGACAAAGACAAAACACTGAATAACTATTCAGAGGTTATTCAACGTTTATAAGTAAGGGGGCTAGTGTTTGACCACTATCTCAATTGATGGTCAGTGATGATGTGGTCGAAGATGTTATCACAACTGTGATAGTAGATAACAATTCGGAGTCAGGAAATTGCCTATTCGCTTGCCATTATTCGGAATCCCCAGGGATTAACACTTCATTACAGGCCAGCGTCGTTAGCGGGAGAGGGTTACTATAAAAACTCACGTGTATAAAATTTTGCATTTTGTTTTCTGTTAAATTTCGGATTTTTAAAAATCCATTATGTTGTTTATCCTACTTCCTATTAATATTATAAATACGAAAGTTTGTGTATATGTGTGTATGTTTGTTACTTTTTCTTCATTAAGTATAATTAGGGTTCGTATTAAGTAGGTAAACTATTTTATGTAGGTAAATATATTAAAAGAAGTGTTTGTAAAATCGACAATAAAAATCACAGAAACATATTTTTTTATCCTACTAATACTATAAATGCGAAAGTTTGCGTGTATGTATGTTTGTTACTTCTTCACGCTCAAACGGCTACACCGATTTCGAGGAAATTTGGTATGCAGATAGTTTAAGCCCTGAATTAACACATAGGCCACTTTTATCGCGGAAAAAGTATAGTTCCCGTGGGATAATTGAGGTAGCGGAAAAACCGTAATCCACGCGGGTGAAACCGCGGGGCGCTAAAAATTTTTAAAAAATGCCTTTATGGACTTTCTAGTAAGTTAGTCCTAAAGGCATTTTTTTAAAATTGTTAATACTGTGCTGCTCTTCAACAAGAAAAGGTAGTTTTTGTATATATTTTTTACATATTATAAGTTTGCGTTTGACAACTGTCTCACCTGATGTTAAGTGATGACGTTGTCTAGGAATTAGCACGCACATTTTATTATTAATTATTATTAATTATAATCATGTCACAGTAATTAAATGCGATTTGCACGCTAATAATTCCCTACGTTAATAGAAAAACCCGACATCAGATATGTGTTTAATGTCATACCCATTTCCCGATTGTAGGGGACAAGTTAAGGAAAACTATTTTTCCCTATTCCATTTTCTTTTCCTGAATCGCTATTCAGCAATTAACATCTAGATTGGATCCCGTCAGAAACCAAAACTATATTATATTTGTAAGAAAAAGCAAATATATAAACATGGACTGGCCGGTTGGCGCAGTTGGTAGCACTCTGCCTTCTGAGCTCCTGGCCCCGGGTTCGATTCCCGGACAGGTCAAACATTTGTGTGTATGAACATGTCTGTTTGACCTTTGTTTGGGTATGTATATAAGTATATATATACCAGGATATATATCAGTCATCAGGTTACCATAGTACAGGCTCTGCCTAGTTTGGGACCTGAAGACCTAGTGTGAATGTTGTCCCATATTTAAAAAAAATATATTTTTTAAAAAAGTACATACATATATGATATTTGGATAGATACACAGCTATTACAATTAGGTACCTACTACATGCTTCAATTATAATTTATATATTTCAACATTTTTTTTGAACTTAAAACTAGTATTTTGTAAATTATAACTGGCGACTAAGGAGACTAAGAAATAATGTGCGTGTTGTATTGACTTCGTGTTTCATGAATGTTAAAAAAAATAAAAAAAAAGTATAGACAAAAAAACGACCGGTTGCACTCCGGGAGTGCCGGCAGAAGTGAAAACTAGAACATGATTGATGATGATGATGATGATGAAAAGTAACCTGTGTGTTATTCCGGGACCTTTGTTATCTACATACCAAATTTCATCCAAGCCGTTCTGGCGTGATTGAGAAATAACCATCCATCCATCTATCCATCCATCCAAGATTTTAGATTTTCAATATTAGTGCGACACATAAATACAATTAATATGATGACGTTTTTTTGAAACTATGAAATCTTTTCTCTTTATAATATCGCCGTTTTGATAACCGAACTCAATAATAGTTTTAACAAAACGACTTAATCAAATAAAACTACCAACAAACGAAAATGTTCCATAATAGTAACAATTTCAAAGGCGACCTACTCTCCCCCGTCTAGCGAATTCGATGACGTCACGACCTGACGATCTTACGATCTGACGCGAGTTTAACATTTTTTCTCCATACAAAAGTACACAACGCCGCTCAAGAAGTTTTCACTTTAAAAATATACCGAATGGAGGTGGTCCTCATTGAAGGCGCGTAATTTTAGTTCGTTTTTTTAATGCGTAATATATTTTGACGTGATAACGTTTTATAAATTGATGAATACCAGCAACACTCATGAAAAATAGTAACGTTCCGCGTAAAGTTCCACCTGAGTTTTGTATTACATAAAATAATCAAAGTCAAAGTCAAAGTCAGTCAAAGTCAAAGTCAGTCAAAGTCAAAGTCAAAGTCAGTCAAAGTCAAAGTCAGTCAAAGTCAAAGTCAGTCAAAGTCAAAGTCAGTCAAAGTCAAGGTCAAAGTCAGTCAAAGTCAAAGTCATAAATGATTATGACGTTATCACGTAAATCTATCGTCCGTAAACCGACTTTACAGACAACCAATTTTTTATTTGAGCATTTGTTTTCGTTTTACGAATTATTGTAAGATCTGGATCCATTATTTGACAATAATTAAGACCTTTAAGAAAAGGTTTGAAAAAAGACACAAGACACATTTGATTTATAACACAATACTTTATAACAAGACTTTAAATTATAATACTATCTTAACAGCTTAATTTTGATTTGTAATAAAGGTGTCATATTCTTTAGGAAAACAACCTTGTATAAAAGGTTAATAACATAAAAAAACTATTTATCATGAACTTATAAATAATAACATGTGTATGTATATCAATAAGACAATTTCATATTCATTGCATTCAATACAATATTCCGAGTAAGAAAAAAAGAGCAATAGTGGCTCTATGCGTTACTACATAATTAAATTCTAAGATTGGGCAGCAGTCAGGTTAATTACGTAAACATTAATATATTTAGGCGTGTGTTGCCTATACAGATACAATTTGTATGTCCTCAAATAACCATTGTATAGGATTTTTCGTGTACCATATGATTATAATCACGAAAGATACGGACGGAAAGATAGCGGTCAAACGACTACAAATCAAAGATTAAAAAAAAACAAAAATTAATGTTCTATCTGACGGACAAGGTCCACCGTCTTCAACGAAAACAATTTATCGAGGTCAATTTTTAGAGCTCATCAACTTGCCTTGTTTTTGCCAGTCATCTTATTTACAACCAATTTAAAAAAAATGTTTAGGTACATGCTTAGATTGAAGGCACAAAAAACAGATTGTTCGAGAATCGCCATCAGTCATACACACATACTATTAGGAATTGGGAACTTCCGCGATTGAACTAATAAAAATCTGTTTGTTACCTCAGAACTTTCGACTTAGTAAATCGATTTTGATGATTCTTTTTTCATATGAAAGGTGGCACTTCCCGTGTTCATTTAAATTTCATCAAAAGCGGACAAGCGGTGTTTGAGTTACACTCCAATAACTGAAAAGTTATTCGCATACGTCGATGATATTATAGTTGCGGGTGGAGACATCGGTGAACATACACAATTACAATTGATCCCGTGAGTAGGAAAGGTGAGTAGAAAAGGCTGAATACAAATTTTTACCAAAAAATGTAACCGACATCCACACTCAAAAGTATGAAATAACTTGTCGAAGTCGGTACCATGCTCACAATATTCTGATAATAGTTACTTTTGAACTATCATGGTACCGATTTCGAAAGTGATTTTCAAACTTTTGAGTGTAGAAGTCACTTCCATTTTTTTGGTATTTTTGACGTGAAAACGTTTTATAAATTGATGAATACCAGCAACACTCATGAAAAATAGTAACGTTCCGCGTAACGTTCCACCTGAGTTTTGTATAACATAAAATAATCAAAGTCAAAGTCAAAGTCAAAGTCGAAGTCGAAGTCGAAGTCAAAGTCAAAGTCAAAGTCATAAATGATTATGACGTTATCACGTAAATCTGAATCAGACAACCAATTTTTTTTTTCTTGGAGATATCTTTCGTACGTTTCTTTGGATCTTTCTAGCAGTGAGATTGTTCGTTCCCGTAAGGTCAAGTTTGTATAAGCCATAAGAGTTGGTGGTGTGACGATTGGCGCTATAAGAACCAATAGGTAGAGAGTGTTTATGTAGTGGCGCCCTCCTTCTATAGGAAATCTCACTCACAGTGTAGTAAAAGGAAACCGTCTTTGGATCGAGGGGGTTTCCAAAACAGGAGGTTACGTTCACGCTTTGCGTAGAACAGTTGTAGCCAATAGTGTAAAAAGGTTGCAGAGGGACTTGAAGATTCTGAATTGTATGATGTCAAACTTGAGTTTTAAATGCAAAGGCTTCATCATAACGCGACATTCGATTCTGAATTCTGCAATCTTCTCAACCAGTTTAGCCCGTTAATAGATTACAAGACTTATTTGGTAGAACTTTTTTTTATGGAATTTGTTTAAAATTTGGATACTCCTGTGAAAGCCAATGGCCCTAATTCTGTTAATCACACGAACTAGCTACAATTCACTAAAATTCTTCAAATTGAAATAGCTCGTATACTATTAACGCTAAAATTCAAATTAGCATAACTCCATACAGCGCTCTCACTAATATTAGACGAGTTTTATTCCATTGCTGGTCAATTGCGAGTAGTTTTAGTAGGCACCAAATAAGTGGCGACTTAATTTCGCTAAAATTACCCACAAATTTAAAAAATACATTTTTTTTAGTGATGTTATTGATAAGTCTCATACTAATTTAGACTTTATCGTAACCCAATAAGAACTAATTTCGTTTTACAAAATTTTAGTTTAGTTCAGTTGAATAAGCGAATCACTACCATTGTGTCTTATTTTCTATTGTTTGTTTTTGAATAAATAATTTTATATTAACCTCGCAAATGGTAACACCATTTGCGAGGTTGATATAAAAATATTTATCATTCATTTACAATCCAAATAATTACTAAGATAACATATGAGATATCGTGACAGAACCAGAACCATTATTCAATGTATATATGCATTGTTTTTTTTATATTCACACACAAGCTTCCGGTCTAAGACAGCCTGTGTCGCGGGAGGCATGGACACACAAATTACAATACACAAACGAGAAAAATTGTTCGTCCCAGTCGGGATTCGAGCCCGGTCGAATCCCGACTGGGACAGACAATTCTGGGTTAGCGTAGCTAGGGATCGCGGTTCTAAAGTCAGTGTCACTGATCACTGTGCCACGAAGACCGATGAAATTTACGTCAAACAAATAACAATTTTCTGAAAATAGTTCTAAATAATATGTATAAATATAGCTTTATTAGCAGACGTCTGCGAAGAATGTCAAGGATGTCTGTAGAATACAGAATGACGCTAAATTCAATAAGCATACATTGGATGGCGAGCGAAAATTTTATCTCAGGTATTCTGACGATGAATAAAAGCCAAATTATAATAAGAAATCTTATGTTTTAGATATGAGTTATAGAATGAGAAAATTTCTATAAAAAATTTCTTTTTTGCTCTATACCTTTTTTAATACTTTTGACAAAAAAATTACCTCAGACCAATCTTGTAGATGGTCTTTATTTTGTCATGAACTTTCTCACTTTTTTGCTTATAACTTCTTTAATTTTAAATTTAGGGCAAAAAATTATAATAAACATAATTGTAGGCAAAGCAATTTGCTACAAATTATATTTTACACGAATTTTTTTGTACGACGCATAGTTTTCGAGATATCGCGAAAATAGTGTTTGTATTATTATTATGATTTTATTGCACCACTTTTTCCAAGATGGCGGCCGGGGACAAGGGCAGCGACCCCACAAACTTGGTGTTAAGCTTCTATAGACCACACATGTACCAAAAATAAAAATGCGTCTTCTAAAAACTGCAATATTTGGTCCTTAAACTGTAACATTTCAATGGACTATATTTCTTATAAGGTGTCCAGTCTATTTCCATTTAAGCTCTTTGATTCTGTGTTTTATATCTATAATATTGGTATGATTTGTTATTGTTGTCAAACAAACTTTAATTACGAGTTGTGCCATTAGATATGATTAAATACGACGATTGATCTTATCTATCGATACATTGTTATACTTCGGGAAATATCGATTAAACAAATAGGCCCACGTAACAGTTTAGTATAAATTTATCGTGTATACTTTCAAGCACTTGTTCACATATGTTCGATTGATTTTAATCGCGGCATTAAATAAATATGTCGTGTTAATCTTTGGTAACATTGGCGATCATACCTTAATCCATGTCGGTTATCGTAATCAGTCCAGGGCTGCGAGCATGGATCACCGACTCGATAAAATTCGACAGTAAGTGCTTGTTCAGACATGGCGTACACGCGAATCGTGCGGCGCCCGCGCTGTTCTGTTACTATGGAGATCTCCAAGCCGCGCGGATATCGCCGTGTCTGGCGTGCGTTCAGCAGCTCCATCGGCCAAGCCATATCTTGCTCTGACAGCGGATGTGCGGCGTTCACGAACTCAACTAGAGCATTATTTGCTCCACCCAATATGACCGTTCACGTCAACCTGTCAGACCAAATTATGCTCGACGAGACCATAATCTTTCTACCTCTAGAATCGATCAAATCTTGGTCGGCTGTCAAAAGTGGCATATGCAGTTGTAACTATCATGTGATCCATGAACAATGTAAGTGACTTCTTCTCCTTCTTCTGCAACATGCTATGAAGTAGCCGTTCGTGAGACATCGATCAAATGTTGGTCGATCAATTTTTGGCCGACGAAGCTCCTGAACGCAGCCCTCAACAAGCACTTACTGTCGAATTTTATCGAGCCAACGATCCATACTCGCACAGCTGTACCGATAATGACGTCAGTTTAAACTTATATCCCTTGCAACCTCGTGGGATTGTGTCAAGGTGAGTAACAATGGCACAGATAAATAATAGTTTATTGTAGAATGTCATCGTTGTGTCATCGTAACAAGTTTGCGTCGGAAACTGCCTAACAAGTCACCAAATTCATTAATTAGAGTACAATATGTTCCACATTGTAACATGACATGAATTAAATATGACAAGTACCTACCAGCACAAAATTATTTAATTAATTTAATAATAAATATTAGCCGTATTCAAAACATTTGACAGTAGTTATTGATAATGATTTGATATTGGTTATTGATATTAGTACCGTGGTGGTCGGTACCACCACGGTACTAATATCAATAACCGGGATGAGATGGGGGAGTACTATTCTAGGACGGTGCCTAGAATAGTACTCCCCCATCTCATCCCGCGGGTGCCGTAAGAGTCGGCTAAGGGATCACGTACCAGAAGGTGGGCAGCAGCTGGTTTTGAGGATCGGAAATCATACTGCGCTTGCCAACCCGCCTGCCAAGCGTGGCGAGAATTGGCAAATCCCCCTATATGGGGGAGGCATATGTCCAGCAGTAGATGTCCAATTGCTGAGAAGAAAAAGAGGGATATTGATATTTTATTGATAACAATAATAATAAATATTACTTTCGGCTGAAATTTGTACAAATGTGACGTTTCAAGTTCAAATTCAAAATGAATATCTACTTAGGAGTTTTTTATACTGTATAGATTTAGCGTTTAACCACTATCTCACTTGATGGTCAATGACGATGTGGTCGAAGATGTTATCACGCCAGGCCTAATTGTTTACCTACTGGCTTTCAAAGACTGCTGCTCGAATACAGTATGTGACGGTTTTCCTAACTTGAGGGTGGTAGTCCTACCAGGCGGGTAGTCGAAAGTACCAGGCTGGTAATTTGATAATTGATTGCCTTCACCGGGAGCTCGAGCCGTTGGTGGGTATCGAATCAGCATCTGTCACTTTGACAGCCGACGCTCCGACGAGCTATCATCGCTTTAATAATCAATCAATAAATAAAGTATTCGATTGAGCTATTTTTTTATATTAATACACATAGTTTCATTAAATTGAACTGTAATGCAGAATGGTATGACCATTCTTACTTCATTCAATGCTTGACTGAAAGAAGAAGAAATTGACTGGCCGGTTGGCGCAGTTGGTAGCACTCTGCCTTCTGAGCCGCTGGTCCCGGGTTCGATTCCCGGACAGGTGAAACATTTGTGTGCATGAACACGTCTGTTTAACCTGTGCCTGGGTGTGTATGTGTATATAAGTATATATATCAGTCATCAGGTTACCATAGTACAGGCTCTGCCTAGTTTGGGACCTGAAGACCTTGTGTGAACGTTGTCCCATATTATATTATTAAAATGCTGTTCTTGAAATGGGTAATTATTTTACTGACTCACCCAATACACCCATAATGTACCCGTTAGCCTTGTGACGTCATGGTTCAACTTCATTTTGGCAAGTTGTTCGAAATTGTTCGAAAAGATTGCTACTCAATCCCAACTGCATTTATATTGCGATTTCTCAATTATATAACAACCCATTCCACGGTCAATACCAAAAATAGACGCAATTTAAATATTCATTGATTCATTGTTTAATTTGTGGCAGTGGGCAGGGCACATAGCTCGAAGAACTGATGGCCGTTGGGGCCGAAAGGTTCTCGAATGGAGACCACGGACTGGCAAGCGCAGCATAGGACGGCCACCGACCAGGTGGACAGACGACCTGAGTCGCAGGCAAGGGCTGGATGCGGGCCGCTTCCAACTGGTCCTTGTGGATATCAATGGGAGAGGCCAATGAAAAAATGTCCAGCAGTGGACGTCCTATGGCTGAGATGATGATGATGATTGTTTAACTGGCTGAAGCCAAACGGACCCGTAGGCGATAAAATTATCTGAAATTTAATAATTCTTATTCCGTTTAAATTCAAATTCAAATTCGTATAAATCTGAACAATTAATTTCTTAATACTTGTATTAGAGTGGTTTAATAGAATTTTGTGAGCACCAAATTACAAATCTACTCATTTTATGTAAAAGTACCCGCAATTTACAAATGTTATAGAAATTCTGAATTTATAATTACTGATAGAACTTTCTTATTTTAATCAGTTTAGATTAAACTGTAGGTACTTACGTTACCTGTGATAAACTTGTTTGATTGAACAGCAAAATTGCTATCATTCTTTAGGATTTGTATTTTATTTAAAAAAAATAACATTTTAATACAAATTTCAACGGTTCATTTTATATTAGTTAATGCACATTTAATTCACTACGTTCCCTCTTATAAAAAACTGGCTGTCCGCCCGGCTTCGCACGGGACAAAAATTTCAAAGTTAAAAATTTTAAGGATTACTAATTTTTTTAAAAATATTATATATGAAATTTTTGAAAAACTTAGCATATGTGACCTGGGGGTAGTGTAGCTTCCCAACAGTGTAAGCATGTTTCAAATCGTTTCAGTAGTTTCAGAGCCTATTCAATGCAAACAAACAATCAAATCTTTCCTCTTTATAATATTAGTATAGATGAGCGTTCCTTTCGAAGACGAGAGTATTAACCATAATTCAACAGGCAAACCGATGAGGGTCAGTGAAGAGGTCAAAGTCTGCCCATTTCGCAGTTTTCAGACCGCCGCAATGCCTTGTCAAACGGCATGGCATTACCCAAATAACAATTGGGACCAGCTGCACAACTTCAAGTTGCCAACCGCAACTTGACAACCGCAGATGCGTTTGTCAGTCAAGTTCAAGTGTCAATGTTCAATCGGCATGAATTCATACACGTGACACTTGCCGTTTTATTACAAAACAAAGACTAGATAAATAGTCCTTACTTTACTCTGGCTAAACCAAAGTCTTACTTTCGAGCCGTGCTAAGTACGGGTTTTACTTAAACAGACAGTACTTTAGCATCGTACTTTCGATGAAAGTCAACTCAAAGAGTAATTTTGAGTTATTCGAGTGTCATTCAAAAACCGCTTGTCCGATTTTAAGGAAATTTGAATGGGACCACTACGGAAGTATACACTATCGAACAAAAAAAGATTCATCAAAATCGGTTCATAATCAACGAAGCTATCCGCGAACACACATAAAAAAAATAACATATATACGGTCGAGTTGTATAACCACCTTTTTTTAAGTCGGTTAAAAAACTAGAATTATTCTATTACAGTCAAGTAACAGCATTAGAATATATTCTATCGATTGGCCTCTACTTCAGCCTAAGTTCTAAGTGTAGATTTAATCCCTCGACTCTTCATAGTGCTCATAGTACCTGCATAAATATTTATAATTTAAAAAAATCCATTGTTACCGGTAACGTACGAGTTAAACAATGCAAAAGTTACGGACTCGTTTCCATATTACACATTTAATCGATATAAGCGTTTAGAAAGGTTTTACGCAACATTTAATGTGATAAACAAAATGATACACTTATCTTTCAAACTATATAATATCTACATCCTATATATTACAGAGATAAGATTATGGTATTAAGTTGTTAACAATTTATAAAGTAACCGATAATAGCATCAGATAATTATATTCGTGAAAGTAAAAGTAATAAAGGACCGGGACTTACGTGTTGAGAAGATAGTTGGTTCCTGATGAAGTCGGAAGGTCTAGAATGCGAAGCACTAAACAATGTGCACTAACAGCTGATCAAAGTTATCTAGAGCTATCGTGTTTAGCTAAGAGTCCAGATTAATTCAAATCAAATACAAATTTGAATGGCCGGTTGGCACAGTTGGTAGCACTCTGCCTTCTGAGCCGCTGGTCCCGGGTTCGATTCCCGGACAGGTCAAACATTTGTGTGTATGAACATGTCTGTTTGACCTGTGTCTGGGTGTGTATATGTATGTAAGTATATAATTATATCAGTCGTCAGGTTACCATAGTACAGGCTCAGCCTAGTTTGGGGCCTGAAGATCTTGTGTGAATGTTGTAAAAAAAAAAAAAAAAATACAAATATTTTATTTTCCAAAACCTAGCCTATATTACAATATATACCTACTTACAATTACTGTCAATTATTGTATTCGCACATGATTCGCACTAAAGTGAAGCTGTCTATGTTTCTCTTACAACATTCACAGTACAGTACATTAATTACGTTCACAGTTTTACCCTGAATGAAAATCAAATGAAATCAAAATTATTTATGTCAGGCAAATCACACCCACATATAAAACAAATAAAATACAATAAAATGTTTGATTTCTGTCTGGCTGTGGGGACACAGCGCATAAGCGCATTAGTAAATATCGCAAACGTAGCATTTTAGCGACGACACGCCACTCTGGCGACGGGCGCTCCAGAGTCACCTCAACGCAGTGGTCGAAGAACCACGCTCAGTACAGTCTCTAGTAAATATATATATAGAAGTCACCTCAACGCAGTGGTCGAAGAACCACGCCCAGTACAGTCTCTAGTAAATATATATAGAAGTCACCTCAACGCAGTGGTCGAAGAACCACGCCCAGTACAGTCTTTAGTAAATATATATATAGAAGTCATCTCAACGCAGCGGTCGAAGAACCACGCCCATTACAGTCTCTAGTAAATATATATATAGAAGTCACCTCAACGCAGTGGTCAAAGAACCACGCCCAGTACAGTCTTTAGTAAATATATATATAGAAGTCATCTCAACGCAGTGGTCGAAGAACCACGCCCAGTACAGTCTCTAGTAAATATATATAGAAGTCACCTCAACGCAGTGGTCGAAGAACCACGCCCAGTACAGTGTCTAGTAAATATATATATAGAAGTCACCTCAGCGCAGTGGTCGTAGAACCACGCCCAGTACAGTCTCTAGTAAATATATATTCTTACACGCCCCTAATGGTAGTAGTGGGGCGAGCGGCTGACTGGCTATATAAGCCAGACAGAACCGAAGCGCGCACACTTTTACTCGGGCGCTCGCCGGCATCGGACGTCGACGCAATGACGTAGCAAGTGGAAGGGGCGACCGACGTTACGTCACCGGCGCGGCTGGCTTGGACGAGTCATTCTACTTCGGGACATCGTACTGAGCGGACGTGCCTTATTTAGTCCACTGTTGGACACTTCTATCTGGGTACTCGGAGACATCAGACGTGGCTTAGGAGTCTACGTGAATTGTTGTCGTGTTTGGTGATATCGCGTTTTGTTATTTAATTTCAATGAAAAATATTGATAGTTCGCTTTGTATTTTCTGTTTAAAAATTGAATACACTTCTGATCGTCAAGATCAGAAGTGGGATTCGCTTAAAAACACGCGACCTTGATCGTTCGCCATCTCTCTAGCTGCGAATAACTTTAGTTCGCATTACAAACAAAATCGTGTTAATTACTTTCTTTGTTCTGTTGTTTGTGTGTTTTACAGTGGAAATATCACGGTTTGTGTGAATTTAAATTTTGAAAATTACTACGAGTCGATTATTCATTTTTGTTTGCTAAATTGTTTTGCATGCCGAACTATCACGTCAAGTACGCTATTGTCGCACTCCATTGCTTCCTGTGATTACAGGTGAAGCCAGTGCGTAGTCTGTCTAAATGAGATTGTTATGTGAAATAACAGCGTAATTAATTTGGGCAATTTCTGACCGTTTATAAATTCTCAAAGTACCCACAGTTTTATACCGCCGTTAAATGAAGTTGGTTTAAGCTCCCGTGAAAATTACACATAGCGCCTAGTATGTGAGATTGATACCAAGGAAGTAAAACGCTCTTGTAGTGTTACAAGTGTGATTATGTTTTTCAAAATGTTTTGTAGGTGCATATGTTTGTGCTATTTGTAATAAGTGCGTTTGTCCTGTTGGCTACTGACATTTGAAGCTGGAAAGCATAGATCTGCCGATGCGGCATTAGAGCAGACAATTATATGACATTCTATTGAGCGAGTACTATTATTTACTCAGTCATTTTTTATTGTTTTTTTTGTGTGTTTACCCACAAATCTAAATTTTATTCCAAGCGATCAAAGTTGCTAATTCGGAAGGCTTATAAGTAAAGGTCAGGTAGGCCGAGTCCTAGGAAGGCGGACGTTTTACCAATACTGATGTAAAGACCAATTTGTGTTTATTTATTTGAAATAATTCGCAGAATTTCGGCCTGGCCGACGCATTCCCGATACGTGTGGGCAATGGCTTGGCTGGCGCATCCTCGATACGTGTGGGTTCTGGCCTGGCAGACGAATGCCTGTTGTGCGAGCTTCGGCCTGAGAGATGCATTCCTATTGGGTGTGGGCACCGACATTGTCACTATTTCGTGCCCCGACATTGTGGTACTCGCAGCCCCGAAATTGTGGCTATTTCGTGCCCCGACATTGTGGTACTCGCAGCCCCGGCATTGTGGCTATTTCGTGCCCCGACATTGTGGTACTCGCAGCCCCGGCATTGTGGCTATTTCGTGCCCCGACATTATGGTACTCGCAGCCCCGACATTGTGGCTATTTCGTGCCCTGACATTGTGGTACTAGAAGCCCCGACATTGTGGCTATGTAGGGTTTGACGGCATTTTGTAATGCATATTAGAATCGGTCTGAAAAGTGTCTGATGCAGTACGCTGTGTGTGATGAATGTATTGAAGAGATTTAGTTGACATAGATATAGCTTGGAGTCTATCGGTGATAGAGGGCCGTGATTGTGTGATGAATGAAAGAATAGAAAACTACACATGCTGTTTTGGCGCGGCGAATGTGCGCAGGGTGTTTGCTGTTTGCTCGTTTGCTGAAGGCGGGGTCTCGTGGCACACGAGCTCTGGCAGCTGCTGCTGCTACTGCGACGAATGGACTTTGCCGGGTGCTTCGTTCGGCCTTCTTCGCGAGTTGTGAGCCACGCCACATGAACATCTGCATTATTGGCTACATGCCTAGTGATTTGCTGGGCCAGCGTGTGGATAAGTATGTCAGTAAGGAAGTTTGTGTCAGACGGAACGATTCTCAGCACAACATGTGTTGTGGTGTATTGTGTTAACGAAAAAAGCCTGAAGAACCTGACGGGGACGTCAGGGTGTCAGGAGAGGCCGTCTTACACGCCCCTAATGGTAGTAGTGGGGCGAGCGGCTGACTGGCTATATAAGCCAGACAGAACCGAAGCGCGCACACTTTTACTCGGGCGCTCGCCGGCATCGGACGTCGACGCAATGACGTAGCAAGTGGAAGGGGCGACCGACGTTACGTCACCGGCGCGGCTGGCTTGGACGAGTCATTCTACTTCGGGACATCGTACTGAGCGGACGTGCCTTATTTAGTCCACTGTTGGACACTTCTATCTGGGTACTCGGAGACATCAGACGTGGCTTAGGAGTCTACGTGAATTGTTGTCGTGTTTGGTGATATCGCGTTTTGTTATTTAATTTCAATGAAAAATATTGATAGTTCGCTTTGTATTTTCTGTTTAAAAATTGAATACACTTCTGATCGTCAAGAATATATAGAAGTCACCTCAGCGCAGTGGGCGAAGAACCACGCCCAGTACAGTCTCTAGTAAATATATTAGAAGTCACCTCAACGCAGTGGTCGAAGAACCACGCCCAGTACAGTCTCTAGTAAATATATATATAGAAGTCACCTCAGCGCAGTGGTCGAAGAACCACGCCCAGTACAGTCTCTAGTAAATATATATATATATATAGAAGTCACCTCAACGCAGTGGTCGAAGAACCACGCCCAGTACAGTCTTTAGTAAATATATATATATAGAAGTCACCTCAACGCAGTGGTCGAAGAACCACGCCCAGTACAGTCTCTAGTAAATATATATATAGAAGTCACCTCAACGCAGTGGTCGGAGAACCACGCCCAGTACAGTCTCTAGTAAATATATATATAGAAGTCACCTCAACGCAGTGGTCGGAGAACCACGCCCAGTACAGTCTCTAGCAAATATATATATAGAAGTCACCTCAACGCAGTGGTCGGAGAACCACGCCCAGTACAGTCTCTAGTAAATATATATATAGAAGTCACCTCAACGCAGTGGTCGGAGAACCACGCCCAGTACAGTCTCTAGTAAATATATATAGAAGTCACCTCAACGCAGTGGTCGAAGAACCACGCCCAGTACAGTCTCTAGTAAATATATATATAGAAGTCACCTCAACGCAGTGGTCGGAGAACCACGCCCAGTACAGTCTCTAGTAAATATATATAGAAGTCACCTCAACGCAGTGGTCGAAGAACCACGCCCAGTACAGTCTCCAGTAAATACATATACCTAGTCACCTTATAACCGTGGACGCAGAACCACATACTTATAGAACAGTTATATACCAGTGTACCTTTTATGTAGAACATTTATGTACCCAAGTACAGTGTATTTTTTTTTTCTATATATATAATATGGGACAACATTTACACAATTGAAAGCAGTGAATTGACAATCGAAGTTTTATTGGAGTTAGAACAATTAATATACGGAACCTATACGTACGAAGCGTTTTGCTTCCACTTTCTTAATGCGTACTGCCATGGAATGGAACTCCTTGTCCGAGTCTGTGTTTCCTTTTATTTACAATCTTGGAGTCTGTCGTATTATTTACTGGTTTAACACTCAGAAGCAAGGACTTTGAATCAAAAACACTCTTTGTGAACTTGAAAATCAGCTTTATTGCTTTAGTTGCTATTGCTATATATATTTAGAGGTACAATCTTACGTAACAAAGCCTACAGCGGCACGATACAAGTTACTCAGACAAATGTCGGAAAACGAATGGCGGCATACTTCCAAAATGCGTTGCCTGTTCGCTTACCCCCACTGTTATACTCGTACTTGCTTGTGATTGGTCAAGTCCTCTTGAACAAATCACAAGCAAGCCGTCGAAGTCTCGACCGATCACACGAAATCAATACAATCTACTTTAAATCGTACAACTTTATAAAAATGAACGTAGTTAGTCGAAAAATATATAAATAACTAAGATATAATTTAGATAATTATAACAGTCGCGAGTGAATAGGTACCTTCTAGGTTTGCGTGCTAAATCCTAGACAACGTCATCACTTAACATCAGGTGAGACAGTTGTCAAATGCAAACTTATAATATGTAAAAATAACCTATTTAGTTTGGACTCGGCAACCCAATATATAAATACAGAAGTACACAATATATAAAACAAATAAAATACAATAAAATGTCTGATTAAAATGAATACAATCTGGGTGTCTTCAAGTCACGAGTGAATATGTGTCTTCTAGGCAGGCGTGCTCCACCGTAGACTGCATCATCACTTATCATCAGGTGAGATGGTGGTCAAACGCTTACCTTTACCCAATAATAATAAAAAAACAAAATTTTAAAGGAACGTCAATTCTGTACTTGTTATTCGTTTGTCCTCTTAAGTCTTAATTCAACAGTCCTGAGAAAAGGCTCGACGCACCGTGTAGTTAATTTAATTAGGAATAGAGTGTGATTTTCCCGACTTCTGGTTGATTAATTACGGTCCCGAATAGAGGCGGCACGGACGGCATACATTTGGCGAGCGAGACGCGTTGTTTGCATACTAAATTTATCCAAGACATGTAAGACTTGGTAGGTGCTTGAGATGTCTCCCTAAATTAAAACAAGGATTAAATGGATGTTTATTTTTGAGTTAATTAATGTAACGTGACTTCTACAGCAGACATCTCGTAGAATTGAAGGCCGATGTGGTCGAAAAGTTCTTAAGTGGAGACCACGGACTGGCAAGCGTAGCGTAGGACCATCACTAACAAGATTGACAGGCGATATGATCAAGCTTGAGGGAAGAAGCTGGGTGCGAGTCAGTTCCAACTGATCCTCGTGGAACGAAGTGAATATTTATGTATCTTCTAAGTTTGCGTCATGGACCAATATACTACAAGAAGACTGACAATCGTCGAAAGAAAATCGTACGCTGGATAAAACCTCACAATTTCAGGCTAAATCTAGATGGCGCTACAAGTTTGGAAAATTTCTAATGAAAAATTTCTTAGTCACTGAACGCGGTACTAGTTTTTCTATGTTATCGATTTATATTCTCTAAGCGAAAGTTAATTTGTGCACTTTTAATTTTTTGTGCACTTTAATTTATTAAAATTTATGATATAAGATAGTAATAACATTACCTGTACATGTGTTTTATGTAATTAAATAACTATGGGATGGATCTAACGAAAATTGATGTCTTTAATTAGGGGGGTATGCCAGTACACGCCACGCTTAGCATGCGGGTCGGTGGAGCAATATGTTAATTATATCCTCAGAAGGGGCTGCTGCCCACCTTCTGGTACGTGATCCCTTAGCCGACTCTTACGGCACCCGGGGGTAGAGATGGGGGAGTACTATTCTAAGCCAGTACCACACGGCAAGTCTTATGGTTAGGTACTTACTGTCTACTACCAATGCGACTCTGGAGCTGTCTCCACCGGATATAATATAAAAATGCCTGCCATGAATCAACCAAAATACAGACTAAGAATAATAAGCAGCCACTTTTGTGAATAGAATCATAAGCAAAATAATTGGTGTTTTTCAAACGACTTCGAGCGTAGGCGACGTAATTTCCTCTCATTATAACCAGATATTCTGAATGAAGAAATATTCGCCTTTTCTTCAAGTCAAACTTAATAAGCAGTTATTTGAATTAAATGTTAATTACCGTTGTGAAACGAAATCGGAATAATTAGAAAATAGGAAACAATGGGTTCGTTATTACTTCTAATTTTGTAACCCAAATAATTTAGCAACCTTTAGAAAATGTCGCGTTAAGTTATCGGAATTGCTTCGGTTGTTTCAAATTAGCTGTATTGTCTTATTTTAAATCATTAAGCAGTACTTTTTTTAAAAGTTTTAACTTAAAATAAGGGCAAACAGAAAACTAGACCTTGGCTTAGTGAAATTAGGTAGTATATGGTGTGATACTATCCAGCTCGATCACGACAGATAATAATGTGGGTTTTTGCGGTACAGATTTATAAAAACTATGTATTTCATTGTACTCATGAATAACGAAGAGGATATTTAAAAATTTTAAAAAAATTGATAATAAGGCTGAAACTGTTCGTCTTTAGAATGCACTTCCAGTTGCAATTAGGAAGGCTCAGTCACTATCTGCATTTAAAGGCAAAGTGAAAGAGTTTTATCTGACGCAGTGATTTGCTTCATAAAACAGAATATTAGTTACTGTTGATAATTGGACGTAATTAAATGTTTATACTTATGTATGTTCTTATTTAAGTTTATGTAGATATCTATATGTATTTTGTTTTTATTGTATACATGTATGTATATAATTTTATATTATATATATCGATATATATATATATATTATTTAAATGTATTCCATGAATATTAAACGTACACCCTATTCCTTTTTCACTTTGTTTGACTCCTTACCAAGGTTGACTGGAAGAGATCGCTTTCAGCGATAAGTCCGCCCTTTGTACTGTATTGTTAGATTTAAGATGTATTTTTGTATTGTTTTTCCCTGTGTGTACAATAAAGTGTTCTGTATTGTATGGTATTGTAATGAGGGTACCCTCATTTTGACATACCTAGAAGTTGTGGTAGAGCCGTGAAGATGCGTTAGTTCGTGGTTAAAGCATTTTTCTTTCTTTCTTTCTTTCTTCTTTCATCCCCAACAACGGCTTGAGCTTCCAGTGAAGGTAACACCGTTATCAAATTCCCAGCTTGGTGGTAGGTAACTTTCGAGTACCCGCATAGCTAGCTTTCACTCTCAAGTTTGAAAAACTGTCACCAAACACATAGTGTGTTCAGGCAGCAGTCTTTGAGAGCCGGTGAGTATTCTAAGTCTAGCGTGATAACATCTTCGACCACATGACTGACCATCGAGTGAGATAGTGGTCAAACGCCACATCTATACAGTATAAGAAACCATCCAGTGTTATGTAAATCTACGGGGGAGACCCAGTAGTGGACATCCTATGGCCGTGATAATGATGATGATGATGATGAATACATAAGTATCATTGACATTGACATCATTTTACTGACCTTTAGAACAGTTATTAATGCATCATTTAAATTTGCTGCTTCCAATCAATGCTTAAAAATAAAAGACAACATGATGACAAAAAGAAAAATAGACAAACAAGCTTAACTTGACAAACAAGTTACAACATCGATATACATTTTATCTCATTAAGGATACTGTTCAATGATGTTTTACTAAAGATGACGTATATTCATACTGCGCGGTGCTCAGATTTTGTTCCTTTATGACATAAACATGCTTACTGCGACAGACAATACGGTACAAATAATATAGAAAAGGATAGCTATATGTTTAGACTTGCGCTTGAAAGACGCGTCGTAATCAAAATTACTACAATTGACTTAATTTTGCCACTTCAGTTTCCGCGCGCATGTGCGACATCTACCTCATATAAACATATAATATCATTGATACTTGTAATGTAACAAACCGACTAGGACTCACGTGGTAAACACTGGAAAATTACTCTCCGACCAGTTTCGAACTTATTTGCAGTTCTTCATCTGAGAGTTATGATCGTGCCAGGCGGCGAGCGCGAGCCTCAGCACGTAACTGCACGTAACACTTACCACGTGAGTCCTAGTCGGTTTGTTACATTACAATTATGGAAGAAACTCGCGATAGTTTTCAGACTCAAATCATTGATACTGTTTGTTTACATTTCTTCTTCCAAGAATCGGCATCAGAATGCGTATATCTCCCGACTTCGATCCCATAAAAACGTTTTTTGAACGTAACAAAATACTTCGTTTCTGATTATATGTCTCATCAACTTGGTACTGTTCCACAGATAAACTTACTACACCATAGATACAACAAATGCTGTATCACTGTATTTTATTGTGACACAGTACAATATAAAGCTATATACAGTTTCACATTACGGTTGATTAAATTGGTGTTCATTGACACCGGGGCAAGTATTGTATGCAAATAGTAGTGTCTAGAACGTATTGATCAAAGGAAAAGAGTACTTCGTTGAATCAAACGGCTGCAAACTAATGAGGGTTTAAAAAAATAAAAATTATCTTTAACAGAAGGTCCAAATAAGAATTCGAAATATCCCACTAAGATTATAAATGTGAAAGTTTGAATGGATGGATGGATGGATGGATGTTTGTTACTCAATTACGCCAAAGCGGCTGAACGGACCTGGATGAAATTGACACAGAGATAGATTATAGTCTGGAATAGCACATAGGCTACTTTTTATCCCGGTAAAATGTATGATTTTACCAACACACGAACACTTTCAAGGTCCATGTTTAATTAATAGTACAGAAAAAAAAAATTAACAAATAAAAACAAACGACTTCAACACTCAAAAGTGTGAAATAACTTGTTGAAGTCGGTACCATGATAGTTCACACAAAAGTAACTATCATCACAATATTGTGCTCATGGTACCGACTTCGATAAGTTATTTCACACTTTTGAGTGTTGAAGTCGGTTGCATTTTTTGTTAAAAATTATTTTTTCACCCTTTTCAGTGACCTTTGCTACTCACAGGATCAATTAATTGTCATTGTGTGTTCTGCGATGTCTTCAACCGCGACAATAATATCATCACGCGTAGCACTTTTCAGTTATTGGAGTATAACTCAAAAACCGCTTGTCAGATTTTGATGAAATTTGAATGGGACCACCACGGAAGTATACTCTATCTAACAAAAAAAAAGATATCAAAAGAATCATCAAAATCGGTTCATAAACGACGAAGTTATCCGCGAACACACATATAAAAAAACATATATGCGGTAGATTGAGTAACCTCCTTTTTTAGAAGTCGGTAAATAATTAAGAAGTATAATAATATAACTAGATCATTTTTAGATTACCTACTAATATCGCTGTCTCTACTGTACGCAGAGACAGCGATATGGTACAGTTGGAGCATACAATTTTTTCATATGCACTTTTCGATTTCCGACTCGCAGTTACTGTGCTTAACAGAGTCAAGGTCAATAAACTCGTCTGCAGTTTTATACTCTTCGCATTCATAAGAGTGCTGAATTGAGCACGAAGTTTTTTTTAAATTTGTGACTACTTAGAGCGAAAACTAAAATATACCTACGATTTCAGATTTCACGGTCTCACTCATGGGTAAAGTTGCGTTTCGTGTTCTAAACCCTCGCTAAGCACTCACGCCAAAAATCATTTTTACCCATAAGCACATGTAAAGCGCTAATTCTATACGCAGGATGTACACTGCACTATCTTGTATATTTTTAACCGACTTCAAAAAAGGAGGAGGTTCTCAATTCGACGCGTATGTTTTTTTTTTATTTGTGTTTGTTACCGCATTACTTCCGACTGGATGAACCGATTTTGATCGTTTTTTTATTTATTTGAAAGCTGGTGCTTCCTGTGTAGTCCTGTGTAGTGTAGAATTTCATCAAAATCGGACGGGCACTTTTTGAGTTACAAGTCAAAATTAAAAAATACCTACACGATATTATAGTAGCGGGTGAAGACATCGGTGAACATACCTACACCACAATGACAATTGATCCCATGAGTAACAAAGGTCACTAAAACGAGTGAAAAAAATTTCTTTTACCAAAAATGGAACCGACTTCAACACTCCAAAGTATGAAATAACTTGTCGAAGTCGGTACCATGAGCACAATATTTTGATATCAGTTACTTTTGAACTATCATGGTACCGACTTCAACAAGTTATTTCATACTTTTGAGTGATCAAGTCGGTTCCATTTTTCGGTACTTTTTTTTTTAATCTTGTTTATTTTTGTGAGCGTTTTAATAAAAGTAACTCTGTAGAATAAAAACGAAATAAATATCGGATCATAACAGTCTGTAGGGAATGCTCCGATAAAGATAAGGCGGCAAGGAAATTACACAACCGTGCTTCTTACTTATCCTGCAAGCTTCCCAAAGTACCCGTCCGGTTGACCGGCAATCTCTTGCAAACTGTGAAGGAGAAAGATATAAAAAGGGCGTGTGCTTTACGAGAGAGAACACTCTCGAGGATTAGATATTGTACACAAAGTTTATCCGCGTTGCTGAGGCGGCCTCTGACGAATTAAACTTCAACTGAAGGGATAGATGGAAAATTTTTACGTTCTTGCTTCGAACTGTATAAAAATACGAAATGGTTAATAAATAAAAACAAAGTGTGAGTCGCGTGTGGTGAGTGTTGGTTTGTGTGTGTTTGTATGTGTGTGGTTACGCGTGTGAGTTTGTGAAGATGTAATGTGAAGAGTGTGAATTTAACGTGACAATACATAGACACTGAGCGTTTCACTGAGAACACCATATTTATATATGCATTATATAATCTGAATCTCGGAAACGTCTCCAACTATTTTCAGAAAATTTAGTATGCTGGGGATTTCGGGGGCGATAAATCGATCTAGGTAGATTTCATTTTCAGAAAACGTCTTAAACCGTTTCATTTTCATTTCATTTTTCATTTTCATTTTTCATATCCTACTAATATTATAAATGCGAAGTATGGATGTAAGGATGTATGTTTGTTATGTATATGAGTAAAAACTACTAAACGGGTTTAGATGAAATTTGGAATACATATAGCTTATACCCTGGATTAACACATAATATGCCTATTTCAATCATCATCAAGATCACCGTTTTTCATCACCACGCGCGTTGAACGATTTGGATGAAATTTGGTATGTAGATACCGGAATCCCGGCGTGCGTCCAGCAGCTCCATCGGCCAAGCCTCAAATAGAGCATTATTTGCTCCACCCAATATTTGATCATGACCGTTCACGTCAACCTGTCAGAGCAAATTATGCTCGACGAGACCATAATCTTTCAACCTCTAGAATCGATCAAATCTTCGTCGGCTGTCAAAAGTGGCATATGCAGTAGTAACTATCATGTGATCCATGAACAATGTAAGTGACTTCTTCTCCTTCTTCTGCAACATGCTATGAAGTAGCCGTTCGTGAGACATCGATCAAACATTGGTCGATCAAAATTTGGCTGAGGAAGCTCCTGAACGCAGCCCCGGAATAACACATAAGCTACTTTTCATCATCATCATCATCATCATCAATCATAACCACGCGGGTAAAACCGCGGGGCTCACCTAGTTAAATCATAATTACCTTTTATTTTGCTCAAGACTTTTTGTCGTATGTCACAATCTGATTATGTATTACTAGAACAGAATAAATATATAAAACTTGCCAAATGTTAGTTTAAACCATACTAAACGTCGATTATGAAGATTCTTTTTATATTTTAGACAAATAAAAACTTCACAGAAGGATAAACAAATATTTCTTTAGGTATTTATTTATTTGACTTAGCTCACTGGTTTACTGTAACTTAACTTGATTTAATGGTTTACCATCATCATCATCATCATCAACATCATCATCATCATCATCTCAGCTATAGGACGTCCACATAAGATATGGACATTTGGATGGATCTTTAGAAGGACCGCTTGGAAGCGGCCGACATTTTATGATTAGAATAGAATAGAATAGAATTATATTTATTCGTAACAAAAAAAAAATACAAAGTTATTACATAAAATATTACTACGTTAATAAAACAGCTAAAATTTTTGCAGTTCTTTGTTACGAATCAGCCCAAACTCAGCGTTGTGCTGGTTGTGAACAACCAGCGCTGGTCTTCCGTTTGGGCCGGTAGTGACGTCACGCACGTACAGACGAACGGCTTAGTTACATACCATTATAATAGTCTTAGTATAATCATTATTTTAAGGTATTAGTGAAAATTGTATTTAAAATGTCATGAGATGTCGTCGAAATAAACAAAACTGTTTTATCTATTCTACGAGTGTGCGCGAAAGCTTTTCTATTTCGTGACATTTTTATCATTCACCGTATCCAAGATCTGTATACCGGCAAGAAACCTGTGCTAATATTGCCTCACTCGGAAAAGTTGCATAAAATTAACGTATACGACACCGACAGTACCTAAACTTTCATTAAGTGAGTTCATACGATAAGGTGTTATGTTAATACAATGCAGTATAGACATTATTACAACCTCGTCGTACAATTATATATTATTACTAGCGGTCCGTTCCAGCATTGCACGTTTAATTTGAAAATTAAAAGTAATAAGGATCCCTAATTGACGTGATAACGTTTTATAAATTGATGAATACCAGCAACACTCATGAAAAATAGTATAGTTCCGCCTGAGTTTTGTATTACATAAAATAATCAAAGTCAAAGTCAAAGTCAAAGTCGAAGTCAAAGTGAAAGTCATAAATGATTATGACGTTATCATGTAAATCTATCGTCCGTAAAACGACTTTACAGACAACCAATTTTTTTTTGAAAATATAATATAGCCTGTGTCACTCAGGGTGAATGAGTTTCTGAAATCGGCACAGTAGTTTTTGAGTTTATTCATTACAAACATACTAACATTCAAATCTTTCCCCTTTATAATATTAGTATAAACTTACATATTAATTTTTAACGTGGCTATAATATAACCTTCTTTCACCCTTGTAGTGTGAAGTAAGTTATTAACAAATTCTAAACTCTAAGTTACCATTGAATCCGAGAATGCGCCAGACAGGTTTAGATGACAAAAAACATACTCTAACGTCTTTAAAATTTCAGTCAATCTTAAGTACTGTTGCATTTTATATTATTTGCAGTTTGTACACTATTTCAGACTTTGAAGCCCGTTGCGAGATAATGCAAATAACGTCAGCAAACAGGGCCTGAATCTTTTATCTTAAGATGGCCACTTGACAAAATCGTCTTACATAAAATTTTTATTTCTCTTAACAAGTTCTTCTTTAAAATAGTACCATGGTATTTTTTTTAACCAACTTCAAAAAAAGGAGGTTACACAACTCGTCCGTATATATATGTATATGATCATAAATGCAAAAGTTTGTATGTATGGATGTATGTTTGTTACTCTTTCACTACTAAACGGCAGGATGGATTTGGAGATAGCTTATACCTAGGATTAACACTTAGGCATATTTTCATCATCACCATCATCACCGTTTTTCATCGCCACGCTGGCAAAACCGCGAGGCGCAGCTAGTAGTTTATAAAACTTCTATTCGTAAGTAGGTAGTACTGGTTGAGCATACTGATTTGCTCTCTCGTTGGAATGTAGCTTCCATTTAGCTAAATCCGGCATAGATATATCGACTATGAAGCAATATTTCAATTACCACATTCAATACCTGTGTATGTAACACAGATCGCGAGCCAAACTGCATTTTGAGCTTAAAAAACGGCAAAACTATCTTGTGTCTAGTCTAGTCGCATATCGCTTTTCTATAACTCCTTTTTTAACCGACTCCAAGAAAGGAGATTACCCAATTCGACCGTATATTTATTTTGTGTGTTGCGCGAATAAATTTGTCGTTTGGGAACCGATTTTGATGGTTCTTTTTTTGTTTAATAGAGGCTTCCGCGGTGGTCCTATTTAAATTTCATCAAAATCGGTTAAGCTGTTTTTGAGGTACACTCTGATAACTGAAAAGTGCTACGCATACGTAGGTTACATTATAGTTGCGGGTAAAGATATCGGTGAACATACACAATGACAATTGATCCCGTGAGTAGCAAAGATCACTGAAAAGGGTGAAAAAAAAATGTTAACCAAATAATGGAACCGACTTTAACACTCAAAAGTGTTCAATAACTTCCTGTGAAACAGAAGTGTGGTTGTTGTCTTACAAATTTTACAAGCTTCGAATATATAAGCACACGTGAGGGTTAAAATTGTATGTAATTTAAAGTACTATCTGCTTCTTTTAGATGGTATTGGTATTGGTAGTGATTCGCTTATTCAACTGAACTAAACTAAAATTTTGGAAAACTAAATCAGTTCTTGTACCGTTACGATAAAGTCTAAATTAGTATGAGAACTATCAATAACATCACTAAAATTAAAATATATTTATTAAATTTGCGGGTAGTTTTAGCGAAATTAAGTTGCCATTTATTTGGTGCCTACTAAAACTACCCGCAATTGGCCAACAGTTGAATAAAACTCGTCGTATTAGTGAGAGCGTTGTATGGAATTATACGAATTTGAATTTTAGCGTAAATAGAATACGAGCTATTTCAATTTGAAGAATTTTAGTGAATTTTAGCTGGTTTATGTGATTAAATGAATTGGGGCCACTGTAATATTATAATAGCGCGGTTTTACCCGCGTGGTGACGAAAAACGGTGATGATGAAAATAACCCTACGTGTTAATCCAGAGTATAAGCTATCTCCGTTCCAAATTTCATCCAAATCTATCCAGCCGTGTCAGCGTGAAAGAGTTACAAACATACATCCATACTCACAAACTTTCGCATTTATAATATTAATAGGATTGAATATTATCTGGCAGATGCCTTTTTTAAAAATAAAACACATAACTAATTATAATACTGCAGCTACTACAATAACATTTGTGCAATCCACTAGCTATTGGTAGCTTATAGATAACTCAAATGATCTATCCCGCTACCGGCTGACAGCGTGCCCAGAATGCTAGCAGCATTGCTATGTTGAAGTGGAATGCTGATCCGTTAACCAAATATGTGCCAGCATTTTGGTCACGCGTCGCATCGATCAAACGCTCTGATAAATTTTGGAAAAGCCGACGAGCTCCCGGATAGGAATTATAATAATAATATGTTGAATAGTACCTACATTTTTTATGACAATAATATATGGACCATTATAAACATTATCTTATGCAACTACAATTCAATGGTTCCCAACCTTTTATTTGCCAAGGACCACTTTGATTTATTTTTTGATAGCAGCGACCACGTGTACAAGACAACTAAATCAAACCGAAATTAAAGTTTATTCAAAACTCAGAAGTGTCATGATTATCAATAGTATTTGAATAGAAAATATACATTTTTTGTTTATAAATATAACTCCGATTCAAATGCTTTCTTACCGTTTCTAATATTTTGAAATTCAATGAGTTAGTCCTAGATTGGCCACTCGAATTTTTGAACGGTGTGAGGCGAGACATTATCCGAAATTATTTGCGTTCGCTGACCATATTTTAACGCCTGTGGACCACCGGTGGTCCGCGGACCACTGGTTGGGAACCACTGAACTACATGAATACCAAATACATTTCAACTGTCGTTTGGTGTTATCGCTTTAAGAGACTCGTATAAAGTCGAGCATATTCGCCAAATTACGAGCCTCAAACTCGAGACTCAAGTTAAATTTACAAATTTGTGCGAAAACAGAAGTTTTTTATTACCCTACTTACGATCCCCTTAGTAGGTGACATTTATCGCAAAATTCTCGTAAAACTCGCTCGTGACGTAGCAGTGATATATTTCTAATAAAGATTAAATTTCAAAACGATGCAATTATTCACAATGGAGTTTGGGTTTTTACAGCTTCATGAAAATAAATTGCTAATCTTATATTCTTTTTTTTAACTTTAACTGGCAACAAAATTATTCGTCTGGCAACTGATTTAACTTTGATCGGAGGTAAATGACCGATTTAGCAGACTCTTAGACAGATATTTATTTATGAGACAAGGTGTATAAATTCAACTTGAATAAAGTAAATCCACGTGAAATGAACTCTTTTAACGTATTGTTTCTTTTACAAACCACACAGTGATAAGTGTAAGGAGGTGGGTTGTCTGGTTTCAAGGAATGCGCCGCACGGCGCAGCCTAACGTACTTAAGTGTGAAAGTCACTCTCTTACTATTATGGTTGTGATAAAAAAAAAGTGCTCACTTTAGTTTTCTATTACTTCTACACATATAATAGGTACTTATCTTTGTTATTAAATCAAACGGGGCTTGATCGCGAGCAAAACATTTAGTAATTTATTTACCTCGACGTTTCGACCAAGTTGCATTGGTCGTGGTCACGAGAAGACTGGAGAAATGCGGGTGGCAATATCGGCGAGAGCGCGTAGTTTCGCCAACTACCCACTTTTGATATTATTAAACTGTAGGGCTGTCGCAGCCCTGCAAAAGCACAGGGTTGTCCAAAATCCTACAAGTAACAATAGGTTAAATGAAACAAAATGCTCGTGCCTACAGGGGCGGACACACCATATCTTAAACTTATCTTGTCAAACCTTAGATTGAGATAGAATGAGGTAAGTAACCTCCTCCGAGTAAAATTCAGGCATATACACCCTACATAATAATATGTCGTCATGAAATATGGTAACCATAAAGTCTGGTGTTATGAGTCGGCGTGTTCATAACTTATTATATACTTCCAGCCTTCCTGAACCAATGCTGGCAGCGAGACAAAGATATAGAAATGGCGGATCTCTTTATATATAATTAACAACCGGTCCGCCCCAAACGCGCACGGATAGATATACTTAGGTAATTAATACGTATTTAGAAAATTATGAACACACAGTAAGGGTGTGTTTCAAATTGAGCTTTGAGCACAGAGAGCGTGCTTAAAGTAATTCCAAAAATGCACTGACAGCTGAACACAAAATGTATATGACGTCATCCATGACGTCATCATCCTGTGCTTAGAACGCTCACGAGTACGACGTAGAGCAGTGTGAGCGCTGTCAAACACATAGACAAATAACTATGCACTGAGAGTCAAACATGTGACTCATTATGAGAATCTGTCGAAAAATTGGTAGTTAGGCCACAAAAAAATAAAAACGTTAATTTATATATCAGAAAAAAACAACTCATTTAGTGCCCGTTCAGTACGGAAGAGAATGATTTAATATGAATTTAATGGGAACTGACATTTAAAGAATTCGCGCGCATTCACACACAAAAAGCCGTTCCGATTTGCTTACGAGCGTCAGCACTGTCAGTACTAAATTCATCTCGGAACTGCCAAATCCTTACGTATGAACGTGTGCACTGTGAGCCCAAATTGAAACGCAGCCTAAGCAGACTTTCCATGCTTAGAACACTTGATCAAGTCTCCTTTTAAACAATATAATCTAAATAAAACGTAGGAAGCCGACCGCGCGATTGTAACTTGCAAGGCATCGCGCACAGCGGCGGCGTCTATTTTTATTATATTTGTTATCATGTTTTAAATGGATGATATCTTTTGAATGAAATGTCTGATTTATATAATTAAGCAATCTACGAGTACTGAATCGACTCTGGGTATGACTATACTTATTTCTATAATGATAAATATTAAGTAGTTTACTTAATGTTGTTGGTGCACGAGTAACGTCCTCTGATATCGGTCGGAATTGCTATCAAGTGCTTAATACAGTAAAGTAGTATAATCTGTAGCATCTCTCTGAAAGTAATCCTGGCGGCGCTCATGGTAGCAGCCATTCTTGAACTGAATGGTCTCATGCGTGACAATGGTAAAAGACCTGACGGTATGACACTTATACCCTAGAAGTTGCGGCGGCCTTTAGTGTGGGACGCTACATGCGTTGACACTTTGGCGCCGTCAAATAGGTGTAGGCTTTACCTATAAAATTGCCCTCTGCCATACTGGCTACTCAAAGTCCACTTTTTTAGACTACGAAGTGCTCGCGGACGCGGACTCGGTTCGCCTTGTACGGACGCGAGTGCTCCGTAAAAAGACCACCCAACGTGGTCAAAACTATAGTCTGGAAGCCTCTGACTTACTACGTGAGTTATTCCTGTGTTATATATTTATATGTTGAAACCACGTCAGCTGTGTTGAAACCACGTCAGTTGTATACCAAAATACTTAAGAGATTTTTTTCAAACCAGATATGGTGACAGAAGATTATGTCTTAAGATCTGTGATAAATATATGCGTTATGGATAATCCTACTAAGCTCTGTGCGTACGGATATGCCTACGCATCAATATCAATCTTTTATTTTTCATACTTGATATTTATTGACAAATAGGCTTCATAAAAGATTATCTTTTTATGGCTCAAAGTCCTTATAAGACTAAGTAAGCAGCACTTTATTCAATTATACATTTTTAACTGAATTCTGAATTTTCTACCAGAGTAACGAGAAGGGTGGATTGTAATTAAATATTAAATATATTTTACGACTTCACCGTGTCGGAGGCTTACAGCCGGTACTGAAATCGTTAAGTGTGGAAGCTTAATTGCTTTTTGTTGAGCGAACATATTTAACTAAAAACTATAAATATGTTTTCTAATAATTAAATAGACATCATTGTTAATACAACGAATTTCAATACTTATACTAATCTCTATGCAGGAGGTAACCTAGCGACCTGTGTTACCAAGGTCTGTAAGAAAGTTAATATATAATTATCCAGAAGTTCAAACCACGTGTTTTTTGTTTGTAGAATATATATGTATACACATACATTTTTGATTTTGATTTAATTTTATTAGATCCATGGCTATCACCATAGGTACCAAGATTCATCCTAATCCATCCAGCCGTTTAGGCGCTAAAGAATAACAAAGATACATCCATACTTACAAACTTTCGCATTTATCATATTATATTTTATTTATATATACCAAGTATATACCAAATGCATTCACACCCCGTACAAGAATTATCTGTGACGCAAAAGGTAGATAATTCATCAACTGTTCAGAACTTCTTATTACTTTCAAGATAATGTAACTTTCTCATCCTTAAGTTGTGAAAGTCGGACTCTAATAAGAATATACCAAAAAATAAAATTCGCATTTCAAACTATTGTATGCATTTTAAAACTTAATTCACATTTGCTTTGCGAAACATTAGCATATTTGAAGCTAGTATTTTTTTTTATTTATTTAAAAATTGGTACAAAAACAGTTAACTAACTATTACTTACAAACTAAAACAATACACGTAGTAAATATTACATGTTTAGTCTGTTAACCCAAGTATTTTACACAGCATTTGCAAAATTAAAACATTTTCAATACTTATCAGTACCTTAGAGCTAGCAACTCTTATCTAATAACGGAAGTTTATTAACACAACTCCAATTAGGTACAACTACTGTTATCCTATCGAAGTCTACATACATAAATGCGGTTGGTATATAATATATGTTAATATGTATATATATATATATGTACTAGCTGACCCGGCCACGCGTTGCTGTGGCCATGTGGCGCCATCTATTGATTACTTACTCAAGCCAGTCGAAAGGTATCGACATCTGTTAGAATCATTTGGAGTTAACAGATAATTGTGACTGTCAAATAATAACAGACAACTTACCATAGCAGCGCCATCTATTAATTACTTACTCAACCCAGTCGAAAGGTATCGACATCTGTTAGAATCATTTGGAGTTAACAGATAATTGTGACTGTCAAATAATAACAGACAGATAATTAGCAATAAATTAAAATTGCGACTATAATTTGAGATTTAAGCTATCCTATCTCTCAAGTTGGATCGAACTGCACATGGTGTGCGAATTTTATTATAATCGGTTAAGTGGTTTAGGAGTCCATTGAGAACAAACATTGTGACACGAGATTTATATATATTAGATATATATATATGTATATATATATATATATAGTAGTATATTAATATTAGTGCCACAATTATTGGCGGACGGCTATACCGATTCTAAACCGCGTACTTGTCCATAAAAAAAAATTGGTTGTCTGTAAAGTCGGTTTACGGACGATAGATTTACGTGATAACTGATTTGACTTTGACTTTGATTTTTTATGTAATACAAAATTCAGGTGGAACGTTACGCGGAACGTTACCATTTTTTATGAGTGTTGCTGGTATTCATCAATTTATAAAACGTTATCACGTCAAAACATTTTTCTATAAATAAATAATGTAAACTCATCAATTCGATCTTTTTTGTTAATACATAATATTATACATACCGTTTCTAAAAAATAAGTTTATCGATATTTATGAAAAATAAATTATTTGAAGTAAATACTTTTTTACCCAAAAATGTTTTAAGGATAAAAGCATACGAATTATTAAATGCTATTATATATTTACACTATTATATATTAATTATTATTCATGTCTATGCATGACCTCACCAAATACACAAAGTGACAAACTACTTTTTCTATTTGAATGTTCCTATCTACCGACTAACCGGAATTAGGAACCGAAAATTTTGAGCTACACTCCAATAACTGAAAAGTGTTACGTTTATTTGATGCAATGATGTTTACTACAGATGACGTATGTTCATACCGCGCGGTACTCCGATTTTGTTCCTTTACGACATAAACATGCTTACTGCGACAGATAATACGGTACAAATAATATAGAAAAGGATAGCTATATGTTTATACTTGCGCTTGAAATACGCGTCGCAATGAAAATTACTACAATTGACTTAATTTTGCCGCCTCAGTTTCCGCGCGCTTGTGCGACATATACCTCATATATACATATAATATCATTGATTTGATGAACTTATTTATTGACGGTGAATGACAATTGATCCCGTGAGTAGATCCGTGAGATGATAAAAGATCACTGAAAAAGGTGAAAAAATTTTCTTACTAAAAAATGGAACCGACATCAACACGCAAAAGTGTGAAATAAGTTGTCGAAGTCGGTACCACCTTCCACTATCTTTTACTATCGTAAACTTCTTCTTACGTCCATTGTCAAGCTGTCTAATGGCTTCCAAACGACTTGAGCCGCGGTATTTAACTGCCTATCATTGTAAAGCTAGCTCTAAAGGGTCTAGACATTTCAAAGGCACGACGACCCTTAAGAGAATGCCAAACGATGAATTTATGTCAAGGCTTACGACATGCACGCCCAGATAACTTGCAGTAACACCTACTTACTGGACGTTCTTTAGAATAACAATTGCCTAATTCTGATAGTATTCCAGCCACATCCATGACCAGATTGTTAATATGGAACCTACGAAAAAAACTTCTGAATGGAATTGGAAAAAATCTTGTGTTTTTTTTATTATACTCAGAGGCCCGCACTAGGATTCCCTGTGTCGCGGGAGGCATGGACACACACAATCACAACTGTTTCAACATCGCACAAATGTTTGCCCCTGCCGGGATTCGAACCCAGGGTCCCGGAGACACAGAAGTCATGTCACTGACCACTGCGCCAGGGCGACCGTCAAAGTTTGAGTTGACACATTATTAGCAGTTTGACACGTTATTATTATATATATGCCGTGGTGGTACGGGCCTAGAATAGTACCTACTCACCCATCTCTTCCCGCGGGTGCCGTAAGAATCGGCTAAGGGATCACGTACCAGAATGACGCCCATCCTAAGCTGAGTTTACGCTGCTGCAAGATCGCAGGCAAGGCCGCTTCCAACCAGTCCTTGTGGTAATCAATAGGAGAGGCTTATATCCAGTCATGGACATCCTATGGCTGAGATGACGATGGTTAAAAGTTAAAACCACTGAATGGTATTTCTAAGATAGTGTGACTATCAGTTTACTAAGAATTAAGTTAATCCGAAAGGCAACATCGCTACAGTTTCAAAAGTCTGGTAAAAACTCACTACTTAAACTAAACTTAGTACTATTACAGTGTAGTAAAATATATATTATGGTATTAGTATATATACTGATATATTTAGTTTATCATTATATATTATAATATGGTTTAGTTTATTAAATATATGTTATTTGTGTATTAGTATATTAATACATTTAGTTTTATGTTAACACTACACACTACCTATTTAACAAAATTCAAGTGTATCCATCTAGCCTACGGTTACTTAGAAGAGATCGCTGTTTAGCGATAAGGTCGCCGATTGTGCAATTTAATTTACTATAAAAATGTTAAATTTATCTATGTAATGTCCCCTTTGTGCAATAAAGTGTTATCTATCTATCTTAATCTTCTATAACATAAGGGAAATAGAATTGACAATGTGTGTACTTACATCTAACTAAACGTCAAAATGTGTTATTTAATCAATGGCGAATGGAGTCAATTTTAAGAAACGCTACTTGCTGGTAATGTAATAACGTCATCCGGCATTATATTGAACAAGGACCATATTGACGGTGTGACGTCATAAGATAGGTTTATTAGTATTCACCCACACATACGCTGTGAGCTTAGTGACGTCATCAATCTAGATGAGACACCCCACGTGCTCAGAAAAAATACTCTTCTAGACTTCTACCAAGGTCAGGCTGTCGCAAGGTCCGTCTGTAATCAAAGTCTGCAGACCCATCTTGCTACATTTAATAAAATGATTCGAGATTTATATACATTATGGTTGAACTAAAATAAATTACTGTATAAATTTATTTTTTAATGTGGCAAACATGCAGTCGCACCGCCTGATGGCAAGCGATCACCGTTGCCTATGGATATCTGTACAACTGGGGACAACAGAATAAAAGCGGAATTCTTAATCCTGATATCAATGCACATCACGCTACAATTCTTTAACAATACAATAGTTATAAATTATAATATAATTTAGCATACTTACCAACTTCTATTTACCTACTCTCGACCTATGTTCCTACTTACATTAATAAAGTAGGTACACGAATCAATTACAATGTTGCTACCTATCACACATATATGTACAGTTAGTATTGCCGGTGTATGCCTGTAACACAAATGTTTGACCTGTCCGGAAATCGACCCGGGACCAGCGGCTCAGAAGGCAACTGCTATTCCCCCAGTAGAGCTCTTCATAGCACTCCCATTCTACATAAAGCTGAAGATGCAGCGATCCAATGTCTCTATGCATTCCAAATAAGTTTATTAAACTAAACAAACGCACAACGTTGGAGAAAGAGTTGTATACTCTTTGACGCGTGGCAAATGTGCACAGATCACTCATATTACGTTCGGCCATAGTGTTTGGATCCAAGTGCGTTCGGCAAGGACTAAGACTGCCACCTAAATATTATTTTTTAAAAACATTATTATATTTGTCTATGTTATTATTATATGTCTTTTGTTTGTTTTTAAATCACTTGTGCGTTCGTGATGCCAGTCAATGAGTTCCTACTGAAAATCAGCGCGAAGGTTGTCAAACCCTCGCATAACGCTGAGTAGGGACTCATTTCTGGCATTACGCAACACTACAATATATATTATAGTATTATTTAGTTTTTTGAATGTATAAAAATATATATAAATATAAAATATAAATCTGTGTATTGTATGTAGTGTTGTTTATGTCAGTAATAAATTATTTTCTTTCTTTCTTTCAAAGAACAGCTGATATAATAATGGAATGTTGAAACACAATGTCACCATGTCGTTAAACGTGACATATCTGAGTGGACCGGGCCCAGATAATGGTACATCCGTCACCAAGCCTGCCTACTCACTCCACTCCTATCTAGTTCTCGAAACGTTTTCTAAACACAATAGTTGATATACACATAATTATAATATATGAGACTGATTTATTTCTTCACTGCCGCCCCCGCCCTTGCTTGAGAGGTATACGCAAATACTTTGTAAGCTAAAATAGAATACTTTAGTCTCATAAAGGCACTCGAATCAAAACTAATTCAATAAATAGCAGTCGCAATTTCGCAGAAAAGAGGGCCGGAGTCCCAGCAGTGGTCCCAGCAGTGGAAACGCGATGGGCTAATTATGCTTGTCACGGGTCACGGAACGAGATGAGGAATTATTTTTTGTACGCCTCAACTTTCTTGCTATGCGGTGCTTGACCACAAACGAACTTGAGATCGTGTGAATGAAATCAAAGAACAGAAAATTAATACTTCACTCATAGGAAATAAAAAGCAGCTTTTGACAGTAATATGACTATTTAAATAGGTAGGTTATTCCAATACTTATAACGGTTTGAGGGTCGTAACGGTATTCGGGTTTAATGGCCAATAGATGCAATGAAGCATGAAAGATCAGCGGTGGAAGCGTCAGCTGTCAAACTTACGGACGCTGGTTCGATCTCCACCAACGGCGTGAGCTTCCTGTGAAGGAACTCCCAGCATGGTGGTTGAGTACTTTTGAGTACCCGCCTGGCTAGCGACCTCAAGTTTGAAAAATTTGTCACTAAATACATAGTGTGTTCAGGCAGCCTGTCCTTGAGAGTCAGTAAGCATTTTAGGTATAGCGTAATAACATCTTAGACTGACCATCAAGTGTATAAAAAAAGATTTAAATTCCAAAATGGATTGCAATTGAAATGTATTTCCTTTTCACAAAGCCTCTGTACTTGCATAATAGTTAATGAGGATAAAGAGTGAATACCGCTCTGTGAGAGGCTGGTGCCTGCCAGGATTCACCGAAACTCTGGGAGTAAGATTAAAAAAACTGGTCTTACAGGTCACCAGTGCTCTAAGACTCCGATGAAAATTATATCGAGAATATACCATTTTTTTAGAAGAACGGTTTTTTATTTTTCTATTGTTACGTAAATAAAATCCAAATTTAGTGCCTACACTTAAGATATATATCCAAATAATGACGGTCGCCGTGACGCAGTGGTCAGTGTCAGTGACATGACATCTGTGTCTCCGGGGACCCTGGGTTCGAATCCCAGCCGGGGCAAACATTTGTGCGATGAGTGTGGATGTTTGTCCCAGGTGTTGAATGTTTGTGTGTTGGGATTGTGCGTGTCCATGCCTCCCGCAACACAGGGAATCCTAGTGCGGGGGCCTGATGTTATAAAAAAAAAATAACGGACTCGTAATGCCATCAAAAATGACAAGCAATCCGCCGTAAGAGTTTCAAATCTCCAAAGAGAAACAATAATGTCGGAAGAGGGATTGGTTCACTACATGCATTTAATTTTATTCGATTAGAAGACAGTGTTTTTGCGACCTCAGTTATCCCACGGGAACCATATCTATCCCGGGATAAACAGTAGTGTATAAAATGTATATATGATATTCCCGACATAATCATATATAATTTATCTATATGCCAATACCATTCGGAACAGTCTGTGTTTTAGCACAGTTCGAGAATCAATAAACTTTCCGAACTGTTAGTATTTTGGTTTTGTATTAGTCAAAGTTAACGATGATTTATTGCATGAATACTTAAAATTACACAGACAATTCAATACCACACATTAAATTGACAATAACAGACTGGCCGGTTGGCGCAGTTGGTAGCACTCTGCCTTCTGAGCCGCTGGTCCCGGGTTCGATTCCCGGACAGGTCAAACATTTGTGTGTATGAATATATCTGTTTGACCTGTGTCTGGGTGTGTATATGTAAATAAGTATATATATCAGTCAACAGGTTACCATAGTACAGGCTCTGCCTAGTTTGGGACCTGAAGACCTTGTGAGAATGTTTAAAATATAAATAAATAAAATAAAAAATAAAATCCATTTGGTTGTTGCAATATTATTATATTACACTGAGCGACTTGGTGTCATAATATTATACATCTGTACTAATATCAAAAGAGGAAAGATTTCATTGTTTGTTTGTTTGCATTGAATAGGCTCAGAAACTACTGACGTGATTTGAATAATTCTTTCACTGTTGGGAAGCTACACTATCCCCGGGTGACATAGGCAATTATTATTTTTTATTTTTTACCCGTGCGGAGCAGGGTCTAGTATGAAATAAGTAAGCGTCCGTGATTTTGGCCGATTTTCGTTTCGGTAATTGTATACCAATATTATGTGATTACTTAAATGCCACATTTTCTTGGTCCTACTTTTTTGCAAATTCTGAGTTATGCTGAAAGGTAATGTATGAAAGGGCGGCCCGTTAGCTTGTTTGCCACCAAAAATATACAAATAATATTGTTAATATTTTATATTATATTTTCACAACATCACTTTAGCAGTAAAATTTCTAACAGCTTTAATATAAGCCGAGCGAGTTTATTTATTACGACCGGCTCTACCTGCCGCTACGCTGCACTTTTAGTGCGGATCTTCATTGACACAGTTCACTCGAAAACAGTTGATTTACTCAGCTGTTTATAGAATGAATTCAATAGCACAGAATATCTAAGAGTACATAAAATTATGTTATACGCCCCTAGTTAGGTACAGTCTCCGAATATATCATTTAGCTACCTATGTATTAGTAATCAGTATGATATGAGTAAAGTGAAGTATCAATCAATCCGTCTTTTGCCAGTTGGAAATAATGTCTTATCATAAAATTTAATTAGTTGCATTTTTGTGTCAAAGCATTATCAACCAAAATTAGTCATACGCTACATTTATCAATACTAAAAGTAGCTCGGTAGCAGGTAAATATACAAAATGGTGGTCGAAACGCTTTGCTGACATTGACAGCGTATTGGGAAAATTGTGAGCGCTACTAGCAGCGGTGTATATGTCATTTTTTTTTACTTATTCACGCGTAGTTAATGTTTATAAATAATAAATAAAATTCATTTATGTCAGGTTACTATGACCCATACACATAAGTTAACCAATTGAATAAAATTCAATAAAATAAGTATTAAATTTAATTAAAATAGAGTTAAATTAAATAGAATTAAAATTAATTAGTCACGAAAATTCAATTCAATACAATTCAACTCAATTCAATAGCCCCTGACAAACGGCACCGCTGAAACATGCCTGTTGCAGCAGCGTCGCATGTAGGTTATACTATCGTTATTTCTACATGACATTCACCCACTATAAGCTGGGCCTTATTGTATGGCTGGATTCGTCTACCACTTTGCTCAATCACCTGCCATCTCAGACTTGTCACTGTCATGCATATCGTCATAGTGTGTGACGTAAACTGGCGTTAACCTATCAGACACCCGAATAAAAAAAAACACCCTGTATTTTTTATTATTATTAACATTCACACAAGGTCTTCAGGTCCCAAACTAGGCAGAGCCTGCGCTATGGTAACCTGATGACTGATATATACTTATTTACATATACACACCCAGACACAGGTCAAACAGACATGTTCATGCACACAAATGTTTGACCTGTCCGGGAATCGAGCCCGGGACCAGCGGCTCAGAAGGCAGAGTCCTACCAACTGCGCCAACCGACCGGCCAATATATGTATATATATATGATATGTTTATATTGATCAGTCAGTATGTTTTGCAATAAAACCAGGAGACTTAATGAAAAATATTGTAACAATATTGTATACATGATAAAATATTAGTTTTTTTGGAGGGTTTTTGAAGATTAGTAACTGTGTATTCTAATACTGTGTGTCTTTATTATATAGACAGCGTGACGAGAATTTACGGTTTACTTTTACCAGGATTATATTTAATGCTCAATTTTACCTCACACTCCCGAGCACGTACGTTTTTAATTGTCAGACTGCTTCTTGCAAGAAATTTAATATACAAGTGAGTAAATAGACACGCGTGTGAAACGCCGTGTTTACTTAATATCAAAAACCAGTTTTTTTGACGTGATAACGTGTTATAAATTGATGAATACCAGCAACACTCATGAAAAATAGTAACGTTCCGCGTAACGTTCCACCTGAGTTTTGTATTACATAAAATAATCAAAGTCAAAGTCAAAGTCAAAGTCGAAGTCGAAGTCAAAGTCAAAGTCGAAGTCGAAGCCGAAGTCAAAGTCATATATGATTATGACGTTATCACGTAAATCTATCGTCCGTAAACCGATTTTACAGACGACGAATTTTTTTTTTGTTGCGCGATTAGGTAATCGAATGCATGATTATTTTAATGCAATTATTATTGACAGAAGACTTTTGTAAATTAACTAGTTCATGTTTTTACATGAACTAGTTAATTTACAAAAGTCTTCTTGTGTGTGTCCTAAATCCATAGCCCTCATTCGCGATTCTGAAGTAAAATAAAATAAGAGATTCGTAAACGTTTACGAAAATTTTAAAAAAAACATTCGATTTAAAAATATTTTACTATATTTTATGTGTAGACAATGTTTTATTTTTATATTGTATACATGTAGCGTTTGACCACTATCTCACTTGATGGTCAGTGACGATGTGGTCGAAAATGTTATCACGGGATATTATTCTAGATATATTTATATTTATCGTTCTAGGATCTTCAGTTCAATTTTCATTGTATGGGACGCTTGAGGCCAATTAAGAATAGTAGATTGTACCACTAGGAAACAGAATAATAAGTATTTTTACGGCGAGGCTGCCATTTTGAATCCAGAGCGGAGCGAAGGTTTCTATAATAGATTTCTAAGCGCAGCGATTTTAACGGCGAAGGTGCCATTTTGATTCCGGGCGGAGCGAAGGATTGAATATACTTCGCCTATAGAAAAAATAATTTTGGGGTCATGAGACTTTTGTGTCACATTAAGAGTATCTATTCTAATATTTTAAGGGTGTTAGTATAATACTTCAATTAGATTAAATATTTTTTTTAAATAACTTCCTTACGAAGAATCCGTGAGCTTTTATTTCCCTGCCTCGAACAGGCCTCATTCGCGCGCTCTTCATTTGTTTTTACTTTCGCGCCACTTTTATAACCGATCAAAGGCCCATGTCCAAATAGGTCTTGTAAAAGTATTTTAGTGAGTATACTCTTTTCCGCCCTCTATAAGACTCTCAAAAAGAAAAGACTGCTCGCACTTGAAGACGAACCAATCATTGTTTTTCGAACAGATGGCAATGATATTATATGTTTGTATGAGGTAGATGTCGCACAAGCGCGCGGAAACTGAAGCGGCAAAATTAAGTCAATTATAGAAGAATTATAGTAATTTTGATTACGACGCGTATTTCAAGCCCAAGTCTAAACATATAGCTATCCTTTTCTTTATTTTTTGTACCGTATTATCTGTCGCAGTAAGCATGTTTATGTCGTAAAGGAACAAACCTGAGCACCGCGCAGTATGAGTATACGTCATCTTTAGTAAAACATCATTGACAGATGGGATGAAAAATCAATTTCATTTGAATTGGACGTGAATAACTTAAGAAGATTCGTCACAATACTTACGGGAACAAGACTATTCTTATTCATATGACGTAAATGCGGTCTGACCTTTTCTTCGACAGATGTAAGGCGAAAGGTAAGGAATGGAACAAAGCAGCAATGTGTTGCGTAAACATAGGTGTTTCATATTTACATATGGAGCCCCTAAGGGTCCCACACCTGCAACTTTCGTTTCCAAATCTTATATTCCCATGATGATACATTTACATTACGCTTTTGTAAAGAAAACATATTTCCAAACAAATAAATGAAAGATACATTTGTTTCAAGATTTTGGCTTACGAAAGTTAGGGAAATACGCTTCAATTTAAAAAGTTTTATGTTATCCCAAATAGTGCTCTCTGTGCTCTTTTCAAAACTATTCAAAATCAACGATATGTGCGTATGGGCACATTTTAGATAAATGTTTTCCAAGTAACATATTGCTTCCAGCAAAGGAAGGGTTAAAATTGATTACAATAAATATTTTTCTCAATTTATGTTACGTTGTAATTTATGTTATGTTACGTGTTGAAAGTTATGTGATAATTAAAAGCAGTGTTTTGACTACTGTCCTCTATAATTCAGTAAATACAAAATACCTGTCAATGTTGGACACATCGCGCATAAAATTACCGTTCATTAAAATGCCTTAATGTTACTGTTTTTGACGTGATAACGTTTTATAAATTGATGAATACCAGCAACACTCATGAAAAATAGTAACGTTCCGCGTAACGTTCCACCTGAGTTTTGTATTACATAAAATAATCAAAGTCAAAGTCAGTCAAAGTCAAAGTCAAAGACGAAGTCGAAGTCGAAGTCGAAGTCAAAGTCATAAATGATTATGACGTTATCACGTAAATCTATCGTCCGTAAACCGACTTTACAGACAACCAATTTTTTTTTATAAAATATACTACTTTTATCCCGAAAAAGGATAGTTTCCGTGGAATAATTGAGGAGCGGGAAAACCGTAATCCATGCGGATGAAACTGCGGAGCGGTACTAGTAATTTATATATTGCTTTAATTCTAATGAAACAGCAATTCCAATGAATAGTGAATCAATATTAAAGAGATAGATAGAGATTAATATAAAGACAGAGAGAGAGAAAAAGAGACAGAGATTTTATTTGCTGGTTGGCGGTTATACGAGTGGCCAGCTTAGTGTCAAAATTTTTTTTAACAAAAAATATAACCGACTTCAAGACTCATAACTTATAAACGCCATGTAGCGTTTTTCTGACATTGCGTCTGCACTGTATCTATAGATCAGACATACTTGCATATAAGAAGAGAAAAAAAAAATTTTTCAAAAAATGGAACCGACTTCGACACCCAAAAGTATGAAATAAATTGTTGAAGTCGGTACCATGATAGTTCAAAAGTAACTGATATCAAAATATTGTGCTCATGGTACCGACTTCGACAAGTTATTTCACACTTTTGAGTGTGGAAGTCGGTTGCATGTTTTGTTAAAAAAAATTTTTTTTCACCCTTTTCAGTGACCTTTGCTACTCACGGAATCAATTAATTGTCATTGTGTGTTCTGCGATGTCTTCAACCGCGACAATAATATCATCAAGATACGCGTAGCACTTTTTAGTTATTGAAGTATAACTCAAAAACCGCTTGTCCGATTTTGATGAAATTTAAATGGGACCACCACGGTATAACTGTAAGTATACGTAACGGTAAGGATACTCTATCTAAAAAAAAAAATCATCAAAATCGGTTCATAAACGACGTAGTTATCCGCGCACACACATAAAAACAAACATATATACGGTCGAATTGAGTAACCTCCTTTTTGAAGTCGTTTAAAAAACAACGGTAAATTAGTTTCGTGATTCGAATGCATGCAAAAGATTTAATTTTTTATATAATACTTTCCGAAGAAATCCTTTGATTGCGGCGATCGAAGCGTGCAGCATTATTTGCTATTTTTCGTATTATTACCATTTGAAATAGGTAGGTAAGGTTGATTTTTTAAAACTTTACTTATAAAGTCGTCTGAATTTATAAGTAAAGTTTTAAAGAATCACAATGTGTCTGAGTTTGATATGGAGCTCATATTTCATGCCTCGAGATGTTGCCAAGAGTTGAAAACGTGATCCTTTTTACAATTTCTTAGATAGTGCTTGTACAACGAACCTTATTTTTCTGACAAAGTAAAATAAAAAGCTTTATAAGCTTGTTTCTTTCAATGTAGCTAATCTAGAACATGTAACACAATAGCATGACTAAATTTGATACAAATTAAATAGAACTATTAAAAGGACATAGTCTTAGACTTGATTATTAAGGTGAATCCCACTAATATTATAAAAGTGAAAGTTTGGATGGATGGATGTTTGTTACTCAATCACGCTCAAACGGCTGGACGTATTTGGATGAAATTTGGTATGTAGATACTTCAGGTTTCGGAATAACACATAGGCTACTTTTCATCATCATCATCATCAGTCATCACCACGCGGGTGATACCGCGGGGCGCTGCTAGTTTGACATAAATTTAACTTCTTGCCTACCGCTAACAAAACATGAGAGGGTACAATCATAAGGTATCATAACCCCACGGCCAAATATTGATAACCGTCATACTAATTTGGACTTTATCGTAACCAGATAAGAGCTTATCTTACTTAACTTATTTTCCAGAATTTTAGTTTAGTTATTTGAACAAGAGAATCACTACCAATATTTAGAATTTAGTCCCGCGAGACAAATTATTCAATTATCTCGCGAAATTTACACTAAATATTTTGTATTTAAAATACTTACTTAATAATTTTGCTAATGAGATAGCACTAGGGCAATCAATTTTAAAAAACCATGCCTTTAGGTTTTTGTCTTAGATGCAACAGTTTTTAGTCGGAGGTCTTTGGGAGGCTCGATATTGGAATGGTCTACTAAATATAAGCTGGTGCCTACCCAACCCCGCATTAGCCAGCGTGGTAGGTTATTACCAACACTCCTCACTGAAAGAAAGGCCTGTGTACAAATTGACCATTATCTCACTTGATGGTCAGTATGATGTTAAGATGTTTTCGCAGGCCTTACTATGTGCCTGCCCAAAAAATATCATTCGTTTTTCAAACTACACACTTATCACTGATTATTTTTAGTCGGTCATTTCAACTGTCAAATTTAACACTAAAAAACTTTATCAAAAATGGAACCGGCTTTAACACTCAAAAGTGTGAAATAACTTGTTGAAGTCGATTGATAGTTGAAAAGTAACTATTATCACAATATTGTGCGCATGGTACCGACTTCGACAAGTTACTTCACGCTTTTGAGTTATTGGAGTGTAACTCAAAACCGATTTTGATGAAATTTTAATGGGACCACCACGGAAGTATACTCCATCAAACATTAAAATAATTTTGAGAATCGATCCACAAATGGATAAGAAATCGGTGAACATACATTGTATAAAAAAGCGTTGAACGTTTAACGCAACAGTGCTTTCAGACTCCCTTCATGGTAGCGTTAAACATTTACAGTTACTTACCCAAATCACTCAATAGTTTACCAAAAACACTAGTAGATAAGATTTATGGAAAAAAAATTGGTTGTCTGTAAAGTCGGTTTACGGACGATAGATTTACGTGATAACGTCATAATCATTTATGACTTCGACTGTGACTTTGACTTTGACTGACTTTGACTTACTGACTTTGACTGACTAACTTTGACTTTGAATTTGACTTTGACCTTGACTTTGACCTTGACCTTGACTTTGACTTTGACTATGATTATATTATCTAGATCTAGATAAAACTCAGGTGGAACGTTAGGCGGAACGCTACACGGAACGTTACTATTTTTCATTTTGGCATTCATCAATTTATAAAACGTTATCACTTCAAAAAATTTAAGCAAGTTAAAAATCTTCAAAAGGAATATTATTTAATAGATAAGCATAAAAAAGAACATTAACGCATATTTCAACAGTCTGATAACTTGCATGCTCCACAATCCTTAATTATAGGATTTTACATGCAAGAAATGTACCTACATAATTATGTACTTTATCAATTTAATTTTTATTTAACGCAGTGTTGGAAGTCGCATTAGAAGTTTCACTTCAAAAATATACATACAGTCGAACATATAACCTTCATCCTTTTTGAAGTCGGTTAAAAAACATACAATTAATTAATATGTTACAGTGTGATATTTCACCCAAGTTCAAGTGGTGTTAATCTAATCTATTGTTAACATCCCAAGAGTTAGTTAGTCCGTAAACTGTTTCATACGAATCCGTAAACTGTTTCATGCGAATCCGTAAACTGTTTCATGCGAATCCGTAACGCCCATTGTTTCTACCCATTTGTAATACAGATATATAACAACTTCGGTTTGTAAGTGAACTTTAAGTTCTGTGTTAACAAACAGATTTGAAGATTGTGATTTCTTGGTCTATGATATATAATATATATATATATACATGTGTGTGTCTGAATCGATGATAACTCAGCGGTGGGAGCATCGGCTGTCAAACGGACGGACGCTGAGTCGATCCCAAACAACGGCTTTAAAATTTTCACCAAACATTCGGTGTGTTCAGGCAGCATTCCTTGAGAGCCAATAAACGTTCTAGGTCTAGTGTGGTTACATCTTTGACCATATCGTCACTGACCATCAAGTGGGATGGTGGTCAAACGCTAGATTTCTTGAAGAGCCCTACTTATGTGGTTTGATTTTCATAGAAATTTTTAAGAAGTTATAAGTAACTAGGTTCATATAATGATAGCTGTAAGTTTGAAAATAGATAAATAAAATAGAAATAAAATATTTATTGTAGATACAGAAGTACACTTTATCACACGTAGGCAATATTATTTACCAAGCTCTGAAAATATCATTTATATTTATTTGTGAAGTTTCGTTCATATAATAGAAGTATGTTTGAACAAATCTCTCGCCGTTTCTGAGAAATCATTTTCTGTGTGTGAAGACCTCGTTATATTTACTAACAAAATCAGTTTATTTTTTCCAGTAAAATGGAACTAGCGCTCGCTTTGTTTACCTTTTTCGTGTACAACTTTAAACATGTATAAATTATATCTTTTAACATTTGACTGGTCGGTTGGCGCAGTTGGTAGCACTCTGCCTTCTGAGCCGCTGGTCCCGGGTTCGATTCCCGGACAGTTCAAACATTTGTGTGTATGAACATGTCTGCTTGACCTGTGTCTGGGTGTGTATATGTATATAAGTATATATCAGTCATCAGGTTACCATAGTACAGGCTCTGCCTAGTTTGGGACCTGAAGACCTTGTGTGAATGTTAATAAATAAAATAACAATCAACGCTTTATTATATAGCATAATAATTCAACAAGACAAAATCATGTTAAGGACAAGCTTTCTGGGTATTGTGATAATAGGTCGGAACCTTTAGTTACTAGGTAATCCTATTAATTAATAATATAAACGCAAAAGTACGGATGTTTGTAACTCTTTCACGCTGAATCCGCTGAACGGATTTGCATGAAATTTTGAATGAAATAGCTTATACCCCAATGATATTTATATGAGGTAGATGTCGCACAAGCGCGCGGAAACTGAGGCGGCAAAATTTTTTTCAATTGTAGTAATTTTTATTATGTCGCGTATTTCAAGCGCAAATCTAAACATATAGCTATCCTTTTCTATATTATTTGTACCGTATTATCTGTCGCAGTAAGCATGTTTATGTTGTAAAGGAACAAAATCTGAACACCGCGCAGTATGAATATACGTCATCTTTAGTAAAACATCATTGTTAGAATAGCTTACGTGCTACTTTTTTCTCTAAAGTATAGATTGTGCTTTCTCAGAGAAGACACAAAATGGTCCATTATACTTACAAGTAAAACAATGACTTGGTGAAAGGTTTCGTAAATATTCGCATATTTTGTTTTTTAAACTACAGTTTAACTTATGAAACAGAAACTTATGGAAACATGCGCTGTCTATGAAAAAGTGACTCAGAAGGTCACGAAACCAGTCGGGATACCTACACGAGTAATATACGTAAATTAAACCATAGTTGAAACTATATAAAATATTAGCTGCGCCCCGCGGTTTTACCCGCGTGGTGATGATTTATGATGACGATGAAAAGAGGCCTATGTGTTATTCCAGGACCTGAAGTATCTACATCCCAAATTTCATCCAAATCCGTTCAGCCGTTCTGGCGAAATTGATTAACATACATCCATCCATCCAAACTTTCATATTTATAATACTAGCTGCGCCCCGCGGTTTTATCCGCGTGGTGATGATTTATGATGACGATGAAAAGAGGCCTATGTGTTATTCCAGGACCTGAAGTATCTATGTCCCAAATTTCATCCAAATCCGTTCAGCCGTCCTGGCGTGATTGAGTACCATCCATACATCCATCCATCCAATCTTTCACATTTATAATACTAGCTGCGCCCCGCGGTTTTAACCGGGTGGTGATGATTGATGATGATGAATAGTAAGTAGCCTATGTCTTATTCCGGGACCTGAAGTATTTACAGCCTAAATTTCATCCAAATCCGTTCAGCCGTTCTAGAGTGATTGAGTAACAAACATACATCCATCCATCCCAACTTTCATATTAAAGGGATAAAGGGACTGACGACGAACATGCCAATTCACAACTTGTTCAGACAGCGAAGATGCTCTCAACTCCTCGATTCGAAGGTTGGAGAGTAGCAAACAGTCACATGAACTGCATCAAGCGTCAACAACAAAGGATTGTGCTAAACTGTGCTGAAAGTTTGTCACGAGGAGCACTAAAGCTTAAAAAGTTCCAAGACATTTCAGTAAAAAGTTGTTAAAACTGTTTTATGTTTCGATCGGAAATACAAGTGAACAGACAGAGCAGAAAGTGTAGATACTGTAAAGTTTGATTGCGTCGAGGATTTTTTATCATCATCATGTAAGCCCTAGGACGTCCACAGCTGGATATATGCTACCCCCATTGACTGCTACAAGGGCCGGTAGGAAGCAGCAAGCATGCAACCTCTTCCTGCGATCTTGGTCCGGTCGTTTGACCAGCTTTTCGGTGGGCATCCAATGCTGCGCTTGCCAGTCCGTGATCTCCATTCGAGAACTTTTCGACCCCAACGACCATCTGTTCTCCAAGCTATGTACCCTGCCAACTGCCACTTCAACTTGCTAATCAGCTAGGCAATGTCGGTGACTTTAGTTCTTCTACGGATCTCCTCATTTCTGATTAGAAAAAAAAAAGAGTCAATAATGAATTCCTTATTTCCAAAACACTTAATTAGCGATACAGTAACGAAGATACTGCTCACCGGTGAGACGCTCCATTGTACTAAATTTCAGCCGAGAGCCAAGTGACATATCCCCACTAACCACGCCCCGCTTTCGCGGGCCTGTCACGAGGAGTGTGGCTTTGACATTCGTCCGCCTTTCTGGCCTACCTTGTACTACCTAGTGGCCATTAGTTTATCTATCTGCTAACCCCAAATCCAACGCTTTGGCCTGATTATAGTATAATGTTCATTGTTATTGAGATATTGGGCTGTCAATCGATCTAGTCTTCGTCGAACGGAGTTTCAAAGTCATTAACTAAAATGGATTCGTTAGCGGTTAAAATGAAAAGTTCAGGATTAAATAGGTACGGAAATTAGTCATTGGCAACTGCTGAAAGACAGTTTCATCAGCATTTGAAAATTATTTCAGTAAGAAACTTTACGAAATCTATGAAAGTACGTAGCATGAGGAAAGTTTCAGGCGCTCCAGTTTGATAAATAACACCGTCAAACACAGCTTAATAATTCACTTTTTTCATGAAAATGGTAACAAAAGTAACCTATTACACCATTTTGAGCAATTATAAATGGGAGTCTTTCAAAAAAGAATTTTTCAATTCATTTATAACGATCACATTTATAACGGAGTTTCGACAGAAAAAATAAAAAAACTTCCGATTCGAGAACCTTTTTCTTCTTCGAAAGCCGGTCAAAGAGCAGGTCACAGTGGAAGCTTAAAAGACTATAAAATTAAACACTACGGTAGTTAAACAAGTCCGCAAAAAACCGTTCCTACTGTTTCACTGGTAATGAAACCCTTTTTTAGCTGACTTCAAAAAAAGGAGGTTACGCAATTCGACCGTATATATGTTTTTTTTTTCTTATGTGTGTTCGCGGATAACTTCGTCGTTTATGAACCGATTTTGATGATTCTTTTTTTGTTAGATAGAGTATACTTCCGTAGTGGTCCCATTCAACTCTCATTGGTGACTGGTGGTCTCATTCATCAAAATCGGACAAGCGGTTTTTGAGTTATATTCCAATAACTGAAAAATGCTACGCGTATTTGATGATATTATTGTCGCGGTTGAAGACATCGACACCCGTGAGTAGCAAAGGTCACTGAAAAGGGTGAAAAAATTTTTTTTTAACAAACAATGCAACCGATTTCAACACTCAAAAGTGTGAAATAACTTGTCGAAGTCGGTACCATGAGCACAATATTGTGATGATAGTTACTTTTGTGTAAACTATCATGGTACCGACTTCAACAAGTTATTTCACACTTTTGAGTGTTGAAGTCGGTTGCATTTTTTGTGAAAAAAAAGTTTAAATAATAATGTTTGACTATGATTGCGTTCGTAACTAATATTAGCTAAACAATATATCCCTGTAGTAGATCCATCCATAACCAATTATTAATAAATAAGAGCCTAAAAATCCTCAATAATTTATAATTAAACTCCCACGAATAACTACTCTTTTATAAGCCACAGAGGAATATGCAATTAATGGTTTAACCACCCAAGTCTAAATTTTAAGCAAAAGATTTTTTATATAAAACTCATTGTTTATGTATAAGTAAATGGAACCTTCGTTGTTTAATATTATACTAAAAATCTTATTAGGAAGCTCCTCGCGAAAAACCTAATTTTCTGAGTCAACTCCCACAAGGTTAATAAAATAATGCTACGTTCACAAAACTAATGTTTAATCTAAAATCCGTAACATCTGTCAAGAAAGGGATTTTTTCACATAAAATTCAAATGAATCCCAATGCTGAAATTCATATTTAATTTCAACATTTCGAAGAAAGAAACTGAACTAAATACAATGAATAAGATTACCGAACATTGATGAGATGACAGTCTGGAACAAAGTTATGGAATAATTCCATTAAATGTAAACTCTAAGGCTTTCACGGCCGGCGTTGCATGTTGTATGTATTGCTTCCGGGCTGTTTGGCCGTGGTCTATGTGAAACTTTAGTTCCAGACGTTTCGTCGATCACTGCGGTCGACATCTTCAGTGGTTCAGGTCCGAGCGGCAACAAGAGCGTAGAACTCTCCTTCGCGGTGTCTTCTCTGATACGGAACAAAAGTTTCACATAGACCACGGCCAAACAGCCCGGAAGCAATACATACAATAATTCCATTAAGTTTTAGTTCCAGCATCAATTTTATGTAATTTTGTATATTTTCTGTGTCAAAATCATTTTTAACCGACTTCAAATATGTCCGACGGTATGTATGTTTTTATTATTATTTTAGGTACTAATACCACAAAATAGTAAGCTTGTAGAACGAGTCGTATTGAAGGAAAATGACTTCGCGGCCGGTGACCTTCCCGTTGCGATGACCAAGACCAGTCAGACCAAAAAACTACCCTCATTGGTCTCTCTCAAGATTTACCAACGTGAGTTGTTAAATGTGAGAATTTTTCAAACAAGACATTTTGTCTGACCTTAGGATATTTTTTCAGATATAAGGTTTCACCCATAATATGGGATTGAGATCGACATAAGAATAAAACAATAAAAATAACGTAGTCAAACCTCCCTTTCGGGTGAAAGGCTTTTTAAAAACTAAATTAATTAATTAAAACGACAATTACGTCCAGCCGATTTGGAGGCTCGATTTAATGTGTTCATAATATAAAACTTAACCTACAGGAAGGCACACCATCGCGTGTGGCCGTTCCGAGAAAGCCTTAGCATAAACCGCTGACGATGTGAAGTCAGCGGAGGAATACCGAGAACAATGCTTATTAATCTAAAACGGAAGGTTCGGGCGGATGCATAACTACGTTCGGTCAGGTTTACATTACAAAACACATGTTTTTGTAATGATAAGATAATGCAATCATTGTGCCTACATAATTGGACAATTAAAACAAATAAAATAGATTTAAAAAAAAAAAAAAAAAACATCCATTTATTGCTCAAGCATACTAAAGTACTACAGTAGACCTAGAGAAATAAACACTATTAAAAATATCCTACTTAAATAATATTCTACTTAGTTTAAACACTGACACATTAACTTGAGTAATTATAGAGAGGGATGGACTCAGCTTGTGTTTCATTTACAATGTAGCAAACGGAACGCTGTTTTTCAGTCTACCCTTTTTTCTTGGACTAATTTAATTTTAAATATTCCTATACTCTAATTTTAAATCCTTGCTTCACGACCAAGTCAGTTAAAAACTAAACTAACCTACGTCGAAATGTTGCAAAATGTCCATTACTAGTACTCGTCGAACAAAAACGCATCAATCGTCAGTGTTCGTGTCAATGGCGACGCCCTTGGGATGATGTCACAGAATACATAAAGGTATCAGTCACGATTAGTGTTATCAGTTATCAACAGCATGCTAGAAATAGGTACCTCTGTAGGTACTTATCAGTCAAACGCTTGTCAGTTTAGTGAATCAATAATGCTAAAACTTTCCGAAACGTTTAGGAAAGTTTTAGCATTATTGATTCACTAAACTGACAAACGTAGCATGGGATGGTCACCGACCAAGTGGTCAGACGACCTGACTAAAACCGCAGGTAAGGGCTGGATGCGGGCCGCTTTCATCCAGTACTTCTGGAAATCAATGGTCGAGGCAGTGCAGTTTTATGGCAGAATATCCAGCAGTGGCTGTATTTATATCCGTCCTATGGCTGAAATGATGATGATGAATTCATAAAAAAATCAAAATATAAAATATGTGATCATGGTAGACAGCATCATCTGATCACTTAACATCGGGTGAGATAGTGGTCAAACGCTGTCGTTTGACATTAAACAATTCTTTATGAATAAAAAACTTTATTAACAAAAATGTGTTACATAAAAAATGGCAAACCTAAAGGCTTCTGAACGAATGGGACTGTGTTTCAAGAGCCAATGGTTTATCCTAGTTTCCATTCTTGTCAACGATTGTATTGCTAATATAATTACTACTGACTTGTATATTGTGAGTAAGTGATGTGTTTCTGAAAGTATTGTATTTATTTCATTACATACAATCCTAGACAACGTCATCACTTAACATCAGGTGAGACAGTTGTCAAACGCAAACTTATAATATGTAAAAAAAAAATTGGTTGTCTGTAAAGTCGGTTTACGGATGATAGATTTACGTGATAACGTCATAATCATTTATGACTTTGACTTTGACTTTGACTGACTTTGACTTTGACCTTGACCTTGACTTTGACTTTGACCTTGACTTTGATTATATTATCTAGATCTAGATAAAACTCAGGTGGAACGTTACGCGGAACGTTACTATTTTTCATTTTGGCATTCATTAATTTATAACACGTTAACACGTCAAAAAAAAAAAAAAAAAACATACACTTGGCCAGGACATGAAAATTTCTAAGAGTATTTTCGGGCGACTAGCCCGATGAGATACAATGTGACTTTAGTCAATAAAATCCGCCTAACGTGGAAGCTGGCGAGTGCTAAGCTGACGTGCTCTAATTGGTCAGTTCTGCTTTGATATCGGAACTTCTAATTGGTCGATACTAGTGTTAGTTTTTTATTTTATCCTAGTATAGAACGCATACAAATGCGTCCTATAAATATATTACAATCTAGCCTAAAAAAGCTAATAAGTAATTTAAATCTAACTTAACTTGCTAAATTTACTGTACTAAGAATGTGTCCATTAACACTTTTCTTATTGTCTCTATTTAAGGGGGAGACACTTGGTTCATGTGTTCTCTATGAGCAGTATTTTAACTAACTAGTGTTAGTGAAAATTCAAAATGTGTTTATGATATTTGATGGATCAGCAATTCTCTTTTTTTATCACTGTAGTTACTAGAATTACTTCCTACTAGGACATACACAATGACATCACAAAGATCCAAGACTTGGGACAATATCTATATTACTTTACACTGATTTAAACGGGTATAACGTGGTACTTACGCGTAGTCGATATCACGATCGACAATTGTTTCGGCTTCTTCCGGAAGCCTTCATCAGGATCTTGAGTGCGGTGCGTTAGTCGTAACGTCCCGTCTCGCACTGAGACTAACGCACCGCACTCAAGATCCTGATGAAGGCTTCCGGAAGAAGCCGAAACAATTGTCGATCGTGATATCGACTACGCGTAAGTACCACGTTATACCCGTTTAAATCAGTGTAAAGTAATCATGAGCGTGAGTTTTAATATTAATATCTATATTAATCACATAAATGTTTGCCCATGTCGGGATTCGAACCCATGGAGCAGAAGTCGTGCAACTGACGGCTGAGCCACGCGTCCATCCAATTACCTTTTTTAACCGCCTTAAAAAAGGAGGTTACTCAATTCGACCGTATATATGTTTTTTTTATGTGTGTTTGCGGATAACTTTGTCGTTTATGAACCGATTTTGATGTATCTTTTTTTGTTAGATAGAATATACCTACTTCCGTGGTGGTCCCATTTTAATTTTATCAAAATCGGACATCGCTTTTTGAGTTATACTCCAATATCTGAAAAGTGCTACGCGTATCTTGATGATATTATTGTCGCGGTTGAAGACATCGCAGAACACAATGACAATTCATTGATTCAGTGAGTAGCAAAGGTCACTGAAAAGGGAGAAAAAAAAAATTTTTAACAAAAAATGCAACCGACTTCAACACTCAAAAGTGTGAAATAACTTGTTCCAAGTCGGTACCATGAGCACAATATTGTGATGATAGTTACTTTTGTGAACTATCATGGTACCGACTTCAACAAGTTATTTCACACTTTTGAGTGTTGAAGTCGGTTGCATTTTTTGTGTTATAGTTTGAAGTCTGTAAATATAATCTTCAAAACAGTATCTATAGGTACTTTAGTGCAAAGATTAAATATAGTTTTGTTTATCATTGCCTTATCTGATAATAGCACGAGATGATGCAAACGTCTTTATAATCCTCGTTATTGATCACAGTAATTATGCATGTACTGTGCATAATTATGCATGCCTTTTCTGTCATCGAGTAGGTACTCGATGACAGAAAAGGCAAAAAAAGTTATCCTATCCTACTAATATTATAAATGCGAAAGTCTGTGTGTATGTGTGTATGTTTGTTACTTATTCACCCTCAAACGGCTTCACCGATTTCGATGAAAATTGGTATGGAAATAGCTTATACCCTGGATTAACACATATTTTCATCATCACCGTATTTCATCACCACGCGGGTAAAACCGCGGGGCGCAGTTAGTAGGTATATAAAAACGAATATGGCACGATTAGAAATACCCAGGTACCCAGGTAAGGTATTACGACTATTGGTAAGTCGAAATAAGTATTATCTACTTTTATTATTATTAAGTATTCCAATAAAGTATTTTAAATATAGGTAAGTACTTATAGAGAATATTCCTTATAAAATAAAATGTATCGTTTATTTGCGATGAGTTGCATGCATATAGCTCGACACACTTAGATAAAACAGACAGACAGACTGGTAAGACAGTGGTCAAACGCTAGCTTATGATAAATTTTAAAAAAAGTTTAAACATTCAGAGAAACTGTTATCTGAGGGATTGAATATGTCTACAGTGCAATCTTCGATCAAGAATACAACAAACGTTCAGATTCATTCTTCTTCATCATAGAAAAAATATTGGTTGTCTGTAAAGTCGGTTTACGGAAGATAGATTTACGTGATAACGTCATAATCATTTATGACTTTGACTTTGACATCGACTTTGACTTTGATTATTTTATAAAAGGTTTTTAGGTACTTTTATAAGTGCAATTAATAAAATCTGAAACTAAACGTACAAAACTCAGGTGGAACGTTACGCGGACCGTTACGCGGAACGTTACTATTTTTCATGAGTGTTGCTGGTATTCATCAATTTATAAAACGTTATCACGTCAAAAAGTACATCATCTATTTACGTTCTTTCATTCTTGTTCTTATTTTGAGAAATAAGCGTGGCCCTATTTCGATGACATGTGAAATTGTAACTAAACCTATATATTCAAATTTAAAAAAAGAATGTGTAAGTTGCCTCCTTACGGCGAAACGAGATAATGTCTATTCCAGATTTAAATATGTCCGGTACATCACCGTGGTTCTGGCCTCTAGTGCGAGATGGGACGTTGCGACGATCGCACCGCATCAGGTCTTGATGAAGATTTCCGGACGAAACCACAACAATGTCGATATACAATTACGATATACAATTGTCGATATTAATAGATACTACGCATAAATTTTCACCTTAAACCTGTAATACATGTTATAAAGACTATTTCCTTATAAATGTTTATGTTCAAATAGGAAGAGATTACCTAGTACCGATTACCTAATACCCGATCTGTATTATACATTCAACCAATGATATTATGTGTTTATATGAGGTAGATGTCGCACAAGCGCGCGGAAACTGAGGCGGCAAAATTAAGTAAATTGTAGTAATTTTTTTTTTTTTTTTTTTTTAAATACAAGATATTGCCAAAAAGGCTTAAGTACTTTTATTAATTACGACGCGTATTTCAAGCGCAAGTCTAAACATATAGCTATCCTTTTCTGTATTATTTGTACCGTATTATCTGTCGCAGTAAGCATTTTTATGTCGTAAAGGAACAAAATCTGAGCACCGCGCAGTATGAATATACGTCATCTATAGTAAAACATCATTGCATTCAACACAATATTTCAAGTAAAAGCGAAAATCTTTCTTTTATCGTAACCGACTGATGTTCTTTCATGATGATTTACGCTATATCCCATAAAATAACCTTTTCTACCGCTATTTCCCAGAAAAGGGTAACATTTGAGTTTACTAAATTCATCTGGCAAAAAGCGTTGATTGCTGAAAAGCTGATGAAAAAGAAAAGCCTTTTAATTATCACTCTCAAAGCGAAAGGCACGTTTCAAAAAGAAAAGGTGGGGCTTATTCGTATTTTGTAACGCTTTAAGAAATCTGCCAGACCATTGTGCAGGGAAGCCAATCGAAGGGAATATTGATATATAATTCTCATCTCAGCCATAGAACGTCCACTGCTGGACATATGCCTCCTCCATACAAGAGGGGATTCGCCAATACTCGCCCCGCGCGGGTTGGCGAGCGCAGTATGGTTTCCAATCCTCAGAAGGCGCTGTTGCCCACCTTCTGGTACGTGGCCCCTAAGCCGACTCTTACGGCACCCGCGGGAAGAGATGGGGGAGTACTATTCTAGGCCGGTACCACCACGGCACATTGCACATTGATATAATTATATGTAGGTAGGTATATATGTATATGCTTGCGATGAAGCCATGCTTGTACTTCTATAGGTTAGTTTCCAAAGCAACAGGAAGACATTTTTAACCAACTCCAAAAAAAGGAGGAGGTAACTCAATTCGACCGTATGTTTTTTTATGTGTGTTCGCGGATTACTTCGTCGTTTATGAACCGATTTCGATGATTCATTGTTTGTTTGATAGAGTATACTTCCGAGGTGGTCCAATTTTAATATCATAAAAATCGGTCAAGCAGTTTTTGAGTTGCAAAGTGCTACGCATACGTGGATGACATTATAGTTGCGGGTGGAGAAATCGGTGAACATACAGAATGACAATTGATCCTGTGAGTAGCAAACATCACTGAAAAAGGTGAAATTTCTTTACCAAAAAATTGAAACGACTTCAACACTCAAAAGTGTGAAATAACTTGTCAAAGTCGGTGCCATGCGCAGAATATTGAGATAATAGTTACTTGTTGTATGTATCGCTTCCGGGCTGTTTGGCCGTGGTCATGTGAAACTTGTGTTCCAGACGTTTCGTCGATCACTGCGGTCGACATCTTCAGTGGTTCAGGTCCGAGCGGCGACAAGAGCGTAGAACTCTCCTTCGCGGCGTCTTCTCTGATACTGAGTCGCAGACTATCATGGTAGGTACCGACTTCAACAAGTTTACTCGTATCACACTTTTGAATGTTGAACTCGGTTCCATTTTTTTTTAATTTTACACATTTTACATGTGTTTGGTGTACTACATATACTTTGAAAACATTCTCTAGGTTGAATTAATATATACACATAATATAAATTACAAAGTAAACAAATAACTATTGTTCGTATTTTAAATTGATCACCGAGAGAGTACTTACTGAATCTTTTTACACTGTTTTTGTTTCAACATTGCAAAGGTCGAAATTTAAAATGCAAATGATTCTATTCACGAATGTTAGTTTCTGAAAACGATTTTCTGTGGTTTATTCATAAAAATTCTTGATCAGGAAAGTTGAGTACCTATAACGAATTTTTAGTTAGATCGTCGGAATTGTGAAGTTTTTAATCACACTCACACTTCCTACTATATAATATTACTAGTAGCGCCCCGCGGTTTTACCCGCGTGGATTACGGTTTTCCCGTGACCTCAATTATCCCACGGGAACTATACTTTTTCCGAGATAAAAGTAGCCTATGTGTTAATTCAGGGTTTAAACTATCTTCTTAACAAATTTCATCGAAATCGGTGCAGCCGCGTGAGCGTGAAGAAGTAACAAACATACAAACTTCTGATGATTTTCTACACACGGTCATTGGGGTGATGACATCGGTGAACATGCACAATGACGATTGATCCCGTGAGTAGCAAAGGTCACTGAAGAGGGTGTAAAAAAAAAATACTAATATTATGGAACCGACTTCAACACTCAAAAGTGTAAAATAACTTGCCGAAGTCGGTGGGAACAAATGGGACCACACGGGAAGCACCAGCTTTCAATTCAAAAAAGGAATCATCAAAATCGATACGCCCAGTCGAAACTTCTGAGGTAACAAACTTAAAAACACATGGGTCGATTGAGAACCTCCTGCTTTTTTTCAAAGTCGGTTAAAAACCGTAACCTGCTTTGTCAGACACGCTGAAAGAGACTAACAAGGACATCGCAAGTTTAAACAATTTATATAATTATAACAATTTGTTACGGAAATGTAGGTGTGTATACATAATACACCATTTCTCGTAGCTCAAACAAACCAATTCTTCTTCTCTCAGCCATGTGCGTCCACTGCTGGACATATGCCTCCCCCATATAGGGGGGATTTGCCAATACTCGCCACGCTTGGCATGCGGGTTGGCGAGCGCAGTATGATTTACAATACTCAGAAGGCGCTGCTGCCCACCTCCTGGTACGTGATCCCTTAGCCGACTCTTACGGCACCCACGAGAAGAGATGGGGGGGTACTATTCTACGCCGGTACCACCACGGCACAAAACAATTAAATTCGCACTATTTGTTATCCATTCATTTTAAACGTTTTCATTAAAATACCTAACGAAAACAATTTTTTTACCAAAAACTGGAACCGACTTCAACACTTAAAATTGTGAAATAACCTTGTTGAAGTCGGTACCATGGATGGTTCACAAAACTATCATCACATTATTGTGCGCATGCTACCGACATCGACAAGGTTAAGTATTTCATACTTTTAAGTGTTGAAGTCGGTTCCATTTTTTGGGAAACAATTTTTTTTTTAATTTTTTTTAAAAGAGGTTTGCTACTCACGGGATCAGTTTAGTTGTTATTGTGTATGTTCTCCGATATCTTCAACCACAATTACCTATAATAGTCGAGGTATGCGTAGCACTTTTCAGTTATTACAGTGTAACTCAAAAAGGGCTTGTTCGATTTTGATAAAATTGAAATGGGACCACCACGGAAGTATATTCTATCAAACAAAAAAAAAATAATCAAACCGCGAATATACTTAAAAAAAGAGAAAAAAACATATCTACTGTCGATTTGAATAACCTCCTGTTTTTGAAGTCGGTTAAAAATAGGAGACGATTTCTATTACACGACTAATCTGAAAGGATTTTGCAAATAGCTTTATGAATGACGGAGTTATAAGAATTAATGAGTTAGGAATGACCAATGATGTTTTACTAAAGATGACGTATATTCATACTGCGCGGTGCTCAGATTTTAATCCTCTACGACATAAGCATGCTTACTGCGACAGATAATACGGTACAAATAATATAGAAAAGGATAGCTATATGTTTAGACTTGCGCTTGAAATACGCAACGTAATCAAAATTACTACAATTGACTTAATTTTGCCGCCTCAGTTTCCGCGCGCTTGTGCGACATCTACCTCATATAAACATATAATATCATGGGCATATCTAGGCGTTCTGTAAGGTGTAATTAAAGAAAGAGACGAAGAAAAGTTAGAGCGGGATAGTGACGCTACTAAAAGAAAGAGACGAAGAAATGTTAGAGCGGGACGGAGAGTGACGCTACTTGGTGTCAGTGAATCTTTCTACAATGTGTGAGCGAGACGAAATTGACATTTTGGCTAGTGTGGGTGAAACAGATAACACGCTAATTCTTCACTCTCCGTCCCGCTCTAACATTTCTTCGTCTCTTTCTTTTAGTAGCGTCACTATCCCGCTCTAACTTTTCTTCGTCTCTTTCTTTAATTACACCTTACAGAACGCCTAGATGATATTAGAATAATTTTGAGAAAGTTTTATGACTAACTAATAATAAGCTAAATATCGACTTTCTTAATTTTTTTTTTCTCGTCGTCTAAGAAATAATTTAGTAAGTATTATACCATTTTGGAAAGCCCATTAAATGCGCCAACTTTTAAGGGCACTTGCCGAAATTGCATAGTAGATTTTTTTTTCAGTACAGACTGTCAAAGTTTAGTGATGTAGTCATTTTCACGTCATGGTTCGGTATAAAACGGATATTTTCTGAAATTCCAATGAAGTTGTGTGCAAATGATGAATTGGAATTTGTAGGAGCATCACTTAAGACTACTCCACACAAAAATAAAATTATAAAAGAGCTCATTTGTAGCCCCAGTAGTCGTAAACTCGTCACAGGGTGTCAATTTAAGAAAAATGGCTGTCATTTCGAAACTACATGAGATAGATTTTTTTTTCTTTTTTTTTGAGAGCCCCCACAACTAGGCCTAGCTTGGGTTTTCGGTTGGACGTTGACTTTTGGGACACCCTGTATAGGACAACATTCACACAAGGTCTTCAGGTCCCAAACTAGGCAGAGCCTGTACTATGGTAACCTGTTGACTGATATATATACTTAAATACATACTTATATACATATACACACCCAGACACAGGTCAAACAGACATGTTCATGCACACAAATGTTTGACCTGTGCGGGAATCGAACCCAGGACCAGAGGCTCAGAAGGCAGAATGCTACCAACTGCGCCAACCGGCCAGTCATACTTAACAACTTAGATCTATTTATTAAAATGCGGGTAGTTGTAAGTCAATAAATCACGTTATTTTGTCCCGACTAATACCTACCTATACTACCCGAAATATAAGGAGAGAGCGTTGTGAGGAGTTAGGTAGGTAGGTACCTACCTACCTATAGGAATTGAAATTTTACCCTAAATATACTTAGGTAGACTGTTTGTTTTTTAGTCAGTTTAACATTTGAATTATTAACACAATTACGGTCAATGTTATATTATATAAATACTGAACCGATTTTAATTAAAATATTAGGGAATCAATCTGAAAATACCTATCAAATAAAAAATCGAAAATATCGAACTTGATAAGGTTCAGAGCGCCTAAACAAGATGCATCGCTTCGTAGCGATTCTCTTTCTCTAACCGCTAACGGCGAATATTCGTTCTCGTTGATCACGTGATCGATTTAAAGTGTCAAACTCATACATTTTTTTGTTTCTCTCAGCGTTGCCGCTCGTAGAATGTGACTTTGTCTAGGCTTACTGAAATCAGTTATGCCTGAAATAACTACTTACATAATAATATATAAGCATTCCGATTTCGTTACCTCTTGATTTTAAAATTGCTTAAAAACGAATTTCCCATCTGTGTTGGGTAGGTAGTCTATGTATACCTACCTAAGTATACCTATAAATACGAGTTAACGCGAGTTAATTATGTATTAGAATTATATTATATTAGATGTTAATTTGTTGTCTGAAACTAGCGTAAAATATCAACATAGGGGACTACCCCTATTTACTAAAATAAAGATTATTAAAATAAGACCTATGCTTCTACGATTTTTACAATGTAGGTACATTACGGCATACCTACATTACGGCTGATTATACTATACATTCCTGATAGTATAGACAATATACCTATATCGTTTAATAGTAGGTTGGTAATAGGTAGGTATTAGATAGCGTATGCATGCAACCAGAAATGAACTTCACACCTAACCTACGAGACCTTAGACCTTAAGACCTTAAGATCCGGTCCATGCTTCTTTCATTGCAGATAACAGCGCAAGGACTAGTAGTTGACTTACCGATGTATCGTTTACACTGATAAATACATTACAATAATTAACGTACCCACTTTATAGTTAAATACAAGTAATTACCAATTCAAATCCTTCACCAAGATACGTCAAAATACTCACTCGGAAACAAAAAATAAACACCGGCCGGTAACTCGTAAATCCAGTTGTGCGAAGTGTAAACTTAAACTACGATTATCACGAGTGTGACAAGATCACTACACTGTAACACTTATTGGCGTCATAATAAAACACTGAACGTCACTCACTATCAAGTTTTCGGGAGTCCGCAATAAAGTACTCGCGATTTTATAACCGGCGATTATAGCACCTGACGCACGTTATAACAGCGCGGCGGTAGCTCGCAGACTGAGTGAACTGAGAATTCTGTTCAATGAAACTCATGCTCGGCTGGGATCGCGTTCGAGTCGAAATAAAAATTAAATATATACCTACCTAGAACGCAGCACGTGACGGTCAAGGAGTTTTTGCGAGAGGAGTTTTATTTAATACCGTTATTTTTTTCTAACCAGGTACTTACCGGTTGTTCTGTGTATTGTTGCGATGACCTTGCGCATTTTTTTGCTGCACTGTTTCCTTACTTTTTGTAAATAGTTTCTGTCTGTTATGCAATGGTACGTCTTGTAGGCAGGCACTACTTGTTATAGTTGGACTATCGGACAACCTACACAGGGCTTGTTTGTCTATGGTACCTACCTATCCACCTTAAACCTGTAAACCCATTGCCATCAATTCACGAATCGCGCTATAAAAAAAGACAATTCGCTAATAGGTGCACAATATTTTGATATCAGTTACTTTTGAACTATCATGGTACCGACTTCAACAAGTTATTTCATACTTTTGGGTGTCGAAGTCGGTTCCATTTTTTGGTAAATTTTTTTTTTCTCTTCTTATATGCAAGTATGTCTGATCTATAGATATAGTGCAGACGCAATGTCAGAAAAACGCTACATGGCGTTTATAAGTTATATATTCAAGAAGAAGACGAAGAAGAAAAATTCTGTCAAAAGTTCATTTTGTGCCTCATAATCAGTAGACCCGTCATTAGATCCGAGAGTAACCCTTGTTAGCCCAGGGAGTCTTCGAGTTGAAGTTGCGAGTGACTTTATTACAGTAGTTTATTGTTAAATAGCGTAATCTTTAAAGTCACGTAGCCCAGGATAGATTAAGATTTATTTTATTCTAAGTAATAAGTGGATAATGTTGTGAGTAGCACAGTTAGTATTGATAAGAACAATTTGAGTTACTTAATATGTATTTTGTTACTGTTTTTTGTCCCAAATAAATAAATAAATATTTGTAAACTATAAGGCTTTCACGGCCGGCGTTGCATGTTGTATGTATTGCTTCCGGGCTGTTTGGCCGTGGCCTAAGTGAAACTTGTGTTCCAGACGTTTCGTCGATCACTGCGGTCGACATCTTCAGTGGTTCAGGTCCGAGCGGCGACAAGAGCGTAGAACTCTCCTTCGCGGCGTCTTCTCTGATACTGAACACAAGTTTCACATAGACCACGGCCAAACAGCCCGAAAGCAATACATACAACAAATAAATAATTGTAAAAAGTCAATGTGTTATGTGAGTGAACGCATTCACCAAATATAACCTTTGATGACGTTATTATCTGTGAATACTAATTACACCCGTACGTAGAATCGTGGATGTGGTAATAAGGTCTAAAGGTCGGTTATTATGAGCGATTGCCTAACATTAAATACCTTACATTTATTTTGACTTATTAGGTAATTCTCTAACCGGTCGCTGCGAATCATTATCATATTATTTATACATAGTTATTATCATTACAGAAATAGCACCGATGGAACGCTTTACCGAGTTTTTTTTACATATGTGTGTTTATATTCTCTTGAACATTAATATTTTTTGGGGTTTCGTGCCTCAAAAAAAATAAACGAAACCCTTATAGGGTCAGATTGTTGTCCGTCTGCCTGTCTGTCCGTCTGTCAAGACCCTTTTTCTCAGGAACGCGAGGAAATATCAAGCTGAAATTTATATTAAATACTCAGACTTACTGTCCCTTTGAGCTATAAAAAAAACTTCTAAGTCAACGCAATCAAAAGATACAGCCTTTTATGCTGCAAATTTTCGACACTCGCAAGGGAATCAAAACCTACAGGGTATTAAGGGCTTCCCATGAACTTAGAATCTTAAAATTTGGTACGAAGCAACGTCTTATAGCACAAATAAAGGAAAAGCATGAATTTTTAATTACATCACATTATAATAAAAATATTTTTAGAGTTTTACGTACTACCTCTTTTTTTGCACGAATAATCCTCTTAGCTACAAGTTATTGTTTGTGAGTGTGATGACTTCATCATATGACATCGACGGTCGCCGTGGCGCAGTGGCTAGTGTCATTGAAATGACTTCTGTGTCTCCGGGACCCTGGGTTCGAATCCCGGCAGGGGCAAACATTTGTGCGATGAGTGGTAGGTGTTTGTCCCGGGTCTTGGATGTTAGTGTGCTGTGATTGTGTTTGTGTCACAAGGTCTTCAGCGTGAGCGTGAATAAAAAAATGTATATCATAACTAGCAAAAACGAAAAATTTTTAACAATTTTTAAATCATGATTTGTGTAGAATTGACACCAAGTTATAACAAAAGTGATACTAGTATATACTAATATTTATTTTATTTTTTATATTTATTTTTATTTTATTTACTTTATTAATAACAATTTACAAGAAATTTGGGTTTTGACATTTTTTTTTTTTTTTTTTACATTCACACAAGGTCTTCAGGTCCCAAACTAGGCAGAGCCTATACTATGGTGACCTGATGACTGATATATACATATACTTATATACATATACACACCCAGACACAGGTCAAACAGACATGTTCATGCACACAAATGTTTGACCTGTCCGGGAATCGAACCCGGGACCAGCGGCTCAGAAGGCAGAGTGCTACCAACTGCGCCAACCGACCAGTTTCTTTTCGGAAAGTATGTTCCAATCAGTATTCCAATTTGAAAGACATTTTAAAGGATTAAATTAAGAATCGACATTCATTACACCGTTCTGAATTTAATCAGGGATTCTGCTGCCCTGAAGAATTACGTGAGGCTTGGTATTAATGGAGCAATCGTAATCCGGAATCGATGTTATTTTCTGACCTTTTATTTCAGAATACCGTCTGACTAAAAGAGCTTTAGAAATAGGGAAAGTGTATTATTGGTTAGGTTTTTATTTTATTAGCAGTGCCCCGCGGTTTTACCCGAGTGGTGATGATTGATGATAATGAAATAGCTTCTGTGTTATTCCAGGACCTGAAGTATCTACATACCTAATTTCAACCAAATAAGTTCAGCAGTTTGAGCGTGAAAGAGTAACAAACATCCATACATCGATACAAACTTTCACGTTTAGAATATTTAGTAGGATGATATAAACGGTAAACAAGCCTATAGCACCGGGCTATAGCCTATAGCCCATAGCACCAACAACCAATACCACAAAGTTTCCCTTTTTGACAAAAATATTATCCTGCCAATATTATAAACGCGAAAGTTTGTGATTATGGATGTAACAAACATACATAGCAACTGGCCGGTTGGCGCAGTTGGTAGCACTCTGCCCTCTGAGCCGCTGGTCCCGGGTTCGATTCCCGGACAGGTCAAACATTTGTGTGTGTGAACATGTCTGTTTGACCTGTGTCTGGGTGTGTATATGTATATAAGTATATATATATAAGTATGTATTTAAGTATATATATCAGTAATCAGGTTACTATAGTACAGGCTCTGCCTAGTTTGGGATCTGAAGACCTTGTGTGAATGTTGTAAAAAAAAAAAAAAAAAAAAACATCCATAATCACAAACTGTCGCATTTCACTCTTTCACGCCTAAACGGATGATTTAGATGAAATTTGGTATGAAGATAGCATATACGAGTATTGTGCTATCTACCCTGGATTAACACATAGTTTCATTTTCATCATCCCCATCATCACCGTTTTTCATCACGACGCGGTTAAAACCGCAGGACGCAGCTAGTATCAAATAAATCAGTTTCAGCCAAAAGATGACGTATAATATAGTGCGGTGCTCAGATTTTGTTCTTTTACGACATAAACATGCTTATTGCGACAGATAATACGGTACAAATAATATAGAAAAGGATAGCTATATGTTTAGACTTGCGCTTGAAATGCGCGTCGTAATGAAAATTACTACAATTGACTTAATATTCCCGCCTCAGTTTCCGCGCGCTTGTGCGACATCTACCTCATATAAACATATAATATCACTGGTTTCAGTCAATTTTTGTTGCAACCCTCGGAGCGTACAACCAATAATCCGTTGTTTTTTGCATCGCTCCTGTGGATTAACCGGGACCACGCGAATTTAACATAATCTGATCGGCGTGCAGCATGCACGACTGAACATTAATTTAAAATATATAGCTTGGACTAAGTCACCACACGATACATCAGGCAAACACGTGCTGATCTTTAAATACCATATATACTCGACTTTGAATTAAATGTTTAAACACTATAGGCCTTCCGTTTCTTCGTACAGCGCTCTCCTATAGATTTACAAAATATAATTTTGCCTTACTGTTTTGACAACGGTTAATAGGTATATACAATGATATTATATGTTTATATGAGGTAGAGGTCGCACAAGCGCGCGGAAACAGAGGCGGCAAAAGTCAATTATAGTAATTTTTGTTGCGACGAGTTTTTCAAGCGCAAGTCTTAACATATAGCTATCCCTTTCTCTATTATTTGTACCGTATTATCTGTCCCAGTAAGCATGTTTATATCGTAAAGGAACAAAATCTGAGCACCGCGCAGTATGAATATACGTCATCTTTAGTAAAACATCAATGTGTATATAACTAATATATAAATAATATAAATTACTACTACTAATATAAATTATACAAGTAAATTTAAAATAATTTGTAAAATAGATTGATCTAAAGGCCTGCTTAAATAAACAGCATAATAATCACCCCTCCTGCATTAGCCCAGGGTACATCATCTCTTATTTATTAAGACGAGCAATTCTGAAACAATATTCTTTATCTTGTCCTTATCCCAAACTAGGTGGGGTAGGCACAACATGTTTTCTTTTTTCTTTCATTCATCATTAGTCGTCTCATGCTCATATTCTTCACAAAGCCCATCCATACCGGCCTTCCTCTACCTCTATATTCATCCACATTCATGTATGTACTCCTTCGTGTTATTGCCTCCTTATAACATGCCCATACATAAATGATAAACAATGCAATCTTCATTCAAATGTATGTCATAAATAAAATTGATCTTCCGCTGAAGCAACAATTGCATAGCGATTGCATTGTAGATACAAATATGATCTAGGTATTTGTAATAGCTATACTCTATAGATCTAGCCATTACGATTATACTTCGAGTAACAATGCAAGCAAAAACGACTAATCATTAGCAATCTATAAGCAATGTGTTCGTAGAATTGATACCGTGGTACGGGGGTTTGAAATGGCCTAGACGCATTAATTTGTATCATACACGTGTATTCATACGCCTACCATTAACGTAAAAGCAATTACGCTTTACGCTTGTATAAAGATTTAAAAGGAGGATGGCAGACTCCCATACATTTGCAGTCTAGAAGAAAAAAACCGCGTTTATGAATGAAACTTATACGTATCGATAAAGCAAAAAATACATTGTATATTGTATATTAAATTATTTTCCTATAAGTTGGGAGTAAAAGTTATCATGGAAAATCATCTGTATCAGTATGCTAACTACACGTCCATATGCGAACCATTCAATGGATCGCTATCTATCCATCTATAGCGTCGTAGACAGAGCAAGCAATATTGCATGGATCGCGCTACAGATACAGATTACTTATTATATCCTGGAATAAACTAGGCATAGGTGTGTTTATGAACGCAGTCCGGGTTTACAGAGCAGCTGACTACAGATTATAGAGTAACAATAACAATTAATTTCAGAGCGTAAGTATTCGAACGCAACAAACATAATGAGAACTATAGGGTGCGTTCGAAAACTACAAACACCACATAAATAAATAAAATAAAAGTACTTCTGATTCTCAACTTTATAAATAATGCAAATTATTCACGGAGTCCACAAAAATATAATCTAAATTATCATATATAAAGAATACATGAACGGGTTCTCATTTCGTTTTTCGGGAGCGAGGCTGGTTCTGCCAACCTCCTTTGATTAAGTATCAAGTAGGAACACAAATAATCCATTATCCAATACCTAGTTGCGGTTTTGATTTCAGGGGCGCTTCCTCTGTACAGTCACCCATGCCTTTTTAAACACGGTCTGGTATGGCTACTAACAAAGTTCATGGCTTATTTATTTTCAACCAAAATACAAATACAAAATATTTTATTGACATAAATATTACATTCCATTTCTTGAGTCCATAGGCTCCTGAACTAGAATTACTGTGTTTCAAGAGCCAGTGGCTTCTCCCATTAAATTGTTATATTATGTCTAAAGAGCTAAAAGTTAATTATATACTTATATCATTATAAATCGATATGACAGCAAATTGTCTGTGCAAATATTAATTTATGGATGGTGCGTTGTATCGTGTGTGTGTGTGTGTGTGTGTCTGTGTGTGTGTGTGTGTGTGTGTGTGTGTGTGTGTGTGTGTTTTTGTGTGTTGGTGTGTGTGTGTGTGTATGGCTGTGCGTGCGTAAGGGATTGTGTTAGTCCGTTGTGATAGCTTATAAAGATAGATAGATAGATTAAAACACTTTGTTCATTATATCACTCGAACAATCTCTAGTGTGAACATTTTATAATTTACCATATATCGGTAACAAACAGGGGGTCATCCGCCTAAAATTATTGCTTTGACTATTGCTATAGTTTTCGACCTTCTTTCCGTCATTTTGAACCTGAAAAATCGTCAACAGATCTAGTTCTTTATACACATTGAACGAACTGCCACGAACTAAATTGAACGTGTACAAGTCGTGTATTCCCAGTGATTCGGTAAATTTAGGTTAAACAAAGGCGCCGTTTCTAGCCAAAACAATTCGAAAGTAATCAACAATCGTGGCCATTGACGCGTGAACTCTGCCTGTGTTGGTAAGGCTCGTTTCAAACTGAACAACTTGGCCTGCCACAACAAACCCTGAACTAAACGTGACGTAAGTAGTTATAAATTAGTAATGCTGCGAGAGTGCCGTGGTGGTACCGGCCTAGAATAGTACTCCCCCATCTCTTCCCGCGGGTGCCGTAAGAGTCGGCTAAGGGATCACGTACCAGAAGGTGGGCAGCAGCGCCTTCTGAGGGTCGGAAATCATACAGCGCTCCCCAACCCGCCTGCCAAGCGTGGCGAGAATTGGCAAATCCCCCCTATAGGGGAGGCATATGTCCAGCAGTGGATGTCTAATTGCTGAGAAGAAGAAGAAGAATACTTTTAGCTTAGTTTCCCGATTCTCTTGAAGCGATGATAGCGGGGGGAGCGTCGCCTGTCAAACTGACGGACACTGGTTCGATCCCCAACAACAGCTTGAGCTTCCGGTGAAGATAACACCGTTATCAAATACCCAGCATAGTGGTAGGGTACTTTCGAATACCCGCCTAGCTACCACCCTCAAGTTTAAAAAACTGTCACCAAACGAATAGTGTGTTCAGGCAGCAGTCCTTGAGAGCCAGTATGAGCATTCTAGATCTAGCGTGATAACATCTTCGACCACATCGTCACTGACCATCAAGTGAGATAGTGTATATATATATATACTGTATATATATATTATATATACATTATAAAAAAATTAGATAACTAATTTGAAGGGAGTTCTTACTCGTGTTCCAATATGAATACTTAAATAACCGATTCCTAAATTTTATGTTTTTGTTTGACTTCAAAATATACTTCTGAGGTGCTCCCATTTAAATTTCATCAAAATCGGTCAAACGGTTTTTACACTCCTCACTACTTCCTTATTAAGGCTCAATGACGATTGATCCCGTGAGTAACCAAGGTCACTGACGGTAAAAAAAATGTTTACCCAAAAATGGAACTGTCTACAATAGATAGTCAAACTACCCTTTCGGGTGAAAGGCTTTTTAAAAACTAAATTAATTAATTAAAACGACAATTACGTCCAGCCGATTTGGAGGCTCGATTGAATGTGTTCATAATATAAAACTTAACCTACAGGAAGGCACACCATCGCGTGTGGCCGTTCCGAGAAAGCCTTAGCATAAACCGCTGACGATGTGAAGTCAGCGGAGGAATACCGAGAACAATGCTTATTAATCTAAAACGGAAGGTTCGGGCGGATGCATAACTAGGGTACTCAATAGAGTGAAGTAACTTGTCGAAGTCGGTACCATGAGCACAATATTTTGATAACAGTTTACGTGTAAGTAACGCATTCAGATACCGTCTTATGTATATATTATATAAATACTTCAGTTTGTTTTTGTCACAAAGAATGATGCGTACATATTTTTCTGTATTCTGTGTTCAATACATTGAAATCGTTAAAAGGTTGCAATGTGCAAAATTTTTTCAAGAAACGAATAAGTCTAAGGAGTCTAGCAAAACAAAACCTAACACATTATGAAACTGCGATTTTAGGGTTTACCAGAATACCTCGCGTTGAAGACTGGTGAAAAGTGTAACTAGTTTTAACTCTATGATGGTTTGGAAAGCTCTAGAAGTTAGGAGCAGCAGTATCGCAAAAGTTTTCCTTTGCATTCAAGCTTAAGAATTCTATTGGAGATGTTTGGATACGGAAATGAAAGTTTTCGCCTTCGGAAGTCATATCGAAAGCCATATAGTATGTTGCATTACTGCAGAAGAAAATTACTTGAAAACATGTTGGAGTTATTTTGAGGAAATGCATATTTTCCTTAAATATGAGACATATTATGTTTTTTTTTTTTTTTTTTTTTTAAAGATTATAAGCTTGCGTTTGACCACTGTCTCACCTGATGTTAAGCGACGACGCGGTCTAAGGTGGAGCATGCAAACTTAGAAGGAACCTATTCACTCGCGACTTGAAGACTCCGGGGTTGTACATATCGGGAAACACAGACTCAGGCAGTGAGTTCCACTTCCATATGTCTCTGAAATTGCCTGCAAGCAATGATATTATATGTTTATATGAGGTAGATGTCGCACAAGCGCGCGGAAACTGAGGCGGCAAAATTAAGTCAATTGTAGTAATTTTGATTACGTTGCGTATTTCAAGCGCAAGTCTAAACATATAGCTATCCTTTTCTATATTATTGGTACCGTATTATCTGGCGCAGTGAGCATGCTTATGCCGTAAAGGAACTAAATCTGAGCACCGCGCAGTATGAATATACGTCATCTTTAGTAAAACATCATTGCCTGCAAGTATCAGCGTAGAAGCTGTACTCAGTCGCTATTTGCCTTAATTATTTTATAGCTGCCTCGCTCACTCACTTGCGACTTTCAACTGATGGCCGTTGGGGTCAAAAAGTTCTCGAATTTAGACCACGGACTGACTGGCAAGCGCAGCATAGGACAGACGACCCGACTAAGACCGCAGGCAAGGGCTGGATACGGGCCGCTTCCAACCGGTCTTTGTGGTAATCAATGGGAGAGGCATATGTACAGCAGTTGATATCCTGTGGCTGAGATGACGATGATGATGAAATGGGACCACTAAGAATTCGAAAGTATACTTTATAAACAAAAAGTCATTAAAATCTGTTCATAAACGACGAAATTATCCGTAAAGACGTATTAAAATATACTTATATCTATACGATCGAATTGAGTAATCTTCTCCTTTTTGAAGTCGGTTATAAACTACTGGACTGATTTTAAACATTATTTCACCATTCGAATTCTACATTATCCCTGAGTAACATATGCTATATCTTTTTTTTGTTTTTTTATGGCAAGAAAAAATAGGGATCCTTGCTAAAACTTCAATTATGTAACTGCTTGCAAAGCCGGGACGAACCGCTAGTGTACAATGTGTCTAAGTTAGACTTAGTTTTGCTTGTTTGAAGCACTGTGCATAAAATCCAGCAAAGCTAAATCCCATCGTATGTACGGAGCTTAAATTCTAAATGGTTGTATGTGGTTTGAGCCTTTTACGAGATTGTTATCCTGTTATGGAAATAGCTTTTAACGCTAAAGATGCTGTGTAAAGATCCTCCTAAAAAATAAAATGAAAAAATAAATAAAGAATAAACTCGTATTGTACAATTCTTTGCACAATCATCAATGCTGACAGTTCTCATAAACCAACAAAGATTGGTATTTTTTATATTGTATAGATCTAACGCTCAACCACTATATTATTTACAGGGGTTCATCTGCCTAAAAATATTGCTTTAATTATTGCCTTCGACTTTCTTTCCGTCTGTTCGAACCTAAGAAAGCTTCAGCTTTGTTCAATCAAGTTTATAATTCGTTTATTCATAAATAATTATTTGTTGAAGCTTTCTTAGGCAATAGTCGAAGCAATACATTTTAAGCGAATGACCTCCAGGTCAGTGACGATGTGGTCGAAGATATTATCACCTAGAATGCTTCAATGGCTCTCAAGGACTGCTGCCTGATGACACTATGGGTTTAGTAACAGTTTTTTTATACTTGAGGGTGGTAGCTAGCCAGATGGGTATTGAAAAGTACCCTACCACGATGTTGGGAATTTTATAACGGTGTTACATTACAGCCTTTTGCAACTTATAATCCAAGGCAAAATACAAGGCCATAGACCACCTGGCCGCAGACGCACCTCCTGGCTGAAAAATCTGAGAGACTGGTTTGGGTTGAGTACCAGATCCCTATTCCGGGCGGCAGTCTCCAAGGTTAAAATTGCCCTAATGATCGCCGACCTCCGTTAGGGGATGGCACAAGAAGAAGAAGAAGTTATATTCACAAGCAAAGCGGTTGGTGGGGATCGAACCAGCGCAGCATCCCTCGTAATAAATATTCCCTCCCTAAAATCGTGGTTTAACTCTAAATATATTTGTCTTGGCCGTGGTGGTACCGGCCTAGAGTAGTACCCCCCCATCTCTTCTCGTGGGTGCCGTAAGAGTCGGCTAAGGGATAACGTACCAGGAGGTGGGCAGCAGCGCCTTCTGAGGATCGGAAATCATACTGCGCTCGCCAACCCGCCTGCCGAGCGTGACGAGTATTGGCAAATCCCCCCCCATATGGGGGAGGCATACGTCCAGCAGTGGACGCACATGGCTGAGAAAAAAAAAAAAAAAGAAAAAAAAGATATTTGTCTTTACATTAGACGCCGCAGAGGGCTTTGATCGTCTCGGTGTTTTTGTGTACGGCACACAAAGTAGTCCATTTAGCTGAATGAAATTCAGTTAAAAAGTTAAACAGCCATTATTCAAAGTACTTAATCGTGTTCGATCGCACACGATCGCTCCGTTCCTACAATTTAAGCGTCACAGAGAGAATAAAACTTTTGTAATTTGCCAACACAATCAGCCTAGCCCAGGAATAATATAGTGAGCTATTTGAGCACGCAAATAGGTGGGCTGAAGGTCAAAGTAACTTGTGGTGGCAACATCACAATACAACGCGCTCTTATCACAAACGTGATGCGATGATAGCTCAGCGGGGGGATCGTCGCCTGTCAAACTTCCGGACACTGGTTCGATCCCCAACAACAGCTTGAGCTTCCGGTGAAGGTAACAACGTTATCAAATTCCCAGCATGGTGGGTAGGGTACTTTCGAATACCCGCCTGGCTAGCTACCACCCTCAAGTTTGAAAAACTCTCACCAAACACATAGTGTGTTCAGGTCCTTGAGAGCCAGTGAGCATTCTAGGTCTAGGGTGACAACATCTTCGACCACATCGTCACTGACCATCAAGTGAGATAGTGGTCAAACGCTAGATCTATACAGTATAAAAAAACATTTCTCGTTTGGGTTCTGTTTCGTGGTTTAACCGTCAAACCACTACAAAAACCCTTTCCAGGGAACGCATTCTCTAAGTCTGTCAATATACGCGTATTGGATTGGGGAATTGAATACCACCGTTGATATAACTGTAAGCAAGCTGAAGTGACAATTGGCAGGCTATAATAGCCGAAGAACCGGTAACCGTTGGGGTAGACTTGTTATAGAGAGAAGACCATGAATCGGTAAGCGTATCCGAAGTCGTAAGGCTAGGTGGAGCGAAGTTCTTCGCAGGGTGGCTGGGACTAGCTGGATCCGGGAGACCAAGGATCGTATTCGGTGGCGTGAAATTGGAGGCACGTATGCCTAGCTGTGGACTACTACAGTATGATGATGAATTACCATACAATACAAATACAAATATATTTATTTGACATAACAATAGGTCTAACAATACATGAACCCATTAGCTCCAAACTAGTTTTCACTGTGTTTTGGGGCCGAAGGCCTCTTCTTTAATATAGTACATATAATTGTATGTCAAATGCTCAGAATGGCTACATAACTATTTAAAAACAATAATTAATAAAAAAACATATGTATGCGTGTGTGTGTATGTCTATGTGTGTGTATGTGTATGTGTGTTGGTTTTTTGTGTGTGTGTGTGTGTGGTTGTGTGTGCGTGCGTGAGGGTGTGTTTTATTATATATTTGCGTGCTTGGTTATGTATATGTGTGTACGTACGTGTTTGTGTGAGTGATGTTTTTCTATGCGATAAAAAACCCATCTAGCTTACTTTCGATGCTATTATAGTCGAACTTTCTTAACCACGTTACAATAGTTTTTTTGATCTCATTATTACTCTTCTCATTTATTTTATATTCCTTATATGTTATTGTATAAGAGAGGCGCCATACTCTCATATTTTTTCTGTTTGAATTTTCGTCTCGTTTGTGTAATAGGGCACCGGTTGATTCTTTTACCTTTATCAACTAAAAGAGGTACAGTCTGATTATACTATATACATAATCTATACACGCGTTTCAAGCCTCTGTCAAATGCAATGAGATTTAATCATATTTATGCATACATTTTATAACCCATTTATGTCTATATTATTAAGGTAGTCTGGGAGAGAACGCTTCTTAGCAAGAAATTCATCTCATCTGGTAACGACCAGACGGACGGCAATGCGACATCTATACGTGACGTGACATCAAGACGTTCCAACATGTCGCACGAAGCGTTTTTCTTCCACATTCATAGTGCGCACAATTAATGAGTAGAATTCAGTGCCTAACTATATGTTTCCGCTTAAATACAATCTGGGTATCTTCAAGTCACGAGTGAATTTGTACTATCTTCTAGGCAGGCGTGTTCCATCGTTGACCGCATAATCACTTAACATCAGTTGAGATGATGGAAAAACGCTTGCCTATTCCAAAAAAAAGCCATCGTGCTATCCTTTTCTTTTCTTAATGTGGTGCTTTAATTATATTATTTTTATATACTTTTGGAATAATGAATGTATCTACTTATTTAATTTTATGAGGCGGCAACATTTTGTAGAACAATCTTTCCGCCCCGTCACGTCGCCGGGAATGTGAGAAATGGGCTGTGTTAGAAATGAATCAAACGTGAAACAATTAATAACATAATTCCAGAGTCTCCTACCTAAACCTATTTACATACGGAAAACGTAAATTAATCTGCAAACTTGCCGACAAATCATTTACATTGACAAGTAAATCCTTCGCCGTGATTATTAAAGTTTAATCAAGTTAAATACCTTCTCGTAAGAGCTCGTATTGGATACACTAATTACCTTAAATACACGTAATTATTTTAAGGGGAATACAAATACGGCGTAATCTAAGACTATAATTTAACACGTCTGCTTGAGTTGGTCCTGATTGATCCATCCTGGGTAAGTATCCTGGGTAAACGAAGCCAAAGTGTTTCAAGTCATGGAGTTGTAACAGAGGGGCTAGTGAGTCCAGTTACTTGGTCTGACCAACGGATATGTGACCGGCTGCGACTTATCAATCCTTCGACTTTGCTCTTCTATGTGTATCTATTTTTAACTGACTTAAAAAAAAGAAGGGACTCAATATTTTTTAATCACACTCAGACCCCCGCTCTGGACACACAATCACAACACAAAAACACCGAAGACCCTGGACAAACACCTATACTCATCGCACAACTGTTTGCCCCTGCCGGGATTCGAACCCAGGGTCCCGGAGACACAGAAGTCAAGTCACTGACACTGACCACTGCGCCACGGCGACCGTCAATTCGACCGTATATAATTATATTTTCTATGCGTATTCGGGAATAACTTTGTTGTTTATGAACCGATTTCGATGATTCTTTTTTAGTTTGATAGATTATACTTCCGAGTAATAAGTTTTTTTTTAGCAAAATATACTCGCGAAGATCGACGCCGACGTCACGAAAATAACACCTCTCGGAAAAAATTTCATTAAGTCTATAACCGTAAATGATTACAGTCTATCAAATTAATCATCATCATTTCAGCCATAGGACGTCCACTGCTGGACATATGCCTCCCCCCATTGATTTCCACAAGGACCGGTTGGAAGCGATATTATATTAATATTGGTACCAATTCACGACAGTATAGTTAGATTGGTTTAGTTTAGTGGTATTAGTTAGGTGGTCACTAACCACCAACTGAGACAGCGGTCAAATGGTACAACTAAAAAGTTTCACAAAAAATAGTATTACAGACCAAGGGTTCTTGTTTAAAGGCCTTGCTGGTATTCATGTAGCTGATGCCACTTTTTCTATATAATAATAATAATAATATGGGACAACATTCACACAAGGTCTTCAGGTCCCAAACTAGGCAGAGCCTGTACTATGGTAACCTGTTGACTGATATATATACTTATATATATACTTTTATACATATACACACCCAGACAAAGGTCAAACAGACATGTTCATACACACAAATGTTTGACCTCTCCGGGAATCGAACCCGGGACCAGCGGCTCAGAAGGCAGAGTGTTACCAACTGCGCTAACCGGCCAGTCCTTCATATACCCTCTGTCTAACTATAATTTTAAACTACTTCAAAAAAAGGAATCTTCCTCTTTTTCCTTATATGATATTTGTATGTAGCTGTCATATCTTATTAGGTGGCTTATCATTTATTACCTATTTTCTATAGATTTAAGTAAATCTAAAATTTTGGCCAGAATTGGTTTCTGAATTTTTTTAAGAGGCAACCCAGTTTTCAACTGACACGCTTTAGCTGCCACCGCTGGGAGCAGAAAGAAGAGCAGCCTGGAAGTGCTCAGCATGCCGACTGCAGTCCCCATCTGCTTCTACACCAGCCCAAAGTCCAGATGTATCTTTGGAAGCCATTATGACTAAACTCAATTCTATGGCTCTAAAGTTGGAATCTTTACCAACTTTAATAGTGGAAGTCAAAGGCATCAAGACGGACATTGCCAAACTTCAAGAATCCTATAAAGGCACGTCAAAAAAGCTACAAGAGTGTGACTCAAAAATTAAAAAAATTGATTCACGATTGACTGCTATAGAATCGTCATCATGTGAAGTTGGGGAACTCAAAACGCAGATGGTTATTTCCCAGCGCAATGAGCTGGCACGAGACCAATGGTCCCGTCTTAATAATGTTGAAGTGAAAGGAGTGCCAGTAAAGAAGTCGGAGAACCTTTATGATGTGATTGATAAAATTAGCACTCATATAAATTACAAGGTCACAAAAAATCAAATCAATTACGTGAGCAGAATACCATCGTATGCTAACAATAATCAAAAATCTATTGTCATCAGTTTCCTCAACCGATACGTTAAAGAAGACTTCATCGCTTCAGCGCGCCTACTGAAATCATTTACTCCGTCGGATATCGGTTTTACTGGAGTAACCAACCAGCGCATTTTCGTAAACGATCACTTGTCCCCGGAGTATAAGAGACTCTTAACTAAAACGAAACAGCTGGCGAGAGAAAAAGATTTTCTATATGTCTGGGTAAAGTTCTCCAAGATCCACGTACGTAAGAATGACACTTCACATATTATATATATATATAGTAATCAACTCTGAGGGTGATTTAAACAAGTTAGTTTAATCAGTGAACTACGACATTTACTTCTTAATTGGATGTTAGGAGCAACTGCACCGATTATTCATATTATTGTACTAGTATTCTATATTTTTTATTTTTTCCCATTTTCTATGCAATATTTAAATACCATTGATTCATTCGATTCGTATTTTGCCCATTATGTAAAACTGCCTGCGTTGTACCAAGGGTTGCTAACTCCTGCGCTCAATAACCGGTCTCAGGTAGACTGCGTGATGTTTTGCACTGCTCTCTATTGTTATATCTGCACTGCGGTAAACATAGTTATCCTACTCACATATTGTGCTAATTTGATTCTTATGTCTTGTTTATCAATTCTCATTATTGTGTACAATATACATAAACGATTGGGCCCTTGTACATGCAAACTCCGTATCGCACGTATTAAAAATATTCCACTTTGTTATCATACTTGGTTGTTCCAAGCCCACTCGCTTACACTTATATTATTATTGAAAATAATACAGGCTGCTGTCATATATACTCGTATAATACACGGTAGGCTTGGAAAACGCGTATTGTGTTTTAAATGGTTCGGGTGGGTATCGATGAAACAAGTTTTGCGTCTCTGTTTACTGTATCTATGTATACACAACAGTTCGTATTCAGCGGTTTTAATCAAACTATATCCACCTATATTCACGTGCCGAAGGTACGCCAAATATTCTGTAGTGAATATAATCGCTTCTCCTGGGATGTATCTTTCTTCGACACATCCATTGCGAATAATTCGAATATTTAAAGGATTATCCCCGCGCGGCATATTTATCTGTAATGTGTATGACGTATTATTTATTTCCATTCATATTTATAAAAATTACAATTACAACTTATTGAGTAGTTATCTTTTAAGGTTTTGTTTAACCAACTTAAACACAACGGCTATTCTATTTTTGATTTACAACGGAAATGGATGAGAATAAACTGTTTTGTTATTATCAGAATGTCCGAGGATTACGAACAAAAACCTCAACATTTAATCGCAATTTACTTCTCGAAAACTTTGACATCATCGCTTTAACTGAGACGTGGTTAAATGATAATATAATTGACTCAGAGTTGTTCGATGAGAGATATTCCGTATGGCGTCGCGATCGTAGGTATAGCGTAACGGAACAATTGATGGGAGGGGGTGTTTTGTTGGCCGCGCGGAGGGAATTACATGCGTTTGCACGGCATGAATGGTGTTCAACAGCCGAAGATCTTTGGTTGACGGTTAATTTAGGTAGTCATAAACTACACGTGGGTGTAATATATTTATGCACTGAGAAATTGGGGCTTAGTTTTTCTCAACAACTATCAAATTTTTTGATAAAACTGCAGGATATTATGTTAACAAATCCTACCGATACATTTCTACTGTGTGGAGATTTTAACATGAGTTCTATTCACTGGAGTCAATCGAGTGACAGTGACTATTTGACACCAATTAACTCTGCAGCTTTAGATACTAATGAGGCTTATTTTTTGCAGGAATTAAACATTGTAGACTTACACCAGTTTAATCACGTGATTAATCGATATGGACGAATTCTGGATTTGGTTTTTTGCAATAAGAATGTTCTAGTTAGTAATATTACGAACTCATTAGTTCCCCTGGACCCTCACCACAACGCATTGGGTATTACAATCAGTTCTCCGCATTCCGATGGTCTTAAACCGGCGCCTCGCACCAAGTACATGTTTCATCGTGCAAACTTTGATGCGTTTAAAATGGAACTGTCAAAGGTCGATTGGAATCGGGAGTTTCGCGGTATTAGCTTAGAAGAGTCTGTTAATTACTTTTACAACGTCTTAGAAGAGTTACGAAACAAGTATGTACCCAAAAAATTTATGCGTAAAAGAACATATCCTCCATGGTACTCATCTGCACTTACTAGGGTTCTTAAAGAAAAATACAAGCACTTCAGTAAGTTTAAAAAGTATGGTATGGTGACTGACAAGCATTCTATGGAAGTTTTACGGGATCGAGCCACTCGCCTGGAAGATGTCTGTTATAAATCTTATATAATTAATGTAGAAAAATCAATAAAAGATAACCCTAAAGCGTTTTGGACATTTTTCAAATCTAAAAACAGTTATTTCCCTAGCGTTATGACGTATAACGACAATAGTTCTAGCTCCGGTATTGAAATCTGCAACTATTTTGCTGATTACTTTCACTCAACCTTTCTAGCTCCCAACACAGGTCGCGGTCATACGGATAACCAGAATCCAATGGCAATCGAAGGTGATATCTCTGCTATATGTATATCAAAGTCTTTAGTTAACTCTAAGCTTCTTAAATTAGATGCTTCTAAATCCGCCGGTCCTGACTCTGTTCCCCCCGTACTGCTAATTAAATGTGCTGAAGAATTGTCGATCCCGCTAGAAATACTTTATAACAGATCTATTAAAGAAGGTTACATGCCTAAAATCTGGAAAAAGGCTTATATTTCACCCATTCACAAGAAAGGCTCAAAACACTCAGTCATGAATTACCGTCCTATCTCTAAGCTGTGCACTTTAGCCAAAGTATTTGAAAAAATAGTCTATGAGCAATTATATGCATCTTTAAGCAGCTCACTGCCACCATCTCAGCATGGGTTTATAAAAGGCAGGTCGACAGTTAGTAACCTCATAGTACTCAATGAATTTGTGGCAGGCTGTATGGACGAAGGTAAGCAGGCAGATGTAGTCTACACGGACTACAGCAAATGCTTCGATAGAATAGACCATACCATTTTATTGTATAAGCTGCAAAAGGCTGGCATAAAAGGCGATTTGCTGAGGTGGTTCGCTTCGTATATTGACAACCGATCACAGGCAGTAGTTCTGCAAAACTACATGTCGAAGTGGATGTACATCCCGAGTGGTGTCCCGCAGGGATCACTCTTAGGGCCACTACTATTCTTGATTTTTATATCCGATATAGATTCATGTCTTCAGCATTCTTCTTTGATTAGTTTTGCAGATGATATGAAAATTTTAAAATGTGTCTCTGACGTTAACGATTGTCTTCTATTGCAAAAAGATCTAGATAGACTAGATTACTACTGTCTAATAAACAAACTGGACCTCAACATCGACAAATGTACTTTTATGACTTTTACACGGAAAAATAATCCAATCTTCTTTGACTATTCGTTAAAAGGTCACCAGTTGAGTCGTGTAATGGAAATGAGGGATCTGGGGGTCATACATGATTCGAAACTTATATTTCAAAGCCATATTTCATTTATAGTAGGCAAAGCCCTAAAATCATTGGGATTTATATTACGCTTGTCAAAAGATTTTAAAAACCTTAAAACTTTTAAAATTTTATATAGTACATATGTACGCTGCCATTTAGAATACGCTTCTCAAGTTTGGAATCCTAGATACGCAGTTTATATTGACCGCCTTGAAAGTGTACAACGCAAATTTCTTAGGTTTTTAAATTATCGCAGTCACTCAGAAGAGAAAAAATATTTAAAACAGTGCAAAAAACATCACTTTCTTCCGCTTAAAGATCGTCGTAATTTTGCTGATGTGCTGGTTCTTAAAAAAATCATCACATCTACCATTGATTGTCCTGCAATATTAAGCCAAATTGGCATATATACACTCAGCCGATCTTTCCGTAATAGCCCTTTACTTTATCTCCCTTCTTTTACCACAAACTACCGCCAAAATACATATATATACCGAGCGTGCAAAACTTTTAACGACTACAACAAGCAGAGCAACTTAGATAGCAACTTAGATATCGATATTTTCACATCCAGCCTTTCATCGATCAAGGCCAAACTTAGCCAAACCTTCTTTGGTTCAACGCAGATGAAAATGGGAAATGATTAAAATAAATATGTGTTATTGTGTGAAAAAATTAAATTTTTCTAAGTTTAAAAATATTTTAACATCCTCAATCCAAAATTTACACTATTTTGGATTGAGGATGTTAAAATATCTTGTGTGAATTTTGTTAAACAGATAATCTCTATCTGTGGAGACTTATTAATGACTCTTTTCTTAATCAATACTGTATACCTAGTCATGCGACCAGAACCCCACACGATCACCATACGTGCTGACTAATGACAACCATATCTTGCTGCGTTGCATTCACACGAGGCGTATGATGCGATAACGCGGGTGGTCTTCTGTGTCCGGTGACGGCAGAGATGTCTAGAATTAAGTTAGAATTAAGTTGACTCTTGCATTGAATAGACGTCTAAAAGTCTCTTGCGTTTCTTTTTAAAAAAGCATCCTGGTGCCGTCCCAATTTGACTGGCGCAGCCGGTAGGATACTCGCATTGTCCTACTGCCGTGCTTACGCTTAGTAAAGGCCCATAAATCGGTTTTGGTGCGTACAAGTACGGTGAAAGTGGTTCGAGTATCCTGACGAACAAACAAATAAGTCTCCCGCGACGCGCAATCCAGGGTGAAGGAGCAGCTGATTCTCAGGAGAGGAGATGTGTGGCTTGTGAGTAGTTCACTTCACTATTCCTTGTTTCCCTATCTTATCCAATCCATAAAATCTGTTATACTGTATTTTAGGTCTAGAAATTACCTAATTTAATTTGCGTTAACTGATTTTCGGTATAATTGTACTAGAATTGACAATTATATATCTTTAGTTTACATAAGTATTTTAGTATAGCATATTGACTTCGATCGAGAAGTATTACTCGTATTATAATTGTACTAAAATTGACAGTTATATATCGTAGTATAATATAATATAATTATATAATCTTTACAAAAGTATTTTTAGTTTAGCATATTGACGAGAAATATTATTATAATTGAGAATATAGAACAATTTTGAAACCGTGACATTTTAGATTTATTGTCTAGGTTTGATTGATTTACATACTTAGACGACTATATATTAATTTTAATTTGTGTAAAAGTGTATTCTTTAAACTTTTAAAATGACGGAAGCTAGTACTACTAAAATCCAATCTGTGCCGATAGAGATGTCTTCGATCATCCCTAAATTTGACGGGGATGAAAAATTACTGAATCTTTATATAAAGAAATGTGAATATGTGATTAGTTGTTTTGTACATGGAACCAACCCAGCCCAAGAGTTGTATGTGTTTCACGTTCTTACCAGTAAGCTTACTGGTAAAGCCGCTCACCTCATAAGTGAAAGACAGGATATAGAGTCTTGGGCCGAGTTGAAAGCCGTTTTAACTCAACATTTCGGAGATCCGCGTTCAGAAGAATGCATTGCCATTGAACTGGAGACCTTAAAAATTAACCATAACGAGTCATATCTAGACTTCTGCAATAGAATCCAGCAGGTTAAGAGTACGTTAATAGCGAAGGTTAATATGATATCAGATAACAATGTTAGGAAAAGTAAGATCACAATTTATGACAACATGGCCCTTAACGTATTCCTCTATAACCTTCCTGAGGATTTAATACGCATTGTCAGGCTTAAGGGTAGCGGAACTCTAGAAGAAGCATTGAGTATGGTGCTGGAAGAAGTAAATTTCCAATTTCAGTACAATGCTCGAAATAAGATGCTGCGAATAGGTACAAATAAACCACAACCATCATCGTCTCACAATCCTTACGTTGAAAAATTTGGTCTAAAACCATACTTCTCGGCCAATAGCACTCCTCAGCAGCAAGGAGGTTTTAGATTTGGTATTCCTAACCAATTCAAGCCCAACGTCCCACAAAATCCAAACTATGGGGCACAACAGGCTCCGCAGTTCAAATTCGGAGTGCCTCACAATTCAGGTTATAGACCACAACTACAACAACAGTTCCAACAACCTAATCAGAATTTCAAATTTGGTATTCCTCATCAAGGAATTAGGCATGGTACTCCACAAGGGTACAGACCCAACATACCAGGACCTCAAGGTTATCGACCCACTTTTGGTCAAACACCACCTAGGCAGGCGTTCCACCAGCAACAACCAAACCAATTTAAATTCGGAATACCATCCCAATCTAAACTTGACAACACAGACGTCACAATGCGTACAGCATTGCCTGCGGCACGACCTAACGCTGTATTCCACAATGAATTAGAAGTGTATAGTGACAACTATGACTATTACGACTATGACAATTACTATGAACAAGCCGATTACACCGTTGACATGCCCGAGACCTATGACGAGACAAACAACGATGAAAATTTTTACAAACCAGCCTCGGACACGGACAATCCGAAATAATAAATATTAATTGCGATAACTTTGCTAAACTACCCTACATTAGATTACCTGAAATAAACGCAAAATTCATGATTGACACCGGTAGTTCACGATCATTTATAAGCCCCCATAAGGTTGATGAGTACTTTAAGGAGTATAAGTTCTCAGTTCCGTTCGAAGTAGTAAGTACTCATGGCCGAAGTGCCCATGGAGAAGCAATCCACATCCCACTTTTGAAGTCGTTTAAAAGTAACCAACAACATACATTTTATATATACGAAGTAGACAAAGACTACGATGGACTTATTGGTTCCGATCTGTTGGCGCAAATTGATGCTAACATAGATATGAAAAATCAAATGATACATACTCGTGATACGGCTATACCATTTATATATAATCCAGAGCTAAATTTCTCTAGGGTTAAAATAAATGCAATAGGAAAAGCCGCTAACGATGACAGTTCTATACAAGTCAATGTAGATCAAAGTGAAATGGAATTGCAAAGACATTGTGATAGCTTAACTAATGAAATAATCGAGTTAGGAAACAAAAAGAAGACAAAGAAAGTACAACCAAAATCTCCGATCGCTCTCTCTTCTGATTCAGAAAAAACTCTAACTGTCTCTGATTTAGAAAGCACAATCAGCATATCTGAACATGGTTCATATCACCTTCCATCACCATCTAGTGTAACAATCACAGCATCAGAATCAGAGTCGATTCATTTAGGTTCCGAGACTGTGCACTCTGAACGTAATACTGACTCAGTAGGAATCTCTATTTTAAAAGAAGCAGTCGACACAAAGCCGAACCAGATATTGGTATACACGTGGTTTAGGGATGAAACTGCAATTAAGGATATCTCAAACAAAAGGCAAAGAATTTTAGAAGTACACATGCCTTTAAATAGACCTGACCTGATACGAGACTTCCTAAAGAAATACATACGAAATAAAATTAAATACTTCATATACTTTGAGGACCAACATCATAGGGCAGGGTTTACAGAAGCGGTAATAACTCTATTCAAAAAGGGTACAGTTAATATTTTTGAATGCACTGAACGGGTAGTTAACGTAGAAAACGAAGACGAACAAAAAGAAATTATACAAAAGTACCACATTGGCAAGAACTGCCACCGCGGTATTAAAGAAACAGTATCGCATATAAAAAGAACTTATTATTGGCACAACATGGATATTACCGTAGCTGCGGTAATAAACGCATGTGAGGCTTGCAAAAAACTTAAATACGATAGAAAACCATTTAAACCCGCATTACAGCTCACACAAACTCAGAACCGACCTTTTGAGGAATTATTCATTGACATATTCAAAATAGAAGGGAAATCATTCCTTACTATTATAGATGCATTCAGTAAATTAGGTCAAGCATTCGAGGTATCTAATTTATCTGCACCAGAAGTTGTAAGAGCTTTGATTAAGTATTTTTCCCTTTATGGAACACCTAATAAAATAAGTGCTGATTCAGGCTCAGAATTTAACAACGCGCTCATAAAAGAGCTACTAACGTTTTATAAGGTCGAGCTACATCTAGGTACACCGAATAACCCGAGTTCTATGGGTCTTATAGAAAGATTCCACTCCACTCTTCTTGAGACATACCGACTCGCTAAGTTCGAACAAAAGTTGACTGACGCAGTGTCAGTAATGACTTTTGCCATTATGGCCTATAACCACAGCATCCATTCGGTAACGGGTTTCACGCCCTTTGAAGTAGTATTTGGACACACGGAAGCTAAGAGTCCATTCAATATAAACTTAGATAAAAAATACATGCAGGTATTAATTAGCGACCATGTTAAACGAACTAAATTCTTATATAAACATATAACTGATAAAATGATTAGGAAAAAAGAAGAGACCATAGAGAAGAAGAGAGGAGAAACACAGTTTCATATAAATCCCGATGACGTTGTTTTCTTTAAAGGAACAAATGTCAGAAGGAGTAAAGACAAACCCAGGTATGAACGAGGTGTTGTTGTAGGAGAAGTTGATAGAAATGTAGTGACTGTTACAGCCAAAAATCGCGAGGTAAGAGTCCCTATTAAAGATATCAAACGTCCTTCACAGAAACACCCGAAACCTGGTGCTGGTCCTGATGGCAGTGACCCAACTCCAGGCCCTTCAACTTCAGTCACTTGAGGGCATTCCCGGGGTCTTACCTATTAAAGAAGGAACTGCGGTCGTCAGCACTGAAAGTTGGACGTTACTTAAAAGACTAGACCTTAACCTTATATCAGAAGATCTAAATCTTAACATTTTGAAGTTTTCAGAATTAAATAGTATTATAGACACCACTTATAACGAATCGTATACAGCCATTACGTTCTCTAATTTTAAAATCCAAACCGAATATGTAATGAACCAAACTATCACCAAGTACAAACAATTAGTCCCTAGTTATAGGGTAAAGAGAGGTATAATTAACCCTTTAGGCTCTATAATTAAAATCATTACAGGAAACTTAGACAATGATGATGCAATCAAATTTGACAAACTAATTAACGATATCCAGTTAAAACAGAATCATCAAATTAAAAAGGTCACGCTGGTTTCCGAAGTTGTTGAAGGGTTTTATAATATTACACAATCTATTAAGAAAAATGTGATTCAGCTCAATGTTAAATTGGAAAATATTCAAGAAAATCTAGAAAATGCACTGAAGGCAGAAAATGTACACTTTACTAGCAATATGATAATAAATCTATACTCTGTGATTTTACATAATTTCCAAAGTATTTCTTTGAAACTAAGTGATGTCGAAACTGCTATAGCATTTTGTAAACTCAATACTCTGCATCAATCAATTATCAATTCTAATACTTTGTTGACTGAGCTTAAAAAGATTGAACAAACAGACAAGTTGCCTTTTCCGGCTAACCATGAAAACCTAGTTAGAATTGAGCAGCGTATTGGGCTGAAGTCATTTCTCAAAGAAAATCAGTTAACATTTGTAATGGAAGTTCCGTTGATTAGTAAAGAGATCTATATATATTACAAAGTGTATCCTATACCTGTACTCCATGATCACAATACCTACATCATCCTACCTAAATACCCTTACCTTTTAGTGAATGGACTTACCTCCGAGCCACTGTCGCAGCCATGTAAGCCGTTGGGTGACTCCAGTTTCATGTGTTTTGAAGACAGCACTGCCCAAATTATTGAAGACAAATGCATTTCCGATCTAATGAAATACGCGAAAAATATGAGTTCCTGTACCCTGGTTCCAGTAAAAATAGACAATACACTTATTCAGCACATACAGCCTAATAGGTGGATAGTATATTCCAAAAACCGGAAACGTATTCAAAAAGTCTGCGCAAATGAAATAGAGCAGAAATTCATTCAAGGAACGTACATAGTTACGCTAGAAGATACCTGTGAAATAAAAATAGATAAGTTTTCTTTGAAACTACGAGCGCATCAATTGGAAAACGTAGAATATGCCAGACTGCCTATTGTCAACCTACCTCATATAAGTGAAGTACATACTGAAAGAGGAAATCCTGTGGTACTAGAAAGTATGGATTTGAAAACGGTTCAATTGAAGATTAACTCCATAAAAAGCATTGACTCAAGTGAAATAAGTGAAGTTAAAATCTATAGTGTCAGTGTTTGGACGATCATACTATATGTGATTATTGCAGTTAGCGGATTAGTTATTTTATATGTTAGACTAGTAAAAATGGGTTATAAGTGTACAATTCGAAATTCTCCAATTCAGGATAATTTCGAATCTGAGGAGGGAGGAGTCATGCGACCAGAACCCCACACGATCACCATACGTGCTGACTAATGACAACCATATCTTGCTGCGTTGCATTCACACGAGGCGTATGATGCGATAACGCGGGTGGTCTTCTGTGTCCGGTGACGGCAGAGATGTCTAGAATTAAGTTAGAATTAAGTTGACTCTTGCATTGAATAGACGTCTAAAAGTCTCTTGCGTTTCTTTTTAAAAAAGCATCCTGGTGCCGTCCCAATTTGACTACCTAAGTTAAGCTATGTGTCGATAGTCTTCCTAATAATAAATAAATAAAATAAATAAATAAATAAATCACACAGTTGGTACTTGCAACTGAAAATCTGTGTACATGCTTCTACTTAAAACTCCTCCCCCATGGGACATCCACTGCTGGACATATGCCTCCCCCATAAAGGGGGGGGTTTGCTAATACTCGCCACTCTTGGCTGGCGGGTTAGCGAGCGCAGAATAATTTTCAATCCTCAGAAGGCGCTGCTGCCCACCTTCTGGTACGTGATCCCTTAGCCGAGTCTTACGGCACCCGCGAGAAGAGATGGGGCAGTACTATTCTAGGCCGGTACCACCACGGTACACATGGCACACCACTTAAAACCCTGTGGAATGATTATTGGTGTCACTGAGGAAGCTACCTCGATCTTTGTCGATAATTGACCCGTAGTCCAATCCTTGCAAAGGATGCCTGTATACATCAAATCCTGTACGGTTCGGTGGAGATTCTTATTGAAGCACATGAAGGTTGTATAGCTAGTAGAAGTGTCAGATGGGCAAGAGACTGTGCAAGGCAAAGGCAAGGCTGGCTGTCCTGTACATCAATGTTATGAAAGACCTGTAAATAGTTCGGCTAGCACAAAACTGAATTCTGCTCACTTATCTTGTTCATTTAAACTGAACTAAGAATCTGGAAAATAAGATAAATCAAATCAAAATAATTTATTTGCTTGAATATAGGTATAGAAAGATCTTATGCTAAATTTATATGTTGCTCTATATTCCAACCTTAAAGGTGTGCAAATTACTTGTCATTTCATCAAAACTAATATAATTATGATATTAATACAATATATTTAACTTATTTTAATTCTTAATAATATGTTATCACATTTTATTATTTATGTACTCCTCAATGCTATAATAAGCGAGATAAGTTCATATAGTAACGATAAAGTCCCAATTGTTATCACATTTATCAGAAAAATACCACCAATAAAGACCACTAAAATTGAAATTGCGGGTAGTTGTAGGTAAAATAAGTCTGTACTTATTAGGTGCCGACTAAACTACCCGCGATTGGCCAGCAATTGAATAAAACTCGTCTAATATAAGAGATAGATTTGTATGGAGTTATACGAATTAGAATTCTAGCGTATAGATAATAGTTTGTATTTAATTTTGAGCAATTTAAATCCCCACTTCCCACAAGATGGAGGAGGGAGTACCCCTAATGTGTACTGAATCGTGACAGAATGAACAAAACCTCTCTGAAACAATTGCGAAGCCTCGGGCGGTAGTTGGTACGTTATTACATTTTGCCTTTGTATAAAAGCCTTCTCATAATGCCTTCGGCGTCCAAACCTTCGGAATACTAAATTAATCTGTATTTATGGGCGTTTATGTTTGGATAATTAATTAATTAATTGCTTTCCACTGTACTGCTCTGCATTGTCGATAATAGACGCATTGCACGACTTAATTGATTTTGATTTGAATCCGTGGCAGCTTAGTGTTAGTATAGATTTTTAGTTAAGATAAGTTATTTCATTCATATCATTACAATTTAAATAACATTACAAATTTTCAGATAATAATAGCAAATAAAGTTTAAAAGCAATGGGCCCCAACTACTGATTTCCAACTATTCACCTGGGAAAATGATGATGATGATGATGATGATGACGATGATGATGACTTGGCAAAACTCGACATCAAAAGCTAAAATTAAATTGAATTGTATCCCAGCAAAGACATCACTTCTAACAGATAAATAACTCCAACTCAATGTTTAAATTTAAAACTTAACACCAAATTGGCTCTGAGCTTAATTACTTCTTAACCGATGATTTATTCCACCGTGAACTTCAGACCACTTAACTGACTGTTAACTTTGACCTGTACTATTGGCTTGCAAACTTCTTCTTTCAACAGTTTAAATCATTAACTCAACATTTAATATGAATTCTCATGGTACGTTTAAGATAACGGTTTTTTTGGAAAATGTTTGCTTCCGCCGACAGGTTTTTATGTAATATGCGCAGTCGAAGAGGGTACGTCACAAACTCGTCAATTTACGTACTACCCTCGCTTATGCGTCATGCAGATGGTTCCAACGGAAGACCAGCGCTGGTTTAAAACCAGCGTTATGCAGATTTGAGACGTGCCAAATAACGCACTAATTAGGTATATATAAATAATAAATATTAAAAAATAATATATAAATAAATCTATTTTGAGTCTGAAAACTATCGCGAGTTTCTTCCATAATTGTAATGTAACAAACCGACTAGGACTCACGTGGTAAACACTGGAAAATTACTCTATCTAATCTCTAATTTAAATCTATTTTCTTTCATTCTTCTTTCATTTGACACGAATCGAATACTACGTACAAGGGTAGTACGAATGCGAGTACCATAATTTCTTTTTATTATAATGCGGGTAGTTTTATATAAAATAAGTCTTCACGTTAATAATAATTAGTGCCGAAAAATTACCAGCTTTTGAATAAAACTCGTCTAAAATTAAAGACCGCGTTTCGAGGAGTTACGAATTTCACTTTTACGGTAGACAAAAAAAAGCCGTTTCTAGTAGCTAGTTACAGTGATTAGAGGATTTACGGCCATTGTTTATCATAGACAATTTCCCACTTATCACTTACGATCATAAATAATAAAAAAATATATAGTGGTAAACCACGGCCCATGCCAAATCTAAAAAAAATGCCAAAAAATGAAACTGACTCCAACACTTAAAAGTGTGAAAAAGTCGGTACCATGATAGTTCAAAAGTACCTATTATTAAAATTTTGTGCGCATGGCATTTCACACTTTTGAGTGTTGAAGTAAGTTCGATTATTTTACTAAAAAAAATTTTTTCACCCTTTTCAGTGACATTTGCTACTCGCGGGATCGATTGTCATTCACCGTCAACAAGGAAGTCATCAAGATAGGCGTGACACTTTTCAGTTATTGGAGTGTAACTCAAAAACCGCTTGACCAATTTTAATGAAATTTAAAAGGAACCACGGGATCTCTGAAACATTATTATCTATTAAATAAGAAAGTATTTTGAGATTCGGTCCACAAATGCGAAGAAATCAGCGAGTATAAAAAAAATAATTACATACAGTTGAACATAGAACCTATTCCTTTTTTGAAGTCGGTTGAAAATGATAATTGCTAAGCATATTAATTAAAAAACAAACTATTTAATCTGGCGATAAATTCGAAAAAAAAACATTAGTTAATAATAACGTTTTCTGCTATTTTCGTCACAAATGTTTAATCACGCTATTTAGTCCCAGAACCCAACAATGTCCTTATTCGTAACGCTGTAGTTAAGACACAAGAACACTAAACCCGGTTTCACGCTGACCTAGATAAGTTTCTAGGTATTTTCTAGAGCAGCTCGAATCCCTAGGTAACACAGTGTTTATTGCCCACTTGGTTTTCAAATAAGTACGTTTATAACAGAGCTAAAATTTGGTTCATTAATTTAAATGTATATAGTACAAGATACGGCTTACGACTGGCCGGTTGGCGCAGTTGGTAGCACTCTGCCTTCTGAGCCGCTGGTCCCGGGTTCGATTCCCGGATAGGTCAAACATTTGTGTGCATGAACATGTCTGTTTGACCTGTGTCTGGGTGTGTATATGTATACAAGTATATATATCAGTCATCAGGTTACCATAGTACAGGCTCTGCCTAGTTTGGGACCTGAAGACCGTGTGTTAATGTTGATAAATAAAAAATATAAATAAAATTATATATATAAACCTCATATTATACCCTCATCTGTTATTAACCGATTATATGTTAAACTAGCTGCGCCCCGGAGTTTTACCCACGTGGTGATGATTGATGATGATGATGATGATGAAAAGTAGCCTATGTGTTATTCCGGGACCTGAAGTATGTACATACCAAACTCCATCCAAATCCGTTCAGCCATTCTGGTGTGCAATCCGCCATTCGCAATCTGCAATCCGAACGCGCGAGTGCAAAGCATCGCGCTCTACGGGGTGGCGTTGTTTTTCTATCGGTATATATATATACCGATAGAAAAACATATATGTCGAAGTGGACTCGGTATAGGCAATACTGGGTACTAATAGGATCAGCTATAAACTATTGCTAAGTAGGGATAGTGTGATCTACCTAGGAACTAAACAAGTAATATTGTAATGAACAGCTATGTAGTTGACTTGCTTTAATTATTGCAATGAAGTTTGGAGGGTTGGTATAGCTACGTCTGTTCGCAAGGGACTACCACTATGAGAAGAACAGACAAGAAACTCATAGGGCTTGATTCCTTTAAATAGCCACTTCTTAACACTATCACATTGTACAATAACTTTACTTCTAGAAATGCTTACACAAATAAATACTTTAAAGGCTAATTTTCATCACTATTCCTAATGAATTTACTTAGACTCGAATATCCTTTGAAAATAACGGCAAGGGCGATTTTACTTGGAATCTAGGGGGAAATTAGACAAGGGTTCGCACTCACATGTTCTCCAGTCGAAAATCCACAACAGACTGAATCTGAATTATGCTTTTCGGAGCACGCCTGCCGCCATCATTAAGTTGTTCCTCAAAATGGCGGCAGGAGGCGCTGGTGTGTTTTTCACAATGTAAAATTTACTATAAATAGCCCCGTCATGAATTCCAAATCAAATATTAATTATGAAAACGTTATTACAAATAAATTACGATAAGCTAAAACATCAAAAGCATTTAACAATAGTAAAATTTACTTACATCGAAGTACTCGCAAAAACTTGAATCAAATGAAGTCACAAATATGAATAACAATAACATTAAGTTAAGATTATTCATTACAATCCTACCCAGAAATTATAATAATATTTTAGTGTACAACATTCATACTAAAAACACTAGAATAGAAGGTTTACGGATTAATTAAACATTAATGGACGGTGTTGCGCCGACATATATATAAGATATTTCATTTAAAGATATCGTCAATGTAAACATCATATCAAATGTTTACAGTGACGTTAAATTCACATCACTTTAAATAAAATATCCTATTTATATACGATTTAAGGAATAATATTAAAGCACGAGTCTTCTGATCTGATTCGGAATGTTCGGAATTCCTATGAATTGTTTCAATACAAAAAAAAAATACCAAAAAATGGAACCGACTTCAACAGTCAAAAGTGTGAAATAACTTGTTGAAGTCGGTACCATGATAGTTTACAAAAATAATTATTATTAGAATATTGTAAACATGGTATCGACTTTGACAAGTTATTGCACACTTGAATGTTGATTTGGGTTCCAATTTTTGGTATATTTTTTTTAGCCTTTTCAGTGACCTTTGCTACGGTTTCAGAATATTTATTATCTCAAAAGAATTACATTCACTTACTGAGATATATAATAACTTAAAAATAAACACTTATTGTGCCGTAGCTCATAGTTTACAAACGCATTTATACTAATTAAAAATCAAAATTACACTTTCGAACAACAATAGTAAAACATCCGCTAAATAAAATTTTAGCATTGCCGCGCCGGACCGCGCAAAGTCCAGTGGCATGAATTCTTAGAACAATAATGGTCGAATGTACTAAGGCTGTGCTCACGGTTACAGGCGGCAGCGATTTTAATGGCATTATGAAGTTTTGTAGATATTTTACATTCAACAATATCTTAATTATGAAAAATCTTTCAAAACATGTTGCTTTAACAATTTTTTGAACATATTTAATGATTGTGTTTCTTTAATATCTTTAGGTAATCTGTTGTACATTAGTGCCCCTTCATTCATTATATTTTTTATCCCATATTGTGTTCTAGCTCTCATTAAACAAATATTATTGGCTTGTCTTGTTTTAATTTTTTGTATGTTTAATTTTTTAGTGAATGTTATTTGCGTATGAATATCCCTCGTTAGGATTTTTCGTATAAGGATACATGAATTGTACTTATATGTTTGTGCTAAATTCATTAACTTTGTTTCTTTATAGACTTTACTAGTGGGCGTTAAGTAGTTGTACCTGAATAAAGTTTTAATAATTTTGTTTTGACTTGTTTGTAATTTTTGTAAGTTTGCTACTCACGGGATCTGTTGTTATTGTGTACTATACACACCGATGTCTTTATTCGCAAGTTTAATATCGTCGAGGTATGAGTACCACTTTTCAGTTATTGGAGTGTAGCTCAAAAACCGCTTGTCCGATAAAGATGAAATTTTAATGGGACCACTTCGAAAGTATACTCTATCTAACAATAAAAAAATCATCAAAATAGGTTAATAAACAACAACGTTATCTACGAACACACATAAAATAAATAAAAAATATATACGGTCGAATTAATAAACCTTCTTTTTTTGAAGTTGGTTATAAATACAAATCTTTCCTCTTTATAACATTAGTGGTGATTTACTGATTTACCTGGGAAGCTCAAAGATAAGAAAGAAAGCTCGACGCGTTATCCAATTCTATATTCAGCAATTCTTGAGTTAGAAGCTAACAGACAAAAAGAAAGACAGAACCGAATTAAACGCTGTACAATTTTTCGATTTGTTAACCACGGCAACCCTGATTTTGTAGAAATATTTTCTATTAATACATTTTTGACGTGATAACGTTTTATAAATTGATGAATGCCAAAATGAAAAATAGTAACGTTCCGTGTAGCGTTCCGTGTAGCGTTCCATTTCCGTTTCCGTCAAAAGTCAAAAGTCAAATGTCAAATGTCAAATGTCAAATGTCAAATGTCAAATGTCAAATGTCAAATGTCAAATGTCAAATGTCAAATGTCAAATGTCAAATGTCAAATGTCAAATGTCAAATGTCAAATGTCAAATGTCAAATGTCAAATGTCAAATGTAGTTTCGGAGCCTATGCAATGCAAACAAACAAACAATCAAATCTCTCTTCTTAATAATAGTAAAATAATAATGTCAAATGTCAATGTCAATGTCAATGTCAATGTCAAAGTCATACATGATTATGTCGTTATCACGTAAATCTATCGTCCGTAAACCGACTTTACAGACAACCAATTTTTTTATGTAGGACAGTTTTATCATAGCATAGATGAGTGCTATTACCAATACCACATCCAGAATTAGCTATATATTATACCTAAATATACACAGGCGATACATAGGTAAATAGTTATTTGTTTTACAAATGAGTACAGTTGATTTTTGGCGTGAGTGCTTGGATTGAAATCTGATAGAAGGGAGTGGTTCAAAATAAGAACCCTGAGGTTTTAAACAGAAAACGCTAAAAAACTTTATCCATGAGTGAAACAACAATTTTCACTAACTAACTTTTGAAGCGATGATAGCTCAGCGGGTCCGCCCGCTGAGCCTGTCAAACTGACGGCCACTGGTTCGATCCCCAACAACAGCTTGAGCTTCCGGTGAAGGTAATCAAATTCCTAGCATGGTGGTAGGGTACTTTCGAATACCCGACTGGCTAGCTACCATCCTCAAGTTTGAAAAACTGTCGGAAACACACAGTGTATTCAGGCAGCAGTCCTTGAGAGCCAGTGAGCATTCCAGATTTAGCGTGAATATCTTCGACCACATCGTCACTGACCATCAAGTGAGATAGTGGTCAAACGCTAGATCTATACAGTATTAAAAAAATCAGGTGCATGGCAAAAACGATAAGAACCGCACTGTATATGACTTTCATAAGTCAATACTTACGACGGACGGTCGTCGTGGCTCAGTGGTCAGTGACATGACTTCTGTGTCTCCGTGACCCTGCGTTCGATTCCCGACAGGGGCAAACATTTCTGCTTCTTAATGTAGGTGTTTGTCCCAGATGTCGGTTGTTTGTGTGCTGTAATTGTGTGTGTCCATGCCTCCCGCGACACAAGGAATCCTAGTGCAGGGGTTCGAGTGTAATAAATAAATGAAATAGATAAATAATAATATGTTGATGACCTTAAACGGTCTCATGTAGTGCCGTTAGAGTAAGGCTAGAGCTATTTCCGACATAGCCCGTAAGATACAAGATTTTCCCGTTTAATAGTATAAGTTGCGGAACCCTAAGAAATGCCGTAAGAATCTAACAGCCAAAGTGAGGTCATTACTCACGTCGTGAACGCGTAAGATATTTATTTCTTCATTACCATCTTCACGCCAATTTTCATCACTTCAAGCATTAGAGGTTTTAATTGAAACAATGTGATCTCTGACGGTTTACGAGGTCGTCCATTAGCAGTGACCTAATTGGGTGGAAATTCGTTTTTACGCTTTTACGCCTGGCCACCCTACCTGGAGGTAGGGTGGCCAGGCGTAATTATTTAATAATAGTACAATAAGATACAATCAAGATATCATTTATAATTCAGCACATTACAATATGTCTACACTAATATAATATTATAAAGAGGAAAACTTTGTTTGTATGTTTGTTTGTTTGTACTGAATAGGCTCAAAAACTACTGGACCGATTTTAAAAATTCTTTTAACCTAATTCTTTAATTTAACCATTCGAAAGCTACATTATCCACGAGTAACATAGGCTGTATTTTATTTTGGAAAAAAATAGGGTTCCATAAGATATTTGGGTTTTTCGGACACAAGGTGTAAAAAATCAACCAGAAAAGTTACTTATTTTGCGTACGCTGCCTAAACTATAAAAGATACAACCATAAAATGTTCTAATTAATTGTAGATCTTATAAATATGTACAAAAAAGTCCGCGACACACTGTACCTATCTATGTCGAGTGAGGCACAGCAACCATTTTTTTATTTTTTTTGGACTACATGTAAACATGTTTATTTTACTCATGCTATTAATCCTTATCAAAATAAATTATTTCATCACTAAAAGGTTCTCAGATAAAAGATACCACTTTTCATCACTAAATCCCAGGGCCAAACATTCAAATTAGTAGGAATTGATTTACGAAAACAATGTTTTACGCATGGGCAACTTTACGTTGCCCTATCACGGGTCGGAGCTCCCGACCATCAGTATATTTTGTTACCTGAAAATAATTTAACGTCAAATGTTGTTTATGGAGAAGCTCTACAATAATCGCTTTAGTTATCTATCCTTAAACAACGGGTTGCGCTCCGGGACTGCCGTCAGAAGTGAAAACTTAGTATTAATTACATTTAAATTTTTTCATCATTAACAACTTAACATACACAGAACGACAATCTGTGCAGCCTGCGGATAATGACTGCGTCGTCAATGTTACTGTCGGTGTCTGTGAATTGACCTGGGAATCATTTTGCTGACAGTGTCTTTCCTGGGTAGGCTTTTTGCAGCGGTAACCGACATCCACGCGGGCGGAGCCGCGGGCGACCGCTAGTCATCCATAAATAAAGTCAACCAGCGTAGGTCTACTCGGCCAAAAATGCCTAGCACAATTCATGCCATTAACACAATTCATTAGCGTTTTTATGAGCAATGGGTTTAGTAGAATTAATATCCTGGGTATATGATCTGTGGCTAAAACTGTATACAAGCTAACAGCTTATATAATATATATATACATACTAGTGATTTTTCCATGCCGTGAATGAAAGAGCTCTATGACGTCAAGACCACAAGACTATTCCAATGAAACCTTACATTGGTTGATTCATTCTACACTACTAAAGTCATATGGTTTCATTCATTGACGTTTATAGACACATTAAGTATAACACCATATTATGATAAAATATATCTTTGTTAGATATTAAAGCTCTTTACTCTCTATCGAGCCTGTGAGCGTGGGCGGCGAGTATGGATCGTAGGCTCGATAAAATTCGACAGCAAGTGATCGTTCAGACATGACTATAAAACCTGCTAACTAACGGTATACCTTCCCCTCGGGCGGAAATGAGTAGCGCAAATTGAGCGCGTTGCGACACTCATTGGCGAAGATGTCTTTCGACCCATCCTGTACTGCTATGCGTAGTTATATCGCTCTATCTCGTTCCTTCACCCTATTATATCGCTCGCTTTGCAACGAGAACGAACATTCAAGGTTTTCGCTCGCGTTTTCGCTTGCAGAATGTTACTTTGTCTACGGGCCCTGGTCCTCACATCCTTTGTCGGTATAAGTGAAATCTCGCCAGGTTCTGATTGAGTATGCAGTATATGCATATATAGAATGCTTCCACTTTCTTAATAAACACTGCCAAGGAATGAAACTCGCTGCCCGAGTCTGTGTTTCCCGATATGTACAATCCTGGAGTCTTCAAGTCGCGAGTGAATAGGTACCTTCTAGGTTTGCGTGCTAAATCCTAGACAACGTCATCACTTAACATCAGGTGAAACAGTTGTCAAACGCAAACTTATAATAAATAAAAAAAGAGTATGCTGTGTATGTGTAATATCGGTCTTTGTATCTATTAACTATTTTAGAGGGTATATAATCATTTATGTCACTGATTTGATTATCAAACATTAATTACACAAATATAAACAGCGTACATTACTCACTACACAAATATAAACAGCATACATACACACTACACAAATATAAACAGCATACATACACACTACACAAATATTAACAGCACACATACACACTACACAATATACACACGCAACTCTCAGATACACTACAGCACGCAAAACAATAATGCTACACTTTAATATCTTGCTGCTGTAATTTTCAACAAACTATTTATAAATTGTTATTTATTGACAGGTAAATGCACATTTATTTTACTTGCTTCGAAGAAAGAATCCTGGATTTCATAGTACCTACGGGTCCAGGTTTTCTACTACGATTTGGTTCAGAAACACCTTTTCTCTAAATATATATTTAAATATTTACATGTTTTTCATTTGAAAATAAATGAATCTTTAAATTAACAATTCTGTCTATAGAACGCTCAGCACTTTATGAAATACGGAACCATACTCTGATTTATATATATTTAAAAATAGCGTACCATCTGCTACAGCCTTTGTAAAAGGAAGCTTTTATTCGCCCCTGAGTCGAATTACTTAGCAATGAATGAAGTAATATAACTAACGACATGCAATGAAGTCTGAGGGTAAAAGGTAGTTAAGATTGGATACTTTTTTTTAAAAGATTATAAGCTTACATTTGAGTTTTGACCACTGTCGCACCTGATGTTAAGCGACGACGCGATCTAAGGTGGAGCACGCAAACTTACGTATTTTTTTCTTTACTTGGTGCAAAGGTCCCACCTTTGCGCCAAGTACCCAATCATAAAGGACTTAAGTATCCCCATTTTAGACCCTTTGAGATTATGTTCATAGGACAACAAACATGTAGGTATCTAATCTACTTTCAAGGCCATTAGAATACCTAATTGATGATCCTAATGTTAAGCATTAGGATACGCCTGAGTGTATTACCATACACTCGTACCCAAGTGATGGGTAATTGATGACATTATACCTATGACCAACAAACTAGTGAAATTCTGTACCTGACAGTACTTATCACAGACACACTAGCGGTGTGTAACGGAATACTATTTTGTACTATTTGCGCTTTGAAAATGAATGGTGAAAGAATTTGTATTTATGTATTGTGAAAAACATCAAATAGTCAAAGCCTGTTCTCACTATGACTTATATATTGTGCTGATGAAATAGTACCCAACCTCAAGTGTATGTTATTTCTCTTGTCTTTATCAAAATATTACCGCTATAGCTCAGTAGTAGTGAGAGTTGGGCATTGATAGTCGACAGGTCTTGGCTCTAGCATTTATGTATATATTTCACATAATAACTGAGACAGATAACACGCATATGATAATCACACTAATATTATCAACTTGAAAGTTTGGATGACTGGATGTTTGTTTGTTACTGTTTCTTGCAAAACCTTCTTAGCGGATTTGAAATAAATTTTGTATGGAAATCGCTTATACACTGGATTAACACATAAGCTTATCTTCATCCTCACCATCATCACCCTTTTCATCACCACACGGGTTAAACATCACCTCATATGTATCTGTAATGAATGAACGAATTCAAATTATTAATGAAAGTTATTATTTATTTTATTATTTTATTATTAATGGAGTGCTACTATAGGTTTTTTTGTTTATTTATTTATTCAATACAAAACAGGTAATATTAACTTACAAAATATGTAGTTGGGGGGTGTTAGAGGGTGTTGGTATTGGGTGTTGGTAAACCAACAGTACGGTATTGAAGAAATCATCAGAAGCTTCGATTCTTGAATATATATATTTTTTACAAGCTTGCGTTTGGCAACTGTCCCACCTGATGTTAAGTGATGATGTGGTCTAGGCTGTAGCACGCAAGCCTAGAAGGTTCACTCGTGACTTGAAGACTTCAGGATTGTATGTATAAAAATGCTCTGTAAGAATCTGTAAACAAAATCAATTTCAAACATCGACATTGTGAGAACGTGCATATACAGTCGTCCTACCTACGTAGGTACGATTGTATTCAAACGCGAACATTGGTTATTGATTTTATGATAATACAGGATCGCTTTCTCTTTGAAGGTGCGACAAAACGAATGATTTAAGACGTTGTTCCATTGATATTTACTTTTATTTTTGGAACAAACGAAATACATTAACAACTGAGAGTAATATGCCAATTTGTGCTGTGTAACAGATTAAAAAAAAATCTTTAGCTGAGGTTAGATCGCCTTTATCGGAAACGCTACAGTACCTACCTTATGTGCTTCAGTATCTTACGTCATAGACGAATATACTACAAGTAGAGTGACAATGGCTCTAGAGAAAATCGTACGCCGATGAATAACTTCATATTAGTTCGCTAGATGTTGACAGGTTTACGACCTGTCTTACAATCGCAACGCATTCTTTCGAAAAGCTTACAAAATATGGAATAATGCCTATTGGAAACAAATATATGAAAATCGATTTTAGGACAACAGTTTTCTATTTAAAAAATAAAAGGCAACGTTTGAGCGTGATAATCATTGAATATATCTAAATTTAACGCCTTCAAGCGTCAACACAAATACTCGCAGTCTATGAGTTAACGCCATCTAGATTTAATACAAATTTGTGGACTTTTTCCGGCGTACGATTTTTTTAGGCGATTAGCAGTCTTCTTATAGTATATTGGGCTATGCTTACGTATTCGCCCCAAAGAAAAACTGGGTTAGTCGGTTCTATTAAAAATATATTATATTACAATTTTCAATTTTTTTTTAAATTTTGCTTAATTTACAGTTTAGTTGATATCTACGAGATGAAGTACAGCTCAAGCATTAACAATATTGTTCTAGTGTTAAATAGGTAGTTTTGACCGAGTACGGGTTTATACACGCGTTTATATTTCTGAGACTTTCATTTGTTTTATGTAATACTTTCTTTCTTTTTCTTTTATTATTATAAGTTTGCGTTTGACAACTGTCTCACCTGATGTTAAGTGATGACGTTGTGTAGGATTTAGCACGCAAACCTAGTAGGTACCTATTCACTAATAGGTGGCAACGTAGCAGATCAACCGCTTGATGGTAAGCGATCATCTTGTGAACAATTTTGGGTACGTTCTTGAGGCACTACGAAAAGTTTCTTATTATCTTTGAAGGAACCCTAAATTAGATAGTCGAGGTCTGGCTGAAACGTAGCGGCCCCTTACCAACCCTCGATTGAATTTTCTTAGAAGGATTTTTTTACCTTAAAAAAGGTTTTTGAGGCATTTTGAAAATGTTATTAAGAAATTCAAAAATAAAATAGCCAGACCGATTAGTAGAGTCTAAATATTAGCGAGAACATCGTGAGTATTTTCGTATATATCATTTGGTTTACTAGATACCAGTTGGAAAATAAATCATTGTAACTAGTTTTTACAAATTGAACTTCAATGTAACTTTGGCCTAATACTTTTATTGTATCCATTGTATATACCTATATGCTATAACGAGAAATAACTAGTAATTAAGTAGGTATAAGTTTATGTATGTATAAAAGTTTGACCTTATCTATCCAAATTTTTTCTATATTTTGTAAATAAGTAGGATACGTTTTTCGTAGGACTATAAGGAAGAGCCTGTACTCCACGACACAGGTTCAACCTAGTGTGGAGCACAGTGCCCCCCGAGTTCAGAATAAGTTAGCTTCGCCTAAAGTCGATGTAACCTAGATTTAAGTTTTTCTGTGCCCAAATATATTATTATTATTAATAAAATATTATTATTATTATGTAAACTCTAAGGCTTTCACGGCCGGCGTTGCATGTTGTATGTATTGCTTCCGGGCTGTTTGGCCGTGGTCTATGTGAAACTCCGCGGCGTCTTCTCTGATACTGATCAGTATCAGAGAAGACGCCGCGGAGGAGAGTTCTACGCTCTTGTCGCCGCTCGGACCTGAACCACTGAAGATGTCGACCGCAGTGATCGACTTAACGTCTGGAACAAAAGTTTCACATAGACCACGGCCAAACAGCCCGGAAGCAATACATACAACATTATTATTATTATTTTCGTATATACGTGTTGTAATGATTTCCATCCCAATACCTATTGTGAATACACAGAGTGACGTAAGCACTTTGGAGACACAAACAACCCGATTCTAGACATTGGGGGATGTATTGGGGTCAAGTGAACGTTTCAATCAAACTTATGAGAGTCATAAAAATGAAGATGTCATGACCCAGTTCGTTTCCCTAATTGGGGTGAAGGAGACCCCAACTTCCTTAGCCATCATTTGGGGAGATTAAACTAAAATCAATGATATCTAGAAGGGATTGGCTTCGAGCCAGAGCTCAACGCGCGAGCTGGGATTGATATCTATAAAATATTATGGGTTAGAGTACAGTTGTGAGTATTACAGAGTTCATATCATATCCTACTAATATTTATTTATTTATTATTTTCGAGAAACTAACAGCCTTAATTAAAAAGTAACTATTATTAAATTAAGATTACAAACAAGCTAATTACAACTTTCTACTGATAGTAATAATATATTACATATTTTTGACGCTATGTAAGATACGTAAATTTGTAGAAGAAGTTTAATACAGTAATTACTAGACAATTGAAAAAAATATATATACATATACCCTGCACTCGCTAAGAATGTATTTACCTAAATATAATAAACTAGCTATGATAAACTAATGTATTTAACTAATAATATTATAAAGTAGCTGCGCCCCGCGGTTTTGCCCATGTAGTGGTGAAAAACAGTAATAATGGTGATAATGAAAATAAGCATGTTAATATTAATCTAGGGTATAAGCTATCTCCATATAAAATTTTATCCAAATCCATCCAGCCGTGAAGGAGTAACAAATAATCATACATCCATACAAACAATTGCATTTATAATACATACTAGCTGCGCCCCACGGTTTTAGCCGCGTGCTGATGATTGATGATGATGATGATGATGAAAAGTAGCCTATGTGTTATTCCGGGATCTGAAGTATCTACATGCAAAATTTCATTGAAATCCATGCAGCCGTTTTGGCGTCATTGAGTAACAAACATCCATCCATCCATCCAAACTTTCACATTTATAATATTAGTGGGATTCGATAATTTGTGTGAATGTTTGTTCTTCACGCTAAAACGTCTGCATGGATTTCAATGAAATTTGGTATGTAGTTACTTCAGATCCCAGAATAACACATAGGCTCAGTCTATATACATATATATACACTATAGTCACTTTGTTGACTACTTTATATATTTTTGAGTAAGCTTTCAGTGTGAGTAATTGGCCCTAATTCTGTTAATCACACAAACTAGCTAAAATTCACTAAAATTCTTCAAATTGGAGTAGCTCGTATTCTATTTACGCTAAAATTCAAATTCGCATAACTCCATATAGCGCTCTCACTAATATTAGAAGAGTTTTATTCCATTGCTGGCCTATTGCGGGTAGTTTTAGTAGGCACCTAATAAGTGGCGACTTAATTTCGCTAAAACTACCCGCAAATTTAATAAATAAATTTAATTTTAGTGATGTTATTGATAAGTCACATACTAATTTAGACTTTATCGTAACCTTATAAGAACTGGATTAGTTTTAAAACATTTTAGTTTAGTTCAGTTGAATAAGCGAATCACTACCATTGTCTATATTCAGTATTAATTTTAATTCAATAATGTATTTATTAATAATGATTCAAATATGGGTTTGGAGATTATTCTGTACTCCAACTTAAGTCCTGGTACCTATCATACTTTTGGAGTCTAGTTCAGGAGCCAGGAGCTTCCTCTATAACTAGCTATTCGAATTATCTATTACGCAATAAATTTAAATTTGTATTGGAATAAAATTGCGTCCGTAATCAGAATGCGCCGTGGTGGTACCGGCCTAGAATAGTACTCCCCCATTTCTTCCCGCGGGTGCCGTAAGAGTCGGCTAAGGGACCACGTACCAGAAGGTGGGCAGCAGCGCCTTCTGAGCATCGGAAATCATACTGCGCTCGCCAACCCGCCTGCCAAGCGTGGCGAGTATTGGCAATTCCCCCCAATTGGGGGAGGCATTTGTCCAACAGTGGACACCCAATGGCTGAGATGAATGAATGAATGAATCAGAATGAGTTCGAGATTGAAAATGATTTAAGTAGGTTGTTCAATCTCACAATTCGATACGAAGCGTATGAAGAAACAAGACACAAAAGTTATATTGTTTCAACGAATAAATAGGATCAAGGTTCGTAAATCTTATTCAAACGATTCAGAGCAACCAATGTTTGCACAGTATTGGTGCCACGCATAAATTGTGTTTTGCAAACGGTTCCTTCCAGCTTCCGTGTTTACAAACGTCCTAGCCATCCATGGCTGCGTTCAGGAGCGGCTTCGGCCAAATATTGATCGACCAATATTTGATCGATGTCTCACGAACGGCTACACCATAGCATGTCACAGAAGAAGAAGAAGTCACTTACATTGATCATAGATCACGTGATAGGTACCACTGAATATGTCACTTTTGACAGCCGATCAAGATTTGATCGATTCTAGAGGTAGAAGGATTATGGTCTCGTCGAGCATAGGTCTGACAGGTTGACGTGAACGGTCATGATCAAATATTGGGTAGAGCAAATAATGCTCTAATTGAGCTCGTAAACGCCGCACATCCGCTGTCAGAGCAAGATATGGCTTGGCCGAAGCCGCTCCTGAACGCAGCCCATGACTCACCGCAGTTCAGCTCACTTTCCTAATTTGGATCCCTATAACTTATACTTTGATCTCCACACGATTTTACGTCTTATACTTGCCCAATACCAGCGTACCGACTTCAACAGGTCTAGAGGTAATGGTATTTATCAACCGAATAGATAGATAGAAAACTCTTTATTTGCACACTATTTCAAAAACACACATAAAAAAAAAACAAAGAAACAAATATAAATACAGTGATACAAAGGGCGGCCTTATCGCTTAAAGCGATTTCTTCAAGGCAACCAAACCGAATAGTTATATAATAGTGAATAGGTCACCTTCTAGGTTTGCGTGCTAAATCCTAGACAACGTCATCACTTACCATCAGGTGAGACAGTTGTCAAACGCAAACTTATAATAGTAAAAAAAAGGAGGTTACTCAATCCGAATATATTTACTTTTATGTGTGTTCGCGGATAAATTCGTCGTTTATAAACCGATTTTGATGATTCTTTTTTGTTTGATAGAATATACTTCCGTGATGGTCCCATATAAATTTCATCAAAATCGGACGAGCTGTTTTTGAGTTACACTCCAATAACTGAAAAGTGCTACTCATACCTCGACGACATTATAGCTGCTGGGTGAAAACTTAGGAAAATACAATGTCGATTAGCTGTGGTCACTGAAAAGTTGAAAAACAAAAATACCAAAAATGGAACCGACTTCAACACTCATAAGTTTGAAATAACTTTTTAACTTTACTTTTTGGTAAACATTTTTTTAGCGTTCTCTGTTGTGCCTACATTTGCTCACAGTCTAATGACGCGAAAAACAGACAAATTATCGAAAAATTAACACATGACAACTCATGACTGAACTGATTAACATTTTTGCATAATAATTATAGTCTACTATTTTTATTAACTGTTTTGTTGCTTATACACATATAAATACACATTATATAAAACAGTGTCGAGTTCCCGCCTGGCTAGCTACCAGGCCCCTCAAGTTTGAAAAAACTGTCACCAAACACATCGTGTGTTCAGGCAGCAGTCCTTGAGAGCCAGTAAGTATTCTAGGCTTAGCGTGATAAGATTTTCGACCACATCGTCACGACCATCAAGTGAGATAGTACAGTACATATATAATATAGGGTAACCTGTTATTGGCCTTACGTAAATGTTTATTATATTTAATGTTAAGTAATAATTGTCAACGCTGTTGGTTTACCTAAATAAATAAATAAATAGTGGTCAAACGCTAGATCTATACAGTAGGTATACAGAAAACTGTTCCTACCATTAATTCCGATTTACAGTTTTACAGCATTGTATGTTGATACCTATATGCCTCTCGTTCTCCGTCCATTCGGCCCCACTAATGTCTCCCTGAGGACCATACAATCACACGAAGCTATACATGCAGCATAATAATGATAATCGTTTGCCGCGGGCCAATCTTCGCAATAAAACGAACTGGGATTCTTTACCATAGATAATCCCGTCAGTGTATACATACTTTACGGGACAGGTTAAAAAAAACTTTAAAAAAAAATTGTTTTAAAATACAACGATTTCCACTTTTGCTGTCATTAACTACTCTGATTAGGGGTAGGGGACAGCGAAGGAAAAACTTTTTACATACCTTAGTGTAGAGTATAGCGTACGCTTGTAAGGGAGGTGTTGGTGAACCTAGTGATCTGTGTTACATAATTTTTATCACTTCCCTAGCCCTGCCGGGGTGCACTCGCTTCGCTCGCTTGGCTCGCCTTGCTCGCTTGGCTCGCTCGTTGTGCTGTCGCAATTTCAACCTTACCTCACCTACTGATCTGCGTGTGCTAAGAAAGAGTATTAGGTTTTTAACGTTAAAAAAGTTCTTAAACTTAAAACTTAAAGCGTCCCGTAATGTACAGCTCAACCCAGAGTTTATGACCAGAATTATCTTTCTCTCTTGAGAAAAAGATTAGTAACTTTATTTAAAAAGTATACGGTCAACATAGATAGGCATACCGCCATGATCTCCATACGGTCCCATTAGCAATAGCATGCATCCAACTTCATCAAATAAAGTCAAGATTTGAGATTTGTTAAGTGGCTGATCATACCTTCAAGTTTACCTTCCAATGCCACTTTACGCAAGTTTCACGACATTGAACTTCAGCGCCATAAGTAATAAATACAAACTAGTCATGATAGTTTATTTAGTTAGATATTAGTATAAATGTGAAAGTTTGGATGGATGGACCTTTTGAGATCAGCTGAACGGATCTGGATGAAATCTATCTCAATTTTACCGGGATATTAAGTACCTATAATATCCCGGTAAAATGCTTCCAGTGGAATAATTGATGCAGAGGGAAAATTATAGTCTGGCAGACTATAATCTATCTCAATTTTACCGGGATATTAAGTATAATATCCCGGTAAAATGCTTTCAGTGGAATAATTGATGCAGAGGAAAAACCGTCATCTTCGCGGGTGAAACCGCGGGGCGCTACTAGTATTATAAATGTCAAAGTTTAGATGGATGGATGGATATTTGTAACTCAATCACGCCAGATCAGCTCAACGGATCGGGATGCAATTTGGCACAGAGATAGATTATATTCTGGAAGAGCACATAGGCTTCTTTTGATCTCGATAAAATGTATGATTCCCATGGAATAATAATTGACGTCGCGGGCAAACCGTAATCCATGCGAGTGAAACCGCGGGGCGTTACTCGTAAATCATACTTACTAACTTTACTGAGAATGCTACGCTATCAGTTTGTGTACAGAATACAGCACAGTAGATAAATGGAATCTACTTTGAGAAAAATACCTGCAAGTTCTATATTTAAATTAATTTGAAAATCGAGCTGTAACATCTTGAATGAATGATACCTCGTCCGAGTGCAGCATTTTCTGTACAAACGGCAACACCAAGAGATATGATGCTAATGATTTTCTGTAAGGAGTATTTTACTCGTACCAACCAGTTCCTTTCTCTTTGGCGAACGTCATCGCCTGGTATCTGTCAAGCTGTCAGTTTTGAGTGAAGTGTCATTATTCGAATCATTTTATAAAATATCGGCTGTGAGTTTACAATAGATTTTTAGTGTTTTAAATTTCTTTTATGTTTTTATATGTGTGTACCTTTGATATAAAATGCAGTCTGTGGTTACATTTGAGAAGCCGTTGCCGCATTTGAGTTTGCCTGATTGGGATGCACGATTATACGGATTACAGGTATCTGCTTTGGTTTATGTGAGACTACATTGCTAACCTCGGAGCAATGCAGAAGCAGTACTGTTGCGCGGCAGTGAGTATCGGCAGTGGCGCGTCCGCCGCAGCGATAGTACCTAGTAGGTTAATATTGAGAAATTGACAACAAATATTTTTTACAAAAAACTGTAACAGACTTAAATATTAAAAGTGTGAAATAACTTGTTGAAGTCGGTACCATGATAGTTCACAGAACTAACATCACAATATTGTGCTCATGGTACCGACTTCGACAAGTTATTTCACACTTTTGAGTGTTGAAGTCGGTGCCATTTTTTGGGAAAAAAAGTTTTTTCACCCTTTTCAGTTTTCAACCTTTGCTACTCACGGGATGAATTGTTATTGTGTACGTGCAACGATGTCTTCAACCACAACTATAATATCGTCGAGGTATGCGTAGCACTTTTCAGTTATTGGAGTGAAACTCAAAAAGCGCTTGTCTGATTTTGATGAAATTTAAATGGGACCACCTCGGAAGTGTATTCTATCAAACAAATAACCATCAAAATCGGTTTATAAACGACAAAGTTATCTGCGTACACACATACAAAAAAACATATATACGGTCGAATTGAGTAACCTTCTTTTTTTGAAGTCGGTTAAAAATGATGTATTTCTCTGATTCAGAAGAAGACCCAATCGAGATCTTATCAACTTTAAGCAACCGTTTTAATACATAACAGAGTAACATGGCCGCCTTCTTTGGAATCAGCGCGGCAGGCAACTGCTACGCAGCTGCACCACAGTGGCAGCACTGCTGCGGCAGCACCGCTGCGTGGTGCTGAGATCGGGATATTATACCTTTCATCATCATCATCGCAGCCATATGACGTCCACTGCTGGATATATGCCTCCCCATATATACAGGGGGATGCCGTACGATGCCGTGGGGTACCGGCTTAAAATAAAAATAGTACCCCCCCATGTCTTCCCGTGGGTGTCGTAAGAGTCGACTAAGGGATCACGTACCAGAAGGATGGGCAGCAGCGCCTTCTGAGACTCACATTTTGTACTGCGCTCGCCAACCCGCCTGCCAAGCGTGGCGAGTATTGGCAAACCCCCCCCTATGATAGTACAAAATATGACGCAGCATAGGACGGCCACCGACCAGGTGGAAAGACGACCTGACTAAGATCGCAGGCAAGGGCTGGATGCGGGCCGCTTCCAACAGGTCCTTGTGGAAATCAATGGGGGAGGGCTATGTCCAGCAGTGGACGTCCTATGGCTGAGATGATGATGATGATGATATACAGGGGGATATGCCAATACTCGCCACGCTTGGCGAGTTGGCGAGCGCGGTATTATTTCCGATCCTCAGAAGGCGCTGCTGCCCACCTTCTGGTACGTGATCCCTTAGCCGACTCTTATGGCACCCGCGGGAAGAGATGGGGGAGTACTATTCTAGGCCGGTACCACCACGGCACCATATTACCATTACCTTATCATTATACCTTTATTGTCGTATTATTTGGAAAGAAAGAAAGAAAGAAATACATTTATTTACGATTATTACAAACTATTATAACACAAAAGATAGTATATTACTTAACATGTACGGACACATTATACTTAACGTAAGAAAAGAAAATAAATAATAATTAACTTAAATTATTTGTGTTTATTTATTCGGAACTAGCTGCGCCCCGCGGTTTCACCCGCGTGCACTACGTTTTTCCCGCTGACTCAGTTATCCCACGGGAACCATACTTCTTCCAGGACAAAAAGTAGCCTATGTCCTTCTCCAAAGTCCCATGTATCTTTATACCAAATTTTATCTAAATCGGTCAAGCCGTTTTCATGTTATGTCGTGACAACGGAAAACGGGTTTCATTTTTATATATATAGATTATAAATGTTGTAATTGTTAACCCGAAAAAATCATTGATTTATATAACTCCATAGCCTACCAGTTTATTATTATTCATTTTGGAAGAATTAAAATATACATAAGCATAACTTTGTACTTGAATTTGTTGCAACCAAGTTGTTGAAATATTATGTTAAGTTGCAAATTTCACAGCCAAAGTTGATTTTCAATTTACAACTTACACCTGTTAACATTTCGTTCTCCTTGTAAAAAGGTACGCAAAAAGTTTCACAACTATAAATCTCCACTGTCGCCAGTTTTCTGGTCTTTTGCTTCCCGACTGGATTTTTATTCGTTTTGCTTTTTAACAAAACCACTGTGGCATTGTTCGGAACTACTTAATGATATGAATTTTAATAATATTAAAACTCACGTTCATAATTACTTTACACTGTTTCTTACGGGTATAACGTGGTACTTTTTGACTGGCCGGTTGACGCAGTTGGTAACACTTTGCCTTCTGAGCCGCTGGTCCCGGGTTCGATTCCCGGACAGGTCAAACATTTGTGTGTATGAACATGTCTGTTTGACCTGTGTCTGGGTGTTTATATGTATATAAGTATATATATAAGTATGTATTTAAGTATATATATCGGTCATCAGGTTACCATAGTACAGGCTCTGCCTAGTTTGGGACCTGAAGACCTTGTGTTATACAAAAAAAAAAAAAAAGGTAGTCGATCACGATCGAGTGCGAGACGGGACGTTACGACTAACGCACAGCACTCAAGATCCTGACGAAGGCTTCCGGAAGAAGCCGAAACAATTGTCGATCGTGACATCGACTACGCGTAAGTACCACGTTATACCCGTAAAAAACAGTGTAAAGATATGAATTTTGTAAAACAATGATATTTTTTGCTTTTTATAACCGTTTCTATGTGAAATACAGAGCTACTTACTAAGCCCACATAATATATAGAGATGAGCATTTGCACGATTTAAATGTAAATTTAGCCAGTGTTAATCAATAATATATGTTTATATGAGGTAGATGTCGCACAAGCGCGCGGAAACTGAGGCGGCAAAATTAAGTCAATTGTAGTAATTTTCATTATGACGCGTATTTCAAGCGCAAGTCTAAACATATAGCTATCCTTTTCTATATTATTTGTACCGTATTATCTGTCGCAGTAAGCATGTTTATGTAGTAAAGGAGCAAAATCTGAGCACCGCGCAGTATGAATATACGTCATCTTTAGTAAAACATCATTGGTGTTAATTCCTATCCTATCCTACTAATATTATATATGCTAAAGTTTGTGTGTATATGTGTATGTTTGTTACTTCTTCTCACTCAAACGGCTACATCGATTTCGATGACATTTTATATGGAGATAATTTGAACCCTGGATTAACACATTTTTTTATCCCAAAAAAAGTATAGTTCCCGTGGGATAGTTGAGGTGGCACAAAAACCGTAATCCACGCGGGTGAATCCGCGGGGCGCTACTAGTAAATAATATGAGTAGGTCTTAGCGTCTCAAGTAGGTATTTCTTTTAATTCTAAAATAATATAAGTTTGTCCTAAAACGGCGTTCCGGTTTTCAGTTTTTAGTTTTTCGTATTTGAAGAATTCAACTATAGTTCTATTCGTACGTTTTTCCATAAGTCTACAGTTTCTTGTATATAATAAATAAAATTACGATTTACAAAATTTACTTGTTTATCTGGGAAAAACTCACATATTATTCTTGGTTTTCTTTATTTTATTATATTCATATTGTATAAATAACCTAAACTACTTATATGATCGCAGGTAGCGTGCGACACAAGAAGAGCCGACGCCTTTGACCTGCGTCACAGCGCCCACCAGCTTCGCAACGAGACCAAGATTAAAACGGAATGGGACAGTTACCATAACAACAACCGGATTAGTGCGAGGTACCTTTTTACTACACTTTATAAAATATATTAAAATTTTTTTTAACAAAAAATGCAAACGACTTCAACACTCAAAAGTGAGAAATAACTTGTTGAAGTCGGTACCATGATAGTTCACACAAAAGTAACTATCATCACAATATTGTGCTCATGGTACCGACTTCGACAAGTTATTTCACACTTTTGAGTGTTGAAGTCGGTTGCACTTTTTGTTAAAAAATATTTTTTTCACCCTTTTCAGTCACCTGTGCTACTCACGGGATGTCGATGTCTTCAACCGCGACAATAATATCATCAAATACGCGTAGCACTTTTCAGTTATTGGAGTATAACTCAAAAACCGCTTGTCCGATTTTGATTTAATTGAATGGGACTACAACGGAAGTATACTCTATCTAACAAAAAAAGAATCATCAAATTCGGTTCATAAACGACGAAGTTATCCGCGAACACACATAAAAAAAAAACATATATACGGTCGAATTGAGTAACCTCCTTATTTTTTGAACTCGTTTAAAAAACTAGAAGCGCCCCGCGGTTTTACCCGCGTGGATTACGGTTTTCCCGCTACACCAATTGCTCCACGAGAATCATACATTTTACCGGCATAAAAAGTAGCCTATGTGCTATTCCAGACGATAATCTATCTCTGTGCCAAATTTCGTTTAGATGTATGGTGGTAGAATACTTTCGAATACCCGCCTCGCTAGCTACCACCCTCAAGTTTGAAAAACTGTCACCAAGCACATAGTGTGTTCAGGCAGCAGCAGTCCATGAGAACCAGTGAGCATTCTAGGTCTAGCGTGATAACATCTTTGATCATATCGTCACTGACCATCAAGTGAGATAGTGGTCAAACGCTAGATCTATACAGTATAAAATAAAAAAAAAAGATCCATTCCGTTCTGGTGTGATTGAGTTATCCATCCATACATCCAAACTTTTACATTTATAATATTAGAGGGATAGTGGGATTGTTCAATCTAATATCTGGGAATTTGATAACGGTGTTACCTTCACCGGAAGCTCAAGCTATTGTTGGGGATCGAACCAGTGTCCGTAAGTTTGACAGGCGACGCTCTCCCCGCTGAGCTATCATCGCTTCAAAGTATTTTTAATTTGTACAATATAAATGGTACATTTATATTTACAGGGTATACGAAATCGAGCAATGGAAGTCCACCCTTCAAGAGCTCCTCGACCGCATAGACCGGGAAATGTCCAGCTTGAAAGAAGAAAAGGCTTCCACCGAGAGAGAGCTGGAACAGTTGAATATGCCGCTCCTGGTGTGCTCTGAATGCCTGTCAAACAGAGACGGCAGACGAAGCACTGAGCTGACTTATGATCTTGCTGATACTGAGTTGAAAAAGGTACCTAATCTTAATCTTTTTTTATCTAACTGACTGGTGGTAGGGTACTTTCAATTACCCACCTAGCTAGTTGAAGAAGGCAGAAGTCCTTGAGAGCCAGTAAACACTATAGGTCTAAAGTGATAATATCTTCGACCACATCGTCACTGACCATCGAGTGAGACAGTGGCCAAACGCCAAATCTATACGGTATAAAAAAAAACTGGTATGCCCCCTGTTTATCGACAACTAACCGAGTCGATTATATTCGATATTATTCAGAAATTTTAAAATTAGAGATTTTTTTAATCGATCATATTTTCACATCAATCTGCTCTTCACTTCAAAGATAAATGTCATAGAATAAGGACGGCTCTATATACCATGAATTAAGCATTACACATTTCATTTTTTATTTTGACTCCGCATTGTTTGAATATTTACTCAGCCTTAACTTAAAAAAATGACGTGTGGCACTCGGGGACTGCCGCGGTAAAACTATTGCATAATATTTTTTATCAACTTATGCAATTAATATATTAATAACTTATGCAGTAACGCCGATACAACCAATGCCACCTAGAGGCGAGTTGCTGAACTAAACAGACAAGCGTGATATTTCAAAAAGTCATTAAAAGTTCTGCTATTCATAGATAGATGGCAAAACTAAAAAGAATCACCGCTGTGCCGGTCGGAGCGGGGGGTGTTTTGTTTCTGGATTCGGTCTCCACGCTCAAGGCCCGCGATAGAAGCTATGCAATAGCTTAAAAAAAGTTTTGTTGCATTGAGTGAGATGGCGTGTAAGCTGGCTTAGCGCTAAACTCTTCCCGATTCCCATTTCAATTCAGAAAAGTAGTGCACACTTTACTGCTTTATTTCATGGCTTGCTGGAGAGAAATAATAAAGCGAAAATGCGTATTTGCGTTTCCTTTTTTACATTCGTGCACGTTTAATTTGGCCACTATCTCACTTGATGATCAGTGACCATGTGGTCGAAGATTTTCTATACACTATCGCTATCTATGGTATTAAATTACCCGATATTATTCTAGTCCACCTACAGATAGTTACTTAGATATACACAACGTTTAAAAAAACCGTATCTTCTAGGCAGGCGTGATTCATCGTAGACCGCCTCATCACTTAACATCAGGTTAAATAGTAGTCTATTGTGAATTAAAAAAACCATTCATCTAACACTAATAGTATTATTTTTAGAAAATAAGTATACATACTTGCTGTGTCGATTAGGGACGATGTGAATCGTCAAATTAAACATTGCTTAGTTGGATACTACGTAAATACGTGACGTCATGTAACTGGGACCCAACGGAAGACCAGCGCTGGTTTAAAATCTAGCATATGCTGAGTTGGGGACCAATTTATGACATACACTATACCTTTCTTTTTGTTATTTTTCTTATTTTTTTCTTATTGTGCTCTCATCACCTGTGTGTCATAAATAAATGTATTTTCTTCTTCTTCTTCTTAAATGTCTTCTCGACTGTTTCATTTATTGTGCCGTTTTGTGTATTTAAATCCGATAAAGACAAAAAAATACTGAACCACATTAAGTAGAGCTAGTAAGAGAGAGATAAGGGAGCCAGTGAGCATTCTAGGTCTAGCGTGGTAACGCCTTCGACCACATCGTCCCCGACCATCAAGTGAGATAGTAGTCAAACACCAGATCTATAAAGTATCAAACAGTACTAATTGACATATTCACGGAGCCCAATTGCGGATCACAATGACGACATTCGCCTACAATCTTCAGGCCAATGCGAACATGATTGACTGACTGGTTGGCGCAGTTTGTAGCACTCTGCCTTCTGAGCCGCTGGTCCCGGGTTCGATTCCCGGACAGGTCAAACATTTGTGTGTATGAACATGTCTGTTTGACCTTTGCTACTCACGGGATCAATTGTCATTGTGTATGTTCTTCGATGTCTTCAACTGCAACTATAATATCGTCGACGTATATGAAGCACTTTTCAGTTATTGGAGTGTAACTCAAAAACCGCTCAAACGATTGTAATTAAATTTAAAATTGACTACACGGGTAGCACCAGCTTTCAAATAAAAAAGGGATGATCAAAATCGGTTCACCCTGTCGAAAGTTATGCGGTAACAAACATAAAAACAAACATACGGGTTGAATTGAGAACCTCCTTACATTATTGAATCGCATTTATTTTTTTCCACACACAGACCCCCGCACTAGGATCCCTGTATCGCGGGAGGCATGGGCACACACAATCACAGCACATAACATCCAAGACCCGGGACAAACATCTACACTCATCGTACAAATTTTTGCCCCGGCCAGGATTCGAACCCAGGGTCCCGGAGACACAGTAGTCATGTCACTGACACTAACCACTGCGCCACGGCGACCGTCAAGACCGTCAAGGCATTATTGAACACGAATGCATTGTTCCATAATGCTTGGATATAACGAAGAATAACCAGTATTTTTCACGAACACCGCTACGTATGGAGAAACGCCCTGAAGCCTATAAAATGTTGCGGAAAGTGCAGAGACGGTTACGGTAATGTATTGGGTTACGGCGCTGTATCCTAGAGGATCACTTCGCAAAAGCGATTGAAAACTTCCCGCCGTAGAAGTTGGAAGCCGTAAAAACTATCGAAACCTATCTCTTTAAATTCCGTTGAAGCGGTATTAATAAAATGGTTGCACGGAGAATATAAGGTTTTTATACTTTCGCCTTAACGATAGTATAATGGTTAGTTCCTAGTCTGCAGGATTAATTTTATTAAACATAAAATATCGATAAGTTTTTTATTATCTCATTTTTTAAAAATAAAGGAACCTTGAGTCGCTTTGCGACTATGACAGCTCCATTGTATACGCTACATGGTAGATATACCACCATTACGCACGAAGCGTTTTGCTTCCAGTTTTATAATGCGTACTGCCAGAGAGTGGAACTCACTGCCTGAGTCTGTATTTCCCGATATGTACAACCCCGGAGTCTTCAAGTCGCGAGTGAATAGGTTCCTTCTAAGTTTGCGTGCTCCACCTTAGACGCGTCGTCGCTTAACATCAAGTGAGACAGTGGTCAAACGCAAGCTTATAATCTTTAAAAAAAAAAAAAAAAAATCACTTTACTCACGGCCGGTTGGCGCAGTTGGTAGCACTCTGCCTTCTGAGCCGCTAATCCCGGGTTCGATTCCCGGACAGGTCAAACATTTGTGTGTATGAACATGTCTGTTTGACCTGTGTCTGGGTGTGTATATGTATACAAGTATGTATTTAAGTATATGTATATATCTGTCATCAGGTCACCATAGTACAGGCTCTGCCTAGTTTGGGACCTGAAGATCTTGTGTGAATGTTGTCCCATATTATTAAAAAATAAAGTCTCACTAATATTATAAATGTGAAAGTTTGGATTGATGGATGTTTGTTACTCAATCACGCTCAAACAGTTGAACGGATTTGGATGAAATTTGATATGTAGATACTTCAGTTCCCCGAATAACATTTAGGCGTCTTTTTATCGTCATCGTCATCGATCATGGCCATGCGGGTAAAACCGCGGGGTGCAGCTAGTATTAAGTTACAATGGATGAATGGATGAAGTTTGTTACTCAATCACGCCACAACGGCTGAACGGATCTAGATGAAATTTGGTATGAGATAGCTTATGCCCTTGATTAACATATAGGCTTTCATCATCACCATCATCGCCGTTTTTCATCACCACGCGGGTAAAACCGCGGGTCGCAGCTAGTAAATTTATATAGCGAATTGGCCGCGTCGCTTAATGGGGCGGACAAAACACTGAATTTCTCCCACCTCCAGAAAATTGGAATCACATTGAGCAAGCATATGAGACCTTAAGGTCTGGCTCCGTGTACACTTTCTTGATGAGTACTGCCAAGGAATGGAACTCATTGCCCGAGTCTGTGTTTCCCTATATGTACAATCCTGGAGTCTTCAAGTCGCGAGTGAATAGGTACCTTCTAGGTTTGCGTGCTAAATCCTAGACAACATCATCACTTAACATCAGGTGCGACAGTTGTCAAACGCAAACTTATAATATGTAAAAAAAAAAACACTCCACTAATATGTGGTGATCATCGACAAGTTTTGAGCGTTGAAGTCAGTTCCATTTTTTGGTACAAAATGTTTTATCGAAGTAATTTAGCAACCTGCTAAACTAAATCCATCACCAACAATGTATTCATTAAAACTTTTTCAACTCATTATTATTTTAACTCTCCCAAGGAGAATTATGCGGTTACACGAACTTTTAGGGACCCAATTAGTCAAGTCAAATAGTGTTTGTAACCTCTCCTTCGCTCTTTAACTCGACTACTCGCATGCGTGCTCACGGGCGTATCAAGATAATGCTTTTCCAAGAACTTTTGTGTTTTCAATGGACGAGGGGTTAAATGATCACTTAGCAAACTTGAAACGGCATAAAAAGAAAGTTTTAAGTATGGACAAGTCCATTTATTATTGAAACTTGTTGATATTTCAAGTAGCTTTACCTTCAAACACAGATTATATACCTAAAGTCAATAACTTCAAATGACTGATTCTAAGAAAAGCGGTGGGAGCGTCGGCTGTCAAACTGAAGGACGCTGGTGCAATCCCCACCAACGGCTTGACTTTTCAGTGAAGGTAACATCGTTATCAAATTCACAGCATGGTGATAGGGTACTTTCGAGTTCCCGCCTCAAGGCTAAATACCACCCTCAAGCTTAAAAAACTGTCACTAAACACATAGTGTGTTCAGGCAGCAGTCCTTGAGAGCCAGTAAGCATTCAAGGTCTAGCGTAATGACATCTTTGACCACATCGTCACTGACCATCAAGTGAGATAGTGGTCAAACCCTAGATCTATTCAGTAAAAAACAAATGATATATGCTCAACATCCTTTTGTGCCTTTGTTTATAGAACCTATTCATTCTATAGTTGACAAAGATTCTCGATTTGCTATCATCCATCGTATCATGAATGTAAAAAATACGGGAGTTACTGACGTAATAAGTCAGAGTGTTCCGACTATAGTTTCGACCACGTTCGGCGGTCTTTTTCAAGGAGAACACGCGGACTCGATCGCGGTTCGCCTATTACGCAGTAACTCCCGTGTTTTATACATTCATAATGTGTCAAAACCACGTCAGATGATCCATCGTAAATGCCCAATCTTTGATCTCGTTTCCAGGAGCTGTGCGTCACTGAGAGCAACAAGAAAATGCTCATCGACCGGTGCCAATCAGCTTGGGAGAAGATAAATAAACTGGAAGTCGTAAAGTTCAAACTGCAGCTCGATCTGAACGATAAAAACGAAGCCCTTCAAATCGACAAGGACATGCTCGGCCTGGACAAGGATTGCGCGAACATAACCTATAAAACTGACTCCCTGAAGACCCCTAAAAGGTAAGATTTATTTACGTTGTTTTTTCTAGAACCGACTTTAATATGATGACAATGATGTTTTACCAAAGATCGTATAATATATATATATATATATATATATATGTATACAATATTTCTTCTATACCCGGCTTGACTAAGCTTTATAGTCGAAGTATTATTTGATTGTTTTATTTTTTATTAATTATATTTTAATAAATTTAATTATTCAACTGTTTTATCCTTATCCTTATGTCAACTAAAACAACTTAGAGCACAATCTCATATATAATAGCCAAGTACGAATTTGTAATAGGTGTATTAACAATGATGTTTTACTAAAGATGACGTATATTCATACGGCGCGGTGCTCAGATTTTGTTCCTTTATGACATATCATGCTTACTGCGACAGATAATACGGTACAAATAATATAGAAAAGGATAGCTATATCCTTAGACTTGCGCTTGAAATACGCGTCGCATTGAAAATTACTACTATTGACTTAATTTTGCCGCCTCAGTTTCCGCGCGCTTGTGTGACATCTACCTCATTTAAACATATAATATCATTGTATGACGACGTTTAAAGTTACGGCTTTGGAGTTATGTGATTATTTCGTCAACAATCATGACGATGAGCTGGGTCCTGTCATTTTATGAAAATCATAATATTTTACGCTGCTTTTTAGTGAGCTCACTTAATAAATTCTTTCTTATCAGCTCATTTGCCTGTACCTTACCCCCTAACCTTTTTCAGTGTTACAAACCATCGCAGGATTTTTTTAATTTTTTTTTTTCACATATAAGTTTGCGTTTGACAACTGTCTCACCTGATCTGAAGTGATGACGTTGTCTAGGATTTAGCACGCAAACCTAGAAGGTACCTATTCACTAGCGACTTGAAGACTCCAGGATTGTACATATCGGGAAACACAGACTCGGGCAACGAGTTCCATTCCTTGGCAGTACGCATTAAGAAAGTGGAAGCAAAACGCTTCGTACGTATAGGTGGTATATCTACCATATAGCGATGGCGGATTGCCGTACGTCGAGTCGACCGATGATAGTAAGGGGATGGTGGAATCAGATTGTGTAATTCCAGTGCACATTCTCCGAAATGCACCCGATAGAAAACCGATAGGCTTGCTACTCTACGCCGGTGTTCAAGGCTCTGAAGCCTACGTTCCACCAAAGAGTTACAGCCGATGATTCTTTTGGCTCGCTTCTCGATTGACTCCAGAGCTTCTAGTTGGTATTTGGCTAAATGTTCATGTATTCAGTGTAGCGATTGATATGCGTATGGATTCCTAAAATCATGAAGTAAAATATCATCATCATCTTAGCCATAGGCAGTCCACTGCCAGGCATAGGTCTCCCGCATTGATTTCCACAAGGAATCGGTTGAAAGCGGCCCAGCATTCAGCCTGCGATCTTAGTCAGGTCGTCGGTCCGCCTTGTCGGTAGCCGTTCTATGCTGCGCTTGCCAGTCCGTGGTCTCCATTCGAGAACCTTTCGACCCCAACGGCCATCAGTTCTTCGCGCTGTGTGCCCTGCTCATTGCCACTTCAAATTGCTAATCCGCTGGGCTATGTCGGTGCCTGTCGTTCTTCTACGGATCTCCTCATTTCTGATTCGGAAAAACTCTGAGCATAGCCCTTTTTACAGCTCGTTGCGCGACTTTGAGCCTGCTGACAAGACGAATAGTAAGAGACCAAGTTTCAGTTCCGTATGCTATCAAGTAAATATATATTAAAACTAGCAGCGCCCCGCGGTTTTGCCCGCGTGGTGATGATGGATGATGATTATGATGATGACATAGGCTTGTTTTCATCCTCACCGTCATCACCGTTTTTCATCACCACGCGGGTACAACCGCGGGGCGTAGCTAGTAATTACATTCATTTTAAAATAATGACGTAGATAAGCCATGTCAAAAACAAAACACGATGGATAATCCTCACGTTCTCTTCTCTGTGTGTGTTAGCTGAATCTACTCACACTAATACATCATGCGTAAGGAGACAAATGTTTCGTAATTCTTTCAAAGTTTTCCAAAAAGCTGGTTTAATATTACAGGTTCCGTTTAAAACAATTATATTGTTGAAAGTTACGACACTCCCCTGAGCCGAGTTGCACCTGAGACAGCTTTTAAAGGCACACTCTAGTTTCAAGCTTCTCGTTTCATAAATAAGACAAGATACGAGCTAGACCTCTTAAGTCGGTTCTGGCCAACCATTGGAGTTTTTTTTTCAACTTAAACGCTAAGGGAATATTCTTGGGCTTTGGCTTAGTAATGAGAATCTGCTAAAAATGTATGCTCATATAACTTTGCGGGCCGCTTTCAACAGGTCCTTGTGGAAATCAATGGGGGAGGCCTATGTCCAGCAGTGGACGTCCTATGGCTGAGATGATGATGATGATGATAACTTTGCGGTCTTTAAATGATGGTAAATCTTGGATAGTGGCCTGCCGCAGCCGGAAGAATCTCATTCGTTATTTGAAATTTTATCTATTTCGAATCGCATACGAATAGTGTAAAACAATTTAACTTACAACTGCAATATGCGATGACGTTACTAAAACATTGACAAGAGTTATTCGTGCTATAAACACAAAATAGTATTCCCAATTTTATAACCGTCTATTAGATAGCTTCGTAATAGTTACCTTGAATAATTCTAGTCCAATTTGAATTATCATCATCATCATCATCACCATCATCTCAGCCATAGGACGTCTACTGCTGGACATAGGCCTCCCCCATTGATTTCTACAAGGACCTGTTGGAAGCGTCCCAATTTGAATATAAGTGCGAATTCTATCGATATTATTCTTATAATTATTTACTATTATAATAATATTTTTTATTTTATTTTGTATGTATCATATTATATTTTTATATAAAACGAAGACATTCTTACGTACATAGAGAAATATAATATAAACGAAATTCTTACATTCCCTTTAAGATTTAATCCCAAGACCGCCTTTTGACAGCTGAAATTACTACCACAAATCTATCATTGCTTCGGCAGTTTACATATTTTCATATAAGTAACTCATAGTTGAATACACGAGATGACAGTATCAACAAGTGTCACCCCTGTCGGAGTCTAAAATAAAAAAAAAAGTCGTAAAGGTAAATCAGTTTGCGAATATGTGCCATTTCAATACTTTCATCGGTCGAACGTGCTTGTGGTTCAATTTCAAACTGTTAATACTGAGCTGTTGAACGCCCCCACTCTTCACTGGAAGTTTATGGACGTGTACGTTTTAAGAGCCCCACAAGTAACATCCTTCTTGGATACCGACACCCCACTGCGGCCTTAAGGTGTACTTTCGAGCAGAGCGTCACAGACGCAGCGTCTATAGCGTCACTGATGCCGGTCACTGACGCCGCGTCACTATCGCCGCAACAGTGACGCTTTGGTGACTTTCGACACCCACGACAAACACACAGTCTCATCGCTTTCGCGCGCGACGCTACCGGATTGATCTATAAAGGAGTCATCATAAAACATTATGGATTTGCATCTTGTTTGGCTTAAAGAGGAAGAGGACGATGATTTAATTTAACCCCTATTCCAGACCACGTTTTGTCTTTCTTTCTGGTATTCCTATAATCTTCCACGCTTAAACCATGTAGCAAAGAGTACTGAGAAGGCAATGTAATTAAAATTTCATCTTCTTCGTCGGTTAAAATCTCAACAGATGCCATTTTGTATAAAGTAACCTCAAAATACAGCGACAGTGCAAGCGCGGCCGAGCGACAAACGCGGGCGTCTGACAACGCGGTCACGGCGGCACTGACGCTGCGTTAGTATCGCTGCGCTCGAATGATGTTCCCCAGAACTTCATACATTTGTATAGAACATCCATATGTCGCTCAGTCGCGGCGTCACAGACGCGGCGCTACTGACGCTATAGACGCTCGCTTCGAAAGTCTACCTTTAACTAGAGAAGTTTTTATCTTAGCCACACGTACTGGCGATTTGTTTCATTCTTTTGTTTCTTGTGGGGTGAAACTGAAACATAGAAAAAAAACAAGAGAGGAATGACAATGTGTGTAGTGAGTTTGGAGAGGTAGTTGTGTGATAGTTTCAGACAAGACTATAGGCAGCATACACACTAAAAAGTTAAGAGTTTTACCGTCGTCTTTGTGCGCCGCGCCGAGGCACGTTAAGGTACGCGCAGTGGGTGATTAGAATATTGACAAACACTGGTTCAATCCCCAATAACAGCTTGAGCTTCCGGTGAAGGTAACACCGTTATCAAATTTCCTGCATGGCGGTAGGGTACTTTCGAGTACCCGCCTGGCAAGCTATCACCCTAAAGTTTGAAAAAAATTCACCAAACACATAGTGTGTTCAGGCAGCAATCCTTGAGAGCCAGTGAGCATTCTAGATCTAGCGTTATAATTCTTCAGATCAGTTGAATAAGCAAATATTCACTGACTAAAATTGTAATATTTAGATTTTCGCGATTCGAACACACTGTTAATAAATTTAATTAGTTATTTTTATAAACTAAATTTTTTTTAAACTAAATCAGTCCTTATAAGGTTACGATAAAGTCTAAATTAGTATGAGACTTATCAATAACATCACTAAAATTAAATGTATTTATTAAATTTGCGGGTAGTTTTAGCGAAATTAAGTCGCCACTTATTTGGTGCCTACTAAAACTACCCGCAATTGGCCAGGAATGGAATAAAACTCGTCTAATATAGTGAGAGCGTTGTATGGAGTTATACGAATTTGAATTTTAGCGTAAATAGAATACGAACTCAATTTGAAGAGTTTTAGTGAATTTTAGCTTGTTTTTTTTTTTTTTTTATTCGCAATAGGCAGGCGTTTGACCACTATCTCACCTGATGTTAAGTGATGTTGTTAAGCTTGTTCGTGTGATTAACAGAATTAGGGTCATTATCTTCGACCTCATCGCCACTGATTGTTCTATACAGTATAAAAAATCAATGTAGCAGGATCCTAATTTGCGTGATAAAATTAAAAATAAACAGTTTTTTTAACCGACTTCAAAAAATGGGGTTACTCAATTCGACCGTATATATGTTTTTTTTATGTGTGTTCGCGGATAACTTCATCGTTTATGAACCGATTTTGATGATTCTTTTCTTTTTCGTTAGATAAGATATATATAGAGATATAGAGTATAGATAGAGTATAGACAGATATATAGTATACTTCCGTGGTGGTCCTATTCAAATTTCATCAAAATCGGACTAGCGGTTTTTGAGTTATACTCCAATAACTGAAAAGTGCTACGCGTATCTTGATGATATTATTGTCGCGGTTGAAGACATCGCAGAACACACAATGACAATTAATTGATCCCGTGACTAGCAAAGGTCACTGAAAAGAGTGAAAAATATTTTTTTAAACAAAAAATGCAACCGACTTCAACACTCAAAAGTGTGAAATAACTTGTCGAAGTCGGTACCATGATCACAATATTTTGATATTAGTTACTTTTGAACTATCATGGTACCGACTTCAATAAGTTAATTTCAAACTTTGGAGTGTTGAAGTCGGTTGCATTTTTATTAATTTTTTTTTTGTTTCTTTTAAAAAGGATGATCACGTACGATCAGTGGCTGGATCGATGCGAAGCCACCAAGAAAATGGCGACGGATGAGCTGGCCGACACTCTCCGACTGAGGGAGTCCCTGTTCGTCGCTAGAGGGAGAGCGAGGAACGCCTTGAGGGCGCAAACCGATGTCACTAACTATATGCTGAGACGCAGGATCTACGATACCCAGAGGGCCAGGAATGAGCTGGAGTGGCAGAAAATGAAGGTATTCAACTCTTTATTACGTTCAAATATATTCACGGAATATTTAGTTATATATTACGGCAGACGTAATTTTTTTGCCGTTTTTATAGATACGGATACGGATACGGAACCCTTTGTGCGCGAGTCCGACGCGCACTAATCCGTTTTTTAAAAAAAATCTATGATAACATGCAACGCCGGCCGTGAAAGTCTTAGAGTTTACATATGATAACATAGACATAGACATAGACACACATTTATTTGTTGCATTGGCACATATACAATTACAATACATTAACAATAAGAAAAACATACAAGGGAAATAAAAAAATTAAATAATATAGTTCATCATGTGAAGAGTCTAAGATGTGAAGTATACATATACATAATATGAATGAAAAATGGTACGTATATATTTGTGTGGCACAGCAACAAAAAGGATCTCGGCTCAGCATATTGCCCAACCAGATCAAAATAATGTAGCTAAGCGCTGGTATTCTGCCGAGACCTAACATCATTTTACATTTACCTTTAGGTATTGTCTGAAAATTAGCGTCGGATGTCGTGGCATCCGACAATAAGAATAATTTTGCCTTAAACTGAATAAAACAACGTATTTTAATTATAATTTAAGTTCGCCAATAAATTCTGGTTGTTCTTTATTTTTGTACAAACAAATGATTTCATTTCATCTTTCAAAAGTACAAATGTATAGCAGACGTACATAAACGACGGTAACGCTTACCATCAAGCGGGCCTTATGCTTGTTCGCCACTCGAGATAAGCAAATGACAACTTCGCGTCTCTAGGTACAGCTGATACTTTATGATTATATTACTTTTTTATCTCAATTAATTTATTTTTAGTCTAAAAATGAATTATTGAAGTTTTTAATTTATTTAGACTTTTCATCGATTGAGATAAATGGTCTTAGTTAATTAACGTATCAATCATCTGACTGTCTGCGATTAAATGGGGAAAAATAGTGATTTTTCAATTCATCAAGAATTATTCATTTTGTGCCATACGAATGAATTGTGTTTATAGAGATAAGCCTTTTTGGCTTTGATATAACTGGATGTTTGATTGATCTACCTTTAATTAATATTAAATTTCTAATATTTTCCAAGTTTCCAACTGTTCTAATCACGATTCGAATAAACTCTTGCAACAGTGCCATTAGGTTACTCGTGTGAGCAAATAACTAGAAATTAAAACATTAAAAATTAACGGTAGATATCTTTAAATCTTACGAACGTGAACAGTTATTTTTTTTTGCTTATTGCACTCATAGCCGCGTACTAGGATTCCCTGTGTTGCGGGAGGTATGAACACATCCAATCACACCAAACAAACACTTGACTGGCCGGTTGGCGCAGTTGGTAGCACTCTGCCTTCTGAGCCGCTTGTCCCGGGTTCGATTCCCGGACAGGTCAAACATTTGTGTGTATGAACATACTAGGCGAATCGCGACCGCGTCCGCGAGCGCCCCGTATTCTCCTTGAAAAAGAACACCGAATGTGGTTGAAACTATAGTCGGAACCCTCTGACTTATTACGTGAGTAACTCCCGTGTTTTATACATTGATAGTGTATGAACATGTCTGTTTGACCTGTGTCTGGGTGTGTATATGTATATAAGTATATATATCAATCATCAGGTTGCCATAGCACAGGCTCTGCCTAGTTTGGGACCTGAAGACCTCGTGTGAATGTTGTCCCCCCTTTGTGCAATAAAGTGTTATCTATCTATCTAGATCAACAAACGTCTAATAATGATGATTAGCTTTTTTTTTAATGATTATAAGTTTACGTTTGACCACTGTCTCGTCTGATGTTAAGTGACGACGCGCTCTAAGGTATTGCACGTAAAATTAGAAGGAACCTTTTCACTTGCGAAGTGAATAGCTGAATATTCACAACTAAGCTAATGGAAGTTTAAGCCCTTTTTATGTCGCTTGTACGGGAAATGCATTAGCGGCGTTCACTATAATACCATTAACGTATTATTTGCTCGCTTTTTCATTATTTTTAATCCACAAATAAACACGTAAACATTAAATAAATATAAGAAATTACAAAAACAAAGTAAATGTATATTTATTTATTTATTTACAAAATCCACAGCCCTTTATAAACAAATAATTGTACAAGTAGTTTACACCTAAGGCCAATAATAGATTTACATTTTACTGGTGTAACTTATGTATTTATAGACTGTCATAGTATGTGAACTAGTAGGTTTTAGGTGTATTAGTGTGTATGTTGTGTCTAGGTTTTTGTGTATGTTAAAGTGTTTGTGTGTCCGTGTGTGAATGAGAAGCAGCCGGTATAGTGCTTTATTACTTGAATGACTGAGATTCCAAATCAAAGTCGAAACTTTGATTTAGAATTTTAATTAATAAATTATAATTAATAAATATAAATTTGATTTAGATTCTTAATTCTAGACTGGCCGGTTGGCGCAGTTGGTAGCACTCTGCCTTCTGAGCCGCTGGTCCCGGGTTCGATTCCCGGACAGGTCAAACATTTGTGTGCATGAACATGTCTGTTTGACCTGTGTCTGGGTGTGTATATGTATATAAGTATATATCAGTCATCAGGTTACCATAGTACAGGCTCTGCCTAGTTTGGGACCTGAAGACCTTGTGTAAATGTTTAAAAAAAAAAAAAAAATTAAAATTAAATTAAATTAAATTAAAATTGAAAATTATAAAAAAAATAAAATTATAATTATTTCGCTCATAAAAATATACGTAGTAAACTTATAAACTATACTTATTTTAATTAGTATAATATGTTTAAATTAACGTTTATTAATAGGCATATTTAGATTTTATTATCTTGAAAATTTGCGTCTGAGCCAACACATACGAATTAACTTGAGAGTATTATGTGATTATATGGTTTACAACAAATCAACTATTTATGTAGCGGTTAATAGTTAATCAAAATCATACTTACATAGGTTGAGAAGTTATATGTACATAGGTACAGTCACCTAACCATAAGTCAATGGTCAATGGTCAATGGTCAATGGTCAATGGTCAATGGTCAATGGTCAATGGTCAATGGTCAATGGTCAATGGTCAATGGTTAATGGTCAATGGTCAATGGTCAATGGTCAATGGTCAATGGTCAATGGTCAATGGTCAATGGTCAATGGTCAATGGTCAATGGTCAATGGTCAATGTCAAAGTCAATGTCAATGTCAATGTCAATGTCAAAGTCAAAGTCATACATGATTATGTCGTTATCACGTAAATCTATCGTCCGTAAACCGACTTACAGAATTTTTTTTTAGTATGAGGAAGGTTCAGGTTGAAAATCAGCGCTGTGAAGCTAGTCTTCATAGCATTATGAAGACTGAACCTGCACCTTTTTGTACACAACATAATATTTTGTTTCTGCCTTCTATAATGTTATACTTAATAAATCTGTAAAGCTGTAGTTACGTAATTCTTTTAGTGTACGATGTTTGTTGTGTACAATAAATATATTTTCTTTCTTTTCTTTATTTCTTTCAAACACAGTATTATGGTACGTTCTTTCTTCAATTATCCATCTGACGCTGAATCAAAGATATCACAGAGATGCGTCATCTTTGACTATAAGATTTCCCGATATACAGGGCAGTGGGTCGACGATTTTCCGCCGACCTACTGTCGCGACAGGACGTGATCTGCATCCAAACTTCTTTTCAATATTAAATATTATATAAATATACAGAAGGGAACATTCAACATTTTTGGTATCTTTGATCGATTACTATTTATCTGTCTTAGTGTGTTAGATATTCGAACAGGATAGTATGGATTTGACTAGGTACATCCTACTAATATTATAAATGCGAAAGTTTGTGTCTATGTGTGTATGTTTGTTACCTCTTTACGCTCAAATAGCTACACCAATTTTAATGAAATTTGGTATGGAGATATTTTAGACCCTGGAATAGCACATAGGCTTAGTGTCATCATCACCACCAAGTCTTATGAAAAAGTAACCTAGTACCACAATACATTCACGAGGTATGTGATTTTGGATACTACTGTACCTGTGCGCAAACACATCTCCTCCACTATTTTTTTTATCACACTCAAACCCCCGCACTAGGATTCCCTATGTCGCGGAAGGCATGGACACACATAATCACAGAACACAAACATCCAAGACCCGGGACAAACATCTCAAATGTTTGCCCCTGCCGGGGTTCGAACCCAGGGTCCCCGAGACACAGTAGTCATGTCGCTGACACTAACAACTGCGCCACGGTGATAGTCATTGCTACTTAATTGCACCGTATTGCTCAGCGTACTTTTTACGTGACGCCAAATATGTATTATACAAAACAAAAAAGGTAATATACATATGAGCCCACTTGCGCCAAACTAATTATCAGATGAGCCCATTTGCGCAAAACTAATTATCAGATGAGCCCACTTGCGCCAAACTAATTATCAGAGATTTTGACTGATTCCAGGATTAAATCACAAATTTGCAGGCAAACTAACCGCCCCAGTGCTACAGATATATATTAGAAGATGGTGATTGTTCACCATCAGTAGGCTCGCCAGCTGAAACTCAGCAAATGTCTCAACGTAAGTTTATCCTTAACCAAGACCACAGATAAAATAATAATACGTGAACAAATAAGGTAGAAAGTTGCCAGTGTCTTTACACAATTGTACGAAAAAAGGAATGAAATAAAAAGCTACTGTGTCAATGTTGTTTTTCGCTAGATTATTCGGGTTAGCTTTTATCTTAACTAGATATCTGCTGTTGTCCGCGTCTTAAGTGTTATTATTACAACCCTCATTCCAAAAGTCGTGGCAACATTACAAAGACTTTGAAACTGTTTTTCATAAATAAGAATAAATATTATCCATTCCAAGGAATGGAACTCGTTGCTGTGTTTCCCTATATGTACAATACTGGAGTCTGTTGCGAGTGAATAGGTACCTTCTAGGCTTGCGTGCTACATCCTAGACAACGTCACCACTTAACATCAGGTGAGACAGTTGTCAAATGCAAACTTATAATGAGTAAGAAAAAAAAAATGCAGATAATATTCAAGCATAAAACTCACGTTCGTTATTACACTCTGTTTCTACGGATATAACGTGACAGTGCGACACGGGATGTTACGACGTACTGTAATGTGGCCCTATTCATTTGTTTAAAAATAAATTAGCTTGTCACTCATATAGAAACTTATTTAATACATGTTATTTACACGAAATACAAAATAAATCGTGCGCTTCACTTGTACGCTTGTACTTGTGCATTTAAGGTGAAATCTTCACTAAGTCGTAGGGTGTAACAATTTGGGACTTGAATACTTCGTTTTCCTAAGTATTGTTTTTGTTTTTTATGTTTTCCTAGTTCATAATTGAACTAATAACGGGAAAAGACTCAAGTAATCAGGACGGTCATGCACTGATGATAAAGTTGGAATTTCATTCCATTTTCAGAAAGAAATAAAATTGTGAACTACGGTATCGAATTGTAAAAGCTGGTAGGTACGGGCGGCAAATGTCTAAATGCACCACTGCGATTTCATGACCTCGTATATGAGTCAGTTTATCATAGAGATTACACTCTCGGCTGCGGCGCGTCAGGTTTTCAACGACCTTACGCTTGTTGGTTCAATCCCTATCATTGAGTTTTCAAGTAGAGAAAATGCGGTGATAGGTTGCATTTCAGCACCCGCCTAGCTAACTACCTGGAAACCTGTGACCAGTGCGTTTATAGGCGGCTGTTCTTGAGATCATTCAAAATTGTTTGGTCTAGGATGATTCTTTCTTCGACCACACTGTCACTGAGTGACTGAGTCACTGAGTGTACAATTAGTTAATTCAAATTTATTTCATTGTCAGACAACTAAAATCCATTTTAAACTGTTACATAAATATTAAGAAATTAAGTACAACATGTCAAGTAAATTAATTGCTGAAGATGTCATAAAACCACGCGACCGTGGTGGTACCGGCCTAGAATAGTACCCCATCTCTTCCCGTGGGTGCCGTAAGAGTCGGCTACGGGATCACGTATCAGGAGGTGGGTAGCAGCGCCTTCTGAGGATTGGAAATCATACTGCGCTCGCCAATCCGCCTGCCAAGCGTGGCGAGTATTGGCAAATCCCCCCTATATGGGGGAGGCATATGACAGCAGTGGACGCACATGGCTGAGAGAAGAAGAAGAAGAAGATGTCATGAAATAATGAAAAAACCAATAATTGTTGACTATTATTATCAAATTAAAATAAATTAATGGGAAAAGTTTAAAACAGTTTGCCTTTATAGTTAATCACACTAGTATTATAAAGACAAAAGTTTGTCTGTTGGAACGAAGATAGCTTTTACCCTGGAAAAAACAAATAGGCTATTTTATCCAGGAAAAATATAGTTCCCGTGGAATAATTGAGACAGTGGGAAAACCTTAATCCACGCGGGTGAAACCGCGGAGCTCCGCTCTGCATATATAATGTTATGCTTTTGTTCGTTTAGAGTGTCTTAGAATATTTGTCACTAGCTGCGCCCCGCGGTTTTATCCGCGTGGTGATGATTGATGATAATGATGATGATGAGGAAAAGTAGCCTATGTATTATAACGGAACCTGAATAATCTACAAACCAAATTTCATCCGAACCCATCTTACCCGCGTTGTGACAAAAAAAAAATTGGTTGTCTGTAAAGTCGGTTTACGGACGATAGATTTACGTGATAACGACATAATCATGTATGACTTTGACTTTGACTTTGACATTGACATTGAAATTGACATTGACCATTGACCATTGACCATTGACCATTGACCATTGACCATTGACCATTGACCATTGACCATTGACCATTGACCATTGACCATTGACCATTGACCATTGACCATTGACCATTGACCATTGACCATTCACCGTTACGCGGAACGTTACTATTTTTCATTTTGGCATTCATCAATTTATAAAACGTAAAACGTTATCACGTCAAAATTAAGAAGACTATTATGAAAGCCATAAGTCTATGGGTTAATCCAGGGTATAAGCTATCTTTATGCCAAATTTCATTCAAATCCATCCAGCCGTTTAGGCACGAAAGAGTAACAAACATACATCCACACATCCATACTTACAAACTTTCGCATTTATAATATTAGTATTAGCAGGATTTTATCTCTATAGTTCTAAAATTTTCGTCACATATTCGTTATAAATAAAATAAAATTAAAAAAAACATTTATTTCGGTTTACTATGACCATACACAGTAGAAAAAAAAACGAATAAAATAAAATTCAAATAAAGTTAAATAAAAAAATTAATTAAAATAGAATTGAATTAAATTATATGGAATTAAACTTAAATTTAGTCACACAAATAATTTAATAGCCCCTGAAAAACGAAGTTGTGTTTCAAACTATTTAAGAAAGTGCTTTAGTACGGTCTATCAACTTGGGAGATCATAAATTTCTACATTGCGACAAGGGTTATATTACATGAGACATATCATCTTCATAGACCTATTCAACCTCACGCATAAGGTGGAGCGGAAAACGGATTTTCATCCCTACTTACTTTGTACGAGGGTTACCCCTAAAACCTTATACGGCTCAACTATTTTTCTCAACACATTCATGCACTAACATAACGTAGATTAGATTAGACAAGACTAGATTACATCAAATATAAAACAGCATTTACAATCCTATCCTACTAAATTAGAAATGCGAAAGTTTGTGTGTATGTTTGTTACTTTTTCACGCTCAAACGGCTAAACCGATTTCGATAAAATTTGGTATGGAGATAGTTTATACCCTGAATTAACACATAAACTACTTTTGTCCCGGAAAAAGTATAGTTCCCGTGGGATAATTGAGGTAGCGGGAAAACCGTAATCCATGCGGGTGAAACCGCGGGGCGCTACTAGTATTACAAAAAGAGTGTGCCGTAGTAGTGTGTGTGTAGTATTACATAAATGGTAGGCCTTGTCACTAATAGTAATCTCTACCAGGCAACCATGGAGAGGATCGAAAAGAATTGTAAACAACAGGGGTGTACTTAGCTTTTGAAATATTGCTTTAATGTTGAGGTAATTTATGTGAATGAGTAAGATTTATAAATCTTATACCTTTCACTATAGCACAGTTGCTATGATACATACATAATGATTAACCTGTAAGCTTTTATCGTAGTATAATTATACACATATTTACAAGCTGTAAAAAACAGAGAAAAAACTTTTTTTTTTTCTTTTTTTACATATTATAAGTTTGCGACTTATAATACTTATATACTTATACTTTTTTTATTTTTTTTTATACTGCGGACAGTGACGATGTGGTAGAAGATGTTATCGCGCTAGACCTAGATTTTAAAGCCATTTAAAGTTAGTGTCACTGATCACTAAGCCACTAGTAATATTATTTTGTAATTGTCAATACAAATTGTTTTTATACATCCAAAATATAAATCCTCATTTACATACACTTTACAGATGGAAGAAAACATGGATAAGCTGTCTTCTGAACTGAAGACCATGGGCGAACAATTTGCCAACAAAGTGAACGCGCTCAAAGTCGCCGAGACACGTCTGGAGACAAGGGGTTACAGACCTGGTATTGAACTGGCCTCGGACGAAGCTGATGTGGGGCTGAAGGAAGAAGTACGAAACTTGAGGGAGACCATACGGCAGTTGCAAGAAAAACTCGACTGTGCCAAGTAAGTTTCAATTTTCGTTACTGAGATTTTTTATAGATCTGGGTGTCAAGTCTGCTAATTTCATGTTCAGATTCAGTCTGATGCGAGGCTGAGCCAATTCTTTTTTTATTTGGATACTGTGTAGATTTAGCGTTTGACTACTATCTCTCTTGACGGTCGGTGACAATTTGGTCGAATATGTTATCACGCTAGACCTAGAATGCTTACTGGCTCTGGCTTTGGACTGTTGCAGCTAGCCAGTCAGGTATTCAGATGTACCCTATCACCATGCTAGGAATTTGATAACGGTGTTACCTTCACCGGATGCTCAAGCCGTTGGAGGGGATCGAACCAGCGTCCGTCAGTTTGTCAGCAGACACTCCCACTGCTGAGCTATCATCGCTTAAATGGTCCAATGCCAATAAGATTATATCAAAAATTCGTAGTCTGCTATGCTCATAATCGGACTGAATCTATGTTCAATCTATGCTGATTCAGAAGGGCATTTGACATGTGTCATTGAATCTAGGTTGATTCAATATGCACGAATTAAGCTGTCAAAGTCTCCCTTTGTGAGCCGAGTTTATGGCCATATTGAATAGTAGACTTAGGCCCCATGGTTAGGCGGCTGTCTGATATGTCTAAGTGGATAAGAATTGAGATCTGGTTTAGTGCATTGGGGTGCAGAATTTCAAAGCTAGCCATACTTTCATAAGCGCAACAATTTTCATGCCACATCGTGGTCATCTTGCGAAGGTCTACCCCCTTTTACATGATTGAATATTAAAAAACATGCCTTAAATGCAACATAAATACATTAAAAGTACAAAAGTGTATGAGTAAATGCTAACCACTGGACTGTGTGAAGACTTTGCTAAGTCAAATATTTAAGTATATTTCTCGTATCTTCAAGTCGCGAGTGAATAGGTACCTTCTAGGTTTGCGTGCTAAATCCTTGACAACGTCATCACTTAACATCAGGTGAGACTGTTGTCAAACGCAAACTTATAATATTTAAAAAAAAAACTAAAACGTAGGTACTATGCCAATGTCATTACCCTGAAGCAAGTTGATAGCAAAGTGGCATATACAGTCGTGGTCAACTAATTAGGGACAATCTCTAGTTAAGCCAAATTGTGAATTAATTTTTTATTTTCCAACGAGTCTTAACAATATTCCATATCTTTTACATGTAAGTGTAATTAGTCATTTATGTGCGCGATTATACAAACAATAACAACTTCTTAAATATTAAACCTCTTTACAGTATAGCTGATAAATTATCATAGTGCTATTTGTTCAAAGAATGCTGGCTGGCCATTTAATTAGGGACACTGAGGTATTGCGTTCTAATTTCAAAATTGGAATTTTAATATTTTTTTGTTTCTTTTCTTATTGTTTCGTGGACGTTTTGGCGGCAATCCAGATTTTTTATTTTAAGTTTTGATAATTATTTTGAAGAAAAATGGGCAAAAATAAAAGTTGCGATCCAACACTACGAAAAATTATCATGAAGTTTGTCGAGCGTGGTTGGTCATACCGAAGGATAGCACAACATTTAAATTGTTCAAAAACTATGGTATGCAATGCAGTGCAACATTTCAAGCACTATAACACAGCTTTAAATGTGTCCAGAACAAAAAGATCGAGAAAAACGACTCCGCAAGAAGATAGAATGATAACCAGGTTAGCTAAGAAAGATCCGTTTCTAGGCTCTATTTTAATGAAACACGAAGTGTTTGGGGCAAACGAAAGAGCCGGTGTATCTGCGAGGACCGTTCGACGACGTTTGGTAGAAGCAGGGTTGTTCGGAAGAGTGGCTCGCAAAGTACCGTTGTTGAAGAAAGAACATAGAAATGCTCGTTTGGCGTGTGCACGTAAATATGGACATTGGACCTACGCCCAATGGCAACATGTACTTTTCTCTGATGAGACCAAGGTTAATTTGATTTCTTCAGATGGAAGGCAATATGTACGGCGTCCTGTAAAAGCGGAAATGAATCCAAGATTCTCAAAAAAACAGGTGAAACATGGCGGTGGAAACATTAAAATGTGGGGTTCATTTTCTGGACGTGGAGTGGGACCTGTGAGGAAAGTTCAGGGTAACTTAGACCAACATCAATACAAGGCAATATTGGAAGAAACTATGCTTCCCTATGCTGAGGAGCATCTCCCTATTATATGGACGTTTCAGCAGGATAACGACCCGAAACATACCGCCCATTCAGTCAAGTCGTTTCTTACCAGTCAGTCTGTATCGGTGCTAGATTGGCCAGCAAATAGCCCGGACCTCAACCCAATTGAGCACCTTTGGCACGAAATCAAGAAAAAAGTTGCCACTTATCGTAATACAAATTTGGATGAACTTCATGAAGCTTTTTGTGAGGCATGGGTAAACATTCCTGTCAAAACATTTCAGAAACTGATAATGTCTATGCCACATCGGTGTCAAGCGGTAATTACTAACAAAGGTTTTGCTACTGGGTACTGATTTTACACGTAATAAAATAGAGCTGTTAAAGATATTATAACACTGCAGATTATAAGTTTTGTTTAATTGTATTTTTCATTATACTTTACTGTCCTTAATTAAATGTCCACTAAAGAATTGTACCTTAATATTTAATACATGTTTAATCTTTGATATCAAATACTTTTTCTATTTATTTAATCTTTTATTTACAGCCATTTATAGCATAATAATCGGACCACATTATGCAAATAATAGGTGCTGAGAAATCAATAGGGTTTTATATTTATATGTACATAACCGGTTATAGCCCTTCACTATCTTGAATGTCCCTAATTAGTTGACCACGACTGTATATACATAGCTCTTGTAGTACTAATAGGTTGTTTCAGTTGAATGCATTTGTACGAACGAATTCATTGAATTTGACGCTGCTAGTGAATCAGTTTCAAACAGGGGTGTATTAAGGGTTTACTAGGTCCTGTCAAAATTTCAAAAGATAAATGGAGGTTAAAATTAATGGTCTCCGTGCCATCATATCCGTTTACTTTGCCAGGGGGAATCCGAAATTGATTAATATTTGAGTTTAGACTGGCCGGTTGGCGCAGTTGGTAGCACTTCGCCTTCTGAGCCGCTGGTCCCGGGTTCGATTCCCGGACAGATCAAACATTTGTGTGCATGAACATGTCTGTTTGACCTGTGTCTGGGTGTATATATGTATTTAAGTATATATATATAATATGTATGTATATGAGTATATATATAAGTATGTATATGAGTATATATCAGTCATCAGGTTACCATAGTACAGGCTCTGCCTAGTTTGGGACCTGAAGACCTTGTGTGAATGTTGTCACATATTATTATTATCATTATATTTAGTGGGCCTACATGACACCTTTAAGAGTTTCATTGGTACATAACAGAAGCTGGCTGGTGTTTACAGGCAGAAGAGGCACACAAATGTTGATGCGAATTGATTTAAAATATTACATAAACGTACTTTACAAAAGACCTAGGGGTTAAAAAAAAAAACTACCTAAGTAATCACATTTTAGACTTCTAAAACAGACATTTTGACGTGATAACGTTTTATAAATTGATGAATACCAGCAACACTCATGAAAAATAGTAACGTTCCGCGTAACGTTCCACCTGAGTTTTGTATTACATAAAATAATCAAAGTCAAAGTCAAAGTCAGTCAAAGTCAAAGTCAAAGTCAAAGTCAGTCAAAGTCAAAGTCAGTCAAAGTCAAAGTCAAAGTCATAAATGATTATGACGTTATCACGTAAATCTATCGCCCGTAAACCGACTTTACAGACAACCAATTTTTTTTAAACACAGTTTAAGCGCATTTGCAGTTACCGCGAGAAATGTTGATAAAGGAGAAATATTATTTGACTAACAAATTAGCAAATAAAATAAAATTTTGTTCAATTAAAATTCACCTTTACGAAATGTTATCATAAGTCGTTATTTTTAAGTTCATTAGACGTCACTTTCAACAAAATAAGCTAAAAAGATCTAATATTGTATATTTAGCAAATGTTGAAGTCACAAATATTCAATTTATTAAATAAACGATGCGCGTTCACAATTCATCATCGCAGCCATAGGATATACACAGCTGGACATAGCTCTCCCCCATTGATTTCCACACGGACCTGTTGGAAGCGGCCCGCATTCAGCCCTTGCATGCGATCTTAGTCAGGTCGTCTGTCGAGTCGGTGGCCGTCCAATGCTGCGCTTGCCAGTCCGTGGCCTCCATTCAAGAACTTTTCGAGCCCAACGGCCATCAGTTCCTCATGCTATGTGTCCTGCCACTACCACTTGCTAATCCGCTGGGCTATGTCAGTGACTTTTGTTCAACATGAAATATTCAACATGGTCTCCCCATTTGTCCCCCTGTCTCTCTCCTCACTCCGTCCACTTTCACGGACTTAGTAATCCGGTTGTATCGCGTCTTATGACGCGACCATTAACCGAAATAAGCTTTATAGCTTATTTCGGTTAATGGTCGATTTAACCAACCGAATTGACAATATACGGCCGAGAATTGATACCTTTGTCTAATCATTTGGAGCAGTTTGCAGTTTGATTGAGGTAAATTAATGACCGTCGCCGTGGCTCAGTGGTCAATGACATGACTCTCGCCGGCACCCTGATGGGTTCGAATCCGGCAAGGGCAAACATTTGTGCGATAAGTGTAGGTGTTTGTCTCGGGTTTTGGGTATTTGTGTGCAGTGATTGTGTGTGTCCATGCCTCCCGCGACACAGGTAATCCTAGTGCGGGGTCTGACAAAAAAATCAAGTAACTATAAGTAACGCGAGTAATCACACTAATATTATAAAGGCGGAAGCTTGTGTGTATGTGTGTATGTTTGTTACTTCTTCACGCTCAAACGGCTATCTATGGCTTTCATTATATTACCAGATCTTCAAGCTATGTCTTTTTCTTTCTCCCAGAGCGACGTACAACGCCTTGGAAGCCACTTCTGTTAAAATCGCCAAGGATCTCGACGATAAAAACCAATCTATGGAGACCGATACAAGATCTCTGGAGATGAGGGCGGCTTTGGAACCTAAAAGACTTCAAGGAACTGATAAGAATCTTGTGCTGACCAGCATGATGGAAGAAGTTCCTGTAGTAGAAAATTGAGATTGCAGAGGCATCGTGATATTTTGTTATTAAAACTGACGTGGTTTTGACACATTATGAATGTATAAAACACGGGAGTTACTCACGTAATAAGTCAGAGGGTTCCGACTATGGTTTCAACAGTACTAGGCGAACCACGTCCGCGAGCGCCCCGTATTCTCCTTGAAAAAGACCACCGAATGTGGTTGAAACTATAGTCGGAACCCTCTGACTTATTACGTGAGTAACTCCCGTGTTTTGTACATTCACTTCGTGATATCGTGATCGTGAATAATTTAAAAAAAAACACCATACCCCTGTACTGTCATAACTTTGGCAATCCTTTTTGCCTATCTTGTTTTCTGGAAATACTTTTAAATGTGCCAAAATATAAGGTGAAAGCTTGTGACGTAATAATTCGGGTAGTGTATTTGATGGAATTATTGTCATGTATGGTTTTTTTTACAAATTTAATAAAGTATAAGTGTGTTCACAAAATATTGTAGCATAATTTGCTGCGTTGCACTGAAAATTCATTCAGTAAGCCGACGTGATCTTTTTTAAAATCACGTATCTGTACTCTATCTCCTTTGTGTACATATTATTTTAAATGTGTCATAAATTTGTTATTTTTGTTATATATTAACATTCACACTAGGTCTTCAGGTCACAAACTAGGCAGAGCCTGTGCTATGGTAACCTGATGACTGATATATACACTTATATACAATATAAGATATGTACAACCCCGGAGTCTTCAAGTCGCGAGTGAATAGGTTCTTTCTAAGTTTGCGTGCTCCACCTAAGACCGCGTCGTCGCTTAACATCAGGTGAGACAGTGGTCAAGCGCAAGCTTATAATCTTAAAAAAAAAAAAAACATACATATACACACCCAGACACAGGTCAAACAGACATGTTCACACAAATGTTTGACCCGTCCGGGAATCGAACCCGGGACCAGCGGCTCAGAAGGCAGAGTGCTACCAACTGCGCCAGCCGGCCAGTCATTTCCTTGATCATCATCGAACTGGTTAGGTCATGAAAGCATTATCTTAATAACACAAGCTGATTTGTTTAGAAAAACGTATAAGAATAAATTAAATAAGTTGCAGCAGAGAGCATCTTCCCCAAATTAGGCACAAAACATGAATTAGGTTAAAAAAATACATTAAGTACTTAGGTACATTAAAACAATGATGCATACATACTTAGCAGGAAAACGAAAAAAAATTGGGAATAACGACTGTTGTGTTTAAATGTGTTCAAACTAATCAGCTGTATCTGTCTAGGAATATATATTAAAATTCGGTATGAGAAACATAGTACAAGTTTCTAGGTAGGTTTGAAATACATGATATGATACATTTAGACAAAGAAAGCAATATTGTGAAAACAAAAGTATCGAGGTTAACATGTCGAAACTTAGGTCGAAACTTCAACTATAAACGTGAGTAAAGCCGGATAATACATCTATATAATAATGTGCCGTGGTGGTACCGGCCTAGAATAGTACTCCCCCATCTCTTCCCGCGGGTGCCGTAAGAGTCGGCTAAGGGATCACGAAACAGAAGGTGGGCAGCAGCGCCTTCTGAGGATCAGAAATCATACTGCGCTCGCCAACCCGCCTGCCAAGCGTGGCGAGTATTTGCAAATCCCCCCTATATGGGAGAGGCATGTGTCCAGCAGTGGACGTTCTATGGCTGAAAAGAAGAAAAAAGAAGAAGAATAATGTGTCAAACTCAAGCGTGACGAGAATTTCCAATCAAATATGTACCTATCAACCGACTTTTACAAAAGCTTTTCCGTAGCTTCATAATCTAGTAGCTGCAACCTTGCTTTTATTAAAGTCTTCAGTTTGCAGAATGTCAGTTTCTTCCATTGCATTGTTTATAAATTGCTTGTGATAGTAAATAAGAGAATTGGGATCCTGGTTGATCGATTCAGATGCCAAAAACCGTTTCAACTAGAGTATGCAGTAACGCTCTGTAAACCCAACGAAAAGGTAAAACGTAATTTACAGTAAGGGCTGTTAGGACCCTAGACAATACACTTTATCCTATTGCTTTGGTACCTAAGTGCTGTACGTGACTGCTATCGATAACACGAGACCTTTGAATGGCTCATCAGGTCGGATGTTGGGACATTACCTTTTTTGTACGACGCAATCTTCAGAGCGATTCGGTAAAAGTTTGTCTGGGTTTCTAAAATTTAAGATTATCACTAACCCTTTTCAGACGAATAAAAATAATGGCAAAACGCTTTTATTACTTTTATTTGCCATATAATCATGATTATAGCAGCATTACTTAGTAATATATTATCAAAATAGGGTTACAAAGTGAGAGGACTTAGGTCAATACTGGAACTATTGCACAAAACGACGGCTCTTCTTCTTATATTACTTTTTAACCGACTTCAAAAAAGGAGGTTACTCAATTCGACCGTATATATGTTTTTTTTATGTGTGTTCGCGGATAACTTCGTCGTTTATGAACCGATTTTGATTATTCTTTTTTTGATTGATAGTGTATACTTCCGTGGTGGTCCCATTTATCAAAATTGAACAAGCGGTTTTTGAGTTATACTCCAATAACTGAAAAGTGCTTTACTTCGACGATATTATAGTTGTGGTCAAAGACATCATACCTGCAATATAAATACATTAACCTATCTCCATACCAAATTTCATCGAAATCGGTACAGTTTGAGCGTGAAAGAGTAACAGACGTTTTTTAATTATTGGCTTATGGGAACAGTAATTATTTTCGGGATGAAAAGAAGCCTTTGTGTCTGTGAATCTAGGGTCAAAACTATCTCCATAGCAAATTTCATCGAAGTCGGTCCATCCGTTAGAGCGTGAAGGAGTAACATATATTTTGAATTCTTTTTTTATCCCATGGGAATAGCAATTATATTCGGGGAGAAAAGTGTTAGAGATATTATGTATCTATGAACGCACCCTGCGCATGTATGCTGTGTAATGTAATATGTAGTCTGTGGGATATATGTCTTGTCATTAAAATGGAGCGAATTAAAAAGCATTTCATCAGTTCACAAGAATATGTTTTATTCACGGAAAACCATTAAAAATAACAAAAAGTAGTTTATCTATGTGTTAATCTAAAGTGACATCTATCGCCATACCAAATTACATTTAAATCGGCGCAGCAGTTTTAGCGTGAAAGAAATAAATATATAAAAAACACACCTGTAACGGAACTTGCTCGCTTTTATTGAAACGTGTCTGCTAACCAACACTAAGCATGATGTGGTCACTAAGTAAATATTTTAGTAACATTTTCGCAAAAGCGTTTCGGTGCTTCGGATGGCTGCTGTCCTGCTGATAAGCCATATCTTTGCCCCCATTGTTGTCGAGGGGGTCGTCAGGCTCTCAGAGAAAAGTGGCTGCTTTAAAAACTCCGATTTGGACCCGTAGAACTGATGTTGAAGTATACCCAAGGTTTCATTCACGTTAGTAATGGCAGTGATTTTCTTGATCAACTAAACTAAAATTCTGGAAAATAAGATAAGTTCGTATACAGTTACTTTAAGGTTAAAATTAGTGTGACATCAATTCCAATAAAATTCAACCCTCAAAAGTGTGAAATAACTTGTCGAAGTCGGTACCATGCTCACAATATTTTGATAATAGTTACATTTGAACTATCATGGTACCGACTTCAACAAGTTATTTCACACTTTTGAGTGTTGAAGTCGGTTCAATTTTTTGGATTTTTTTTATAACAGATACTACATAGCCGTGGTAACGTATGAGCTGATCCTCCACAAACAACTGCTGCGGGTTGCATACCGCACCTACCGCCTCTCCCTCAAATTCTTTTATCTCCTGAAGTTGCGTTACGGCATTCCTCTAGACCAAAGCTTCCTAAACTTTAAAGATAACGAAACGCCAGCCAAATACCTTTTGTTGTATGGAACCCCATATCAAATGATCTATACTGATATTTTGTATATGAGCAATTTATTTTAAGATATGTATATGTAATATGTATAAGAGAAACAAATTAATCTTAACTTAAAGTTTCAATGTGAAGAATGAAACTGTTTCACTGTTTTACTTATAATTGTTTTATAGTTGGGTATTATGTCCGACAAATGATTATCTGGGGTAACATCTTACTAATATTATAAAGGCGAAAGTTTGTGTGTATGTGTGTATGTTTGTTACTTCTTCACGCTCAAACGGCTACACCAATTTCGATCGATTTCGATGAAATATGGTATGGAGATAGTTTAAGCCCTGGATTAACACATAAACTACTATTATCCCGGAAAAAATCCCGTGGGATAATTGAGGTAGCGGGAAAACCGTAATTCACGCGGGTGAACCCGCGGGGCGCTACTAGTCTAAAAAAAATGAGTAATAAGTTCTTCTCATCACTTATTTTGCGCTATTTCAAAATAATGTTTGTAACCGTGGTATTATTTCACAGATAAAAAGAATTGGCGGAGCCTTGATAAGTATTCTACGGACTCCATAGGTTCCGCGGAACCACTTTGGGAATCCTTGCTCTAGTGGGTAAATTATAATATTCCCTGTGAGCCTCAGGCTATGGATATAACATTTCACTTTACTGAATAGGAAAGAGTATGGCGAACCGTTTGAACTTTACGAATCTAAACAAGCAATAACGCCTAAGGGCTGATCCCTTTTTAGTTTCCCGCGTATCTTTGTCATGAGCCATTGTGGCCGTAGTGCGCCGTTCACATGGTCTTAGTAATCGGTAAAACCTTTTCTATCTCTCCTTGTCAATTTTCAGAGGAGATAACGCTTCTTTTCGTTTTGTGTTCTCCGAGGCTCTTTCTTTTACGAAATAAATGGAAAATTCTATCCTTTCCACTGGGCTTAAAATGATATAATCAAGGTTTTTCAGTATTCTTGCTTGAAACATATTTAATTAAATCATACATTACACAGACATTGAAGACAGATTATGCGGACGGCTTTCAACAAGTCCTTGTGTTGAATGGGGGAAGCATATGTCCAGCAGTGGACATCCTATGGCTGAGATGACGATGAAGAAACCCTTTGAGTGTTAAATTTATATTTCTATTTTATTCATCACTAAAATTATTAAATATAAATTTCCCACTCTTCCTCATTTTTTTATTGACAATGGGCAAGCGTTTGACCACCATCTCACCTGATAATGTTTTACTCTACTTTCATACAAACAGTCCCCTTACTTAGCTGACTACTACCTATAATCATTCCCAACATATTTTTTAAAAACGCAAAAATAATTATCGAATTGAATAAGACCAATTTAAAATATTAGTCTATCAATTGGAAAAATATTATTCCAAATTACTTCATAAACGGCTGAATTCAGTTCAGGTATATAGGTAATCATTTTCTCGACAATAAAGACAAATACTTAAGGCTTTACAATTTTGAGTTTTTTCACCTTACTTTGTCCTACATGAACTTAAACAATATTTTTTTAAAATTAAAAAATACAACGTATGAAAACAGTTTATGCAGCTAAATTCTGATTGAACAAAATATGATTACATTCGCGAAAGTAAATATTCCATTGACATGTATGCGCTTCAATTGCTTCTCACAAGGATGACTAGAAAAAAAAGTTACCATAGGTAACAACATAATTCGTGGATCGCCCGCGCGGTAAGAGGTTTGCGGGAGGAGAGTGATATACGGGTGTAACAAGGCAGCGGGGTTCTCACAGTAAACAGTTGACTTATTGGTTACGGACGGACGGTTTGAACAAAACGCACACGAGATAAACTTGCCACGGTCAATCGCAAGATGGATCGCCCAAGATTTTTAGCAAGAAAATGTAGCTTACATTACAAAAAATAAATCATTATAAATATTTATGATTAGTAAATAAATATTCAATATTTATGAGTAAATTAACTTTATATTTACACAAAATATATGTTAAATATTATTATATAGGTATGTAGTTGCAAATCTATTTTTTATGTCTACCTAGCGGCATACAGATAAAGGGTATTTCAAAAATTGTGTCCACCGAAAATTATCTCGGGATTATTCATCTCGGGTTAATTAACTACGTGTGCACCGATACCCCCTCCCCCTCTCACACCGCGCGGGTGATCCTCGAGTTGTGTTTTTTACCTATAATTAGGATTTATTTTTTCCGCAAACAATAGAAACCACTTTAGACTAGGACATCATTCGTGTAACAATAATAGTCATAGCTACAACCAAGTTTCAACACAAATATTGAGAATAAAGGCAAAAAATTGCTAGTTGTTCCAATTTTAATTTAAAACCTTAACAATCCTTAACATGCTAATGAAAAACTCAAAATTACTATTTACATACACTGTTTTTAACGGGTATAACGTGGTACTTACGCGTAGTCGATATCACGATCGACAATTGTTTCGGCTTCTTCCGGAAGCCTTCATCAGGATCTTGAGTGCGGTGCGTTAGTCGTAACGTCCCGTCTCGCACTGATCGATCGCTTGTCGATCGTGATATCGACTACGCGTAAGTACCACGTTATACCCGTTAAAAACAGTGTAAAGTAATCATGAGCGTGAGTTTTAATATTATTACTATTTACATATTCCAATCAATTTATTTTAATGTAACAATTTAGAAATCGCAATCATAAAAGTAATGTAGAACCTTTATCTTTGATAGGAAATACAATTTTTATATACTTTTTTACAGGTATCCTTGGAGCATATATTTTTAAGCATAAAATGCCATATAGATATTACTATCTGGTAATACATGTATATCACAAATTTGACAAATTATCCAAATATAAATTAAAATTAAAAATTAAATGCAGAAACATCAAGAGTGGATCTTAAAATCAATATGTCCAAGATTCATCATGCATCCTCCTTTTTTGTAGTAGGTGAAGACGTAGAGCGTACATTCTAGGTATGTCAAATCTAATTATCCGATCCATATGGATAATGGAAGTCGTCAGGACCCCTGATGTTCCCGTCACGGTTAGTTTCAGTGACTGAACGAGCTTCAGTATAAAAGGGCCAGGATTTTCCAAGACAGCACAGTCCAACAGCCTTCTTCAACAGAACCTCCTTGGGATTCTAATAAGTGAGTATTACGATAAGCTTCTTTCCTGCCTTTTGTCAATCTCTTTCATTATAACTGGAAACTTTTGAATGTGTTGAGAGCTACGTGGAAAGCTCCTCAGGAGTTTTGTTCAGTTCACCTTTTTATTCATTTGCCACTGTATTAATTTGAAATTGATTATTCGCCAAGCTTTCGGAAGTTGTGCCAATGTACTTATTCTGTTTAATATTTTTATGAGAAACGGCTAAGTGAAAAGCTAAGCTAAGTACTACGCTCTACTAGTGTTCCGTGAGATATTCTACTGGACCTGCAAAACAGCTGTCCGAAAACACACGTTGCTAGACGAGAAGATTTCAACCTGTCCAGCCCATTAGAAATTCCAAATTGCCGGGTTGTAGATTTATCACTATCGTAAGCACCCTTACCGATAGACCAATCTTGAGCTAAGGTAGGACTATTCCTGGTGACCGAATCATTAGCAGTCAAAAAATGTTGCCTCCATCTTAGAAATTCAAATCATGCTTGACTCGGGAACCCTATATACAAGGTGGTATTACTTTAGAACAAGAAAATTTCCGCTTTGAAGCGATAATATGCAAGAAATATGTATTGTAATTGTATTGTACGACAGACCGTGTTAGATAAGTCTACCTAAGCAAAAAATCTCTGTGTTTCAATCCAATTGCCAAAAGCAAGCGTGGCGCTTTCAATCAGTCACAATGTTTCAGCAAGTCGGGTAAGATAGGCAAATCATTGCCTATCTTACCCGACTTGCTAAAACATTCATAGTTACTTATTTTTAGTGTTGTCTCATGAATTTTTCCTGAATCATCGGAAACTCACTTTAAATTAAAAACTTATTGCAATCAGAATTGTATCTTGTAACTTTGTAGAGATACTCTACATAGTTATCAGCAACGATGGCGCTTAAACACTCAACTTAAGTAGAAAACTTAAGTTAGTATTTATTTTGAATCAAGACATTTAATAGGAAATGTACAAGTAGTTTTCATTACTCTATAACTGAATTTCATCCTTAAACAACTATGATTGTAAACTGTTCAAAAATTCTTGATACAGAACAATAAAAATATAAGAAACAAATCCATTCAAAATAGTTGGATTTTAATTAGTATAAACAATGATTAGTCGCCGCCTACTTTTTTAATCTAGTTTTAATACATACAAATTAATATATATAAATCATAGTATGAGGCGCAGTTAAGTTCTTAGCAACAAAATATATTAAACTTCAGCATATAGGAATAGTATCCCTTCAATAGTAACAAAGCTTCGAGCATGTATGTAAATACTAGAAGTGATAATATGATCAATACATTATATATACTGACCTTGCTTATCAATATCTGTATGACATAAGTATTTAATCACATATCACAAAAAGTACTGTTGAATATATTCACCGGTTTTAAAGCAACCGGTTATGGAACTTGCTAGTTTTTACATATACGCGTTTCTACAAAAGCATAACGTATTAATTCAAGTTATTTATGTACGTTCAGTGCAGTTAAATAAACTCCCAAATAACATCATATCGCACTGGTTGGTTCCATGAGAGCGTGATATCATAACATGCGGAAATGTTATTTTTTGTAGACACACAGGTATCAATCATAAAACAAATCCGGCAGGATTATGAATTTATCATTTTAAGTTTAGGAAGTTGTAAGTGTATTAACAATTACCGATATTAACCGACCGATAACGAGATCCGCTTCCTAAAGCCAAAAGAGGCTTGTACGAACATTTACATGAAATCTTTCCACGCCCTAACCATTGCCGGGTCTCTACTGTCGTGAATTGATGCCTTCCCGAAAGACCAGACATGTAAACAAAGAATTAATTGACAGCTATCTTAAGTTTGCACGCGACCGGTCTAGAGGTTGTTTACTTTTGACTTTTGATCATAGGTGCGGAAGTGAAATGCCTTTGTCTTTTACGGACAGAACGTACGCGACAAAAAATTAATTCATCTTGTTTATTACTTCTGCAGGTAACGAGCTTTTGTATTAATCTGATTCAATCAGCATCTCCAGCGATGCTTTCGAATACGACAATGAGTGTTTTGGTTCAAAGCATCGCCATTATTTAGATTATATTTAGATCTTACAATGAAAATGCCTCTTTGCATTAGGAGAAGGGCTCACTCAGCTGTCTTGAGAGAATTAAATTGTATAAAAAGTTGTTGAAATATATTTTGTTTAGAATCTTTATTGACAGTAAAGTGAAATGGATCGATCTCAGTAGGACCACAATTGAAAGTTTCACAATCGATTGTCTGAAAGGTAGAATGTTAATAGAATATGGTTGTTAAAGCAACACAGTAAGGTTCTCGAATTAATCATTTTGCGGGTTATCAACCGAGCAGGTATTCAGGCGCCTCTGGCACTGAAGGCAACCAGATATATTACGCGCAACAATGTGGTACGGATATGTTTTTGCTGTCGAATATAAACAAGTGATAATGTGGGTATTTGTTGATACTTTGAGTCACAAAACAAAGCTTTTTTAACGTGTAACAGTATAAATATTTTTTTTTTGTACTGTATAGATCTATCGTTTGACCACTATCTCACTTGATGGTCAGTGAAGATGTGGTCCAATACGTTATCACGCTAGACCTAGAATGCTCTCAAGGACTGCTGCCTGAACACACTATGTGCTTGGTGACAGTTTTTCAAACTTGAGGGTGGTAGCTAGCCAGGCGGGTTTTCGAAAGTACCCTACCACCATGCTCGGAGTTTGATAACGGTGTTACCTTCACCGCAAGCTCAAGCTGTTGTTGGGGATCGAACCAGTGTCCGTCAGTTTGACAGGCGACGCTCCCCCTGCTGAGCTATCTTCAATATTTATTTGACATAGCAATAGGTCTAGCAATACATGAACCCATTGGCTAGTTTTCACTGTGTTTTGGAGCCGGAGGCCTCTCCCTTAATATAATTGAATGTTACACGCTCAGAACGACTACATAGCTATTTAAAAACAATCATTAATTATAAACGTATGCGTGTGTGAGTGTGTGTTTCCGTGCTTGCGTGTGTAATGTGTGTACGTATGTGTTTGTGTGAGTGTTAAGTGTTTTTTTATGCGATTGACGGCTATTTCACCTGATGTTAAGTAACGATTTAACGTGCGTGCTAAATCCTAGACAACGTCATCACTTAACATCAGGTGAGACATTTGTCAAACGCAAACTTTAATATGTAAAAAAAAAAACGATGCGGACTATAGAAGAATTCATTAACTTATGACCTGAAGACACTAAGATTCTGTCTATGAGGAAATACAAACACAGGCGATGAATTCCACTCGTTAGCTGTACGCGTTATGAAAGTGGAAGCGAAAGGTTTCGTGCGATAAAGTGGAATCGCAACAAATGATGGATGGCGCATTGCCATCGGCCTGGCCGTTCGTAAATGGAATGGGAGAGAAGAAATCAACAGGCACACTGCAAAATGAATCCGGTGAAAAATTGATAAGCTCATAAACAGCTACTTTTCGTTAATATTGTAGTCTTTGGAGTTTTGTCCGAATTAGTAATTACCGATGAGATTTTTTGCTTCGCCTATCTCTTTTTTTAAGTCTTTTATACTTTGTAGGTCTATTGTAGCGACCATAATCTCACTTGATGGTCGGTGACGATGTGGTCGAAGATGTATAACGCTAAACTTAGATGTTTACTGCTGCCTGAACACATCTATGGGTTTGGTGACAGTTATTCAAACTTGAGGGTGGTAGCTAGTCCAGGCGGGTACTCGAAAGTACCACCATGCTGGGAATTTTGATCAAGCCGTTGGTGGGGATCGTGCCGGCGTCCGTATGTTTGACAGCCGACGTTCCTACCGCTGAGTCATCAACGCTTTAAGCGAACAAAAATAAAGCACATTAATTTTAGGTGGTCTATAGTGAGAATCGATTCTATTTATTGATTGATACACGACGTGGTTTAGCCGTTATTAATAATTGTGTAATATATAGAATTGGTTAAGCGTCAATCTTTCTAAGAATTTGAACAGCTGCGCGATTGCATATTAATATTGCAACATTTCACCTAAACTTTTTCGCACTATGTACGTATGTATGTATGTCTTAAAGAAATGTGATTGCCTCAAGCAGGCAATAAATAATCTTATATTCTACGTAACTTCACTTTAAATGTGTTTTCTACGATTGTGTTTATTTACTGGTAACTTTTAATGTATTTGTTTTTTATAGACATATGTTTGAGTTATTCCAACTAGGGCGAGATTTATTCGCAATAATTTTCAACAATTTCGTGAGCACAACAATATTCCGGCGGTAGTAATTGACTCATACTGTACTACTGTAATTGACGGTCGCCGTGGCGCAGTGGTTAGTGTCAGTGACATGACTAATGTGTCTCCGGGGCCCTGGGTTCGAATCCCGGCAGGGGCAAACATTTGTGCGATGTGTGTAGGTGTTTGTCCCGGGTCTTGGATGCTTGTGTGCTGTGATTGTGTGTGTCTATGCCTCCTGCGATACAGGGAATCCTAGTGTGGGGGGTCTGAGTGTGATAAAAAAAAAATCCGTCTCTTTTCTTCACAATATGTGTTCTAAATCAAGGCTTTTTTTAGAAAATTATTGCGAATGAAATGCGCCCCTGGTGTTACCTGGTGATGCGGTCTAAAATGTATCTCAGTGATAATACACTACTAGGGGCACATCTTAGACCTTTTTTATAACAAAAAACCGAAAAGAGGATGTTCCCAATACAGTTGTATGTTTCTTTTGTACGTTTGTTACTTCAGATCCCCGTAATTTATGAAGCGAATTTAAAAAATATACTAAATATTTAGTCAAGAAAAATCCCAAATATATTCTAGGAATAAGTAGCGGAGATCGGTTTTAATCAATGATATTATATATTTATATATGAGATAGATGTCGCACAAGCGCGCAGAAACTGAGGCGGCAAAATTAAGTCAATTGTAGGAATTTTCATTACGACGCGTATTTCGAGCGCAAGTCTATACACTTTTGTTATTTTTTTTTTCAAAGTTTGTTGTTCCTGAGAACCTCCGTAGCTAATCCTACTTCCCAGAAACACTACGGTGTTTGTAAGATTTTATAGCAAGTACATATTCCAATGATATTTTACTAAAGATGACGTATATTCATATTGCGCGGTGCTCAGATTTTGTTCCTTTACGACATAAACATGCTTACTGCGACAGATAATACGGTACAAATAATATAGAAAAGGATAGCTATATGTTTAGAGTTGCGCTTGAAATACGCGTCGTAATCAAAATTACTACAATTGACTTAATTTTGCCGACTTAGTTTCCGCACGCTTGTGCGACATCTACCTCATATAAACATATAATATCATTGACATATTCTCGTAATATTGATTAAACTGTAAAAATGAAAAAGATTTTAAAAAATCTAGAGTCATGTTGTAACATGAATATCCTCACTATAGTAAAAGAACAGGGCGCTTACCTTCCTACGCTCTTACACAACCCTTTTTGTTTGTACATCGTTATTAAAATCAAAAACAACCAATTCTTGTACATCTTGAAGCTGTCTTTGAATTTACTAATCTATCTATGAAGATCTTCGTAAAAGGCTAGAAGCTTTTGAAATGTGGGCTTATCGCCGCATGCTTCTAATAAGCTGGACTGATAAAATATCAAACATCGAAGTTCTCAAAAGGATGAACATTGACAAGCCTACTCTGGTCAGAACCATCAAACAGAGAAAAGTTGGATATCTGGGACATGTTTTGCGTCATGAGCGCTACCAGCTGCTGCAGATAATAATGATGGGAAAAGTTGATGGCAAAAGAGGCGTTGGCAGGAGAAAATTGTCGTGGTTGCGGAACATAAGGGAGTGGACAGGGATCAAAAGTGTTGAGGAACTGTTTAGGTTTGCCCTGAACAAGGAAAAATATCAAAAGATGACCGCCGACCTTCAGTGATGGAGAGGCACTGGAAGAAGAAGAAGTAGCGCCCCGCGGTTTCACACGCGTGTATTACGGTTTTCCCGCTACATCAATTTATCCACGGGAAGCATACATTTTACCGGGATAGCCTATGTGCTATTCCAGACTATAACCTATCTCTGTGCCAAATTTCATCCACATCCGTTGAGCCGTTCTGGCGTGATTAACTAACATCCATCCATCCAAACTTTCACATTTATAATATTAGTGGGATGCTAAACAAGTTTATCTATATTTACTACTAGCAGCGCCCCGACGTTTCACCCGCGTGGATTATGGTTTTCCCGCTATTTCTCTTATTCCACGGAAACTATATCTTTTCCGGGATAAAGTAGCCGCCGTAAAGTAGTATGTGTTATTCCAGGGTCTAACCTATCTCTATACCAAATTTCATCAAAATCTGTGCAGCTTTAATAAATACGTAAATGAGTTATATTGAAATTTCCGAATTTCACGTGGTTGTAGGCGCGATTCATTGCGGAAGAGGGTTTGAGCCGAGTGCTTTTAGGACATGAAAAAAAGCTTAAGATTAAATTTATTTATTTTTCATTCGTGACATTTTAGGAAGACTATCAACTACTTTTCTTAGGCTAGGATAAATAAACTTTAAATTAAAAAGTTATTTAAAACTCTCCACTGATAGAAAGCAATAACCTAGGATAGTTTTATTAATCGCAGCTTATTTTATTGCTTTTGGGTTAATTTATATTTTTAGATTATATTTTATTTTAATTTGGGGGCTTATATATTTAATTACAAAATAATACATTACTATATAATTATAAAACAACTCATTACACATAGCAAATGAATTGCATTTAACAAGAAAATAGTTCAAGATTAAGTGTACATAGAAACTCGAATAACTACATACCATAACTTCTATGAGGTTACATTAAACTATAAAGATTAAAATTTACAAATAAAACAAAATAATGATTGTAGAGTACTTTCGATTACCCGCCTGGCAGCTACCACCCTCACGTTTGGTAAACTGTCACCAAACACATAGTGTGTTCAGGCAGCAGTCCTTGAGAGCCAGTAAGCATTCCAGGTCTAGCTTCAGACTACATCGTCTCTGACTATAAAGTGATATATTGGTCAAACGCTAGATCTAGTATAAAAAAAATAAGGTGCTGTTTAATGAAAATAGATTGCTCGAATAAAAGTCGAAAGAATATTGGTCCAGAATAATGTACTTTTTAAAAGATATCGATATTTTATTTACTCACTTTTTTTACGCGCCAAACACGCGTACTAATTATTGGCGATAATTAGTACGCGTGATGGTGTGTGAAGCAACGTTTGGTTTGGTATACCTGGGGGAATGTATAAACCATTTTAGGTAAATCCACTTTGGATTGAGCAATCTTTAATCCTCTTACTAATAAACATTGTTAAAGTTTCGAATAATTATTCATTGTTTTATTCCGCTCTTTCAACGTCAATCTGTCATTTTAGTGACAAGTACAAAACACTGAATAACTATTCAGAGGTTATAAAACGCTAATTAGTAAGGGAATAAAAGCCTTATGTTTGATATAGTTACGGGTTACCTGTGGTAGCAAATTATTAAACGAGTGCACGAATCTTCTTATTTCTATAAATACATTTAATTAAAATAATTTGGTTAACGTATACTTATTTGAACCTTTAAGTCATGGATTAGAGTGTGATTAATTCTACAGGCCTAATTCACACATTATTTATATGTTTCAAAAACGTTTGAAATTTTAGTCTTAGTCTTAGTTTTAGTTATTTTATTTTAGTCCACTTTTGAGAAAGCAAAATGTACCGAATCTGTCTTTGTTGGACTAGGTTTTTTATGAGACATTTACATTTCAATGTCATTATAAGCAATTGCACAAGTAATAAAAAGTCATGACATGGAGATCTGCAAGCTATAGCCCCGTTAACATAATCGCAAAGTGGCACTTCCTGTTTAGAACTTTCATGAGCTTTTGCAAAGGTAGAGATGTATGTGAGATCCGTTTCCTGTGTTATCCCATGCGCACGCGCCGTTGTCTACCCCCCACCCCCCACCCCCACCGTGTAGCGTGCAACCATAGTTGGTAACATATTTAAACACGATCCATTTACGTACGGTCGTCGATGTTCACTTTTCGGTAACTGCTCTGGTATTTTTCGTGTGCATCGAAATATTTTTGCCGGCCTTTTATATCATAGAATGTTAAGTGACGATGTATGGTGTTTGTAGTGTCTACATATGTACGGAATTGAGCATATGTTAAAGTTTACGAGGTAAGTTTTGTGCTGCTTTGCTTTAAATATTTGTTGATTTTTTTTAAATTGATATAAACCCGTTGACACGCTTACGTTTTTAAATTGTGCGTCCATCGATCAGTATAAGTATATTATATGCCTCTATGGAGTAATGTTTTATTAATTAATAGATCACAGACAAACAGACAGTAACTATGATGTATATCAACACAAAATAAAAAATAAACACAAAATATTCAAAAGATGCGTATCATTTCTTCTGGCTTGGTCAATTTTTTGTCGCTGTGTTTATTCAATATGTATATATATTGAAAAAATATGGGGTAAATAAGTGTATGGGGGAGGCATATGTCCAGCTGTAGACGTCTTATGGTTATGATGACGATGATTGAAAAAAATCTCTATTTTTTAGTGACTGTTTATATGATGATAATTGATGGTCATAGTTGGGTCCCAAAAGTCAACTGGTACTCATGGCTAAATACTGCACTAAATAAACGAGATGTAAAGTGGCAGATTTTCTATCTTAGTCTCTTAGTCTTTAAGTCGGTAGCTAGCTAGGGGGCGTCCATTAATTACGTGAGTTGTTTACGGGGGGGAGGGGCTCAAGCCGAATCTCACCCAAACTCACATGGGGGAGGGGGTGGATTCGAGAAATACTCACGTAATTTTTTTCCGCAAGGAACATTGTAACGTAGCGAGAAAACTGGGATAAATTAGGTAAAAATATTTTTTATATGTTTCTATACCACGATATTAATAATCTCAAATAACAAATCTTGATTAAATCCAGAAAAACAAGGACATATTAATTAAATTACATTAAAAATGACCAGGTGGACAGACGACCTGACTAAGATCGCAGGCAAGGGCTGGATGCGGGCCGCTTCCAACAGGTCCTTGTGGAAATCAATGGGGGAGGCCTATGTCCAGCAGTGGACGTCCTATGGCTGAGATGATGATGATGATGATGATGACATTAAAAATATGTATTTTCAAAAGTCTCACGTGAGATTATGGGTGGAGGGAGGGGGTCTAGCATAATCTCACGACATCTCACCAATGGGAGAGGGGGGGTCGAAAAATCACTAAAAGTACCTCACGTAATTTATGGACGCCCCCTTAGGTGAAGCAGCCACTAGGAGCTCAAGAAAATAATCTATCACAATGCAGTTGATTTCACTATGATGTATACCTTCACTGTAAGCTCGGATCGGGCTTGAGAAAAGTCTATCTAGTGACCGTCTGGCGGCCGACCCTTGGACTATCATCGCTCCAAAAGATCCTTCAAGAAAGAGTCCTTTGAAAGACCTTTTGATGCGATGATAATTAAACATCGTATCTACTAAGGATCTTACTTAAAAGCTGCATCCTAAAAGGATAAGCTAGAATAAAATGCAATTGAAAGGAATTACATGCAAAAAATATTACATTTATAGGCAACTAGTAGCGCCCCGCGGTTTCACCCGCATGGATTACGGTTTTCCCGCTAACTCAATTATCCCACAGGAACTATACTTTTTCGGGATAAAATAGCCTATGTGTTAATCCAGGGTGTAAACTAGCCAAATTTCATCAAAATCGATGTAGCCGTTTGAGAGTGAAGTGAAGAAGTAACAAACATACATACATACTTTCTCAGTTATAATATTAGTAGAATATTTTATTTTTACATTATGTAAAATTGTACATGAATTAACTGTGTCAAAACTTTCTGTTTCTTAGAACTCATCAAAATGGCCGGAAAAATTACTGCTACTTTCGTCATCTTCGCTCTTTTCGCATTCCTGAACTTCGGATACGTTAGCACCAACCCTGCCATTGGTGAGTAAACTACTCGCTTCCTTTAAACCCTTAATAATAATATGGGACAACATTCACACAAGGTCTTCAGGTCCCAAACTAGGCAGAGCCTGTACTATGGTAACCTGATGACTGATATATAATTATATACATACTTATATATATACTTATACACACCCAGACACAGGTCTAACAGACATGTTCATACACACAAATGTTTGACCTGTCCGGGAATCGAACCCGGGACCAGCGGCTCAGAAGGCAGAGTGCTACCAATCTATATAACCTGTATAATCCGGAACCAGGTCATCTAAAGGTAACGTCTATAATTGACGTCTTATTTTGATGGTCGCCGTGGCTAAGTGGTCAGTGACATGACTTTTTAGTCTCCGGGGCCCTGGGTTCGAATCCCGACATGGCAAACATTTGTGCGATAGGTGCAAGTGTTTACCCCGGGTCTTGGTTGTTTGTGTGCTGTGATTGTGTGTGTCCATGTCTCCCGCGACACAGGGAATCCTAGTGCGGGGGTTTAAGTGTAAAAAAATAAAATAAATACAATGATGTTCTTATATTAACTTGTTGTGTACTGTTTCTTACTACACAGAAAATAATAGATCCGGCATGGATACTTTTAGCAGTGTCATCTCTTTTTTAACCGAATTAAAAAAAAAAGAGGAGGTTCTCAATTCGACCCGTATGTCTTTTTTTTAATATTTTTTTATTCGTGTTTGTTACCGCATAACTTCAGACTGGATGAACCGATTTTGATCGTTTTTTTATTTAAAGCTGGTGCTTTCCGTGTGGTCCCATTTAAATTTCATCAAAATCGGACGAGCACTTATTGAGTTACAAGTCAAAAACTGAAAAATGCGTGCTTATACTACACGATATTATAGTAGCGGGTGAAGACATCGGTGAACATACCTACACCACAATGACAATTGACCCCATGAGTAACAAAGGTCACTAAAAAGAGTGGAAAAAAAAAAATTTACCAAAAAATGGAACCGACTTCAATACTCAAAAGTATGAAATAACTTGTTGAAGTCGGTACCATGAGCACAATATTTTGATATCAGTTACTTTTGAACTATCATGGTACCGACTTCAACAAGTTATTTCATACTTTTGAGTGTTGAAGTCGGTTCCATTTTTTGGTAAGCATTTGCTCTTAAGGACTGCTCTGCCTGAGCACACTATGTGCTTGGTGACATTTTTTGGAAACTTGAAGGTGGTAAGCTAACCATGGGCGGCTAGCTATCAGTTACGCGCTACAGCAGCGGGTACTTGATAGTACCCTGACACCATGCTGAGAATTTGATAACGGTGTTACTTTCACTGAAACATACTTCGCCCACATCGTCAACGAACATCAAGTGAGATATTGGTCAAACGCTAGATTTAAACAGTATAAAAAAGGGGTCATTTTAGACAACTTGCGGTTCACGGCAGACCTAGCACTATACGGGTTTTACCACAGATCACAAAAACTAAACGAGATATAGACAGTCTAACCATAGACATTTATGGTCTAACCATAGATGTGTATGGTTAGACTACTATGGTTAAAACACTAATTTAAGGGTCTGAAATCTAATTGGTAAACATACTCATAGGCGTATTAAATAAAGTGATATTTGGCCATCTTATCTAAAAACAAAACGTGATCTTCAACGGCAGAAAGGACGACGGCAGAACCAGCCTTGCTCCCGAAAAACGAAATGACAACCCGTTCATCTATTAATTATATATGAAAATTTAGATTATATTTTTGTGGATTCCGTGAATAATTTGCATTATTTATAAAGTTGTGAATCAGAAGTACTTTTATTTTATATATTTATGTGGTGTTTGTAGTTTTCGAACGCACCCTATACTTCTCATTATGTTTGTTGCGTTCGAATACTTACGCTCTGACATTAATTGTTATTGTTACTCTATAATCTGTGGTCAGCTGTTCTGTAGACCCGGACTGCGTTCATAAACACACCCATGCCTACTTTATTCCAGAACATAATATATAACCTGTATCTGTAGCGCGATCCATGCTATATTGCTTTCTCTGTCTACGACGCTATAGATGGATAGCGATCCATTGAATGGTTCGCATATGGACGTGTAGTTAGCATACTGATACAGATGATTTTCGATGATAACTTTTTACTCCCGACTTCTAGGAACATGATTGAAAATACAATGTATTTATTGCTCTATCGATACGTATAAGCTTAATTCATGAACGCGGTTTTTTTCTTCTAGGCTGCAAATGTAGGGGAGTCTGCCATCCTCCTTTCATAACATTTTCATATCTTTAGGGAAATTAGTATGGTTACCCACGCGTTAACATTTACAACGAAAGATTTAAGAAAGTCACAACGAGAAGGCAAATAAATCTAGAAATTGCCCTTTTTCTTTGAATTTAAAATCTTTGTCGCAGACTCCGCCGAGATAGCATAAATTAGCTTCGTTTTCGTCAATGTTTTTATTCAAATGTTTGTTGAATGGACACCCGAGTTGTATCTTTTGGGCAAAATATAAAGTAGTAATTTATATACAAAGTTGTTGAAGCTTATGGTCTTTTCTCAGCTATGTGCGTCCACTGTTGGACGTATGCCTCCCCCATATAGGGGGGATTTGCCAATACTCGCCACGCTTGGCAGGCGGGTTGGCGAGCGCAGTATGATTTCCGATCCTCAGAAGGCGCTGCTGCCCACCTCCTGGTACGTTATCCCTTAGCCGACTCTTACGGCACCCGCGGGAAGAGATGGGGGAGTACTATTCTAGGCCGGTACCACCACGGCACGAGCTTATGGTCAGTTTTACTTTATCCTACTAATATTATAAATGCGAAAGTTTGTGAGTATGGATGTATGGATGTTTGTTCCTCTTTCACGCAAAAACTACTGAACGGATTTTGATGAAATATAGAACATAGATTCTTTATTAAAATAAAACACTAATAACTAATTACAATACTGCAGCTACTACAATAACATTTGAGCAATCCACTAGCTATTGGTAGCCTATAGATAAACATAGATAGCTTATATCCTGGATTAGCACATAGGCTTATTTTCATCACCATCATCATCATCATCACCGTTTTTCATCACTAGACCATAAAACGGATTTGGATGAAATTTGCAATGTAGATACTACAGGTCCGGGAATAACACAGGCTACTTTTCATCATCATCACCAATCATCAGTAATATTTATATGGGTTTAGCGTGATACTTACGCACAGTTGATATCACGATCGACAATTGTTTCGGCTTTTTCCGGAAGCCTTCATCAGGATTTTGAGTGCGGTGCGTTCGTCGTAAAGTCCCGTCTCGTACTGCCCCCTGTTGTTCATGACAGGGCAGGGCGTTGCGGGCTGCAGTATGCATAATTTATGAATACATATTAATACATGTTAATAAATAAAAAATAAAAATAAAATAAAATATTACGTATGATTTTCAAATCAACTCATAAATGATAAAATAATTACGACGGTCGCCGTGTCATTGATATGACTCCTGTGTCTCCGGGACCCTAGGTTCGAATCCCTGCAGGGCTTAATATTTTTGCGATGTGTGTAGATCCCAACGGAAGACCAGCGCTGGTTTATAATCAGCATTGCTGAGTTGGGGCCGATTTGTAACATTTGTAATTGTACATTTTGTTATTTTTGTATGCTTTAAATGTTACAAATAAATTTCTTTCTTTCTATGTTTGTCCCGGGTCTTGTGTGTTTGTGTATTGTGATTGTGTGTTTCCATGCCTCCCGCGAAACAGGAAATCTGAGTGCTGTAAAAATAATATTACGTATATATAAAACCACAAAAACCTTCACTACTTAGAGAACAAAATGCTCAACATTTTCTTAATAATTAAAAATATTCCTGATCCAATTCCGATATTTTTTTATCGTATTTACTTCAAAATATTCTCTGTCAAATAAGAGAACATAAATAAGTTCCTTGGTTTGATTATAAAAAGTGTGAGTACCGCCTTAACAAGAAAGTAGCAAGTGGATACCATCGCTGTGGTAGATAAGCCTAAAATCAGTAGTATGCAATTATTATGGCCACAGATAATCTATACTTAAAAACTTCGTAACAAAATTTAAAATAAAAATACTTAATTGCGTGATTGTGTCTCATCATTAAATTAACTTTGGTTATTTATAAATGACTTTTGTATATGATTATATGTATTTAAAGGTAGTTTTCAATATTTATTTTTCTTCTTTTAATGTTTATTTTGCTGTAACCTCGGTTTGGTGGTACCGTCCTAGACTAGATAGTACTCCCCCATCTCTTCCCGGGGGTGCCGTAAGAGTCGGCTACGGGATCACGTACCAGAAGGTGTGCAGCAACGCCTTCTGTGGATTCGAAATCAAACTGCGCTCGCCAACCCGCCTGCCAAGCGTGGCGAGTATTGGCAAATCCCCCCTATATGGAGGAGGCATATGTCCAACAGTAGACGCACATGACTAAGAGAAGAAGAATAGAATAATAAGAAGTTACCTTTATTTTTTTTCTACTATCAACTATGGGTCTAGGAAACCAGCGGCAATTGTTAGCTTTTGCATCTATTTATTTATAGCTACATATTATTGTAGTACACTTGAAACATTTGGAACAATGTTGAAACATGTCCAATAATAATTAAATGAAATGAAATTTATTTTATGAAAAAGGAGTAAATTTATGGTTTCATATTTTGGTTTATATGGCCTATGTCCAGCAGTGGACGTCCTATGGCTGAGATGATGATGATTTTGGTTTATCGTTCTTCTGTTCTGCCGTTTACCGACACGTAACATTGCATAATTCGATTTAATAAAATAGAAACAAAAGGACACATATTATTAATATAAGTAAATAGTAATAATACAACGACACTAAATTTAAGAACCTTTCATCATTACTAATAGTATAAAACGTTATATTATTACATTTACGGGGTAGTAATTACATATGCATTTTTTTAATTTTTATTTTATTACATATGCGAGTGTCATGACTGATATCCTGTTCTTTTTATATGTGTCTTGAATATTTATTCAACACATACGATATACATATTTTGTATCACCATCATCATCATCATCTCAGCCATAGGACGTCCACAGCTGGACATAGACCTCCCCCATTGATTTCCACAAGGACCTGTTGGAAGTGGATATTTTGTATATTCTAATTTTATTTATTTTAAATATAATAATACTCGCTATTAAGCTAAGCATCAGTCATTGAAAGCCTTTCATTACTCGATAATAGATTCAATATCAGTATTATTTTTACAAAATGCTTTCGACAAAGGCAATTTTCGTTCAATAGAAAGTTATCAGTCGCGTAATCACCCACTTACTTATTCTCTTTAGTACTTACGCAGCGGGTTTCCTCATATTTTACCTTCTATCGAGTATATTGCAACATCTTTTGGGTTCTATTGACATTTGAATTTACGCAACGAAATTCGCGCAGTTTTCCATCACGACGCGAGTACTGAACGATGGGTGTGATGTACAAAACAGGCGTATAACAATACAGTACAGTCATTTGAAGCGATAGCTCAGCGGGGGGAGCGTCGCCTGTCAAACTGAGCTTCCAGTGAAGGTAGCACCGTTATAAAATTTCCAGCATGGTGGTAGGGTACTTTCGAATTACCGCCGGGCTAGCCACCACCCTCAAGTTTGAAAAACTGTCACCAAACACATAGTGTGTTCAGGCAGTAGTCCTTGAGAGCCAGTGAGCATTCTAGATCTAGCGTGATAACATCTTCGACCACATCGTCACTGACCACCAAGTGAGATAGTGGTCAAATGCTAGATCTATACAGTATAAAAAAAAATGGTTACGATTATCTGGTCATTTTTCCGGGAATTGAGAAAATTGGTGACTTTATCTATAGATTTCGATAAGTATGCTCTTTCAACGTTGCCACCGCACCGCCATATTGAAAAAAGGGCGGCTCTAAACAGTCTTTTAACAATATCTTCTTTGCTACTCTCGATAATTATGCTTTTTCAATTTAGCCATTGCGCCATTGAAAAAAGGCGGCTTTAAACAGTATTTTAGCAAAATCTTCTTTTCTATCCGATTTACAATATAAATGGCGACAGTTAGAACTAGATAAAACCTCCCACAATTTATGTTGTAACCTATTTTTTGTAAGATTAATAGTTTTATCGTACAGACGCTGCAAAGTCGACTTGATATGCGCTTTGGCCAAAAACCTTTCTACCACACTTTACCGCATGTTACATATGTGATGTTTCTTTCTTGTTGTGCGTCATTGGCTGTAAAAAAAAACCCGCTTTCTGTAAGATACAAGAATACCTACCTACAAATCGAGTGGCTATTCAAATAAAGCTGAGTGAAACTGAAACTGAGTAACCTCCTTCATGCCCCTAGCGCACGCACCAACTATCGCCAAAATTCATTTTTTATACGCTCAATAATGACTCTCAACGATACTCTCAAACTTAATCCAAACATCGACTTATTTGCGAGTAGTTCGGCGTCAATACACACGGCACTAACCAACACTCTGGTTGTACCTTACGACATTAGTTAGTTTTTTTGTATTGTAAATTGTATCTATTTTTTATGTACTATTACTGTATCTCCATTATCTGTGGAGGCTTGTAAATGGCTCTTCCTTATAATATTTGTTGTGCTAATTTGTAACTTTAGCTGTAAGCCACCCAAAGAAAATAAAATAAAATAAAATAAATAAATAAAATAAAGACTTTGTATTAAATATATTGGACCAAAAAGAAACTATGTAAATATAAGATATTATTATGTCCTCATTCTTCGAGAAAGATTTCGTGTACATAAGTAGTGGTCTTCACCTTCATGTAGGTGAAACCTCATCAACGGACTCTAGATTATTATTATTACCGAATTCATTATTTACGGTACTAAGGCGAGCCATAATCCACGGGAACCCGTGTTCTTCAATGATATTATATGTTTATATGAGGTAGATGTCGCACAAGCGCGCGGAAACTGAGGTGGGAAAATTAATTCAATTGAAGTAATTTTCATTATGACGCGTATTTCAAGCGCAAGTCTAAACATATAACTATCCTTTTCTATATTATTTGCACCGTATTATCTGTCGCAGTAAGCATGTTTATGTCGTAAAGGAACAAAATTTGAGCACCGCGCAGTATGAATATACGTCATCTGTAGTAAAACATCATTGGTGTTTTTAGGTTGTACGTCCCATTTGGTAGCGTATCATAAAAGGAAAGGCGGAACATCATCTACTTATGACTTTTTTTTATACTGTATAGATCTAGCGTTTGACCACTATCTCACTTGATGGTCAGTGACGATGTGAAGATGTTATCTCACGCTAGATCTATAATGCTCACTGGCTCTCAAGGACTGCTGCCTCAACACACAATGTGTTTGGTGACAGTTTTTCAAACTTGAGCGTGGTAGCTAGCCAGGCGGGTTTTCGTAGTAAAGTACCCCACCAACAAGGTGGAAATTTGATAACGGTATTATATATTACCTTCACCGGAAGCTAAAGCTATTGTTGGGGATCGAACCAGTGTCCGTCAATTTGGCAGGCGACGCTCCCCCCGCTGAGCTATCATCGCTTCGAAACTTCGAGACTTTCAGTATCCGGTTGGTTCATTTATGTTCAACACGTTGTTAACTCTGGTATCTTTGCGTAGACGCCTACGCGTAGATTTTCTCAGAATGTTAATTCAATATTTCATGACTAATTAAAAAAAAAATAACCGGCATGAAGTCTTCTTGTTATTAAATGACGTATCTGGAAAGGACCGACACAAGTGGCATAAACATAAGGTGTATTATTGCAGAACAGAGATTATGTGGAAATTGTTTAAATGTATGTTGGTTTAATGGTTTAATGCACTCCATCGCTGTCACTGTAGTATTTAATTACTGTCCAGACTTACTATAAAAACATCTAAATAATTCAAAAACTGTTTCAAATTTTTATTGACATTATTCTTCAAGTCGCGAAAGAATAAGTACCTTCTAGGTTTGCGTGCTAAATCCTAAACAACGTCATCACTTAACATCGGGTGAGACAGTTGTCAAACACAAACTTATATGTAAAAAAAATAAAAATTATTGATTTTTTAAAGTTGCGCTCAATTAGATAAATATATAATTTTATAACTTTTAATAAATACAGATTTTAAACAACAATTGCTGTGCAAGGAAAACATCTAAACTAATTTTCTTATATTTATGTGTTAAGCAATAATATACCTAATACTTTCAATCGCTTTCTTAATTATGTTAGCTATATACCACTGATCTATTTCTGTAATCGATTACGAAGTTTTTATAACCTCCTAAATTACGTGTAAGGCCAATGATATTATATGTTTATATGAGGTAGATGTCGCACAAGCGCGCGGAAACTGAGGCGGCAAAATTAAGTCAATTGTAGTAATTTTGATTACGACGCGTATTTCAAGCGCAAGTCTAAGCATATAGCTATCCTTTTCTATATTATTTGTACCGTATTATCTGTCGCAGTAAGCATGTTTATGTCGTAAAGGAACAAAATCTGAGCACCGCGCAGTATGAATATACGTCATCTTTAGTAAAACATCATTCTGTAAGGCCAAAAACAATTTATATAGCTGTAACAATTTATATTTACAAAGCTGGGGAAGCATAACTCGCGACACATGCTCATGTATTCATCCTAAGTACTAAATCGCGTCGCGGTATTTGAGACTTACATAAAGGTCTCCGCGCTGTACTGAAGCTCTTCTCATGCATTATTTATCGCCTATTCATGTGCACGAACAAACTATCATTTAATCTGCGCATTCAATCTAAACATCAGACGGCGTGCCACGTGACTCAATCAACCAAATCTTTCTTTTTTACGTGTTGCGTACAAGAATTCTCTGAATTGATAAACTAGCCACGTATAAAACGCTAAGGATAACGATCACATGTTAAGACTAACGCATTTAGAACATCATATAACATCAGACTGGTCGGTTGGCGCCGTTGGTAGCACTCTGCCTTCTGAGCCGCTGGTCCTGGGTTCGATTCCCGGACAGGTCAAACATTTGTGTGTATGAACATGTCTGTTTGACTTGTGTCTGGTTGTGTATATGTATATAAGTATCTATATAAGTATGTATATATCAGTCATCAGGTTACCATAGTACAGGCTCTGCCTAGTTTGGGACCTGAAGACCTTGTGTGAATGTTGTCCCATATTATTATTATTATAAGTGTACAAAGCGACGTTACCAGAGTGTTTCGCAAATTATCTCCCAAATACTTACCTCTGCTGGATTAAGAAGTGACAGAAAAGGATTATTCATATTCAGGGTTTTTCTACGGGATATAATCAGAAAGAGATCCGTAGACGAACAAAAGCCACTGACATAGCCCAGCGTATTAGCAGGTTGAAGCGGCAGTGGGCAGGGCGCAAAGACCTGATGGCCGTTGGGTTCTCCACGGCCACCAACAAGGTGGACAGAGGACCTGAAAGGGCTGAATTGGATGCGGGCCGTTTCCAACCAGACTTTGTGGAGGTCAATGGAAGAGGCAGATGTCCAACCGTGGACTTGTCTATGGCTGAAATAATTATAATGATATTTAGAGGTGAATTTGAATACTGGTTTGGTTGGGAGCTTCACTAGGCTTTACTTTAGCTTTACTAGGATAAGGGTAGGATTCTTCCAACAGGAGAAGAGGGGGGGGGGATGTCCTTTTGTCTGATGACTATTGTCTGGTTTAGCGATTAAAATACTAATGAAATACTCCTGAGATAACTTGAATTTCTTCTCGGGTAGAATAATATGAAAATTTTGGAGTCGAGAACCCCTTAGCTTGCTTCTCTCTCGATCCATCAGTAAATCATAAACTATCAATTTGATTTTAATCTTCCAGACAATTAGGGTTTTATTTTAAAAAAAAAGAAAGTTGCCGTTTTTATTTATTTATATTCTGCCATAACCCGGTAATTTTCACACTGCCCCTTCGTGACCCACTTGATACTCTTAAACCCAACCTGGTTCCATTAGGTAAAATAAAACACGTTTATTAATAATAAAAATGTTTTATTAATACTACATAGTTTGGTATTGCCTATTTAGTCACTAAATGTTAGTGCGAAGTATGGAGCTGCTGCTTATTATTAAACGCTACTATTATTAAAACCCTTTAATAATCCGAAAATCAGACGATGGTGACGCACCATTATCATAATTTAGAAACTCATAAAATTGAGAAAAATCTTGCAGGTTAGAAACCTATTGACCTGTACAATAAAAACTAATTGTAGGTTACAATGTGGGTACCTACCTACCACTACAGAAAATAGATAAATATAATTTATCACCGCTCGATAACAATCTCGAATTCAAAACAGTTATTCATAAAGACGCGGCCACTGAGGCAATGACCCCAATCCGCGACTCTGGCGATTCGCTTTCGCCCAGACTTACGCAATTTCACCTTAGCCGCTTACACTTGACCTCGTAACGACAGTTCGCGTGAATAGAAACATCCATTATGGATGTAGCCTTACGGAGATGGTGGCCATACAATATTTTTGACGTGATAACGTTTTATAAATTGATGAATACCAGCAACACTCATGAAAAATAGTAACGTTCCGCGTAACGTTCCACCTGAGTTTTGTATTACAATAATCAAAGTCAAAGTCAAAGTCAGTCAAAGTCAAAGTCAAAGTCAGTCAAAGTCAAAGTCAAAGTCATAAATGATTATGACGTTATCACGTAAATCTATCGTCCGTAAACCGACTTTACAGACAACCAATTTTTTTTTTGCGAACAATATAATCAAATATTAATAAAAAACACTCGAGAAGTATTATTTTTTCACTTGTTCATACAAGGTAGTATTACTACTTATTGATAACAATAATTAATTCTTACACATTATTTTGGAACTACTTATACTTTCTATTAGAATTTGACATTCGCTTGTCTTTATCAATACCTAAGGCTAAATACAATATTGATTCTTTTCATCTTATTTTGTTGAGTCCATCATGTCTAATAAATAGTTTATGAAGGTTAATTCTGATTGAACAAAATTTGTTTTCATTCGCAAATTTATTAGTGAGAATGATTTTCGAACGACATTTTGCTCTAATTTCCTCTAAAACTAGCAGCGCTTAGCAGTGTTAACCGCGGTGAAATGGTTCGTAGTACCTATTGACGATTTTTGTCTTTTTCCGTCATCCCACGGTAACAGCCTATATTCCGGGATAAATATAACCTATAAGATATTCCAGGGTATAAGCTATCTTCATTCCAAATTTCATGCAAATCTGTTCGGCCGTTTCAGCGTGAAAGAGTAACAAACATTCTTAAATCCGTACAAACTTTCACATTTATATTATTAGTGGAATAGTAGGTAGGTAATAGTAGGTACCTAATAGTAGGGTTCTCGCGATAATGACAAATGCGCTAACTGTGTCTTACACCAGTAGAAAGAAAATTACCTAAAAAGTGGAAAAGTGTGATAACTGACTTATTTTTTGAGCCCGTACAAATTTGTAATATTTTAAATCAACACATTAGGATTTGTCCAACCCTCTCTGCCTTTAGACACCCGTGAGCCTCTGTAATGTTATCGGCACCTGTTAAGTCCTAACTCTTGACTAACACAACTTCGGCACTTACATATATAAATTCAAGCCTTTTTCCCGTAGGGGTAGGCCGAAACCAGATCCTTCCAACTGCTACAATCGCAATAAATAAATAGTTTATATAGTAGACGCAACTAAGTTTGTGTCCCTGAAGTTGGCCGTATTTAGTTGCGCAATAGCTGTTTTTCAGTCGCCAGGAACTTGCCTTACAAACTGTTTCGACGATAGAATTTTAGTAGGGACATGTGTTAAAGTTAGCAGAGTCTAACTTCATATTATACTTATCATTATTGGCTGCGCTCACTATGAGAACTTTAACTCCTGCGCACGCCCCTTATCATGGCGTGCAATCGGCACTGGATCTTACCAGTTAGATACCTAGTGGATGTAAAGATTACACAGCTAGTCAACCTACTAATGGCAGGCCTACTTCTTTATATAAACGCGTCTTCGCTTCTACAAATTTGTTGACACTGACAAGTTTGACAGCGTGAAACCGTGCCGACGCTATGTCTCCAATTTTCTCAATACATGGTCACCATATCAACGCACGCGCTACGTTACAGCCGCAGCCGCCATTCGTAGATGCTAACGAGATCGTAGAATATTGTAGCGAATTGAGCATTTACATACTTACGGGGTTGAGTGCCCTACACACGGGCGCAGTAATGAATAGGTATGAGGTAACTTAGGTATAAGTGTGAATGTGTAGTAAAATTTACGAGCACGTGCTGCGTAATCTCGCTACGTAGCTTGATTACACGGTGCATGTTTTATGACTAATTTTGGAAAAGCATTCTGAATGTCATTCCTTTTTTTGTTTCTGTTAAATATATCTAGAATGGCCTATATAATTATTAGTTCTTTGTCACTTTACATTTTATAAATATGTCTCAATTTCTTTTTTATATAGGACCTACTGAAAATAGTGATGTTAATCGTACCTACTTTTACACAACTTGAGTAATTATCACCTAAATTCATGCAATTGATTAGGTAAGTATAAAATGCCGCCTCCGTCGGCCGAGGGGTAGACCTGGGTACCAATTCTACTAACACATTGCTCATAGATTGTCAATGAATCGTCGTTTTTTCTAGTTTTGCTATTCTACTTGGAGTATAATTGTAATGGCTACACAGATCTAATTTCTACCGCAATTCAATTGTCTACAATGCAATCGAATGCAATTGTTATTTTAGCGGAATATCAAGCTTATTTATGATAGCATCTGAACGACTATTGCATTGTTTATAAATGGATTGTCATAATAAATAAGAGAATTGGCACCCAGAATTCCTCCTCGGCGAGACAGTACTTAGCAAAATTACTGGCCGTTGATAGCTAGCACATAAAATGTTTAGTATGGTATCAAACTTTACTTGCCTTTAGCCACTTATATACGCGAATTCGTAACCCTGTCTGACCATAGTAAAGATCAACGGGAAAGAGTGCAATACCAGATATACTATAAATATACGTTGCTTTGAGTACCACGGTAAATACGCCATGTTTATTTTTGTTGAAGTTTTTTTTTTCTTTCTTTTTTTACATATTATAAGTTTGCATTTGACAACTGTCTCACCTGATGTTAAGTGATGACGTTGTCTAGGATTTAGCACGCAAACCTAGAAGGTACCTATTCACTCGCGACTTGAAGACTCCAGGATTGTACATATCGGGAAACACAGACTCGGGCAACGAGTTCCATTCCTTGGCAAAACGCATTAAGAAAGTGGAAGCAAAACGTACGTATAGGTGGTATATCTACCATATAGCGATGGCGAATTGCCGTACGTCGAGTCGTTTACTACTAGTAGCGTCCTGTGGTTTCACCCGCTTGGTTTACCTAGTATCCCGTGGGAATTATACTTTTTCCGGGATCAAAGTAGCCTGTGTTATACCAGGGTCTAACCTATCTCCATACCAAATTTTATCGAAATTGGTGCAGCTTTTTGAGTGTGATGGAATAACAAACATACTCACATACAAACTTTCGCCTTTATAATATTAGTGGGATAATCATTAGCAGTCTTAAGACCAAGGAGGTAAAGGTATAGTTATTTCAATAAATAAGTGGCATACGGGTACTATATACGGTGATACAAATAAAACAACTGTCCAGAGTGCGGTGAATATGTATTTTAATAACTCCGAAAATTGCCGAGGTAACCCGATTCACATTACACAAACGCTTGCGAGATGCAGGTTTTGTTCGATGCGATACTGGTGCCATCTATGTCACCTTAGCTGTACTACATACAATAACAATTGATGTTCTGCATTAAAAGGTACCGAATTTCGTACGTGGTTTTGTCTTACAACTATAACGCCACTTATACGCTGGTTAGTATTTCAGCACGCGGTCACTCTTAAAGTAGCTTTATCATTTACCCCCATTACCCCATACTGTTATTTCTTATTATGGAACGGTATTCCAACTGCATAACATACCATTAGATATACTGAAAAAGACACTTATAAATCTGTATGCTCCCCTGTGCTCCAAACACAACTTACAAACCCAAACCTTGTTCCAGCCTCTGGTTACGACCCCATGGAGATCTGCATCGAGAATTGCGCTCAATGCAAGAAGATGCTGGGAGCCTGGTTCGAAGGACCACTCTGCGCGGAGTCCTGCATCAAGTTCAAGGGAAAGCTGATCCCGGAATGTGAAGACTTCGCATCTATCGCGCCATTTTTGAACAAGTTGTGAATTGTCGCGCATATTCACGGGTTTTAGCTATTTTGATATATGCTTCTTTTAGCAACTTTTAGAAGCTTTTAGCGCAATTTTCGAATGATAGATTTATAAGTGCTACTAGAGTTATATTCATTGTAAAGTTGCAACATCAACTGTGTAGTATTCACGTTGATAACTTTGTGTACTTTCTATGGGTTCTCTCTTTAAGTTTGCGACGAAATTGAAGCAGATGAAACGAGATCGAAATAGAAAAAATAAGCATTTTTTCATTTTCTATTTGGAGAAAGCTCGTCGTTCAATCCTTGAATAATAAGTTGAATATATGATTGAAGCTGCTCATCCGAGTTCGCGTTATGAAATTATATGGACTAACATTTTCAGTTTTCACACATTGGAATTATTAATAGAACATGAATGGAAAATTTATACAATTTAGGTTTATTATGTATTTTATTTCTCAATAGTCTATCACGAACACTCTTTTAGTAAGTTTATGAACACAAAGGAGTGTCGATGAGATGGAAAGCAGTTTTTTTTTTTTTTTTTTTTTTTTATATTAGGCTAGTTCTTATTCGCGTTTATTTTGTCGTAGTCCACATAGGTATTAAGAATAGCTTATATTGCAATATTAATTATGTGTTACTACAAGACGCATATTGTGAGAATTCGTATACGATTTACTAACCGACAAAATGCCAAAGTAAATAATACTCTATAAGCTTATCGTGTAATGTTTTATACTCTTGTACAGGGATTATTGTAAGATTATTCCTTAAATGAAATAAAAAAAGTTTAATTGATTTATTTGGAATTTATTTCACACTTTATTATTATATGTATGTAAATGTCAAAATATATATTTTATCAATCATATAATTGCAAATGATTAATGGCATTTATAATTAAATCGTGGACAGACGACCTGACTAAGATCGCAGGCAAGGGCTGGATGCGGGCCGCTTCCAACAGGTCCTTGTGGAAATCAATGGGGGAGGCCTATGTCCAGCAGTGGACGTCCTATGGCTGAGATGATGATGATAATAATTAAAAACAAATATATATTTAAAGATAAGTCAACTGAGTTTACTCGGCTTGCAGCAAGGCCGAAACTTCAAAAGACAAAACATACAAAATCACGGCAAATAACCCATTTCCAAAGTCAACTGATAGATATGAAAATACAGGGTGAGCTACTTAGATAGGTCAGTATGGGCAAGTCTGAAACTATGAGACGTACAAATATCTGATATTAGGAAGCTTAAAGTCCATTTTAGTGACAAGAAAACTTGACTGGCCGGTTGGCGCAGTTGGTAGCACTCTGCCTTCGGAGCCGCTGGTCCCGGGTTCGATTCCCGGACAGGTCAAACATTTGTGTGTATGAACATGTCTGTTTGACCTGTCTGGGTGTGTATATGTATATAAGTATATATATATATATATATATATATATATACTTATATATATGTATAATATATATATACTTATATATATGTATAATATATATATACTTATATATATGTATAATATATATATATATATATGTATATATATATATATATATAAGTATGTATTTAAGTATATATATCAGTCATCAGGTTACCATAGTACAGGCTCTGCCTAGTTTGGGACCTGAAGACCTTGTTTGAATGTTGTCCCGTATAAAAAAAAAAAAAAAAAAAAAAAAAAACTGAATTGATTAAAACAAAAAACCTTGTAATCAGTACAGGCTTCGAATCCGGGTGCCAATTCTCTTATTTAAAAAGTCAAGCAATTCATAAACAATGCAATAGCAATTGAAATGTAATCATAAATGTAATATTCTTGGTATTCCGCTAATATAATTGCATTGTGGTATACATTTTATGTGTTATGTACCATTACAATTACACTAAGTAGAATAGCGAAACTAGCAAAAACGAAAATTCATTAGCAATCAATGAGCAATGTGTTTAGCAGAATTGATACTCTGGTCGTCTACTTAATAAAGTTTGAGGATATGTAGAAAATGCATTTTAATCATTTTAGATATCATGTTGCATAGTAACTCAAACCCCCGCACTAGGGTTCCCTAATGTAACTATTTTTATACGTAAAGTTTTTTTTTTCATTTTAATTCTTCTACAGATCGGGTTTTAATCGCTAACAGAGTACGTTTTTATTTTCTAGTTCAAAATTTAAAGTTCTGCATAAATCCATTAATGCAGTTTTTCTTGTCACTAAAATCGAAGACATGCTATCCTAAGAACAGACCTTTGTATGTCTTATAGTTTCAGACTTGCCCATACTTGCCCATCTAAATGGCGCATCCTGTATATCTCATACATATACAGGATGCGCCATTTAGATGGTAAGAAGTCCAGACAATATTATTATCCAACCGCAGTATGCAGCGTAAGTATTAAAACAGTAATATCCTCAATAGTCAATTTTTCTGGTGTTATAGGAGACGGTCAGTTGACAGACACTTCCATAGACTGAGCCTCAGGATCTGGCGCTGATTCTGATGCATCAGCTGCAAAAAAAACAAATAGTTTCATGCATTGTTTCAAATTATCAACTGCATTATTATCAGCTTCTCTCTTCATAAAACAATATACGTCATAAATCATTTTTCTCACTTTTCTACGTAAAACCATTTTGAAATTAAAAACTTTTGTGCGCGATGGTATTTTGGGAACGAATGTAACGTGGATACAGCGCGGAAAGCAAAGGTCGACTGACGAACCAATAGCGCACCGGCAAGCAAGCGGCGCGTGACCCGCTCGCCCCGCGCCTCACCTCACACCACCAAATAGACCTATAAATCGCCTAATGCGCACCTTGACCGCCAGCGTTCTTTTTACATGACGCGACCTATAACTCAAATGCTCTAACCCGCTACCAGTCGGCAGCGTGCCCAGAATGTCAGCAGCATTGCCACGTTGAATTGCAATGCTAATTCATTGCGCCAAATATGTGCCAGCTTTTTGGTCACGCATCGCAAAATCTTGGACAAGTTTGGGAAAATCTGATGAGCTATGTAAAAGAAACAGGAATATAAAATATTACACTAAAATAGTATAGCAATCGGCGGTCTTATCGCTAATGCAATCTCTTACAGACAACCTTGGGATGGATATAAAAAAGATAGATACACGGCGGTGTGCAACAAGAAACTAGCGTACCTATACACATAAATGAATTTCATATGGAGATATAATGGTAATTATATCAAATATTTCTTTGATATTCTATCAATTTTTTATTCCTAATTATTGCCAAATATTGAGTTATGTGTTAATTTCTTGTGTTTTTCAATGTATCTTCTATTTATTGTTAAATTTATAATATTATCTATAGTATAAAACATTTTTATCTTTGTCCATCTGTATGTATATTCGTGTAGCACATATCTGTAATTATTATATAAAACTAATATTAATTGTTGTTTAATCGTGCCGTGACGTCATTTAACTGGGACCCAACGGAAGACTGGCTTAAAATCTACCATATGCTGAGTTGGGGACCAAATTTATGACATACACCATATCTGTCTTTTTGTTATTTTTCTTATTTTTTTCTTATTGTGTTCTCATGCGTGTTGTGTGTCATAAATAAATGTATTTTCTTCTTCTTTCTTCTAAATGTAACACAATAATTAACCTAATTTACTAATATTTCATATACATATTTACACAATATATCTACATAAATAACTCAATAATATATATCAATACTCTTTCAGATACATATATATATACATATATAAATATTATTATGTACAATAAAATATTGTTTAATATCCGACTACAATCACGTACACTGTTCACTAAGTATCCCTAAATAATACCTTCTTGAGAAATATCCATCGACGATTGCTCGTCCAAAGGCGCCAACTGTAAACAATAAAGAAAACCAAAAAACTGGTTAACATTCAAATTATTTGAACGAAAACATTTGGCTGCTAGTGGGACTAGAACCCACGACTACAGTGTACCTGTCGCTTTGTCCATCTAAGCTATAGCAGCCACGCCACTAGTGTCTAATTTCTTCCTTCCTTTAACATCTGAGGGGATATTGTTATTAAATCAAACGGGGCTTAATCGCGAGAAAAACATTTAGTAATTTATTTACCTCGACGTTTCGACCAAGTTGCATTGGTCGTGGTCACGAGAAGACTGGAGAAATGCGGGTGGCAATATCGGCGAGAGCGCGTAGTTTCGCCAACTACCCACATTTGATATTATTAAACTGTAGGGCTGTCACAGCCCTGCAAAAGCACAGGGCTGTGACGACACACAACACTGACAGTATCTTTAGTTTTTTCAGGGTGAAAACCGCCGCGACGCGAACATCTATAAATCACTGGGTTCCAAGATGTAGACAACCTAAAACCATCCTCTCGATTGAAATTTTTATGTTTCCTGATTTCAACCGCTTCACGTACAATTCTAGAAAAATAATGGCGGTCCGTGGAGAGGATTTTAGGGTCATGTAGTTCAATCCAATGATTGGGTCCAGAGTCAAGTAAATGCTCAGCGATAGCCGATTTACGTCGAGGTAAATAAATTACTAAATGTTTTTCTCGCGATTAAGCCCCGTTTGATTTAATAACAATGTGTTCGAATCGCGAAAGTCTAAAAATTACATCTGAGGGGATGTTGTTTTAGCGCCATCTACCTTTGATTGTATGAACTATCAATGGGACTGATAGACCAACATAAACAGTTGATATCGTATCAAGTGAAGACACCAAACACTTATTCTAAGAATTTTAAGGTTTATTACATTATAACAACATGCTAGGTGGAACTTAAGATCAAATTATTTGAAGGAAAAAATTCGCCTGCTAGTGGGACTTGATCCCACGACTACAGAATACCGTCCTGCCTATCGCTTTGTCCATCTAAGCTAATAACAGCCACGCCCCTAGTGACTGAATTTATTCTTTCCTTTACTTGTTTTCTTTAAGCTTAAACACAAACACACCCTGTAACATACCAAGCTTATTCCCTGTATAGATCTAGCGCTTGCCTCATGGTCATTGACGATGTGGTCGAAGATGTTAAAACGCTAGAACATATTATTATGTCTCGTTTTCGCGTCGCCTGTCAAGCTGACGGAAACTGGTTCGATACCCAACAACAGCTTGTAGCTTCCGGTGAAGGTAACACCGCTATCAAATTCCCAGCATGATGGCAGGGTACTTTCGAATTCCCGGCTGGCTAGCTACCACCCTCAAGTTTGAAAAAACTGTCACCAAACACAATAGTGTATTCATGCAGCAGTCCTTGAGAGCCAGTGAGCATTCTAGGTCTAGCGTGACAACATCTTCGACCACATCGTCACTGACCATCAAGTGAGATAGTGGTCAAACGCTAGATCTATACAGTATATAAAAAAGTGTTGAAGTTTGAGTGTTGAAGTCGTTGGCATTTTTTGAAAAAAAATTTTACCATTTTCAGTAATCTTTGCGTCACACTTGCGATTGAGGGTGAATGACAATTTGATCCCGTGAGTAACGGGATCAAATTGTCATTCACCCTCAAAACGGAAGTCATACAGATAGACTTCATTTTTCAGTTATCGGAGTGTAATTCAAAAAGCGCTTGACCGATTGTGATGAAATTGAAATGGGACCACACACCCGAGTGGTCTCATTTAAATTTCAAATTTATTTTGTTATTTGTGGTGTGTGTACCCACACACACAAAAGAATACACATAACAAAATAATCATCAAAATCGGTTCACCCAGTCGAAAGGTAACAAACATTAAAAAAAGAAGAAGAAAAATACAGACGAATTGAGAACCTTCGCCTTTTGTGAAGTCGGTTAAAACCCAGTAGAAGTTACCTCGGGCGCGTATCGCGGCATTCTTCCATCGGAATGTCGAACGCTGAACGGCACACACCGCTCGTAGTACTCGATGACGAAGTCAGGATACGCCTCCCCGAGCTCTCCACCGGCCACCACGTCCAGCTCCAAACATCCTTGCCTGAAAAGTAAACAAAACACATGATATTTTTTTAAATCATCAAATTGTCATTCACCCTCAATCGCAAGTGTGACGCAAAGATTACTGAAAATGGTAAAATTTTTTTTTCATTAAATGCCAACGACTTCAACACTTTTTTTATATACTGTATAGATCTAGCGTTTGACCACTATCTCACTTGATGGTCAATGACGATGTGGTCGAAGATGTTGTCACGCTAGACCTAGAATGCTCACTGGCTGTATCACACCCAGAGCCCAGCACTAGGATTTACTGTATCGCGGGAGACATGGACACACACAAACACCGAAGACCCGGGACTAACATCTACACTCATCGCACAAATATTTGCCCCTGCCGGGATTCGAACCCACGGTCCCGGAGACACAGAAGTCGTGTCAATGACACTAACCACTGCACCACGGCGACCGTCAGGGGAATTACTCACGTAATAAGTCAGAGGGTTTCGACTAAAGTTTCAACCACATTCGGTGGTCTTTTTAAGGAGAATACGGACCACTCTAGGTGAACCGCGTCCGCGAGCGCCCCGTATTCTTGAAAAAGACCGCCGAATGTGGTTCAAACTATAGTCGGAACAGTCTGACTTAATTTATTACGTAACTCCCGTGTTTTTATACATTCATAATGTGTCAAAACCAAGCCAGTTTTAATAACTAAATTCATGATATTATCTTTTTTTTATGGTGTATGATGGTGTGGAGACGACCTGACTAAGATCGCAGGCAAGGGCTGGATGCGGGCCGCTTCCAACAGGTCCTTGTGGAAATGAATGGGGGAGGCCTATGTCCAGCAGTGGACGTCCTATGGCTGAGATGATGATGATGATGGTGTATAGGCAAGCGTTTGACCACCATCTCACCTGATGTTAAGTGATGAAGCGGACTAGGATGGATCACGCTTGCCTAGCAGTTACCTATTCACTCGTGACTCAAAGACAAACAGATTGTATTAATTCGGAAACAGATTTAAGCAAAGAATTCCACTCGTTAGCTGTACATACTATGAATGTGGAAGCAAATCGCTTCGTGCAAAAAGTTGGAACATCTACCATGTATGGATGTCGTGTTGCCGTCAGTCTGGTCGTTCTTGGATGGAATGGGGATAGAGGATTCAAATTATGTAACTACGAGTTACATTATTCAGTTATTGAATAAGTATCTTCTAGGCAAGCATGCTCCATCTTAGACAGCATCATCAGTAAACTTCAGATGAATGGTGGGCAAACGCTTGCCTATCCACCATAAAAAAAGGTGACATATTGTTTTGAAGTAAACATTTTATTACAATCATTATTTGTCTCGATAACGAAAATGTAACTCAACAGGTCACGAAACTCATCAAGATACCTTCTCGGCTAATATGCATAAGTGAAATTTATTTGGTAATGTTGAAATTAATTAATTGCAACACTGAACTGTATGCGCCATCTATCTCTTATCTAAGGAACTATGGAGCGATATATTGTCTGTACTGCCTACTACTTTTTTTTTTTGGATTTACCGAATAAACGATTATTGCTCAGTTTGCGTATTTAAATTATTTTTCATAAATATTCTTTCAATTCTATCAGGTAAAAACCCTTGTCAATAGACTAAGATGTCTCTTTATGTGTGGAAGATTGAGGTGGTAATAAGTAATGAGTCGTCCTTTTCATCACTAATCTTACTTGATGGTCAGTGACGATGTGGTCGAAGACGTCATCACACTAGCCCTGTAATTTGTCAGAATTGGCTTACCATTTGACCAAAAAGAACAGATCATTGTGGAATAGTTGACCGGCAAGGATCATCTCGGGTTCCAAGCCCCTGGCCAGACCCCTAGGCTTTTCAATTTCCTGGAAAGAGTTATGTTAAGTTACAAAATATCCGCCATAATATTATACAAAGTAATTACAACACGCATGCGCGATCAGCAAATCGATTTTGGCACCTTGTCGGTGGCCGTCCTATGCTGCGCGTGCCAGTCCGTGGTCTCCATTCGAGAAATTTTCGACCCCAACGGCCATCAGTTCTTCATATATATATGCCCTGCCCACTGCCACTTCTACTTGCTAATCCGCTGGTCTATGTCGGTGACTTTCGTTATTCTCTATTGGATATCCTCATTTCTGATTCGTTCGCTTAGAGAAACCCTGAGCACATTTTTTTTTAATTTCTCTACAGTTCATTGCGCGACTTTGAGCCTACTCACAAGGTTCGTCAGACCATCATTTCCGCAGAGGTAGATAGTGAAAATACTATCATTCAGTTGGGATAGACCGATATCGTGATAGGCGATTTCGTGTTCAATATAAGCCTTAACAAACACAACTAACTTCAATTTTCTTTTTCTGTTCTTTTTTTTCCCTGCCGCGGCCTCGTTTACGGGTAGCAAGTGGCTCGTCTATAGGCTCTGGGACTGCAGCTGCTGCGGCGGCCGCAGCTGCTGCCGCAGCAGCTGCGGCCGCCGCAGCAGCAGCAACAGCAGCATCTTCACGCTCCTTCTTGAGTCGAGCCTCTTCATATGCAGAAATCAACTCAGGGCAGTCAAGATTATCTTCTGGCTCCCATGTGTTGTCTTCGCTGAAATGCAATAAAAAGTAGATCAGTAAATCTTACAGATAGAGATCTCCATCACATGCATTCTGCTTTTGTCAGGAGTTGAAAAGAATCATATTAAAAAAAATAGTGAAAACATTATTTATTTTAACAAGAACAAACGCATTTACACTCACACTCCCGCACTAGGATACCATGTGTCGGGGGAGGCACGGACACACGCAATCACAATACACAAACATCCAAGACCAAAAATCTACACTTATCATAGGAATGTTTGCCTTAATGGTTGTCCACAGTTCTAAAGTCAGTGTCGCTGATCATTGAACCGCAACAACTCTTTGTTTTAGGGCCATTTTTCAATCAAGACATTGACCAAAGTCAAAATCTGTTTGAAAATTTATAACATTTTCAGAGAAGTGTTACCTAGAAGAAAAAGTATGTTTCTTTTGTGTTTTTTATAATTTATATAAGTATGTATAGCGTTTTATCAGCATTACACTGTTACAATGTGGCTGATTGTAGAATCACATTAGGTCTACAGCGTAGGTTGGATATCAAGAAGATGCCGGAACTAACTGTGTTTTAGAGACATCTTTTTAAACTAAAGGTGAAAAGTAGCCAGGCAGCTACGGGAAAGTAGAAGAAGTTAGTAGAAAGTTTGATAAACTTAAACCAGTAAGCATTCTAGGTCTAGCGTGATAGCATCTTCGACCACATCGTCACTGACCATCAAGTGAGATAGTGGTCAAACGCTATTATAAAAAAAAAGATGGAAAGTGTGAAAGTAATATTGAGTGGAGAGTGAATGCGGGAAATAAGGTTATTCGCCACACTTCGCTAATCGCACTTGTGTCAACAATTGTTTGTACGGTGAGGTGCCGTGCTTAGGCTTACAATTAAACAATTAACTTGAACATATCATTATACTAGTTTTATTTTGATGATGGGTGAATCTGACACAGATGGCACTCTGCCCACCAATCCCTATGCCAATATAAGTTTTATCAATACGTTGTTTTTTAACCGATTTCAGAAAAAGGAGGTTACTCTAGTTGACTGAATTTATGTCTTTTTTTATGTGTGGATGGATAACTTTGTCGTTTATGAACCGATTTTGATGATTCTTTTTTTGTTTGATAGCGTGTACTTTCATGGTAGTCCCATATAAATTTTATCAAAATAAAAAAAGCGGTGTTCAAGTTACACTCCAATAACTGAAAAGTGCTACCGCATACCTCGACGATATTATAGCTGCGGTTGAAGACATCGGAGAACAATACACAATGACAATTGCTCCCGTGAGTAGCAAAGATCACCGAAAAGGGTGAAAAAAAATGATTACCAAAAAATGGCACCGACTTCAACACTCAAAAGTGTGAAATAACTTTTCGAAGTAGGTATGAGCACAATATTGTGATGATAGTTACTTTTGTGAACTATCATGGTACCGACGATACAACAAGTTATTTCACACTTTTGAGTGTTGAAGTCAGTTCCATTTTTTGGTGAAATTTTTTTTTATTAGATCATAAGTTTGCGAGGTGAAGTAAACAAGAAAGATAATAACATATACATAACTCAGCACAATATCTAATTGGAATTTACTGATGGATGACTGTCTTTATCAAATATATATTATTATATATCAACCTTGAAAATCATACAGACTTTAGTAGAATCACATGTTTTGTAATTAAAGTTGTATAAATGTATTTATTAATTTATTTGGGACAAAAAACGGTAACATAATACATCTTAAGTAACACAAATTGTTCACATCATAAGTAACACAAATTGTTCTTATCAATACTAACTATGCTACTCACAACATTATCCACTTATTACTTAGAACAAAATAAATCTTAATCTACGGGCTGGGCTACGTGACTTAAAAGATTACGCTATTTAACAATAAAGAAATGAAAACGATGATTTACATTAATGACATTACAATACTATAAATAAACTAACTAATGATCTTATATACATGTAGGCCAAGTATTTAGGCAGATTACCTATCTACAAGAGAGAAGATACAGAAATTTTGTAATTTTGAAACATTTAACTTCACAGTGGTAAAAAAATAGTAATTACCTCATAGATTACTCAGTGATTCAATGACAGCTTTTTTATACCTAGGGCCAGATAGGGCAAAAATATCAACGCTTTCAAATTTGGTGTTATAACATTCAACAAGTTGGTATAGAGGTGACCTTACGCCAGCATTTGTTTTTGCTTATATATGTATTATATATTTACTTACTTAGAATAGCCTTTCCACTTCAAGAGATATTCCACTTTGCTATTCTTCACTCTTCTGTCCAATATTTTCTCCACTGAGAACTCTTCTCTTTTCCCACTCATAGGTCCGCTCAATGTCTGCATAGAAACTGGTCCTGTCTCCATCGTCTGGACATCTGGCTGTGTATAAGTCTGGGATTCTGGTTGGGTATATGTTTGTGATAGGTCATCAGGCTGTGTATATGTTTGGGACATTTCTCCAAAAGATGAATCCATTTTTACTGAAAGCATGTATTAATGTTTCTTATAAGAAAATATTTTATAACTACGACTTTACATTTATTATAAGATGGGGTCTTGAGTCAAGTGTACTGACCTGTAAAGACTATTTATAATATTCAATTTTCTTGAATGTTATAAGTAGCCTTTAAATTATGTGGATGTGGGCGATTGCCATCATCCTAGGCCCACAGTGTTGTTTGGATATGAAGGACATCTGCCTGAACTCACTGAGTGTTTTAGTGACATCTTTAATAACAATGTCACCTACACCGAAAACTCAAACTGGGAATGGGGATTGAACCAAAGGTCAAAAGATTCACGGCTGACAGTCGAATCCCTGAGGTTATCATCACTTCAAACGGTTCAAATCTAATATTCTCATACAATGTATAAAAACCGTCTTGACACAACAGTAAAATCACAACTAATTACAATTAATATAATGTTTTTGATTCGAAATTCTCGTGAGTTTGACACATTATTATATACAATGTGGTATCCGGCTTTACTCACATTTATAGTCGAAGTTTCGAGCATGTCTGATGCTCATCCTCAGGTGAGTTTACGCTGCCAGATAACGGCGACCAGTGGTCGCCGTTATCTGGCAGCGTCAGTCCTTCGTTTCATACACATTCCATCAAAATATGGAATGCATCTTCCTGTATGTTACATGTGCTACACAATGGTAAATTTACTGTGCACATCAGTTATTTAATGGATCATTCTTTCCACATATATCAACACATGTTTTGACGTGATAACGTTTTATAAATTGATGAATGCCAAAATGAAAAATAGTAACGTTCCGCGTAACGTTCCACCTAAGTTTTATCTAGATCTAGATAATATAATCAATGTCAAAGTCAAGGTCAAGGTCAAGGTCAAAGTCAATGGTCAATGGTCAATGGTCAATGGTCAATGGTGACAATGACAATGACAAAGTCATACATGATTATGTCGTTATCACGTAAATCTATCGTCCGTAAACCGACTTTACAGACAACCAATTTTTTTACCAAACATAAACAGTCAGTATTATAAGGTAATAGTGGGAGGTCAATACTGTTACTGTATGCTTGTTTAGCTAACAAATCAGTTTTCTTATTTCCCTATGTACCTACTTGAGATGGAATCCATTGTAAAAGCACTTTTTAGAGTGCAATAGTCATTCTAAAATTTATTTTATGATTGCATAAGCAATCGGTACACTTCAGAATTTCAATATCTAATTTATTTTTATCTGTCTGCCCCAGGACAATATTTTTTCCAAGTCTATGTATATTTCTTGGCAAACTGGGTAGTATTGATGGATTTAGCTTGCATTATAAGATTCTACTGAAAAATAAAAGTATGGGGCATACAAATAAAAAAAAGACATAAAATTTAAATGTTGAAGTGAGTTAGTTTAGATTTTTGATGATCACCTGTAAGAAGAGATTGTAATGTATCAGGTGGAAGCAGAATTTCCTCTAATTTTATTCTTCCTTGTGAGCAACAGACGCTTTTAGAGTCATTGTTCCATAACAAAGCAGAGCAATATGTACAGACATCAGACATTTTGTGTATTAAAAGAAAAGGGTCATCATTGTACTCATTAGAAAAATTAAACTTCCTCAAAGAATTCACTTCCCTATTTCTACTTAAAATATGACATTCTCTTGCGTTAGATAGTCTGATATCTCGTTCTTCTTCAGTTTCATATTTAAGACGTAAACGTTTTCTACTTGTTTCTCTGGTATAACGACCTATATTTGACCGGCGTCTTTGTGGCATTATTGAATGGCACAATACTCAAATATATAAAAATAATATTCACAACACAGCAATGTAGAAATAATATTAATTTACAAGTAATAATCAATCCAATTTCTCACAAATCCAATATTATGTTTTGTACATAGGCACAGTAACACTGTAAAGCCGTTTTATTATTTGGTAACCATGGTTACACGACTGATGAAAACGACTGAAAGCTCGTTGGCTAAGGGCTACGTAACGTAGGTACTTAAATTTATTTTTCGGCGACTTTGTCGCACATCAGAGCATCTTTATAGTTACAGTTAAAAACTTAAGTTTTGTTATTTAATGTTAACACGCTGAGAGAAAATATTTCATTCACATTAAAAACATCGTCAAAATCCGTTGCTTTGTTGCAGACTTGTTTATACAAACAGACGACACTTATATACATTAAGAAATACATAGTGCACACTCACCTTATCGGGAGTCACTGTGAGTAATTACCAATTACTAATGAAACCGTTAGGTTAAAGCTCAGTGAATACATCCACTAGAAAAAACTATTAATAAGACAAATCACAAATACAATCTAATAGTTTACTTTTTCCTATATCCTTAATTTCCCTCTTGTAAAAGAATTATACAAACAATCAAAAATGTAGTTAGGTACTCTCCTAGAGAATGTAATACTGGTACTCTATTTAGGCAAGGTAGTATTACATTCTCTAGGTATTTAGGCGTCAAAAATACGTAGTATATAAATTCCTTGGCTACAGGGCACAGATCATAAAGAGAACGAGACCAGTGTTGCCAATATACCAAAATAACAGTATCCAAAACAATCCCGGGTTTTACAGTAATTTTACAAGAAAAAAACTAGGTTTTTACAATAAAACATTTCGTATGATAACTAATGATGCAAAAGTAAGTTTCTTTTGTTACCAAAGCAAGGCAAAACGGTCTAACTACTGAACCAATCGTGATGATATTTAGCACAGCCTGAGGTACTTAGTTGAGAATGTGGAACAGGATATAGTCTAAATCATCAGCATTTTTCTTCACTGCTCTGGCAAAACGCAAAATACATTCTATATTTTCGCGATGACATTAGAAATTGAAATATTTTCAAGTTATAAATGTAAGAGAGTAAGGAAAGAGTTGTAACCAAGCTGACCAAGCAGAAATTTCATCAAATAGAGGAACGGGTAATACTTATAATTTGTTTTGTACAGTGACCGTAAACAAGGTTAATGTACCTACCTTCTCTAGCATTCTGGTAAGAGGGAATATTCCGTATACACGTGCTTGATTGGAGTTTACTTCTCCCTATAGAGTTATATAAATAGACAGTTACAGGGTTTTGAAGATCTTTAGAGTTTTATATTTATGTATGTATATATGAGTATATTTTAGGTTACTTAAAAAATATCTTTAAATCAGTAATCTTTGTGCAGTAGGTACTCTATTTTGTTTGTGCTTTGAATACATAGTATTTTCTTTACTCATTCCCGTCTCCATGGATGCAATAACATGATGGCATATTTTTGGCATTTTCTGGAGCTAGTTTGGCAGATTTTGGCAATCTTTTTGCAAGTGTCAGGCAGATTCGCCATTTTAGAGATGCTCACTCTGGTGTTGGTTTTAATTGAGTTGGTAACTTGAGGTGTGTTCGAGATGGGGAAGTGGCGTTTTTGGCAGTGTACAACTGAGCAAGCGTTCGATTTGGGAATGTGGAATTTGTGGTAAAAACGATCTATCCCAAATCAAACGACAAACACACGTCATTTACACGAGAGCTGTGAAATACAAGATTCAATTGAGTATTCATTATTTATAAAAGTTTCATTAACTATAATATTAGCTTGAACCTTAATGACAATTACATTTTCGTAATGGAAATAGAAAGGAAACATTATACTGGCGTATATTTTCTTGCTTGTTTATTTCTCACATCAGCTGTTAGCTATCAATCTCTGACTCTAATGCACTTAGTTACCGCTTTGTTTTGCTTCCCTATTCCAGCACTGCAGCATAAAGGATAATATTATTCTTTAATAAACACTAAAAGCAAATCACGAAACCATTATATTCTCAGATAACTGAGGGGCGGCTTCTAACGATACAATTGCTCAACAATTTACCATGCTATAAATTTAATTTTGGAAAGGAATTTAACTAATAAGTAATAACATGAATATAAATATACAATGTACAAAGACAATAAATTTATAAAAGATCATTCAGTAGCTATTATTTCTTCTTTACAGTTCATTTTTTCATGAAAGTACCCTAATGTATAGTTTACAATTTTATACAGATTTGTTTGATGGTTTGGCAGTTGGCAACACACTGACACAGACCCCGATATTTTTCAAAACGGTCGAATGTCGATGTTTTTTTGTTGTAAAATTATTTTTGTTTCAGACGTGTGTTGTTCAGATGAGAACGAGGATCAAAGAGTATTCAAAAGGAGATACATACAGTAGCCACTCTATTATCATATAATGGAAGGCTCAAACCGGTTCACGAGTAGTACAGCTTTTTGCGCACCATGTGGGTCCATACTCCCGTTGCTGCAGGAATTCGGTTCTGTAAAGTGTTACTCCTGCAAGTCCTATTATGATGCTGAAAGTGAGTAACAGTAGCAGTACTATGTTGCACAAAATCTTAATTCATGTACTTACTAGCTGATCGCACATGGCTATGCTCGTGGCCAACTATTTCGCTTCAGAAGATCATTTCAGAAAGCACTGGAACGAGTCCTCACTTATTTCGGCAGTATGTTGTATGTCAATTGTCAGTCAGTGCTACAATAAATTAAAGTTACCAACCATTACCATTAACCTTTCAAACGTCAATAGATTAGCGAAAAACATGGAACATAAGATGATTTCAACAGATTCATGGGTTACTTATGTTAAGTTTACGAAACATTGATTTTAGGGAGGGGGTGATAGGTAGGAAAGAATAAATTCATAAACTGACCAGGTAGAGCCAGACAGCAGAGCAATTGAGTTATCTACTAACACTAATCCTATAAGTGAAAACATTCAGTATTGCTTCTTTACAAACCAGTAACAGTTATAGTTTAACTAGGTAACTCAAAATGCACATTTACATAGATTTTGCATGTGAGTTGGTTAGTTTTGGTGTAGGGTGTTGCCACATCATGTTCTCATTGTTCGCATTATATATGATTTATCATTATTTCATTTTTTCAGATTTTAGCAACCTGAAGTTTGACTACACAATCAATTTTAATGCTGTGTCAACAATATCCAATGAGAAAATTTTAAATACAGACAATCCTGAAGGTCCAATTGTTGAAAGAAAATGTCCAAAATGCAATAATGACAGAATGTCATATGCTACCCTACAGTTGAGGTCAGCTGATGAAGGACAAACAGTCTTCTATACATGTACTAGTTGCAAGTAAGTAATAAATAATAAAAACCATATTCGATTCCCTATCCTAGGTATTGCCTTTTGTTTATACTGTTTAGATCTAGTGTTTGACCACTATCTCACTTGCTGTTCAGTGATGATGTGGTTGAAGATGTTATCACCTAGACCTAGAACTAGGATATACTATTTTAGGTTTGAAAAGATGGAAAGAAAGTCGAAAACTATACCAATATTCAAAGCAATATTTTTAGGAGGATGATTGCAGGTAACGGCCTGGATATGGCACAAAAATTAAGTATTTTTACAGCAAATAGTTTTGACACAGAGTATACGGGTCAGTAACCTAGCACTGTAGTTAATTTAAATTAAATACCCATTTGATTCTGTAACTTAAAGGGCAAGAATTATGATGATTGTCACAATGGCCACACAATTTGACTTTAATATATTGATAATTGATTTTTAATTGGCTTATCTACCTTTATATAATTATGGGATTGAAGAACCCTAACATTTATATTGTTTTATGTCTAAATGAATATTTATTTCCTTATTTTCAGGTACAAGGAGACTGAGAATTCTTAGAGGATAACCATATTAATTCTATAGGTTATAGTTATAGTTTATAGTTAGTATAGTTCTATAATAAAATTGTAAATACTTTATTCTCACATTTAGCCCCGCAATTGCACATTCAACGGATATAACATGATGTACCTATATTAAGTTTAATCAAATATGTTATTGTAAAATATTACATCAAACAATTCATAATAAAATTGTTTAAAAAAGCGGAATTATTGTTGCAATAAGAATCTGTGTCACTGTTATGAAGATTTTTTGCTATTAGGGGTTTATTTGTTCCTTGAGAATGTGTATGAACAGATAGTATTCTCTGTTATCTCGACACTGCTATTTCAATGAATGCTTATTTGTTTTACAATAAAGTTATGCTTTACAAGTTTATCAATATAGGACAGAGAAATTTTCTTTTCCATAGAATAAAAAGTATTCTCTGTTATCTTGGAACGGCTATTTCAATGAATGCTTAATTGTTCTACAATAAAGTTATGCTTTACAACTTTATCAATATTGAATAGATAACATTTTTTTTCATAGAATATAATATGGGAAAAAATCCTTTATCGTAAATGTATTCTACATACATACATAGAAAGCTGACCGATGCTGCTGGTGTTAGAAACATGAACATTTGCCTAACATATTATGTCTTTCATTTTTGAGTATACATTTCTTTTAATAACTAAGAGTTAGAAAAGTCAGAAATATTAATTTATTTGTCTGAGCCCTGATCTAGATTATGAACTTAGTAACCAAGCTCAAACTGGCATCAAGAGCGCTATGGACTCCTGTCCATAGCGCGCCCGGCATCTGACTAATCCATGCATAGGGTTTCTTTAAGAATTATTTATAACTAGCTGCGCCCCGCGGTTTTACCCGAGTGGTGATGAAAAACGGTGATGATTAAATAAGCTTATGTCTTAATCCAGGGCATAAACACCGATTATGATGAAATTTGGTATGGGAATAGATGGGTATAGATCCATACCAAGTTTCATCGAAATCGGTGTACTTAGCCGTTTGAGCGTGAAGAAGTAACAAACATACACACAAACTTTCGCATTTATATTAGTAGGATTAGAAATTATTCAATCAGTATCAAGGATATCCGGTTGAAAAACGAAAGTCGCCGACATACCCCAGCGGATAAGTACCTGAGTTGAAATGTCAGTGGATAGGGCACGTATCCCGTGGAACTGATGACCGATGGGGTCGGAAGGTTCTCAAGAGAACACGGACATCAACAAGGTGTACAGATGGTTTGGCCAAGATCGCAGGAAGAAGCTGGATGCTGTCCATGTGGAGATCAGTGGGACCCCCCACGTCCACTACTGGATATCCTACGGTTGAGATGATGATGATAAATTCTGTTTAAGTCAGCCGTAATGGTAAATAGCTAATATAATCTACTGGAAGTGCTATTAACGTGCTTCGCTATCGCCAGCATCGAATTGGTATGGACAAATTATAAGATGGGTAAAGTCGCGATCCGCAGCCATAAGGGGACAACAGAAGGATTGTATCGGAAGATAATAAATCAGAAGGATTCGGCATAAATGTGAGTAAGCACACAGACGTTCGACACCAGCAGCAGAGTGCGAGTATGGATCGTCGACTCGATAAAATTCGACAGTAAGTGGTTGTTCAGACACGGCGACGTCCGCGCGGTTTGCATAGTAATCTAACCGTGCGGGTGCCGCTAGATTTGCGTGAATGCCATGTCTGAACAAGCACTTACTGTCGAATTTTATCGAGTCGATGATCTATGCTCGCCTTGTGTTGTCTAAAATAATCTTATTGAAAAGCTGCACCAGTGAAAGACCTCACAGCCCTCGAAAGCTTCAATCTAGTTTTGTCACGGATGGTCCTATAAGATACCTAAACAATATAAAGAAATTTTATAACTTTAGGCCAATGATGTTTTACTAAAGATGACGTATATTCATACTGCGCGGTGCTCAGATTTTGTTCCTTTACGACATAAACATGCTTACTGCGACAGAATACAGTACAAATAATATAGAAAAGGATAGCTATATGCTTAGACTTGCGCTTGAAATACGCGTCGCAATGAAAATTACTACAATTGACTTAATTTTGCCGCCTCCGTTTCCGCGCGCTTGTGCGACATCTACCTCATATAAACTTATAATATCATTGATTTAGGCGTTATTTTGCATCCATATCAAAATGATATTAAATAAGTACACAATATCATCGGCGTACTGCAAGAACTCATTAACTGCAGAAAATCATTAAGTGCACAGGTTTTGTGTCTACGAGCTCTATAAAACGCAAAAACGTGTTTATTCTAGCTTTCCTAGATTAGGCGTTATGACGTTGTGATAAAGTCAAGAATTTCAATTTTGGGCTGACTGGTTTCTTTAAATTCATTTGCTTACATTAACAGTTTTTACCGACCATAAAAGTAACAAAGATGCATTTCATTGTGTTACAAAATCATTTATGAGACATTAACTTCTATAAACGTTTCAGAACGACATATCTTTCAAAAAACGTTAGCTTAAACTCATTAACTACATTTAATAAGCTATCAATTTACGGTGAAGGGCATAGCAACATTTTAACCTTACTCATATATTATGTATTGTTAATTTCGCGAGATATAGGTACCTAATTGCGGAATTAACATAAAATATTGTGTATTTGCTGGCTGGATGCGGGCAGCTCCCGACCGGTCATTATCGAGGCTAATAGAGGAGGCCTATCTCCAGCAGTAGATGTCTTATGGCTATGATGATGATTGTGTATTTAATATGTTGATAAACATTTTATCTGAATAGTTCTGCATTATCTTCCAGTTGAAAACTATTTTTTCTCAAAGGTACACCTAGTCCTGATGATGATTTTATTTTATTTTTTATTTATTTGCTTCAGGCCTACACAATGTGTATATTGCAAGTGATAAATATAGTAGTAGTACAAGGTCTTCAGGTCCCAAACTAGGCAGAGCCTGTACTATGGTAACCTGATGACTGATATATATACTTAAATACATACTTACATATACACACCCAGACACAGGTCAAATAGACATGTTCATACACACAAATGTTTAACCTGTCCGGGAATCAAACCCGGGACCAGCGGCTCAGAAGGCAGAGTGCTACCAACTGCGCCAACCGGCCAGTCAATATCGACAAAATGTTTAAACAACACGCTCCGTTCAGTTGCGTTCGGAAAGAAAAACTGAAATTTATTTTAGTAAAAGTATCTTGGGGAACAAAGTATCTTCAAAATACTAAGATACCAGGAACATGTATCTAAATATAATATACAAAATAAAAAAAATAAAAAGTATCCCAAATACAAGATGTAAATACGTAATTTTGTATCTTGTATCTGTATTTCAGATACTTTTATCTAAAATAAGACATCTCTGCTAAGTAGTAACATTGTTCATCTGAAAACAACCAATTCTCTGGAATGTTTACAAAACTAATACAATGCTAGTTAATGGGTCACACATCAAACGGAACCGCAGCGCGGGCGCTCTGTCGCTTCATTTCATTCACGCGTAGGTGAAATGGGGAGTTTTCACATCCCGCACGCGCTACCGTCGAAGAATCTAACATTTTTTACACATACACGAAGGAGATGGATATATCTAGAACTACAATGGTGGAACGAGACACAAATTAGATTTTGATTGAGAGCGTGGCTGCTTCGAGATGAGGCAGTAATTAATTTGATCAGTATACGTTGACTACGTTGAAGTGATGTGACATGTCGATGACTTTTACTATCGATGGTGTGTTCTGATTCTAAACTTATTTATCGGTTTATTTTGTAATACCTACAATAAATTGTCTGTTTTTATTTTGTAACTACATCTTACTTTCTAGAAAGTAACTTGCTTTTACGTTTTTAAAATATATTTCTAAGAACGTTTAAAGTTCTCACACAACTTTGTTTCAGATTGTCGTCCTACAGGTACCCTAGTTTCTCTTTTTATTCGAAGGCTTATTAAATTCTGTTGAACTATTTAGTCAATTTTCATGTACTGCCATAGACGAAGGAAAATATACGCTATGTTTTCGTCCATATTATTATCATCTCCACTCGCATCTATATTTTCTGTCCTACGAATATAATTTATCCAAAATTGATAATTCATCTTTCAACCAATTAAATGAACCCAACCGTTCCTAAATTTTGTCATTCACACCACATATAAATGTTATAAATGTATCTCGCGGTTGCAAACTACTTGATAGTTGGCGTATCAAGGGTTTACGAGTGCTTTGTGGTGTCATCGATATCGATAGTGCTTTCCACTTGTCTCTAGAGCGGGGGGCGCGGGCAGGTGCGTCCAGACGCGGCGGCGCGCCAGTCTACCGCGAACGCCACTTCGAACGCACGCTCGCGCTCCGCGCCATCTACACATCACTATTATCGACAACGACACGTGCGTGGCGCTACTCTTACTTACCCTGTTCTATTTAAAATGTGTTTTGTGAACTAACTACAAGACAGGATTTGATCCTAACGCATATCCGGTAAGTAACATTTTCTAAGTAGGTTTTAAGCGATTGGTATTTGGGTTATGTTTTGGTTTCAGTGATAATTCAGTAATGCGTTACCAATCGATACCTTAACGCGTTCCGATCGTTTGAAACGGTGAAAAGTTTCTAAAAGTGTGTCACTTTTACCAACAAGACGATAGTATATGAGTATGCAACTTTAGGTTGAAATTCCATACGTATACCATATAATTGAAATAATGAATGTTTACGTTAAAAACCAATTAAAACACTTAATTTATTGTACACATCCGTAAGTTAATTATATATTTAACACATTTATCGTTTGGAAATACGGAGTGGGACAAGATCCAAGATAAGATAGCGGGATCGGCGCAAGCGCGCGTGTTGGAAAAAGCCCCGTACAAAAGACATCAACGGGTTGTGCGTACGCAGCTCTGTTACTCAGTAGTCGGCTAGCTAACAGTGTTGGTATCAAATCGTGTTAACATGGACACACGTCTTGTATAAATACATTTAAATTGATTGGCACCATGACTAGGATGTTGTGTGAATAGATTGATCAATTTGAGTTGAAGTCTCGACGATGAGTGTCCTACAAGAGTTATTTTCTAACAAGAGTCCAATTAGCAGTTTCAGAGTTCATTCTACGTAAGTTTTTTCTATGTGAGTCTCTCCTAATGCAAGTCCGGGATATCAGGGATTACATATTTTAACTAAGTATTAATTTATACCTGAGTACTCAACGAAATATAGTTTGTGACTATAAAATGGACAGAAAATTGTCGGTTTTCAAATTCTACAGAAATGTTTTTTAAACAACTAACACATACTTAATAAAGAAACAACTCTTAAAATTAGACTACCAAACGTTTGTCACAATTGTGTGAATCAATCTAGATCGTCCTCTAAATAAAATAAAATATCCACGAGTCAGTAGGTGGGTATTTAAAAACCCTTTTTGAAAGTATACTGTGATACTGTGTATCCTCGACTTAGAACACAGTATTATAAATATTTAAATGCATAAGATAAAAGTTTGAAAAAGTTCCTTTTTCTATTATCAAACGTGACTGAAAAGCAAACAGATTTTGATACAACTTAGTTGAAGTAAATTTAGATATATCTATGAGTATATCAACAGTGGTTGCAACAAAGTAATTAAAAATATTAATAAACAATAGGCGTTATGATTTATGAGCAATTTCCATATTTAGAGAGGTGGATAAAATATAAACTTAATCAAAATCATTTGTTCTACCAGTTTTAGAAAAATTAACTACATTCGTAGAATAGAGAATGCTGTAAAATCTTAACTTTCTAATTAAAAGAACTCCATTCCAAGCGGTTTCCACAAAAATTATCACTTCAACCTGTTCAATTAGACTCTAAAGCTTACAATACACATAAATTAGAAATACATTATTTAAACTTTGAGCCTTTGCCTGTGAATGGGGTCGGTTTGCTTGCTTGTGTCTGTAACGATATAGGTAGATAAACAAACCACAAACCATTTCGCAGCAGTTAGCTTTTACTTGCCGCAAACATAATTTTTTTTTTTATAGGGCAATTGCCATTATTAAAATAAAACACTAATAACTAATTATAATACTGCAGCTACTACAATAACGTTTGAGCAATCCACTAGCTATTGGTAGCCTATTGATAACTCAAATGTTCTAACCCGCTACCGGCTGGCAGCGTGCCCAGAATGCTAGCAGCATTGCCACGCTGAATTGCAATGCTGATTCGTTGAGCCAAATATGTGCCAGAATATAATTATTGAAAAAATATTATTTAAATGTGATGTATGTATTGCTTCCGGGCTGTTTGGCCGTGGCCTAAGTGAAACTAGTGCTCCAGACGTTTCGTCCATCACTGCGGTCGACATCTTCAGTGGTTCAGGTCCGGGCGGCGACAAGAGCGTAGAACTCTCCTTGCTCATGCAACGCCGGCCGTGAAAGCCTTAGAGTTTTCATTATTTAAACGTGTCTACAAATTGCCGATTTGAAAAAAGACACAATTACACAATTTTCCCCTATGAATATGTAATCCAAACGAAATAAGTAACTTTATTAAAACAATACCTATTGTAAATTTTCCAAATTAAAAAGATAAAATCGCATTTATTGTCTTGAATATTAGCACACGTAGGGTTTATTTACATATGAATGAAACATATAAGGCAACAAATTAAAGATATCTTCATAAATATGTATTGTTAGTACCAATAAAACTTAATCTACCAGTTTCGGGGCTATTGATTTCTCAGAAAGGTTTATTTATATGTACCGTGGACACTGTTATAAGAAGCAGAATTGATAACGAATAAAAACCCCGGCGAAACGATAAGGCGCTTCCGATATGTAATGCTTGTTCCCGAAGGATGAAGGCAGACTTTCCATTTTCAAAATCCTCGCGAATACTTCGTAGTAATATACACGTAGTACACACACCTGCGTAGAGTAGCAAGCCGATCGGTTTTCTATCGGGTGCATTTCGGAGAATGTGCACTGGAATTACACAATCTGATTCCACCATCCCCTTTCTATCATCGGTCGACTCGAAGTACGGCAATTCGCCATCGCTATATGGTAGATATACCACCTATACGCACGAAGCGTTTTGCTTCCACTTTCTTAATGCGTACTGCCAAGGAATGGAACTCGTTGACCGAGTCTGTGTTTCCCGATATGTACAATCTTGGAGTCTTCAAGTCGCGAGTGAATAGGTACCTTCTAGGTTTGCGTGCTAAATCCTAGACAACGTCATCACTTAACATCAGAGAGACAGTTGTCAAACGCAAACTTATAATATGTAAAAAAAAAAAAAAAAAAAACGTAATTATAAGCGAAAACGAATATCATGTAATGTGTAAGATTTATGACACTTATTTTCTTTTTGTTTTTCTTATTTTTACACACTCACTTATTTTATTTATTTGTAAGCTATGTAACACCCCCGTTATTTAAATTTCTATCGATCCTCTCCATGCAAAGGTTGCCTGGTAGAGATCACTTTTAGTGATAAAGCCGCCCATTGTCACACTCTATGTAAATTTATGTTTATTGTAAATATTGTTTTACATTTAAGGTGCAACAATAAATTATTTTCTAATCTAATCTAATCTACTAGATGTTGATAAAACTGCTTTTCATAAGTAGACCATCCACATAGCAAGGTATAATTAGCTTTAGTATCTACTTACGTTCTTTCACGCAGAGTACACAAGTAATCAAAAACTTTATGAAGGCGCGAGACGGATAACAGTTGACTGTAGAGCAAGAATCAGTATCTAAATCCTATCCTACTAATATTAAAATAATTAATTTAATCCAAATCCGTTCAGTAGTTTTTGCGTGAAAGAGTAACAAACACATCCATACTCACAAACTTTCGTATTTAGAAAGTTTGTGAGTATGGATGTGTTTGTTACTTTTTCACGCAAAAACTACTGAACGGATTTGGATGAAATTCAGAACATAGATAGTTTATGCCCTGGATTAACACATAGGCTTATTTTTATCATCAGCACCATCATTTTTTTTATCACTACGTGGGTAAACTTGATTTGGATGAAGTTTGGTATGTATGATACTTCAGGTCCCAGAATAACACAAAGACCACTTTTCATCACAGATTGGATTGTTATCTATAATATATGATTAGATTTTTACGAGATTAGAATATTATTAGATTAGATTATGCTCAAGCTCTTGTATATGAGTGGCGTTGAATAGATGATAACAACAGATGTCAACAGATTTTTTTTGCAATGCTTCAAGTGAAATCGATGTAATCCATTTGAACGAGATTGGTTACGATATTAGACAGCATGGACATTTTAACGAAAGTGTCACGAAACTTACGTTTGTGTTATCTTTTTGATATTCTGTTGAATGAACTGTACGAATTTACTAAAACGTTTATCCTAATACAGGGCGTAACCACAGTATGAATATGGAACAATATATATACTTTTGCATTAATCCTATTACTCTATTAAATAAAAAAGAATCAGTTCATAAATGACGATGTTATTGGCGAATATACATATAAATATAAAAAAAAATGATACGGTCGAATCGAGAAACCTCCACCTTTTATATAGTAGGTTAAAAACGAGTTCTAAATTCTAAAGTTTTTAGATTTTTTTTTATTTCATTTTTATTTAGAAATTTTTACATATATATAACAAGCTTCCTCTGATTATAAAAGAGTCAGAGACTCGTGAAGTTTTTAAATTTAACTTGAAAAAGTTTTTGCTTGATAGAGATTATTATAGCATTGAGGAGTACATAAATAATAAAATGTGATGACATATTATTAAGAATAAGTAAAATAAGTGAAATATCTTGTATTAATAGCATAAATATATTAGTTTTGATGAAATGACATGTAATTTGCACACCTTCAAAGGTTGGAATATAGAGCTACATATAAATTTAGCATAAGATCTTTCTATACCTATATTCAAGCAAATACATTATTTTGATTTGATTTGATTTGATAGTTATGTCATTGACTGTGACAATTTAAAAGCAGGTACACACTATGTTAATTTAATATTTAATTCTTGTTGAATCCTTGATGTCTCCGTTTTAGAGAAACATAACAACACTCTCCGTAGGAATTGAGGCTTAATAAAAAAAATTGGTTGTCTGTAAAGTCGGTTTATGGACGATAGATTTACGTGATAACGTCATAATCATTTATGACTTTGACTTTGTCTTTGACTTTGACTTTGACTGTGACTGTGACTGTGACTGTGACTTTGACTTTGACTTTGACTTTGACTTTGACTTTGACTTTGATTATGTTATGTAATACAAAACTCAGGTGGAACGTTACGCGGAACGTTACTATTTTTCATGAGTGTTGCTGGTATTCATCAATTTATAAAACGTTATCACGTCAAAATAGTTTAACATGATCATCTCGAGCGCAGACCAAACCATCATTAAAATAATTAAATATGACTGCTACAATAAAACAACATATAACGAGTATGTTGCCATTACAAGGTTATTCCTGTATTTCTAATATTGCCCGAATCTCTCTAACTTCCTACGGGGATTCGGGCAATATTAGATCGGAGTGGTTAAGTTAATAGTTTCTTGCATTCGAATAAAAAATGTAAATAGACCTGTAAATAAATAACACCAACCTAAGTAAAAAAATAAATGAGAATCATGTCAAAATGACCTTTTAGCAATACGACCACAGCCCATCGCGCGCGGTTCGGTTAATATCTGACAACACAATAAAAAGCATATAGATATTTTTATTGGATCGTCAGATTTTGTCCCAGTGATAAAAGTTAAGTTTGTATTTCCTTATTAATTGATCGACTTCCATAACACATTGACCTATTGTTTTTATACGATACGGGGTAGGAAATTGGACTATTGGTTACTCAAGACGTGGTTATTACACACGAGATTAAACAGATGATTTAAAAATATTTCGTCCATTAAATTCGTGGCGCGAACTGCTTTAAAAATGTACACCCATAAAATTAAAATAAGGTTAATATCTGACAACACAATAAAGAACATGTATTTTTATTGGATCGTCAGATTTTGTCCCGGTGATTATAAAAATAAACGTCAAAATTTGTATTTCCTTATTAATGACTTCAACAAGTTATTTCACCCTTTTGAGTGTTGAAGTCGGTCCCATTTTATTTGGCAAAAGTTTTTTCGACTTCTGTGTAATATAAAATTTGTGAGAGTAGCTCAAGTAGAAAATTATTATCAGGTATAATAGAAAGTTTGTGTTTTTGTCTGTATTATAAGAAAAACGGTAGACTATGTATAGTTTAGTTTCATTATTGCGCCAACAGAACCTCAGCCATGTTTTGGAAAGATGAGAAAACTAATTACGCTTAATCGTCGACACACTTAGCATCGCTCCTTATAGTATATTAATATTTTTAGGTTCGGTTCCCGGACAGGTCAAACATTTGTGCATGAACATGTCTGTTTGACCTGTGTCTGGGTGTGTATATGTATATATATATATCAGTCATTGGTTATATATCTAGTTATTTTCAAAGTTGTTATTTTCTTATTTTTTTTAAAGTTATTCCTACATCCCACTAATATTATAAATGTAAAGTTTGGATGGATCGATGGATGGGTTTTTGTTTTTTAATAATAATTAATAATTACTCAACGCCTGAATGGCTGAACGGATTTGGATGAAATTTGGTACGTAGATACTTCAGGTCCCGGAATAACACATAGGCTACTTTTAATCATAATCATCAATCATAACCACACGGTTAAAACCGCGGGGCGCAGCAGTATCTTTATATAATTTTTAGGGTTAGTGATTGCATGACGTCAATAATAAACCGCAGAAATCACTTAACTCGGATTAATTATTTTTGTAATACCCGACTCGATGCTAGATCTCATTCAAAACGTTCGCCCCGCAACAGTTAGCACAGATAATGTTAGCCCGTACTCTCACTGCCGTAAAAATGGCGGCGGCTAGCGGAATTCCATAAAATCATTATTAATTTATTAATGTTATACAGAACGATGTGGCGCGCGCTCTCTCCTCTAAACGGAGCTTACGCTTCGCTGATCGTATCTACGTGTTGTGTCCTCGTATGAACAATTATAGTCTAAGATACTTCTTAAGAAATATATACCCTCATTTGTTATTTAATTATTAAAAGGATTAAAAGTTAGATAATATGTAGATGGATATATTGCAAATGGGTTGCCGAGCTAAGCACCGTACCTATATAATATATATATCCAATCCAATAAAAATATGTATATGCTTTTTATTGTGTTGTCAGATATTAACCGAACCGCGCGCGATGGGCTGTGGTAGTATTGCTAAAAGGTCATTTTGACATGATTCTCATTTTTTTTTTACTAAGGTTGGTGATATTTATTTACATGTCTATTTACTTAAATAAGCCAATAATTATATTATTCTCTCTGCGTCCTTGTCTCTCGCATGGAGTAGCGCACGCAACCCTTCTCTGTCACTCTCCCTCGCGCTTCAATCTGAACTTTTAAAATCTAAGCAACCATGAATATGAAACCGCTTTTAAGTAAGCAACCTAATACCGTTGGCTAGGCAACCAAATAAACATTAATAAAAAATAATCAAATAACACTGTTTAAAGTGAAACTTTTTATTTAACAGTATGTTTACGGGGGGTTTTGCTAGGCAATACATATGTAATAATAATAATAAATTTATTTATTCTGACAACTTAGCCCATATTAACATAACAATATACGTAATGTATCTACATATTATTTAAAACATAATCGGTTTCAGAAACAAATTACAGGTGAGGGTATATATTTCTTAAGCCGTATCTCGTGCTATTATACTGCGGTGGACAAACGGTTCAATCTAGCACTTCTAGCTCCGATCACATTATCACACTGATATCTTAAAGGCACAAGTTTGTTTGTAGTTTGTCCTTGTTACTCCTGCACGCTGAAACGGCGGCGAGTAGAAATAAGAAGACTAATGTCTACTGCCACATTACATGAAGCGTGAAGTAATATTGTATCCTAGCTGCATCCCGCGGTTTTACTCACGAGGACTACTACGTAACTACCTACTCCTTGAGCTAATCACATTATAATATTATAAAGGCGAAAGTTTGACGTGTGGCATTTGTGTGTTTGTTACTCCTTCACGCTGAAACGGCGCGACGGATTTGCATGACAGTTGGAATGAAGGAAGCTTATACCCTGGAATAACACATAGGCTACTTTATATTCAGACAAAAGTATAGACCCCGTGGGATAATTAAGATAGCGGGTAAACCGCGGGGCGCAGCTAGTATGCCATAAACAAAACTTCAAATGGCATCTCTATGAAACAAGAAATCGAAACGACAGTTCTTCTTAATTTGAAAACTTTACCGATAGTTAATTGACCATTTCTCATCTCTATCGATTCGATAACGGGTATCACAAACGTATTAACGGGTCTTTAATCAGCTGCTTCGGTGTATTTTATTATCAGTATCGGATTGTATGGCATTCCTATTACAAAAACTGGCTAATTATTATACGATGATATATTCAGTGTGGTTTGGAATTCTTGCTTATACTCAGGCTAAGATCATGTTGCAGCTCTATGAGAATTAAAACTTATCACGTCTCACGATAGACCCAAAGTCGCACAACGAGCTATGAGAGAGCTGTGCTCGGGTTTTCTCTACGCGATGGAAACAAAAATGATCCGTAGAAGAACGAAAGTCATCGACATAGCCCGACGGATTAGCATGTTAAAGTGGCAGTGGGCAGGGCACATAGCTCGAAGATGGCCGTTGGGGTCGAAATGTTCTCGAATGGGGACCACGGACTGGCAAGCGCAGTATAGGATGCCCACCTGCAAGGTTGACAGATGACATGACTAAGATAGCAGCTAAGGGCTGGATGTGGTCCGCTTCTATCCGGTCCTTGTGGAAATAAATCTAAAGAGCTCATCGGATTCTCCAAAACTTACGAGAGAATTAGATCGATGCGACGCATGGTCAAAATGTTGGCACATATTGGTTGGTGCATTAGAGTTATCTATAGGCTCACAACAGCTAGTGGATGGCTTAAATGTTATTATAGAAGCTGTAGTACCTGCCTATTGCTATTGTATTTTATTTTAATAAAGGCATCAGGACATAAAAAAGATATCATTGAAGGACTAGATCACATAAAAAAGGTAGTCCGTAACAAAAATTAGCCACTAGCTGCGCCCCGCAGTTTTACCCGCGTTGTGATGATGATGATGATGAAAAATAGCCTATGTGTTATTCCGGGACCTGTAGTATCTGCATACCAAATTTCATTCAAATCTGTCCAACCGTTTAGCCTGAAAGAGTAATAAACATCCATCCATTCATGCAAACTTTCATATTTATAATATCAGTGGGATAATCCTTTATAATGAGACATTTGCAGTTTCGAAGACAGACCAGTGCCTACTGCCTTGCTCAATTTAGCATTTATCTGACCGCTCAAGTGTCTCCTACTTGACATATCGACTGTTGTCCCAAAACAACAACCACGATTGATGGCTAAACTTGTCAACCGACGTACGGATGGGCTCAGTAGAATATAAAACTAGCGGTCAACAATTCAAGTTAAGGTCACATTCGAAACTTAATTTTGATCAGTAGTAATCAAAGTATAAACTAAAGAGTTTTTAACCGACTTAAAAAAGGAGGAGGTTCTTAATTAGACCCCTATGTTGTTTTTATTATTGTTATCTCAGAACTTTCGACTGGGTGAACCGATTTTTATCGTACTTTTTTTATTTGAAAGCTGCTGCTTCCCGTGTGGTCCCATTTAAAATTAATTAAAATCGGTCAAGCGGTGTTGAGTTACACTTCAATAACTGAAAAGTGCTACGCATACGTCTATGACATTATGCGGGTGGAGAAATCGGTGAACATACAAAATGATAATTGATCCCGTGGTCACTAAAAAGAGTGAAAAAGAAATTTTAAATTTTACCAAAAAAATGGAACCGACGTCAACACTCAAAAGTGTGAAATAACTAGTCGAAGTCGGTACCATGCTCACAATATTTTGATAACAGTTACTTTTGAACTATCATGGTACCGACTTCAACAAGTTATTTCACACTTTTGAGTGTTGAAGTCGGTTCCATTTTCTGGCATTTTTTTTATCTAATTGTGTATACGTGAAAATTGTTTACAAAATTTGCATAGTCAACACCTAAGGTAAATAATTAACATTTTATTGGCATCGTTAAAGCTTCAGTTGATTTTATGTTAGACATTAATTCTAAGCATAATATTTAAAACAAGTATTTAAATTTACATAGTCTGAGATGTGCTTTCGTGCAAGTTAACGGCCCTAAAAGTGATCTTCATTATTCATTAATTAACAAATAATGTGCAATATTTTATAAATAGAACGCTAGTAATTTTTCACCCGATACTTTGTAAAGAGTTTTTCATTTGACATTGCTCTGGCGCAGTATAGTAGCAGCACTGTGTACAAGTACTTAGTTCGTTTTCCTTCCTACATTAAGAGTTTTAATTTTTTTAAATGGAACACGCGCCGCGGGGTTATGTAAATATAAAGCAATGAATTTCGTTTAAGTAGTCACTAACTTCTATAAATTAATAGCACTTAGATTTTTTAAGTAAAACAAGTGACTATTACACGACACGTAGGTATACATTTTTCTCATCCGACGCCAATCCGAAAAAATGAGGATTTTGTAATATTTAACAACTACTACCAACCTGGCATCGATTGGTTGTATTTTTTATGTTTGATACCTTAGAATCCCGTCCTCTCTGAACCGATTGAAAAGAATATAATTTCGGTTTTTTTCAACTCAAAACCCCGCACTAAGATTCCCTGTGTCGCAGACATGGAAATATACTATCACTTCACACAAACATGTATTGCTTCCATAGATATTTTATTAAATCAGTGAAATATGTATACGAACATAGGTTGACTTAATTTTCAGTAATATGTCGATTGTTCCGCCTATAGAATTGAAAGTAGTTAAAATTACGCAATTATTATTGTTTATGGAGAGGGCTTTAACTTAAACTTTAACTGGCGGGGTCACAGATTTCTTAGAAAATATACTGTACTAAGAGTCACGAAACTCCTAGGCTACTTAGGTATAAGACGGGCTCTGGAAGAATGCTAATATGTTTCGTCTGGGTTGCCAGCATCTATTGCCAGACCGTTAGCGGTAGTTCATATAGCAGCCTAGATGATGCAGTTTGAAGAGAAATAGCCGTTAGGTGCCGTATAGTATACGTATATAGTATAAGCCTTAGGACGAGGTATTTCTCTTCAGATGACGTTTTCAAACTCTATTTTTACTGAAAAAATAAATGTCACCAAAATAAATTAGCTAATATCGAGGCAGCTGTGGCGGAAAACGAATATATGTGCGAGAGTGTGATCTTGATACTTCAAATTAAACGACAGGGTTGCCACGAATCAAAACAAAATGGCTCCTAGCTCCTTTTAGCTACAACATGTGTTTAATTTTTTCATGTTTGACTATTTACTATCCATATTACTGTCAGTTCATTCGGCCAAATCAAAATTGTTTGTGTATTCGTTGTAAAGTTTCTGTTTGAGTTGTCATTTATATCATTTGGGTAATTTCTAGTAATATAATTTTAAGGTTTTGTTGCATTAAGTAATAAATTGGGCATACGCTACAAACTAATCCGAGAATTTCATTTTCCGATTGACTTATAAAAAGACGAGATATTTAAAGTTTTAAAATGTAACTATTTTTTCTGTTTGTTACGTCGTAACTCAGTTATTTATGAACAGTTTTGAAAAATATTATTTAAGCAAGATATTATTATTTAAGTAGAATATTTTTAATAGTGTTTATTTCTCTAGGTCTACTGTAGTACCTTATTGTGCTTGAGCAATAAATGGATGTTTTATCTTATTTATTTTAAAAAAAAAACAACATATTTTTTTATTACACACTTAGATTTTCAAAACTGGTTTAATATTTTATGTCAAACAACCACACATATCACAATCGAGTATGGTTGTAAATGGCAAGTGACAACCCTGCGAAGACATGGAACATACAAGCTGCGCGCGCGCCTACAACAAATGTACCGTAATTCAATGTAATACGAGAAACGAATAGAAATGGCATTCTTGACCATTAAAGCTGTTTGTTCACTTATCCTGGCGTTACATGATTTATGCGAGCGTTACCCGATGAGTAAATATACAAAAGTGTTTATTTCACTTCGCTGCGATAATATTTGTATTTGAGATATGTGGATTCCGCTAATGTACCATTATTAATGTCATGTGACACGAATATCTTGGGTCAAAGTGCTCGTATCGTATAAAGCTTTCGCATTTGAACGATAAATATACGAATAACAAATCTTTTGCTCATAAAAATTATAAGTTCTCTTTGTTATTGTTGTAGATATTAGATTTTTTTTTAAAAGGGCAAATGCCTTTATTAAATAAAACACTAATAACTAATTACAATACTGCAGCTACTACAATAACATTTGAGCAATCCTAGCTATTAGTAGCCTATAGATAACTCAAATGTTTTAACCCGCTACGGGCTGGCAGCGTGCCCAGAATGCTAGCAGCATTGCCACGTTGAATTGCAATGCTGATTCGTTGAGCCAAATATGTGACAGCATTTTGGTCACGCGTCGCATCGATCAAAAAAATTATTATTATTTGATTAGATAAATTATAACCAATATCAGACTGTCATTGATCAATGATAATATTTTGAAGCGGTGATAGCTCAGCGGTAGGATCGTTGGCTGTCAAACTGACGTACGCTGGTTCAATCCCCGCCAACGACTTGAGCTTCCTGTGATGGTAACACCGTTGTGAAATTCGAATACCCGCCTGGTTAACTACTACCCTAAAGTTTGAAAAACTGTCGCCAAACTCATAGTGTGTTTAGGCAATAGTCCTTGAGAGCCAGTAAACATTCTAGGTCTAGCGTGATTACATCTTCGACTACATCGTCACTTACCATCCAGTGAGATAGTGGTCAAATCCTAGATCTAGAAAGTATTAAGAAATCTAGAAGATGACTTTGACACAGCTAATAATTTATTAGTTACTATGTGGAAATGTTATCAATGTTACATTGCAGAGGGTTTAATTAAAAAAAAAAAAAAACTCATTTTAACAACATTACAACATTTAAAACATTCGTTTTTAAGTTGCAATAAGTATTACTAATAAGTTGGTTGACGTCTCAGGAGACCGAAGAGCTGGCAGCTTCCTCGCTCAACGTATTAGCCTAGCAATACAAAGAGGAAACGCTGCCAGCATCTTGGGTACAATGCCGCAGGGGCCCGTTTTATCAATCAATCAATATTTTATCCCAATCCTGGAGTCTTCAAGTCGCGAGTGAATAGGTACCTTCTAGGTTTGCGTGCTAAATTCTAGACAACGTCATCACTTAACATCAGGTGAGACAGTTGTCAAACGCAAACTTATAATAGTAAAAAAAAAAAAAAAAGTTTTATATTTCATTTAGTTTTTATTAAATGTTTAAGGTTTTTATTTTAAGTTAGATTATTTTATTGCTATTCTAAATTATTTTTAAATTATGTTAATGTTACCTTGTTAATGTTGTGAATTATTATGTTTGATTGTATATTTTCTACAAATAAAATTACATAGTAAATCTTTGTTTTAGATGCATAATGTAAGGTGGCTTTGAACTTCATGATTAATAAGTAATTCTACTCATCCTACTAAAATAATAAAGTTGGTTTAAGTATGTGCAAATGCTAACAATAGTTCATTAGTTTTTAGGTTGTCAACTTATATACAATACGAATTTATTGACGCATGTTATTCGCGTGATGAACATACGAAGAAACCAGCTACTGCAGCAATGAACGGGACGTTATGTGCATTAAGTCCGGTTTCTGGTTTTATAAATTGTTGCATGCAAATGCACCGTAGAAAATTAGCTGAAGTGCATGTCGACACTCGATATTATTTGTACAACCTTTAGAACTATCTAGATACACATTTTCTTATTTATGCAGAGATAATGAAAAGTAAACAAAGTAACGTCGTAACGTATGTATACTATCTAAAGTTATCCTTTTTTAACCGACTTCAAAAAAAGGAGGAGGTTCTCAATTTGACCCGTATGTTTTTTTTTATTTGTGTTTGTTACCGCATAATTTCCGACTGGATGAACCGATTTAGATCGTTTTTTTATTTAAAAGCTGGTGCTTCACGTGGGGTCCTATTTAAATTTCATCAAAATCGGAAGAGCACTTTTTGAGTTACAAGTCAAAAACTGAAAAATGCGTGCTTATACTACATGATATTATAGTAGCGGGTGAAGACATCAGTGAACATACCTACACCACAATGACAATTGATCTCATGAGTAACAAAGGTCACTAAAAAGAGTGAAAAAAAATTTTTTTTTCAAAATAATGGAACCGACTTCAACACTAAAAAGTATGAAATAACTTGTCGAAGTCGGTACCATGAGCACAATGTTTTGATATCAGTTACTTTTGAACTATCATGGTACCTACTTCAACAAGTTATTTCATACTTTTGAGTGTTGAAGTCGGTTCCATTTTTTGGTAAAAAATTTTTTTGTTGTTAGTACGTGTTGCCGTGTCTATGTTATTTGTATGTCTGTTTGGCCAGCGTACCGTAGATATGAAATTAAAAATACATAACGGACATAGCGATTTTTAAACAATTGCTCCGATTTTCCTCACATATTCAAGCAAGATCGCTTTAATTATAAAGTGAACGGCTCGCGGCTGGAATTGGTGATTCCTATGATTAACTGTGTAGCAGAAAAATATTGCAAGAAAGCGGTTTTAATATCTTGTAATAAAGATGTCTTGAGACGCGTCAGCCTGTGTAAAGACAAAGTGAGATTCATGTGCTATTTTAGATTGTAACATTAAGTATGTAACTGTGGAGAATCATAAAAGTTTAGTAACTTCCTGGCTGTGGGACAATTAATTTCACGAAGCCAATTTAAATGAGACAAATGTCATAATAATATACTATTAATACTATCGTTTTGTTGGCGCGTGTTAGATATTGGAATAGGATAGATGGCATTAGATGTAATGCATGGACTTAACTAGGTGTTGTTAGTGTCGAACAAACACGATAGAGTGCGCTGTCGAAGTGTGATAGATATTCGAAGTAGATGGCGTTCTATGTAAAGTATGGATTTAACAGTATGGTCTGCTAGTACTCGATTGGTCAACTAAGTGGAGGTAGGAAACACGTGATATTATATGTGGCCAATATGAGGTTAGTTTGTAAATAGAGTTGAAATTGGTAAAAACCTCGGTCCCAGCGAACAGTCTAGTCGAGGAAGCCCGACCGAACGGACGTTTAAGTAGTACCAGGGGTACCTTTGTTAATAGTGAAGTTAGTGATGCCATCTAACGGGAGTCTCTAGTCTCCATACTGAGAGACGACGACGACTGGACGCGTGCAGCTAGTAATTGTCAATCTATTGTGGTATCTTGTAACTGTTAGATCTCTCTCTCTCTCTCTCTCTCTTTGTGCTTTAACTGGAGGAACTTACGAACCAGAATGAGAGAGAATGTTTTCATTATGTAAAAGGGCCCTTTGTTGCATCGCCGTGCGTCACAAGTCCCAGGGCTTCCGAGTTCGCTCCTTTATAATAAAAACGTTAGTAAAAATATTAGAGTAGGATATGTTGATGTGTGTTGCTGTAATAATGTTACTGGTATACCATCCTGACATAATACCGGGATGCTATCCAGACCGCGCTTTGGCTTTTACATTTTACGGGGCGCTCGCGGACATGGTCGCGATTCGCCTAGTACTAGGCGAACCGCGACCTCGTCCGCGAGCGCCCCGTATTCTCCTTGAAAAAGACGACCGAATGTGGTTGAAACTATAGTCGGAACCCTCTGACTTATTACGTAAGTAACTCCCGTGTTTTATACATGAATAATATTATACATAAGTTTTTCGGCGCGTAGGGCTAAAAGCCCTTTTTTTCCTAAGTAAAAAAAAAAACATAAAATGTATATAAAATCGTCAATATGATCGCAACGTAAAATGAAATATTGAATGTCAAAATACATTTTTTTCTCTCTCTTCAGTATAGCAGCCGCCATTGCCTCTATATTCATATGCATCTATATTATTTGTTAACGATCATTTATTCCCATAATGCCTTCATCACTTATTGTTGACAGATCATCATTGTGTGGCTTACGGTCCAGCGTTATCCATTACAGTCACTCGTCCCCGCCTACGTCATTTAACCTCCTAATGGGTTTTTTTAACCTCCAGCAATCCGAAATAAAGAAATAAATCGACACTCTCACATAATAAATGATGTCATTATTATTTTAATTAAGATACACCTGGTTATATATTGGATGAGTAATGATATCGGTAACAATCTTTTGACCTTAAATTAGTAGCGTCCCGCGGTTTCACCCGCTTGGATTACGGTTTTCTCGCTACCTCAATTATGCGACGGAAACTATACTTTTTCCGGGATTAAAAGTAGCTTATGTGTTTTTATTTTTTATTTTTTTAGTTTTTTTTTTATTTAAGGATCTTCAGACAGTACGTGTGTATTTCCTTCGTACAGTATGTGTTATTCCAGGGTCTAGCCTATCTCCATACCAAACTTAATCGAAATCGATACAGTCGTTTGGGCGTCAGCAGTTTTTGAATAATTGGCTTATCCCACGGGAACAGCTAAATTAAGTATTTTTGAGATAAGTAGTAGCCTATGTGTTAATCTAGGGTCTAAGCTGTCTCCATACCAAATTCCATCGAAATCAGTAAGGCCGTTTGAGCGTGAAAGAGTAACAAACATACACACATACATACCGACTTTCGCCTTTATATTATTAGTAGGATGAATAATGATATCAGTAACAATCTTTTAGCCTTATAACAGATTGCCGTACGTATTAATCGTTATTTACTTTACTTGAGCATGTTAAGCAATAATGTATTGAATATACTTTCACATATTTTGGCTACTAGTAGGATTTGAACCCACGACTACATAGTACCGTCCTGACGCTTTGCCAACTAAGCTCAGATGTAAATAAGGAAGGAATTAATTCGACTAGTGGAGAGTTACTGTTGCTTAGATGGCAAAGCATCAGGACGGGATTCTGTAGTCGTGGGTTCAAATCCGAATAGTAACCGAATTATTTCCTTCAAAATTTGAACTTAAGTTCCTCCTAGCATAATGTTAATGCAATGAACTATAACGTTGTCAAAAAACTATAAAGGCAAAACAAATTACTTATCTATAGATCTGGGCAATGATACCTTTTCAAAAGTAATCAAACACTTCAACGAAACCATAGAATTTGTTGATGATAATAACTCACTAAAGCAGCGATGTGTAACTAACAAAGAGATAATATCTTAGATCGTGAGATATTAGATACTTTTATTGATACTGTTCGAATGATGCTTAATAATTATAATTTTGTAATCGATGAAAACGCTTCGTGATCCACAGATTACAAGTTATTGTACAGAGTTATCATTAAACTTAACGCTTTAAATGAAATATTTACTTTTTTTTCGTGTTCGTATTTTGCTTGTTGCAAGTCAGATAATAAGTCAAACGTTGCATTTATAAACTTTTTTTTTATTAATTTCAATACCGCAAATATAAATAATAAAATCTGTAATAAACCCTTATCCATAAATGCATAATCATCACATTACATTCCCATACGAGAGCTCAGCCCTTTTTTATTTATGGGTACCAATAGATCTAGTTCGACCGAGACGTTTCCACTAACGTTTGATACTTGACGGTCAGTGAAGATGTGGTCGAAGAGTTTATCACGGTAGACCTAGAATTCTAAATGGCTATCAAGGATCAGATCCGATTTTTAAACTTGAGGGCGGAGGAGCTAGCCAGGCGGTTACCCGAAAGTACCCTACTACCAAGCGTGGAATTTGATAACGGTGTTACCTTCACCGGCAGTTCAAAACGTTGGTAAGGATCGAATCAGCGTCTGTCAGTTTGACAGCCGACGCTCCTACCGCTGAGCTATCACCGCTTCAAAATATTATCATTGATCAATGACAGTCTGATAATGGTTATAATTTATTTAATATCTATTGCTAAGCTATTGTCGCTTCAAAATTCCTTTCGGAGAGGAGTGTTCCCCACAATCCACCTCTCTGGGTAATGTTGGTTAACGGATAGCGTACTGGTACTGGTCCGAGATTAAGGTCCGACAGGTCCGCCTAATCGAGGTTTAGATCACATTTTTTCCTTTGCTAAATTGTGGCTTAATCCAATATTGGGTGGTACTCTCTGGTTAGTAGCTTAGTAGAGCTCCTCTGAATAAAAAAGTAGAAAAAATCTGTTGATATTTTATTATATTCGCAGTCAGTTAGTATTAATTTGAATTACGTAGTTATAAAAGTTTCTAAGCAGTCTTACAAAATAAACGTTATTTCTATCTTTAGCTACAAACTAGCCACGCGATACTAACGAGCTTATCTTGAGAAATAACTTTATATCATTCCATAATTACGGATGTTCACACAGATACCCTCTTTTATACCTCTTACGGCCTTTAAATAAATAAATAATAAATAAACGTTTATTTCGGAATGTAGGATCCATAGTTTTGTTAGTAACAATTACTCGACCTAACTTTACTCGACGCTATAATCGTGCCTGGCAATAATAATACTACGTTTTCAATTTATTATTTTTTTACAATGCTTATGTTACTTTTTTATTTTATTTACTTTACTTGTTTTATCCGAGTTCTCACTTAATGTCACATCTAGTGACATTAAGTCATTATTTCTCGGGTAGCTTTTACTGATATATTGTTTATCTTTTTGTATATATTTGTAATTATATTTAAAACGAAGGACAACCTGATAACATAACTGGTTGCTGAAAAAGGAAAAAAAAAACACCATGAATGTTTTTTTTTCAAATCAAATCAAAATAATTTATTTGCTTGAATATAGGTATATAAAGATTTGATGCTAAATTTATATGTCCCTCTATATTCCAAGCTTTGAAGGTGTGCAAATTACATGTCATTTCATTAAAACTAATATAATTATCCTATTTTTTTTTTTGGTCGAAATGCTTTGAACACGCGTACAAGGCAAATCTTCAAAAGAACATTTTCGTGGTAAAGAATAGTGAATCACAAATAGCATTTAAAATGAGTATATTTCGATTTAAAAATGATCATTTTCTTGTGCTGTCCCAGAAGCCATACTTTACGGGAAATCGCGCAAACGCAAGCATTAAATTGACAAAGTTTTATTGCAATGAAGAACCTACAAACAAGTGTTACAGCAGCGTATAAAATACTAACAAACTTACGTTACTTTTCGAAATTGATTGTCTTTAACGGATAAATCAGCGACTTTAGGTTTATAGTGTAGGTCTTAAAGTGACGTCTTTACTAGAAAGTCATTGTTGGGCTTTATAGCCAGGCTCGATGGACTCAAGAGCCTCTTTAGAAATTAAAAAAGCCTCTTAGCTACCAACTAAGTCTTAGACACAATGGTAGTGATTCGCTTATTCAACTGAACTAAACTAAAAAAACTAAATCAGTTCTTATACGGTTACTATAAAGTCTAAATTAGTATGAGACTTATCCATAACATCAATAAAATTAAAATATATTTATTAAATTTGCGGCTAGTTTTAGCGAAATTAAGTTGCCATTTATTTGGTGCCTACTAAAACTACCCGCAATTGGCCAACAGTTGAATAAAACTCGTCTAATATTAGTGAGAGCGTTGTATGGAGTTATACGAATTTGAATTTTCGCGTAAATAGAATACGAGCTATTTCAATTTGAAGAATTTTAGTGAATTTTAGCTAGTTTATGTGATTAACAGAATTAGGGCCATTATTGAAGTAAAAACTGACAGTTGAATTCAATGTAACGCTCAGGACATCTAGCTGGCCAACAGAGACAGAAATTAGAAGACATGAAATAGGCTCAATTTCGCGTAAACTATTCACGCCTGAATTTTATGGGCAATTAATCAGACCAAGTTGGCATCACCCCAGTCGGAGACTATTACTTTCAGGGCAAGGTTCAAAAGTTCGACCATGTCCTGTTGTGGAAGCATATGAGTGTGCAGTTGCAGAATGTAGTGTCATCTGCCGAAATATACCTAGAATTAATTGTATGCCAGGGATGGCTGCTCTAGTTTACACCTGCAATAGGCTTGCAAGGAGTTACCTCGAACGAAAATGTATTTTCGATAGTTGAGTAATAAATTATCAAGCGCTTTATACATTACTTTTTTTCATGAATCTATAAAAGATTTAATTTATTTTGTGCATCTGAAATGTTTACAGAGGCACGGATCGATGGTTTTCATGCTATCATCTGGAAAAGATGTGAACCAAGCAGGTGGAGAGATAGCTCCAACAGAAATCTAAAAATACTGGTTGATAGGTGGGATAGCGCATTGTTCGCACATTGGATGCGACTGCTCTGTGGGCAGTTATTGTGATTGTTGGATTTTGTTTTGTAAATTTTTAGTTCTTAAGTTATGGGTTTTATGACCTAAAATAAATTAATAATAATAGAGCTACGTGTATATATGTATGTAGACAATAGCTGCGCCCCGCATTTACCCGCGTGGTGGTGATTGATGATGATGATGAATACTTCAGGTCCCGGAATAACACATAGGCAATGTGTTGTTCTGGGACCTGAAGTATATAAATACCAAATTTGATCCAATTTTATCCGCGTGGTGATGAAAAAGGGTAATGATGGTGATGATGAAAATAAGCCTATGTATTAATCACCGTATAAGCTATCTCCATACCAAATTCCATCCTTTTTTTACAATTTTTTTTAATAACATTCACACAAGGTCTTCAGGTCCCAAACTAGGCAGAGCCTGTATTATTTATATGGTAATCTGATCACTGATATATATACTTATATACATATACACACCCAGACACAGGTCAAACAGACATGTTCATACATACAAATGTTTGACCTGTCCGGGAATCGAACCCGGGGCCAGCGGCTCAGAAGGCAGAGTGCTACCAACTGCGCCAGCCGGCCAGTCAAGTTAATCCTGGCTAAAGAACTTACGCCAGTGGTTCAACAAAAGCACCCGTTCCTTGTTCAGAGTTGCTGTGTTAAGGGTACATATCACCTTTATGATCGCCAACTTCGTTAGAAGATGGCACCCCAAGAAGAAGAGGAAAATTGGAAAATTAGTTAAGCGTATCGATTGAAATATGTTGTTAAAAATACTACTGATCAGGCCTATAGGTTAAAAAAAGTAAGATCTGTAAGACTATCTATCATCACATGTATTTCTCACCTTAAGTACGATTAACCGTGGAGAAAGCCGTGACTAATCTTGGATCCGTACATAGAGCACAGTTTGCCCAAAAATGGTCAACACCATTGTGCTGAAGATCTTTGATAGCTTTGTGATTTCATTCTTTAGATAAACGCCATCTATACTAGTGCTGTCAAGATGTTGAAAGTTATCTGTAAAAGGGTTTGTGTGGACTTGAAACTATAATAGCAAAAATTTTTTTATACACGCGTTGACGCGTTTTATACACACACGAGAAATTGTTATGAACCGTCACTTGAACGAGTGAAAAGTAAAATTGTGTACGCTTATCGAGGACGGGTTATTTTTCCGTATCCCATAAACGACGTTTTTTTTCTTTCTAAAGTATGCCCTAAATGGTTTTATCTCACGGGGACCGATTGAGAAGTCTCTTTATCTATACTAGAACACGGCTAAAGTATGCCCTAAATGGTTTTATCTCACGGGGACCGATTGAGAAGTCTCTTTATCTATACTAGAACACGGCTAAAGTATGCCCTAAATGGTTTTATCTCACGGGGACCGATTGAGAAGTCTCTTTATCTATACTAGAACACGGCTAAAGAAACGGCTAAATGAATCTAAATAAAATTTGTCATACCCAAAGATTGATTATAGTCTATCTCTGTGCCGAAATTCATCCAAATTTTGTTATTAAAGCTTACGTGGTTTTAACACATTATGAATGTAAAAATCACGGGAATTACTCACGAAATAAGACAAAGGGTTCCGACTATAGTTTCAACCACATTCGGTGGTCTTTACCTAGTACAGTACTAGGCGAAACGCGACCGCGTCCGCGAGCGCCCCGTATTCTCACAGACCACAAAATGTGGTTGAATCTATAGTCGGAACACTCTGACTTATTACGTGAGTAAGTCCCGTGGTTTATACATTCGTAATCATCCAAATTTGTTCAGTAATTATAGCGTGGTTAATAAAAAAATATCCATATATCCGTGTTCATAATACTAATAGCATTACTAGTTACCAGCAACAACTGGGAATAAAAACTAGAAGGTAATTATGGGCGTCAATCAGAGGGTATTAGATCGAATCCTGGCTTTGTTTAGAACTTTTGGAAAATCGTATCCACTTCAAATAGAAGCTTGTCTAATATATTGCCAGAACTTATTTGTTTCAATATGTTGTTTTAACATATTTCACCTCGACAAAAAGTTTCGAATTTACCCCAACCGCATCATTTTAAACAATGACCGCGTCACCGCAGCGCGCAAAGCCCGGCGGAGAAAGTTAGAAAATACCACCTTGTATAATATAGAAAATGTTTTACACCGTACAACTTACTTTGTGTACGATGTTGAGTGTAGTTTACGGGATCTACGTGGTTAGAGCTACGCTCATTGGATAGCTATAAACTAACGCAGACGGTCGCCGTGGCGCAGTGGTTAGTGTCAGTGACATGACTACTGTGTCTTCGGGACCCTGGGATCGAATCCCGGTCGGGGCAAACGATTGTACGATGTGTAGATGTTTGTCCCGGGTCTTGGATGTTGTGTGCTGTGATTGTGTGTGTCCATGCCTCCCGCGATACAGGGAATCCTAGTGCGGGGGTCTGTGTGTAGAAAAAAAAAAAAAAAAACTACATATATCATTATGACAAGTCTTATAAAATATTTGAGGTAACTGTCGATGACGTCACATAGGCTCGCGGGTGTTTACAGGCAGAAGGGACGGGAGAAATCCTGATGCGTGTTGATGTAAAGTTTTACAATAAATGCAACTTACTTAATAGATGACAAAAAACACTAATAGTTTTAAAACTCATTTTTATTTAGGAGTCGTTTTAGCGACTGACTAATCAATCCTACCCTATGAAACTCTAAACTTTAACAAGGGGACAACATACTTAAGTAGCACTTAATTAGGGACATAAATATACTTTTTTTTTGTCATGTCATTCTTTTGTTTTCTTTCTTTTTATTTCATTGTATTTCTTCTCTTTATTTTGGTATACCGCGCTACCTACACATAGCAAGGTATTTTACTAGTAATATCAAAAATTCGGTACAAATTTAACAGTAACCATTCATATATCTATACTTTCTTATTGTCAAGTTTCTCGAAATCTCATTCGAATTTGGTTTTCCAGCATTCATTCTAGTCACGAGACGAATGACCCAGGTGATAAGTCACATAAGAACTATCGCGTCGTCTGAAGCTCATGACGGCGCAGCCGCGAAAGTTATTCGTTTTATAAATTATTCCACTTTGTTGCGCTTACGCACGCGGCGACCGGCGCGGGCGCATGAATACATTTCACGGTAAGATATCGGGGACTGGGCCAATGTTTTATACCGTTTATTACTGTATGCTTACTGACCATTATACTTTTATGTTTGTCTCCCCGTAATTTTTGCTTTAATTTTGACAGGTGAGATTATATGTTTTTTCTCGTACCTACAAAGTACTTTACTTTGTGTTTAATTAATTTGTTTAAACAAATTGTAGATTCTGTATCGAGATATCGAATTTAGGGCAAACTAAGCTACTTATGAAAGTAAGCTAGATTCCTAGCATAGTTTTGCTATTGTATTTTTTATGCATAACTTTAGATACATATTAGCAAATATGTATCTAAAGTTATGCATAAAAAAATTGGTTGTCTGTAAAGTCGGTTTACGGACGATAGATTTACGTCCGATAGATTTATTTTTTATAGATAACGTCATAATCATTTATGACTTCGACTTTGGCTTTGACTTTGACTTTGATTATTTTATGTAATACAAAACTCAGGTGGAACGTTACGCGGAACGTTACTATTTTTCATGAGTGTTGCTGGTATTCATCAATTTGTAAAACGTTATCACGTCAAAAATACATTAAATCAATAAAAAAGGTTATTATGGTTATGTTTGACATGCAGTAAGACCATAGACACATAATATTAATCTTTTCTCAATTTACCAATTTTACACCAATTTTTACCAACCAGATTTTACCAATAAAAAAAGAGGATAATATATAGAGTGTTTATTGTAGTTAATAAATATGGGCGATCGTAATCATCAACAGTTGTAATAATTAGAATTAAAAATTAATGTTTTATTTAACTTCCCAAGTGTTACATATGTATATTCATTGGCAACGGTGATCATTTATCATCGTAGCCCACCTGCTGTTAGTCAACTTTGACTCAAAAACATCATTTTATGGAGCCGTTTCTAGAACATCAATTAACTTATAATTTTTGAAATATATATTATTTATCTATATTACTAAGCAATTCGGATCAATGTACTTATAATTTTTGAAATCCGAATTGCTTAGTAATGTTTAAACGATTCTAAACCATCAATGTACTTATAATTTTGCAAATCCGAATTGCTTATTAATGTGTAAACGATTCTAAAACATCAATGCACTTATAATTTTTGAAATTCGAATTGCTTAGTAATGTGTATAGTGACGCCAATTTATCTGTTCAGTTGATTGCGGCGCTAGTGTCGGCACATGGTATAATTGCATGACATTTGAGAGCAACCGTTTCAGTAACAAATGTGTCCACCTGAACAGCTAAGTTGGTCTCAGTCTAGGACATCAAGGTATAATTTTTGAAATTCGATTTTCTCAGTAGTCCATAATCGATAATCTCTAAATAAACAGATGAATTATCGACTGTCGTATATTTTCTATTACCTAATCGAATGGCATGTTTGTAAGCTCTATGGACCGCAGTAGCCGTCACATTCGAATACCGTTACTGTATACCGTCCGTCCTACGGTCGTGGGTTTCTGTTTGAGCCAATGATATACATAGTGAGAATACAAGGAGCTGCATTTTTTGTCAATAGTGCCAACGACCTGTCTGGAAATCTTCACTAATATAACGCTAGAATAGAACTAACCATTAAGACGCTGACATTAAGTCCACAGCGATTAAACTTTAGGTATAGACATAGACAGTCGCCGTAGCTCAGTGGTCAGTGACATGACTTCTATGTCTACGGGGTCCTGAGTTCGATTCCCGGGCAAGCATTTGTGCGATGAGTGCAGGTGTTTCAGTTTCTTTTACATCTTCTGAAGTGTGTGTTCTTGTATTGTGTCAGTGGGATTCCAATGAATAACTCCGGCTACTGTTGGGGAGACGTGTGATAAGTTCCAGAAGCTTCTACCGTCACAACATTTGAATAAATTAACTACGTCTCTGTGAAGAGATACACACACACATTTTTGCCACAATTAACCTAGGCCAGTTATATATTTTTGCCACAATTAACCTAGGCCAGTTATATATTTTACCCACAATAACCTAGGCCAGTTATATATTTTTGCCACAATTGACCTAGGCCAGTTATATATTTTAGCCACAATAACCTAGGCCAGTTATATATTTTAGCCACAATAACCTAGGCCAGTTATATATTTTTGCCACAATTAACATAGGCCAGTTATATATTTTTGCCACAATTAACGTAGGCCAGTTATATATTTTTGCCACATTTAACCTAGGCCAGTTATATATTTTTGCCACAATTAACATAGGCCAGTTATATATTTTTGCCACAATTAACCTAGGCCAGTTATATATTTTTGCCACAATTAACATAGGCCAGTTATATATTTTTGCCACAATTAACATAGGCCAGTTATATATTTTTGCCACAATTAACCTAGGCAAGTTATATATTTTTGCCATTCTCTTTAGCTCAGCATCGTATTAATAGTTCATCTAATACTATTAACATAAAGCTGACGGGTTTGCTTGTTTGGTAGAACGCCCTAATCTCAGGAACTTGGAATTAAGAAAAATATGTTTGTGTTGGATAATCCATTTACTAAAGAAATACTTTAGGTTTATAGCATCATGATAAGACGCATAACTGAGGTAAGGGGAAACCGTAACCCACGCAGGTGAAACCGCGGGGCGAAGCTAGTCGATAAATGAACTTAGTTACTAATATATATACAGATATAATAGCATTAATGGTAATTAACTTAAACTGTTTGCATTGTTACCATATTTTGAGATTTATTTGGACTATTTTTATATGTTATACGATCGTCATATCAAACTCTGTAGGCAATTTGACACCACGAAATTCAAGTAGCCTTATTGAGTCAATGACAGCTCACACTTCGTTGAACATGATTGTCCAAAATTGTTTTTGTTAGAATTTTAATGCCACTTTTAGACGAGAATAATAAATATCACATATCAATATTTAGAAGGCAAGTGGTGATTTTCGCTGACATGGTATAATCAGCGCCTGCTAATGCTTAAAAAAAGATGATTGGATAATGTTTCCAAAAAGAAATGCAATTTAATTATATTATTATAATAAAATGAAACAAAAGCAAAGCTAGATCTAGATTCTTCTTCTTCTTCTCAGCTATGTGCGTCCACAGCTGGTCATATGTCTCCCCCATATATGGGGGGGGGGGGGGGAGGATTTGATTAATAAGATCTAGATTAATGATTTTTAATCGAGCATAAAATCATTAATTTTCTCCTGCGCCTCCATGTATTTGTCTGGAAGAGATCGCTTTAAGCGATAAGGCCGCCAATTGTACTTTGGTTAGGTATGTGTTTTATTTTATTATTGTTTTTTGTGACCGGTGTGCAATAAAGTGATTTGTATTGTATTGTATATTTTACCTACTTTGCTTTTAGTATAATGTTTAATGGGTTAGTTTTCTTTATAAAACTAGGCATTGCAGTTTGACGGTCACCGTAGCTCTCGTCATCAGAGGCGTGACTTCTGGTTCCCGGGGATCCTGGGTTCGAATCATCAACACTACAGTATATAACTTTATATTTTATGTATTGTAGTGTTGTATTTTGCCATAAATAAATTTATTTTCTTCTTTCTTCTCATAATTTGAATTTATACATACCTATTATACTCGGCTTCGGCTCAGAGTCGCACAACGAGCTATGGAGAGGGCTATGCTCGGGGTTTCTCTACGTGATCGAAATCAAAAATGAGGAAATCTGTAGAAGATTGAAACTCTGACTGACACAGCCCAGCGGATTAGCAAGTTGAAGTGGCAGTGGGCAGGACACATAGCTCGGTAAAACCCGATGGCCGTTGGGGTCGAAAGGTTCTCGAATGGAGAGCACCGGCAAGGTGGAAATCCTGACTAAGATCGCAGGAAAGGGCTGAACGTCTTTAGAAGCGGCCCGTTCCTTGTAAAAATCAATGACGGAGGCATATGTCCAGCAATGCACGTCCTATGGCTGAGATGATGATGATACATTTATGTAAAAACCAATGCAATTTTATTTCGGCATTTTGGTTAAAAGTGTATTCCACGCGTAGTATTCTATAATGGTCCTTCAAAATAAGTAAATTATGTATCTAATTATAAATTTATCACTCGGAAGGTTTTCATTATATACAAAAGGTCTTATCATTTGCTATAAACACCTCTGCCTACGCTAATTTAATTATTCTCTACGAATCAATACAAACTGTTTTCCCATAGCTTTACTACATTAATTACCTACCATTCAAGTAAGACGCCCCACTGTGCAGAATGCGTTGGTACAAATTAATATATCTTCTTAGAAGATGTACTGCTCTTGTTAACATTGCTAGTTTCGTGTCGGACATACAATATGTTGGCTTAGTTAACTGATTCAAGTCATCTTTCTTCGTCACGAACTTTTTCGAGAACGTCGGCATTTCGATCAAACATTTAAATAAAATATTTTTTTAGTTTCCTAAAATTACTTGTTTATAATAGCCTCAAGGTTAAGCACGGAACAGTAAACTAAGGAATATATAAAACACAGGAGTTACTCACCTAGTATCTAAGTCAGAGGGTTCCGACTATAGTTTCGACCGCATTCGGTGGTCTTTTTCAAGGAAAGTACGGAGCTCTCGCGGACGCGGTCCGCTTTGTGAATAGTCGGAACCTTCTACGTTAATAATTCCTGCGTTTTATGTATTCATAATGTATCAAAGCCACATAAGTTTTAATAACAAAAATATAAATTTAGAAATAACTAACATACTTATCGTTTAATCTATTTGCAGTTCTAGTTTGGTGACAAACTGAAAAACTGTCACCAAACACATAGTGTGTTCAGGCAGCAGTCCTTGAGAGTCAGTGAGCATTCTCACACACATCACTCACAACATCATTATTACTCTGTTCTTTATTGTTTTTGTATGTATCTCTTGTGTAATGTGTGTTGTGAGTGTCTTGAATAAATGTGGTTTCTTTCTTTCTTTCATTCTAGATCTAGCGTGATAACATCTTCGACCACATCGTCACTGACCATCAAGTGAAATAGTGGTCAAACGCTAGATCTATAGAGAATAAAAAATAAATAAAAAATTGCAGCATAGCCTATTCCGACGTATTAGCCTTAGGAATATCAAACTATTTATGTTTTTATGCTAGTATATTATATATAAATCACTGACGCGCATCAGTGTTTGTGTGTGTGTGTGTGTGTGTGTGCGTGTGTGTGTGTGTGTGTGTGTGCGCGTGTGTGTCTGTAGTGAATGTAGCGGAAACACTCCCCCAAGTAGTGACGAAGGGTATACTGCTTAACTAATTGTATGTGTTTTGTTTCAGATCGTTCGCGGAACCTTCACCCCATAGAGTGAAGTGAAGTGTGGCCACGTAAAGGGGATTATGTTAAGTGACAATACAAATATCGTGATAGAGGGCAGAAGGTGACTTTGGTGAACTTGTGCTACATGTTATAGTGAGAGGTTTATCATGATTTTTTGGCGAGCGAAGAGTACTAGTCGTCGGAAACACGAAGGCTGGTAAGGACTCATTATAATAATATATATTTTCTTGGTTTAGTAAAAAAAAAAAGAGTGACCCCAAATAGAAAAGATTATTTTTAAATGACTATTGCTAATATTACAAATGCTACTAATATTATAAATGCGAAAGTTTGTGTGTATAGTGTATATTTGTTATTTCTTCACGCTCAAACGGCTACACCGATTTCGATGAAATTTGGTATGGAGATAGCAACGTTTGCGTGCTAAATCCTAGACAACGTCATCACAGACAACATCAGGTGATACAGTTGTCAAATGCAAACTTGTAATAAGAAAAAAAAGGTTATACACATTATTCTAATCATCACCGTTTTTTTATCACCACGCGGGTAAAACCGCGGGGTACAGCTAGTGGTAAATAAAATGCGGGCGACAATATCGGTGAAACCGCATAGTTTCTACGACTACCCGCTCTTGATGTTGTTAAACTGTAGTGCTGCCACAGCCCTATTAAAAAGCACAGGGTTGGCACGACACACACAACACAGATAGTATCTTCAGTTTTTTGACTGGTCGGTTGGCGCAGTTGGTAGCACTCTGCCTTCTGAGCCGCTGGTCCCGGGTTCGATTCCCGGACAGGTCAAACATTTGTGTGTATGAACATGTCTGTTTGACCTGTGTCTGGGTGTGTATATGTATATAAGTATATATCAGTCATCAGGTTACCATAGTACAGGCTCTGCCTAGTTTGGGACCTGAAGTTGTGTGTGAAGACCTTGTGTGAATGTTGTCCCATAATATTATTATTATTTATTTTTTCAAGGTGAAAACCGCCGCCACGACGCGAACTTGTATAAACCATTGGGTTCTAAGATGTAACAATCTCACGTAATGTTATAAGTGAGCATTAGGATGGGACGTTTGTATGTATATAAGTGTGTATGTGTGTAATGTGTATGTTCGTTACTCCTTCACACTCATACAGCCGCACCGATTTCGATGAAATTTGGTATGGAGACTAGACCCTAGATTAATGAATAGGCTATTTACTACTGCTTTCATCCCGGAAATAATTTCTGTTGCCGTAGCTTAAGCAAATAATTAAAATATGTAATTCTGTTACTCTTTCACGGTTAAACGCATGTACCGGTTTCGATTAAATTTGGTATGTAGGTTAGAGACCCTGGAATAACACGTACCTAGACTACTTTTATCCCGGAAAAGTAGGTATAGTTGTTTAATATAAGTTGTATCCTTTGTAATGTAACTATTTATATTCACTGTCGTTTATTCTATCTCTCGATACTGTCCATCCTAAGGTTGTCTGGTAGAGATCGCTACCAGCGATAAGACCGCCCATTGTAGCACCATAATGTTTTAAAATTAAGTTTTGTTTACTGTTACATTTATTTTTTTGCACTGGTTTACAATAAAGTGTTATTGTATTGTATAGTTCCCGTGCGATAATTGCGGTAGCGGGAAAACCGTAATTGACGCGGGTGAAACATGAAACATCTGCGTTGACAGATATTAGTCTCTCAATCAACCTTTAAAGGCACACTCTAGAGGCAAAAGTAGACAGCATAATGTATATGTATGTAGGTAATGGCAGGTATGTCTGAATACCCTTGCATTCATAAAACTCCACTATAATGAAATAAGTACGATTCAATTTTTATTTATTATGAAATATCAAGAAAAAGTGCCGTAGTGGTACCGGCCTAGAATAGTACTCCCCCATTACCCGTGGGTGCCGTAAGAGTCAGCTAAGGGATCACGTACCAGAAGGTGGGCAGCAGTGCCTTCTGAGGATCGGAAATCATACTGCGCTCGCCAACCTCAGGCAGGTTGGCGAGCGCAGTATGATTTCCGATTTTCCAAGCGTAGCGAGAATTGGCAAATCCTCCCTATATGGCGGAGGCATATGTCCAGCAGTGGATGTCCAATTGCTGAGAAGAAGAAAATCAAATAAGAACTGAAATAAAAGCAGATTATTACCTGATTTCGACTGGCCACTATTTGACTTATTTTTATCAGATATTTTCTCTTTACTATCGCAAATGTTTTATTAATGAATTTTATAAATAGATAAAAGGCGAGAAATGAGATAAAGAATGTCGCTTATATATTTTATTATATAATTAAAATCATGACGTTTTTAATATATATCGCAACTTTCTATCGATACGAAAATAGCAATCACTATCTCTAGTCATTATATTCCATAATATATTCAAACTTTTTAGATACCATTAATAAAATGTGTTTTAAAATAAATTTCTAGAAACTAGAAATACCAACAGTTAGTATCTATGATATTATCAGGAAAATTGTTTTATTAATTTTAAATAACGTACATTGTTGGTAGGATTTAATATATTTTAAAATTTAAACCAATCGTTTTTGTGATCCAATTTTTAGAATTGTCATTGAAATGTGTTATACTAATTGAATCCTAATCGTAACCATATAGGAACCATCTTTTTTCCACAGGTTTAATTTAGTTTATATAAGAGAATCACTACCAACGTATCCTATATGTAACTATACTATAACTATGTATACTATATACTAAAGATGACGTATATTCATACTGCGCGGTGCTCAGACTTTGTTCCGTTGAACAACGTCGGACGGCTCTTGCTGGCCGCCAATACTGCTATCTAAGTTCTATGCTCTATAACCGAATTAACAGACAGTCAAACATATATCCCTTGGCATTACATTGTAAATTGAAATGTGTCGAATGGTTGCAATCACTGTCCTACAGGGACACGGAAGACCTACTTGCAGTTGACAAAAAAAAAAAAACACACACACACACACACAAACACGCACAAATACACACACACACACACATACACGCACAAACACGCACAAACCCTAGCGTAGTAGCGCTAATTAGAAATAGTTTTTATTTGCTACTTATATAATTCTAGTTTTTATATGTATATGTTATTTAATAACTGGAACTGCATGTACCTATTTCGGAGGGGGGCGTTGACATCTGCGACACAGTTTTACACTACTGCAGGTGTCATCGATTCTCCATTATTTTATGTATTGTTTTTAGTTCTGATTAAATAAATATTTAATTTGATTTGATTCCTTTACGACATAAACATGCTTACTGCGACAGATAATACGGTACAAATAATATAGAAAAGGATAGCTATATGTTTAGACTTGCGCTTGAAATACGCGTCGTAATGAAAATTACTACAATTGACTTAATTTTGCCGCCTCAGTTTCCGCGCACTTGTGCGACATCTACCTCATATAAACATATATCATTGATTCTAACCCTTTAGAACTATAGCATTACCGATATTATGATTTACAGTTTATTTTAAATTGCGGAAATTACATTTCATGTTTTAAAAATGATAATTAAATCGCGTTGTATATATTATGCGAACATGGTTCTAAATTGTCTGGCCGGTTGGCGCAGTTGGTAGCACTCTGCCTTCTGAGCCGCTGGTCCCGGGTTCGATTCCCGGACAGGTCAAACATTTGTGTGTATGAACATGTTTGTTTGACCTGTGTCTGGGTGTGTATATGTATTTAAAAAAAGTATATATATAAGTATGTATTTAAGTATATATATCAGTCATCAGGTTACCATAGTACAGGCTCTGCCTAGTTTGGGACCTGAAGACCTTGTGTGAATGTTGTCCCAAAAAAAAAAAAAAAAAAAAAAAAAAATCCTACAAACATCTAAGAGCGGTTACGCTTCGTATGTGCAGCTTTCTCAATTCTACTTTTTATAATAAAATATGAAAATAATGTTTATAAATTACTGTTAACTTTATAAATGTTTAACCGCGTCCGCGACCGCCCCGTATTCTCCTTGAAAAAGACCACCGAATGTGGTTGAAACTATAGTCGGAACCCTCTGACTTATTACGTGAGTAACTCCCGTGTTTTATACATTTATAATGTGTCAAAACCACGTCAGTTTTAATAACAAAATACTGTTAACTTATATATCAATTAAATTTTTGTGTAAAAGTGTATGAGTTTTTATTCATACACTTGTATACCCTGGATTATTCTTCTACCTAATCAATCCACCAAGGACGTACAAAAGAAAAGTATATTTTATTTCATATCATTTTTTTTTTCATATTATTATATCATATTATTATGTCGTCACGACCGCGATATCTTTATTGCACCCTTTTTTATTTTTACACATCAGTATTTAATATAATACTGATGTGTAAAAATAAAAAAGGGTGCATTTTAAATGAATATTCCTTATATTAAATATCAACATTATTCCATTAATATTAATGGAATAGTGAAATATGTAATTTATTTCTAATTGATACAAACATAATAAAACAATAATTTAGAATAACAATAAAATAATCTAACTTAAAATAAAAACCTTAAACATTTAATAAAAACTGGAATATATTATATATATATATATATAATATATATTATATAATATTATATATTATATAATATAATATTATATATAATATTAATGGAATTAATATTATTCCATTCATATTAATATACACCCTATTCCTTGTATCACTTTGTTTGACTCCTTACTAAGCTTGTCTGGAAGAAATCGCTTTCAGCGATAAGTCCGCCCTTTCTACGTAATGTATTGTTAGCTTTAAGATGTATTTTTGTATTGTTTCTCCCTGTGTGTACATTAAAGTGTTTTGTATTGTATAATAATGATAACTCAATTTTATAACTTACCAACAGATGGCGGTGTTCGTTAATCTGTTGGTAAAACACCTACCTAACTTTTGCAAACTATTGTCATTCAGAAACCCCGAGCCCGATAGCCTGTGCATTGGTCGTTGTGTGATTTTGAAGAGACCTTCGTTTTCAGGCATTGCGGTATTTTCGACGAGGAGACGTCGCGAAGTTTCCATACAGTTATGACCGCAGAAATAGGTTGCCTTTTTTATTGGAATTTAGGCTTTTGACCACTATCTCACCTGATATTAAGTGATGATGCGGTCTACGATGGAGCACGCCTGTTTAACCCAACTGGTTGGTTAAGAACTTATTTGTAAACCCCTCTATAAGCTCCCCATAATAACTAACCGTATCCCAAATTATTTTGATTTTTATCGTGTTTAAGACAAACTGGCTGGTTACTTGAGTTCTGGTTGGGTACGTAAATTTGATTGATGAAAATGACCCACTTACCGAACGGATGAGAGTTGATTCATGGAAGAGAAAAAAATGGTGATTGCGTGAAATTTTTACAGGTTCCGTATAAAATATAGTTAATGTATCTTTATCAGAAATACTTTTTAATTATTTTGTGTTGATTTTGACACAACAGCTTAAATCTAAGTCGTAATTTTTGTCTAAGCTGTGCATTCCTTTACAATGAGTTCGTAATAATAAAAAAAAATCTTTCATTAAACAGGGGCTTTGCGACCGGCCAGTAATAATGAGGAAAAGAATAGTGGTAAAATAATTAAATTACTCTTAATAATCAAGTAAAACGATATCAATATGAGATATACGATGAGTAACTACGGATAAATAAGCATAGGCACTATTACTCTTGACTATTACTATTACTATTGACCGAATAAAAGCATTAAAATAAAAAATGTGTAGCGGGAACTGTCGGATTAAACAGTGTCATGTATTCGTGGAATCAACAGTGTCATGATGACATGTGACAGTGTTTAATCCATTTCTAGGAAAAATATTATCTAACAGTGTGGGTATGAACCCACTAATGCGCTACTTTTGCCTCCGCGAGCTGTACTCGCGGAAGTAATGTCTTATGTTTTCTATATTTTCTGTCTATGCTAAATTTGACATAAACAAGACACCTTTTTGTGGGTTAGTAACATCTCCCCAAGATAACGCATTTAACGGACACAGATACAGTTCTCACTTAATTTCTTTTCCTGCATAACATTTTCTATATAAAGAACGTTTTGCAAGGAAAACACTTTTTTACTTCATTCTACTGATCCCTAAAAGAAATCTCGCAGCGGTGTTTCAAAGCAGCACCACCACTCTGATAAGGCAGGCTCTCTGGCCCCGAAACTGTCTGATAAATAATAATTTATCCCGAGCCTGGTATAACCTTTTATTTTATACATACCAACGTAAAATATCTGGAGGCGCTTGTACCTTGTCGCTTTAAAAATGTGACCTTTCTATGAGCATTCGCAAAGAATGCTTCGTTCAGTTTTATATTGACATGGTTCCTCATTGGTAAGCTATAAATCTGACAGGACATGTCAGTTATTAAGTTAACGCATTATTACAGTATAAGAAGGGCGATATTATCAACACGTGTTAAAATTGAGTTTTGGTTTGTGAAGTGTGTGGTCCGTTGGCACCTAAAATGTATAAACTTATAATGTAGCAGACAGACTTGCGACAATTTTGTCTCACTTGGGGGTATTAGATATCCAATACAATTTTTGTTAATCACACTTGGATTCCCTGTGTCGGGAGAGGCATGGACACACACAATCATAACACACAAACAACCATGACCCGGGACGAACATCTATACTCATCGCACAAATGTTGCGATTGCCCCTGCTGGTTTTCGAACCCAGGGTCCCGGAGACACAGAAGTCATGTCACTGACACTGACCACACTAATTGACTGACCACTGCGCCACGGCGACCGTAATACCGTCACCGATATAGTAGTTAGCTTGTTGGTAATAAAAACCGATAAAAATTGTGGCTCCACGTAGAATCGATATTTTTCTTATGATAAGGCTGATAGATGAACAAAAGAAGGTTGAAGAGGAAGCTAAGTTCATGCTATTTCTAATCAGTTCTTGTGGAGTGATCTCCACTCTTCCAGGGTCCCGGAGACACAGAAGTCATGCCACTGACACTGACCACTGCGCCACGGCGACCGTCAAACATGGAACACATGGGACATTAAAAAGTAAAAAATAAAGTAACATCATTACTATTATATTTTATCAATTAAAGCTGTCTAGATAGCTAGAAACTAAGAGAAAGAAGCATATCCTCGCTTCTATCGTTTTACTAAAAAATAAACTTCTTAAATAGTATTATATTCTATGAAATTTGTATGGAATTAATCTGAAACTACTTATAGTCTTACATGTAAAAAATATATGAAACGCCTGCATGATCTTTAAATAAAACTCTTAGCTGGAAGAAGTTTCATTTATTTAATGTGAATAGGTAAGCGTTTGCCCACCATCTCACCAGATGTTAAGTGATGATGCGGTCTAGGATGAAACACGCCTGCCTAGAAGATACCTATTCACTCGTGACTTGAAGACACCCAGAATATGTTTTTGCACAGATTTATTTATTTATATTATTTTTTTAAGATTTAACGGCCGAAGTGTACTGAACGTATGTCTGTATATTTTTGTGATTGTATTATATAAGTACTTATAATTAATATAAGTATACAATACAATTATACTATAAAATTATAAGGTATATACTTAATTATAATGTTTTAAATATACGAAAATTGATAAAAATATTATTGACTAATCAGTCATGAGAATAAATTAAAAAAAAGAAATCAGTAATGTAACTGAAATTCGTCGTATTATGAAACGTAAATTTGTTGCACACATTTCAAGAGTCCATTACATATTTAAGGAGCTGTTAATTGAATTATTATTTCGCTGCCATTTGCAAATTGCCTAAGTCTGTGTTTCCACATGAATACAATCTGGGCATCTTCAAGTCACGAGTGAACAGGTATCTTCTAGGCAGGCGTGAATCATCGTAGACCGCATCATCACTTAACATCAGGTGAGATAGTGGTCAAACGCCTGCCTATTGTGAATAATATAAAAATGAAACCCGTTTTCCGTTGTCACGACATAACATGAAAACGGCTTGACCGATTTAGATAAAATTTGGTATAAAGATACATGGGACTTTGGAGAAGGACATAGGCTACTTTTTGTCCTGGAAGAAGTATGGTTCCCGTGGGATAACTGAGTCAGCGGGAAAAACGTAGTGCACGCGGGTGAAACCGCGGGGCGCAGCTAGTTGTGAATAAAAAATAAATAAAAAAAATATGAAGATAAGTGTCGGGAAAAACATTAGCATGTACATATTAATTAGCAAACCAATCAAGCGTGAAACATCGCGTGTGATATTTATGTTCCAGCACCATAATGAAACAGCATAACGCAGACATAGAAATCTGCTTCAATTAAGAAAATGAATAGCTACCAAGCAGATATATTTATTATATAGGCTCTATCTTTATATATATAAAGTCTGTCTAAAATATTTCTTCTATATCCGGCTTGACTAAGGTTTATAGTCGAAGTATTATTTGATTGTTTTATTTTTATTAATTATATTGTAATAAATTTAATTATTAAACTATTTTATCCTTATCCTTATGTCAACTAAAACAACTTAGAGCACAATCTCATACATAATAGCCAAGTACGAATTTGTAATAGGTGTATTAACAATGATGTTTTACTAAAGATGACGTGTATTCATACTGTGCGGTGCTCAGATTTTGTTCCTTTACGACGTAAACATGCTTACTGCGACAGATAATACGGTACAAATAATATAGAGAAGGATAGCTATATGTTTAGACTTGCGCTTGAAATACGCGTCGCAATGAAAATTACTACAATTGACTTAATTTAGCCGCCTCAGTTTCCGCGCGCTTGTGCGACATCTACCTCATATAAACATATAATATCATTGTGTATTAAGGTGTTCCATTTACAAAACGTCGTAACCACGTCAAACATAAAAAAAAAACAATTCGAAAGTGAGCTAGCCCTCACAGACTCAGGGTACTCTACCGTGAGAGCTAGAGCTCAAATAAACTAATTTAATTTAAAAATGCATGGTATCCTATATAAATATATTTGTATATAGTCATAAGTTTGAATGTAACATAATTATTAATAAGTAAATAAATTTCGACCTAGGTTTCGGGCATGTCCGATGCCCATTCTCAGGAGAGCTAACGCTGCTAGATCGCAGCGACCAGCTGGCCGTACATTTTCTGCAAAGTATAGTTCTCAGAGTCATACCACTTACCCGAATATTCTTTTGGTTTTTTTAGTCTTACGTTTTCGCAATAATTACTTCTCGAAAATTAACTATTTATTTACAGGCTCACACACTTTCCCACTTTGCTTAAACAAAAACAAAAACATAGCCTCACCCATTGTTTTCCACGGGGACCGGAAGCGGCCCGCACTCAGCCTTTTCCTGCGATCTTAGTCAGATCGTCCGTCCGTCCACCTTGCCGGCGGCCATCCTATACTGCGCTTGCCAGTCCGTGGTCCCCATTCGAGAACCTTTCGATCCCAATGGGCATCACTTCCTCGAGCTATTTGCCCTGCCCACTGCTAATTCAACTTGCTAATCCGCTGGGCTATGTCGGTGACTTTTGTTCTTGTACGGATCTTCTCATTTCTGATTCTATCGAGTAGGGAAACCCTGAGCATAGCCCACTCCATAGCGTTGTGCGCCTTTGAGCCTGCTCACGAGGCCTATAGTCAGAGACCACGTTTCAGTTCCGTAAGACATCACTGGTAACACACACTGTTATAATAAAGTATGTAATATATTATTTAATAACTGCACCCCGCGGTTTTACCCGCGTGGTGATGAAAAACGGCGATAATGGTGATGATGAACATAAGCCTATTACATAAGCCCAGTCCAGAGTATAAGCTATCTCCATACCAAACTTCATCTAGATCCGTTCAGCCGTTCTGGTACAAATACAAATACAAATACAATACAAATACAAATCATTTATTCAGTGAACTTAATCTAATTTACATTTAATTGGTTTGGGACCCTCTTATAAGTATGGAAATACCTGCGTTAGAGGATCCCGCTCTTCCTAAGTAGTTTAACTATAATTGATTAAGTAGGTAAATAAAAAGTAGGTAAATAAAATAAATATAAAGTAAAGTAAGGAAAGGTGAGACTAATAGGTATTAACCAAAATAAAGAACTAAATCTAAATACTAAATTTACAAAATTTACAAAATTTACAAAATTATGATTCTATTAATTTATTTATTGCCTTGCATATGTGTGTGTGAAGGGTGTGTGTGAGAAGGGTGTGTGTGTGAAGGGTGTGTGTGTGAAGGGTGTGTGTGTGAAGGGTGTGTGTGGGGGGAGTGTGAGTGTGTGTATGTCTGTAAGGGTGTGTATTTGTAGCGGATGTGTGGGTGCAATTTAATATACCTACGTTTGATGAGACTTACGAAGGAATTTGAAGGAGTTTTTCTACTTCGTTATAATTTAATGTCGATAGCCATTCCTCGAGGGCTTTTTTACAGTAAAAGCTATTTAAAGGGTAGATATTAATTTTTTTATTAATAATATTGTATAGATATTGACTTTGTTTTGCATATTGTCGAGATGCATACTGAGTCCGAGTTGTAACGCCAGAGGTAACTCTTCCTCTTCTTCGCTTACTTTGGTCTTTATTTGGGTTGTACTCAATAGATTTATGTTGCATCACAACAGCATTTATTATATATAGTTTTCTAATTGACAATACTCCATATTCTTGATACAGCAAATCTGTAGAATATCTGTAGGGCTTAAAAAGCATTACTTTTAATAAGCTCCTCTGTGCTCTTTCGAGTTCTAGGAACTTTGTCTTAGTAGCACCTCCCCAAACAGGTATACAGTAACTTTGAACCGATTGTGCTAAAGAAATATATATTTGTTTGAGCAGGTGTCTAGGTGCAACATGACGTAGAATTTTAAAAATCCAGATTAATTTACGAACCCTGTTCATCAAGAGTTCAATATGAGCATGCCAGGACAAACGTTGGTCAATCATGATTCCTAAGTATTTTGTGGTTGATACTTTATCGATGCTAGGACAGTCACAAGAGGCATCTTTGAGGTTACATTTGTGAATTTTAAGGCTATAATTTGTATTGGGTTGGCTATTATTATAAATAGTAAAGGTTATAAAGTTAGTTTTAGATACATTTAGGGTAAGCAAATTTAACGTTAGCCATTTAGATATTTTGGAGAGTCCTTCTTCGGATTTATTTTTAACCTCACCCCATGATCTACCTGTAAAAACGATGGCAGTATCATCAGCGTAAGAGAAAATATTTCCATGGTTTAGTTTTATGTTACTGAGGTCGTTTATGTAAATTAAGAATAAGGTCGGACCCAGTACGCTACCCTGGGGTACTCCGTAGCTTATAGTCTCATCATCACTAAGAAATTCACCAATTTTAACACGCTGCTTGCGGTCACATAAGTAGTCCATTAAAAGTGTTAGCGGCGTTCCTCGTATTCCTATATTTTCCAGCTTTTTGATAAGTATCTCTACAGATACAGTGTCGAAAGCCTTTTTGAGATCGAGGAATACCGCCAAGCATTTATTTCCACTATCAACTTGTTTCACAATAAGATTACTAATTGCTGTAACAGCAGTTTCAGTTGAGAGTCCTTGTCTAAAACCATATTGAGAGTTTGATAGTATGCTGAATTTATCAAGATATAATAATAGTCTGTTATTAATCAACTTTTCTATTATTTTGGAAATAGATGGCAATACGGAAATCGGTCTGTAATTATTAATGTCGTCTCTCTCTCCACTCTTATAGACCGGTGTTACAATAGACTGCTTAAGGGCACAAGGGAAAACTCCTTTAGTAAAACATAGATTTATCAAATGACATAAAACTGGAGTTAAAATGTGTTTTGATAGTTTTAAAAATTTGGTCGGTATGTTATCCCATCCAGGCGCACTTTCTGATTTAAGGTTCATTATAACGTAGAGAAGTTCTTTGGGATCTGTTTCTAGTAGTGTAAAAGATGAAACTTGACTAGAACTTAGCGGAAAGGATAAGTGATTGTCCGTCACGTTCTGTTGCCTTATACTTTCAGCTAGAGATTTTCCTATGTTAGAGAAAAATGAGTTAGTAAAATTTACTGATTGCTTTGGTGAAGCCTTTGTATGAAGTAATTGTATATTTGGTGTCTTTGAATTTTTATAATTTGTTATGTTATTGATAGTTTTCCATAAAGTTTTATTGTTTTTTGACGCTTTATTAAGCTGTTCTCTGTTATAATTTCTTTTAAGTTTTTTTATTAAATTATTGCAATAGTTCCTATATCTTCTATAAGTTATCTTAAGTGTTTCATTATAGGGGTCATTGCGCAGTTTTCTTTGCATATTATTTCTATTTATAATGCAACGTAAGATACCGTGTGTAATCCATGGCTTTATTATTTGTTTACTCCGAGGTATTCGTTTTGTGATTGTATTGGCAATGAGACATTTTTGTATTATATTAATTAATTCTGTGCATAAATTATTAGGATCATTTAATTTAAGCAGGATTTCAAGGTTTTGGTCTGATAAGTTTTGCAGTGCACCTTCATAGTTAATTACTGTTTTTGATTTACAATAAACCTTTTCTGTAATTTTAGACAGATTAAGTAAGACCATATTATGGTCAGTAATAGTGGTTTGTAGGACTGCCACCACGGCAGAGTGCTTTTGTTTATTTATTTTTATATATACGTGATCTAGACAGCTATGCATTCTTGTAGGTAGATTATGTCCAGGTAGCAGACCATGCATAGATAACATGTTTAAATAGTTTAACCGGTTTTTTCTTTTTTGACTATTCTCTGTTTGCTTAGGTATAGTATTTATGTTTATATCCCCTACCAATATGATATTTTTGAATTTTTTTATTTTTTCTAAATATGTATTTAAAGAATTAATAAATAGTTCTGCATTATTGTTCGATGGGGATCTATAAACACATAAAATAATGGTGCTGTATAAACTTATTTGTAAGCAAGATGCATGTGTCAGATCTATTTCTTTTACCACAGTTTTGTGAGTATTCTTTATGAACGTAGTTACTCCGTCATTTTGATTTATATGAAAAGCCGTAGCAAAAGAGTTATAGTTCGCCAGCGATGGAATAGGTTTGTGCTGTTGAAGTCTACATTCTGTTAGCACAATTATATCTGCTGCGAATTTTAGTGGCTTTAGGTTAGTTTGTAGGTCATCTAGATTTTTGTAAATACTTCTTATATTTTGCAGAATAACAGTTACATCAGTAGGTTTAACATGTAACTTTTTTGAGAGTTCATTGGTATCACATTCAAATGAGAACGAAATTTCAGAATTGTCTAATTCATTTGCTTGTAAAGGCATGTCCATCATATAGGTTTCACTAAGAGAATTCCATGCTTTTCTAGTGATCTTTGCGTGCTCTTTTCGAAAATACCGTGTATAGATGTATAGATACTCGAATAATGTGTCTTGAATTTATAGGATTTTTCCCCGGATGGGAAGGCAACAGTTTCATAAAAAATGTGATAATATGTTTTTGTGTATGTTAACAGCAGGTTTTCGTGTGTTTGTGTTTTATGTAGTGTGGCAAGTGTATGGCAAGAGACAAGATTTATCAGTATATACATTAAATCAATAATATAAATAATATATTTGCAAACTTCTTTACAGTAGACTAAAATACTTTTGAGACATCTTCTGTCTCCTCTCAGATGTACTAGTCACGCTGTCTGCATTAGGTTCTGAACCTGAATTTCGGATTTAACTAGTATTATTGGAGTATTTTCCGACATTCTAACGTAAACGCGACCATAGGACGTCCAGCAAAATTTATAACCCTTTGATTTAGCGAGGTCCCTTGCAAGGAAGAAGAGACGTGAGCCCTTTACCGTCAGTTGTTCAGACACAAACACTGGTGTCTCCTCGCTCCTCGTAAATCCTAGGTTCTTGGCACGGAGTTTATTTTTATTTTTAATATTGTGAGCCTTGCTCTTTTTTAAAAGCTCAGTCTTTACGATAGTCGAAGAGAATTCTACTACAATCGGTGTGTTTTTCTGACCGTCTTTCTTTTCGCGCACCCTGTAAATGTCTCTCACATCCGACTTGTTCATGCTGCAGTCAATAGATTTCCCCAAGCACAGAACCATGTTTAAAAGATCCTCTTTGTCTTCAGATTTATTCTTTGGCACATTTTTAATTTCTATGTTGGTTTTGCGGCTGGTCCTCTGTAGCTCCTCTAGCCTGTCCTCTAATAGGGTGATCCGTTCTCTGTCTTTTCTGTTCTGTTGTTCCAGAAGCTGAATTTTATTTGTCAATTCTTCATTCTGGTTTATTAAATGAGTAACAGACATTTCAATGCTATGGTTTGATTTTTGAATTTCCGTCAGTGAAGGTGCAAACAGCTTTTTGAGTTCTGTTTCTTGTTGTGACATAAAATCTCTCATCAATCGCTTCATCTCTTCTCTATGGGTGCGTAGGTCCTCAGCCCACTCAGGTTCTCTTGTCCTTTTTCCTCGTTGAAAAAGGTAGTTAGGAGGGGTAGTATCCGTACTCATTTTGCATAGATCGCTCTCAGAAGATGACTTGTTCAATACAGACTCACTCATATTGTACCAGGTAGCTAGAAGTGCTGAGAGATAAAATAAACAATAATATATTTACCGTTTAAGTTATCGTAGTACTAGGCTAGCAGCAGCGATGAAGCAGTATCATTTAAATATCCTGATCAGTTATGAGTAAGTAGGACATACGCCGGCGAGAAAGAGATGTCCAGATGTCAGCGTCTTACATTCTATACCTTGACCACCTGTTGCGTCACGGAGCAGAATGAAACAGTGTATGTTATACTTGCGTGCGTGAGAAGGAGACCGAATCGCAATGCAGACTCCGTCTTTTGGCTTCGATGTCGAGTTACTTCTTACTGAATTATGCACTCCTAATTTATGACTTGATTTAATTTAGCGTAAAATTTGTTTTATTTAATTAGTTAAAAATTGCCTAGCGTCACTTTACACGTCTACACCATGAGGCGGTCCGGGGGGAAGAGTGATGAGTGAGTGAGTTCTGGTGTGATTGAATAACAAACATCCATCCATCCATCCATCGTAACTTTCACATTTATAATATTAGCGGGATTACTATTTTCAATATGATCCGGTTATCAAATAAATGATATTTATTCACGATTATGACAAATCGCATATCATATTTTGATAATATTCAAGTCCGCTTAAATATACGTTTTTTAAAAATAGATAAATCGTAAAATAGGTTTCAAATAACAGTTGATCATAATTGACAATCAATTATTGCCAATGAAAAATCAACATTGATAGTAATACATTTTACAGATCATCGCCTTAATTTAAACATTTTTATTTATGACAAGTATCTATTTAAATGGCATAGGTATAATATGTATATAAAATTATAGTTTTAAATTCATTTATACACCGTTATATCATAATAGTGTAGGTAAAAGTTACTGACTATGATGTGAAAACTGAAATGAATTTAAAACATTGTTAATTTAAAGAACGGGACTTTATTTTTTATTTGATTAATTAATACATTATGGTGGGAACTTAGAATGTCGAGATAGGAATTATGTTTTATTTGCAGTAAAAATTGTTTCTTTGTTTGGTAATGTGTGAAGAAGTTACATTAATATTATATTAATATTTTAGTGACATCTTGATACTAACATTTAACATTTAAAACTTGACACGGTACCAAGCTGAAATCAAATTAAAAATGTTACACTCAACACAAAATAGTAAACAGTTCCTTCCAAATTTAATAATTAATAATTTTGTCATAAAACGCATAATGCGCAATGGTCACATTCAAATCCATTAATTAACAAAAAACATAACAATAGGGGTGTTGCTTCATACGGAATTGCAATATCATTTATTTATTTATCACACTTAGACCCGCGCACTAGGATTCCCTGTGTCGCGGGAGGCATGGACACACACAATCACCAAAGACCCGGGACAAACATCTACACGCATCGCGCAAATGTTTGGACCTGCCGGGAATCGAAACCAGGGTTCAGGAGACACAGAAGTCATGTCACTGACCACTGCGCCACGCCGACCGTCATGAATATTGTAAGGTGTAAATTGTAATAGAATGCTATATTTGTTACATTAAACGCTAGTAGCGCCCTGCGGTTTCACCCGCGTGGATTACGGTTTTCCCGCTACCTCAATTATCCGACGGGAACCATACTTTTTCAGAGATAAAAGTGACCTATGTGTTATTCCAGGGTTTAATTTACATACCAAATTTCATCGAAATCAGTAAAGGCGTAAACCCTGGATTGATATATAGGCTTATTTTCATCATCACCATCATCACCCTTTTTCATCACCACGCGGATAAAACGGATTTGAATGAAATTTGGAATGCATATACTTGAGGTCCCGGAATAACACATAGGCTATTTTTCATCATCATCAATCATAACCACGCGGGTAAAACCGCGGGGTGTAGCTAGTTCATACATAAAACTATTTGACTATAACAATTTTATTGTATAGCTCTTCTACACCGTTATACCATTTCGTGCATTCAACACAACATACTCATACCATATTTACACAACACACTCATATATTCAAATAGTCCTATTTTCGCTGACATTAGATAGATTAAACCAATAATTACCGCATGGAGCCCTCCTGTTATTATATCGAGGAAACGCTTAGGCCTATCGTACATTTCTATACGCGAGGCAGCCTATTACACCGACTCGTAATAATGTCTATCTACTTACAGTCGTCACTCAAGACTGTGCCGGACTTGAAAATGAGTAGACGCTAAACCGTCTAGTGCTTCATAGAAATACTTTCACAAAGGAACTTTCCTCATACAAGTTATTTGGTTTCACTTTGACGTGATATTAAAATTATTAATTTAGTATAGGCATTTTTTAGACTGGCATCGAATCTCCCTCCTTTTTAGGGTGGCAATGTAGTTACATTCATACAAGTTTGTTTTGTACAAGTTCCTCTGACTGTGTCGTATTCAAAGGTAGCTTTGAATACGACCGAGGCTTCCACCCATATAGTAAAATTTATATACAATGTTTTAATGTATTTAATAAACTTTTTTTTTACTCGCAGATGCCTGTATTAAAATAAAACTGACTGAGTCGTATTCAAAGGTAGCTTTGAATACGACCGAGGCTTCCACCCATATAGTAAAATTTATATACAATGTTTTAATGTATTTAATAAACTATTTTTTTACTCGCAGATGCCTGTATTAAAATAAAACTGACTGAGTCGTATTCAAAGGTAGCTTTGAATACGACCGAGGCTTCCACCCATATAGTAAAATTTATATACAATGTTTTAATGTATTTAATAAACTATTTTTTTACTCGCAGATGCCTGTATTAAAATAAAACACTAATAACTAAGTTAGACATATATATTAAAAGAAAACTTGATCGTCAGTTTCTCAAGCATTTCAATTTTAGCATAGTCTTTCTAGTGTTCATTTTTAATTAAAATAAAACACTAATAACTAATTACAATACTGCAGCTACTGCAATAACATTTGATTGATTGACATTTTATACATAACTCAAATGCTTAGAGCATTCTGGGCACGCTACCGGCCGGTAGCGGGTTAGAACATTTGAGTTATCTATAAGCTACCAATAGCTAGTGGATTGTTCAAATGTTATTGTAGTAGCTGCAGTATTGTAATTAGTTATTAGTGTTTTATTTTAATTAAAATCGAACACTAGAAAGACTATGCTAAAATTGAAATGCTTGAGAAACTGACGATCAAGTTTTCTTTTAATATATATGTCTAACTCTGAAAAAATGTCTAATAAATATTAGTAAGTCCTTGTGGGGAATAACGAGTAAAGTATATTTTTAAAAGTAGAAGTACTATTGTGAAGTGATGATGATAGCTCAACATTGTGCCGTGGTGGTACCGGCCTAGAGTAGTACTCCCCCATATCTTCCCGCGGTTGTCGTAGGAGTCGGCTACGGGATCACGTACCAGAAGGTGGGCATCAGCGCCTTCTGAGGATAGGAAATCATACTGCGCTCGCCAACCCGCCTGCCAATCGTGGCGAGTATGTCAAATCCCCCATATATGGGGAGGCATATGTCCAGCAGTGGACTCACATGGCTGAGAGAAGAAGAGAAGACAGCTCAATATGATCCCTACTTCAGAAGAAGATAAGCATTGATATTGTTTCAACCATCTTGCGACCATGTTTTCTCAAGCAAACTGATCACATCAACAATAATTATTAGTTTAAAATGCTACACCAAATCAGGTTATTGTAAATTTGCTATTCAAATTAATGCTATTGGATTTTTCTATTGTACCTGTATTACTGTATATCTGATTGACTAAATTATACGCTAGCGATTTTTAATTATTATTATTATTTTTGACTTTAGTTTTGACTGTACTGCTATGTAATATATTTAACTGATTCATTGACGATTGATAATGCCTGTAATCGACTATTGGACATTATCTTTATTTGACTATTGTATATTTTTAATTTGACTACTATTTTTCCTTTGTTTCTATTTTTTTTTTTTTTTTTTTTTTTTAAATTTATTTATTAACATTCACACAAGGTCTTCAGGTCCCAAACTAGGCAGAGCCTGTGCTATGGTAACCTGATGACTGATATATATACTTATATACATATACACACCCAGACACAGGTCAAACAGACATGTTCATGCACACAAATGTTTGACCTGTCCGGGAATCGAACCCGGGACCAGCAGCTCAGAAGGCAGACTGCTACCAACTGCGCCAACCGGCCAGTCAAAGTATAGTAAGTAAGTCCAAGTATGCAATTTCACGTGTCGGTAAACGGCAGAATAGAAGAACGACAAACTAAAATACAACCATAAAGTTACTATATTTTCCTGAAATAAATTTCATTTCATTTCAACAATCGCTTGAACGCCCTTGTTTTTCCATCAGGGTTGCAAACACACTGCAAATAGTTACTTATACATACTAGAAACATGAAACACTGTCTTTTATGAATTTTAATATCTTCAACATACTAAAAACAGGTCCTAAGCGATTGCATCAATACAATTTGTATGTCATTGCAAACATATTATGTTCGGAATATGGTATGCGACTTTCATCGTTCGCTGAGAATGTATTTCCGTAGTAAAATTGCGACAAATAAAGACATTACTGTATTGCGTCTTCATAGAAACATGTTATTTTGATATATATTACCGTGTCACTTCATTGTGTGTTCAGTAATGATAGTGTATTTTATTGGAATAGCAACACTGCCCTGACTTCTTGTGTGGAATAAATGGCGTCCACTACAAATAACTGCCTATTGACGTACTCAAATGTCCATACCTTAGTTTAACTGGTTATTATAAATGTATAAAATACGGGAGTTACTCACGTAATAAGTCAGAGGGTTCCGACTATAGTTTCATCCACATTCGGTGGTCTTTTTCAAGGAGAATACGGGGCGCTCGCGGACGCGGTCGCGATTCGCCTAGTACTGTACAGTACTCCCGTGTTTTATAAATGTATAATGTGTCAAAACCACGTCAGTTTTAATAACTTAATTAACTGGTTATTTTTGTGAAAGTTACGACCTTATTAAAATAGGGTAGTAAATAACACTTTATGCATAGTTTTTTATGAACATTTAAAATCTTTTAACGAAATTGTCTTTCATTTTATATTTTTTGATGATCCCTATTTTTGTGTTATATACCAATTTACAGAAAGTGTTTGGATCTATGGCCAAGAACTAAGATAAATTATTAGATTCTTAGACAATTTGATAAACTCCGCAGTCATTAATAATTCATTCGTTAAAGAATTGCCAAATAGAAATAGTTAATTGTCTACCCACATCTACAATATGAAGCTGCAATCGTAAATTATTTCTACAGAATTATTCGTACCATTATTGAACTTATCAGAAACATTAATAACATTAATTGACATGTAATTCCCGAGGGCTTGGTATAATTAATTGTTTAATTTCTGTGCCACACGATCAAACTATTGAGATAGCTTCGTATGTATAACTTGTCGCCTTGTGTCGTCTATGGCAAGTTTATCGAAAAGGATTCCACGAACTAAATGTTTCGCTTCAGGCATTGGGTTAACGTTAGATTTGATGCGTTTTAATTCTTGTATTTAATTGGTCGTTCACTTGTTTATTCATCACGTTTTGGTAAAGATCTAAGATTAAGACTGGTCGGTTGGCGCAGTTGGTAGCACTATGCCTCCTGAGCAGCTGGTCCCGGGTTCGATTCCCGGACAGGTCAACAGTTGTGACAAGTTATTTCACACTTTTGAGTGTTGAAGTCGGTTGCATTTTTTGTTAAAAAATTTTTTTTTCACCCTTTTTAGTGACCTTTGCTACTCACGGGATCAATAAAATTAATTGTTATTGTGTGTTCTGCGATGTCTTCAACCGCGACAATAATATCATCAAGATACGCGTAGCACTTTTCAGTTATTGGTGTATAACTCAAAAACCGCTTGTCCTATTGATGGAATTTGAATAGGACTACCCCAGAAGTATATTCTATCTAACAAAAAAAGAATCATCAAAATCGGTTCATAAACGACGAAGTTATCCGCGAACACACATAAAAAAAAAACATATATACGGTCAAATTGAGTAACCCTCTTTTTTGAAGTCGGTTAAAAAGTAAAGCTATATTGATTTTGAACAGTTATGTTTTATCGTGTTGACCTCCATCCAGCTGGGATCTTCGTTTCCGGTTAACGACTAACTGTTAAACTCAAGGTTAGAGTATCTTTTATTTGTGATATATCCAGCTATTTAAATTATTCGGAGGTGAATATACTTTTTATGCCTTTTAGTCTAATCCGGCCGTGGTGGTACCGGCCTAGAATAGTACTCCCCCATCTCTTCTCGTGGGTGCCGTAAGAGTCGGCTAAGGGATAACGTACCAGGAGGTGGGCAGCAGCGCCTTCTGAGGATCGGAAATCATACTGCGCTCGCCAACCCGCGTGCCAAGCGTGGCGAGTATTGGCAAATCCCCCCTATATGGGGGAGGCATACGTCCAGCAGTGGACGCACATGGCTGAGGAAAAAGTCTAATCCGTGCGCCAGAAATCATATTTTTAACCCATTTGAAAAAAAGGAGATTTCTCAATTCGACCGTATATTTTTTTTATGTGTGTTCGCGGATAACTTCTTCGTTTATGAACCGGTCGGTACCATGATAGTTCACAAAAGTAACTATCATCACAATATTGTGCTCACGGTACCGACTTCCATAAGTTATTTCACACTTTTGAGCGTTGAAGTCAGTTCCATTATTTGGTTTTTTTTTTTATTGTCATGTAATATAGGCTACCATGGGAAGCAATGTTCTAGAGAGGCGTGACCTTAGTCCATCATTAAAGCATAGCCTGGGCTGCGTTCAGGAGCGGCTTCGGCCAAATATTGATCGACCAATATTTGATCGATGTCTCACGAACGGTTACACCATAGCATGTCACAGAAGAAGAAGAAGAAGAAGAAGAAGTCACTTACATTGATCCATAGATCACGTGATAGTTACCACTGAATATGTCACTTTTGACAGCCGATCAAGATTTGATCGATTCTAGAGGTAGAAAGATTATGGTCTCGTGGAGCATAATTTGCTCTGACAGGTTGACGTGAACGGTCATGATCAAATATTGGGTGGAGCAAATAATGCTCTAATTGAGCTCGTGAACGCCGCATATCCGCTGTCAGAGCAAGATATGACTTGGCCGAAGCCGCTCCTGAACGCAGCCCTGGGTAAATATACCATTATAGGTGTCACGAGCTGGTGAGTATTTCTACTGTGGCTCCCGCCAATGTCTGGCTGTTTCAATTTGTTCTTTTCTATCAAGTAAAAAGAAGGTACTGTTTAACCCGTTATGAAAGCGAAGGGATGTCTTCGGCTGTCTCGATGTGTACATCTGCCTCGATGCAGTTTCGATACAAAATGCCTGAACATCATTGCTTTTGTTGTATGTATTGCTTCCGGTCTTGTCTGATACTGATAGTATCAGTATCAGAGAAGACGCCGCGAAGGAGAGTTCTACGCTCTTGTCGCTGCTCGGACCTGAACCACTGAAGATGTCGACCGCAGTGATCGACGAAACGTCTGGAACACAAGTTTCACTTAGACCACGGCCAAACAGCCCGAAAGCAATACATACAACATACAACGCCGGCCGTGAAAGCCTTACAGTTTACATCATTGCTTTGTTAATGGATTTTGGAGAAAAGATGGCGCAGAGAGTTGTACAATTTTCCTGTAAGATTGCTTTAAGTTTTAATTCATTTCAATTTCATCCGAAATGAAATATAAATAACTACACATCGGTGATTTTCAAATTTCACAGAGGCCCTGCTCGCAGTTCATCAGGTCAATCTTTGATAACTTTATGAGTAAATGCATTCAGAGATTCTAAATATATATTGGCGTTTATTATAACAAAGATCGTTACACTTAACAAGCCGTTAAAAATGAAAAAAACATCTGTAACGCCTTTCGCTAAAGCGGCTGTACTAATTTCGATGAAATTTGGTATGGAGACAGGTTAGACCCTGAAATAAGTCATAGGCTACTTTCATCCCGGAAAAAGTATAGTTCCCGTTGGATAATTAAGGTAGCGGGAAAACCGTAGTCCACGCAGGCGAAACCGCACCTCAGATGGTTAGGTTTTACAATGTTTTTAATATACCACCTATACGTACGAAGCGTTTTGCTTCCACTTTCTTAATGCGTACTGCCAAGGAATGGAACTCGTTGCCCGAGTCTGTGTTTCCCGATATGTACAATCCTGGAGTCTTCAAGTCGCGAGTGAATAGGTATCTTCTAGGTTTGCGTGCTAAATCCTAGACAACGTCATCACTTAACATCAGGTGAGACAGTTGTCAAACGCAAACTTATAATATGTAAAACAAAAATGTTTTTCATAACTGTAATATTTTTCTTCTTGTCCTTATCCCAAACTAGGTGGAGTCGACGCAACGTTATTTTCTCTTCCATAGTCACATTTGCAGATAAAAATATCCTATATGCTATTCATACTTATAATATATTTTTGTGTCAAATTCCATTCAGATCCGTACAGCCGTCGGAAAGATAAAATAACAAACATACAAATAAACAAACTTTCACATTTACGAGACTAATTGGATATAGTCAGATATGTTTTAACCTATAAATGCTTCCCTTGACAACTGTCTCATCTAAAATTAAAGTATGACCTTATTGATCGAAGGTCGCCGTGGCGCAGGCGTCAGTGGCTTGACTTCTGTTCCGCGGGTACCCTGAGTTCGAAACCCAGCAGGGGCAAATATTTATGCGATAAGTGTATATGTTCGTCCCGGGTCTTGGATGTTTGTGTGCTGTGATAGAGTGTGTCCATGCCTCCCGCGACACAGGGAATCCTAGTGCGGGGGTACAAGTGTGAGAAAAATAAATATGGCATAGTGGCGCTAGTCGGCGACATTGACCGCCACAGTTTTTGCTTCTAGAAAGCAAATGGTCTATCCGACACAGAGAACGTCTCAAACTCGTTCACGATTAAGTATTCACATATTTTCACTTATGCAAATGATAAGAGTATGAACCGGAGTGCCAAGTCGATTCCAGCTTCTGTGAACTATGTGATGTCCAGTTAGAAAAACTTGTTTTGTATTCGAATCGGACCCGCTACGATAAAAAAAAAACAAAAAAATGGAACCGACTTCAACACTCAAAAGAGTGAAATAACTTGTTGAAGTCGGTACCATGATAGTTTATTGTTATTAAATCAAACGGGGCTTAATCGCGAGAAAAACATTTAGTAATTTATTTACCTCGACGTTTCGACCAAGTTGCATTGGTCGTGGTCACGAGAAGACTGAATAAATTACTAAATGTTTTTCTCGCGATTGAGCCCCGTTTGATTTAATAACAATGTGTTCGAATCGCGAAAGTCTAAAAATTACCATGATAGTTTATTTTATAGATTTGACCATTTGACAACTATATCATTTGATGGTCAGTGTCGAAGTGGTCTAAGTTGTAATCACGCTAGGCGTAGGATGTTAACTGATTCTTAAATATTGCTGCCTTATCACACTATCCTGGAGTCTTCAAGTCGCGAGTGAATAAGTAACTTCTAGGTTTGCGTGCTAAATCCTAGACAACGTCATCACTTAACATCAGGTGAGACAGTTGTCAAATGCAAACTTATAATATGTAAAAAAAACTATGTGTTTGGAGATAGTATTACCAAACTTGAGGGTAGTAGCTAGCCAGGAAAGTACTTGAAAGTACTTCCTACCACTATACTTGGAATTTGGTAAAGGTTGAAGCCCGGCTTGAAGCCGGGTTTGAACCAGTATCCGTCAGTTTAACAGCCAACGATCCTACCGCTAGGTTATCATCACTTTGAAAATCAAGCTAGGAATTGATCCCAAGACGTTTTAATTCCTGCCCTATTCTCCTTACTCATAATAACAGAACACATCAGTTCGTTGCGGGTAGATAAATAACCAAGATTAGAAATCGAGTTATAATAATGCCGTGTATCTTATAAATCTTCTTCATTCTTAGAATCGAGTTACAATAATGCCGTGTATCTTATAAATCTTCTTCATTCTTAGAATCGAGTTATAATAATGCCGTGTATCTTATAAATCTTCTTCATTCTTAGAAGAATGTATGTTTTGTCGACTTTAAATGTTTATACGCATATAAAAGGAGTATTTTGATGTTTTTCTACTACAATGGAGAATGATGGACTGGCCCCTGTTTTATCCTCCTACCAGCTTTGGCAAGCGTGGATTTTAGTCAATACTCTGCAGGAGGCAGCTCCGTGAATAAGGGTCATCGCAGCCATAGGATGTCCACTGCTGGACATATGCTTCCCCATATAGGGGGATATACCAATACTCGCCATGCTTGGCAGGCGGGTTGGCGAGCGCAGTATCGTTTTGCTATCTTCAGAAGGCGCTGCTGCCCACCTCCTGGTACGTGATCCCTTAGCAGACTCTTACGGCACCCGCGGGAAGAGATGGGGGAGTACTACTCTAGGCCGGTACCACCACGGCACACGTGAATAAGGGTGGAGTTCACCAAAATGTAAACGTCCGATTATCAATCAACCGTCAGTTAACAGTTTGGTAAAAACTGTTAACTGACGGTTGAATTGATAACCGGACGTTTGAATTGTGTGCTGGATATCTGAACTAAGTCTACTATTCAAAATGGCAATTTGATCAGCTAACAATAGACGATTTTGACAGCTTTGGTAGTCTGCTATTTTCAATTCATCCTTATCGAATTAATCCTGATTCAATTGTAGATTCACTATTGATTGATGTAGTATATAATTTTTCGTGGTCTGTTAGCATCTAACTGGTCAATTTCGTACGAAACCGACATAGGCCAAGCATAGGTTCAACATTGATTCAGGCCGCAATGAACATAGCAGACTACGGATTTTTTGACATTGTCTTATTGGCATCGAATCGGCCTCGCACTAAATCTTCATGTCTTAGAATAAAAACGACATCACACCCCTGATTACGTTAGGGATACACTAGCAAATCTAATTTAAAAAAAAAAAAAAAAAATCGGCCTCGCACTGGACCGAATATGACCATGAATTTAGTAGACTTGACACCCAGTTTGATGATTTCAAATAATTAAATTAAAAGTGAAACTATGTCTAGACACAGAGTCAGGTTTCACTTAGGCCAGACAATCAGTTTCTGTTTTGCATTAGATTGTTGTTTAACTTCTATATTGCTTAATCACTTAAACGTTCGTTTTAAACAACGCAGATGAAATATTTATATAAAAACAAGCTGCGCCCCGTGGTTTCACCCGCGCGCACTACGTTTTTCCCGCTAACTTGGAGGGACCTTCTCCCGCTAAGGTTGGAATATAGAGCAACATAATAAATTTAGCATAAGATCTTTCTATACCTATATTCAAGCAAATGAATTATTTTGATTTGATTTGATTTGATTTAACTCAGTTATCCCACGAGAACCATACTTTTTCCAAGACAAAAAGTGCCTATGTCCTTTTCTAAGGTCTCATCTATCTTTATCCAAATTTTATTTAAATTGGTCAAGTCGTTCACGCGTGACCAAGGGAAATAGCAATTCATTTTTACATATGTTGTTTTAAACAAGGCAGATGAAATATTTATATAAAAATAGTATTCATTTACATTTTTATTTTATTAATATTTCCAAGTTGTTTCGCCTTGAACAAAATTAAATATTTAGTACAAAAAAGTATCCTTTTGAACACTAGTAGTAAGAAAAATGTATTTTTTTTTTGTCAAAGATTTGTCAAAATTAGGACTTGAAACGTTTTATGCAAAACGAGCTTACTTCATCGAAGATTTGACACGGGACAAAAAAGTTCAATGAAATCAGACCAATTATATTTATTACCTGGCCCAGCCAGATCGTTGTGAATACAGGGTAGAGTACATATGGAAAACATATACAAAAATATATAGGCATGACTTCTGATGTGACCCAAACTAGGTCCGAGGCCCGTATCTTTGGGTACAGGAGCAAACACAAGCAAACATTAACACACGCGTGAACACATAATGAATGTATAAAAAACGGGAATTACTCACGTAATAAGTCAATGGGTTCTGACTATAGTTTCAACCACATTCGGTGGTCTTTTTCAAGGAAAATACGGGGAGCTAAGGAAGAAAAGTTCTGCGCAGTACTAGGCGTACAGCGACCGCCGTTTCCACGAGCGCCCCGTATTCTCCTTGAAAAAGACCACCGAATGTGATTGAAACTATAGTCGGAACCCTCTGACTTATTACGTGAGTAATTCCCGTGTTTTATACATTCATAACATTAACACAATACAGGTCAATACTCTTAAATGAACATACAGAAATATATGAAATGCAAAGAAAAACAATTACCTTACTATTACAAAAACCATTTCACATTAAAAAAAAATAGCATTAGTATCGTCATGATAAAAATATGTGTAATGTAGTTCACGATTTTATTGTTTTATTTTGCAAGATTTCTGTAGTTATTTAATCGTTCGATTTAATTAGTTAGTTATCTTAACAGTATTATGGTGCAATATGAAAGGGGTTATTGCCTAACTCCGATTGCTATAAAAACGATTTACATCAATTGCTCACTTCAATTCAATTCAAAACCTTAAAGCAATCCGTTATAGTACAAGTGTCGGTGGTATTACAATCAAATGCAGTTTATTAGAGACGCTGTCGGGCACAGCAACGTTAGAAGAGAGAAGGGCGCGTCTTGTTTAACTGAATATACCATTCACTAGAGAAAATTAAAACAGTATTAGGATAATCATTTTATTAATAAGAAAATTAAAATCAAATATTTCATCAAACCTTTTATTTGTTTTTCATCATCACTTCACAATTTCATAATTGTAAATATAGTGAGTTCGTAAAAGCTTTACATCTAAGTATAAGATCCCTATTTTATACTTAACTATACTTAAAGAATGTGAATTTATCATTATTTTTTCTTTTCCAGGTTCAAAATGGCGTCAGATGTGACGTCACATATGAGAAGGACCACTTTCGTTTGGTTAATACTCGCATTGACAAGTGTAAGTACTGAATTAATTAAATACTACTAATATTATAAATGCAAAAGTTTGTGTGTATGTGTGTATGTTTGTTACTTCTTCACGCTCCAACAGCTACACCAATTTCGATGAATTTTGGCATGGAACCGGTTTGTGAACCGTATTTGATGATTCTTTTTTTGTTTGATAGTGTATACTTCCGTGGTGGTTCCATATAAATTTTAGCAAAATCGGACAAGCGGTTATTGTGTTATTAATCAATCGATTAGTTTTTGAGTTAAATCGTAACAAATAAACAAAGAAATCTTTCCTCTTATAATATTGGTTTAGATGTTAAATAGTAACTTAAATAATGCTTAAATCCTTAATTACAATCATCATTGAATTTACATACAAATGCCTTAAGTACTTATCTTATTAATTTTTTTTCATAAAATAAACACAGATAACAATATATCTCAGAAGAAAACAAAATAGGTACAATTTGTCATAAGTAAAGTATTTAAATAACAGTGCCCTGGTGGTAACGCCATAGAATAGTACTCCCCCATCTCTTCCCGCGGGTTCCGTAAGAGTCGGCTAAGGGATAACGTACCAGGAGGTGGGCAGCAGCGCCTTCTGAGGATCGAAAGCCATACTGTGCTCACCAACCCGCCTGCCAAGCGTGGCATGTATTGGTAAATCCGACCTATATGGGGGGGCATATGTTCAGCATTGGACGTCCTATGGCTGCGATGAATGAATGAATGAATAAAAAATATTTAAACACAACATTACCACTTAATTAAGCTTATGGAGATGAATGGAGGCGGCAAATGTTAACTGTGAACGTCAGGTGATTAAAATGATGATGATGATGATGATGATGATGACCAGCACTTCTTGGAACGTTGGAGTGTTACTATCTCGAGTCTTAGAAAACAGATCATCAATTTTAATGCTGTCGATGATTTACATTAAACTGTGCAGTTATCTGTCTCAAAGTAGATATGTTACCATAAGCTCTCTCTAAATAGATGTCTCACGATGTCTCAATTGACTCAGTACGATTAGAATAGCCGAAAGACAAATTTTTACATGTAATTAAATTGGCTATTTGCATCTATCTCATCGCGAGTGAATTACCTTCTAGGTTTGCGCGCTAAATCCTAGACAACGTCATCACTTAACATAAGGTGAGACAGTTGTCAAACGCAAACTTATAATATGTAAAAAAAAAACTATGACACAGTATAATTCATTTACACAATGACAAGAGAAGACATACAGCTTTTCTGTATAGTTAATATTATAATGGTCGATTTACGGTTACGTTCAGCGACGAGTCAAAATTTTCAACTTTTGTAAATTAGGAATGAGTTAGTGATGTTTATCTTCGCTTGTTTGAATTTTACTTTAACCCCGCTCTCACTATATTCATCTCGCAATCGATACTTTTAAATAACTTTTCTTTAAAAATAATCTGTTAGGTATGGCCAAGGGCTGATACGTCCGAACCTGTTGTCTTATTCTGTGTAAGCATAAAATTAGATTGATTGTCATTGAACACATGCTTCCGTGTAAAAACTATTTTTATCTAAAGTGAATATATATACGTCTAACACCATATACTATCGTACGCGAAGTAAAAACTGTCACATTAGTGCCAAATAAATTGAAGAATTAACTTACTAGCGGCAACTGTCCATCTGAAATCTAGCCATTTTAGGCATCGTAGAGGTTTGTTATTTTTACAACTGGATATGACAAAGCCTATTTAATAATTATTAAAGCCATTTATTTCATACACAAAGTCAAAGCCTTTAAATGATAGCTATAAACAGTCTAGAATAAAATATATTTACATGATGTTCATATTTTAATAGTACGTACGTTTAGCTCATCGGTGAACGCACACCAGATCCGTATAATTCGGATGACATGTAGAAATTTAAATAGATGCTAACTGTACTGTGTTATTACTTGTTTGCTTTGTCATAGAGTAATAAATTTACATAGCCGTTGTTCAAATGTGTGTTCTTTTAACTTTTTTTACTTTTTTGGCTCCGTCACATCTTCTCGAGACACATGTTAGGACTGGCGCCGCGGCTTATTCGGGGGAGCAATGTTTTTTTTTATTAACATTCACACAAGGTCTTCAGGTCCCAAACTAGGCAGAGCCTGTACTATGGTAACCTGATGACTGATATATATACTTATATACATATACACACCCAGACACAAGTCAAACCGACATGTTCATACACACAAATGTTTGACCTGTCCGGGAATCGAACCCGGGACCAGCGGGTCAGAAGGCAGAGTGCTACCAACTGCGCCAACCGGCCAGCAAATAATAATAATATAATAATAATATGGGACAACATTCACACAAGGTCTTCAGGTCCCAAACTAGGCAGAGCCTGTACTATGGTAACCCGATGACTGATATATATATACTTAAATACATACTTATATATATACTTTTTTTTATACATATACACACCCAGACACAGGTCAAACAGACATGTTCATACACACAAATGTTTGACCTGTCCGGGAATCGAACCCGGGACCAGCGGTTCAGAAGGCAGAGTGCTACCAACTGCGCCAACCGAGCAGCAAATTAGCATCAAACATCCATCAAAGAGCATTTTATTCGCATACAGCAACGTATTCTATTTGTATGTCAAGTAGACGCTTTTTGCTCCGGGAAATCTATCTGCTGCAACGAATGAAGAAGCGTATGTAAGCAGTTTTTTGGCCATCATTTTTCTTGATACGCTTTCATTTTCATCTTATAACGTGGGAATGAATTTTTACGTGCTCTCTGCCAATTTGAGATGGAAAGAGTTGTATTGATTAGTTTTTTATCTGGTACCATATACTTATTGGAATTTAATGCAACATTTGAAAATGATTTCTAAGTAATGAATTACTATATGTACTGATATTTAATTTACTATTTATTTTACTAAGATGGTAGTGATTCGCTTATTCAACTGAACTAAACTAAAATTTTGAAAAACTAAATCAGTTCTTATACGATTACGATAAGTCTAAATTAGTATGAGACTTATCAATAACATCACTAAAATTAAAATATATTTATTAAGTTTGCGGGTAGTTTTAGCGAAATTAAGTTGCCATTTATTTGGTGCCTCCTAAAACTACCCGCAATTAGCTAAAAGTTGAATAAAACTCGTCTTATAGTAGTGAGAGCGTTGTATGGAGTTATACGAATTTGAATTTTAGCGTAAATAAAATACAAGCTATTTCAATTTGAAGAGTTTTAGTGAATAAATAGATTAATGTTTTAGAGAACTGAACCAACTGAACCCAAAAACCAAAGTTAGGTTTGTCTGGACAGAGTCCAGACAAACCTAACTTTGGTTTTTGGGCAGTGTCTGCCAATGTACTTGACTGATTTGTATTAAGAATAAATAACGCCTGCCAAGCGTGGCGAGTATTGGCATATCCCCCCTATATGGGGGAGGCATACGTCCAACAGTGGACGCACATAGCTGAGAAGAGAAAAAAAAAAAAAAAAAAAAAGAAGTTTACTTAATCTAAAGTAAAACACGGAATACCTTTAAGTCCGCCTACGACAAAAACCCCGACCTAGTACTACGTGCAGTGAGCAGAAACGAAAGACCGTCCTTGCGAGGTCGACTTAACACGAAGACTACTCCATATTGATACTTCACCACCTTATCTTTATATCACACGACAGTTCTTAACTCTGGATATATCGACCACTATATATTGAAACTTAACTGCTTCATTTTAGTTGGACACACAAGTTCTTGTTTCTTGTTTTCTGTGTCCGCTCCATTTGATGTGGTGGCAGCGCATGCGCGTCCGGTGGCACACATAGCGAACATATCGCACACATATACAACTGGACCGATGTTTGTAAAAACTTACGGATAGAGGATTGTACGGTTCGCAGAATAGTTTGAGTGGGACAGGTAGTTTTTAATTACTATGTAGGTTAAGTGCACTTAGAACACATAATTAAATACTCATCTTAGAGAACATTGTTGTTTTGACGCAACTTGTTTTTTGTATAGAAATTGTTTAGTATTTATTTTTAGAATCTTGAATCAATTAAAGGTTATGCAAATATAAAAGTCTTATAATTAAAAAAAAACAGTGTTAATTATTTTAATATTTCACTTTTCCGAATTTCTATTAGATATATGCATAAAAATATTATCTAAGGCTGAAAATTCTGTAATCTTGATTTGCATAATATTATCCGTGTATAAATATAATAAGTCGATATGTTTGTCGTACTATTTGAAACAAAAGACAACAATAACAAAAGTATACAAAAAAAAGTTATTTTAAGGACTCTCTCGAATGCCATTTTACAACGGAACAATGAATTGATAATTATAAATCATGGCAAGGGAATAAAATGATATTTTAGGACGGGCATTTTTTTTTCATTTGGAGCCAGAGCTCCTGGAGCATAATGGGATAAGGCACATAACTATAATAAATATTTTTTATTTGCTGGCTGTATCTAACGGTGTGATGTTTAATTGCTCGTCAATGACTTTTAATAGATTAAAGCAATTTTAAACTTAGCTATGCTGGGTCTTCTTTACATTTTCTCACAGTTAAATGAAATTCTTCATGATTCAATAAAAAATATGTTTTGTATAGTAGGAGATAAAAACAACATATTTTGAATATATAGCATTTCTTTCCTCGATATTCCATTTAACTATTTTCATATGACACATGTGTATAATATTAACGTGATATGCGTTACATCCGACGGAAATCATTCTGATTATGATGATGCCTTTAAATGTAAAATAAAATCCGCAATAGTGAACAATGAGAAAAATTAAAAACGCAACATTTTTAATTTTATAAGATACTATTTTATTTGTATTAAAATAATATATGACACTATTAGGTAATTTTATTTTGTTGTGACTGAATTATTTACAGCTTTTTGCTTTTTAAATTAACTGTACCTCAGTATTAGGCTGGGGTATATCAAATTGATATGGGTTTTTAATGGGTAATTAAATGGGGGTCACGACCCTCAGCACTGAGGAAAACGACGCGAGGAGGAGGGATGTCAAATTAGAGATGGGGTATATAGTTTAACAACTATTGACATTTGTGAAAAAAAAATTGATTTTTTTTTTATGACATTTGTACCTGACATGTCTGGTTTTTAAACAAATCAACTACTATTGATAGTCGATATATAACCCATGTATGTTTCATTAGTTAACGATAAGTTTTAAGTGGTTACGACCGCACTTATTGTAATTAATAAATATAAATAAAATGTTTACAATGAAAGTTAAGCAATTTAATCATGCTGCATTTATATCGTTTACGTTTATGTGATGACGTTTCTTACCTTGCCGTAACATTTTTAATTTATGTTATGCTTCATTTAATAATAATAATCTGGAGGGCTTTATTGTCGAGAGAATGAGAGACAAGTGATTCGAAATTAAATAATGGAATTAAAGCTCTAATCTATTTGCGTGAATGTTGAAAAAGTATTAATTTAGGTTTAACATTACAAATGACTCTTTTTCATTAGACTTTTTAAGTGCTGTTGACCAATAGTGAAACAATTAATATAAATTGTATACGGTGATTCAAATAAATTAACTGTCCAGAGTGCAGTGAATGTGTAATTAAAAAACTCCAAAAATTGCCTAAGTATCCCGATTCATATTACACAAACGCTTGCGTGATTCAGGCTTTGTTCGATGCGACACTAGCGCCATCTATGTCACCTTAGTTGTACTACATACAATAACAATTGATGTTCTACATTAACAAAAATCTTTGCCAGTTATCGCTTATTTGTGGCTTGTGTTTCTCCCTATCTCCCCTTACTATACCTACATTAGTTATGCCGTAGTTACATTGTAAGCTGGACCATCTTATGTACACAGTTATTATGCAATAAATATATTCTGTATACTGTGAATCACGCAACCACAGCCGCGGGTGGACATCAAATGATATGGGAATTTATTGCTTTGCATTTTCTTGCTCCCACAATTTGTTAGCAAAGGAATCAATGAAATACTGATATATAAGCTAAAGTGCATAATATAATGGTACAGTCTGTTGATTGACCAATTTATATAATTTCATTAAAAAATATCGTTTCGCTTTGTACATACAAAACGCTAATTTCATATGTAAGAACCCTACATTACGCCATAATTGTAAGAACCGTAAGACAGATCACATAGTTGCAGTGGCGTGTAACAAGATCTATGGATTTGAGGCTACAAATACTTACTATTTGCATGGCGCAGGGCTACAGCTTACAGATAAAAAAATATTATTTGTTGTGTCTCCATCTGTTATCTATACTAATATTATAAAGAGGAAATATTTGATTGTTTGTTTGTTAGCATTAGGCAATAGGCAATAATATATATTGCAATACGCTCCGAAACTACTGAACCGATTTGATAAATTATTTCACTGTTGGGAAGCTACACTATCCCCGAGTGACATAAACTATAATTTGATAAATTATTTCACTGTTGGGAAGCTACACTATGCCCGGGTGACATAGACTTTAATTTGATAAATTATTTCATTGTTGGGAAGCTACACTATCCCCGGGTGACATAGACTTTAATTTGATAAATTATTTCATTGTTGGGAAGCTACACTATCCCCGGGTGACATAGACTTTAATTTGATAAATTATTTCACGGTTGGGAAGCTTCACTATCCCCGCATGAAATAGGCTATAATTTAATAAATTATTTCACGGTTGGGAAGCTACACTGTCCCCGGGTGACATAGACTATAATTTAATAAATTATTTCACTGTTGGGAAGCTACACTATCCCCGGGTGATTTTTTTTAAGTTCATCACATAAATGAACATACTTTCTAGTTCAGCCGCTGACATAATACCATTAGTCCCAATAAGGCAGAATTGGAGGATGAGAAACGGTGGATAAAAAGGAATGCTTGTTCAATATATATTCAAACATTTTCTCCCAAATCTCGCAGTCTTGGAGTCGTGCAGAGTACATTAAAATGTGAACAAATAATCAGCAGCAAATCAACGGGTAACAAGTATACAATTGCCATGCTCTCCCCAAAGATGGCAATCTTTTTGTCGAGATGAAAACATGCACTGTAAAATGCGCCTTTAAAGATGTCGCAATTTGGCAAATATTTTTTTATCATAAATCATCGCAACTGACTCTGGAATGCAGGGCTGGTGTACCTTTTTTACATATTTTCTGTATTTTATAAATAAATATTTTATGTACATTTCTATAACGAGGTATTCAAGACGAAACAATCCCGCTATGAATCCAACGCTTACATTAAGGATTTGGACAGTTGTCAAATGCAAAGTTATACTAAGTAAACAAAAGACACTTTTTTATACAGCATTTGAAGATTGACATAAATGTATCACCAAATCGTGTTCATGTGTATTTTGATTTTGAGTGCCAGTGGAAGTTTTCAAACTGTATGGATGGGTTGTATGTAGTCAATGATATTATAAAAAACCGGACGAGTGCGAGTTAGACTCGCCCACCGAGGGCTCCGTACATATTTTTAGATACATATAACAAATAGTTTTTTTATTTGAATAAAAAAGTTTTTTTTTATTCTTCGTCTTAAATCGAAAACTTTACATCACCAAAACAATTAAAAATCTGTTCAAGCTTGTGCTATGGAAGCCCTTGCATATGCCCCATATGACACGGTTAATTCCATCCAAAATTTGGACCTGCGCCGACCCTGTTTTGCAATTATTTAACTACATTTTTAGTTAAATAATTGAAAAAAAGGGTCGGCGCAGGTCCATGTATAGTTATAATAAGTATAGTTTTTAGATTTTTCCTATACTTGTAGTAAAAGACGGGTATTACTTGCCAAATTTCATAGTTCTGGGTCAAAGGAAATTCCTATTAATGTTATAAATGTGAAAGTTTGTGTGTATGCTTGTTACTTTATCACGCTCAAGCGGATACACCGATTTCGATGAAATTTGGTATGGAGATAGTTTGAGTCCTGGATTAACACATAGGCTACTTTTATCCCGGAAAAGGTATAGTTCCCGTGGGATAATAAAAGGTAGCGGGCAAATCGTAATCCAAGCGGGTTAAACCGAGGGGCGCTACTGGTACCCCATATATTTTCTCTTTATTGTTTTTGGCGATACGTATAGACAACCCTAACCTTACGGTCACGTCTCCCCGGCAAGCGGCTCAAACACGTCCTGCAACAGAACATGAAGGTAATAGCTTGTGAAAACCGTGCGAACCTCGGACCTGACTACACGTGACCCATTGTCAACATCCACGTACCGTTATCTCAATTATCCTCAACTAATTACTTATCAGCGACTACGCTTAGCGTTCCGACATTTCGAATAGTCATAGCGAATTGATTGATCCGCATTTATGTCTAACTACTTTCATGATTGTTCCAATTTTTATTAAATTAATGATTAATTTTTTCCTTTATTAATGTCAAGTCTTTTTAACTGACTTCAAAAAAGGAGTTTCTTCCCGTAAATATCTTGTTCTTTTTTATGTTTGTTAACTCAGAAATTTCGATTGGGTGAACTGATTTCAAAATCCTTTCGATTTTAAAATCGGTCAAGCGGTTTTGAGTTAAACTCCAATAACTGGAAAGTGCTACGCATACGAGGATGAGAATTTTTATTTTTTTTACATATTATAAGTTTGCGTTTGACAACTGCCTCACCTGATGTTAAGTGATGACGTTGTCTAGGATTTAGCACGAAAACCTAGAAGGTACCTATTCACTCGCGACTGGAAGACTCTAATTAATATAGTTGCAGGTGGAGAAATCGGTGAACATACACAATGACAATTGATCCCGTGAGCAGCAAAGGTCACTGGAAAAGGTGAACAAAAAAAATTATCAAATAAATGTAGTGAAATGACACAGTACAGTTATAATCTATTTCATTTTCTAAATGTCATCTTTTACGGATCTGGAGTGCGTTCTCCGATGAGCTTAAATTTTTTGGTACATTTTTTTATTGCTCATAGTAGTCCGTTTGTGCGAAAATAAAGTACTTAAATGATGAGTGTGATATATCGATATCGATCTGATAACTACTGTGAAAAGACATAAACCCATAGTAAGTAACTGTTTATTATCAACCCTGTGCTTTTGCAGGGCTGTGACAGCCCTACTGTTTAATAATATCAAAAGGGGGTAGTTGGCGAAACTACGCGCTCTCGCCGATATTGCCACCCGCATTTCTCCAGTCTTCTCGTGACCACGACCAATGCAAATTGGTCGAAACGTCGAGGTAAATAAATTACTAAATTTTTTTCTCGCGATCAAGCCCCGTTTGATTTGATAACAATGTGTTTGAATCGCGAAAGTCTAAAAATTACAAATATAGGATCGTAATATATTTCTGGCTAACAATGACATTGTTAGCGCTCAGGTCAGCAGTTTATGAGCCTGAGATGCCTGTCTTGCAATTTGTGGTGCATTCACCCATGCATAATGCAATAGAGAGACCACGCTAACAAACATAGGGCGTTTACGTGATTCGAATGATGGAGTCATAACGGTCACGAATTTACCTATCCAAGGCAGTTCGGGGCTTACTGATGAATATGCAAATCTGATGATGACGCCCTGTCTCGGAATGCTAACGGTTGTTTCACATATTCCTTGGAAGCCTTGGTTTTTGTTAACGAAAGTAACGCCGATCCGGTTTGAGGGCTGTTATTTGCATCGCGGCACCTTAGTACGATTTCAATTGATTCTGAACATACAGCGTGTTTAACGAAGCATGTGTGAAATAAATCCTTATCCTGAATGTTAATTCTACACATTAACGACAAGATCCGAATTTCATTTCTTAGTTTAGGTTCCGTGCAGCTTGAGTCCACATTGAGTAATTTGAATCTGAAAATTATGGCGAGTTTCTTCCATTGTAATCTTCAAACCGACTAGGACCGAGGTGGTAAATACTGGAACATTAATTTATTAAATTTTATTAATGATTTTATTTGTAATATAAATATTATAAACGAAAAAAAATACCAGATGAAGTGCAAATAAGTTCGAAACTGGTAGGAGAGTAATTTTCCAGTATTAACCACGTGACTCCTGGTCAGTTTGTAGATTACAAATGTATGTTATCATCATCACAGCTATAGGATGTCCACGGCTGGACATATGCCTCCCCCATTGATTTCCACAATGGCCGGATGGAAACAGCCCGCATTTAGCACAGTTGTGTTTTATTAGTTTGTAAAAACATTGTACATTTTCTTGAATACATAATACATATAAATATTATAATGTCTCTTGATACTTTTATTAATTTAACTTAAATAAAGCCATCTCAGGCATAGGACGTCTACTGCTGGACATAGGCCTCCCCCATTGATTTCTACAAGGACCTGTTGGAAGCGGCCCGCATCCATTCCTTGCCTGCGATCTTAGTCAGGTCGTCTGTCCACCTGGTCGGTGGCCGTCCTACGCTGCGCTTACCAGTCCGTGGTCTCCATTCGAGAACTTTTCGGCCCCAACGGCCGGTACTTGCTTGTCCTACTCGACCTTCACGAGGTTCTCAAAACCGTTCTAAAATCAGAAAATTTAAACTCTAAACAACCTTATGAATATGTAATTTTTGTTTCTGGTTTTTTTCATATATAATCAGACGATCACCGACCTCATTTATTATGCATAACTGTTAATTTGGGTCAATGTATTTATAGTTTGTCGTAAAATATGTAGTAACTGTTTATTGGTTTTTGAAATGACTATAGCTTAGGTTAAAGGCTGTATTGCACATGAATTTTAAATTCATTTAATTGCGTTTTTTTTAATCAACAATGTTTGTAATTGAATTTTGGTTTAACAATTAATGACGTGCGGCCCAGGCGCAAGCTAAAACATGTCATTAATGTTATTAAATTAATTAATAACATCAACCAAGTTATAAATACGTAAAAATATAATTGAATGAACGTAACTATGGATATAGATAGTAAAATTTACCTTTGAATTGTGTTTGGAAATCATAACGATAAACTAAAACGAAGTGGGCTATATGTCTGGAAAAAAGTGTGATAGAAGTATCAGATTTTTTACCTGTCCGAATAGAAGGGTAAAAAATAAGTTACATGTTAATCGCATTAAAAAAATCGGATAGAATGATCCACAGCCAACAGGGCACGAAGTACCTATATCAAAGATTTGCAACTTGCAAGTTGCAAGGCGGTTGCAAGCGCAGCGTGCGAATCACACTAACAAAGTGGCTGTTCTATGACAACTGTATCAAAATGTTAACGATACAACTTCAGCCGGACCAAGGAGGTTGCAATGCGGTTTTTCTTTAAATACACTGTGAACGCGGCGCAACACGAATGCGCGACCAGCAAATGGATTTTGGAGCTAAACGTTTACAAATAAATGTAAACGTATACTGTGATAATACGTAAATTTCATTATCTATTTTATGAAATTCGATAATTGTAATGTAACAAACCGACTAGGACTCACGTTGTAAACACTGGAAAATTACTCTCCGACCAGTTTCGAACTTATTTGCAGTTCTTCATCTGGGACTTGACATGTTTTTTCAGACTCAAATTTGATAATGTAGGTAGTGTATAAAACTGCACATAATTTTGTTTTAAAACACTCGTGTTATGCTGTAAAAACCTCGTCAATGGCTCATTTATATAACTTACACTCGTGTTTTAAGAACCCTTATGATGAAACAGTTTCATAAACTACGATTCTGTTACACTCTTGTTTTAAGAACATTTATTATGATAAAGTTTCATAAACTACTATTATGTTACACTCGTGTTTTAAGAACATTTATTTATTATTATAAAGCTTCATAAACTATTATTATGAGATTAGGTAAAGTACTGTATGAAACTGCACATAATTTCATCTTAAAACACTCGTGTAATGCTATAAAAAAACTCGCCTACGGCTTGTTTATTTAACTTGCACTCGTGTTTTAAGAACCCTTATGATGAAACAGTTTCATAAACTACTATACATCAAGTCTTTTTTTATATTATTATAAGTTTGCGTTTGACAAATGTCTCACCTGATGTTAGGTGATGACGCTGTCTAGGATTTAGCACGCAAACCTAGAAGGTACCTATTCACTCGCGACTTGAAGACTCCAGGATTGTACGTATCGGGAAACACAGACTCGGGCAACGAGTTCCATTCCTTGGCAGTACGCATTAAGAAAGTGGAACCAAAACGCTTCGTGCGTATAGGTGGTATATCTTACCATATAGCGATGGCGAATTTCCGTACGTCAAGTCGACCGATGATAGAAAGTCAGTGCTCTTCTTACGAGTGTTGTTTAACGAGTTTAGAGTGTCACGGTTACCGGCTAAGCAAACATACAAACATACAAATCATGAGCTCATTGATTTGCAATGATCCTACGTAGGCTATAAATACTTGATCTGTCTTTCTATAGCTACATTGTATCAGTCCCTGTAAAAAATAAAGGGTGGATACTGACTGGATATGTCGATCCTTATATCGATACTTCATCGAACACTTTTTATTGTTGATTTTTACATTTGGATTTTCTATCTGAGCTGTGGCAATTATAAAATGCAACTTGCTAGACTAGATATTGCATTTAAAATGTGTCATATAAATGGCTCTTTGTTTTTTTTTTAAAAGTTTTTTATACTGTTTGATCACTGTCTGATTTGATGGCCAGAGACGATGTGGTCAAAGATGTTATCACGCTAGACCTAGAATGCTCACTGGCTCTCAAGGACTGCTGCCTGAACACACTATGTATTCGGGTATTCCAAAGTACCCACCACCATGTTGGGAATTTGATAACGGTGTTACCTTCATCGGAAGCTCAAACTGTTGTCGGGGATCGAACCAGTGTCCGTCAGTTTGACAGGCGACGCTCCCCCCGCTGAGCTATCATCGCTTCAAATATCTACGTTTAGGTAAGTGTAAAAAGGCAACTCGGTCAAGTGCATGGTTTTAGTGTCATCAGTTCGAGATGGAGTCATACTTGTTCTATTTGCAGTTTCAACAACTTGTAAAGTTGCGGTATTGTTTTACTCAGCAATTTAATAGGTATTAAACGGTTTCTTGAGTGCCTTGCGAAAACGTGAGGGACTTTTTTTTATGTATTTGTTTATGATATACTAGCTGCGACCCGCTGGCTATAAATACTTGATCTGTCTTTCTATTGCTACAATGTATCAGTCCCTGTAAAAAGTAAAAGGTACAAACTGACAGGTTATGTCGATCCTTATATTGATACTTCATCGAATACTTTTATAGTTGATTTTTATATTTTGATTTTCTAACTGAGCTGTGGCAACTATCTTGCCAGACTAAATATTGCATTTTAAATGTGTCTAAATAATATAATTGTCTCTTGGTTTTTCCTTTTTTTTAATTGACTTCAAATAAGGAGGAGGTTCTCAATTCGACCCGTATGTTTTTTTTTGTTTTTATGATTGTTACCAAAAAAACTTCCGATTGGGTGAACCGATTTTGATCGGTGCTTTCCGTGTGGTCCCATTTAAATTTCATCAAAATCCCATTTAATTTTCGGAAAAGCACTTTTTGAGTCACACTCCAAAAACTGAAAACTGCGTGCTTATACCAACAAGATATTACAGTAGCGGGTGAAGACTGCGGTAAATATACCTACACCACAATGACAATTGATCCCATGAGTAACAAAGGTCACTAAAAGGAGTGAAAAAAATTTTTTTTATCAAAAAATATAACCGACTGTAACACTCAAAAGTATTCTACTGCTATCGCGGGCCTTGAGTATGGTGACCAAATCCAGAAATTCCGTAACGAAAATAACCTAACCCTCCACTCCGACCGGCACAGCGGTGATACTTTTTAGTTTTGTCATCTACGGCTTTACTGCATAAGTTATTAATATATTAATTGCATAAGTTGATAAAAAAATGCTATGCAATAGCTTTACTGCGGCAGTCCCCGAGTGCCACACGTGTTTTTTTTAAAATTTTTTGTAGTAGACTAGCTAGCTAGAACTTTTCGACTTTCACAGCTATCAGTTCTTCGAGCTACGTTTTCTGCCCAATGCCACTTCAACTTGCTAATCCGCTGGGCTATATCGGTGACTTTCGTTTATCTACGGATCATTTCTGATTCGATCGCGTAGAGAAACCCCGAGCATAGCCCTCTCCATAGCTCGTTGTGCGACTCTGAGCTTGTTCAAAAGGCCCATAGTCAGGTTTTATCAGGTTCATTTAGTTCATTCAATAGTTTGCCACAAATTGTTTGTTTTCGCGGCATCAGAACGTTTAACAATACTAGAATATCATTTTGTCGCTTTTTAAGCTACAAACCCTGTTTTATTTATTTATTAAATATTATAAGTACGTACGGTGATATTTAATATGCTGTAGGAACCAAAAAGTGATTAAGTATTTTTATTGTTTTAAAGCCAGTGCTTAGATGAAAAAATGAAGGTTTTGGAAAATGTTATATACCGCGTTATTTCACAATTTTGAGTGTTAAAGTCGGTTGGGAATTTTGTGTCAAATTTTTTTTCATATAAATGGAAAAATACGTTTGTATAGAAATCGAACCACATTAACAAAGCCGTACGTAATTTCCTTTGGACGGCTGTCAATATGTCAAGAACAAACGAGCCTTCGCACAATAAGTGAGCTAATCATGTCGTTTTGGACACGCGATTCTTTCGTCGTTTAACAGTAAAATAATTATTGAATACCAGACGGTATTCAATTAACACTGAGAAAACGACATGTCTATCGGCAGAGGCCGACGGCAGTTCTAAACTATTATTATCATTATGCGAGCCACGGATGTAGAGTGTGACTAGATGGTACATTAAATGATAGTTTACTAGGTCAGATGAACATTGGTGTGCATTACTTTGTAGTGTCAATGGTAGTGATTCGCTTATTCGACTGAACTAAACTAAAATGTTTTAAAACTAATCCAGTTCTTATAGGGTTACGATAAAGTCTAAATTAGTATGTGACTTATCAATAACATCACTAAAATTAAATTTATTGATTAAATTTGCGGGTAGTTTTAGCGAAATTAAGTGGCCACTTATTTGGTGCATACTAAAACTACCCGCAATTGGCCAGCAATGGAATAAAACTCGTCTAATATTAGTGAGAGCGCTGTATGGAGTTATGCGAATTTGAATTTTAGCGTAAATAGAATACGAGCTACTTCAATTTGAAGAATTTTAGTGAATTTTAGATAGTTCGTGTGATTAACAGAATTAGGGCCAATGCTATTTCACTTCCATTCGTTTGTAAAGGGACAAAAAATTAAAAATTAAATGTGGCTTCCATATTTGTCTCTTATTGGCGGATAATACACTAGCACTAGCCGAATGTGGTCAGCCTAGTGTCGGAGTTGACTCCCAAAACCTTTGAGAGGGAGGGCTTTCGGAGGGCTTTGGGAGTCCTACTGTTATCCTCTAAGGTGTACGCTGCTTTACGCATTTTATAGGTTTAAGTCCAATGGGCAGACTCATCTACAAACGCTTCTATTGCTATGTTTTCAATGAATGTCAAACTATCACACTAATATTATAAACTAGCTGAATCCGACGGATTTACCTGCGTAGTGATGAAAAAACGGTGATGATCTATCTCCAAACCAAATTAACATAACAAACAAACATAACAATAAGGGTGCTGCTTCATACGGCATTACAATATCATTTATTTATTTATTTATCTATCACACTCAGACCCCCGCACTAGGATTCCCTGTGTCGCGGGAGGCATGGACACACACAATCACAACACACAAACACCCAAGACCCGGGACAAACACAACTCATCGCACAAATGTTTACCCCTGCCGGGATTCGAACCCAGGGTCCCGGAGAAACAGAAGTCAAGTCACTGACACTGACCACTGCGCCACGGCGACCGTCTGCATACATCCATACTCACAAACTTTCGCATTTATAATATTAGTAGGATGCGAAAGTTTGTATCTTTTTTTACTCTTCATGTCTAATAGCTTGATAGATTTGAATTAAATTCGATAGGTACCTTAAAACCTGGCGTTACACATGGCTTAATGAATCCCGACAAATAATTAGGATTCCTCTCGGATACAACAGAAACATAATATGTATATTATGAATGAACAGTAGCTCTGTTTGTTACATTTCCACGCCTAAAATGCTCAACCAATATTGATTATTGGAAGGAAATAAATTACTTATTACCCTTAAAAATGTATAATCCTCGTGGGATAACTAAGGTAGCGGAAAACCGTGGTCCACGCGGGAGAAACCGCGGGGTGAAGCTCGTTACCAATTAAGTTAGACTACATTACCGCTAACACTTTCATTAAATACAAACACTGCGAAAAAACAAAAGAAAGATGGACAGAAAATGTTTAATTCAACACTACAACATCTTTTAAAACAAAAGAAAGGCATGTAAGGAATACATAAATAGAATTTACAAGAAGGAAACATTTAAAGAAAAGGAAAAGACATTAAAATAATACAATTTAAAAAAAAAACATTACCTACAGCTAAGTTAGTTAATAGTACTATTACTCTGCCTAGTTTGGGTCCTGAAGACCTTGTGTGAAAGTTAATAAATAAAATAATAAATAATAAAAGTAGTTATATTGTAGAGTTGCGTAATTCCAGAAATTGATCCCTAGTCAGCGCGACGGTTTGAAAACCTTCGCGCTGATTTCCAGTAGGAGCTCATTGGCTGACATCACGAACTCGCAAGTGATTTAAAAACCAAAAGACAACAGAACATAAACACATCTGGAGAAAAATATGTAATGTATAAGCTAGTTTTTTTCCGTGTGTATTCTCTTTAGTTCAAAGAAGACGCTTCCATTCTGTTATATATCATAAGAGAGCACCACCTGTCCCCGTGCCAATGACCGTCGTGCTAGTTGGTCAGAGTACCTATAACATACTTAATATAGTGCCAAAAAACTATAGTACCTATCTACTTTTGTAATCACCAGAAGATAATGCGAGGCGGTACGTGGTTGTAATTGGTTGGTTGAATTGGGACCTTTTGATTGATGCTGAGGGCGTGAACGAGGCAGGATTACATTGACTGAGTTCGCTATTACATGCGATCATTAGACTTTTTTTATGAATGGACAATTAGCAGTCAGCCTCCTTTGTATTATTGAATAGGTTCTCAGAACGTAATAAAAACGGTTTAATTTAAATTTCGAACTCGTAACCAGAGTACGAGTACATATTTTAAAAATAGGTTTTTCTATGAAATCTTTTGTATGCTCTAGTGGAGATGTAAACCATTGAAATTAAAATTGAAATATATTTTTATTGACAATAACTTACAGGACATAGCTAACAAATTCACACATATTTTACAGACGAATTATTTGGTAGGTATAAAAGGCATGCACCTTAATGTATGACTGTGATTTGTTTACGCAGGATCCGTTGACATCTGAACTAGTAATGAAACTGTATTTCAGATGGAGAGAAACTTGGATGGTACCTACATAAATGTTTTCTATTTAAGGTCTAAAGTGTAATTAAATTCTAAAAAAAAAGTATGATTTTACAGAGTACATAGTTGTGTTAACCAAAAGACTTTAATTATTTTAATATAGGCAAGCATATATATACGTGTGGGGGTTTATGTGTATGAGTGTATTCGTGTGAGTTGTGTAAGAGAAGTGCGGGTGCGTGTGTGTCTGCGGATGTATGCGGGTGAATGTGAAGTGTATTTATGTCAATGATTGTGCGTGTTAGTTATACACATTGAAGATTAATATTACCGTAAATGTTTCGTTAATTCTTCAGTTTTTCTACAGCAAAGCGTTCTTAAATAGTCACTTATGACTACTTTTACTTTACGTGTACTTTGTGAATGAAGCTATTACAGTTTTTTAAATAACTAACACTAACTAAAATGGACACCAAAGTTGGTGTCCATTTCAAAATCCAGCTGACGTGAGATTTTTATTTCAAAGAAGACCGTTTCTTCTTCAAGTTTTACATCTCTGTTTGTTCACCTTATGAGCAGGCTTGTTGCCTTATTAAATTAGCTCCAGAAGTGTTTGGACAATTTTTCTTACAAATATTTAGTACAGAGGTAATTTTGCAAACAGGTACATAAGAATTATTATTAGGTCAGAAATGTTTGTGAGGCTTTCACACAAATTTCACATTGGCATGTTTAGATGCTAGTTTTTCACGAAATATTTTATTTGCGACGGCTGACTCGTTAAGCATATCTAATCCAAAGATTTTGAATAATTAGAATGCTTATTCATGCTACTCGCAAGACGATGCACTTTTTTATTTGTTTTTATTATAATGCAGTTTTCGACATTCTTATTTGATATTTTCTAATTTAATATTATATTTTCATGTTGACATTGCATTTTCATATTATTGTTTAAATTATTTGTTTGATATTATTTTAAATTGTTCCAATTATTTAATTTTTTAGAACATTGTATATTTCTATGCCCGTAAGGGTGAATATGGCGGACTCTTAATTGTAACACCTAAGTTAATCCCATGTTCAGAATAAATGAGTTTTAATTTGATTTGATTTGACTTCTATTCAATTCAATAGTCCTTAAGGTCCAAAATCTGTCACCAAATGTCACTCATTGACACGGGCACAATGTCTCGACCCCGAACGGTTCAAATATGTAACTACTACCTAGGTAAGCATTTTATCGCCGTTTCAATTGCTCCACTGAATTCGTCGATAATAATTTAATAATTTTACTATACCTATATTTAGACCCAATTAGATGATGTCAGTACGCACTAGTACGATTATCGATGACGCAGACAAGTATTCTCAGGTGGTCCCACCGGAGGCGTAAATTTAGAGACTGGTTTTTTATATACACGCATCTGACGAACTTTTGTGAACAACTTATATTCTTGTTGCTATGGTGACGTCACTGACATATTGGCCGTCTTATTGACATAACGGCTTGCGTGCTGTCACTTCCAGTTTTTCTAGATCTTTAGATGTGTTGGATTGTTGTTGAATTAGTCCGATGTTAATTTTAAGATGGTTAGGCGGGTTCGTTTTGATGGAAAGTTAGTAATGGATTCTTGTAGAAGAAGGAGATATGCTGACAAGCCATGGCGTGCACACAGTAACGGTGTTTAGGTTGGATGGATCTAGTGACGTAATGAGGGCGGTTCCAGCGGTGCACTGGACGCAGTCTTTTGACTTTTTTCCCCACTCAGACCCCCGCACTAGGATTCCCTGTGTCGCAGTAGGCATGGAAACACATAACTACAATACACAAACAACCAAGACCCGGGACAAACATCTATACTTATCGCACAAATGTTTGCCCCTGTCGAGATTCGAACCCAGGGTCTCGGAGACACAAAAGTCATGTCACTGACACTGACCACTATACCCGACCGTCAAATTGGCACATAAAATGACCAGCTCAAGACCATATGCTCCCCGTGGCTTAGATGTCAGTGATATGAGTTCTGGTCTCCGGGACTCTGGGTTTGAATCCCGGCAGGGGCAAACTTTGTGTGATGAGTATGGGTTTGTTAAGCGTGGTTGTGTGTGTCTATGCCTTCCGCGATTCAGGGAATCTTGTGGTTTGATAAAGGGACCACAAATAGACATAAAATTAATTGAAACATTTTCTTTAACAAATGTCCGCAAACAAATGGCTTGTAAATATATTAAACACGCGTACATCCGGAAGAAACTGGCATTCCTGACATTCCACAGTCGCCATGCTGTCAGCAAGCAGGTTGTATATTTTGAAACCTTATTTTAACGTGACTCATTCTCATCAATTGCTTTCTTTTCTCGTCTGCCGACTACTATTGTACAAATACGTACATTTTTTAAATACAATTTTCACAAACTTGTCTTGCGTATTTCACTTATAAAAGGTATCTCGTATATAATTGTTAGGTTTTAAGAAATACCTGTTATTTTTTATTTTATTAATATGGGACAACATTCACACAAGGTCTTCAGGTCCCAAACTAGGCAGAGCCTGTACTATGGTAACCTGATGACTGATATATATACTTATATACATATACACACCCAGACGCAGGTCAAACAGACATGTTCATACACACAAATGTTTGACCTGTCCGGGAATCGAACCCGGGACCAGCGACTCAGAAGGCAGAGTGCTACCAACTGCGCCAACCGGCCAGTCTCTGTTAAATACTATATGAGTTGAATTTATAGCTTTCTTAATTTACACGCATGTAGATTGACATACTTAGATAATATATTTCATGGACGCAGAAGTGATAAGGTTAAACAATAAGGAGTTTTGACGGTCGCCGTGGCGCAGTGGTTAGTGTCATTGACATGATTTCTGTGTCCCCGGGACCCTGGGGTCGAATCCCGGCAGGGGCAAACATTTTTGCGGTGAGTGTAGATGTGGGGTCTTGGATGTTTGTGTGCTGTGATTGTGTGCGTCCATGCCTCCCGCGATACAGGGAATCCTAGTGCGGGGGTCTGAGTGCGAGAAAAAAAAAGATATTTCTACTCAGCAAACCATTCTATAATTAGTTTGTTCGCGAAATGTTTATGACTGGACTCCATTGTAAGCTAAAATATTTTTGCATCGACATCATTTGAGTTTTAATTCATGTATTGTCAATATAATATGATAAATTAAATACATCATTATACAGACTAACTTGACCCAGCGGTTTTGTCAGTATGGACTACGATTTAGAAATCTATATGAATGCGTGCGAAGCCATGAGCAAATTCTACTATATACAATAATAATACCTAACCTCTACCTTAACCTTTTATATTTTTGAGTAGAAAGAAAGAAATAAAGAAATACATTTATTTACGATTATTACAAACTATTATAACACAAAAGATAGTATATTACTTAACATGTACGGACACATTATACTTAACGTAAGAAAAGAAAATAATAAGTTAGTAATGTAATAATCGCATAGAGTGTCTTATAACTTAAAAAATACTACGACTAAAATAAAAACAAAAGTACACTATACTCAAAATCAAATGTTATCACAGGGTCTATTGGCTGCAGGTCTCGGCAGAAAACCAGCGCTTAGCTAAATTATTTTGATGTGGTTGGGCAACACGCTGAGCCGAGATCCTTTTTGTTGCTGTGACACACATATATATACATACCATTTTTGACGTGATAACGTTTTATAAATTGATGAACGCCGAAATGAAAAATAGTAACGTTCCGCGTAACGTTCCACCTGAGTTTTGTATTACATAAAATAATCAAAGTCAAAGTCAAAGTGGAAGTGGAAGTGGAAGTGGAATTGGAAGTCGAAGTGGAAGTCGAAGTGGAAGTCGAAGTGGAAGTCGAAGTGGAAGTCGAAGTGGAAGTCGAAGTGGAAGTCGAAGTCGAAGTCAAAGTCATAAATGATTATGACGTTATCACGTAAATCTATCGTCCGTAAACCGACTTTACAGACAACCAATTTTTATTCATATTATGTATATTTCACATCTTAGAATCTTCACATGACGTACTGTATTATTTTAATTTTAATTTCCCTTGTATCTTTCTCCTATTCTAAGTGTATTGTAACTGTATATGTGCCAATGCAACAAATAAATGTGTGTCTATGCCTATGTCTACTTTCAATGTCGTCTTTAAAACAGAGTCAATATACTGAATCGTCAATCGTCATTACACAAATATTTCATTAAAATAGTTACCATAGCCCTACCCTCTACACGTCATACCAAATGCCATCTCTTGCTATGACTAACTTATGACTGAAATTGGTGAAAGTGGGCCCGCGACCGATTAGCGGCCTCTAAGAAATTATTTTAACAAACTGACTGCGTTCCATCACTATCTAATAGCAGACAAAACATTATATGACTCAATATTATCACAAAAAAGAAGAGGAGAAAAGATTATGTCAAGATGTTTAAATAATATTCTACTATCAGTATAATTCGGCTACTGTGTGTTATTATTATGTGCATTATTATATTTAAAAAAATATATTTAAAAAAAACAAAAAAACCGACTGCGTCAATATCTGCCATATCTATTAAATTCATTGAAAAACTGAAAAGATAGAAACAAGATTTTAATGTGAGTATTTTATTTTGGTTTTGAATCATCTCAGTTGTCAGTGCTCACAAACGCAGTCGGAGGCATAACACGCTCACTTCTCATAACTTTGTTGGTGATATAGGTAGAGCAACAAAATCTAGGAGTAAGTAGATAATGCCCCCGACTGCGTTTGTGAACACTGCCAACTAAGATGAATCAAAACCAAAATAAAATATTCAAATTAAAATCTTGTTTCTATCTTTTCAGTTTTTCAATGAATTTAATAAAGATGGCAGATATTGACGCAGTCGGTTTTTTTTTTTTTAAATAATTTTTTTAGAGAATACATTTTGGCGCCATAAATCAATCATATTGTTTTTTTATAATTTTGATGTACCTGTCACTCACGACCAAGACGAATCTATTGACAAAACTCACATAAAAATACGACTATCCGTTTAGGCTCTAGGGCGTGCCAAAGAAAAATACATAGATCCATACACTCGAAAAACATAACCGAAAACGAAAGAAGGAGTCTTTCGCAGTCGGGTAAAAAAATAACATACGGGTCGAATTGAGAACCTCCTCATTTTTTAAAGTCGGTAAAAAATACCAAAAAATGGAACCGACTTTCACACTCAAAAGTGAAATAACTTGTCGATATCGGTACCATGTTAGTTCAAAAGAAAATATCGTGCTCATGGTTACCGACTTCGACAAGTTATTTGACACTTTTGAGTGTTGAAGTCGGTTCCATTTCTTGCTAAATTTTTTTCACGCTTTTCAGTGACCTTCGCCATTCAAGGGATCAATTGTCATTGTGTATGTTCACCGATGTCTTCACCCGCAATTATATAATTGTCGAGATATACGTAGCACTTTTCAGTTATTGAAGTGTAAAAGTGAAAAGTGTCCAATTTTGATGAAATGAAGATGGAACCACACGGGAAGCACCGCTTTCAAATAAAAAATCATCAAAATTGATTCAACCAGTCGAAAGTTCTGAGTTAACAAACTTAAAAAAAACATACGGGTCGAATTGAGAACCTCCTCTATTTTAGAAGTCAGTGAAAAATATGCGATTGTGGGAACCTTAATGTAAAATGTATTTCGGAGAATGTATTTTCTTGTAAACATTTTACAACAATACATTAGATTATATATAATAAATAAATAAATAAGTATGGGACAACATTCACACAAGGTCTTCAGGTCCCAAACTAGGCAGAGCCTGTACTATGGTAACCTAATAACTGATATATATACTTAAATAATATACTTATATACATATACACACCCATATGATGAACATAATAAATATACGCCATAATAAAGATAAATAACAACAAATTAATAAAGTTGTATGAGAAAATAACCTATTGAACTTACAACTAATAACAAACACAAGCGAACACGACATTTGCATAAGTTACAAACTAGCTGTCAGGCGTTATCCTGAGAACAAACTATTGCGGTGGAAGTTACCGTAAGATGCGGAAGTAAAGCTGTGTCTAATTGATTATCGAGATTACCAATGAGACATCATAAATAGATGTATTCTATTCTTAAGGGTTTGAGAGGTGCCTATGACATTACAGAGGCTCGCTTACAGGCAGAATGGACGGGACAAATTCTAATAAATAAATAAAAAATAAAATTCATTTATTTCAGGTTACTATGACCCATACACATAACCAATTGAATAAAATAAAATTAAATTACAATAAAGCTAAATTAAATTAAATAGAATTAAAATTAAAATTAATTAGTCAAGAAAATTCAATTCAATACAGTTCTTTACAATTCAATCAATACTAATGCTTGTAGGTTTAAAATATTACAAATTAAAAATATGGAGCTGACTTCAACACTCAAAAGTGTGAAATAACTTGTTGAAGTCGGTACCATGATAGTTCACAAAAGTAACTAACATCACAATATTGTGCTCATGGTACCGACTACGACAAGTTATTTCACACTTTAAAGTGTTGAAGTCGGTTTTTGCTAGTCACGGGATCAATTGTCATTGTGTATGTTCTCCGATGGCTTCACCCGCAAAAGTGTCACTCAAAAACCGCTCATTCGATTTTGATGAAATTTAAATGGGACCGCCACGGAAGTATGCTCTATCGAATAAAAAAAAGAATCAAAATCGTACGAAAATCAAAGTTATCTGCAAACACATATACGGTCGAATTAGAGAGAGCAATCTCCTTCTTTTTTTGAAGTAGGTTAAAAATTATCTTCAGTCCCAAAAAAATTAACGGTTTCATTTTTAAACTTTTTAATTTCCCTTCTTCTGGTGTAAGACACAGTTGAAACGCATTTGTTGTTGCAGCGAGAATTAATGATACAGAAAAAATTTGGTCGCTCGAAAATATTTTTACACTAATAAATTAGCGAATGAAATCTAATTTTTATTCAATCAGATTTAACCTCTATGAACTGTTATCATGATTGGTATTTTTATAAAGTTTTAACATGTACGAAGTTCGTCAAAATAAACTAAAAACATTCAAAACTGTCTATTTAGCCAAAGGAATAGAAATAATAGAACAGATAAAATATTTTTGTTATTAAGATAAAACATGTCAATCAAAGAGACTACGCACAACTCACATGACTATTACTGTAGATTTTTATTATTGTAATAAAGTAAGTTAATTGATATTATCCATTATTGCAACGGCGACTATTTGTTAAAGTTTATGTTGATTAAACTTCGGGAGCGTTAAAAGTTCGTTTTAAACTTCATTTAATAGGTACAAATATTTGAAGGAAAAAATTCTGATGCCAGTGGGATTTGAACCCACGACTACAGAATACCGTCCTGTCGCTTTATCCAACTAAGCTATAGCAGCCCGTACCACTAGGGCCGAATTACTTCCTTCCTTTTGACATCAGCTGAGGGATGTTGTTATTAGCGCCATCTACCTTTAATTATATGAACAATTAGCCAAATTTCTTACTTTAAGTATTTGAACGTAAGTTTTGCCTAGCATGTTGTTAATGCAATAAACCATAAAAATTCACTTATTAGGTTGGGATAGATAAGCTTTTGCGTTGTGCTTAATTTTATTGCCAGATTTAAATTAAGAAAATAAGTTACATTTTTTTCGCATTAGTATAATATTTCAATATGCCAGATATGACGATTTCTATCTGCCTTTATTAAAAAAAATAAACTAGATCTAGCGTGATAGCATCTTCGACCACATCGTCACTGACCATCAAGTGAGATAATGGTCAAACGCTGGACCAATACAGTATAAAAAAATGTGTAGCTGTTAAGTCAATCTTCTCTCATTCATTCTCTCTACATGATAATTCACTTTAACTAAAATATTTCCATTTACCATGAAAAACAGTTACTCAACACTCTCACTGCACCTACATAGTTATTACCTTAACCTGTCACGGTTGACATAATTTTGATGTTAGTGGTGGAAAGCTCGTTAATTCAATTTGTTTTTCCACAGTCTACTACAGTACTCCGTTATTAACACGCTATTCTTTCACGCGCAGGTCGTTATCGTTATCGTCGACTGATTTGATTACTATACAGAAAAGTTTAATGTTATTGCGTTATATGAAAGCTTTGTGATTGCAATGATTATCACATTTAGGCCGTGGTTGACGAGAAATTTATTTTATTTTCAGTTGGCTTACAGCTATAGTTATATTAAAAATACAACCGGTTGCACTCCGGGAGTGCCGGCAGAACTGAAATACCGAATTCGGTATGGAGATAGTTTAAGCCCTGGATTAACACATAGGCTACTTTTATCCCGGAAAAAGTATAGTTCCCGTGGGATAATTGATGTAGCGGGAAAACCGTAACCCACGCGGGAGAACCGCGCGGCGCTACTAGTAATAAATATATCTCTCTGTCAGCCATATGCAATTTTTTTTAATCTGTGGTCTTCGCTGTTGGTACATCAACTACCTATACTTGTATTTTTCGCATTGGATTGTAAATTTTTGTTATGTACTGTCTGAAGATCCTTAAATAAATTAAAAAAAAAAAAAAAAAAAAATATGCGTCCACTGCTGCACATATGCCTCCCCCATATAGGGGGGATTTGCCAATACTCACGACAGGTTGGCGAGCGCAGTATGATTTCCAATCCTCAGAAGGCACTGCTGCCCACCTACTGGTACGTGATCCCTTAGCCGACTCTTACGCCACCCTTGGGAAGAGATGGGGGAGTACTATTCTAGGCTGGTACCACCACGGCCGGATTGAAACAAATATATGAAGGTTGCAATTCATCTCGTTTTTCTTCGATAGTGATTTATAACTTAATCAGAGCTGAGATACGTGGCAGGTTATATTAATAACATAACAAATATCTTTATCCAATTTACCAGTTTTATTCTCCATCTATCTACAGATCTACGACGTACCATCTCAGCGCATGCGTAGACGCGTGTCTGACGCCATTACCGGTAATGATGGACTCGAGTAGAAAATATACAGTAATCACACATGCCAGTTGTGCACTACCGACAGTTATTATCTATGGAAACAGGATGCGTGATCTGTGTTACAGGTTTGTGAGACCTACCAGGCTCCCGCAAAGGCCATAAAAATATTCAACAAATTACCTGACAAAATTAAAGAAGAAAAAGAGTCGAAATTCATCACACATTTAAAACAATTACTTTTAACGAAATGCTATTACAGCTTGAATGAGTTTTTCTATGATAAATTTGAAAACTAATAAATAAATCGGTCGCTCCACATTGCTATACCCTACCAGGGTCATATGTACGCTTGAAAAAAAATGTATTTAAGACCTGCATGTAACGCCATATGAATGCAATAAACTATTGAGTATTGAGTATTGAAGTACGCTTTTATTTTTAACTGTAAATCAAAGTCATTTAAGTTTTTATATATTAAACAATTATAGAGCTCTACATTTCACAAAACTGGCATGCACATAGATTAGTCATAGTCACAGTCATAGTAATCAATTAATTGATAATATTCCATTACACGTCAATGCGGCAATGATTGTTATTGATATTAATGTCTAAGAACGTTAAATAATAAGAAATAATACAAATCATTTATTCAGTTAACTTAATTTAATTTACATTTAATTGGTTTGGGACCCTCTTTTAAGTATGGAAATACCTGTGTTAGAGGATCCCGCTCTTCCGAAGTAGTATAACTATAATTGATTAAGTAGGTAAATAAAAAATAGGTAAATAAAATAAAGATAAAGTAAAGTAAGGAAAGGTGAGACTAATAGGTATTAACCAATATAAAGAACTAAGTCTAAATACTAAATTTACAAAATTTACAAAATTATGCTTCTATTAATTTATTTATTGCCTTGCATATGTTTGTGTGAAGAGTGTGTATGGGGGGAGTGTGAGTGTGTGTATGTCTGTAAAGGTGTGTATTTGTAGCGGACGTGTGGGTGCAATTTAATATACGTTTGATGAGTTTTACGAAGGAATTTGAAAGAGTTTTTCCACTTTGTTATAAATCACTTTAATATTATTAAGGCGAAAGTTTGTTGTTTGGTCGTTGTATGTGTTTATTCCTTCTTGCTGACTCGGCTAAACGGATTTGCATGAAATTCGGAATGAAGATAGCTTATACTCTGGATTAACACATAGGCTACTTTTTATCCCGAAAATATTGCCTGTTCCCGTGGGATGACGGCAAGACAAAACAATACCACGAAACATTTTACCGCGGGGTGCATCTAGTACTGTAAATATATTTTTATTTCCGACAAGTGAAAAAGTATACGCATTTAGTTCAAAGAGAAGGTTCGCAATCATGTTGTGTTTTTATGTTTGACAAACCTTAAAAACAATTTTGCAATGGTATTTTTTCTGTTTCAGATTAGTCATAATTACAGATAGTTCATTAAACCACTTGAATATTTCTCTTTATTTTGTAGCAATGATAGCTCAGTGGGAGCGTCGACTGTCAAACTGACGCTTACAATGTTCTCTGTCAAGTGCAGCCCTTTTCCAGAAGGGGTCAACTGTCAACTGTTGATCATGTCTTCACAGCTAATAACTTTTTTTTTTTTAATTTATTTATTTATTTACATTCACACAAGGTCTTCAGGTCCCAAACTAGGCAGAGCCTGTACTATGGTAACCTGATGACTGATATTATATACTTATATACATATACACACCCAGACACAGGTCAAACAGACATGTTCATACACACAAATGCTTGACCTGTCCGGGAATCGACTCCGGGACCAGCGGCTCAGAAGGCAGAGTGCTACCAACTGCGCCAACCGGCCAATCAAAATAACTAGTCCTCCCTACTTCATTTCCCATCGTCACTATATATCCATGGCATATTTATTTAGATGTCGTTATGATGATATAAAAGAATGGAAGAGACAAGCATGTTCCGCCGACCCCACCTCTTGTGGGATATGGGCAAGAAGAATACACGTCGTTTAGATGATATATCGATAAATAAAAGAAAATCTATTCATTAAAATCGTCAAATAAAGTAGTTAATATTTTAACAAAATATTGTTTAAAACTTGTTTCACAAGCTCGTTAGAACAAGTAAATCATAATGAAAGCCATAACGATAATTTATGATTCATGGATAATATTATAATATTGTTAATAAATCAATCGGCGTTTGATCGCAAGAAAAATATCTCTCAAATTTTTTTAGCGATCAAGCCCCGTTTTATTTATTAACAATGTGCTCGAATCGCGAAAGTCTAAAAATTACAATATTATAATAACAAACAATAATGTGATATGAATGCTGGTAGAAATAATAATCCAGAAGGATTATTATTAAATTTTATTAAATTACTAGCTGCGCCCCGCGGTTTCACCCGCGTGCACTACGTTTTTCCCGTTGACTCAGTTATCCCACGGGAACCATACTTCTTCCAGGACAAAAAGTAGCCTATGTCCTTCTCCAAAGTCCCATGTATCTTTATACCAAATTTTATCTAAATCGGTCAAGCCGTTTTCATGTTATGTCGTGACAACGGAAAACGGGTTTCATTTATATATATATAGATTAAATTTTTTATTAAATTAGGAAAAAAATATTTTACCAAAAAATTGAACCAACTCCAAAACTCAAAAGTGTGAAATAACTTGTAGCAGTCGGTACCATGATAGATCGAAAGTAACTTTTATCAAAATATTGTGCTCATGGTATCGACTTCGACAAGTTATTTCTCACTTTTGAGTGTTGAAATCGGTTCTATTTTTTGGTATTTTTTTTTCCCACCAATTTCACGGACCTTTGCTACTCACGGGATCAATTGTCATTGTGTATGTTCACCGTTGTCTTCGCCCGCAACTATAATGTCATCGATGTCGAGGTATCACTTTACAGTTATTGTGTGTGTTACTCAAAAACCGCTAGACTTATACTTATACTTATACTTACTAGAGATATCCTCGAAGCTGTATCACACTCTTTGTTCCACCTTTTCACCGCACGTCGTTAGGAGCCCATTCTGTAGTTTCTAGATTATGTAAGATTGCAAACAAATGCAGTGGCGTTGCCGACATTTTTTCAGATTCTCTTGGTCGATTTCGCAAAAAAACATCGGATTACATAATCAAGACAATAAGTAAATTAAATAAATAGAAGCACTCCACAGATTTTTAATTAGTTAATTACCTTTTACAACTGCTCACTAATTATATTTTAAAGCTAGTATTGTGTTTTACAATGCATGAGGTGTTAGCCTATAATTGGTTATGCATTAAGCAATTGTATTATAGTGCAAGGTAAACATTGTATGTAAATAATAAATGTTGTAACTATTGGTTGACCTTAAATAAATAAAATAAAATAAAATAGACCAACTTTGATGAAATTTAAATGGAACCACCTCGAAAGTATATCTCTATTCTCTCTCTATGAAACACAAAAAGAATAATCCAAATCGGTTTATAAACAACGAAGTTATATGCTAACACACATAAAAAAGTATATATATATATACGGTAGAGTTGATTAACCTCCTTTTTTGAAGTCGGTTAATAAAGTCGATTCTTTGTGCTATAAAACTGACGTGGTTTGTGACGGTGGTGCCATTTTGATGCAAGTTGGTATGGAGATAAGTTAGACCCTGGAATAACACATAGGCTACTTTTTTCCCGGAAAAAGTATGGTTCCCTTGGGATAATTGAGGCAGCGGGAAAACCGTAATCAACGCGGGTGAAACCGCGGGGCATAGCTAGTGCTAAATAAGGTTGTAAATGTACCGATAGATATATTAGAAAGGGGCATTTATGTAGATTTCTTCTTAATTGGCGACTCTAGTTAGCAGCAATGACGCATAAGAAACTAAAATGGATTATTGTTACTTTCACCACCAGATATCATTATCATGAATAATCCCCGCATAAAAAATAATTAATTAAAAACTAAAACCTGTAATTCCTTCATCTGGTTCATCGACAAAGCAACAATGTGCACACGCTTTCCAGAGAAATAATAACACAATATGTAAGCTGTTGTCGTCACGAGATAAATATAGTGATCTCTGTTGCGCTTAAACAAAATGACATAAGTTTGTCTCATTTGACGAATTCCTGATAGGGGCGTGGGAATGTAATGCGCAGGCATCGTTCCTGAACACGCATTTGGGATTCATTTAATTCTTTGGCAAAGAGTAAATAATTATAATAGTACAAACGACAATAAGAAAACGCCCCGTAAGTTTATTTTTATTTTGTATACCTACTGTATAGATCTCTTTATCGTTTGACCACTATCTCACTTGATAGTCAGTGACGATGTGGTCGAAGATGTTATCACGCTAGACCTAGAATACTCTCTGGCTTGCACGGACTGCTGCCTGAACGCACTATGTGCTTGGTTTTTCAAACTTGAGGATGGTAGCTAGCCAGGCGGGTACTCGAAAGTATCCTACCACCATGCTGGGGATTTGATAACGGTGTTATCGGAAGCTCAAGCTGTTGTTGGAGATCGAATCCGTGTCCGTCAGTTTGACAGCCGACGCTTCTCCCGCTGAGCTATCATCGCCTCAAGTGTTTTTAGAGATAATTGTTAACCGTATTACTTACTATTACAATAAACATATTTATTGTCATTTAATGTAGTTGTCTACTTATATGGATGTCCCTTTTTTTTTTTTTTAGAGGGGAAAATCTTCAAAAGATACCCGACTACAGTGGGGATGTAGCCGGGTTATGTAAGATTTCCACTCACTAAAAACCCCTCGGTGGCCTGCCTCAGTACTATTTCTGAGGGCTCCGGGATCTCTCATGGAACGCGCCGGTGCCCTATTCGCACTTATTTCTATTCCCGGGAGCTGAACACCCCAGAACTTCGGTATTAATACGGTGATGTATGCCACTTACACCACCGTCCGTCTCGGACCTGTTGGAAGAGTGGTCGAAACCCCCATTTCCACCACTCACAAGTCGGTTCCTTTATATGACTATATAAAGGGGACCTTAGACTACCCCTTTTATGGGGCAGACGGCAGAAGGTGACTGTTACCAGCTTCCTGCCGTCGTCGCCTTCGAGCAGGATCGGCTCTCTCCCGGTCTCGCTCGGAAGCCTCTTTTTGCGTCATGATATATGGATGTCCCTAGTAAGTCTTAATATCATAATCCTTATCCCATCCCATCTCACTAATATTATAAAGGCGAAAGTTAGTGTGTATGTTTGTTACTTCTTCACGCTCAAACGGCTACACCGATTTCGATGAAAGTTGGTATGGGGGTATATATAATTCAAAAACCTCTATTATTCCTTCAAGCTCACACAGCTGCACCAATTTCGAATAAATTTGATATGAAGATAGTGTAGATCCTGGAATAACACACAGGTTACGTTTATCCAGGAAAAAGTATAGTTCCCGACAGATAATTGATCTAGCAGGAAAACCATAAGCCACGCGGGTGAATCCGCGAGGCGCAGCTAGTGATTCATTAATGCGAAACTTTGTATGTGTGAGTGTGTGCAAGTTACCAGTTCTCCGTTGTAACGATCTGTTCAAAATTGTAAAGTTACAAATTATTATGGAAATTAATTAATTGAAATATTAAAATAAATTTTGGCGCTAAAACTGCTGGATGCAATAACTGTAATTTGGCGCGACGATTTCGGTTATTGTGTTATATTTATCTGTAAACATAAAACAACTTATTTATTCGTAAGAAAAAAATCTGTATTTTATTAAAGTAACGAAAAAATTCTTACGTGTAGTTCTTACGTGTAAATCCGTCGGGCGCTGTTGTTACAAGAACAATTGTGAATGATTGTACACTGTATTTAGTTGAAATAAATTATTATTATTATTATTAAAAAATATATATATAATTCCACAAAGGTAAAAAAAATAAAAAATAAAAAAAAATTATCAACAATTTCACAATCAACACATTGGCCACGATTCGCTGCTCTCATTTCAGCAAATTGTCTTATCATGATCAGTTTTTATATACCTCCAAAAATATATCTTTCCCTTTTGCCGCTAACTCGCCAATCATCCAATTTCGCATCGAACGGTCCTTTCCAAAATAATTATTCTTTGCCCATTTATTATGTTCACTGTGTTACCATTCTCAGAACTCCCAGTAACATGTCTGGAGTACTCAACTTATGGAAACTGCATATAAAACAATTTGCTTCGCAAGTTCTGTGATACAAATCAGACCGAATTCGTCCTTATCTAGAATGTAATAAGTTATATATCATATTGTACACAATCGTACAGATAATTTTATACAAATGGAATAATTAGTTGGTTTTTGCGAACAATTCTTTAATTGATGTTGGAAAATGTTTTGCTACTCTGTCCTCCTTATCTGGAGTATCTGTATTGTTGTTTAGATCACAAGGGAATGACAATTAGAAGATTATTGAGCTCTTAAGAATGCTATAAATTGATTTCGTAGAGATTATTACGAGTGTGAACGACGCAATAGTCATTGTACTGGATAGTTATATTATATCGATTTCTTTCTCTCTCTCTCTCTCTCTCTCTCTCTCTCTCTCTCTCTCTATCTATCTTGTACTAGCGGCCCGCTCCGGCTTCGCACGGGTTCGCGGATAACTTCGTCGTTTATAAACCGATTTTGATGATTCTTTTTTTGTTTGATAGAGTATACTTCCGTGGTAGTCCCAATTAAATTTCACTAAAATCGAATTAGCGGTTTTTGAGTTACACACCAATAACAGAAAAGTGCTACGCATACCTCGACGATATTATAGTTGTGGTTGAAGACATCGGAGAACATACACAATGACAAATTGATCCCGTGAGTAGCAAAGGTCACTGAATAGGGTGAAAAAAAAATCCAAAAAAATTGAACCGACTTCAACACTCAAAAGTGTGAAATAACTTGTCGAAGTCGTTACCATCCTGACAATATTTATATATAGTATAATAGATAATAGTTACTTTTGTACTATCAAGGTACCGACTTCAACAAATTGTTTCACACTTTTGAGTGTAGAAGTTGGTTCCATTTTTTTTTAAATTTTGTCGCCGTTCGGAGTAATACTGAACCTCTTTGTGTAAACAAAGTAAGACACTGCGCGAGTCATTCCATTTTTCAATACAACAGTTACCAACACTACACATAGTTCCACTGCCCAATTTCGGACCGCACACATTGAGGTTCTATTAGTATTTTTTTTATTTTTTTATACTGTATAGATCTAGCGTTTGACCACTATCTCACTTGATGATCAGTGACGATGTGGTCGAAGATGTTATCACGCTAGATCTAGAATGCTCACTGGCTCTCAAGGACAGCTGCCTGAACACACTATGTGTTTGGTGACAGTTTTTCAAACTAGAAGGTGGTAGCTAGCCAGGCGGATATTGTAAAGTACCCTACCACCATGCTGGGAATTTGATAACAGGTTACCTTCACCGGAAGCTCAAGCTGTTTTTGTGGATAGAACCAGTGTCCGTCAGTTTGGCAGACGACGCTCCTCCCGCTGAGCTATCATCTCTTCGATTTCTTCAAAGTACAATACAATACAATACAATACAAATACACTTTATTGACACAAGAAAATAGAAATTAAAAACAATATTTACAATAAAAAATGTTCAATAGGCGGTCTTATCGCTAAGAGCGATAAGATAATCTCTTCCAGACAACCTTTGGATGGAGAATAATTGATAATAGATAATCTCGGAGGGTGGTGTGTCAAATAAAATATTAAATAGAATTCAACATAAAAAATAATAATAAATATATAAATAATAAAGTACTATTAGTAACAGTACCTCAGTGACCACATACGTTAGTTTTATCACTACCATGCAACAAGATCCACTATTCAAGATAACCACGCCCAGGTGAACCTTTCTTTAGGTGCTTTCTTCAATGTGCCAAGTCGTTAAAAATATTTAACTATTTGTAAGTGCACGAAATAAGTATTTTGCAATGTGCTGTGATAACTTGATGCTTTCGTTGGGCAGTGCGTGTGGCCGATCAAACTTTACGAGTTCCACTTATGCTGTAAAGTCTTCCAAAAAAAAAAAAAAAAAACCCATAAAGATAAATCGATCTTGATTTAGATTTATTGATGACTAGTAGCGCCCCGCGGTTTCACCCGCGTGGATTACGATTTTCCCGCTCCCTCAATTATCATAATTATTTATGATAAAAGTAGCCTATGTGTTAATCCAAGGTTTAAACTATCTCCATATCAAACGAATACAATTTCATCGAAATCGGTGAAGCAGTTTCAGCGTGAAGAAGTAACAAACATACACACATATACACATACACACAAACTTTCACATTTATAATATTAGTAGGATGTAAGTACTTCTGTTGGTTGACATTAACATTTTGCATCTTTTGTATGTTCTTATGACACTTAAGTATAATATTAATTACGAGTCAAGAGATAATGAGCTGTCATAAAACCAATAAATTAGGCATTTAAGGTAATTAGTTTCTGCACATGATATATGCTACGTTATATGTGTAAAGTGCCGGTTCCATTGCAGTGCCGGAGAGGCAGTTCACTCTTAAGCCATATTAATGTTGCATCTTTGATCTATTACAGACGAGAGTGAAAGCGGGTGAACTATGGCCCATGGAGAGACCGGATGGCATGCCAGTCATACAGTCGCTAGAAGTCATGTGCGGGAAAGATCACATGGATGTCCACCTGACCTTCTCACATCCCTTTGAAGGAATAGTATCATCAAAAGGTCAGTACCTCATGGAAATTAGTGGATAAGAAAGAAATTCTTCTTCTTCACATTCGGAGGACGTCCACTGCTGGACATATGCCTCGCCCATATAGGGGGGATTTGCCAATACTCGCCACGCTTGGCAGGCGGGTTGGCGAGCGCAGTATCATTTCTGAACCTCAGAAGGCGCCGCTGTCCACCTTCTGGTACGTGATCCCTTAGCCGACTCTTACGGCACCCGCGGGAAGAGATGGGGGAGTACTACTCTATGCCATCCATCACGGATTCTATGTACCATCACGGCTTTGGAAAGTCATTAGCAGCTCCTACATATCTCTAAAGTTGTTAAGTATCGGTTCTAATAAAAAATGAAAGATGCCTGTTTTCTACAGTCTAGATTTAGAACTAGAATCTTTGACGTAACTATAGTAGGTACATGGATACTATCTACGCTCATATAAATACAAGAACATATACATACCTATAACCAATAATGTTTTACTAAAGATGACGTATATTCATATTGCGCGGTGCTCAGATTTTGTTCCTTTACGACATAAACATGCTGACTGCGACAGATAATACGGTACAAGTAATATAGAAAAGGATAGCTATATGTTTAGACTTGCGCTTGAAATACGCGTCATAATGAAAATTACTACAATTGACTTAATTTTGCCGCCTCAGTTTCCGCGCGCTTGTGCGACATCTACCTCATATATACATATAATATCATTGCCTATAACAAGTATACAAATCAATGGTTGTATACTGCCTCTCTGTGTCTAGGCCAGGTTGGGTGTAAGAAAAACCTGTTACGAGCTCATCGTGTTCACTCATTTTGACTTATACAAGGAAGCGTTATCTTAAAAAGTAGTGATTTGAAAATACTTCATAGATGGCGTAAAAGTCATGGAAATCTATCTGTCATTGTCAATTGAGAGAATAATTTTAGAAAAAGAAGACAATTGAGAGAAGCAATTAATACGAGAATATTCTAGGATCGATAAATAAATCTTAATTATGAATAAACCTGAGTCACAAACTAGTAAGAGAAAACAATTGCCATTGATATCTTAACAGTGGCAGAACTATCTCCAAAACTAGGTAGCGCCATCTACTGGGTACTTTTATTATTGCTAGTATGTTTTTTTAGAAAACACATCATTTGGCGACTCAACCTATGGTACATATTTTAGTTAATCATCATCATCATCTCAGCCATAGGACGTCCACTGCTGGACATAAGCCTCCTCCATTGATTTCCACAAGGACCGGTTGGAAGCGGCCCGCGTCCAGCCCATTTTAGTTAATGATCGTACGTAATCAATTAACTCTGTTTTTATTAATTACACGCATGCATTTAATCACTGCTTCATTATAAGTTAATTGTTATTGTTCGTGGCAGTGGCGAGATTCACAAAATATTAAGTGGACAAAATATCTAAATGATCAAAGATTTGATCGCATTGAGCGATACGATCGCCTTTTTTAACAACTTCGGAAAAAGGATAAGGTTCTTAATTCGACTGTGTTTGTTAAAACAGAACTTTCGACTGCGTGACTGTGTGAACCGATTTTGATGACTCTTTTTTTTTATTTGAAAGCTGGTGCTTCCAGTGTGAGCCCATTGAAATTTCATCAAAATCGGCCCAGCAGTTTTTGAGTTTCACTCCAATAACTGAAAAGTTTTACGTCTATCTGGATTACTTCCTGAGGTTAAATAAATCGGTGAACATACAAAATCACAAATTGATCCCGTGAGTAGCAAAGGTCACTGAAAAAGTGAAAAAAATTTTTTTAATGAAAATGGAACCGACTTCAACACTTAAAAGTGTGAAATAACTTGTCGAAGTCCGTACCATGCGCACATATTTTGATAATAGTTACTTTTGCATTATCGTGGTACAAACTTTAACAAGTTATTTCACACTTTTGAGTGTTGAAGTCCGTTCCATTTTTGGGTATTTTTTTGGTAAGTTATTACATAGGCATAAATAGGCGTAAGATTGATTTTAATGTAACACTAAATGAGAACATAATAAGGTTCTTCTTCTAATCTGTCTTGTCAATATCTTGATATAAACTAAGTATATAATGTACATAAATATAAGTTTCCAAGCAACACTATCACCTCACAACCCGCTGGTATCTCAGCACAGTGCCGTATTCAGACCGCTTCTAATTGAGGTAAGTAATTGCCAAGGTTTCACTAACAATTATGACGGATACATACTGAATTATAAATACTAGCGTGCCCCACTTTTGAGCGGTACAGTTTCCTGTTAACCGTTGGCTACTTTTAAAGTACTGTGACGATCCGGTAGCGCATAGACGTCCTGAAAAAAGTTTCCTGTAATATTGATAAAACTCACAACGATATGAGTTTGGTACTATAATACAGGCTTAGCGTTAAAACTTAGTGTCCAGTATGTAATAAGATATGTTAGTATCAAGCAGGCCCTTCAAGTTTTTTTTATCATACTCACACCCCCGCAGATTCCCTGTGTCGCGGGAGGCATGCACACACAATCACAGCACACAAATACTCAAGACCCGGGACAAACATCTACATGTATGTATGTTAGAATTGACAAACTGTTTGCCACATGGGGCATTTACGGTGTCACTGGACTTTTGGCGAGTGCAGAGGGCACTCAGCCGATGCAGAGGGCACTCAGCCGAGCAGAGGGCACTCAGCCGAAAAAATCTACACTCATCACACAAAATGTTTGCCCCTGCCGGGATTTAAACCCAGGGGCCCAGAGACACAGAAGTCATGTCACTGACCACTGCGCCACGGAGACCGTCATTTTATAGCAGTGTTGTACAATTTATATCCGTGCCAAGACATAAGACATTTTACACATAAAGAGCCTATGTGCAATACACACATACGTCTATATTTCTCGCTGACAGTCCCTTGAGGGCCCCTAAATATTTTGTTATTAAAACTGACGTGGTTTTGCCACATTATAAATGTATAAAACACGGGAATTACTCACATAATAAGTCAGAGTGTTCCGACTGTAGTTTCAACCACATCACATCTTCACAATCTTATAGTTCTTACGTAAGACAGTGTTTTGTTTTTTTGCCGTGGTGGTACCGGCCTAGAATAGTACTCCTCCATCTCTTCACGCGGGTGTCGTAAGAGTCGACTAAAGGACCACGTACCAGAAGGTGGGCAGCAGCGCTTTCTTAGGATTGGAAATCATCCTACGCTCGCCAACCTGTCGTGAGTATTGGCAAATCCCCCCTATATGGGGGAGGCATATGTCCAGCAGTGGACGCAAATGGTTGAGAGAATGAATGAGCGGGGTGCTCGCGGACGCGGTCGCGATTCCAGTCGTAACCCTCTGACTTATTACGTGAGTAATTCCCGTGTTTTATACATTCATAAAGGCCCCTAAATAGTTACCCTTCATTCATAGATGCAATTGTATCGTCGTCGCATCACGAAGGGATGTAAATTTAAATTTCCTTAATTATCTCATTATAATTAAACATTAAACAGTTATACTATCAATTTAGTTCATAAATTTTTAATGCCCTTCTATCTGCGAATACTTTTTCGAATACGGTCTTGCCAGCCATTTTCACCGCATCGCACGATTTAAAGCCAGTATGAAATATTTTCACACACACGGCTCCCTATGCATTCCACGGACGATTTCACAGTTGTGTGACAAACGCTCACAAAGTTCCTAATACCATTCGTATTTCATTTGTACACTTGCAAGACTGGTTTAGTTATGTGTGACTTTGGCTGCATTCGGAGAAAAATGTTAGTTATGCGTTATGAATCCTGTTTAATCGATTTGTTTTCTTTCTTTTTACAACATTCACACAAGGTCTTCAGGACCCAAACTAGGCAGAGCCTGTACTATGGTAACCTGATGACTGATATATATACTTAAATACATACATATATATATACTTATATACATATACACACCCAGACACAGGTCAAACAGACATGTTCACACACACAAATGTTTGACCTGTCCGGGAATCGAACCCGGGACCAGCGGCTCAGAAGGCAGGGTGCTACCAACTGCGCCAACCGGCCAATCTTTGACAGTGTCTCCGTAGCTTTTACCGTGTAGAGAAGTGCACTACTTAGTATCCTATACTTAACATGCATATTTTTGAAGTGAAAACTTCTTTAGCAGCGTTGTGAACTCTATGGACTCGTATGGGGAAAAAATGATAAACTCGCGTCAGATCGTAAGATCGTCAGATCGTCAGGAGCGCCGTTGAAATTTTAACTTAAAAGTGTTACGAATAAGGAACATTTTCGTTTGTTGGTGGTTTAATTTGATAAAGTCGTTTTGTTAAAAAGTATTATTAGATATTATAAAGAGGAAAGGTTTCATTGTTACAAAAAAACGGCATCATGTTAATTCTATGTGTCCCCCTAATATTACAAATCTTAAAGTTTGGATGGATGGATGGATCTTTTCATCATGATCATCAATCATGTTCAAGTTTTCACTGCTGCCGGCACTCCCGGAGAGCAACCGGTTGTTTTTTTTTATATACTCTATATTACACAACTACCCGCAGAAACTGCATGCAACCGTGTCGAAATATCGATGATTTAAAAATACTTTTAAGCCCATAGCCAAGCATAATTTTTGTATTGAACTTGGCTCTGGTGGGATACTTATAACAGAATTCCTTCAAATCTTTGTCTACCCACTTACTAAATTAAGAAATAATGAATATATGCTAACTATATATAAACACGGCCGTGGTGGTACCGGTCTAGAATAGTACTCCCCCATCTCTTCCCGTGGGTGCCGTAAGAGTCGGCTAAGGGATAACGTACCAGGAGGTGGGCAGCAGCGCCTTCTGAAGATCGGAAATCATACTGCGCTCGCCAACCCGCCTGCCAAGCGTGGCGAGTATTGGCAAATCCCCCCTATATTGGGGAGGCATACGTCCAGCAGTGGACGCACATGGCTGAGAAAAGAATATATAAACTGGAAATATCTAGTGTTAACAGCCTCAGTTATTTATAACCCAATAAATCATTTTAGTCTATTCATATTTGTTTTTGTTAAATTGGTATATCACGGAAATGGTTGCTTATAAATTAACTTTATGATTTACTCATATAAACTGTCAAAGGTTAACATGCACTGTCTTCTCCATTCTAAATGCAATTTCCAGATTCATGACCTTAAAACTCGTTCTTATACCACTGACGCACATTTCAATGAGACCCCTATTTTAAACCAATTGCAGTACATGTCACAGGTCAACATAGCGGTAATTCTATATAATCCAGTGTAAATTGCACTATGATGGCTAACCATTTGCTAAATGTTCGCAGGCCAACACGGTGACCCCAGGTGTGTGTACGTGCCGCCGTCGACCGGCCAGACCTACTTCTCATTCAGGATCGCGTACGCAAAATGTGGCACTAAACCAGGTATGTAACTGACGGACACTGGTTCGATCCCCAACAACAGCTTGAGCTTCCGGTGAAGGTAACACCGTTATCAAATTCCTAGCATAGTGGTAGGGTACTTTCGAATACCCGTCTGGCTAGCTACCACCCTCAAGTTTGAAAAACTGTCACCAAGCACATAGTGTGTTCAGGCAGCAGTCCTTGAGAGCCAGTGAGCATTCTAAGTGTAGCGTGATAACATCTTCGACCACATCGTCACTGACGATCAAGTGAGATAGTGGTCAAACGCTCTATAGAGTATTAAAACTAACACTAAATGGGTCATTTTTTTCTGATATATAAAATTACGTTTTTTAATTTTTTGTGGACGAACTACCAATTTTTTGACAGATTCTCATAATGAGTCAGATGTTTGACTCCCAGTGCATAGTTATTTATCTATGTGTTTGACAGCGCTCACACTGCTCTACGTCGTACTCGTGACCGTTCTAAGCACAGGATGATGACGTCATATACATTTTGTGTGCAGCTGTCAGTGCATTTTGGAATGACTTTACGCACGCTCTCTGTGCGCAAAGCGCTCAAAGCTCAATTTGAAACACACCCATAATGTTTATACGCACTCTTTCGCGTAATGCGAGGCATTTGAGCGCGAAACTTGAAATTCGCATTATAGTAAAACCGCGCATAATGGGGTCACGTAAAGCGGGGTATCTTATGAGTTTTTCTTTTCTCGGACCTAACTTAAAAATCGTTTTAAGGCTTTACCATTTGCTAAAAAGACGATTTTTGAAAAGTCTGACATACTTAAAAAACTTGAAATGATTACATTTTGTGTGAACAATTCATGCAGTTATTAAGAATAAGAGTTATTTAGAAAAGGCATAAGTTTACCTGATCACCAAATATAGTTAAATATAGCACCAAAAAATTACTTTTGAGTACCAAAAATAGTAAGTGAGCATCAAAATTAGAACACCAATTTGTTGTATAACGCTCACAAAAGATGTCACATCTTGCATTTTACACAAGTTTTATGGGCTAGGCTCGCGCGTTGTGCGGTCACAAGAAACCTATCACTCCTCCTGGCTTCGCTCGTCGTCGTACCTACACTACATGACTCCGCCTTAGACTACATGACTCTGCGTATTTGGTGACCACTTACTAAATTTGGTGCTCAGTTACTAAATTTGGTGTTCATTTTTTGGTGCACATTATCTGGTGATCATTATATATGTTCCCTTAAGAAAATAAAAGCACTAAAATTGCTTCACGTCTGCCCGTTACTACAACAAAGTTCAAGGCGAGCTTTAAAGTTTTATCAAATAATTGAGTTTTGATCCAACGCTTCAATGGGCCGCGGCGTGATTAAAGCCGTAAAATCGATAAATAGTTTCACAGTATAATCGATCTTGTAGGTAATCTGAATAATTGGTATCGGTATTTTTCTCGCTAAAAGGCATACATTAACAAGCTTTTTTATTTAAAGAATTTACTTTTTTAGAGATTATTCTTGTTTTCAATGACCAGATCCGTATAAAATACGAATTCACCTAAAGTGATCATAAATATAAAGAAATATTTTATTTATTTATTATATACTGGCTGCGCTCCGCGGTTGTACCCGCGTGATGATGAAGAACGGTGATGATGGTGATGATGAAAAAAGACTATGCGTTAATCCAGGGTATAAGCTAGCTTCACACCAAATTTTTTCGGATTCGGTGTAGCCGTTTGAGCGTGATGAGGTAACAAACATACACACATACACACTTACACACATATCAAACTTTCGCATTTTTTTTTTGACTGGCCGGTTGGCGCAGTTGGTAGCACTCTGCCTTCTGAGCCGCTGGTCCCGGGTTCGATTCCCGGACAGGTCAAACATTTGTGTGTATGAACATGTCTGTTTGACCTGTGTCTGGGTGTGTATATGTATTTAAAAAAAGTATATATATAAGTATGTATTTAAGTATATATATCAGTCATCTGGTTACCATAGTACAGGCTCTGCCTAGTTTGGGACCTGAAGACCTTGTGTGAATGTTGTCCCATATTATATTATTATTATTATTTATTATATTAGTAGTATTTCTACCTATATTTACATACATCTTCCAGTTTTAGAGATGCAATGAAAGCGTAAGAAATTGCATGAGTAAAACCTTATTTATACATTAACTTGTATTTAACGCACCTCTAGTCTCTCACAGCTGTACGTGAAAACACCTATTAGACTAGATTGCCTCCTAGTAATATAAAAACACAACAATATACAACTAAGTGAATGATGTTTTACTAAAGATGACGTATATTCATATTGCGCGGTGCTCAGATTTTGTTCCTTTACGACATAAACATGCTTACTGCGACAGATAATACGGTACAAATAATATAGAAAAGGATAGCTATATGTTTAGACCTGCGCTTGAAACACGCGTCGTAATGAAAATTACTACAATTGACTTAATTTTGCCGCCTCAGTTTCCGCGCGGTTGTGCGACATCTACCTCATATAAACATACAATATCATTGCAACTAAGTATATTTTTCAACAACTTTGTTGTGAGAAATTATTAAGTACTACCCGCGTGAGTTACAGTTTTCCCGCTTTATCACTCATCCCACGGGAACTCTGTACTTTTTCCGGGATAAGGATAGGTTATGTGTTATTCTAAGGTCTAATCTATCTCTGCTAAATTTCATCGAAATCGGTTCAACCGTTTGAGTGTGAAGGAGTAACATAGATTTTTGAATTATTTACTTAACACGCGGGAACAGCAACTTTATTCGAAATAGTCTTTGTGTTATACCATGGTTTAACCTATCTGCATACAAAATTTCATCGAAATGAGTCCGATAGTTTTTGCGTGAAAGAGTAACAAACATCTATCCATCCATCTAAACTTTCCTATTTATAATATTAGTGACATTACAAATTATTTTGCTATAAGTCTAAGAGAAAACTAAGTTGTAGTTTCATTGTGTTTTTGTGTAATTTTGCGTTGTATTCTAAAAGCTTTATTTTTATTACTTTGAAGAAACGTGTAGTACTCAATAAAATTATCTATATCTATATATAGTATCATTCAATAAAATCGAATCAATTTGAAACTCTTATTGTGGCGCCAACTGGATTCAGTTTGGTTTTTTATTGGTATAAGCGCTGTCTAAGCACCGGCTAGACGTAGATTTGAGATATAGGTAGTACGTGCACTTTTTACTTGATTCTTTTTGGGTTTTAGGCGAGTCGATCGCGCATACGTTTAAAGTACGGATGCATAGCGCGCCACAGATCTTTTTGGACTCGCCCGAATTGTTTGTAATGGCGCGGGCGACGGCTTCGCACCCCTTTCCCCGCGCCATCCCCTGTCGTAGACTTGCTAATATTCTTGTAGGTAGATTTAGGTGTGTATAGATTATGTAGGTGGTGCGCGTACAAGCGCATTTAACGGTAATAAATTTTTTTTTTAACAAAAAATGCAACCGACCTCAACACTCAAAAGTGTGAAATAACTTCTTGAAGTCGGTACTATGATAGTTCACACAAAAGTAACTATCATCACATATCATGTGCTCATGGTACCGACTTCGAGAAGTTATTTCACACTTTTGAGTGTGGAAGTCGGTTGCATTTTTTATTAAGAAATTTTTTTTTCACCCTTTTCAGTGACCTGTGCTACTCACGGGATGTCGATGTCTTCAACCCCGACAATAATAGCATCAAGATACGCGTAGTACTTTTCAGTTATTGGAGTATAACTCAAAAACCGCTTGTCCGATTTTGATAAAAGTTGAATGGTACTACAACGGAAGTATACTCTATCTAACGAAAAAGAATCATCAAAATCGGTTCATATATGACGAAGTTATCCGCGAACACACATAAAAAAAAACCATATATACGGTCGAATTGAGTAACCTCCTTCTTTTTAGAAGTCGGTTAAAAATGACAATAACTCCAACAATGATCCTCGTCTTGCCCCTGACGATGACGAGTCACGATTATAAGCGGAACAATTAGTGAACCAAGAGTTTCGAGCATTCTACAGTTTTGAAGAATTCATTAATTTGTAATGACTGTATTACATTACTATGTATGTATTTTTATCTTGACAATTATATCAAATAACGATACATGTTTTATTGATATATACTCAGCTAAAAATTAATAATTGTAATGAGTATCAGAATGATATTATTTTATTTTTATTATTGAACTGTAATAATGCACTATTACCAATAAATTGATTTGATGTGATTTTGATTTCATTTTCATTTGTTGGTAGTTATAATACGACCTTTTGGAAGCAGACCGCGCTCACCTTGCTCGCCCTTTTAACATGTTGATTTTGACTTCAATCTATTATATGCTCTATCGCTCTCACTATAGTGATTAATGCGTAGGTACATAAAATCAATAAACTTAAATACCTATAGTCACTTTTGTGTACGATAGCGCAATAAATGAATATTGTATTTTACCACATAGATGCAATTTTTCACTTCTGCCGGCACTCCCGGAGTGCAACCCGTTTTTTTTATTCTTCTTAGTATTTGCACTCTTGTCAAAATGGTCGTGTCGTAAGTATAAAAATTAATTAAAATTACTAGAATTTGATAAATAGTATGTCTCTTTGCAGTAGTAGTGAGAAAGCAAAAACCGCTAGTGAGAATAGTTCTCAAAAAACCGATAGTATTGTCAGATTTAAATGACATTTTAAATGATTGAATGAATTTCTACTTCTTCTTGGCATATTCTCTGTCCCCTTTCATCTACAGTTACAAGTATATAACACTCTCCTTGTCCATATGAAGGCCCTTAATCTTGAGTGGCACTTAGTTATCAAGAAACATATCTTTCTCTTCTATCATCCATAGAATATAGATATCTAGATAAGTCTAAGTGCTATCACAATAAATAATGATTGATCAATGGATGATCGAACGCTGCTTTCTGTTTGTATACGGCTTACTGGAGATATGACTCAAGACTGACATCTGTATTGAAGGGGCACTGCTAATAGGGGTCTAAGTTGTGCTTGACGATTTAAACTTTTGCAGATCTTTAAACTTGGAATGGTGTTACTATAATAAAATTTGAGCAGTCCACTAGCTGTTGTCAGCCTATAGACAACTCAAATGCTCTAACCCGCTACCATTTGGCAGCGTGCCCAGAGTATTACCACGTTGAATTGCAATGCTGATTTGATAATTCAATTATGTGCCAGCATTTTGGTCACGCGTCGATCAAACGCTCTGATAAGTCATGGAAAATTAGATGAGCTAAATACGGTAATATTGCATCACAGACAACTTGATTCAATGAAAACGATTATAAAGCTGATGTGATCTTATACTCATATAATATGCAGCAATGATAGCTCAAGGGGGGGAGCGTCTGCTGTCAAACTGACAGATACCGGTTTGATCCCCAACAACAGCTTGAGTTCCCGGTGAAGGTAACACCGTTATTAAATTCCCAGTATGGTGGTAGGGTACTTTCGAATACCCGGCTGGTCAGCTACCACCCTTAAGTTTGAAAAACTGTCACCACACACATAGTGTGTTCAGGCATCATTTGAAATCTAGCGTGATAACATCTTCAAACACATCGTCACTGACCATCAAGTGAGATAGTGGTCACACGCTAGATCTATACAATACAATAATGAACAAATACAGTTCAAAAGTAACTATTATCAAAATATTGTGCTCATGGTACCGACTTCGACAAGTTATTTCATACTTTTCAGTGACCTTTGCTACTCACGGGATCAATTGTCGTTGTGTATTTTCACCGATTTCTTCACCCGCATTTAGAATGTCATCCATTGAAGTGTAACTTAAAAACCGTTTGACCGATTTTGATGAAATTCAAATAGAGAAAGAATCATCAAAATCGGTTCACCCAGTCGAAAGTTCTGAGGTAACAAACATTAAAAAAACATACGAGTCGAATTGAGAACCTCCTCCTTTATTGAAGCTGATTTTTTTTTTTTTTTTTAAAGATTATAAGCTTGCATTTGACCACTGTCTCACCTGATGTTAAGCGACGACGCGGTCTTAGGTGGAGCACGCAAACTTAGAAGGAACCTATTCACTCGCGACTTGAAGACTCCGGGGTTGTACATATCGGGAAACACAGACTCAGGCAGTGAGTTCCACTCTCTGGCAGTACGCATTATAAAAGTGGAAGCAAAACGCTTCGTGCGTAACGGTGGTATATCTACCATGTAGCGGTGGCGCATAGTCGTACGTCTGGTTGACCGATGATAGAATGGAGAAGGTGGAATTAAATTGTGTAATTCCAGTGCACATTCGCCGAAATGTAACCGATAGAAAACCGATAGGCAAGCAACTCTACGTCGGTGTTCAAGGCTCTGTAGCCTATGTTCGACCAGAGAGTCGCTACCAATGACCTTTTTGGCTCGCCTTTCTATTAAGTCCAAAGCTTCAAGTTGGTATTTGGCTGAACCAACCTGATTAAAAATAACAGTAGGTAACCGGTGATCTGCACAGATATATATAAACACATACAAACAGTTAAACACTTCAATACGTATTTATTACACTAAACTGGTTGTATACAAAATAATATATGCATCTCGCTATCCCACTTTCGATTTTGAATTCACTTTCTTCGCAATTATAACATATATTTCAATGACTTGTACTTGTTGATTACAAACAAAGTAAAGTTTTGATTTTATCGACAAATGTATTTGATCGGAAAGATTAAAAATAATAGATGCCTTTTTATTTCACGTGTAAAAATTTGCCACTCAACTTTTTTCGTAATGTTTTTTTTTCATCAGTACACTACTAGTATTAGTACCTAGTAGTATGAGTAAAGTTTATCAACAGATTTTCTTATAATTTTAAATAAGTATACTAGACAGTGACGGTGAGGTCAAAAAAAAGCATTAGACCTGGAAGCCGACACGGCCGTCATGCCGTTATAGCTGCGTTCTCATGGCGTTTCTAGAACAAACAAGATGCTCTTTGACAAATTTTAAACTTAAAGGTAAGGCTAAGGTTGGCTAGCCGTTTTGTGCCAGACTCGATAGATGGCGTTAAACATTCATTTAAGTTGATGATGATTTTTACTTCTTTGTTATTAAAACTGACGTGATTTTGACACATTATGAATGTTTGAAACACGGGAATTACTCACGTAATAAGTCTGAGGGATCCAACTATAGTTTCAACCACATTTGCGGTCTTTTTCAAGGAGAATAACACAGCTAGACCTAGAATGCTCACTGGCTCTCAAGGACTGCTGCCTGACACACTATGTGATTTGTGACAGTTTTTCATACTTGAGGGTGGTAGCTAGCTAGGCTACTCGAAAGTTCAGCCATGCTAGGAATTCGATAACGGTGTTACCTCGCGGGAAGTTGAAGCCGCTCGTGGGGATCGAACCAGCGTCCATCAGTTTGACAGCTAACTCTCCCACCTACCCACTAAGCCATCATCTGAAATTAAATCTCCGTTAAAAATCTCACTAATATGATGTTCTATCAATCTTACAGCGCCATTGCACGTTAATTTAGTTCTATAAAGTTTTATGGGATAAAAAATATGCTTTGTTTTATGCCAAGGCGTAAGTATGTACGTAAATGTGCGTATCAAATGTCGGTTTTTGATACAATTTTATTTAGGGGCTATCTCGTATATGGGTAAGGCCACGAAAATATGTTCATTTCAAAATTAAATCGTGGACCGTACTAAATTAAAACATTAATAAATATAGTACATTATTTATCTATTATCTATTTCTTTAATACCTTAATACCATTTACTGTTTTATCAATATTTACAGGGTTCCTTTCCTATATATAAATATAAATTTATATATAAATATATATAAATCTCATTGAAACCCGTGCAGTCCATTTTGTGTGATTGTGACGAACATGCAAACTTTCACATTAATGTAGGAAATAAAATGATTTTGTTCTTCGCTTGACTTCGTTTAATTCTCTTTACACTTCACCGTATTAGTTAACAAAGAATTAGTGCTTATGCGCAGCTTAATATTACGTCTTCGTTTTACACTGTTACTTTACTTTTTCCATCTTCCTCCCTTTCCTCCTCTTTCTCGCTCACATCCTCTTTCGTTCCTTTCACTCACCGCTTGGGGTTGCTACCTTACATTCACTAATATCCCAATCCTACATTAATGGTATTAGTAGGAAGTTGTATAATATTTAATCTTCGGAGCTTACGCTAAATTTATTAATTATCTTAGTGCGTCTACACTTCCGCAAATTAATTTATATTTTGATACATTAAGTCGTTAAACCATTTGTCAAATCTAATTCTAGTTCAAGTATCTATTTATCCTACTAATATTATAAATGTGAAGGTTTAGATGGATGGATGGATGTTTGTCACTGAAGTGGGCTGGACGGATCTTGATGAAATTTATTAAAATAATACATAGGCTACTTTTCATCATAATCATCAATTACCACCACGCGAGTAATACCGCAGGGCGTAGCTAGTTTCAATAAATAAATATTAAGCGTCATCAAATCGGTTATCTCTTCCAAAGGACTCAATAATTCTATACCGTTACTCTATCATTGACATCTATTGAAACTATTTAATGTGTCAAAACGCATTAATTTCTATGATATTTTAATAATAAAAGAAGTGAGTTTTGAGCTCCATGGATAAGTTTTGAAATTATCACATATCTAGAAAGGTTTACGATTTTTTTTATCACACTCTGACCCCCGCACTAGGATTCCCTGTATCGCGGGAGGCATGGACACACACAATCACAGCACACAAACATCCAAGACCCGGAAAGAACATCTACACTCATCCCACGAATGTTTGCCCCTGCCGGGATTCGAACCCAGGGTCCTGGAGACACAGAAGTCATGTCAATGACAGTAACCACTGCGCCACGGAGACTGTCGATTTGCTTATAGACATGGCGGCCTATAACGAAACCACTACCTATTCAGACTCAATCAGTAGAATCTACCTGTGCGATCGAAACGCCGAGCCATCAGCATTAGATAGATAATTCATGTGACAAATGAATAGGAAACGCTGCACGGAGCGCTGACAAGCGATGAAAGCGCATTGCTGCTTGCCGGTGATGAATATATGCGATTCGTTTACGGGCTTGAAATATCAATAAAATCATAAGTTTTATGGCTTACTAGTAGCGCCGCGCGGTTTCACCCGCATGGATTACGGTTTTCCCGCTACCTCAACTATACCACGGGAACTATACTTTTTCCGGGATAAGAGTAGCCTATGTGTTAATACAGAGTTTAAACTATCTCCATACCTAATTTCATCGAAATCGGTGTAGCCGTTTGAGCGTGAAGAAGTAACAAACATACACATAAACTTTCGCATTTATAATACTAGTAGCGCCCTGCGGTTTCATCCGCGTGGATTATGGTTTTCCCGCTACATCAGTTTTATCTGTGCCAAATTTCATCCAGATCCGTTCAGCCGTTCTGGCGTGATAGAGTAACAAACATCTATCCATCCAAACTTTCACAGGATTGCATTTTTTTTTATCACACTCAAACCCCCGCACTAGGATTCCCTGTGTCGCGGGAGACATGGACACATCATCACACGCAAACATTCAAGACCCGGGATAAACACAAATGTGTGTCCCTGCCGGGATTCGAACCCAGGGCTCGGAGGCCCTGAAGTCATGTCACTGATCACGGAGCCATGGCGACAGTCAATTTAAAAAGTTTCATTTACGCTTTATACGTTATTAAAGAAACCTTCGTATAAAATTACATACTTCATGACTCAGCAATTATATGTGCGTTGGAGAATCATTAATTCATTAATAACAAATTGATTAAAGCTAGAAAAATTGTAAAAATATAATTAGTAATTTAAGTACTGTACTGGACACGCTTCCACCACGTGTTCGACAGTCTCCTCTGTAGCTCCGCACTGATGACACACTGGTGTCGGTTCTCGCCTGGCCACGTTGCACAGGTAGCGACCAAAGCAACCGTGGCCAGTGAGGACCTGTGTCAGTCTGAAGGTGAGTGCACCGTGTTCTCTCGTCACCCAGTCCACGAGGACAGGGCGCACCGCACCAAGGAGCCGAGTGGCTCCCGTCCCTCTATGAGCGGGCCCCGTGAGGAGCCGCTCCCTCCATTTCATTATGGCAGTTTCTCTGGCCCGCCTGCGCCGTAATGAGTAATAAAATTATAGTGTCTATGGATAAGATTAAAAAAAAAGTTTTATACTTCTATATTAAGGGGGATGATAAAATTAATGTTTATTGGATACATATTCGCGTAAAAGGCGTATCTTGATAGCTTAAGGCAAAGGTTATCTATTTTTTATTAGCTGTATCCATAGACAAATGTATACATTTGTCTATGGATACAGCTAACAGGTGATTGTTAAAAGGACAATAATTTAAGTTGCTAAAAGGTTATTCATGTAAATTTATATTTAACGACTAATTTAAATTTACGGCTCTCTTATTCTATTTGACATACCTAGGTATATATATACTTATATGTAAAGATTGCTTTGGTAAGCCTATAGCATACCATTTTTTTTTTTTTTTTTTTTTATATCACACTCAGACCCCCGCACTAGGTTTCCCTGTATCGCGGGAGGCATGGACACACACAATCACAGCACACAAACATCCAAGACCCGGGACAAACATCTACACTCATCGCACAAATGTTTGCCCCTGCCGGGATTCGAACCCAGGGTCCCGACGACACAGAAGTCAATGTCACTGACCACTGCGCCACAGCGACCGTCATTTAACTCTGAAGCGATGATAGCTCAAAGGAGGAACGTCTGCTTTCAAACTGACGGACACTGGTTTGATACCCAACAACAGCTTGAGATTCTTGTGAAGGTAACACCGTTATCAAATTCCCAGCATGGTGGTAGGGTTCTTTCGAGTATCCGCCTAGCTACCAAAAAGTTTGTAAAACTGTCAACAAACACATACTGTGTTCAGGCAGCAGTCCTTGAGAGCCAGTGAGCATTCTAGGTCTAGCGTGATAACATCTTCGACCACACCATCACTGACCATCAAGTGAGATAGTGTTCGCAAATCTATACAGTATAAAAAAACTCTAAATTCTTAGTAAGTATCGGTGATTCGTAACAATTTAGCAATAAATCGTCACCGATCAAGCTTTCCGGAGTACTGTTCCCATTTCAACGGCCAGTAAGTTTTTCTCATTGACATTCCTAGTTTGCGACCAGTACGAGCGTATAACGGCAAGCGCATAGGTACTACCCGCTCCTTCCACGAACCTTGCTCGCGAGCTTTGTTTCTCGGAATCTCGACTCACTTTGCTGCATAACCTTTGCGCACAGAGCTCATTCTCCCATATCAGGGGACGCGAAATCTTAGGAGACTTGTCTAAATGTATTTCCTTCCCGCCATAACATCTCATACTCTGCACGACTTGTATACTGCCGGTGCAACGGCAGAAGCTGCTATACAACAATGCGAAAATGAATTGTGAACCTTATGATAGACTGAATATATCAAACGCAAGGCAAACTAGAAAGATTAATGTCCTAATAGAAGTGCGATGAAAGCGCGCTAGCTAGTTGCTAACAGAGCTCAATTTCGCTTGGCCGCTTAAGACCGAGACTACTGGTTCAATCCGCGTTCTTCAGACGACATCAACTTTTTGTGCCTGCACATATCCGTGTGTAAACCTTTAGCTATAATAAGGGAACCTTCACCTTTCTACTTCAATCTGCTCAGAGATGTATTTTTTTAAATTCTAATTCAAATTCAAATGTGTTTATTTCGGATAACATTTGATCCATTTTGTTAGTGAACATATTACAAAAGGCTTATAAACTATGGTTAGCGTGATGACATATAAGATTAGTTTTTACGAGGGATCTCGTAAAAACGAGATACGTCAGTACAGGCGCTTTCGCGACATCAGCGACTTCTTTCAGGATGGTGTTGGTATTCCCCCAAAGTCTCTACACCAGCGACGCCACTTTTTTCCTGATGACAGCATGAAAGCCGCCAGTGTACGTTTCACTAAACATAGCTGAATAACTTTTTAAATGATTTATCAAATCATTTGCGCAAAAATGCCGGTCGGTTGGCGCAGTTGGTAGCACTCTGCCTTCTGAGCCGCTGGTCCCGGGTTCGATTCCCGGACAGGTCAAACATTTGTGTGCATGAACATGTTTGTTTGACCTGTTTCTTGGTGTGTATATGTATATAAGTATATATATCAGTCATCAGGTTACCATAGCACAGGCTCTGCCTAGTTTGGGACCTGAAGACCTTGTGTGAACGTTATTGAAAAAACAAAAAAATAATTTGAAAAATACGTGTTATATGTTATGTTTTGTTAACTCAAGTGTGGTTACCACCTCTCTTCGTTGTTCCAGACCTCCATGGGCAGTTCTATGAAAACACAGTCGTAGTGCAATACGACAAAGACCTCCTGGAGGTGTGGGACGAAGCCAAGCGGTTAAGATGCGAATGGTTCAACGACTACGAGAAGACTGCTTCCAAACCGCCAATGGTCATAGCAGACTTGGATGTGGTGCAGCTGGACTTTAGAGGTAAATATACAGACAATGACCCTAATTCTGTTAATCACATAAACTAGCGAAAATTCACTAAAATTCTTCAAATTGAAATAGCTCGTATTCTATTTACGCTTAAATTCAAATTCGTATCTCTCACTAATATTAAACGAGTTTTATTCAACTGTTGGCCAATTGCGGGTAGTTTTAGTAGGCACCAAATAAATGGCAACTTAATTTCGGTAAAACTACCCGCAAATTTAATAAATATATTGACCGGCCGGTTGGCGCAGTTGGTAGTTTGCTCTGCCTTCTGAGCCGCTGGTCCCGGGTTCGATTCCCGGACAGGTCAAACATTTGTGTGTATGAACATGTCTGTTTGATCTGTGTCTGGGTGTGTATATGTATATAAGTATATATATATAAGTATGTATTTAAGTATATTTATCAGTCATCAGGCTACCATAGTACAGGGTCTGCCTAGTTTGGGACCTGAAGACTTTGTGTGAATGTTGTCCCATATTATTATTATTATTTTAATTTTAGTGATGTTATTGATAAGTCTCATACTAATTTAGACTTTATCGTAACCGTATAAGAACTGATTTATTTCTCAAAAATTTTAGTTTAGCTCAGTTGAATAAGCGAATCACTACCATTATGCTACATATTACTAGACTAACATTCACATTCCCGTGGGATAACTGAGGTAGTGAGAAAGCTGTCATCCACGCGAGTGAAACCGTGGGGCGCTACTGGTGTTTAATAATAAAATAACATAGGAAATGTGACATCAGATCATATACCATTAATCCCTATTTTTACAGGTGATAACGTAGACTGCTGGATGGAGATTCAAGCTGGGAAGGGTCCGTGGGCTGCACCAGTCTCCGGCATCGTCCCTTTAGGGTCAACCCTCACCCTCGTCGTGGCTATCAATGACTATCGAGGTCAGTTTATCAGCTCTACTTTATGACTTTCTCATCGGTTTCTCGCGTTCAATGCCTGAGAAAATTGTATACTGGTAATATACATATATGAAAAATACCTTTTTTTTACATATTATAAGTTTGCGTTTGACAACTGTCTCACCTGACGTTAAGTGATGACGTTGTCTAGGATTTAGCACGCAAACCTAGAAGGTACCTATTCACTCGCGACTTGAAGACTCCAGGATTGTACATATCGGGAAACACAGACTCGGGCAACGAGTTCCATTTCTTGGCAGTACGCATTAAGAAAGTGGAAGCAAAACGCTTCGTGCGTATAGGTGGTATATCTACCATATAGCGATGGCGAATTGCCGTACTTCGAGTCGACCGATGAAATTAATATATAATATGAATATTTTTCTGATATAAAAATGAAACTCCCTGTGAGTAGCTTTTTTCACCGACTTCAAAAAAGGAAGGAAAAAGAATTGAGGTTCTCAATTTGACCCGTATGTTGTTTTTATTGTTTCTTACCTCAGAACTTTCGAAACTATCATGGTACCGACTTCGACAGGTTATTTCACAATTTTGAGTGTTAATTTTGCCGCCTCGTTTCCGCGCGCTTGTGCGACATCTACCTCATATAAACATATAATACCATTGATATATACTTTCTGAAACCTTAGAATGACGTTGACATAACTATCAGTTTCAATTTTTAAACTAATAATTCAAAAACAAGTTATTTATTTAGTAGACTTAGACTTATTTTTAGAGTTATTTTTATGTTTTGTCTTATTCGTTTACTCTTCTTGAGATCAATATGAAACGATTTGATCTCACAAAAATCTTTTTCAATTAAGAAGTATTCTCACATCTACACAATTATTGTGATTCACATAATTATACAAGGTCCAGTTATTTGTAATTGCCGCTTATTCTTCTAAACTTAGTCGCCCACGAAATTGGCTATTGTGCTTTTGGAGCTCACAAAACGCTCACATTTGAATGGCTGTCATTTCTGAGATGGAATCCGGTGCATCTGATGGTCCGTGCATGACGTTTTAGCATGAGTTATATATGATCGCTGCCAGCAAAAGAAATTCTATGAAATTTAATTGTGTCGTTTGCCAAAAATACGATTTTAATATACTTCGGCTTACCTGATGATAAGACTACAATGACACTATCTCAGCAGAGCTCTCCGATACCTAACCAAATTGAAATGTGGAAGCAATGTGTTACCAATTTATTTATTACACTCAAACCCCGGCACTAGGATTCCCTGTGTCGCGGGAGGCATGGACACACACACAACCACAGCAAACAAACAACCAAGATCCAGGATAAACAACTACACTCATCGCACAAAATTTAATGTTTACCCCTGTTGGGATTCGAACCCAGGGCCTGTAATAAATGGCTTATTTTTTCTTTTTTTATAATTCTCTTGCTATTTTTAAGGGATTTTTTATATTTTTTATTTATATATATATTAACATTCACACAAGGTCTTCAGGTCCCAAACTAAGCCTGTACTATGGTAACCTGATGACTGATATATTATGTATATATATACACGCCCAGACACAGGTCAAACAGACATGTTCATACACACAAATGTTTGACCTGTCCGGGAATCGAACCCGGGACCAGCGGCCCAGAAGGCAGAGTGCTAGCAACTGCGCCAACCGGCCAGCCTGAATGTTGTATGTTGGAATGTTGTAAGGCACTAAACAGATTTCGATTAAGTTTGACCCTTTCCATAAAGGAATTTATCAAAACGGTCTAGAAATTACTGTGTTCGGAGAGGGGATAATAAATTAAAAAAAAAACAACCGAATTGATACCTCCTCCTTAATTTTAGACGGTAGGTAGTTAAAATATAAAACTTACCGGTCAATGCAAAGGTCATTCACAAGCATGCCACAAGTACTCTTGGAAAGTTTTTTTAATTAAAAATTAAAGTTAAAAAAATATATATTATTAAATTTAACTAAATTTATGTGCGACATCCATGGTGAGTGTCGTTTTACAACTAATTAGAATGATTAGCGCCGTGTATAACTTCCAATCGCCTCAAATGACGTATGTTTGATAAATACATAGACATTGCTTTTATTCTAAGTAGGGCATTTGACATTTTATCTGCTAACAGACTATGGAAATTGATGCGTTGTGTCATTGAATCTTAAATTGAATCAATATTGATTCAATATGGACGAAGTAAAAATAGCGGACTACCAAAACTGTCAAAGTCAGCCTTTGTGGGTCGAGCATATTGCCATTTGGAATAGTAGCTTTGACAGTCTGCTATTTTTAATTCGTTCATACTAAATCAATCATCATTCAATTGTAGATAGATTCAGTGACATTGCACGCCATTTTTATCCGACTTCAAAAAAGGAGGATGTTCTCAATTAATAATAAGACCTTGTGTGAATGTTAATAAATAGATAAATAAAATAAATAAATTCGACCCGTATGATTTTTTTAAATGTTTGTTGTCTCATAACTTCCGACTGGGAGAACCGATTTTGATCTTTCTTTTTTTATTTGAAAGCTGTTGCTTCCCGTATAGTCCCATTTAAATCTCCCAATTCATCAAAATCGCACAAGCGGTTTTTGAGTTACACTCCAATCCAAACTGAAAAGTGTGTGCTTATACCTATACGGTATTATATTATAGTAGCGGGTGAAGACATCGGTGAACATATCTACACCACAATAACAATTGATCCCATGAGTAACAAAGGTCTCTAAAAAGAGTGAAAAAAATGTTTACTAGAAAATGGATCCGACTTCAACACTCAAAAGTGTGAAATATCTTGTCGAAGTCGGTACCTTAGTAGACGGTCGCTTTGGCTCGGTGATCAATGACACTGACATGTACCCGGATTCGAATCTCGGCTGGGGCTCAAATATTTCTGCAATGAGCATAGATGTTTGTCCTCCAGTTTTGGATGTTTTTTTTTTTGTATTGTGATTGTGTGTGTCTATACCTCCTGCGACACATGGTATCCTAGTGCGGAAGTGTGAGTAAGAATTGAAAAATTGGATGGCCTAAAAATTACAGTCCTATGTCGTAATTGCTTCGAACAGCTTCACGACTGTTACTTGACTTTATTGAGAGTAGTTATAATGGCATGTACTTTCATATTTCAGTAATGAAAGCGATTTGAGTACATATTACAAAAAAACTAAAACATACATTATTAATTTGTGGTTATTTTCTAAATTTTTCAATTTAGTTATTTCAATTCAATTCTGAAGAAAATCAGTTTCCAGAAAGCCGACATTTTAGGTCTTCGAATATGTAAACAAATAGCATCTTTTGTGATGTTAATTAGCGTAGATAAACATCTAACACATTGTTTAACCGACTGTGTTAAAACAATAAGCCGTGTGTGGTCGCCTGCTAATGAGAAATACGTTAACCTCACCACTTTGAAGTAGAAATGCATTTACTGCTCTTTATTTACTAGCGTTAGTTGGGCTTTACTGATATTTTCCTGTGTTTGAAGTCTGTATTGTCTAACCTTATCTCTAAACAAGACTTTTAAAAGATAATCTACACCGATGAAATCTTGAAGAGTTATTGAAGTCAATTCTAGTTTTACCTGGCAAGCTACCAAAGACACAAACTACTGTTATCTTCATCATCTTTATGTCACTTTTTTAGCCTTACTTAGACTTAGTCACACCTTCTTAAGCTCAAGCGCAGGTGAAAATGGGAAATGGTTAAAGAAAAAATGTGTTATTGTGTTTAGTACTTAATTTATATCAGTCATCAATAGAGTTTTAATAGAACTCTAATACTGTAAGTTTTAGATTAATTATGTTTAAGTAACTAAAATATTGTGCTTTAGTTTTTTAAATCAGATATCTTCTCTTTGTGGAGACTTGATATCAAAAAAAAAATACAAAAAAGTTGAACCGAATTCAACACTCAAAAGTATAAAATAACTTGTTGAAGTGGTATCATGATAGTTCAAAAGTTATATCAAAATATTGCGCTCATGGTGCCGACTTTTTGACTATTAGTGGGACTTGAACCCATTTGTACAGAATACCGTATCTGTCGCTTTGTCAACTAATTTTTAGAAATTTGAACGTAAGTGCCGCCTAGGTTGACGTAAATGCAATCAGCCATTTTGTAGTGAGTATAATAAATCTTTTAACACAGGAAACATGAAATAACCGCTAAGCAAACACGCATCAGACTTCCTATCACCATGGTGGAATATTGTGTAGACTTCGCACCGCGTCCCACGTGGTCGCACCGAAACTAGTATTATAGCTTCAATGATGGTGTGCAAACACAGTTAACGGGACAGTGGAATAGTAAAAAGTAAACTGGACAAATATGAGCGAATGGGTTTGCTTAACGGATCGTCTCGCCGCCATGCGACGCCGAAGGACGGCCGAGAAACTCGGCAGCATTCTGATTCTAGAAAGAAATAAAACTAATTGCGATAGTATCTTCTTAGTGAGAGATTCGTTTTATTGTTAAATTAATTATTACGGTTGAGTTTTCTTGAACCTAGATTTATTTTTTATATACTTTATAAAGCTCGCGTATGACCACTAACTCACTTGATGGTCAGTGACGATGTGGTCAAACCTGCAATCACGCTAAACCTAGTTGTTTACTGTCCTCAAAGCCTTTCCTGTTTGAACACACTATGTGTTTGCGACAGTTTTCAAACTTGAATGCAGTAGCCAGGCGTGTACTCAAAACTTTGGAAATCATATAAATATCTACCTATTGTTTGTACTGTATTTTGTATCATAGAATAAACACGCCATTCAAATAATTTATTTGCTAGAATATAGACATATAATAAATAATAAAGCCTTTATTGCTGCTATCTTCCATTTACATAAATACAATAAAAAAGTATGCCTAAGGTTTAGTATGTAAGGTGATTTCTTTTTTTTTTTAAATATATAATTTTAAACATATCGGCAAACGGTTGTTAGTCGTCTACAGCTTGTCTCCCGACAAAGGCCTCCTCTAGAGATTTCCACTTAGTCCTATCCTTTGCTGTGCGAGTCCATATTCGACCAGCTATTTTCACAATGTCGTCCTCCCATCTCTTAGTCTGTCTACCTCTGTTCCTTGTACTGCCTCGTGGATACCATTCTGTTAGTATTTTATTCCATTTTTCCTTCTCATCCCTTTTTTTTTTTTTAATTTTTTTTTTTTTAAGAATGCATATACCACATACAAACAACTAAAATGGCGTTGGGCAGGACATATGATAAGAATATTTACATATACTGAGATTTAAATATTATTTTTCTGGTATTGTATTCGGTCTGCAAGCAGACCTTACTTCTTTCTTTCTTTCTTCGTTTCTTTGTTCCTTCTTTGGCTGGAGTATCAGCCATAGTATTACCATGACATAAACTATGTCCTTTAGTTCACCTTATTATCACCTTGCATTTGGTTGACAAGTCTTGTAAAGCTGCATGACATTCAGCTAAAACCCTCGATCTAGTTACTGGTCTTCTGGGCATAAATGATGGCCGCGTTATCCGTAATAACCGTTTATTCTTATGATTTTCTTCAAATTGTGGCGATGCGAGTGTAACTAAGTAGGTACTTGACCTACTGGGTCCAGGTAGCTGGTCGTGTAAGCAATATAATAACTGTTAAAACGACATAAAACTTTATACAAAGGTTTACGAGATATCTAGTAAGTCACAATTCCCGTTCGTACAATTAGTTAAAAAATATATTAATTATAGTTTTCTGCTAATTTATAGTATTCCTGATAGCTTTCCGTGAAATCGTTTGTAATTACTTGTCGGCCTTCATTTTTGCGTATACCTTCAGTTTTATTACTACATTTTATTTATATATAAAAAATAGAATACAGACAGCGTGGTTAAAATGGAGATCGTTATCCGGTATCCTATGCGACTCTAGTATGCCGATCAAAATCAAGGGCAATGTATATAAAAGAGCAGTAAGACCCGCTCTTCTCTACGGATCTGAGTGCTGGCCTACTAAAAAGTCTGATGAACAGAGTTGAGCAGTCCTGTAGCTGTTGTTAGTCTATAGACAGCTCAAATGCTCTAACCCGCTACCAATTGGCAGCGTGCACAGAATGCTAGCAGCATTGCCACGTTGAATAGCAATGCTTATTCGTTGAGCCAAATATGTGCTAGCATTTTGGTCACGCGTCACATCGATCAAACGCTCTGATAAGTTCTGAAAAATCTGATGAGCTAAATACGGTATTGCATCACAGACAACTTGATTAAATGAAAACGATTATAAAGCTGATGTGATCTTATACTCATATAATATGAAGCGATAATAGCTCAGCGGGGGAGCGTCGGCTGTCAAACTGACGGACACTGGTTCGATCCCCAACAACAGCTTGAGTTCCCGGTGAAGGTAACACCGTTATTAAACATACACCTTTATCAAATTCGAAATATATATAATACCCGCCTGGGTAGCTACCCCCCTCAAGTTTGATAAACTGTCACCAAATATATAGAATGGCAGCAGTCCTTGAGACCTAGTGAGCATTCTAGGTCTAGCCTGATATCATCTTCGACCACATCGTCACTGATCATTAAGTGAGATAGTGGTCAAATGTTAGATCTATACAATATAAAAAATATATAAATCATATAAGTTAAAAATTAAAGTTGCTGATACACTGAGAGCATATCCGGAACAGATCAGATAGTGACACAAAATGAAACTGTTCTGTAGCAGTCGATTGAAATACAGAAAACAAATGATACATTAAATGTCGACTGACAGCAAGCCATAGACAATCTCCGTTCGTGCGAATACTCTTGTAATCAATCAAGATATCTTATGACTTGCAAGACTTATGAAGATTATTCTTATTGTTTCACACGAATAACTTTTGTGTATTAATGGATGACAACATGATTTGCAAGCCCATTGTTGGCTCTTTGGTCATTTACCTTTGGCTTTTTGGTCAAAGGTCGAAGATGCACATACGCTAGACCTAGACCGTTTAATGGCTCCCAAGGCTCCAAACACAAAGTGTATTAAGGCAGCAGCCTGGGTATCAATTCTACTAACACATTGCTCATAAATTGTCAATGAATCGTCGTTTTTTCTAGTTTTGCTATTCTACTTGGAGTATAATTGTAATGGCTACACAAGTCTAATTTCTACCGCAATCCAATTGTCTACAATGCAATCGAGATGCAATTGTTATATTAGCTGAATATCAAGTTTATAAAAGATAACATTTTGAACGACTATTGCATTGTTTATGAATGGATTGTTTTTATAAATAAGAGAATTGGCAATCCGAACACACTATGTCTTTAGTGACAGTTTTTAAAAGTTAGAGGGTTGTTCAATTTTGTAAAAGTATGTGTAATAACATTGACTAAAGTTAAAGTTGTTCCAAAAGGCGTGACTAAAGTTCCCTGTTAAAAAGATTAGATAAAATCGTGAAGCTTTGCTAACACGTTCTCAGCTGATAAGAAAGCCCCTTTTAGCGCCGGACGTGTGGTGTGCTTATATTTAAGCACCGTAGCTTTCTACAAACTAATGGAAACTATTTACCAACAAACAAACCATCGTATGTTTGTATATTAACTAAACAAATTCTCATTATATGTGGCTTGTAATTTATCCCTTAGTATGTGCGCTGATGTTTTTTCTAATATTTAGAAAACTTGGACAATGTATTTATTTATTTAATTTGAAGTAAGGAACTGTGGCAGGAACGCAAGTACCTACAATGCGTGTGTGGCAAAGTTTACAGCTTACATGTTTTGCAGTAAAAGTTTTACTGCAACATATCTTCTTGACACCGTAGCCGAATGAATAATGTAAGTACTTTCCATATAAATTGCCATACCATACATCATTCCAAACATGAAATCCGCAATATGTAGTAGGCACGTACGTACGTGTGTAATGTTTCTTGGTATGGATAGTAACCTAGTCCAATTTCCGCACGCGGTACATAAGTTTGAGCATTTTTTGCTAATGTACATTTGCATTTCGCGGAAATGACAAGCGTAATAAATTCCTGGGCTTTCAACTATAAAGTGGCATAACTTGGGAAACTCATACAGATGAGCTCTACGATATGATTGGACGAGTATGGTTCGCACTGTGGCATGTGTCTGCAATTTTACCTTCAAACTTGGTGCAAGGGTGTTACTTTGCATCAGTGCGTTCACTCATACAATACGGCATTGAAATCTGGGCCGACAGGACACGTGTATTCCTGATGTAAAAAATAGCTGTACGGGCGGATCCGGATGCCACAGGACACTCCTACGAGGTCTTTATTCCCGTCCTTGATTATCCTCCAAGCTGCTCTATATGCTAGGTAGCATTTGGATGAGTGCACAATTGCCGATCGTCATAGATGTAGCACACGCCACTATTCACACACCGGCTTCGTGAAGTCCAGTGCCGTTTCACTAAAACACCAAAACTAGTACAAGTCATGGCACCTGCAGTCTACATTCAACTACGCTGGCTACCCGAGGAAATTAGAGGCGTTCTCAACTCAATCAGCGCCTTTAAAAACTAATAATAACTCTAAAAATTGGCTTTTTGAACAAGCACTCTACACGTACAATAGGTACATTTTTAAAAAGCTTTTTTGCCGTAATGTATAGAAATTTTATTTGTTTGTCATTATGTCATTAATTTATAACATATTATATACCTGTATATTCTTATAATGCCTAACTTTTATAAAAATAAATAATGACGATGTTGCAATAAAACAGCGACAGGATTCGCAGGGCGAGCCAGTGCGCCACGAAAAAAAAATTCTTACATTATAAGTAAAATAATAGTCATCATCTCAGCTCTAGGATGTCCGCTGCTGGACATAGGTCTGAAAAAATAGTAATAATTTAGAATCGATAACATTTAAAAATGTAATTGAATGGAAATTAAAACTTAGCGTGTGATGGCCACTGTAGCGTAGTGGGTAGTGTTAGTAATATTACTTCTGTGTCTCCGGCACTCTGGGTTCGAATTCTGACAGATAAACATTTGTGCGATGAGGGTAGATGTTTGTCCCGGGTCTTGTGTGTGTTTTTGTGCTGTGATTGTTCGTGTCCTTGCGTTTCGCGACACAAAGAATCCTAGTGCGGGGTCTGAGTGTATTAAAAAAATAAAAATTGGTAATGTAGATTTTGACCATCTCCTTTACATTTGCATTTCGCATTCTATAGTATAAAAATAGGATTATATGCTACAGCGATGGTTTCATATTATTTATAAAACGAATAATTCCTGTTTAACATGAGTTTTGATCTTTTCCAGGTGAATTCGACATGCGAGTGAAGTCGTGCGCCGCCTCAGATGGCTCGGAACATGTCATCCAGTTATCGGACGAGTATGGATGCGTGCTGCGCCCAAAAATGATATCAAGGTATGAAACGTTGTATAATTCATGAGGACTTAATTAACGTCGAATCGAATTCGAAAGTGTCTCAAACTCTCGGTGTAATCAGGAGTGTATCAAATGTATGACATCTTTTTATCAATATGTTTAACTCAAGCGTCGTAGTATTAGAGTTATTCGCGATTGATTGTCCCATATCGCGATAAGATTAAAAGCTAAATTTTGAGATGGCCTACTCTTTTTTTTAAATTTATTTATTTATTTAGGAAACCAACAGCGTTGACAATTAAGACTTAACATTCAATATAATTAAAATGTACGTAAGGCCAATAACTGGTTACCCTATGTTATAAAAGTATAAGTGTGCTTAGTTAAAGTTAAGTGGCTGATAAACAGCAGTTATACAAACAAAATAAATCAAAAGATAACAAACAGTATATATAAGAATAAGATTGTGTGCATTCGTTGATTATTGTATACCTATAGTTGTTATCGACTATGTTTCCTTTTCAACAATATTATGAATTCGTAAAAATAATTAAAGTAATGCACAACAAATCAAGGTAACTGTGCTTTTTTGGCTATTAAAAATATTTTTTATGTACTATGCAATTTCTACATTTCAGATTCCTCAAAGCAAAGGCAGCAGATGAAAGAGCTACAGTCATTACCTACGCGTTCTTCCACGCGTTTAAATTCCCGGATGCTCTGAGTGTCCACATCCGGTGCAAAGTAGAAATCTGTCGACACGGGTGCTTAGACCACTGTCAGCTGGCTGGAGTCTCTCCACAACACGGACCAGGAGCCTTGGATAGGAAAGATGATAGAACGCATCAGGATCATAACGATATCAGGTAATTAAATAATCTAAGATCAACACTGTCTTAAAGTCATGGCTTGGATATTACGTCTGCAGCAAGATAGAGGTTTTCATTAAATGGCAGGATTATTAAAAACATACACGGTTATATGTTTTTATACTGACGAGCACTGTAAACACAACGTTTGTCATATAATTTTATAGACCATAGTTAAGCTTAGATTTACTACATACATGTTTAATGTGACGCTGTTGGATTATGTAAATAAATAAATAAATTATTCACACTGACCTATTCCTTATATCTCTACTGGTCTATCCTTGCTGGTAGGGATCGTATACAGCATGGTTCACCTTTCATAAGATACATTTTCACTTTTTCAAACTAAATCAACAAGTAAAAAATCACTTCATTGATATGAGGGTCCAAATGTAACATTAATTATAATCAAACTAGAAGTTCTTTACTAGTGATCTACTCAAGAACCAGAATCGACTAATCAGCAGTCAATAAAATCGAATAATTTTAGCAAAAAGAGCCAAAATTTTTGCTGGAGCTGGAGCGATGAAAATGGGAAGGTGAACTCCAAGACGAGATGGCTCAAGATAGAACAAAATGGCATATCTTTTTATATTGACTTATTTTGGGTCCCTGCGCCATAATGAATGAGTCCATAAAAATAAATAGACGCTATGGAGTTTGCTGATTTCACCACTATCCAAATGAAATCCAAACTGATTTGCTGCGAGGTTGTATATTAGTTGTTACTTACGACATCGAGTTTTTATGCGGCATTGGTGCGATGCTTGACCTCTTAGATCGAATTCTCATTAAGATATCTTGATAAAAACCTCCGTTCGACTTGGCCTTCGGGGTACGACAACAAACATTGTAAAGATATATAGAGCATAAGATAAGATACATAAAGAGCCAACATTTTTGATTTCCAATTACCTTACAACCCCGTGATCTGTCTTTGTGAGTATACTGCCTGTGATTGGCCGAGGCAAGCGGCATACTTTTTCATACACACACCTTCAAACTAAAGTCAAAAGCACTAAATTTAAACAGCTTACCCAATTTGGGTGGGCTATCCGTTTTGGACTCATCTCCTATGTATTCGTTTTGCCGTCTTGAAGAAAATTACTGGTTTCAAACCCACAGCTCGCAGAAGCTAAATGACTCCATGACTCCAGAAAATGACATAAATATTACACAGTTTGTTATGGACTATCTAAGTCACGAACAATATTCGCTTTTGGAACACTCTGAGAAAATGAATGAAACAAAAAGTATTAAATTCATGCACCTTTTGAATAATATTTTTGTGTTTTATAATTTTCTAAATACTACGTTATATCCATGTTCCAGTGAACCAACAGCTGATGACTCAGAACCACCGATAGACAACGAGCCTTTATTAGATGAGAGTTTTGGGGATGAAGTCTCAGGAGATATCGTTGAAGCTCCAGCGCCGTTGAAACAAAGAAACGTCCCGCAACGCATCCCAGCACCTGTCATCGAACCGGAGACCGATCATTCTTCTGTAGATGAGCTAGTGCAAGCTCTTACTAGGCCATTCACGGTAAGTCTATAAATATCCTCCTCCTTGATTCGTACTCCTCATGTCTGAGGGTCGTGACCTCCTCCCTTTTCCGAATGGTGTCACGCCATCTTCCCCGATTCCCGGCGATATGTATTGCATCGTGGATAGATGTTTCCAAAGTGGTGCGGATTTGATCAGACCAACGCATCGGGCTGCGACCTTGAGCTCTTTTGCCGTTTACTTTGCCAGTGACCATGAGTTTATAAATATAAATATATATACTATAAATAAATACTACGGTAAATTCAAATTATTATTGGAAATATATATGTTTTAACGTCGTTAAAATTCGAAAATGTCTCACCTATTTTGATGCTTGTGATCAAGCCATTGATTATTGCTTCTGTGCCTAGTGTAAACTCTTACCAGAATCTGGTATGGTGACCTCTTTCAACGCGTAGGTGCTTTGATTTGCTTATATTCCACCGTCTGACGACGAAGCGTAATCGGAGCATTCCGTTATCGATAAGCAGCTTCAAGTTCTTATCATAATCAGTTCATTACGTTTCCACTGCTGGGGATTTCTCCTATAGACAGGAGTATTTATCGAAATCCATCACGATGACCTATACGGGTTGGAGAAGAAGCTATCGGCCGTTCTAAGGGTATTAATTGTCGGAATTCAATAGAGTCCCAAGGGCTTACTACGGTGTCTAATTAAGGAAGGAATTGAAAATGCCTTAACCCAGTTAATTGCATAGGTCCTCTACAAGCGCTTCAAGCTATTACTATTTATATATACAATAATAGGTCTCAATTAAAAACAAACACATAACCTGTTGTACGATGCAACGCCAGATCCAATATTAATGTCTGCCTGAACAAGTTGATTTTTTATTTCTAGGCTTTAACATTTTTTCCGTCATTTTACATATACTTGACAACACTTTTTTGATAATAATTTCAGGACCGTCCTACCGACTTGGAGAGAGAGCGAGAACGGTTTCCTTACGGGCCCAGGAATCTCCCCGGCAACGTGAAAACTGTGCCGTCTGGAGAGACCGTGGTCGCAGCCAAGCCTCCCGGACCTGCTGTAGCTGGCCCTAGGTATTATTACAATTACAGCTGATTTCCGGCGTTTGAAGAGAAACTAGAGATAGGTCGATAACAGTTTTCCCCCCAGACGTGATCACATCGATGGTTTCAATTTTTTTAGTCTTTTTTTACTTATTTTATGCTTGCGTTTGACAACTGTCTTACCTGATGTTAAGTAATGACGTTGTCTAGTATGTAGCATGCAAGCCTAGAAATTACATATTCACTCGTGACATGAAGACTCCAGGATGACTCCAGGGAAACACAGACTCGGGCAACGAGTTCCATTCCTTGGCACGCATTAAGAAAGTGGAACCAAAACGTTACGTACGTTTTGGTGGTAGGTGGTATATCTGCCATAGGTACAGCGATGGCAAATTTCCGAATGGGGTTATGTTGGTGACATTGGTTAAACAGATATCCTGATTTATGCCTTGATCTAGTAAATAAATATCATCGAAAAACCCTGACAATGGCTAAATTAACACTTGTATTGTTTCAACCTTCTTCACCAGATCTCTTCGGAAACGGCGTTCAGTCCGCGACGCGCGGTCGGCCGACGTGGGCGTATCCGGGATATACGAAGTAGTCTCAGAGAACGATCTAGACTTTGGACCCTCGCGGGAGCCCGTCACTGTTTTCAGCGGGAAGATACGAGAGGAGGTAAACTTTCTTACACCATTACTTCTGTATTTTATATAAAGCAATACTTCGTAATCAGTTTTTAAGAATGGCTACTGGTTAAATAGGTACGTTAATTCCTTTTATCGCTGTGTATGTTTGTCATGGCTGAAAACCTACTTTCGTGCATAAAGTCTACATGTTGGTAGAGTACTTTCTAGCTATAACTAAGCAGGTAAGTTTGAAGATATTTCACGAAGCACGCAGTGCGTTCAAGCAGTTGTCCTTAACAGCCAGACAACAATTTAGATCTAGCGTGATTCAACCATCGACTACATAACTGAGCGACGAAAGAGACTGATTCCATCATCATCATCATCATAGGACAGTCCATGCTGGACATATATGCCTCCCCCATCGATCTTCTCAAGGACCTGTCGCAAGTGGCCCTCATCCAGATTCTGCTTCCTGCGATCTTACTAAGATTGAGTGTTGAATGAAAATGGGCCAAACGTCAAACTACATATCAGAAATCTTCTCACCAACGTCTAATATTCAGAATGCTCAGAAATTGACGATCGTATAGTCAGAGGCCACGTTATACATCAAGTAAAAAGTCACAGTTTTTTAAATACATTGGTCATACATTTTAAATTAATACCAGCGCCGCGCACACTTTATATGTGAGCGCGGCAAATGCTGAGTGTACGCCTTTTATCCTCAATTATTGTATTGCTTCCTTATGATTTTTCTTTCTCTGTGTTTATGTGTATTAGTTTATGTGGCAATACTGTAGTTGTGAGACAATAAATATAGTTTGATTTGATTTGGTCTTTCTAGGTTGTGTACGGCATTTGCATGGGCGCCGTGTCATTTGGCGCGTTATTTGCGTCAGCCGCTGGCGCGGCGGCGGGCGCTGCCCTCGCCGCCGCGGTGCTACTGCACAAACTGCGCTCCAGAACCTTCCACCACTCCGCCCCCGTCCCTGCCCCCGCAGCCGCCTCGCACTCCCTCGCCGCCTGGATGGCGCTGCGCTTGCTTGGTTCGCCCCATCACGTCGCTTCCAGAGATGGATAGAATCAACATTTTGCTATACAGATCGGACCAAACATACATTTAAATAAAACGTTAATATGCAGAATTAAATATGTAGATACATAATAAGAAATTATACAAAATCCTGTCCTAGGTTATTGTTATCTTATTCTTATCACAACTCAAAATTTATAAGAACACTGGTGACTAAAATAATCAGTGGCTGCAAATTGTAAGAATTGTGGTCGAGAGTTTCAGTTAGACCTAGTCTTACGAGGCGTTTGTTTACGTCTATTGAAAGACCTCTTTCGTCGACTCATATTTGTGTATACTTTAATATAGACAAGCTGCATTGTTCCATCAATGTGGCGTACGGCTATTAGTAAAACTGTCTCAAATTTTAGTCCGTTTTAGTTGGTACGTTGGTGCCGGTTGTGTTGTTTCACTATGTCGTATTGAGAGGATACAAAATACACACAGTCAACAACTCAATCATGTACCTACTCCCGTCTCTTATTTTGTAGATTTCTATAGGCTTCGTTCGGGAACGTTACCTTATCCACGCTAGCAGCTAAATGATAGTTGTCATATCCGCTAATGATATGAGACTTTTTTTGCCGTTGTATATTTTTGCTCAATTTTGGGAAAGTAAGGTATCCATAGATATTTAAATGTTCGAAAATATTTATGGAGACGGTATACCGTCTAATTATATATAATCTACAATAGGACCACGATTAAGCTATAGCTTAATTTAGGACCACGATTAAGCTATAGCTTAATCGTGGTCCTAAATTGTACGCTATTGTTTTTTTTTATTCGAGGAATTGTGACTTACCTATGTTTCAATTTAAGGACTTTAACAAAATATAAGGACTGTCGACGGAGATTATGTTAGTTATATATTGAACTTAGAGCATATATTTAGTTAGCTGAATAAAATACTGAGAGAATCAAATTTGAAAAATGAGGCATAATGTTAGGAAGTTAGTGTTCAAAAAGCACTACTTTTTGAATTGTTAATAGGTACTAATAGTATTATTGTAACGTTTTAATTACATGACGGTTTTTTTTATGGTAAGTGTAGTTCCGAATGCAACAATTCAGAAAAGATTTATGTTCGCTTTGTACCGGACTCATTTACTAAAAAAGGGTTTTATTTTTAATGCAAATGTATCCTTTTCCCCTATCTTTTTATTGAATCATCTATTTTAGTTTTTTTTTTAACGGCAAAATTTAATAATTCATTATCGACCTCGCTATTTATAACGCGATGGTTATTCATATATTTTAATATTGTTTAAGTAGGTACATACTAACCCCAAAAATTGCAATAAATAATTAATTTAGTTTAAATAAAATTGGGTTAAATTTGTTGTATATAGTATATCTCGGAGCGTTCGATACCTGACTAATTTATCCAAATTGGTTTATTGTCGTCAGTCAAACTTATTTATATGTTTATTATTTATTAATAATAGATATTTAGATTACTTATAGTATAATAAATAATGGTTCTATAGACAATAACCTATGGTGCTAGAACGTGCTACGGACTAAGTCCAAATGAACCTGATTTTTATATTCAACTTGTATATTTTTACTCAAGTAAGATTTGTACAGATATAATTAAGAATGTATTTTGTATACTTATAATAGTTTGCTCTTTGAAGTAATTGTGTCTTTGTTTATGACGCTTTAGCCGTTAAAAGCGGACAATAAATAAAAAGTTAGTACCTATCAATGGAAATAAAAAAAAGAGAAAGCATTTTTTCTTTAGTAAGTTCAAGTAAAATCCCAATAATATTATAAATGTGAAAGTTACGATGGATGGATGGATGTTTGTTACTCAATCACGCCAGAACGGCTGAAAGGATCTAGATGAAATTTGGTATGGAGATAGCTTAAACCCTGAACTAACACATAGGCTTTTTATCATCACCATCACCGTTTTTCATCACCACGCGGGTAAAACCGCGGAGCGTAGCTAGTAAATTAATAATTGGTAAACTAATTGAAATAATATACTTAGTTCATGATAAAATATTCGTTACGGATTTTAGTTTCCCTACTTTTGTTTAACGTTTTATGTTTATTATGAGGCTTACTTATAACTAAAATAATTAATTAAATTGCTTAGTTTTGAGAAAGTTAAGAGTTTTGAGGGCTGGTTTTATAGTTATAATTAAGTTTAAAAGTTTTGAATAAGTGACAAGTTATTCCATTTCTGAAAAATATGTTTTTTGAAGCGAAATCTGACAACCAGTTATCAATACATGCAGTATGTATATAAATACATGCTGCGTGTAAGTTTAACATAAGTTTGAAGAAAAAGTTTTTTTTTTAATTTTTCATATTAAGTACCTCGTTGTCATTTTTATAAATTGGTTGCCTTAACTATAGACAAGAAAACCGGAGCTTAGTTCTTCAACCTACCTATAGTTTTAGTTCTCAATACAAATATAAACTAGGTGAGTACCTATATTATATTTATTTTCAACTACAATTTAACTTACGTTACATATTAGTCGAGTAAGAATCCTAGACCGGTTTTGTGTCTCCTACACGACTAATAGTAAATAAATCCTAGTTAAAAACAAATAAAGTGAAGTACTTACGACAGTTTTAACCAATTCTCGTGAGTTTGACACATTATTATATATATGTGGTATCCGGCTTTACTCACGTTTATAGTCGAAGTTTTGACCTAGGTTTTGAGCATGTCCGATGCTCATCCTCAGGTCGCCGGTCAGGTCCTCAGTGGTCGCCGCGATCTGGCAGCGTAAACTCACCTGAGTATGAGCATCGGACATGCTCGAAACCTAGGTCGAAACTTCGACTATAAACGTGAGTAAAGCCGGATACCACATATATATAATAGTTTTAACCAAGTGATAGACGTGAACACCTTAAATATTTCATTGGGCGGACTAAATATAGACACAAATACTTTATTTTACTTTCTAGCGAATATCAATAATGTCGAGTCATGCCATTAGTGTAAGTTTCATATTTCTTTACTGTTCATAAAGCGCTAATTCTCTTCTAGTTGAAAACGTCATAAAATACTAGAAAAAGATAACTAATTTATTATATTTATAATATATATTTATTACGTTGCATTTGAAGACTAATTCTGGCCATCGGCTGTTTATCGTTCAGAAAACGAATAATTAATTATTTTTAATTTAAAACCCTCCTGGTGTATACAATTCTAGCCACTCAATATTATCTCTACAGATGATATCAATCTTCTTCTCTCAGCCATGTGCGTCCACTGCTGGACATATGCCTCCCCCATATAGGGGGGATTTGCCAATACTCGCCACGCTTGGCATGCGGGTTGGCGAGCGCAGTATGATTTCCAATCCTCAGAAGGTGCTGCTGCCCACCTTCTGGTACGTGATCCCTTAGCCGACTCTTACGGCACCAACAAGAAGAGATGGGGGAGTACTATTCTACGCCGGTACCACCACGGCACTGATGATATCAATGTTTATGGCTAAAATAATCCATTATAGTGTATCCCTTCTGATTATTCCACCATGAGATATTCCACCAAAAAATAATAATTCATGATCGATAAGCATCTAAAGGTCAATTTATTCTTTGGTCTACTTTAAAGTCAAATGAGAACCAGACTGAAAAGTAGTCTTTAAGATAAGTATTTTTACTAAGGCATATAACTCAATAAGTAACAACTATTTAGGTATATAGTTAAGAATATCTTAAATAAAATAGTTATGGTAGTATAATAGTGTAATTTTATATTATAAATTACTTAAATATTTCTAAGTTTATACGATTACATTAATTATCTCATATGTAAACTTTTGTAACAATAATTGCGTACATTAACTAGTGTAATTATAGTTGAAACACCAATGAATGTTTTTATAGATATTAATAGATTTAACTATTGCATTTAAAACTCTGCATTTATTCACTAATTTATTAATAATTTTGCTTCTTGCATTGCTCAAAAGAATGTTTATATCGCATTCATTAAGTTTATACTTTTATCATTTAGCAGCTACGAAAATGTATTTATTGTAAGTTAGATTAAGTAATATTAGTACAGAAATAGGTTTGAAATAAGAATGTAATCTAAGCTATTAGAAGAGTTAATAACCTTATTGCTCACTTTGTAATGAATCCTTAATCGATTTACAATACATACTCCTGGATTCGATATTAAGTGGTTTATATCTTTCTGACTTTATTTTTGTCTCTTTCTGACAATAAACATAACATATTCCGAAAGAGACAAAACATGAAACTATTGTGACAAGGTTTACGAAAATTCACAAATACTCTAAAGTCTTGTTTGTCAGTTATTTATTTCCACTCCTATCTATAGTAACATTTTAAAAAAGTTATTTTAAAAATGAGAGTACCCACAATCTATTAAATGTCCTTACCGGGTAATATTGTTGACACTAGATGAGTAATTATTTACCAATATAAATTTTAGATATTCAGGAAAATTTTCCTCTGACCGAAAGTATTCAAGTTTTTTTTTTGTAAAAGCATGTGTCATTTCCTGCAATATTTTAGCGAACTCATTAGATCCGTAGGTAATTAAGTCACAATAAATTGTAACGAAACTTCACGATAACATGATACAGAGCTTATACGGATATACTTACCTTTACATACTTATTTTCGAACAAAATTATCTTTTTGACAAATTAGTCCAGAAAACGTCATTGATGGGATTTAAAAAAAATTACTTGGTACATAACTTAGTTCAACAAAAACCAATACCAAGGAATTTAAATACTATGTAACATAAATTCTTTGACCGATACATACGAATATTTTGGTGTTTTTTTCATTCGTTCATTGGGGCAGGCTAAAGTCTTTATGACCGTACTGCTTTGTGATATGTAGCTTATTAAATATCAAAATTAGAGAGCGCCGCAACATCATTCTTTAAAGAATGGTTGAGATGCTAATACACTAAAAATATCAATGATATTATATGTTTATATGAGGTAGATGTCGCACAAGCGCGCGGAAACTGAGGCGGCAAAATTAAGTCAATGGTAGTAATTTTCATTACGACGCTTATTTCAAGCGCAAGTCTAAACATATAGCTATCCTTTTCTATATTATTTGTACCGTATTATCTGTCGCAGTAAGCATGTTTATGTCGTAAGGTAACACAATTTGAACACCGCGCAGTATGAATATTCGTCATCTTTAGTAAAACATCATTGAAAAATATTGTTTGTATTAATCACATAAGTACTTTCTGTTTATGCAGGTACCTCTATAGATGAAAGTGCTAAGAGAGATTTAAAGCGTTTTGTCAAAGTTTTAAGGACATTTTGTGTTAAGTGTATAAATATACTTACCTTTAAATGGGGGCACAGTACTGTGCCCTTACTCTCAGATTCTTGTACGACATTAAGTTCTTTGTCACTACTTGGACTATTCCTGTTTCTCAACCTAAATAAAATGACACATCAACCTTGCATTTATATAAATTATCTACTTTGAAATAAAAATAAAAAAATATAATAATAATTATATATAATTTTTTTTCTAATAAAATAACCGTGTTTTTATTAGAAAACTACTACTTCTGGATTGACTCCCCAAGTGCAATTTTATTTTTTAAAATACATTATTATTTTTAAGAATTTAATTTCAAATGGTTGCGGTACTTACAGTGTTTTAAAAAAAATTGTACATTTCATTTATTTAATTTCTGGGTATATTTTATTAGTACACATATAATTATAATAATGTAATGTTTATATTATAAGTTTTTTTTTCTAAATGGATGCAGTGACGATGTTTAACGCGTAAGCACCTGTTAATTTTGTTTAATGGAATTAAAATTATGTTGAAACTTTTGGTTGGCTTTATTATTTTTATGATTATAATCTTTATTAGATAGAACATTATTTTTGTAAACTAATTTAGATGTTTTTCCGTAACATTGCCAAAGAAAAGTATAAAGGTCCGGAATTTTATCTTTCACTTGCGTCAAAAGGGAGTCTCTATCTACTGAATTAAAAGCATTTTTTAACATCCACCTTCAACAACACCTCTCCACAATTTTGATCAAGGAAAGTGCGAAGTGAATGTACAGCAACCTCACAGCCGCCCCGCGAACCAAAACCGAGCTGAATTGGATGAAAAATATTGCTTAAAGAAGCTTAGAAGTTATTGCTTACAGCAGGTTTTAGCTGCGAGGTGACGATATGTGTTGCCTACCGCAATAGGTCTAATGCCACCTTCTTTTTACATAACATGTCTATGGGCACTGACTGAAAATCAGTGACTGAGGCTTTTGCCTTAGTTTTATGCTGAGTCGGGGCCCATATTCATGACACTCACAACATCATTATTATTCTGTTCTGTATTGTTTTTGTATGTATGTCTTGTGTAATGTGTGTTGTGAGTGTCTTGAGTAACTGTGGTTTCATTCTTTCTTTTTTAATAAGTGATACATTTGCGCCGTATAAAATTTCAGTGATGTCACTGTTGACCCGACAACATCAGGTTTACTAAAGCCGTTTCAATTCAACACTCGTCTTTCAAAAGAGTTTCGCCTGCCTCACCAGAACTACCACATAACATATCTTTTAGATGTTGAGGTGTGAGGCCATCTAGGCCTCCAGCAGAACCACTCTGGAAAGACGTGACAGCTGCAGCAACATCCTGGCAGGTCACTTCAACAGTGTCATCACCTGATTGAGGTGGATTAGGGAGATGGAGATTTGATGATGCAGATGGATGTTCATCTCGCCAAGATTTGACTGTATCGGGTGTGGAAGGGGCTATCATATCACTCGAAAACAAGACACTCGCGGCGCCTTTAATATCGCCATCACTAATTTTGGTCCAATAGTAGCTAAATTGTGTTCTAAAAGCCTAATAGTAGCCGAACCATTGGATTAGTTTGTATTTGTATTATTACGTCTGTAAGACGCAACATTCACAAATGAGTCTAATATTCTCCCTTCCTCTTCTGAGTACTTTACGCAGTTTTCCTTTACTTTATTGTTAAGTGACTTTTTGTTAGAAGGGTCTAATTGTACGTAAAGTACACAGTAAGGAAAAGAAAGAAGGTGCTCCCAGGACTCGATCGTGTTTCTAATTACTACATTTCTAATAGCTTGTGTTAATGATCGGGTAATTCAAATACGCGCACCACGCGGAATGCGTTCTAATAGTGGGATACATTTTTTAAGCGAACTCAATACCTCCCAGAACGGTCTGCAAGGAGTAAAAGCGCTCACTGAACTGTTACTGAATTTTATTATTTAATATGTACTCGCATAATCCAGTTTTACTCACCGGATCAAAACCGGATACAGCCAGATAATACGAGTACATATATATAATTACGTACATATATATATGTACATATTATATATAATGATAAACTAACCTAGCTTCTGAGCTATATTGCTTGAGAGTCATCAGTCATTACATGTCATCTAGACAGGTGTGATGACTTTCAGGATGCTGAATACACTGCTTTGAAAAAACTACAGTACCAGGATCACATCCTCACGCTTCGGCAAGTTATACTTCTGTATATGTTTGAGTTGGTCCTCTGACCAACTCAAACATTGCGATTATGTCAATTGTTTATGGACTTTGATGAGGCCTTTGCTTGGAACAAGCCGTGGGCGGTGTAGTCAGTCTCTCCAACGCTACCATATCATTTAGAGTAGGTACCTAAAGGAGGAAATTTCAAGGTTTGTAGTATTTATTAAAATAAAACACTAATAACTAATTACAATACTGCACCTACTACAATAACATTTGAGCCATCTACTAGCTATTGGTAGCCTATAGCTAACTCAAATGCTCTAACCCGCTACCGGCTGGCAGCGTGCCTAGAATGCTAGCAGCATTACCACGTTGAATTTCAATGCTGATTCGTTGAGCCAAATGTGTGCCAGCATTTCGGTCACGCGTCGCATCGATCAAACGCTCTGATATTTAAATATTAAGGCGATTTAAATTGAAATAAAAGACAGTTGATATTCACTCCGGTTTGCTAAGAAGAGACACGATTGGGTCTTAATGACATTGAACTTGATTTTATTGGAAATCGTTTAACCAATTGGCCGGGTTTTGTCCTACGCTACGTTTGTCAGTCATATCTGTTCTCTTAAACATGATGCCCTAAACATTGATGTACATTTGCCATCAATTCTACGTGTCATGTACAGAATGCACTGATTAATTATTATATATATGTGGTATCCGGCTTTACTCACGTTTATAGTCGAAGTTTCGACCTAGGTTTCGAGCATGTCCGATGCTCATCCTCAGGTGAGTTTACGCTGCCAGATGGTCGCCGCGGTCTGGCAGCGTAAACTCACCTGAGGATGAGCATCGGACATGCTCGAAACCTAGGTCGAAACTTCGACTATAAACGTGAGTAAAGCCGGATACCACATATATATAATAATGTGTCAAACTCACGAGAATTTCCAATCAAAAAATGATTAATTATTATATTTTTTTAAAATTATTATTTGTTTGATGTCAAATAGATGTATTTCATTTCATTAAGTAGGTAGGATAAATTCTTTACAGTTTCACAAGAGAGCCCAAAAAAAAGCCCGGATCATTAATTGTGTCTTCCAATTTATTACGTTCATATTTTTTTGCAGCAGTAAATAAAACAAAAACATATACCTATATAACTTTATTTTTTATTTTATCGTAACACTCCAAATATTATATGTAATTAAAATAACCATCAACGATGTTCATACATTGCTTTGTACCAATAATTAAACTTTACATTACCGTGAAGAAAAAAACAACAGATAAATAATAACACATGAAGAAAAGGTACTCAGGTGGCATAAAATAAATAAATTACACGTAGTTAATGACTACAACAATAACTTAATTAAAATAAATAAAACTAATACTAATGACAAGTTATTTTAAACTATAAATGCTAGCGGTTTCACCTAAAAGTTGATTTACCACATTGTTTATTTTCCGTTGCCCCTATTTCAAAATTATATTCGAAAAGAGGTAACAGAAGATTGTACTTATTTTATTTAATACTAGGCTGTGTTCAAAATGATTTGTAAGTTCTTTTACATTTGTAACAGTTCATATAATTCATAGTATCTATAAGAAACAAAAAGAAAACAATATGTCTGTAGCTTCATTTCGGCATTTGTTATCCTTAATATTAACTATTTCATACTCTAGCATAAATTACGTAAGTAGGTAAATGCAGATATTGTTACTAGGTATACTCATTGAGCACAATGTCACGCAAATTATATTGACATGTTCTTACTTCAGTCTCATTACACTAATATGTACAAATTATGTTATATCAGACGCTGTTACGAGTAAAAGCAACTTTTTGAAATTACATGCGCAGTAGGTGGGTGTGGCCGCGGTATCGTCGTGGCTGCTGCCGTCTTCTTCTTGAGCGTTGAGATCGGTCTTAATTTCAGGAACAAGACCGCTGAGACGGCGCAGGAACACAGCAAAGTGGCTAATAATGCTCCGAGGGTAGCAGCGAAACCAGGTGTGGTCATGCACACTAGACCATGTGTTGGTGTAATCTTAGGAGCTGTGCTCTCGGCGGACGTATCCATGTTCAAATCTCCAGCCGATACTACCCGAATAACTCTGTTCACGCCTACTTCTTTCTCGGGTGTTGTGGCTCGTCGCTGCCTTCTCACTCTACGCTCATCCCTTCTGACTTCCACTCCGACTGGATATGAGTCAATCTGAGGTGGACCATATTCGGCATGAGGAGCGATTACATTCGGGCCACCTTCGGAACATTGCTCTGGGCACCGATATCTGCATATCTGTATGGTACATTGGAAATGGACCTCCATTGAATCGGGGAACTTAAAAGCTTGGAAGTGGGCGTATGATAATACACTGGCGCTCGCTCCAAAGTTCTTGATCTTTGTGAATCGTGACATTAGCTTCGGTCGTGTAACACACCCTCTTCTGTCGACCAGCTGGATAGGAGCACGTTGGCCGTCGTGAGCGACGCAGTCTCGGACTAGCATATCGAACTTGGCGTCGTCATCTTTAATGGCGAGCACCATAGTCATAGTCTGTCCAATCTTTACAAGGCCAGACACCTCTGAAGCCCATGGTCCTTTGCCCACTTGAATTTGCATCCAGCAACCAACATTGTCTCCAGCGAAATCAGCTCTAACAACATCCAACATATCGACAGGGAATGGTCTGAATGTGACGGCTTTCTCATATTGATCGTGCCAAGTGCAACGAAGCTTACGAGCTTGATCCCAAACTTCTTGTACCTGAGGGTCGTACTGAATGACAATGACGTTTTCAAAGTAAGTTCCAGCAGCTGCTACATCTCCTCTATATCTGGGATCGCCACTACCAGCTGTTCCACAAGCATGAGCGCCAATTTCGAAGGAAGCAGATGCTCTTCCTAGATTTGGCGGCAAGTGTACGCACTGATGGTTAGAATAATGTCCTTTGGAGAAAACGATACCAAAGAAGGGTTTGTCGAAGCTCAAAAAGACACGCATGGCGTTTTTTTCACACTTGACGTCTAATGATACGATCTTTGGCATATCTGGCGCGGGCGCAGGCCAGACATCGCCAGCGCCACTGAAAACCTTGTCGCTGGCCGAGGTCTGTGCATCGGCTGGAGGTGCAGGCTGAGGAGGTGGACCTCGGAATGCAGGCCCGATGTCATTCTTGTGGTGGTTGACCGGAGGCCCGTGTGCGAAAGGTTTAGCGTGGATCGGGTGGTGATTGGAAATTCTGGGCATGCCTGAAATTTGAAATAATAGAAGGCGTGAGAGGTAGATAATATAAGCTATACTTATATTATTATAGATAGATTATTTAAGCTATACTCGTAGTTGGATACTTGAGACATTTCTAAAATCATGCGACGACAACATTAATTTTTAATATTTGTCTATAAAATAATGACAGGTTAAAAATTAAACTAAATTATGAACAAGTAAGAAAGAAAAAAACCAGTACGGCAACTTTTAGTTTTTCTAATATCAGATTTTCAGGTCAGATTATTGATTTATATCGTTTATCTGCAATAATAACTATAAGAAGTGTTGATCTTAATTTGAATATAATTTCAGCAACAAAGCGAAATATTATTGCCGCGATGAATAATTATAATTAATGTTAAAATCTTTATAAGATCCCTACTATTATGGGTTACCAAGCCCTTATTGATACATACGGTAGTATACATAAATTAACGTTTTAACCCTCATTAAGACCTCATTTATGCATTATTTGGATGTAAAATATAAAAAAAGTTAAGCAAAAATCTTCAAGTTTTCCTTTGGCAATTAATGTCATGATAAATTTTAGAATTATTTTTTCTGAACGAAAAGTCGCTCATCTAATATTGTAAGCCGCAGATTTTTCTGGAGCTCAAAAAATACAACAAAAACGTATTCAAAAAAGTTCTCATGTCGAAAACAAAAATTCTCTATGAGATAAATATTCTTATAATAATTATTATTTTTACTTTTACTTGTAGTTAGTAATTAGTTAGACTTTTTATGATTTCTGAGAGAATAATGCTCCTAAGCTTAAACAAAACAAGTAAATTTTCTCACGTGTGTGACTGTGAGTTTTGGTTTCAACATCAAGAACGATTGCTTACAAACAACTGTGTGCTAAAATTATCATATTTATTAAGATAAGCAATGCATAAACAATGCTATAGTAATCCAAATGCAATCATAAATAAACTTGGTGTTCTGTTAAAATAACAAGCATATTGATTGCCTTGCGGTAGAAATTAGACGCGTAGCCATTACAATTATACTAATAATACTAAGTAGAATAACAAAACTAGCAAACATGACAATTAACAATCTATTAGGGATGTGTTTAGTGGAATTGATACCCTGGCTATATGATAAAATTAAAGAATGTATTTTCGGAGATATAAGTTTTATCACGTCTGGAACAAAAGTTTCACATAGACCACGGCCAAACAGCCCAGAAGCAATACATACAACATGCAACGCCGGCCGTGAAAGCCTTAGAGTTTATATAAGTTTTATTGGCCACCCGAGTAGTCTATTACAACCAGCGATGTAAATTCGGGTAGATACCCGATCGCCCACTCGAAAATGGCGTCATCAAAACAAGGCATATGCCTTGTTTATCTCTCAGTCGCGTGTGACCGCGCCAATACCGTGTGACATGTTGTGATGCTGAAGTGAGAATCCAAAAAATAATAGTTGAAAAACTCTTACAAATGTTTTACAACGCTATTGCTAAGGTGTTACGGTTCATTATTGAAATAAAACAATATCTGCTTGTGGACTAAATTTATGTTAGCTGGAGAGGTTTTACACCTGTATAGGTAAACACTGGCGAGGGGACACTTTTGAGGTTCGATTTTCATAGAGACTGTGTATCTACTGGCAAGCGCAGCATAGGACGGCCACCGACCAGGTGGACAGACGACCTGAGTAAGATCGCAAGCAAGGGCTGGATGCGGGCCGCTTCCAATAGATCCCTGTGGAAATCAATGGGGGAGGCTATGTCCAGTAGTGGACATGCTATGACTGAGATGATGATGATGATATAGTATATTTGATTGAAGATTACAATCGTAATAACAGATATACTCACCTAATGGATGATGTGCCTGATGATGTGGTGGGTTCGGTCTCCTGTTATGTGGAGGTGGCGCTGGCGGTGGAGGTCCATTGTACGCGTGGCTTGGGGTATCTCGTTCTTGAGACTCCATAGCCATCTGATCAGGGGAAGGCTCAGCGGCCTGCGCCTCGGCTGCGTTGGCAACACCTGCACCGCCTCCTTCATTAGAAGCTTGGTCGCTCAGGGTGCCACTCTGAAATTTATAATAATTCTTCGTAAATAAATATAAGTAAGGCGGTGGTCGGTTATAGCATGGACTAATATACTACAAGAAGACGGCCAATCGCCTAAAGAAAATCGTACGCTGGAAAAAACCTCTAATTTCAGGCTAAATTTAGATGATTCAGAGGAGGTTTTTTCCAGCGTACGATTTTCTTTAGGCGATTGGCCGTCTTCTTGTAGTATATTAGTCTATGGTTATAGGTAGAAATCTGTGTTGGAAAATCGAATGAGCAGACACAGTTGAATATACGTATTTTATAACAAGCGACTCGTTTGTGGCTTCGCTCACGTCTTAGTCACTGCCTACAGGTACAGACAAATCTTAATCCCTGCCTGAGAATACACGTTAAATCCATACAATTTTATTTTAATTGCTTTTTTATTTTATTTGTCATGCAAAAGTTTGTGAGTTCGGATGTATGGATGTATGTTTGTTACTCTTGCACGCCTAAGCGGCTGAATGGATTTGTATGAAATTTAATATTGTAATAGCTTATACCCTGGATTAACACATTGGCTTATTTTCATCGTCACCATCATCGCCGTTTTTTATCACCACGTGGGTAAAACCATGGAGCCCAATTAGGACGTAAATTTTATATTTTTATAAAAATTGTAGGTAGTTTTAATAAAATTTGCTATTTATTATGTGCCGATGAACACTTTTTTAAATTGCATTTGGCCAGCGATTGAATAAAATTTGTTTGAATTTTAGCTAGTACGTGTAATTATCAGAATTAGAGCCAATTAAGAGTTACTCTATCATAGTATATAAATATAGCTAATAACAATATTATCTTTAGTTTCTCAAAGTTCTCGGAATCCTATGCTTGGTGAAAGTGTAAAAGTAAAGAAGTATGTCACCAATGAGTTCCGGTTTCACACATACATAAGTAATATACGAGCGTAATTAACGATTAATTCATTTGGAATTTGTAAAATCTTCGTTATGTAGGTTTATTGCTAGATAAATTCCAATAAGTTCTATAAGTTCGTGAAATACGTTTTAGCTATGGTCTTTATTTACATGTTATTATACATATTTTTTTTGTGTCGAGGTGGTACCGGCCTAGAATAGTACTCCTCCATCTCTTCCCGTGGGTGCCGTAAGAGTCGGCTAAGGGATCACATACGAGAAGGTGGGCAGCAGCGCTTTCTGAGAATCGGAAATCATACTGCGCTCGCCAACCCGCCTGCCAAGCGTGGCGAGAATTGGCAAATTCCTCAGAAATGGGGGAGGCATATGTCCAGCAGTGGATGTCCAATTGCTGAGAAGTAAGAAGATGTATACATATTTTTCAAGGTCTTAACTGAAGACTGAATTTATTTTAGTACCTATATGTTTTTTTTCTCTTACTCTCTAGCCCCCGCTTTTGATTGTCTGTGTCACGGGAGGCATGGACACTCGTAATCATAGCACGCAAACATTCAAGACCAGGGACAAACACCTACACTCATCGCATAAATGTTTGCCCAGGGCCCCAGAACCAGAAGTATCGCCACTCACGACTGAGCCACGGCAACCGTCATATTCATGCATGAAATACGACATTAAATAGATTTTATTTATCAGCATGCTTTAATGACTTGCTAGAGCTTTCTGAAGTGAATCACAATAAAGGCAAAGCTGGTATCATACTACGAGAAGACCCAATGATATTATATATTTTAGTAAAACATCATTGAGAAGACCTAAAATTTCATTTGACCCTACAGGCCAGCTGCTTGAGAACTCCTGCTGTTTGATAACGATTTTAGAGGTTATACTAGAAAGTGTCTTTCTAATTACCGAGATGTAGATTTCATAAACACGTAAAAGTAGTCTAAAACTATTAGTCGTCAGAAGTCAGAAGTCGTCAGTTGACTGGCCAGTTGGCGCAGTTGGTAGCACTCTGCCTTCTGAGCCGCTGGTCCCGGGGTCGATTCCCGGACAGGTCAGACATTTGTGTGCATGAACATGTCTGTTTGACCTGTGTCTGGGTGTGTATATGTATAATATATAAGTATATATATCAGTCATCAGGTTACCATAGCACAGGCTCTGCCTAGTTTGGGACCTGAAGACCTTGTGTGAAAGTTCTTTATAAAAAAAAAAAAAAAAAAACTATTCCCGAGTTATAATCGTTCAAAATATGGGAATCGTTCTGATTAGAAGATTAAGAATAAATACAAACGAACTATTTTACGTACAATTAAACATAACGATAGCAAACCCACATTGAAATAGCAATATATTGTTGTCAAGTCGCAACAAAGCACTGAAGCAATAAATGGCTAACATAAAGTCCAGTTGTTCTGAGATTTCTGTTGTGTAGAGAAACACAACAGAAATCTTAGAACAATATAAGAACTTTTCTGTTATAAGATCATACTAACTAGAGAAAGTTAGTATGATCTTATAACAGAAAAGTTTATGTAGGTATACGTATACCTACATAAAATCATAATATATTTTATACCCCTGACTGGGGCTCGACCATATTATGGCTCATCCCCACACGCCCGTGTATTAAAAATGACCATGATATGGTCGCTCCCCACACGGGGTGGAGAGCCTAGGTACTGGGGACCGAACCAGTGTCCGACAGTTTGACAGACGAAGTTCCCCCCGCTGAGCTATCATCGCTTCATATTTTACATAATTCAATTCCAAGATTTTAGGTAAAGAAAGTTCTGGTATCTGCGATATCTGGCCGTTAAGTCAAGTGAAAAAGACTAGTGTATGCAATTTTACTTAAATCGGATCGGATCAGTACCGAACAGTATCTTTTGAAATCTTTTGAATTCCATATAAATGCAAAGTAGTGAAGTTTTATTTTTCATTATATTAATTTGCACCTCCATCAATCTATCAGGAGATAACCTCAAGAGATATAGGATAAAACAATTTTATTTGAACATAAAAATGTTCAAATAAAATTGTTACAATACAAAAGTATGGGTTTTTTTTTTACCATAATATTTTTGCACTTTTGAGTGTTGAAGTCGGTTCTATTTTTTGGTTATTTTTTTTTCACCCTTTTCAGTGACACTTACATAATCACTTATGTTCACCGATTTCTCCACTCGCAACTATAATGTCATCCACGCATAACACTTTTCAGTTATTGGAGCGCAACTCAAAAACCCCTAGACTGATTTGATGAAACTTAAATGGGACCACCTCGGAAATATAGTCTATCAATCAAAAGAATCGTCAAAATCGCTTCATTAACGACGAAGCTATCAACGAACACACATAAAAATTTTAAATATATTCAAATTGAGTAACATTCTTCTTTTTTTAAAGTTGGTTAATAAATTGTGTAAAATATTATTTTGATATGCCTTTCCCCGATCGTATTCCGTTGTCAACCGCTACCAGGCAACCATGGAGTAGTAGAAGGACGTTCCGGGACAAGATGGCGCCTTATCAAATATCATTTTCATCAATCATGTTTTACTAAAGATGGCGTATATTCATACTGCGCGGTGCTCAGATTTTGTATCTTTACGACATAAACATGCGTACTGCAACAGATAATACGGTATAAATAATATAGAAAAAGATAGCTATATGTTTAGACTTACGCTTGAAATACGCGTCATAATGAAAATTACTACAATTGACCTAATTTTGCCGCCTCAGTTTCCGCTCGCTTGTGCGACATCTACCTCATATATACATATAATATCATTGATTTTCATGGTAAAATCCCGACAGAGAGAAATTGGTTCAAACATGCTAGTTCAAAACTTGTACAATCTATGAACACTTGATCGGGCTAATGCCGGTACGCACTTTCTCTTCAAATTCTTGCGCAATTCAGTAACAGGTTTAATCCGTTCATGCCTCCCTAATGATTACCGACCATAACGTAGGAGCATCGCTGTACATACCCACTCGTAAATCTTTATCGAAAATAATAAAAAATATATATACTTTCTAATTTCTTAGCCCGCGGCGCATCGGAACAAGTAGGTAATAAAAATTGTAGACGGAACACTTGTTTCGGTTTCTTTCAGGCTTGAGTTATCAAGCCTGAACTGAGCCCGAGCTCACGCCTTCTTATTGTTGTGATAGAGAAGAGAGTGAAAAGTCTATTACATTTTTTTATTTGGAATCCCCTTGAAATATGCAAAAGTAATTCTGGCTGTTACATTTTCAATGCTGAATAATAGTGAACGCAATGATTTCAATATCTTGATTGGGTCTACTCCAACTCTGTTAATTACCATATAACTGACCCTTGACAATATTTTTTTACAAATATATGATCCATATATGACTTGTTTATTATTATTAACGTTTGTTATTTTCCCATCAAGAACATGTAAATGAGTAATGCTAATGACAAGACTAAATAAGAATGAATTTGATTTACTCTCTAAGAACATAAATGCTACAATACCCTATTAATAATGTAATACTGAAGAGAAGATAAATTGGTGCAATATATTATATGAATCATTGACATTATACCATAACTATGTATGTTTTTTTTCTTTTTGGATCCACATTCAAGTAAAATATTGCGAAAAAGAATAAGGGAAATGAAGATTTGCAATTTAAGTCACTTTTTTCTACTCCTCTAAACTCGTGAAATTCCACAAACGCTTAACCACTAGTATTACTTATACCGAAAGGAACACGAATTTTTAAAAATATTATAATTGTTCCTAGCAGGCTTATAACAGCCTCGCAGGCTATAAAGTCTTAGTAATCAAACGGCTTTGTCGGACGTAACAATTTTTATGTTATGGCATCTCCAAGATTATGCACCGATAACAGAAATCATTCATTCTCAAGTGAAATTTGTATTGAATATTGTATAGAGTTATCAAACTTGTGATGGCGAGATTGGCGACTTACGGCTTAGTCTTCAAATGCTTATACAATTTATTTACATAAAGTTTCTATACACAGATCATATAATATAATGATCTGTGTATACATTGACTATGATATTATCATAGTCAATGTATACTAAGATATTATCATAGTCAATGTATACTATGATATTATCATAGTCAATGTATACTATGATATTATCATAGTCAATGTATACTATGATATTATCATAGTCAATGTATACTGTGATATTATCATAGTCAATGTATACTAAGATATTATCATAGTCAATGTATACTATGATATTATCATAGTCAATGTATACTATGATATTATCATAGTCAATGTTTCCATACTTCCGAAAGTCTTAAAAAATACTTTGTCTGTTTATTAAATGTCGATATCATCCTTGAAAAACATGTGATTAAAATTATATAAGGTACCCTTTTGATGACAGGATCTCTTAACAATAAATACGTGGAATGGAAACATAGGTGTACGATAAGTTTCCTATTCAATCCAATTAATTACTTATGGTGTATTTTATACATACCCAATAGAGAAGTTGTGGAGTATCTAAAGGAAAAAGCGAGTCGTCAACACGCCTCGATACCAGGCACACATGACAGACAAGCAGTAAACAAGGTCCACATCATGCGAACTTTGTACAACTTTAGTACCTATCAACATGGGGAAAAGGTTTCAAGTTCCGTGAATGTGTAAAGGTGTCTATTCTGTATGGCATCTATCTGAGGTGCGGCTTCGGGCACAGTGTGTCAGCTCTCGGTCGTTGAACTTGTACTAGATTTTACTTTCGTTTTATTGAGGAGGATGTTGTGCGCGTCACGATCCGAGATCGCGATGTCGTTTCCGAATTGTGAGATATGATTGGAATGGAAATATTTCTGTGTGTTATGTAAATTGAATTGTAAGTCGCTAGCTGCGCCCTGCGGCGTTACCGGCGCGGTGATGAAAAACGGTGATGATGGATATAGTTCTATGTTTTCGGGTATAAGCTATTTCTATACCAAATTTCATCCAAATCCATCCAGCCAAAGAGTAACAAACATCCGGATGGATGTTAAATTATATATTATATATATTTCACATATATATATAAAACATATTTATATATTTTTATGGGGCTGATGCTTTTATTAAAATAAAATACTAATCATCATCATCCTCATCTCAGCCATAGGAGGTCCACTGCTGGACATATCCCTCCCCCATATAGGGGGGATTTACCAATACTCACCACGCTTGGCAGGCGGGGTGTTGAGCGCAGTATGATTGGTGTTATGACCGTGCTTATAAGAATAAATAATTTTATTTTTTATTTTTATTGCGAATAGGCAGGCGTTTGACCACTATCTCAGCTGATGTTAAGTGATGATGCGGTCTACGATGGAGCACGCCTGCCTAGAAGATACCTATTAATAATATAAATAAATGATTTCCAATCCTCAGAAGGCGCTGCTGCCCACTTTCTGGTACGTGATCCCTTAGCCGACTCTTACAGCACCCGCGGGAAGAGATGGGGGAGTACTATTCTAGGCCGGTACCACCACGGCAAATACTAATAACGAATTAGAATTATTTATTATATTAAATGTAATTTTGTGAGCCGCAAGAAGCAGTAAAAGTACTAGTAACAGTTAAGTGAAAATTCCTACCAGATTTGCGTGTTAAATAAATATAATTATGTAGGTAGATATATATTAGTTTAAATGTAATACAAATCTAAAATAAAATAAAAACTATTTAATAAAAAACGTTTAAAAAAATCATAGGTGTACCTGCCAATCACAATCACAATAACGTCCCAATCACACGTCACCGCGATCTGGTACCGTAAACTCACCTGAGGATGGGCATCGGACATAACCCAAAACCTAGGTCGAAACTTCGACTATAAACGTGAGTAAAGCCGGATACTACATCTATATAATAATGTGTCAAACTCACGAGAATTTCCAATCAAAAATGATCATCGTTGTCGGTATCTTCAATGAAGCGGTCAACTTGTACTTTAAAGACATAAGTACCAATTTGTGGAGTGACAGAAAATCGAGCGGTCATAAACTGGCCCACAGATGTCGATTTACGACAATAGTCGCGCGTCGTGGAAAGAGTAAAAGCTGGCTTTCCCGGCAAAAGTAGCCACATGGCGACCTACAGCGCCGGCACACATTGCGCTTCAAATCCTGCTCAACTTTACAGGCGACCGAGAATCCGACGCTTCACCCTATTTTTTCGGGAAAAAAATAAAAGCATTTGTACTGAAAAACTGGGTCATGCATTTATTTCCTTTCCTGATGAAGCATGAATTGGTTATAAATGAGGAAGTTTTTGCATGATGTGAAAAATGTTGAATGTTTTTGCAGCTTTCAGAATTCAGATTGTGCGTGGATGATGAGCAATTGAGAATGTAGGGTCGAAGAAATGAGTATTGTTACCTTTTTTATAGCGTATAGATCTAGCGTTTGACCACTACCTCACTTGATGGTCAATGACGATGTGGTCAAAGATGTTATCACACAGACCTAGAATGCTCACTGGCTATCAAGGACTGATGTCTGAACACAATATGTGTTAAAACGCATATTGTATTTGACAGTTTTTCAAACTTGAGGGTGGTAGCTAGCCTAAAGTACCTTAGCCTAAAGTAAGCCTTACCACCATGCTGGGAATTTGATAACGGTGTTACCTTCACCGGAAGCTCAAGCTGTTGTTGGGGATCAAACCAGTATCCGTCAGTTTGATAGCTGACGCTCCCCTCACTGAGCTATCATCGCTTCAAAAACCTTTACTCTGTAATTGAATACCAGAGGAATTGAATACCGCAAAATAGCGGAGATAGTAAAAGATATAGAATCAGAACCTAAATATCTAAACAAATTAAAAACATTATTAACTGATAAGTGTTGCTATACCTGGACTGATTTTTTTAGTGATAAATTTTAAATTATCTTTATTTCATTATTTATAATACCTAATAAAAAAATAATTATTAAATAATTAATTACCTAAAATAATTATATTAAATACAAATCCCATATTATTCTATCTGTATCATTATTTTACAATGTCACTATAATTATTATATTTTGAATAAGCCGGTCCGCATCTGCACTCTATTGCTATACCCTTACAGGGTCATATGTATACAACTGACATATACTTTTAAGCCACCTACATAAATGTATGGCATATGATTGCAATAAATATATTGAGTATTCAGTATTGAATATAAAAGCGCGGTGTTTTCTTTGACTTTGATTTGTAAAGGCCTCTTGAAGAAAACATTTTGTGAAATCAAGTAATTTACTCCCATTCGGAGAATTAACTCAATTCCAACGTTTCCGTTGCTACAATGTTTACTTGTTGCTTACTCTCATCTTACTTTCCACAGTAGGGTAAGCAGGTGAATAGTGGGCATAGACGGAACTACAGCGTCCGTCAGTGCAGTGGGTCGACATGTGTCCATATTTGGCCGGACTACCCGATGGCCGTGTTAGATTTTATGTCTTTCTGTTTCTGCTAACCTTACGTGTCAATACTCCGTAATAGAGCGACAATTCAGTTTTCAATTCATTAAGAAGGATTTGTGAGGAATCAAATTATTATTCATATTATATATCAACTAATCAATCACTATATTTGCATGAATATTAGGGTACATTATGATATAAAATTAGTTACAATATTTGTAGTCCGCCATAACAACCTCATACGAGGTATGCAAATGTTAAAATAAAACTATATAAATTCTAAGTATATTAAAATTAGTAGCTATTTGTCATGGTAAACATAATATCTGCAAGATGTTTTCTCCAGGAAATCCTTGACAGAATAAAAACTCTCGCCAGTTAACCATTTTTTTAATTCTGGGAATAATCTATTATTAGGCAATTGCAATAAGTGTTTTGGAATGCTATTATAAATAAGAGGTGCCATGTAAATGCAGTTTTTCCTATAGAGCTCTAACGAAGGTGCCGGCATTTTAAGATGTTCCCTTGTAACCAATCGTTTACTTAGAAATAGACTTAGAGAGGTATAGACTTTGCATTGAATAGGCTCCGAAACTACTGAACCGATTAGAAAAAATATTTCACTGTTGGGGAGCTACACTATTCCCGGGGGTCATTTAAAATAAAATATTAAGAATGTTTATATTTTTGTATTTTTTTCCCCGTGCGATGCCGGGGCGGACTGCTAGTATTAAATAAATAATGTAATAACAAGTTTACGTGTGTTTGCATTGGTGTGGTTTGTTACCAAACGTTTGTTCGTGTCGAACTGAAACGACGAGTGGTATTTGCAGAAAATTTCCCGGAATATATACTATGAAAGAAATAGTAAAGTTTGTGTGTGTATGTGTTATGTATATGTATGTGTATGTATGTACATGTCTTTGTCACATCTTCACGCCTTAACGGCTTAACCTGTATTGACACAAATGCTACTCTTGATCCCAAAAAATGTGTGGTTAAAGTTTTAAGATTTATATTATGAACCAATGATTGAAATACACAAACATAAGTGATGCGTGTTTATAGAGGAAGGAAATTGAAGCAAAAACTCAAATCAGAATTACTTTCTTCCTCCTACGGACACTACGAGCCTTCAACACAATAATTGGTCATAATCGATTACAGTAATTTAGTGAAACACGGCGCATGCGCGTTGTCAATCTAGACAGAGAGCCAATGCTGTAATTCTGTTGTTTAATCAGAAGTACGTAAAGTTTCTTTTAAATATGAAAGTTGATTTTTTTAGGAAAACTTTGGTTACTAATGGGCTTTTTTTTATCACACTCAGACCCCCGCACTAGGATACCCTGTGTCGCGGGAGGCATGGACATACACAATCACAACACACAAACACCCAAGACCCGGGACAAACACCTTTACTCGTCGTACAAATGTTTGCCCCTGCCGGGATTCGAACCCAGGGTCCCGGAGACACAGAAGTCAAGTCACTGACACTGACCACTGCGCCACGGCGACCGTCGTGGCTTTGAACCCACGACTACATAATACCGCCCCTATCACTTTGTTATGATGTTTAATGTAATTTTATTGTAGATAAAATCGGACTGCTAGTACAGTGCCACCGTAACTTAAACAGCAAAGCGACAAAGACGGTATTCTGTAGTCGTATCTTCAAGGATTATACCCACTGGTAGTCGGATTAGTTTAACTGTGATGACTAAACCTAAAACAAGGTATTTTAATTATATTGCGGGTACTGAAAAGAACAAAAGTCTTCATGTAACTAATATATACACATATAACATCTTGACTATATACACATATAACAAATTGACTAAAACAATCTGCAAACCAATATTATTATGATACTATCCATCGCATTGTAAAGCATTATACGAATTTCAGTTTTAGTTAACCCACAAGATTTGGAAGTTTGAGAGTAGTATCGAACCAGGCGAACACCATTATAAAGATATAAGCCATGCTGTAAATATGAGTTTATTTTAAATCAAATATAATTGTATTATTGATATTTCAGCACTGTTACAAGGTTTCTCACCACAAATAAACTGGTTTCAAAGTTACTGGTTTAAACGCTTAGGAACCATGACAGTTTAAAAACATACCATGTTATATTATGTATATTTTTCATGTATGTGTATTGTGAATGTATTATAAATATACTATGCAAGAATGTGTATTATGACCCGTTTCCATTCAAAAGTTAATTGCTTATAACGATTCGACGCCTCACTGTTCTAATTGCACTAAATAATAATGTTTTTATATTTTGTATTGTACTTTACTGGTGATCCATAAAGCATTTTTGATTGATGCATTGATTCATGGCGTAGATGTCATCAAAATGTTAATGTCAATTTAACCCGAGGTAAGTATTTAAGCCTGAGTGTGAATAAAAAAGAATTTAAAAAAGTAATAAGTTTTAAGAATCTCGTTCATCGACCAATAAAATTTAGTTCTAGTATTCACTAAAAGATCTTAAATACCTGTATATTTCTAGGTCATCCATGTACTGCGTTATGCAAATATGAAAGCATAGTAAAAATATCTTAGTAACGTGGCCGTAAAGTAATTTCCATTTACATGAAATTTTTGACTACCTTCTTGTGAAGATCATATTTAATATAATAACTTTATATCGTCATATATCACAACTTTATGTAATCTTTGATATATCAACCGTCAGCTCTTCAACTATTTCTTGGCGGTTCACTAGTGATGTGCCGTAAACGGCGCGAGTGAGTCGATTAAAAACCATTAACTTTCGAGTCAGCGGCGCCGTCGGTCTACTTACTTTATGAATGATACGGTTTGAGTAAATACAGGTTAAGTCTACAATATAGCTATTGTGAGTTATAATTATTCGCTCGTGTTCGTAAAAGTATATAATTAGTGTCATAACATTGTCTTGCATCGGATAAATTACTCAAAAATACTTTTTAAATAAGTTTAGGATTAACGACAGCTCGACTATTACTTCGTCATCATCTTTCATTTGGGTTACGATTGCATTGCGTCGTAAAGTAGGCACGATAATCGTGTTCAATTGTTTTTAAAAATTACTTTGTTTTAATTTATTTACTATACTATTACTATATATTTATACATTACTCATACATTACACTCTATGAAAAAGTTAATTTTTTTTAAAAATTTTTTTTTAAATTTAATTTTTAATAAAAAAAAAAAATTATTTACTTTTTCTTAGAGTGTAATCTATGAGTAATGTATACCTACATACATGATTTAATTTTCCAACTTTGCGGCACATATATTATCAAGTGGCGTTGAATGGCATTCCCACAAAATAAACTACAAATCAAAACTTTGCTCTTAAATTTAGTCTAGCCAGTAAAATAAATAATCGTGACGGTATTTGGAGCCGACTAGCCCGCTATTGAAAAAAAAACTCGTCTAACATATTTTTCTATCTCTAGATGGATTTATTAGGAGTTTTTAGTCAGGAGAATTAGATCTTTAGCGTAAATAGAATAAAAGCGTATACTATTTTTTTTTGTAGGAAAATAATCGTCTACTAGTGGGATTTGAACCCACGACTACGGAATACCATCCTATCGCTTCGCCATATAAGCTATAGTAGCACTTCACTAGCTATTCGAATTTGTCCGAAGCGACGGGACGGTGTTGGGTTTAAACACCATTAAAAGTTGAATATTTGCTTTCAAAAAATTAGCATATGTATCGTATCGCCTAGCATGATGTGAATGCAATGAACTATAAAATTCTTTGAATAAAACCTGTTGCATTTTAAATAATTTTAGAATATTTTTGTTAGTTTGTGCAATTAACAGAATAAAGGTTAATATGTAATTCTAGAATTTACGCACCAAATTTCATTATACTATCATACATATATTATATCGTTTTAGCGCTATGTAGCAACCAAACTAATACAGACAACAGACTGGCTAGTTGGCGCAGTTGGTAGCACTCTGCCTTCTGAGCCGCTGGTCCCGGGTTCGATTCCTGGACAGGTCAAAACGTGTGTGCGTGAACATGTCTGTTTGACCTGTGTCTGGGTGTGTATATGTATATAAGTATATATATCAGTGATCAGGTTACCATAGTACAGGTTCTGCCTAGTTTGGGACCTGAAGACCTTGTGTGCATGTAATAAAAAAATAAAAAAAAACTCACAAGCCCAAACAAACTTTAACATTGACAACAATATTAGGATTAGGTTACAACTATCTAGTGTCACTTGGCAAATGTCAATTGTTTTTTTTATAAGCTTGCGTTTGACCACTGTGCACATATACTGTTGTAATATAACATGAGACTCACGAAAGTTTGGCCGCTCAACAGTTTTTAACACTATTAATTGTAAGTCAGTTCAAACAAAATCAAATTATATATCTGAACATCCGCTACGCTTCAAATCAAATTACCAGAGTACCTAATCAATCAGAGGCATACGAGCGTCTAACTAATAGTTTTTTAGTCGTTACTGTCATGCTTACGGTCCAGTGAAGTTTTACAAACCGCACTCTTTCTGGTCTATTTAACTATCTTTGATCATATGAAATGCGATGAAGTTTGATTGAACATGGGTTACGTACACATTGGAGTATTTTCTGTGGTTAATTAGGTTTCTTGTGTGTCAATGTCAAATAACGACGTGTATTTTCTACAATTGGCCTAAATACAAGCGCACATATCGAGTTCCCAACATAAGGTTCGAAGTCGTTGTTTTTGCTTGTTTGATGGCGCGCGTATGGAAACAATTTTTAGCTCCTATTAAAAAAAATAATTAAATCAATTTAATTATTTAAAAAAAAATATATGACAATGGTTATCGTTTAGAGAAATAAAACGTAGGCAAAAAGAGGATAAATTGTTTAGCAAAGCTAAGTTTATGTTAGAGCTAAGTTTATGTTAAATAACATATCTATGTGTATATATATGTACATAGACATGACGGTCGCCGTGGCGCAGTGGTTAGTGTCAGTAACATGACTATTGTGTCTCCGGGACCCTGGGTTCGAATCCCGGCAGGGGCAAACATTTGTGCGATGAGTGTAGGTGTTTGTCCCGGGTCTTGGATGTTTGTGTACTGTGAATGTGTGTGTCTAAGCCTCCCGCGATACAGGGAATCCACTAGGAGTTTTTTTTTTTTTATCACACTTAAGCCCCCGCACTAGCGGGGGCTTAAGTGTGATAAAAAAAAAAAAAACTTCGGTATTTCCCCTTTAATAAAAAACATAAATAAGAATAATACTTATCTAGTATTATTCTCGGGGCGCTCGCGGATGCGGTCGCGATTCGCCTAGTACTCTACTAGGCGAATCGCGACCGCATCCGCGTGCGCCCCGTATTCTCCTTGAAAAAGACCACCGAATGTGATTGAAACTATAGTCGGAACCCTCTGACTTATTACGTGAGTAACTCCCGTGTTTTATACATTGATAATGTCTCAAAACCACGTCAGTTTTAATAACAAAAAAGAATAATACTAAGCTTAAAATGAGATCGTCCATCGACTCTTGATTGGTGCAGGGCGTGTCGAGTTCGGAAGTTCAGATATGGTAACACAAACGCCGATGGTAACGTTCTAGCAGTATGATTTTGGTCACGTAGGTAGGATGTTCATTTGACCAATGAAATGTGAGCATGTGGGCAAAGGTGGTAATTTGATTCGTTTAATTTGATTGGTTGAATTAATTGGTCTATGTACATACAAACAGTTATTGAATTTAAAAGCAATGAAGGTTCACGAATATCAGCTTTTTATATATTGTGTAGATCTAGCGTTTTGACCACTATTTCACTTGATGGTCACTGTCGATGTGGTCGAAGATGTTGTCACACCTAGAATCAGTAGTGGTTGTCAGATCTAGAATGTAACTTACTGTCAAAAACTGCTGCCTGAACATATTATGTGTTTGGTGACAGCGTTTTCAATTTTGAGGGTGGTAGCTAGCCAGGCGGGTAGTCGACAGCTTTACCCTACCACCATGCTAAGAATTCGATAACGGTGTTACCTTCACCGGAAGCTCAAGTCGTTGGTGGGAATCGAACCAGCGTCCGTCAGTTAGACAGCCGACGCCCCCACCGCTGAGCTATCATCGCTTCAATATATTATTCTAAATTTGAATAATTATTTATTATCTCAGGCCATTGAATAGAATAGAATAATATTTATTCATAACAAAAAAATTACAAAGTTACATATGATGATACTAAGATAATAAACACAGCTATAAGTTTTGCAGTTATTTGCTACGAATCAGCCCAAACTCAGCGTTGTGCTGGTTAAGAATATCGTCATTGACGCATAGACAATTACACAATCTGATTCCACCATCCCCTTTCTATCATCGGTCGACTCGACGTACGACAATTCGCCATCGCTATATGGTAGATATACCACCTATAAGTACGAAGCGTTTTGCTTCCACTTTCTTAATACGTACTGCCAAGGAATGGAACTCGTTGCCCGAGTCTGTGTTTCCCGATATGTACAATCCTGGAGTATTCAAGTCGCGAGTGAATTGACGGTCCCGTGGCGCAGTGGTGTGTATCATCGACATGACTTCTGTGTCACCGCGACCCTGGGTTCGAATCCCGGCAGGGGCAAACATTTGTGCGATGAGTGTAGATGTTTGTCCCGGGTCTTGGATGTTTGTGTGCTGTTATTGTGTGTGTCCATGCCTCCCGCGATACAGGGAATCCTAGTGCGGGGGTTTGAGTATTATGTGTGATTAAAAAAAAAAAAAAAAAAAAATAGGTACCTTCTAGGTTTAATCCTAGACAACGTCATCACTTAACATCAGGTGAGACAGTTGTCAAACGCAAACTTATAATATGTAAAAAAAAAGACGCATAGATATCTAATTAATATTTTATTGAATGCCTTATTACCTCTTATCATTACTTTGAATTATAGTTACGAGTCATCTAAAAACGATTAAGACTGGCTACTTGAGCAACCTAGAGATAAAACTCGGGATTAACTAGCAGTTAGTTATTCAGTTATCGTTAAGTTCCCATTTGAAAGTTTATAAACTCGAGTTTATGGTCATTTCGGTTTGTGAGAAGTCATAATGAGGGTCCCGTAGAACTTGTGACCTAGTATGTATGTAGATATGTTATTTTAATAACATCATACGTGACTCATGAGGTTCGTGAGGTCATGTCTATGGTCACCGAATGAAAATCAGTGACTGAGGCTTTTGCCTTCGTTTTATGATGAGTCGGGGCCTATACTCATGACACTCACAACATCATTAACAATCTGTTATTTCTTTATTGTTTTTTTTTACATATTATAAGTTTGCGTTTGACAACTGTCTCACCTGATGTTAAGTGATGACGTTGTCTAGAATTTAGCGCGCAAACCTAGAAGGTATCTTCTTTTCACTCGCGACTTGAAGACTCCAGTTTTTGTATGTATTTCTTGTGTAATGTGAGTTGTGAGTGTCTTGAATAAATGTGGCTTCTTTCTTTCTTTCATACCACAGAGTTTTTGAATTGCAATGCAAAAAGGCTCATTTAAGTAAATTTGGTTTTTGGTTAACTTAATATCCTCTGTTATAAAAATTCTAAATACGTCTAATGGAATACGTGGATTAGGATTTTAAAGAGTTATATCATGCTGATCGGAAACTCTGGTTCGAAGTAGGTTTGTGGTCGCCGCGATCTGGCCGTAAATTCACCTGAGATACTACTACTGTTGAACTACCATTATTTGTTAATATTATATTTATTTGTTTATATTAATTTGTTGTTACTATATTTATTATTTGTTATTATTATTTGTAAACTACAATTTATCTTACTTATAGTAAATGAGTAGGAATCCCGAATGATTTCGTGACCTTTGGAGACACTTCTGCATAAAGAGCATGACGCTCTCAACCGCGACTCTTTTTTTGTTTATAATGTCAATATGTATAATTGTATATAATATAATTGTATATAATATATAATATTGCAACGGTCGCCGTGGCGCAGTGGTTAGTGTCAGTGACATGACTACTGTGTCTCCGGGACCATGGGTTCGAATCCCGGCAGGGGCAAACATTTGTGCGATGAGTAGATATTTGTCCCGGGTCTTAGATGTTTGTGTGCTGTGAATGTGTGTGTCCAAGCCTCCCGCGATACAGGGAATCCTAGTGCGGGGGTTAAAGTGTAATAAAAAAAATTGAATATATATACAACAATAATTCTGTCTTGCAAGAACAATACAAATTCCACAGTTTTATATGCAGTGTTGTTTAGAAGAGAATTCACACACTTCTTTAGTAAACCAACCAAATAGAAAGTACTCATACGATAGAACCTAGTACAAATAGTAGAAACATAAGATACATAGCGCGTCGAGTAACATTACACCCATGTGAAAGTTATGTATAATAGATATATAATATAAATATTCTCACCATATGTAATATGAGTAGGACAGTAATAGCCATCCCTCGTCTCAGCCGCATCGTCAACTGTAAACAAACAAATGAATCGTCACTTACAATCTCCTTTTATTTGGCGAAACGCAAGATTGGTATAAGGCACATTCAAATTATAGCTTTCGAATAACTCTCCTGCGTGCGGCAGCTGACAGGTTCAGGGCGGCGTTAATATATGCGTAAAGTGGAAAAGTGAGAAAATTATGATAAGTTCTTATTTAAGATAGTACAAATTAGTAAATATGGAGAAAATGTGGTATCTATGGGCCTCGTGTGCGGGCTCTAAGTAACACAAAGAGCTATGGAGAGGGCTATTCTCGGGGATTCTCTACGCGATCGAATCAGAAATTAAGAAATCCGTAGAAGAACGAAAGTTACCGATTGCCCAGCGGATTAGTAAGTTGAAGTGGCAGGAGGCAAGTCACACAGATCGAAGAACTGATAGCCGTTGGGGTGGAAAGGTTATCGAATGGAGAACACGGACTGACAAGCGCAGCATACGACGGCCGCACCGACAAGGTGGACAGAAGACCTGAGGCCTAAGTTTACTATTCAATAAGGCAATATGCTCGGCTCACAATGGGCGATTTTGACAGTTTGAGTATAGTCTGCTATTTTTATTTGTCCATATTGAACCCAATCTCGATTCCATTCAAGATTCAGTGACGTATCAAGTCATTATTCGTTTGTTGTAATTCCGATATCCAAATTTTACTTAACGAAAATATTTGACTGGCCTGTTGGCGCAGTTGGTAGCACTCTGCCTTCTGAGCCGCTGGTCCGGGGTTCTATTCCCGGACAGGTCAAACATTTGTGTGTATGAACATGTCTGTTTGACCTGTGTCTGGGTGTGTATATGTATATAAGTATATATATCAGTCATCAGCTTACCATAGCACAGGCTCTGCCTAGTTTGGGACATGAAGACCTTGTGTGAAAGTGAAAAAAAAAAAGTTGTTTTTAGTGATATGAGAGTATAGAAACATGTGTCTATTTCTGTTTATACTCCATACACACATCACATTAGAGGTTTTGGTTGTAAACTGAACACTTTCGAGTTTTTATTATTAACTTGTCACTTAAAAGGTTGTAAAGCTGTCTTTAACGTGGTGATTTATGGTTTAAGTACTGTACACGCAGCTGCTTTTGCCTTGTTAAAATATTTAAGTAGTAAATTTATTTATATTTAGTAAGTTCTCTTTAGATATTAAATTGTCACTTAAAAGGCTAATAACTATTATTACTATGATTAAATTTTAATTGCACAGAAAGTTGACTAGATATTATATCATTCTCTTTTATTTTTAAACTTTAAAGGAAAGTCTGATATGTTATAAATATCAGTAAATATAAGCACACGAAAGTTTCCGAAAGTGAATAACTTAAATTTATCATTTAGATTATCTGAAATAGCATAATACACGAGAAAGTCCGAATCGTGTTTGAGAGCTTATGGTATTATTAGAGACGCAAACTAATGATCTTCGTTGGTATAAATAACTGCAATTTGCATACAGATTTATGATGATTTAATCTTTGATTTGTCATATAGCCGTGAGACTTTTTTTTTCAATAATTTTCTAAGGCACGCTACCTTATTCTTCTTCTTCTCTCAGCCATGTGCGTCCACTGCTGGACGTATCCCTCCCCCATATAGGAGGGATTTGCCAATACTCGCCACGCTTGGCAGGCGGGTTGGCGAGCGCAGTATTATTACCAACCCTCAGAAGGCGCTGCTGCCCACCTTCTGGTAAGTGAACCCTTAGCCGACTCTTACGGCACCCACGGGAAGAGATGGGGGAGTACTATTCTAGGCCGGTACCACCACGGCGCATGTGCTACTTTATTCAAAGACGTTAAAACCTCAGGGTATCAATTCAATTAAACACATTGCTAATATATTGTTCATGAATTATTGTCCTTGTTACTAGTTTTGCTATTTTACTTGAAGTTTAACTTAAATGGCTACACTGATGTAATTACTACCACAAATAAATTATCTGCAATGCAATCGAGATGCAATTGTTATTTTAGCGGAATACCAAGTTATTTATAACTAGCTGTGCCCCGCGGTTCTACTCGCTTAGGTTACGGTTTCTTCACTACCTCAATTATATCACGGGAGCTATACTTTTTCCGAAATAAAAGTAACCTATGTGTTTTTCCAGGTTCTAACCAATCTCCACAACAAATTTCATCGAAATCGGTACAGCCGTTTCAGCGTGAAGAAGTAACAAACATACACACAAACTTTCGCCTTTATAATACTTTGATTATATTTGAATTAAAATTGCATTGTTTATGACTTGCCTAACTTAATTAATAGAATAATTGCCACTCTGAACGTAAAGATACCTGCCATAAATTAGAAAAATTCACCGTTGTATTACGTATTTTAACCAACCAGTTAAAAAATATATCAATTTAATAGACATTTAGCGCACATTTTCGGTCTTTGTTAATAGCTCTCAATATATTGGCGGGTTACAGGAGCCATGGCGAGTAAACTGTGAGTTTATAAACTCACAGTTTACTTGACGTGGCTCCTGTTATTATTTACCCGCATATATGCGGGTAAATAATAAATATATTTCATTACTCATATGCTCTGTCTGATTTATAAAATATTGTTTAATCCTTCTTCCCCTCGTTACTTGAAAGAACGTTTCAATTTCTTACAATGTCCTTCAGATTCTTTAAGGTCATCAGAAAATTATACTCTCACAATAGCTCCACATACTAGCTCTTTTTATGATGGATCATTCAGTATACAAGCCACCCGCCTGTGGAACTCCCTCCCCGTTTCAATAAGATGTGCACCGTCTCTTTACGTATTTAAAGCCGAACTCATAAAGTTCTACTTAAATTAATAAAGCTCACGTTGAGTATTATATTACAATCATAACGAATATCATGTATAAGATTTATGACACTTATGTTCTCTTTGTTTTTCTTATTTTTTTATACTTACTTATTTTATTTATTTTTAAGCTATCTAACACCCCCGTTATTTAAATTTATTTCGATCCTCTCCATGCAAAGGTTGCCTGGTAGAGATCACTTTTAGTGATAAGGCCGCCCATTGTCACACTCTATGTAAATTTTTGTTTATTGTAAATATTGTTTTATATTTAAGGTGTAACAGTAAAGTATTTTCTAATCTAATCTAATATATATTTCGTGCAGACAAAAAAAATCGATCTACCCTCTCTCTGCCGCATTTATCGCGCACGTTGACACCACCACTGTCACTAAACCGCTTGGAACTGTCATCTGTTCCGAACACACGAAGCCGACGGTATCCCTTTTCAAACCCTGCTTTACTACTTTATCACATCCCACGAGTGACATTGTATCTTACTGGCGTTGATGTCAAACAGATACTAATTACAGGCGATCAGTTAACAAGCATTTAAGTTAGCAAAGAGGATTATGAATCTCGTAATCTCTATGATTATAATATAGAAAGTGATCTTTTGTTTTAGGCGCGTACAGCCACGGTACAACACACATTCTTTATACGAGTATACCGGTATGAACTGGAAATAAACACAGTGATTTCACGGTTATAAATCTGAATGCATTCGATAGGTATGTATTAGTGAGAAAGGAAAGTTTCATTTCAAATTACTAAATTCTGAAATAGAGCATATTCTTTTCTGTTAAATTATAAAAAATAAAAACGTTTTTTGAAACATATTTTTCTCCTTGCACATTGCGCATTTTGGTGTGACTACTATAATCAAAAGTCATGGGTCAGTAAAACAATAAAAACTTTTTTTTATTTTAATTTTTTTTTTTATAACACTCAGACCCCCGCGCTAGGCTAGGATTCCCTGTGTCGCGGGAGGCATGGACACACACAATCACAACACAAACAACCAAGACCCGGGACAAACACCTATACTCATCGCACAAATGTTTGCCCCCGCCGGGATTCAAACCCAGGGTCCCGGAGACACAGAAGTCATGTCTCTGACACTGACCACTGCGCCACGGCGACCGTTATACCGTCACCGATATAGTAGTTAGCTTGTTGGTAATAAAAAACGATAAAAATTTTGGCTCCAAGTAGAATCGATACTTTTCTTATGATAAGGCTGATAAATGAACAAAAGAAGGTTGAAGAGGAAGCTAAGTCCATGCTATTTCTAATCAGTTCTTGTGGAGTGATCTTCACTCTTCCACTCCCACTCCAGCAATCTGAGTGTCATATGCAACGGTGGACATCACATAAGCGAATTGATATCTTTTGACAGCTAATATTAACGTTCAACTTTTGGGTTTGAAAGGTCCCGATGACATTATAGAGGCTCGCGGGTGACAGGCAGAGGGTTGGACAGATCCTGATGCGTGCTTAAAATATTACTAACTAGTAGCGCCCCAATTATCTTACGGGAACTGTACTTTTGCCGGGATAAAAGTAACTTATGTGCTAATTCAGGGGTTAACCTGTCTCCATACCAAATTTCATCGAAATCGGTGTAGCCGTTTGAGCGTGAAGAAGTAACGAACACACATACACACAAATACACATAAACACAAATACACATACACACAAATACACATACACACACAAACCTTCGCATTTATAATATTAAGGATTACAAATAAGTGATTTACAGTGGCTAAAAAAAATGAATAATAAACTTTTTAGACTTTTTAATTTCCTTTCTTCTAGTGTAAGAGACAGTTCAAACGCATTTGTCATCACGGCCGGGATTTTTTGCCAAAAGATATAGATATTACAGATTTTTAAGTACTTACATACTTGAAAATAATGTAATATCATATAAATATTCACGCAAGTTAAGATATGCCAACTTTCCATCGCTGCTTTAAAGTATAATGAAGCTCCTTGCATTAGAAACCGGGGTTCAGGGGTGAGTGGGTCGCCGCTCTGTCTCGGTTCATCTCGCCATCCCTCTTACTTCGTCGAAAGGAAAAGTTGTGAAATACCAGCGAATATTCTGCGGAGCTTGTTTTGGTGAAATGTGAAGGAAGTGATGAAGTTTCTGAATAGCAATGATTGGTATTATGTAAATTTTGTTTAGAATTTATCAATTTTTGTATACTTTATAGCTATATTTTGACTATTATCTCACTTGATGGTCAGTGACGATGTGGTCGATAATGCTATCACGCTAGATCTAGATTGCTCACTGGCTCTCAAGGACTGCTGCGTGAACACACTATGTGTTTAGTGACAGTTCAAACTTGAGTGTCATAAAATAGATAATGAAAATTACGTAAAATTACAGCATATGTTTGAATTTATTTGTAAACGTTTAGCGCCAAATTCCATTTTCTGGTCGCGCTTGCGTGTTGTTGCGCGTTTACTGATTGTGTATAAAACCTGCATTGCAACCTCCTTGGTGCAACTAATGTAGTATCTTAATAATAATAATAATAATAGCACTTTATTTCAGACACAAGATCCATATTGTATATATAACTAAAATAATAATAAATAAAAATAAATAAAATTAGCACATAATTAATCATTTATACTTAGTCCTAAGTGACAATCTCCACCCATCGTCTGTAGGTCGCAGTCAGCATTAGTCGCTCTGCCAGACTATTAACTATAGCATCGCTACACCTGTCAACTCTGGACATAAAGGACGATATACGTTTTCGTTGGATAGCGTTAAAGAAGTCGATACGGGCCTGAGTGAACATGTCAGAAGCACTACAATAGCGCTTTAGTCCCATCAAGTGCCTGAAGGTATTGTTATAAGCGACACGTATGGCATCATGCGACTTCTTCGTATAGTTTGTCCAGAGCTGACAAGTGTAGAACGTCTGGCAAAAGGACTTAAATAGGGTAACTTTCACGTCAGGAGATGACTTAAAAAACTTTCGCGCAATCATGTTACCTACTACGCAAAGTGCTCTTCTCTGCCTTGCTACATCGGTGTCATCTTTTAGGCTAGAGTTAAAATATGCCCAAGATACTTGAAGTGGTCCACTACTTTAACAAGTTGTCCGTTAAGGTAAAGTCCGGGAATATGTTGCGTTCCCTGGCACGATTTGAATACCACCATCTCAGTTTTCTTTACATTATATATTAAATCGTGATCTTTTGCGTACCTTTGACAAATATTAATAAGTTTTTGCAAACCTTAGATCGAGGGGCTGATCAGCACCATATCATCGGCATAGCTCAGGTTGTTCACATATCTGTCATCCAACCTGAGCCCGACTGGAGTGCTGCTCAGCTCTACGATCAGATCATTGACATAGGTGTTAAACAGACCGGGAGAGGTAAGCCCGCCTTGCCTAACTCCGCAGGAGAGTCGGTAATCATCTGAGATCTCTGTGCCCCACCTAACGTTGTTAGTCTGATTACGGTACCAGTACCCCAGAAGGTCAACAACCTCTTCCGGGACATTTTTGTCACGCAGCTTCCTCCAGAGCAACTCATGATTGAGCGTGTCAAAGGCACGGCTTAGATCTAAGAAGCATGCGTACACTGTGGTGTTATGTCGTTTATAAAAATTTACAACCTGCTTTAACGAAAAAATTGCCATATCAGTCGATACCTGAGCACGAAAGCCAAACTGTCCATCATCGACGCTAACTGAAAGGATGTAAGCATGAAGGACCCTTTCAAGTACCTTGGCTACTATTGTTGCCAGCGAAATTGGCCTATAGTTGGAGATGCTTGAGATATCTCCTGTCTTATTCTTTAGAATAGGGACAACCAGAGTGCGAGTTAGTTCCCCGGGCAGATAGCAATGCCTCATACATAGGCTGAAAAAATGCGCTAGCGCTGTACAAATATGCTGACCCGCAAACATCAAATGCTCTATGCTAAGGCCGTCGTAGCCCGGAGACTTTCCTCGTTTCATGTCTCGCAAAATTGTCTCAATCTGTTTTGGCGTGACTGTTATACATTTAGTCTCTGAGCCGCGACTAACCTGCTGTACATAATTATTAGTAACATAGCTGTTGCGCTGATGCACTAAATTAAAATGGTTTCGGAATAAATTTGCAATATTTTTCCTGCTATTATGACCCTCCACATTAGTGGGCAAGGAGTGAGTACGATCCAATTTCTTTGTTTTCTTCCAGAAATCTACAAAATTACCATCAGCATGATGACGGGCCAGCATGTCCATTTTTATTTCATCCTGATGGGATTGAACGTATTTCAGGGCAGCCTTGAACTTCCTACGCGAATCAGCCATGCTCTCATAATGATAACCCAAGCATGGTCTACCATGTAAAACCCACAACGAGAACTGTTCCCTAGCTTTAACGTGTAAATGCCTGACGTGAAAGTTCCACCCAATTACTTTTTTCCTTATTTAATGGTAAAAAGTTACATTATGATACAGTTGTCCATAGAAGAGCTGTATCATAATGTAACTTTTTAAATGTATTTCGATGTATATATTGTCTATACATATTTATATGCCAGTATGAGATAAGCTTAAACACTTTATTGAACAAGTATACTGACACAACAGGATATTTACAAAATATTACAAATAATCCTACTTTTGGCAGAATTCTCAATAATATCGATAATACTCTCAGACAAGCAATAAGGAATGAAATGTACCTCAATACGCGATCTTGCAGTATCTCTAAAGTTGTCTTAAGATAAGATAAGATAAAAGATAAAATTTTGAAAGAAAGAAAGAAACCACATTTATTCAAGACACTCACAACACACATTACACAAGAGATACATACAAAAACAATATAGAACAGAATAATAATGATGTTGTGAGTGTCATGAATATGGGCCCATTTATTGCCTGAAATATTAGCACATATATAGGGTAGGTTTTTTTTACAAAGACATGACTGAGACATTACATGCAAGGCAACAGGGTTATGCTCAGCCTGAGCGGAACTTAGATTCACTGGGTGAAAATAGACTGCGGGGATATGCTGAAAAACATTTCAGCACATCCCTTCCCGGACAGATGTTTGCCGGGATACGAAAAAAAAGTTGTGTAAAAGGCGGATCATACAAGGCAATAACAAATTGCAGAACAGACTGAAATGGTTTTTCCTACAGACAAAGGTTTAGAGGACTTATAGTACTAACAGAACTACTAAATAGGTAATAGAAGTACAAAATAAAATGTTAATGGTGTGGTTCAATTTTCGACCATAAGTCATTAACATACATCATATAAAACTTATTAGCCATTCATTTAGCTGCATGGGAGAAACTTTCAACAATTCACGCCGCATACCTTTGTTTTTACTCAGATCTTATTATTTCATTTCACTTAAATGCAGGCAAAAAGTGAGCATTTTGACAACTTTTAAAAGTGTTCTACTTCCAAAACTTGATTCGGTTCGTATTATAAAAACAAGAGGAAAGGTCAGCCAGAACAACTTGACGATGAAAGGGAACTCAAATTGCCTTTCAAACAACATCTCATTTTACACATCGAAGAGAATGATTCTTCGCCGCGTGTTCAGCAGTTCATAACGCAACAGGTAACATTATACACAGTATAATGACTAATGCATTTTGTTCATAACCCAAAATATGATTGGGGAATAGCCGAAATGATGTATAGTTTTTAACCGACTTTAAAAAAAGGAGGAGGTTCTCAATTAGATCCGTTTTTTTTTTTTATGTTTGTTACCGCATAACATCCGATTGGGTTAACCGATTTCGATTGTTCTTTTTTTATTACAAAGCTGATGCTTCCCGTGTGGTCTCTTTTAAATTTCATCAAAATCTAACGAGCACTTTTTGAGTTACAAGTCAGAAACTGAAAAATGCGTGCTTATACCTACACGATATTATAGAAGCCGGTGAAGACATCGGTGAACACCACAATGGCAATTGATCCCATGAGTAACAAAGGTCACTAAAAAGAGCGAAAAAAAATATTTTTACCAAAAAGTGGAACCGACTTCAACACTCAACAGTATGGAATAACCTGTCGAAGTCGGTACCATGATAGTTCAAAAATAAGTGATATCAAAATATTGTGCTCATGGTACCGACATTTTTTGGTGAAATATTTTTATTTATTTATATCACACTTATAGTGCACTAGGATTCCTTGTGATTCGGGAGGCATGGGCACACACAAACACAGCACATCATCATCTCAGCCATAGGACGTTTACTGCTGGACATAGGCCTCCCCCATATATATAATATAACACAGCACATATTTAATATCATAATGATATAGTTTATACAAAGGTTACTATAACGAGCAGTGGGGTGAGGTGAAGGGTCAAATCTCAACATTGAATGAATTGACTGATCCCGGGTTCGATTCCCAGAACGTTCAAACATTTGTGTGCATGAACATATTTTTATGACATTTATCTACTGGGTGTGTATATGTAAGTTTATATATATCATTCATCAGGTTAGCATAGTACAGGCTCTGCCTAATTTGGGACCTGGGGGCGTTGTGTGAATGCTTTAAAAAAAATTAAATACAATTTCGTTTTTTCATTTTGAGACGACGTGCGTCGTCAAAACCAAATATATATTTAAATTATATGATTATATCATAATTTAAAAATATATTACCAGTTCTGCTCCATGTTTACCGATGTGGCGGCATTATGCTAAGACAGGATTTATTGACAATACCATAAAAATGCGGAATGTTGGTACGAGTACTTCAATTTGTACGCATATTTTGGCATGTACCATAATTATGGGAAGAATTTCATGTACCTATGCAATGATGTTTTACTAAAGATGACTTATATTCATACTGCGCGGTGCTCAGATTTTGTTCCTTTACGACATAAACATGCTTACTGCGACAGATAATACGGTACAAATAATATAGAAAAGGATAGCTATATGTTTAGATTTGCGCTTGAAATACGCGTCATAATGAAAATTACTATAATTGACTTAATTTTGCCGCCTCAGTTTCCGCGCTTGTGCCACATCTACCTCATATAAACATATAATATCATTGTACCTATGTATATTTAAATGTTTTGATATTAAATAAATGTATTTCATTTCATATTTTTTTTACATATTATAAGTTTGCGTTTGACAACTGTCTCAACTGATGTTAAGTGATGACGTTGTCTATGATTTATCTATGAGACATCATAGATTCAGCCAATGAATTCAATTCTATATCAAGCGCGCATAATGAATGCGGAAGCATTTATATAAAAGTATGTATATCACATTACTATCCGAGTTTGAGAGTCTTCTAGTAAGAAATGATGCATATCAATAAAATCATACATCAGCTCGTTAATACATAAGTCAGCTGGTCACCATTACTATGTTCCTAAGCTTTGTGAAAGGGTGCACCTAAGCTACTGTCAGCATTTTATAGATTTCCTACGCTTAATTGGCAGAAGCTCGCGAAAGTAAGCTCGTGGACACACTGGTGGACCGGTGGCTTTAATCACCGAATATTTTGGGCGTTCCCTTCGGACCAGTCAGGTTTTCCGTGCAAGTAGGCCGTGGGACCACCGGGAGAAAGTGCACCACCCAACGGAATGCGCCGTAACTGTCTGATGGTGTTTTTGCGGTGGATTTTCGCCAGTAAAATGCGGTGCTTACGCAGCCCGTGGTGTCCCATTGTAGCCGTAATTAAAGGGCGCGGTGTGCCCACACCCGATACAAACATTTAACGATTCGCGTGCATTTTTATATCTTCCGATTTTTTATTGCTCCGTAATGGCTTGCAAATTTAAACAAGCAATAAAACGCTCCATTGAGTTTATAGCCGCCGTCGCTGGAACACCCGATGGGAATTTCGTTTTTAAATGTTATGATGTCAATTACAAATTTTGATTTTATCGCTTCTGTATCTGATATTGGTACAGTTTTAAGGATAAGAGTCGCATAAGAGGCTGACTCTTATTTGGTAGGTATATTGAGTCCAAATTAGAACTGCTTATAATTGTCTATTCATGATACAGACAGGATCTAAGGTCCATATTTGCATAATGACTATCAATATTGTCTCCTCCGCGCGTCGTTCTACTCGATGTCGCCGTGGCTCGGTGGTCAGTGACATGAATTCTGTGTCTCCGGGACCCTGGGTTCGATTCCCGGCAGGGGCAAACATGTGCGATGAATGTAGCTGTTTGTCCCGGGTCATGGGTGTATGTGTGTGTTGTCCTCACACGACACAGGGAATCCTAGTGAGGGTGTTTAAGTGTGATAAATAAAAAAAAATGTTGAGGGTCGTGATCCTTGGATCACTTTACTAAGGATGATGCTTCGCCATCCTGAACCGTCTTCAGCATCGTGCAATGGCTTCGTGCATATTAGTTCAACTATTAATAGTAATAATTATTAATATTAATAATATTAATTAATATAAATACTATTAATTCAACAATTAATATACGAGTTATATAATTGATTTATTTACAATTAATCAGTTTTTGTAGCTTTCTAAGGTTCAAAAAGAAGGAAAGAAAGTCGAGAACTATAGCAATATTCAAAGCAATACTTTTAGGCGGATGACCCCCAGGAGTCCGCCTCGCATAGTTTTTAGACCCCCTAAAACGCTTTGTAACAACTAGTGATGTGCCGGATCGTTTAAAATATATATCCGCGCATACAGATCCGATTACGGATGTTTGGGGTCAAGATCCGCAAATGCGGATACGGATACGAATCTTTATTTTTTTACTGAAACTTACGTGTCGACGCGGGAGATCTTGAAACGATAGTTGACATCACGACGATCAACGACAGACTATGGTCATTAAATTATATGATTATTATGATTATGATCATATCATAATCATTCATCACTTAACATCAGGTGAGACAGTTGTCAAACGCAAAGTTATAATAGGTAAAAAAAAAACGATAAATGTTTGCTAAATAAAGGTGTCAAATATTCGATATTAAGAAATAAACAATACCCTGAAAGGAATTTGATAGTTATTTAATTCTACCTAATCAGCATTTAATTCTAAAAGATTCGCGAGAATAGTAAAATATATGGATACAGATATGGATCTTTCTCCTCTTCGGATATCAGCGGATACGGATACAGATACGGATACGGATCTTTATTTTCTTACTCATTCTGTATCGACGCAGGAGTCCTTGAAACGATGATATTGATACGCCCAAGACACAACGACAGTTACAATAGATATGCCAAATATTTGATTTTAAGTAATGAAAAATACTCAGAAAGAAAAGAAGAATGAAAGAAAACATATTTATTTCTGACAAAAGTCAACACTACAATACACATAGACACTATACCTACAGACCCCTACAAACAGGCATCAAAAATGAAAATAAAAAATAAACATAAAATAAGCACAAAAAACGGAATTTAATAGTTTTTAATTCTACCTTGTCACCTATATAAGATTCGTAAAAGTTACGGAAAAGTAACGGATACGGATCTTTCTTCGCTTCGTACATCCGCGGAGACGGATATCTGGAACATCACTAGTAACAATCGATCGAGGCCGACAACTCTCAAACTGTGACTATCAAAATATTAAATCACCACAATCCTTTCCAATATAGAAACCTGTATTCAAACGTATTCAACTATGAGGTATAATTAAAAACTACTATTTTAATTAAAGCTCGGTCAACGACCACTTCAATTTGGTCAAGTCATTATAACAAGTTTCCCATTAAAATTTGACTACGTAAGTTGGCTCTTATGGCCTTTATGTAAGGTCCATATTTGGTAGTGTTACGTATTTTCAAGAGTCAAAATCTCAGGTTACTGCCTCTTACTTTCACTGGCGGACTTGACCCGCTTAGAAGGCCCTTCATTGAAATTTATTATACATGTATGATTTGTGGGAATTTCAGATTCGATTTATGAATAGACTCAAGCATTTGTAGCGTTGGCGGTAGAAAATTAATATTTGTTTGTAAGTATTTATGTAGCTTTACACAGCGTGCGGCCGAGCGCTTTTTAAAATTGTCTATGAACGATAGTTCAAAGATCAATTAGTAGAATTGATATTATTTTTTCAGATCTAGTTGATCCCATCTTAGTATCTGGCAATGGGGGAGGCATATGTCCAGCAGTGGATATCCTATGGCTGAGATGATGATGATGATGACCTTATTCTATTTCTAAGCCATTGTTAGACAATGGGCGCATTTGAAGGTTGTAGTGCTACGCCATCACAGACCAACCAGTCTCGTGACTCCTTTCGCCATATTGCAGAAATGTAAGTCAAGTTATCAAAAACAAAAAAGTATGTAATTTATCAAACTGACACCTCTCAATTAACAAATTGAGTCTAAATTAGATAAACATTACATTTTACTCATGAGTCACTGACATGGCGTCTGTCTGTCATCTGAGTCTAGACTGAGTCTAGACCGTATGTAAACAATATTGGGGTGTTGGAGACCTATCGCTGTACTAGATCTGTCGGTGCGTTGACCCTGCGCCGACGCATGGGAAATTGAAAGTTATTTGTGACAATGAACGTGGGGGTGATGCGTTATGCCAGTGTTAACGTAAATACACTAACTCGAAGCATTACTTTAATTCGTTTTTAGGGTATAAGCTTTTTCCGTAACAAATTTCATCCAAATCCATCCAGCCGTTTAGGCATGAAAGAGTAACAAACATACACCCACACATCCATACTACCATACTCACAAACGTTCGCAAATATGATATAGAAAGTATTCCGGCCTTTTTTTACGGCCACAGCTTAAATAGGTGATCTTCAGTAGCATTTTCTTTCAGAGTTCAGTCTGTAGTCTTACTTTATCGTCTTTGTAGGTGGACACCAAAATTTAAAACGTCCGGTTATCAATTTAACCGTCAGTCAAACAGTTTTTACCATACAATCAAACTGTTTGACCGAGGGTTAAATTGTTAATCAGACGTTACAATTTTGGTGAACTCTTCTCTAAGTATATCAGTTGATTCAAATATATATTTAGCATTTAATAAATATGATAAAGTCAGATAATACCTACGATGCGAAACCAATGGGTGATTACTGACTTAATGAGTGATTGAAAAAAAAAACGGAATTGTATGAAAAAGTTGACTGAAAAAGGGTAATAATATTTTGAAAGAATTCTACAAGCAATAACAATATTGAAACAAAGAAGCATTTTATATCATTCACTTTTCAGCTTCAGGGTCCTTTTCAAAAGTATAAAACAGGACGCAACAAAAAACATGAGAGGAAGTGCGGTAATAGCAATGATATTTTATGTTTATATGAGGTAGATGTCGCACAAGCGCGCGGAAACTGAGGCGGCAAAATTATGTCAATTGTAGTAATTTTCATTATGACGCGTATTTCAAGCGCAAGTCTAAACACATAGCTATCCTTTTCTATATTATTTGTACCGTATTATCTTTCGCAGTAAGCATGTTTATGTCGTAAAGGAACAAAATCTGAGCACCACGCAGTATGAATATACGTCATCTTTAGTAAAACATCATTGGGTAATAGTATAAGGGAATAATTTCCATTCTCTATGAAGTTTCCAAGCAATCAAAGAGAAAAAGTGCCTCAAGATGGCCATCTCGGTAATAGACAAGCAAACTGAATTATTTCTTAAACAAACAGAGCGCACCCAGACGAAAGTATCCGTTTGTTTACACTTTCTCTCACTGACAGTTCTAGGATTTCGAGGATGTCTCTCCATTTTGTCTGGTAACGTTAACCTGTCAATTCAAGTGTAACGCGTATCATGCGTCACTAGAACGAGACAAGTATACACGTCAGAAAGAGGTAAGTGCGTACTGCCAGAGAATGGAACTCACTGCCTGAGTCTGTGTTTCCCGATATGTACAACCCCGGAGTTTTCAAGTCGCGAGTGAATTGGTTCCTTCTAAGTTTGCGTGCTCCACCTTAGACCGCGTCGTCGCTTAACATCAGGTGAGACAGTGGTCAAACGCAAGCTTATAATCTTTAATAAAAAAAAAGGCACGATTCAGTTTTGGTAATTTAGTTACGGATACTGACAGTCGAATCTCGGAACGACGTCGGTCATTGACCTTGACTTTTGCTTTCGCTGCTTTTACTGTGTTATGTTATGTCTTATGGTGCTGTAATTCGAATCAGCACTTAATCTTGACATTTTATTTTTGGTCATATCAATTCCCGTGATTCTTTCTCGAATCTTAATCTCGACTAAAATTTACCCTATAGTTCGTCCAAATATTATCGGACAAACTTTTCAAGTCAAGCTATTAGTGTAAACTCTAAGGCTTTCGCGGCCGGCGTTGCATGTTGTATGTATTGCTTCCGGGCTGTTTGGCCGTGGTCTAAGTGAAACTTGTGTTCCAGACGTTTCGTCGATCACTGCGGTCGACATCTTCAGTGGTTCAGGTCCGAGCGGCGACAAGAGCGTAGAACTCTCCTTCGCGGCGTCTTCTCTGATACTGAGGTATACTGAGATGTCGACCGCAGTGATCGACGAAACGTCTGGAACACAAGTTTCACATAGACCACGGCCAAACAGCCCGGAAGCAATACATACGACAAGCTTATTAGGTTTATTGAATACTATTAGAGCCCCGCGGTTTCAGCCGCGTGGATTACGGTTTTCCCGCTATCTCAATCTCTCACGGGAACTATATTTTGTCCGGGATAAAAGTAGCCTATGTGCTAATCCAGAGTTTGAACAATTTTTTTTTTTTTTTTTCTCGGCCATGTGACTGCTGGACGTATGCCTCCCCCATATAGAGGGGATTTGCCAATACTCGCCCCGTTTGGCAGGCGGGTTGGCGAGCGCAGTATGACTTCCGATCCTCAGAAGGCGCTGCTGCCCACCTTCTGGTACGTGATCCCTTAGCCGACTCTTACGGCACCCACGGGAAGAGATGGGGGAGTACTATTCTAGGCCGGTACCACCACGGCCAACTACTGAACTATTTGAACTATCTCCATACCAAATTTCGTCGAAATCGGTGTAGCTGTTTGAGCATGAAGAAGTAACAAACATACACACAAACTTTCGCATTTATAATATTAGTAGGATTATTAAAACTCACATTCATTCATAACTTTATACTAGAAAATTACTCTCCGACAAGTTTCGAACTTATTTGCAGTTCTTTATCTCGGTGTTATGATCGTGCTAGGCGGCGGGCGTAACACATTAAATAATTACAATTACATTAAAATTATGGAAGGAACTCGCGATAATTTTCAGACTCAAATTACTTTATACTATTTCTAAGGGTATAATGTCGATTGTCGATCGTGATATCGACTACGCGTAAGTGCCACGTTATACCCGTAGAAACAGTATAAAGGTTTATTGAATTTTAAAGTATTAAAGATTTTTTTGTGTACTTTTATTATGTAATTGCATGCGTATGCTAATTGTGCATACGTTTCGATCATTGGGCACAACCTGAGACAAACAATTTCCTTGAATACTTAGGTTTGCGGTGGTCTTACGGTATAATAATACTTCATCTTGCATCGTTCGTTATAATAAAAATTATATCAATTATAATATAATAATAATAATAAATTCTTTATTTCCGAAAAAGTAAATTAGCGGTACAGTAACACTACTTAACTACGATAAACAACATTGGTATAAAACATTAGGTTACATTACCAATAAGTCTCAAACTAGGCGACAGCCTGTATCTTGAGACTCTGAGTGCGAGTTTCTAGGTACAACAATAATAACACATTTCAACAGAGCAACATGATAGGTAAGTAGTAATTTATACATATTATTAGGATTAAGTTATCAAATAAATTATAAATGAAAAATAATTCGAGAAACTTAGTTAGTGACGAATAGTTATACACTTTTTGCAAGGGTTACAACTGTTTGATTATTCAGTAGAATCTCAATCGAAGTGTGTGTGTGTGTGTGTGTGTGTGTGTGTGTGTGTGTGTGTGTGTGTGTGTGTGTGTGTATGTATGTATGTATGTGCGCGTGTATGTGTGTGTTTATAAAATTTAGATTAGATTTTCAGTTTCTTCATATGATAGCTGTGACAAATACTCCTTGACTAACTTTTTACATTTGTATACCGAGCAGTCTTTCATATTACAAACTTTTGACACTTTATTATTTATTATATATATATATTATTATTAATTATATTAAACATTTCTGATGCTTAACTTTTGAATATTCTGTATATAGAACAAATAATACAATTGTTATTAAATCAAACGGGGCTTAATCGCGAGAAAAACATTTAGTAATTTATTAACCTCGACGTTTCGACCAAGTTGCATTAGTCGTGGTCACGAGAAGACACAGACTCAGTCTTCTCGGGACCACGACCAATGCAACTTGGTCGAAATTTCGAGGTAAATAAATTACTAAATGTTTTTCTCGCGATTAAGCCCCGTTTGATTTAATGACAATGTGTTCGAATCGCGAAAGTCTAAGAATTACAAATAATACAATTTCGAACAACGAACTAAATCAAATCTGCGAAGCCAACTCAATTATAAAAATAGAAAAAAACAAAACAATTCCTATTGAAACAGTCCCATTCACATGGAGTACTCAGAAATGCAGTAACTGGCTGGTAATTGACATAAACAATGCTCACAGACTGGGAACAAGGGTGTCTCCACATAAACCTAGAATGGAGACCCGATGACTTACTTTTGAGGTCATCGTGAAATATTAGATTCAGACATGGCAACACAATGAAGCTTTCCTAATTTAACATCCGTTGATATTGTGTTAATAAAAACAAATGTGTAAAAGAAAGACAGTATGGTTATTAGCATAGGACGGCCACCGACCAGGTGGACAGACGACCTGACTAAGATCGCAGGCAAGGGCTGGATGCAGGCCGCTTCCAACAGGTCCTTGTGGAAATCAATGGGGGAGGCCTATGTCCAGCAGTGGACGTCCTATGGTTGAGATGATGATGATGATGATGATGATGATGATATTTATTACTAACTAGCGAAACGGCACTAGTATATTACAAATCCTTCCTATTAAAATTATAAATGCGAAAGTTAGCGTGTATGTGTGTACGTTTGTAACATCTGCACGCTCAAACGGCTACACCAATTTCGATAAAATTTAGTATGGAGATAGTTTAGACCCAGGATTAACACATAGGGTACTTATCATCATCATCAATCATCACCATGCGGGTAAAACCGCGGGGCGCTACGAGTAACAGATATTTCTAGGAGTTTCACCACATTCACACTTCATTGAGAGATGACCAGTGTGTCTGCGTCGTAAACCCACATGGAGACCAGTTGACATAGATTGTCTAGAGGTCGCGTTCAGAATAGAATTAATATGAAATTTATTAAAACTTGATAATACTTGGAAATTGGAACACCGGGCCGGTTTTTCGACCCAATTTGCTAATTTTACTAATTCAATTGAAATATATGAGTGAGGCTTATATCCAGTAGAAGTCGATTAATAGTTGTAATCGGATTTTATTTTTAACCGACATCAAAAAAGGAGGAGGTTTTCAATTCGTCCCGTATATTTTTTTAAAATGTCTTATTGGTGGTGATTCTATAATTCTTTAAAAGTAACTAAGATAGTGTTAATAACGTAAGTTTGTATGAAGTTATGATACGGTAAATAATTAAATTAAAAACAATACATGCTAAAACGATATTTATTTTAACAGGTTTAGTAGTATGCGTCGTTTTAGGTGAAATATATTGTAACAATTTTTAGTGTCAACTAAAACCGCCTACAATTTAATTAAATAAGGATTTAAATTTCAGCCTAAATTAGCGTATGAGCTTTGTAATCCTACTAATATTATAAATGCGAAAGTTTGCGTATATGTTTGTACAGAAGTACAAGGGGTACAACGGTGATAATGAAAATAAGCCTATGTGTTATTCCAGGGTATAAGCTATCTCCATACCAGATTACATTGAAATCGGTGCAGCCGGTTGAGCGTGATTCTTCACGCTCAACCGGCTGCACCGATTTCAATGAAATCTGGTATGGAGATAGCTTATACCCTGGATTAACACATAGGCTTATTTTCATTATCACCATTATCACCGTTTTTATCGCCACGCGGGCACAACCGCGGGTTGCAGCTAGTCCTACTAATATTATAAATGCGAAAGTTTGTGTGTATGTGTGTATCCTTGTTACTTCTTCACGCTCAAACGGCTACACCGATTTCAATTAAATCTGGTATGAAGATAGCTTATACCCTGGATTAACACATAGGCTTATTTTAATCATCAATAAATCACCACGCGGGTAAAACTGCGGGGCGAGGCTAGTTACTAATAAAAAGCGACACAGTGCAACGAGTGGACACACTCACAAGCTCTCTGTCATAATTTGCTATTACTGATGACAGTCTTCGTGGCTCAGTGATAATCCATATTGACTTTTCAACCGCGGCTCCGGGTTCGAATCCCGGCTGGGATAAACATTTCTGTGATGAGCAGCATAGCTTATTCTCGGGTCTTTGATGTTTTTGTATTGTGGTTGTGTGTTGTGTGAGTCCAACTTCCCGCGACACAGGTTGTCCTGCGGGGTGTGAATGTGTATGTCATTGTAATGGTGACAGATATTATGTCAATGGGATAACTAGTCGATTTAACATAATAATTGGCGTAGAAATTTTTACCAAAAAATGGAGCCGACTTCAACACTTAAAAGTGAGAAATTACTGGTTGAAGTCGGTACCATCAAAAGTAACTATTATCAAAATATTATGCTCATGTTTTTACATAATAACATCTCTTTAAACATCTGACTTTTTATAGTAATCAGGAGGTCGTCATCGCGTGAGATCTATTCGGACAGATAGCACAATCGAAATGAGAAATCGATTAACCGTATGCAAATGTCGATGAAAATAAATCAACGTATCGAGTAGTAAGTGGTAAGTAAGAGTAGTCAAAAACGAAAGTAGATTCGATCTAAAAATCGGCTCGAAACATCGGGTGAGCATCAGATTTTGGTCAGTCGGTCGGTAACTTTCACCGCCAACTAATTAGCGATACTGGGTATCGATGTTTGTATCGCTTTTTATGAAACACAAATGTCGATATCGATAAACGTAGGTATATATGCCTATTAACTTGATTGTTCAAACGATTATCTTCGCAAGACTTTGATTTGTTGATTAACGTTGATACGATATTATTCGATATGCCGTGCTCCATTTTAGACCTCGTCAACACTTAACATCAGGTGGGACAGTGGTCAAACGCAAGCTGTAATAAAAATAAAATCTCTTAAAAACCTAATAGTGTCCATATTGTGAATATTTATTTGTTAATTGATGTGAAGAGCCAAATTAATAAAAGCTTTGTGATATATTAGAGGTTCGAAAAGTAATGTATCTAAGAAAAAATAATTTTGATTTATTAAAGTTATATCATGTACCATTCCGTAATCTTTGAAATTATTACTCTAAACGCTCACCAAAGTCAATTGAAGCAAATTGTATTAAGTTACGATTCACAGCATATTTATCGATACATTATTGAACACTGTCTCAGCTCTAACAAAAGCTCGCCGCTGAATGTTGACGCGTACGCACGATTGGGTGCGCGCACGCAGCCTCTTGCATAATCTATAAACGGATCGAATCGAAAGGGCGGGCGTCCGGGTGGGCGCGGTAGTTCAATAAATGTATCTCTGGTGATGTTTTTAATTTGTATTTAGTTTGGCTTCACAATATTTTAATAAATTTATTACAATGAGACAATTATAAAGAAGGGGAGATTTTATAATATTTTTTTATGTCTATTACCCTCATTTTATTTTACGGTTTACGATTACAGTTTGCCCGCTACATCAATAATTCCACGGGAATTCTAGACTATAATCTATCTCTGTCCCAAATTTTATCCAGATCCATTCAGCTGTTCTGGTGTGAGTGAGTAACAAACATCCATCCATCCATCCAAACTTTGACATGTATATTATAAGTAGGATGGGATGGGATTACGGACACGCTGAAAATCCGCTATTTACTTCTTCTTGTAATTTCAAAAGCTATTTAATTAGAGAAAACTATTTTTTCTGAATTGTATTGCCTATCATTTATTCTCGTGATTCGTGATAGTTTTCGTTTTTTTATACTGTATCGATCTAGAGTTTGACCACTATCTATGATCAATCTGGGATTGAAAATGTTATCACGCGAGACCTAGAAAGCTTACTGGCTTTTCTTTCACGCCTAAACAACTGGATGGATTTGGACGAAATGTGGTACGGAGATAGCTTATACCCCAATGATGTTTTACTAAAGATGACGTATATTCATACTGCGCGGTGCTCAGATTTTGTTCCTTTACGACATAAACATGCTTACTGCAACAGATAATACTGTACAAATAATATAGAAAAGGATAGCTATATGTTTAGACTTGCGCTTGAAATACGCGTCGCAATGAAAATTACTACAATTGACTTAATTTTGCCGCCTCAGTTTCCGCGCGCTTGTGCGACATCTACCTCATATAAACATATAATATCATTGTTATACCCTGAATTTGCACATAGATTTATTTTCATCATCACCATTGTCACCGTAGGTCATCACCACGCGGTTAAAACCGCGAGGCGCAGATAGATGATATATAAAAAAAATACAACATTTTCCTTTTTTATTTAATTATAGATAATTAGCTAAACAATACAATTTACTAATGACATGACAAAGCGACGTTTCTTCAATAATTCCATGTATTGTTACTAAGGTCAATGAAACGTGTCACTTTATTGTCTCATACATTTGTGTATGTCGTGTGTATGTAATTGACCAAACAACAGATCGTTTGTAATGTCAATTAGAGTCTTGAGTTTAGTTTCACGTTTTGACTTTCTCTTCGCTATTCTGGTTGTGGTGGAGGTATGTTATGAAGACATGTGATTGTCCAGGACCAGTTGCTATTACTTGTAGAGTTTTCTATTTCAGTTCGATGATAATGAGTTCAGACGTATTCAACCTACCTTGAAGCGATGATAGCTCAGTGGGGAAGCGTCGGCTGTCAAACCGACGGACACTGGTTCGATCCCCGACAACGGCTTGAGCTTCTGGTGAAGGTAGCACCGTTATCAAATTCCTAGCATGGTGGTAGGACGATTTCGAATAGCCACCTGGCTAACCACCCTCAAGTTTGAAAAACTGTCACCAAAAGTGTCACCGTAGTGTGTTCAGGCAGCAGTCTTTGAGAGCCAGTAAAAATTCTAGGTCTAGCGTGATAACATCTTCGACCAAATCGTCACTGACAATCAAGTGAAATACGCTCATAGTGAATTACATCTCATACGCTAGATTTATATAGCATAAAAATACCCGCTGTTGTGATGTGTTTATATATACTATATAAACACATCACTATATAATATTATATACTAATTTATTGGAAAAACTTCACCTAAAATGTTTGTGAGAATCGGAAGACCAATTGGACGTTGGACGCAGAAGAAAGTCATGGTTGAGGAAAGTCCGAGAGAGGACAGGAATCGCCAGAGGAGAAGACCTTCTTTAATAAAAAAAACAAGCAACTATCTGTAGAGATAGTGAAGAGGCACCAATAGAAGAAGAAGAATCAACGTATAGATCTCGAGTTAACCCGTCATCCGTGTGATGACTTCATATATGATAAAACATATCAACTAAACTAACCAAGGGTTGAAATCGATAAATGTTGATTTAATCTCAAAACTTAACTTTTTGCAGTGAAAACTTCTTTAGGCGCGTCTAGCACTTTTTGGGTGATACTCGCGTCATCGTCACCGCACGCTTGTCCTAATAGCTTAAAAAACATGTAGTTTTAACTTCTATCGGCAGTTTCCGAACACTGCTCCTTTTTTACCCAATGTTTACTATTCGAAATGTTATTGCTTCCGGGCTGTTTGGCCGTGGTCCAAGTGAAACTTGTGTTCCAGACGTTTCGTCGATCACTGCGGTCGACATCATCGGTCAGACAAGCGATTCAAGACTCCACATCAGTAGCAGAGAAGACGCCGCGAAGGAGAGTTCTACGCTCAGACCTGAACCACTGAAGATGTCGACCGCAGTGATCGACGAAACATCTGGAACACAAGTTTCACTTAGACCACGGCTAAACAGCCCGGAAGCAATACATACAACATGCAACGCCGGCCGTGAAAGCCTTAGAGTTTACAATATATTTTATCTTTTCACTAATGTTCTGTGTGTATGTGTTGTAATAATATTACGTTGAAAATATAATCTCTATAAAAACAACTCACATGCAATCCGCCAAAACGTCATCTGGATAACGACACTTTCGCTGTCATTCGTAATCCGTGAACCAGTATTAGAGCGGCGCCCGCGCCGCGCCGGCCGAATCATAATACACATGCATGCTGAGACTTTGCATGTCAACAAACCGACAATTGCCAAGTTAGGCTCAAACCAATGCTGGTCAGATCACAGACTTGCCAAGATTTTCTCCTACCGCAATACATATTTACTTATTACATACATTTGCAAATTTGATCGCATAGAAAAACATCACTCACACAAACACATACGTACGTTCACACATATATATAACCAAGCACGCAAATAAACACACCCTCTCACACACCCTCACACACACACACACACACACACACACACGCATACATATGTTTTTATTAATTATTGTTTTTAAATAGCTATGTAGCCATTCTGAGCGTTTTACATACAATTATATGTAATATATTAAGGGAGAGGCCTTCGGCTCCAAAACACAGTGGAAACTAGTTTGGAGCCAATGGGTTCATGTATTGTTAGACCTATTGTTATGTCAAATAAATATATTTGTATTTGTATTTATTTTATGCGCCACGTTTTTGTATTACTACTATCACTTATATTTAATTGTACTGTCGCAACGCTACCACTTTTTTTAACCTTCTGGATGACTGGTAGAATATGCTGCTTAGCGTAAATTCCTATATATACTAAAATAGTGCTAAAGTATAAATAATATTTTACTTATGTGTATGATAAAACTATTTTCAACCGACTTCTAATAAAAATAATTCAATACTTTTTTTTCAAATACAACCACAACATTTTGTCGATCATGAGACTACTTAAATTAAAGAAAGACTAAAAGACTCAAAGTAAATTACCGACTAGTTAAGCTTAGGCATCTTTTTAATCATATGACTTGTGCGATGTAAATGTATGACAAGCTGCGCCCTGCAGTTTCACTCACGTGGATTATGGTTTTTCCGCAACCTCAATTATCTCCCGGAACCATACTTTTTCCGGTATAAAAGTAGCCTATATGCTATTTCAGGGTCTAACCTATCTCCACACCAATTTCATCGAAATCGGTACAGCCGTTTGAGCGTGAAGAGGTAACAAACATACATACATACACACTAACGTTCGCCTTCATAATATTAGTATTATTATTTCATACTCATATTATCATACATTTTGTCATGTTGTTTAATTTATGAGCAAAATAGCTGATAATTAACTGAAAGTACAAACAAAGATAAATAAATATAATACTGGGTTTTTTAACTAACACCTTTCTCCTTTCCAAAAAAAAATTAAGCTTGTTAGTTTTTTAAATTATTTGACGTTTCATTCCAACAAATACTTTTGTAACCCCTAAACGGCGTGTTTGCGAAACTTTTGAAATTTTCTTTGTCCCGTTGGGATGGAATCACTGCCATTCTTGACGTGGCTGTCATTTCAAACAAAATATTTGCTAAGTTTTTGTCACAGTCACATTTAAACAGAAGCAAATTAAAACATAACAAAATTTTGTAATTCTTTCTTTATTAAAAACTGAAATCGGATTACGCCGGAAAATTGGAAGGTTAAACATAATGTATAATACCATCATCATTTGACGAAATTTACTTTTTATTTATTAACTAGTGAACAAACAGCAAATTAAAAAGAAGCTTATATGTTCCCCACCCACGGCTTTAGCTTCCGAAGGTTACACCATTATCTACATTCCCAGCATGGCGGTAGGGTACTTTCAACTACCCGCCTGGCTAGCTACCACCCTTAAGTTTGAAAAACTGTCATCAAACATAGTGTGTTCAAACAGCAGTCCTTGAGAGCCAGTGAGCATTCTAGGTCGAGCGTGATAACATCTTCGACCACATCGTCACTGACCATCAAGTGAGAGAGTGGTCGAACGCTAGATTTATCGGTTTTTTACTTAGTTAGTTTTTTTGCTTTTTTCTGTAAATAAAAATTTTAAACAATATTTATGATTAGTACGTGAAAACGAGAGGGGGAGGAGTACTGACATATACTACTGGTTTCACCGAGGGGAGGGCTAAGGGCATAAAATATTGTAAAAATTGTGTCGTGTAGTATGGGTACGTTCCCTATACAGTAAAAGAAAAAAAATTACAACATCTATCAGTGTTATTGATATCTGTCGTACTAAACATTTCTAAAAACTGTCTTATACTCTAAGGATTTAGTCTAATTATGTTGAATAACTATTGACTGGCCGGTTGGCGCAGTTGGTAGCACTCTGCCTTCTGAGCCGCTGGTCCCGGGTTTGATTCCAGGTCAAACATTTGTGTGCATGAACATGTCTGTTTGACCTGTGTCTGGGTGTGTATATGTATATAAGTATATATCAGTCATCAGGTTACCATAGTACAGGCTCTGCCTAGTTTGGGACCTGAAGACCTTGTGTGAATGTTGTCCCATATTATTATTATTATTAAGATAATTATAGTATATAGATATTAGTAGTCTTTCCTATAATCACATCGCACAACGAATAAGTGAACCTTAGAAAGCTAATTTCGGTTTAGCACTTACACGTAAACCTTTTTGGAAGAGATAAATAAAATTATATTAAGAGTTTTAAGCTTTATTACACAACATGCTAGGCGGAACTTACGTTCAAATTATTTGAAGGAAAACATCGGCTAGAGTTGAACTCACGACTACAAAATACCATCCTATCGCTTTGCCATCTAAGCTATAGTAGCACTCCAATAGCCTTCCGAATTTATTTCTTCCTTTAACATCTGAGGGGATGTTGTTGTTACCGCCATCTACCGTTAATTATATGGACTATTAATAGAACTGATAGACCAACATTACAGTTTAATACAATTGACCCTTATTCTAAGAGTTTTTTATGGCATACTCTTAGAATAAGGGTATGGTAACTTATATGAAAATCAATTCCGCATTCAAATCTTTGCATACTTACTGAGTTAAAAGCGACATAACTCACAACTTTCCCTTTTACGATGTTAAAAATGCCTAAACAAAGTCACTCCCAACGTTTTATTTTAATTAGCATAAGAAACTGTTCCCACGATTCATTCATTCAAATTATTTCAAATACACAGAATAATAAAGTACAAACCACTAGTAGAGGTGAGAATTTCAAACTTTTACTCAATAATTGGAGTAACGTGCAGAAATTCGTGCGATATTTCGTAGATTTATTCACATAGTAAACAATATTGCTTTTAAAGTTTTACTTTTGTTATTACACGGAAGAATGGTGAGTTTTATTGAGGTGAAGGTGAGGGGTCAGAGGGTCAAACGTAGTTTTTGTCTCTTGGACATTCAATAACAACTAACATATAATTATGGACCATTGACGCCATTTTTTGGCACTTTACATTGCTGTTATATATTTAATGAAGAAATTGTGTTTTTTGTTTAAAATTGATCGAATGAAAACCTGTCAAGCGCCCCATCGAGTTACTCAACTTAAATCATTACAAATAAATTCGCTTAAAACACTTTTTACTTCATATAAAGTGACACTGTATCTACTTTAAATTGCTGTTTGTTATGTTGTACTTTAAATTTTAATAAAAAATAAATTAAACGTCATCTACATAGCCTAGCGGTTAGCAAGTTGGAGTGACAGTGGTCAGGGCAGATAGCTCGAAGAACCGATCGCAGTTTGGATCGAAAGGTTCTCGAATGGAGACCACAGACTGCCAAGCGCAGCATAGAACTGCCTTCGACAAGATGGACAGACGACTTGAGTAAGATCAGAGGGAAGGGCTGGATGCGGGCCGGTTCTAACCGGTCCTGGTGGAGATCAGTGGAAGAGGAGATCCTATAACTGACACGATTGAGACATTTTATATTCCTCAAACTACTTCAATATAATATATGTCGGTGTCGAGACCCTTGGCCCGTGGGGTCCTAGCGCGCTCAACTTCTACAAGGAAATCTCCAAGAGACTGGTTGACGTCTCAGGAGACCGAAGAGCTGGCAGCTTCCTCGCTCAACGTATTAGCCTAGCAATACAAAGAGGAAACGCTGCCAGCATCTTGGGTACAATGCCGCAGGGGCCCGTTTTAGATTTAATTTAGTTTTTATTAAATGTTTAAGGTTTTTATTTTAAGTTAGATTATTTTATTGTTATTCTAAATTATTTTTATATTATGTTTGTATCAATTAGAAATAAATTACATAAACTTATATATGTATATATAATCTAACGTTTGACCATTTTGTGCCCAGCCAAGGAATTTTTGAAGGTAGAATCACGCTAGATCTAGTAGACTGGGTCTCAAGGACAGCGGCTTGCAGACACTGGTAGTGATTCGCTTATTCAACTGAACTAAACTAAAATTTTGGAAAACTAAATCAGTTCTTATACTGTTACGATAAAATCGAAATTAGAATGAGACTTATCAATAACATCACTAAAATTAAATGTATTTTTCCAAATTCGCGGGTAGTTTTAGCGAAAATAAGTCGCCACTTATTTGGTGCATCCTAAAACTACCCGCAACAGCAATGGAATAAAACTCGTGTAATATTAGGGAGAGCGTTGTATTGAGTTATATAAATTTGAATTTAAGCATCAATAAAATACGAGCTATTTCAATTTGAAGAATTTTAGCTGGTTCGTGTATTAACAGAATAAGGCGTTGTGACAGTTTTTTTAATTTAAGCAAAATTAGTCAAGTGGCTATCTACATCAGCCTGTTACTTCCAACCCTAAAGCCCTCTTCACTTGCCCTTTGCCTAGGCAACGATTGTAATTTTTAGATCGCAAAGTACTTGATCGGCTCATTTTGGCATTACATCATTTTGAAAAAGAAATGTAACAAAACATTAAACATCAAAATTTAAGCTAGTACAGCATAATGGGCACGAATGGTCTGAAATAAATAGCTATATTGCATATAACTATTTCTTGCAGACAATATATAATATTTAAGGTTTTAAATTTCATAGGGCAAATGCCTTTATTAAAATAAAACACTAATAACTAATTACAATACTGCAGCTAATACAATAACATTTGAGCAATCCACTAGCTATTGGTAGCCTATAGATAACTCAAATGTTCTAACCCGCTACCGGCCGGCAGCGTGCCCAGAATGCTAGCAGCATTGCCACGTTGAATTGCAATGCTGATTCGTTGAGCCAAATATGTGCCAGCATTTTGGTCACGCGTCGCATCGATCAAACGCTCAGATAAATTTTGGAAAATCCGATGAGCTCCAGGTCCCCACGGGCCCAATGTCGCGACCCCAAACGGTTCAAATATGTAACCACTACCTAGGTTAGCATATTTTCGCCGTTTCAATTGCTCCGCCGAATAAGCCGCGGCGCCAGCCCTAACATGTGTCTCAGGAAGATGTGACGGGGCCAAAGTGTCAACGCATGTAGCGTCCCACACTAAAGGCCGCCCTAACTTCCAGGGATAAGGATAGGGATAAGTGTCATGCCGTCAGGTCTTTTACCATGAATTAATAAATATTTAAAGTTGATTGTGAATAAAACGCACATATTTTGTCAGACGAGGCTTAACCAGAATCCTATCAGAATACCAGAGGTCCTATCCAGAATTGCTGGATAGGCATTGTCACGGGTAGGACTAAGTAAAACTGTATTTCTCCTACAAAAGTACTAACATAGTTGTAAGAAAATTGTTACTAACAAAATCTTTGGATCCCATATTCCGAAATAAACGTTAATTTATTTATTATTTATTTATTTATCTTAGTTTATTCTAGTCATTAATAGTACGTGTATATTGGCAATAGTCACGATTAACAAAAGGGGTTAATGGTCTGTTATCGCCTTGAACAATCTATAACTCGTTTGGTACCTACAATTATATTACAAATTGAATAATCTCTTTAGACAACACGAAATAATTGTCCGTATAAATTTAATATCATTTATCTCCACGAGGCGAGCGGGAGAAAGCGCGGATGGACAAAAACAGATGGGACAGTCATGGTTTAAAACCTTTACCGGAGATGGGGTTTCACCCATTAATGACTATTAGTCTGCAATGAAATGAATGCCGACTACTTAATACCCCGGCGTTTCCTGTTTACTCGTGACGTCAGTGATCGGTGGCATTACTGACATTATCTGCTTACATTGATTGAACATTTTGCAGAGATATATGCTATAGTGCTAATAGTACCTAATTTTTTAATTTTTTTTATTTATTTATTTATTAACATTAACACAAGGTCTTCAAGTCCCAAACTAGGCAGAGCCTGTGCTATGGTAACCTGATGACTGATATATACTTATATACATATACACACCCAGACACAGGTCGAACAGACGTGTTCATGCACACAAATGTTTGACCTGTCCGGGAATCGAACCCGAGACCAGCGGCTCGCGATTTCGCGATAAGGAACTACGTTCTACGTATATGTCAGGGTGTGGAATTTAAGGGCTTAATCGGTGCCGATGACATTACAAAGGCTCGCCGGTGTATACAGGCTTTAGTTACCTGTTTTTTGTATTTATACAGCATGCCACTTCAACTTTTTCTTTCCCTTTCTTCACGACCTGTAAGCGTTCAGTAACATTTCGATTCACTTTCTCCGAGCACGAATTGAATCGATCATGAATTTTATCCGAAGTTAAAGACATCTCTTGAACCTTCTCAAATTGGTAAATACTCTGTAATCGCACTTAATTGACCGTTTTATTGATCAAAGATTAAATAAGTACTATTAACCCGTGAAATGTACTGTATAATTTGATTGATTAAGATTGACAGAAAGTGAGCATTGAGTATTGAGCAAAGTGATGTCAGTGGATCATTGTATGATCAAATCACTGACTGTGTATGCGTGTAATTTGATGATTGAGCTCATGATTGATAGATCAGTTATATTATACTCTTAACATATGTCAATGGGAAGAAACAAAGTGTAATAAGTCACACAAACATTATGACCATTATCATCTCAGCCGTACACCCACACACACAATAATTTTTACAAGGACAGATTGGAAGCGGCACGCTTCCAGCCCTTGCCTGCGATCTCAGGCAGGTCGTCTGTCCATCAGGGGCCGAAGTCTAATATTCAATATGGCAATATGATCGGCTCACAATTGATGAATTTGACAGCTTTGGTAGTCCGCTATTTTTCATTCGTCCATATTGAACGAATCTTGATTCAATTCTAGATTCAATGACACAGCGCGTTATTTCCGTAGTCTGTTGTACATTAAATGTCAAATGCCCTACTAAACCGACACAGGCCGAGCATAGATTCAACATAGACTCAGGCTGCTATGACTTAGCAGACTACGGATTTTTGACGTTGTCTTATTGGCATCGGCTCGGCCTCGCAGCAGACTGAATATGAACTTTGAATTAGTAGACTTGACACCCTGTTCGGTGGCCTTCCTATGCTGCGCTTGCCAGTCCGTGGTGTCCATTCGACTTCGGCCGCGTTCCGTAGCGCCCCGCGGTTTCACCCGCGTCGATTACGGTTTCCGCTACCTCAATTATCCCACAGGAACCATACTTTTCCGGGATAAAAGTAGCCTATGTGTTTCCAGGGCTTAAACTATCTCCATACCAAATTTCATCACAATCGGTGTAGTCGTTTGAGCGCGAAGATGTAACATACACACAGACTTTCGCATTTATAATATTAGTAGGATATCCCAACGTAAACAATTACAAGAAATCCCTTACGTGCAATGTTCTATTACTGAAATACTGCTATTTCAACGCCTACGCGTTGAAAATGTATAAGCCAGAGTTATATTTCGTGTTTTCACACTCAGAGAAAGTATACTAAAATCTATGATAGTATTGTTAAAAGGAAGGCTGTATCTTTTGTAGATGACATAGGTGGCCTACATTATAACGGATTGAACTTGCGTGACGTTGGCCCGCATCGTAGTTGACGCTTGATTGACGCAATGCGCTCGCGCACCATAAAATGTAATCATTACAAGATTCTGATTATTTTTAACCGATTTCAAAAAAGGAGGAGGTTCTCAATTCGACCCGCATGATTTTTTTTATGTTTGTTACCGCATTACTTCCGTCTGGGTAAACCGATTTTGATCGTTCTTTGTAAGCTGGTCCTTCCCGTGTGGTCCCATTTAGATTTCATTAAAATCGGTCAAGCGGTTTTTGTGTTACACTCCAATAAATGAACAACGCATACGTCTCTCACGACTCTACGCAAACTCATCAAAATCGGTTCATAAACGACGAAGTTATCCGCGAACACACACAAAAAAAAACATATATCGGTCGAATTGAGTAACCTCCTTTTTTTGAAGTCGGTTAAAAATATAAATCTCAAATCGAAATTGCTTATCAAGTACATAATAATGACGAGAAGTAAGCATCATTGTACATTGAGATAGAGATATAGAAAAGTCCGTAAGTAGCAACGGAAGTTCCCCAGCTAGGGCGGGTACCAGCGATTCCAGGAAACCTCGCAACGTAGATACCGGACATAAAATGAACCACATGACATTGAGATAAGATTGAAAATAGAGAGATTTCTTCTCCGTCACACTGACACACATTATTGCGATCCGCTCTGAATATATTACACACACATATGTATGTTAGTGTGTATTATATACGGACAAATCCGGAATAGTAGCTGGGTTCCGGTCTCCGACGCTCAGCCTAATTGGTTATAGCATCATTTGAAATGTTAATCTTCAGTGATATCGCTATTGATGGTGGTAAGCTTTAAAATTAGTAAGACGGATTCGTTTTTGAATGCGTTCTTACTTTCGTTGAAGTTGTTTTTTGAAGGCCAGCAAATCCGTGGCGAAAGACTTTCTCATGAAGGCGAGTTAAGTAAATAATTATTAATTGTAAATGTGTGTAAATAAGTATGTATATATAAGTCGACTGGCCGGTTGGCTCAGTTGGTAACACTCTGCCTTCTGAGCCGCTGGTCCCGGGTTCGTTTCCCGGACAGGTCAAACATTTGTGTGTATGAACATGTCTGTTTGACTTGTGTCTGGGTGTGTATATGTATATAAGTAAATATATAAGTATGTATATATAAGTACATATCGGTCATCAGGTTACCATAGTACCTGGGACCTGAAGACCTTGTGTAAATGTTAAAAAAAAATCTTTCTATGATATAGTTCTACTGTGTGTATGTCACTGAACTCTTCCTAAACAGCTGGATCCTATTGGGATGAAAATATTGGTGTGTGTTTGAGGGGATACGAGAAGGGTTTGGATTCACAATTGGACCCGGTAGGAAGCGCTGCTGTCGGAATATCGCTTAAGCTTTTCCGGGTAAGACGACGTCTGCCGGGACAGCTAGTTAATAATTTAGTAATATTAATTAATTAATCATAATATGTTACTAATATTTATTAATTAATAAAAATATGTTAATAATATTATTATTTTTAACGAACTTATTATAAGTTTGCATTTGACAACTGTCTCACATGTTAAGTGATGACGTTGTCTAGGATTTAGCACGCAAACCTAGAAGGTACCTATTCACTCGCGACTTGAAGATTCCAGCTGCTTGTTGAAAAATTGCAATAATTGACCATACTAATACATAGTATGGTCAATTATTGCAATTTTTATTCTAATCGAATTGGGTGTAAAGTTCAGCAGCCCCGCCTATATTTTTTTCAGTGATTAATAAGGCTAAATCTTCGTGAGCTGGTTCGTTTCAACGAGACGCCCGAGTTTTTCGTCTTTGGAAATTCTCGTAGAAGCAGCTAATGAAGTGCGCAGGTGTAAAGCACATTATAAGTAGGTTTGATGAGTTTTAGAACAGGTATTGTAGTTCTATCATGTGAAGTTAAGTGTTTATATATATAAAGCTATGTATATGATGAAATATTTAGGTATTGACTTTTGGGTATTGGTAATGAAATTTCCGAAGTATGCGAGGGATTCGCGTTAAATAAACACGTTGCAGCTAATTCTGGGGCCTAAGTCTACTATTCAATATGGCAATATGATCGGCTCACTATTGGTGAATATTTTGACAGCTTTGGTAGTCTGCTATTGTTAATTCGTCCATATTGAATCAATGTTGATTCAATTCTAGATTCAAAGACACAGCACATTTATTTATTTATTTGAACCCCAACATAATGTACACTGATACAAGAAACTAAAAAAATGCTATAGTACAACAAATGCTAAGTATCGCTATAATTATAGGGGAAGACAGCTTGCGTAGAAAAGTGAGCGAGCAGTATCTAGCCTACTATTGATGGCCACTGCCACAATGTGGAGTAACATTATTTCTGTAGTCTCTTAGCATATTAAATGCTCTACTAAATCAACAAAGGCTAAGCATAGGTTCAACATAGATTCACGCCGCTATGAATTTAGCAGAATACGAATTTTTGACGTTGTCTTATTGGCATCGAATCGGCCTCGCAGCAGACTGAATATGAACTTTTGAATTAGTAGACTTGACACCCTAATCATTATAGAGAAGTCCCTCTATGTTGCTTGTACTAGATAATATATCTAACTGACGTTATCCAGGATCATCATCATCATCATCCAGGATAGTGTATCGTAATGGGCAAAAATACTATTAAATAATGCTTTTCTAATTGATTCTTTACATCATTATTGTATAAATAGCTTGTTACATTACATAAATAAAAGAAGCTACGTAATTCTGCGCAAGAACAGGTGCTGGTCGAAATTACAATGCGGTTAAGAAATTGAATCCTTACGAGATACAACCTTCGTCCACGTCCATTCGTTCTGGACAATTGAAAGACAAGCTGGATACATTTCTCGAGCTGGACCAAAAACGTATGTTTTTGGTTTGTTACACATTTTAAACATTTAAGTCATCATTACACATGACACTTAAGTCATTTAAGTATCAGTTTTGAGACAACTGTATGATAATCTAGACAACTATATTATGTACTGTCAGATGAATATTTTAGCAGCGGTATTTTTGTGAACAATATTGTATTTAACAATTATCCAAGAATATTTTAACAAGGTTTCGAAACAATTTTTGCTAGTGTTAATATATACCAGTAATCATAATATTATGAAGAGAAATGGAAGGGGGAAAGAATGGGAAAGAAAAGAGTCTTAGCTAGTAATATTCTCTACCTTTTCTCTTTTTTACCTTTCATATTTTTTTACGTTTTAGAGACATTTTTCTCTTTTTCATATTCTTATTTTATTAAAACTAAATTTATAAAGCGTTATTTGAATATTACAATGTGCAATGCTAATTTTAACATGATTAATTGAACACAAAAATATATCTGCGAAGCTTTATGATCTAATAGAAGGTCTCATAATTTTGTTTAAGTATATTGACCATCGTAAATCTATTAGAAGATCCAATTTAGTGTGAGTATTTTTTGAATGAAGCAACTAAGAGAAAAAGCAAGAGAGAGAGAGAGAGAGAGAGAGAAAGAGCTAGTCATCTACTTTATGGTTAAATCCACGTGAAAGCCGTTGAGGTTAATTTAAGTAATGACATAAATATTCTCCTTTATTGAGTTAATTTACTCGTCACAAGCAAATTACTCACATGTCTTACTATCTAATTAATCGTTTTCAATATCAGTAGGTAATCAAAGTAGCCTTATCGTTTAGAGAAGCATGTAAACAAACAAAACGTACCGTCTGGTCTTCCGACAAAAACACAAAAGCACAACGAGTATGGTCCGGCAAGCACAATCACAGTTCGCACTGAACGTTCACAGTCAATTTTTTTTTTAATAAGTCAAACGCACGTGCGCGGGTATGCGTTTGAAATTCGAACGCGGCAGTGCGCGCGCGCCAGACTGAGAATGACAAGTGCCAAGAGAGCAGGTGGCAACCTCCCTCTAACAAGGTCACGCCCCCCTCTTCACACTCATTTCACTGGGAGAAAGTCTACCTACATACATACCAAATTTTCGAACTGATTGACTCGAATGAATTAACCGATTCGTGTGGGATGATGAATGGACCTAAGGGTCACGTAGGAATGTCCGCGGCGTGGTTTCATCATTGTCATAGGTCGGCGATATCGATATTATCGATCTCTGACGGATCGATGATTGTGGAAGCCGGAGATCACTCTAAAATGGTTGCGTAATACAACTTAATTGTATTTAATCGATTTGGGTATCGATTAAATAAAATAAAATTAAGATGTATGTATTAAATGCGTTTCAAAATATGCATACAAGTATCTTATTGCGTCACACCTATTTTATTTGGCTTTCCACAAACTTTCATAATTTCTTCTATGATTGAAATTTACATAGTTATGACATATCTTTTTCCCTTGACGTTTTTATTTTTAGCAATTATACTAATATTATAAATGCGAAAATATATTTTTAAGAGACGCTTTACTGCTCAGTGGTGATGTATTATGAATCGATTAAGATGATATTTGGTACATACTTAATATCCCATAACCATAATTCTGCACGAAATATTTTTATATATTTTTTATTATTTTCTTGCCATTATAAATATTGAAAAATAGCTGTTTTCTTAATGCTAATTTGCCCCCTTATATTATTTTATGATACAAAAAAGGTGCTCGAAAGGATAGATAGATAAATAGATGAACACTTCAATGTAACACCGTAATACAAAAACATTACATTTGTAACAATACAGATATAAACTTTTAATGTGTCACAATGAGCAGTCATATCGCTCATAGCGATCTCTTTCAGACAAACTTGAACAGAGAGGTGATCACCGCCATTACAACAATTTGTAAGGGCGGTAAAGTGTTTATCTATATTATAATGTATTCACTACTTTTTAATATTATATACTATACTATAGATTAATACATATACCTACTGCGTAGATGCATTATTTATGTTATTAATCAGTTAAATTTAAGCAAACATTTTTATCGATGAATTTGAACATTTTGGTTCGGCTATTATCCTAAAATCAAACATGACTAAACTAGCAGTTCTGGGCCACTTAGATAGTTTGATGGTACATGTGGGCTTAGTTTTATTTACCTTTTTATTTAACTAATCTTGAAAAATATTAAATTTGACATTGGCTAAGTACACATGAAACGCGGAGCTAAAACGATGAAAAAATACGAACACTTTTTACCTTGAATGCTATCTGATATAATATTTTATGACATACAAAATTATTGACGTATCTGATGGCGACAAGGTAGCAATTTGCGTATTTCTCATACCGACTTTATCTCGATTAAATGAGATGGCGATGATCGATTGAGCCTTTGTCGCGATTGTCGCACGGTTCCCATTCACGGCAATCGATTGTGTCGGTAAATTGTATGCAACTCTATTGAATAACTTGAATGAAATCTTGTACATCAGCGATTATTAATTCGAGGATGCGCACGCGCATCAACATACATAGATGATCATTTTTTTTAATGCGTGGAAGGCTGAGGGTTAGAATGTGAAGTAAGTATAAGAGTCGCGCCTCGCGGCTTTACCCGCGTGGATTACGGTTTCCCCACTACCTCAATTATCCCACGGGAACTTTAATTTTCCGGGATAATCAGAGGAGCTGAGACTGGAATGTTTTCGACATCCGCTGTACTCCCCGTACCTTGCTCCAATAGGACAAGGAATAGGAATAAGAATTTGGACAACTTGTTGCAAGGAAAAAAAATAACGATGAGTTTTGATTTTTAGAAGCGATGATAGCTCAGCGTTGGGAGCGTCAGCTGTCAACTGACGGGCGCTGGCTCGATCCCCACCAACTGCTTTAGCTTTTGGTGAAGGTAAGAACATCATCATTTTTCACGGCATGATAGCTACCCAGGCGGGTACTCGAAAGTACCTACCTGTCTAGCTACCACTCTCAAGTTGAAAAAACTTAAACGCTACATCAACAAACACATAAAAGATTCAGGCAGAAGTCCTTGAAAGCCATTAAGCATTCAAACGTGTTGTTTCGTCAGCCTCGTAAGGCTGGATGGAGTGTCGAGGTCTAGCGTGATCACATCTTCGACCACATCATGACCATAAAGTAAGATAGTGGTCAAACGCTAGATAGACGAGATCTCAGAGAGAGACATAGGTTACTATTTATGCCAAAAGGTGGCATAGCTGTGGTATAGAAAAAACCGTAGTCCTCGCGGGTAAAATCACGGGGCGCAGCTAGTAGTCAATTTAAGAAGCATGTACGCATGCGTGTTGTCGACGTTCCGGACATAATAGATTTATTCATATTTTATATAAATAAAATAAATGGAAATGTATGTATAGATGTCAATTGGTGTAATTTATGAGTGTTCCCTTTTGTTTATGTTTAAATATTATGTTTGTTAATAAAATTTTGATTTATTGTCGATTCAAAGCTTTCGTTTTATTTATGGTGTTTAATTGACGCTTTATTAACATTTGTTCATCACCTTTTGTCTCTAATGAAGCAAAAATTAATGTAAAAATTTGAGGCGTTATTAAATATTCATAATACAATACGTTTTTGATGTATGCTGTATAGACTTTGGCGTTTGACCACTGTCTCACTTGCTGGTCAGTGACGATGTGGTTGAAGATGTTATCACGCTAGATCTAGAATGCTTACTGGCTCTCAAGGACTGCTGCCTGAACACACTATGTGTTTGGGCACGGATTTAAAACTTGAGGGTGGCAGCTAGCCAGGCGGGTACTCAAAAGTGCCCTACCATGCAAAATAATAGAGTGATGAATACAATCCCATGGGAACTATACCTTTCTGGAATAAAAAGTAGCCTATATGCTATTCCAGGGTATAAGCTATCTTTATTTTGAACTTCATGCAAATCTGTAACCCGTTTCAGCGTGAAGCAGCAATAAAGTACTAGCACATGATAACATTTTCAGCATTCAACATTTTTAATTTTGTTTACTGCTGACATGTCATCAATGTTAGAAAGCAGTGATCCTACTTGTCATAGAAGTGAGGTTATGTAGTACAGGCAGACCACCCGTTGACAGACGGTAGATGAAATATGTGCGCGCGCATGTAGATTATGTCGGGTGAGTCACCGTTGTTATTCATCATTATTTAACCGACTTCAAAACGAGGAGGTTACTCAAATCGACCTTATAATATTATGTGTGTTCGCGGATGACTTCATTTTGATGATTCTTTTCTTGTTAATAGAGTTTATATCCGTGGTGGTCCCATTTAAATTTAATCAAAATTGGATAAGCGGATTTTAAGTTACACTCCAATACCTAAAAAATTCAGCATGCCTCTAAAGAAGCTTAAAAAAAAAATTACCAAAAATGGAGCAGACTTCACCAAAGTTATTATATATATATATTTTATATTATATTATATATATAATATAATATATATATATAAATATATATTTATATATAATTCATCGCAGCCATAATACGTCCACTGCTGGACATTATGCCTCCCATATTGGGGGGATTTGCCAATACTCGCCACGCTTGGCAGGCGGGTTGGCGAGCGCAGTATGGTTTTGCTATCCTCAAAAGGCGCTGCTGCCCACCTCCTGGTACGTGATCCCTTAGCCGACTCTTACGGCACCCGCGGGAAGAGATGGGGGAGTACTATTCTTGGCCGGTACCACCACGGCATTATGTTAGTATATATATATATATATATATGTTCTATATAAACTTGTTAGAGTAAAAAGGTTAAGACAGTGTGGTGAACATTATTGCTTAAGGTGCAACGTCTATACGAAACTGTTTTATTATTGCTGACATTAGTAAGTTTTTGCAACTTGCCAATATATTCGGCTGCAAAAACGTTTACCATATTCACTTGTTACATTATCGATTTTGCGGTTACAAAATCCTAAATCGGAATTAATTCATATCCAGTTCGAAAACTTTTAGAAAGCACAGGAATATAAAAACAAGTTAGTTCGGAAAACAGAGCACCTTGAGGAAATGTTGTATGTGTGTTTCATTATTAGATACTTGACTTCTTAATAGTATTTATTTATTTACTTCAAAGGAAGACCAATAGCCGTCATACATAATAGATATACTGATATAAAACAGGAGGCCAATTACAGGTCCTCAGGAATAGCAACACTGATTTTAACTATTGAAGTAATGCGAATTATATATACTTAGCTTAGGGGGGTGTTAGGCTAATTGCGTTACGGAATTTCTGGATAGTATATTACAGTAGAAAAATATAAGAAAAAAAACTATGTAATAGAAAAGAAAAAAATTAAATAATAATAATAAATCTTAATTTGTTCAAAAAGACTCAGCTCTGTATTGTATAAAATGTAAGGGCTTATTTATTAACCTACGTAAAAGCAGTATAAAAAGCTTATTTGTTAACCAATATAATAATAATGAAAGCATTTAAATAAATAAAAAATACAATAAGCACTATATACTTACAAAGAGTGATGTGTAAAACAGCTTATTTGTTAACCTACGTACAAGGTATATAAAAATATCTACGTGTCAACAGCGTAAAAAACGAAAGTCAAAGTCAAGATAACTTTACGTCCAGAATAATATTTACATAAAATTATATTTTCCCACGTACACGGGTCTTCTTAAAATTGCAAGACTAGTTTTCTCCGAGCAGTCCGTTGCGCTATTTGCCGAATAATTTCATTTCCGCAAAGATATAGCTCTTGCAAGACCAATGGACGGAAGCGGTACCTATGGTTTAGATCTTATCGAGTACCATATACATGGTTATATTTGGACAAGGTGTCACTCTTTGGACACTCGCTAAACTTATACTGGATTCTAATACGCTGGGAATTAAATGTTTCCCCATCAACTCAGCTGTATGCATTGTTTCTTATACTGGATTCTAATACGCTGGGAATTAAATGTTTCCCCATCAACTCAGCTGTATGCATTATTTCTTATACTGGATTCTAATACGCTGGGAATTAAATGTTTCCCCATCAACTCAGCTGTATGCATTACTTCTTATACTGGATTCTAATACGCTGGGAATTAAATGTTTCCCCATCAACTCAGCTGTATGCATTATTTCTTATACTGGATTCTAATACGCTGGGAATTAAATGTTTCCCCATCAACTCAGCTGTATGCATTGTTTCTCTCACACTCACACCAAACATTGGTGATGTTCTAATTTTTTCAAGGAAACGTAGAAAAAAACAAACCGAATTGTACTACTCATAATATATGTGGAACGACATATCAGTAGTACTATTCAGTTTGTATATTTTCTTAACTACATACGTATTACAATTTATTAATATGGGACAACAATCACACAAGGTCTTCAGGTCCCAAACTAGGCAGAGCCTGTACTATGGTAACCTGATGACTGATAAGTTATATACATACTTATATATTTACTTATATACATATACACACACCCAGACACAGGTCAAACAGACATGTTCATACGCACAAATGTTTGACCTGTTTGGGAATCGTACCCGGGACCAGCGGCACGGAAGGCGGAGTGCTACCAACTGAGCCAATCGGCCAGTCCAAGCCAGTTCATGGTTTCATACTATCCTATTGTACTCATATTATAAATGCGAAAGTCTGTGTGTATGTTTGCTATTGTTACCTCTTCACGCTGAAATGGCTACACTGATTTGGATGAACACTGGTATGGAGATAGCTTATACACTGGATTAACACATAGGCTTATTTTCATCATCACCATCATCACCGTATTTCATCACCACGCGGGTACAACCTTGGGGTGCAGCTAGTTCTTCATATATCTTTAAAGAAATAGGGCCGAAGCATCTATTAAACTAAAAAATATTGATAACTAGCAGTGCCCCACGATTGCACTCGCGTGGTGATGAAAAACGGTGTTATTGATGAAAATGATAGTCTATGACACTCACAAATAACGGGCTTTGTATTGGTAAAACTACTGTCGAAATTGGTCCAGCCGTTCACGCGATGCCGTGACCGATCATGGCATCACGCGCATTTTTATATATACCGTCTTTTTACCGAATTTTTATGTAAGTTTTATGTGAGTTTCAGATATTCATGCACCGTGACCACGAATTAACTGACATCATCATCATGGCAGCCTTAATACGTCCACTGCTGACCATATGCGTCCCCATGTAGGGGTTTTGCCAATACTCGCCACGCTTGGCAGGCGGGTTGGCGAGCGCAGTATATTTTGTTATCCTCAAGGCGCTGCTGCCCACCTTCTGGTACGTGATCCCTTAGCCGACTCTTACGGCACTCACGGGAAGAGATGGGGGGGGGGTACCACTGGCAGGCTACCACCAGCCGGTACCACCACGGCTATCCCGTAATAGCTAATTAAAAGGAGATAAAGGCGCAAAATTGAATATTATTAAAATAGGATTCGCAGACAGCGAGACACCTCGTTCGTGACCGCGATTAATTCAATTATCACGCTTGTTTGCTTTCGTATAAATGAGTGAGTCTGTTAACGTATACGTAATACAGATATAATGAAGACAAAAATGGTTCTACTCTGATTTTGACGTGATAACGTTTTATAAATTGATGAATACCAGCAACACTCATGAAAAATAGTAACGTCCCGCGTAACGTTCCGCCTGAGTTTTGTATTACATAAAATAATCAAAGTCAAAGTCAAAGTCAAAGTCGAAGTCGAAGTCGAAGTCGAAGTCGAAGTCGAAGTCGAAGTCGAAGTCGAAGTCAAAGTCATAAATGATTATGACGTTATCACGTAAATCTATCGTCCGTAAACCGACTTTACAGACAACCAATTTTTTTTAAACTGTCTTTTCCACCATAAGATTCTCGTATGGTCATGATCATTTCTAACAATTTATCATTTGCAACTTTATTTATGTCAATAAATTTTATCAAAATACTATCAGCGCCCTGCAGTTTCACCCACGTGGTGATGAGGATGATGATGCCTATGTCACTCTCAAATAACGTGGCTTCCTATTGGTAAAAGAATTTTCCAAAATCGGTTCAGTAGATCCAGAGATCCAGAGATCCAGGTGGACAGACGACCTGACTAAGATCGCAGGCAAGGGCTGGATGCGGGCCGCTTCCAACCGGTCCTTGTGGAAATCAATGGCGGAGGCCTATGTCCAGCAGTGGACGTCCTATGGCTGAGATGATGATGATGATGAGATCCAGAGATTACCCCCTACAACCTCACAAGCTGACGGTCGTCGTGGCTCAGTGATCAGTGACACCGACTTTGGAACCCGGGTTCGAATCCCGGCCGGGGCAAACATTTCTGTGGTAGCAAAGATGTTTGTTCTCGGGTTTTGGATGTTTGTGTATTGTGATTGTGTATGTCTATGCCTCCCGCGATACAGGTTATCCTAGTGCGGGGGTGTGTGTGTAAAAAAAAAGAAAAAACCTTAACTCATTACAATATTCTTCTTCTTCTTCTTCTTCTTCTTCTTCTCAGCAATTGGTCATTTACTGCTGGACATATGCCTCCCCCATATAGAGGGGAATTGCTAATACTCGCCACGCTTGGCAGGCGGGTTGGCGAGCGCAGTGTCATTTCCTATCCTCAGAAGGATAATATTATTGTAGATTAACTGTTCTACTATATAAGATACGATAAGTAGTACGCTAAATAGTCGATAAGCTTATCTGTTGTCGAAAATGGTGTCAAAATGGCTATAAAATCTAAACAAGTCCTCACCAAACTTGATAATTTTTCCACGGCACGCGTGGCGTGGAGGAAGTGAAATCTCAGATGCATGTCGGTCGGTATGTGCGCAAGGTCGCCATGAGGATGTGATGCGACAGGTCTCTTGTCTCTGAGTACTAGCGCTGCTAGCGGGTAATGTACATCCTCTAAACATGGGTGCGACGCGACTCAACTGTCTATTTGAAAGCGCCTTTTGTCGTCAATTATTGTACTGTTTCCTTTTGATTTTTTTTCTGTGTTTTTGTGTATTAATTTATGTGGCAATACTGTAGTTTTGAAACAATAAATATAGTTTGACTTGATTTGAAAGATAATTTTGTCGCACTTAAGTCCACGAATACTGACCTATGTTTTTCACTTGTTTGGTGATTGCTCATTGTCTCATTGCATTGTAAGCTCGTTAGATGTATCATGGCAAATATTTAACAAAGTCAGCTGTCTGAAACAGTTTAATATATTGTTAGTTGCTTGGCGAAAAATTTTTTAATTTCTGATTTATTATCTTGAAATGCTGATTAGAATCTACAAGCAGATTTAATACCGATCCGTTTTTTCGATGATCCGAAAGGAGTCTCATAAGCTTAAAAAAGCTTTGAATTTATTATTTTTGAATATGGATATGATCTGCGAACTAGGAATAATATGAATATAAACAATTTAATATGTATACTGAAATAGATAATATGAATATATTATCAGTTATTTAAGTGAAATTGCGTTATGAGAATTTTATTCGAAACTATCGAAATACCTTTTTTACTGTTGAAAATCCCGTTAGGGTAACAGGATTTTCCATGATCATATATTATATAGATAAAAATAAATACGTAGAAAAAAGGCCCAAGATAGCATATACAAATACTAGTGCGTCGTAACTTTATTCAAAAGGCAATCCACAGCTAATATAATCACTTTAGATAAAAAACTAAAATTATGCAAAATACTATGTTCCAATGACAGATGACGGCACCAGTTGCAGTGGCACTTGTCTGTAAGTGCCACTGCAACTGGTGCCAAATACTGTTATTGCCAACTGATATTGAACAAAAATATAGCGTCTACCATCCGGTAGACGATTTCTCCATCTCGTAAAGTAAATATAGAAAACTAAATATTATCTGACTCTGTTGCTGAACTGTGGATGGATTAACCAACTTTCGCAGTATAATGTATTATGTCTAGTCAGTTTTATCGTTTTATTTTATTTTCATAATTCATCGTAAAGTCCATTGACCCGGAAATAAAACAGTCGAATGTGAATTGATAGGTGACTTGAAATTATCTAATTTAAAAATTTTATTTTTATAAATGCATCGGCACGTATTAAAAAAAGCCATAAAAAATGTAAAGTTTCTAAGGAGTACATTATTAGAGACTTCATTAGATAATAAATAATTCTTTGTTTAGTTTTAAACAATAAAGGCTTATTATAATAAGTATTTTTTGAAATCTTAACAGAGGTCTAATTAATTAAATAATTTGAATATTACTAATGCTGCCAAAGTGGTAATGAAATCAGAAATAAAATATTTTTTTTTGGACTGGACTTATAACTTCGCGTTTTTGATCTTGTGGTCGGGTAGATGCTTTACATCTAAGCTAATTTTTTTTGTGTGAACTTTCCCCTTTTTCTGCGTATACATTTTCAATTGATTATTAATTGAGAAATCATATAGTATATTGTTCATACTTCAATGTATCAATCTTGTAACTTTTAATTGACCACACATTTATTTATTTATATACATTAAACAATCTACTGAGCTACCGATGGGATTGCCAAATTTGTCTGTACATCTCTTATCTTTTCTTCTTTTAAATTTTCATCTTTCCACGTATATTGTCCTTCTTTTTTTAAAACTAAAATATTGTACAGTTTCACAAGTATTAAAACGCATTTTTTTCTATATTACTAGCCTAGGGCGCAAACTCAAACTCAAACTCAATTTATTGGTAAAAGTCATTACACGTCAAATCACAATAATATTAATTTATAAAATAAGTCATATCATTGAGATATGCTATAATTAGTGTATAATATACTTATTATATAATATACTTAATATACTATTATTAGCAAATTACTACTATCCCTTGCATGCTTGCATAACAATATGTCAGTTAATAGCAGTCACTAAATTTTGTATAACTGTAGAACGATTGCCCGTTAAGCCAGCGCTTGAGTCGCCACTTAAAGCTACGCTCAGGCAGCTTGTTGTAGACAGTGGGGGCCATCACATGCGTGGACTTGCTGGAGCGCTCCATCGTGCGGGACTCCGCCGCAAGCTAACAGCAAGCAACAAGCAAACAGTGCACCGTTGCAACGTGAATGCACAGTAGTAAGTCGCGCACACGACGCGTCGCGCGCCTGTTGCCCCGGATGCAACAAATGCGTTTCTAGGAGCAACCTACACTGCGAGGTACACACGACATTAATCATCATGTCTGTTGCAAATTAAAATATGTCTGAATTACATAGTGACATTTTTTAATGTTTACTTGGGGCAGCTGCCTTTATTAAAATAAAACACTAATAACTAATTACAATACTGCAGCTACTACAATAACATTTGAGCAATCCACTAGCTATTGGTAGCCTAGAAAGGTCACTGAAAAGGGTAAAAAAAAATTTTTGAACAAAAAATGTCTATAACTAACTATCATGGTACTGACTTCAACAAGTTATTTCACACCTTTGAGTGTAGAAGTCCGTTGCATTTTTTAAAAAAGAAATTTATGAAGTCAGTTATAAAATAACAGATACTTTTAGCGCAGTCAATTTCCATACGACTGTTGTTTATTGTATCCTATCATAATTTATGCGTTCCCTCACCGCACAACTTTCATTCATGTTCTCATAACTATTACATGTACCTACTATCGTAAAATATGTACTGTAAACAGAAGTAAAAACGGTTATTTGTCCACTCTATAGGATGCTTAAGTTTCACATGATATACTCATTGATAATTAATTAGAAAGGAGGTTCTGTTGAGGGCTTGTGTAAGTTGAAAACGTTTTGTCCGCCATTTAATTACAGGAAGCACTTACTTTGTGTGATCTACCTTTTTTCTTTGACAGAAAATGAAGGCGGCAAATGTGTTATTCCGAAATGAACCGAAATTTACTTTAGCACGCTCACGATATACAGGCGTTCCGTTTTGAAAAGTACGATTACGACGCTCACAGTGCTGTGAGCGCGTCTAATGAATCCGAACGTAATTTGAGGAGTTCATAACCTCAAATGCTCTTACTCTTTGTAATAACAATTTTCTTTTATGTATATACATATATCACTAATGCTAAAGATTACAATTAAAAACTTGATGTTGAAATTTAATTGAAAAAAAATTGGGCATAATATGACAAAAATACTTGTTGGAAATTGAGGTTATATTATCTCCAGCTCCACACATTATGTTAAATTTGACGTTAAGCTCACACTGCTCACAGTGATATCGTAGGAGAGCAAAATCGTTGTGTGTCCACAATGGCACTGTGCAACACGCCACAGACCATGGTCATTGGTCACCGTTTTACATCAACACGCGGGTAAAGCCGAGGGACGCAGCTAATTGTTAATAAATAAATCGGGGCTTGATCGCGTAAAAAACATTTTAACCAAACACAGCACACTAGTGCGCTTTCGTGACACAAGACAGGAAATTTAGCTTCATTAAAATATAAGAAAATCCACAAAAAAAAATTTAACTTTTGCTGACGATATAAGCACCTTATTCCCTCTCAATTGAAGCAACAAAACGTGAAACTATTTTACTTGACAGTAGCAAAGATCTTAGAGTATCAAATAAATGAATTACCATTTCTTTAAGTCATATTAGGCATTATATGACTAATTTTATAATAACTAATTACTAATTAGTTATTATAAAATTAGACTAAGAGAGACTTAGATTAATTATATGACATTATATGACTCCATATCACGCGGAAGTGTTTGCTAGCGGAGAGCATACCACTTGCATTTTGTTGATTGAATGTATAATTGTTGAATCCAATGCAACAGTCTAACAACTTATCGAGTTAATATTCATTCAGTTCCGTCTCAAACATTACACAAATTACCATATTATTAACATTACATTTCAGCGGTCTACCATATCGATGTCCATTCACTTGCGGCAGCCCACCACTTGTAGCGTACGCGCATGAGTAGGCACAATTCCGAGTGTCCATTTTTTTTTTTTTTTTTTTTTTTTTTTAATATCACACTTAAACCCCCGCACTAGGATTCCCTGTATCGCGGGAGGCTTGGACACACACATTCACATCACACAAACATCCAAGACCCGGGACAAACACCTACACTCATCGCACAAATGTTTGCCCCTGCCGGGATTCGAACCCAGGGTCCCGGAGACACAGTAGTCATGTCACTGACACTAACCACTCCACCACGGCGACCGTCGAGTTTGCACGAGTGTATGTTCATTTCATTACAAGGTCTGACAGCCGCTTTCGCGTATCGTTTAAACTTCGAACAGCTAACTCGTCGACTGTCCAGTGGTCAGTGACATGATTATCGTTCAGGACTAGGTTTGAATTCTGGCAGCGACAAACATGTATGTCAGCCTCGCCTCCCGCGATACAAGGAGTGTGATAGAAACAAAAAATCCACAGAGCGGAATTGCTAGTTCGCAATAATCCATAACTATTATGTGGTGTGATTTTTTCATTGGGAAATACTGACGGACCAATTAGAGATTCAATTATTGTGCCTGTGTGTTATGCGCTTAGGTTCTTAACTGCTATTTGAACTGTGGTGTAGATGAGGAAGTGCGATCTTAAAATAAAAAAACAAAACATCGCAATGAAATCGACTTTAACGCTCAAAAGTGTGAAATAACTTGTTGAAGTCGGTACCATGATAGTTCACATGAGTAACTATTATCACAATATTGTACGCATGGTACCGACTGTGACAAGTTATTTCACACTATTGAGTGTTGAAGTCGGTTCCATCTTTTGGAAAAAAATGTTCACCCTTTTCAGTACCCTTGGTACTCACGGGTTCAATTGTCATTGTGTATGTTCTCCGATTTCTCCACCCGTAACTGCGTCATCCATGTATGCGTAGCACTTTTCAGTTATTGGAATGTAACTCAAAAACCGCTTGACCGATTTTGATGAAATTTGAATGGAACCACCTCGAAAGTATACTCTATCAAACAAAAAAGAGTCATCAAAATCGGTTCATGAACGAGGAATTAATTCGCGAACATATAAATATATATAATAGGTTGGAGAAAAAGTTTATTCGCATTTTTTAAGAAACTTCAAATCTTTTTTTAATATAGTTTATTTACATTCTACTAAAGTATATAGGTACCATTTTGTTCGATAACTTTTTGCCATAATTATTTCCGATATACATTTTTCAAGCTGTTTTCTACGTTTGTGGCAGCTGAAGAAATATAATGCCTGATACCCGGTCTTTGTGATTCTCGAGTATGCATCCGTTCCACGGAGGTATTTTAAAAATTTATGAATTTACGAGAATATCAGTCGGCCTCTTCAACCTGAATACGTCCAGTTAAATGTTAACATTCAAATGAACTTCGTTGCGTATGCTTAGACTTTGAATACAAAATGTTAAGGGCTATATTTGAATGAAGATTCATATTTCAAATTCAAGGTTGGTGACTACTTTCCAACATGTCAATAGGAGCTTTCGCTATCTGTGACCGAAACTCGGGTTTTGTTTGTTTTACTTATTTGAACATTATTTTTTGTGCTTGGAGTGACGAGACGAAGTACCTAGACGAGGAGCTAGTAACTTTGTAATAGACAGGTAAGTTCTCCAACAAGTGAAACTATGGATTATTTAGTTTTTAGTAAGTTTAATATGAAATATCTTAATTTATCAGTCTGTAGGTATGAATAAAAGTTAACCATTTCACCTTTAAATGCAAGTCACATAGGAAACTTTCTAAATAGCTAGCTTCAAGATGCTTACTGAGAAAGCTCTTGCACTTGGGCACTGCTCCAGTATTAGACAATCTAGTGCAAAGCAGTATTGCGCAAGCAATAGTGTATCAATATGAAATAAAACCATTTGATTAAAACTTAAAATAGATATTCACAATTAAATGGACAACCATTTTAGAATTTATTAAAGACCGTAGTGTATAAAATTAAGTAAACAATAGGTAGATAACAAAAAGAGCAATAAGCATTGTTTCATCTAAAATAAAATAACACTAATAAATAAATAAATACTCGTCATATCATACGTCATAATAAACTATCAATATAACTAAAAAAACCTTCAAAAAATATATCTTAGCGAGTTGTATCATTTGCCGGAAAGTACTGAAAGACGAACCTTTATGTTCACTTGTTGTGATAGTCCGAACAAAATATGCCATCTCGTGTTTTTTCAGTATGTATGTTTGTAGAAAATCACAACCAACGGCTCGCCCGTTTAACGGCCATTTGCATTACCTTAATAACCTTTAAATTATAAACTGCTGTGGCATATTATATTACTACTTCAACATAAAATTTGCATGTCATAAATGGTAAGATGGGAGATCTAACTGCTTATCATAGAAATTATTCAATATGTATGTACATACATTTTAGTTTTTTTTATTTAATCTTCTAAAAACTTTCTAAAACTACAGAGTTGCCATCAGTATGGCTGCGTAAACGCCGAAAGTTTGTAGTTTAACTGTCTTTCGATTTCAGAAGGTTTAACCAATATACATTATATTATATTAAATATCATCATCATCTCAGCCATAGGACGTCCACTGCTGGACATAGGACTCCCCCATTGATTTCCACAAGGACCTGTTGGAAGCGGCCCGCATCCAGCCCTTGCCTGCGATCTTAGTCAGGTCGTCTGTCTACCTGGTCGGTGGCCGTCCTATGCTGCGCTTTCCAGTCCGTGGTCTCCATTCTAAGACTTTTCGGCCCCAACGGCCCTCAGTTCTTCGAGCTATGTGCCCTGCCCACTGCCACTTCAACTTGCTAATCCGCTGGGCTATATCGGTACCTTGCGTTCTTCTATGGATCTCCTCATTTCTGATTCGATCACGTAGAGAAACCCCGAGCATAGCCATCTCCATAGCTCGCTGTGCGACTCTGAGCCTGCTCAGAAGGCCCATAGTCAGAGACCACATTTCGGTTCCGTAAGATTAAATATACTGTGACTCAAGTTCGAAACTCACTGTTGTTACATCATATTACAAAAATTGTGACTTACTTTTAATATGATTGCTGCAGTCTCTCAGTCTAGACTGACCATATTATTATAAGATGGCCATAGATAGACGCGTGACTTTCGTGGGATGTGTTAATTTATTAGTAGATTCTGTTTGCTTGTAGGGAAAGTTGTTCAATGACCTTCATTACGTGAGACTCGTTATGTCTAAATCTTACCATCTAGTTAATCCTTTTGCAACCGCAAATGGATTATGAGCGAGCGTAAATGTTTATAAGACTTTCAAAAAAGGAACGTATTCATAATTATCTGTGCAGAGGGAAAATCAAATTTATTATAGGGGGGAGGGGGGGCGGCTCCCCCCCCCCCCCTATATATATTCTTGTGGACTTGTGGAGCAGGAAGGTGACACCGGTGGTCATAAAATTTGGAAGAGAACCTAGTTCGAGTGCTTCCTGGAATTGTATTGCTTTCGAGTGCTTCCTGGAATTGTATTGTATTTTTATAATTATAGAAATAGCATGGACTTAGCTTCCTCTTCAACCTTCTTTTGTTCATCTATCAGCCTTATCATAAGAAAAATATCGATTCTACTTGGGGCCAAAATTTTTATCGTTTTTTATTACCAACAAGCTAACTACTATATCGGTGACGGTATGACGGTCGCCGTGGCGCAGTGGTCAGTGTCAGTGACATGACTTCTGTGTCTCCGGGACCCTGGGTTCGAATCCCGGTAGGGGCAAACATTTATGCGATAGGTGTTTGTCCCGGGTCTTGGATATTTGTGTGCTGTTATTGTGTGTGTCCATACCTCCCGCGACAGCTGACCGACACACGACACCGCGAAATCCTAATGAGAGGGTTTGAGTGTAAATAAATAAATTATATACATAAGTATGATAAATTTGGCTTAAACCATTTGTATGGCGTATTTTTTTGTGTGTTACATATATTTATATTTTATGTTTTTTACATAGACAGCGGTCAAAAGTGAGCTTAAAAAATTCTTAAGTAAAATGTCTATGAACCACTAGAATACAGCCAACAAAAGATTTCATGAGATAGCTACTGAAACATGCGATTACATTCAAATGATGGAGGCCGCTAGTTGAACGGAGCGGCTGTTAATTGAACGGCTGATTAAGTTAGTTGGCTACGACATATTTTATACCGATTTAACGGGTCTAAAATATAATGAGTACCATAATTGTATTATTTTATTTTTATTGTTGACCAGTACATGCACCATTACCAATAAATTAATTTGATTTGTTAACGTTATCTCATTTTTTATACTGTTTGTACTGTATAGATATAGCGTTTCACCACTATCTCACTTCAAATTCAAAAATTCAAATTCAGTTTATTCAGATACGCGCGACGGTCGCCGTTGCGCAGTGGTCAGTGTCAGTGACTTGACTTCTGTGTCTCCGGGACCCTGGGTTCGAATCTCGGCAGGGGCAAACATTTGTGCGGTGAGTATAGGTGTTTGTCCCGGGTCTTGGTTGTTTGTGTGTTGTGATTGTGTGTGTCCATGCCTCCCGCGACACAGGGAATCCTAGTGCGGCGGTCTGAGTGTGATTAAAAAAAAAAAAAAAGATAAGTGCACATTCATACATATTTTTATATTATGTGGCTAGAGGTTTACACAAAAAATTTATGGGTTATCTGTCGCTGAAATAGGCTCAACCGCCTGTGTTTCTGCTTACAGCGCCCTCCTCCTAGATTTATAAAAAAATAATCTAGCCTTATGCTATTGACAACTGTTAATACATTACACAACTATTATATTATATTTAAAGTTAAGTGTAAAACTTAATGGTCAGTGCCGATGTGGTCAAAGAATCTGGTGATAGTTTTTTAAACTTGTGGGTGATAGCTAGTCAGGCGGGTTACTCGAAAGTACCACCATGCTGGGAATTCGATAACGGCGTTACTCACCGGAAGCTCAAGCTGTTGTTGGGGATCGAACCAGTGTCCGTCAGTTTGACAGGGCTCCCCCCGCTGAGCTATCATCGCTTCAAATGCGCTCTGTTCAACTGCAATAGAACAATTATTTTTTATTTCGAACTCTCTTGACATGTACATACAGTGCAGAAAGCACATCAGGCCACACAAGTTACAAAAATGCCAAAGATCAAATTAACATACTCATAAAGGGTCAAGAACATCAAAATTCCAATTTAACCGCCACTGGGTAGTTACCGACCTTAAACAAATTAAACACTAACGAGACTTATCGCTATACTTGATATCTTTAATTAAATCGACGTATATTCGTTAATAATACAACAAACTACATGTAAATTCTTTGTCACATTAATTTTTCAATACATTGATGCATAAGTCTTAAAGAATCAAATTGATTTATTGAGACAAAGTTACTAAGTTTTAACTTGAGCAGTTGATTGCGTTAAGAACAAAGATAAAAGTTAACGATGATAATTGACGTTTAAAATGGAAAGGCAATGGAAGTCCACGCATCTTGGATGTATTCAGAGAAATTGAAATCGGCCTGAAATATGTTGGATAGTGGATTCGTCTGCAAAGTACCTTCATACGTTCCTTCATTTTTCCTGGGAAACGTCTCCACAAAGCAGAAAGTGGAGACAAAAAAAATTACCAAGGCTGAACCGACTTCAACACCCAAAAGTGTGAAATAACTTGTTGAAGTCGGTACCATGATAGTTCACAAAAGTAACTATCATCACAATATTGTGCTCATGGTACCGAATCGCCCTGCACCCTGACCTGCCGGTTGAGCGGATTTTAATATTTCTTCTCAAAGAAAGTTGTCTAAAATTTTAATATAAATACCTAGTTGTCTGTGAAGAATATGAGGCGGTAAGGTTTTACCAGAAAATGGAACTGCCTTCGACACTCAAAAGTGTGAAATGACTTGCCGAAGTCGAAGAAGAAGAAAAATTTTGTTTTCACACTTTTCAGTGATCTCTGCTACACACGGGATCAATTATTATTATTATTAATTGTCATTGTATAATCAACGATTTTTTCACTCCCAATGAAGTAATCTAGATAAACGGTTCAGTTATTGGAGTGTAACTCAAGAACCGCTTGTCCAATTTTGATGAAATTTGGACCACCACGGAAGTATACCCTGTAAAACAAAAAAAATAAATCCGGTCCATAAATGACCTAGTTATCCACGAACACAAATAAAAAAATATACGGTCGAATTGAGTAACCTCCTTGTTTTTTTTGAAGTCGGTTAACAAATAATAATTGTACAGGCAGTAGGATCGTTATTAAATTGCGGTCATTATTTCTAAAAAATAAGTAAACCAAGGGTAATATTAAGTATATAATATAACAACGCAAAGATGTTTTACTAAAGATGACGTATATTCATACTGCGCGGTGCTCAGATTTTGTTACTTTACGACATAAACATACTTACTGCGACAGATAATACGGTACAAATAATATAGAAAAGGATAGCTATATGTTTAGACTTGCGCTTGAAATATGCGTCATAATCAAAATTACTACAATTGACTTAATTTTGCCGCCTCAGTTTCCGCGCGCTTGTGCGACATCTACCTCATATAAACATATAATATCATTGATAACAACGTCACTGACCATCTCGATCGAGTGTATAATAGTGATCGAGTAGAAACTAATAGTTTTATCTTTTTAGTCACACTCATACCCCCGCACTAGGATTCCCTGTGTGTACCCAAAACCCGAAACAAACGCTTACACTCATCGCACAAATGTTTGCCATGCCGGGACTCGAACCCAGGGTCCCGGCCACACAGGAGTCATGTCACTGACACTAACCACTGCGCCACAGCGACGGTCAATACCATACTATAATATAAAAAAGCAGCGCAATTATAGAGAAGCTTTTTCACTTACATAAGAACGATTGCCGTACTGCTAAGTGTAGGCGCCCTCTGAGCAGGTACTCAAAACCTAATTTGTAGTACGACACCAGTTGGTAACTTCGTGATCATTCCAAGTTGTTTCTTGTTTGAGACATAACATATTACAGAACCTGTTCATTGAAGGTATTCGCAATAAAATGATTCACTTTCTCTTAGAAAATGTCGACTAATTTAACCCATCGGATTATTTCGATGGTAGCATGTAATTATATTGATTTATTAAACGTTTTGATAGGCGATAGATTAGATCGGTTTTACATAGGTGGGTAGGTATATAAAGGTATTTAGGTAAATGTATGCGTGGTTCTAATATTCTTGGAAGGTATTAGTAAAAGTAAAAGTACGTAGGTATAATATTTGTGAGGGGGAAAATCGACTATTAGTTTGATTTGAACCCACGACTACGGAATACCGTCCTGTCGCTATTTCGTTAACGTTTTTCGTTAAGAATTAGAAGTTTCTTGGCGTAACACTGACGCCTACGCTGAACTTCGGAAGCTATATAGAGTCTAAGGCGCAATTGGCTGCCAAAAAGTTAGGCATATTGGCCAAGGTGAGACAGTACTTCACGCCGGGACAGTTGCTTAGCCTATATCAAGCACAAGTCCGGTCGTGCATGGAGTACTGTTCGCATCTTTGGGATGGTTCAGCCAAATACCAACTTGAAGCTTTGGACTCTATAGAAAGGCGAGCCAAAAAGGTCATTGGTAGCGACTCTCTGGTCGATCATAGGCTACAGAGCCTTGAACACCGACGTAGAGTTGCTTGCCTATCGGTTTTCTATCGGTTACATTTCGGCGAATGTGCACTGGAATTACATAATTTAATTCCACCTTCTCCATTATCATCGGTCAACCAGACGTACGACTATGCGCCACCGCTACATGGTAGATATACCACCATTACGCACGAAGCGTTTTGCTTTCAGTTTTATAATGCGTACTGCCAGAGAGTGGAACTCACTGCCTGAGTCTGTGTTTCCCGATATGTACAACCCCGGAGTCTTCAAGTCGCGAGTGAATAGGTTCCTTCTAAGTTTGCGTGCTCCACCTTAGACCGCGTCGTCGCTTAACATCAGGTGAGACAGTGGTCAAACGCAAGCTTATAATCTTTAAAAAAAAAGTTTCGCCAAAAATCACGATAATGCAATGAACCATAAAACTCTTTGGTTAGCCTATTTATATTCCCAACTAGCTACGACCCGTGGTTTTACCCGCGTGGTGATGAAAAAGTATGATGATGGCGATGATCAGCGCCGGATGCCATGCCTTCCGACATGAATGCTGAGGCAAAACCATTTTGCCTTAAATTAAATAACAGACATTGTAATAATAACTTAAATTTACCTTTATTATGTAAATTATATTTACATTTTTAAATTATATTAAATTGCACCCACACGTCCGCTACAAATACACACCCTTACAGACATACACACACTCACACTCCCCCCACACACACGTATGCAAGGCAATCAATAAATTAATAGAAGCATAATTTTGTAAATTTTGTAATTTTAGTATTTAGACTTAGTTCTTTATTTTGGTTAATACCTATTAGTCTCACCTTTCCTTACTTTACTTTATCTTTATGTTTATTTACCTACTTAATCAGTTATAGTTAAACTACTTCGGAAGAGCGGGATCCTCTAACACAGGAATTTCCATACTTAAAAGAGGGTCCCAAACCAATTAAATGTAAATTAGATTATGTTAACTGAATAAATGATTTGTATTTGTATATGTACTGTTAGTTTATTAGTTTTTGCGCAAATAAAATGATTTCATTCATTTCACTTCATGATGAAGATAATATTAATATTATTAATCCAAAGTATAAGCTGTCTCCATACCAAATTTCATACCAATCCGTTCATCCGTTCTGGCGTGATTGAGTCACGCCGAACATCCATCCATCCATCCAAACTTTATGGGCAATATTTATGGGATTATGTGATATAGGCATTTCTCAAAGAGGAGTATTAAGGAAGAGTTCTGTAGTTACCGGCAGCTAAGGGTTTAAGTCCCTTCAGTTTCTAAAAGCCATTAAGTAGGTAAGTCAATTAAAATGTTCTAAACAAATACTTTCTACGCAAGCTTCACTATGTTTGAACAAGTGCCACTTTTCAAGTTTGTCTTATTTTCTAACTACAAATAAATGGTCATCAAATATGTTGAAGCTTAAACTCTCACGTAACAATGTTTTCCCTATGGACATGTTGTAAGAGCGACTAGAAATAAGCCTGCTGACCAGTGCTGACACGCTTGGTATTGTACCAAAAGCCTGGAAGACTGCTGCAAGCTTCCAGGCAAGCTTGTACAGCTCGTGCCCAGAAAAAGCAATCGTGCTGACCATGCTAATTACAGACCAATTTATCTGCCACATCCATCTTCTGTAAGAGTACGTAACGTGTTCTGAATACCAATCTTTTTTTTATACTGTATAGATCTAGCGTTTGACCAATACCTCACTTGATGGTCAGTGACGATGTGGTCGAAGATGTTATCACGCTAGATCTAGAATTCTCACTGGCTCTCAAGGACTGTTGCCTGCACTATGTGATTGGTGACAGTTTTTCAAACTTGAGGGTGGTAGCTAGCCAGGCGGGTACTCGAAAGTACCCTACCGCCAAGCTAGGTCTAGCGTGATAACATCTTCGACCACATCATCACTGACCATCAAGTGAGATAGTGGTCAAACACTATATCTAGACAGATAAAAATAATCTTTTAATTTAAAGGTTTTTTAAGGTTTTTGCCGAAGCATGATATGTAATAAATCATAAATCGTGTAATTGGGACTTGCCTGTTTGGACTGAATCCGAAGAAAGCTTCTAGTTTTTAGCTTTTGTCAGTAACAAAAGTATTTTCTTTTTTTCTTTCTAGCTATGTTTAGAAGAGTGAGAAAACCATAAGTAAGTTAAACTGATGATGTTGACTGGCCGGCTTATCGTTAAAATAACCCGTACACCCGACTGACGAATTGCGCAATTTTGTGAGTATATAATGATTACTAACGATAATAAGTACCTACCTACTTTTAAAACATGCTGGTCAGCCTCGAATATGATCTTAAAAAAATGTTCAACCAAAAAATGGAACCGACTTCAACACTCAAAAGTATGAAATCACTTGTTGAAGTCGGTACCATGATAGTTCAAAAGTAACTGATATCAAAATATTGCGCTAATCAAAAAAAAGTTTTTTACACTCTTTTTAGTAACCTTAGTTACTCATGGGATCAATGTCATTGTGGTGTAGGTATGTTCACCGATGTCTTCACCCGCTACTATAATATCGAATAGTATAAGCACGCATTTTTCAGTTTTTGACTTGTAACTCAAAAAGTGCTCGTCCGATTTTGATAAAATTTAAATGGGACTACACGGGAGGCACCAGCTTTTAAATACAAAAAGAACGATCAAAATCGGTTCACGCAGTCGGAAGTTATGCGGTAACAAACACAAATAATAAAAAAAAACATACGGGTCGAATTGAGATCCTCCTTCTTTTTTGAAGTCGGTTTAAAATATCAAAAACCCTTACCATTTTATCGCAGGATCCTTGAATATGGTTCGCAAAGTGGTCCTTGACCAATTTATCTCCCTCTCAGGGGTTTTATCGGTCCTTTTACCCTTATGAGAGAGGGTACGGTTCGTCGAGCCAGATTATTATAGCGGAGCTCGGGGCTTAATATCTCTTAAAATGTTTTATTTATGACATTGTGTAGTGGACACATATGTGTGAGCACACACTTCTGTCCACACTTAATATTTATTTTACTATAGTTTTTATAATATTTTATAGACCTAGCAATTATCTGTGGTCATGTTACTCGAAGGTGATGTTGTAGACGACGGAGGAATCACGGCATACCTGGGGCCTTACTATCAGCTTTGTAAAAACCATGCAAGATCCGAACAGTTCTAAAACCTGGCTTAAACCGCTTAGTGTGATGATTTCACACTAAGCGGTTTAAGCCAGGTTTTAGAACTGTTGCGTGATGCCGTGGTGATGGTATGATTTACCATCACCACGGCATCACGCTCCTTTAGGTGAACGGTTCGAAAATTGATATTCTCAAAGTTGAACGGTTATTGTTGTCTCTGTGAGAAATCAGACATCAGAAATCAGACATCAGAAATCAGACATCAGAAATCAGACATCAGAAATCAGACATCAGAAATCAGACATCAGAAATCAGACATCAGAAATCAGACATCAGAAATCAGACATCAGAAATCAGACATCAGAAATCAGAAATACTTATTAAACAACTGTGTGATATAAAAATAAAGATGTTACAATATAAAATAGTATCAACAGCCTGCCCAGTTTGAGCATTCAATAGTGGTCTGTAAGTATTATATTTTATACACATATCGTATATTATAAATGTTACACATTTTACATACTTTACTACTACTTAATTTTTCTAATTATACTACTTAATTTTACATACTTACATAAAAAAATTTAATCTCTCTCTCAGCCATGGGGCGTCCACTGCTGGACATATGCCTCCCCCATATAGGGGGGATTTGCCAATACTCGCCACGCTTGGCAGGCGGGTTGGCGAGCGCAGTATGATTTTCAATCCTCAGAATGCGCTGCTCTTACGACGATTTGGCGACTCTTACGGCACCCACGGGAAGAGGATGGGGGAGTACTATTCTAGGCCGGTACCACCACGGCACATAAAATAGAACCGATATCAAAACTCAAAAGTGAATTTCACACTTTTGAGTTTGAAGTCAGTTCTATTTTTAGACAAAATTTTTTTTCACCATTTACAGTGATCTTTGCTACTCACGGGATCAGTTGTCATTGTGTATTTCATCATCATTCATTCATCACAGCCATAGGATGTCCACTGCTGGACATATGCCTCCCCATATAGGGGGGATTTACCAATACTCGCCACGCTTGGCAGGCGGGTTGGCGAGCGCAGTATGGTTTCCTATCCTCAGAAGGCGCTGCTGCCCACCTCCTGGTACGTGATCCCTTAGCCGACTCTTACGGCACCCACGGGAAGAGATGGGGGAGTACTATTCTAGGCCGGTACTACCACGGTTCATCGATTTCTTCACCCTCAATTAACTTGTCGAAGTCGGTACCATGAGCGATATTTTGAAGTTAGAGAAGTTATAGTTACATTTGAACTGCCACGCTTCCGACTTCGACAAGTTATTTCACTCTTTTGAGAGTTGAAGTCGGTTCCATTTTTTAGTATTTTTTTTTATTTAGTCCAGTTTTTAGTTGCGTGCTCTTAGAGCGTTCCCGATCTTCCAGGTCTTTGCTCTCAGTTACCTATCTCACACGAAATGAAAACAGAAAGAGTACTAGAATTTTCATTTATCAAATAATACTGAGGACACAGCGTACAATTGTTTTAAAACGTCACCAAGAGAAACTCAAAACTTTCGCACTTAATTGTAATCTGCAGATGTGCTTAAGTACTCTGTAATGATAATAAAGAATATTTCATCAAGTTTTATTGCCAGTTATAATCGTGGTGATTCGTACATTATTATTTTCTTATTGTTAAAAAGGAACAGTGATTTTTATATGAGTTTTTACACACTTTTATACGTTTATACTGCAACAGTGGCTCGACTTAAGTCAAGCGCATGCTCGGTGTTTTATGGCTTGCATGTACTTAGTACGGTAAGATCTATAGTCAATCGAAAATCCAAATAATACATGTTAGTGAATCTAGACTTCAGTCTAGATTATTATTATATTATTAACAATGGCGTAAAGTTTATTTATTACTTGCCTATGTCTTGCATTTAGGAAATGTAGATTCTTATTACATAATTTAATTTCACGAGCATCATCATCATCATGACTTCAACACTCAAAAGTGTGAAATAACTTGTCGAAGTCTGCACCATGATAGTTCAACAGCAACTTCTATCAAAATATTGTGCTAATGGTACCGACTTCAACAAGTTATTTCATACTTTTGAGTGTTGAAGTCGGTTCCATTTTTTGGTATATTTTTTTTAGCCTTTGCTACTCACGGGATCAATTGTCATCGTGTATGTTCACCGATTTCTCCACCCGCAACTATAATATAATCGATGTATACGTCACAATTTTCAGTTATTGCCTAACTCAAAAACCGCTTGACCGATTTAATGAAATTTAAATGTAACCACACGGGAAGCACCAGCTTTCAAACAAAAATGAACAAATAAGTTAAGCGGGAACTAACAAACTGGCCGGTTGGCGCAGTTGGTAGCACTCTGCCTTCTGAGCCGCTGGTCCCGGGTTCGATTCCCGGACAGGTCAAACATTTATGTGCATGAACCTGTCTGTTTGACCTGTGTCTGGGTGTGTATATGTATATAAGTATATATATCAGTCATCAGGTTACCATAGTACAGGCTCTGCCTAGTTTGGGACCTCATAACCTTGTGTGAATGTTGATACATAATAAATAAATAATAAATATTAAATAAATAAAACAAAACCATAAGGGTCGAATTGAGAACCTCCTCCTTTATTGAAGTCGGTTAAAAAAATAATCATAATCGGTTCACCCAGTCAAAACATCCTTCTTCTTTTGAAGTAAGTTAAAATGTTGTAGGCGCTTGTCGTTTAGCGTAGACTTTAAAGTACATGAGTAACAAATCTCAAATACCAAGAGGCGGGAAAACCTTCGCAGAATAATAACTCACCAGATCAGCTCATTTTTATGGCTTTACTCTTTCCACGTACTCTAGATAGTCGTTAACATAAAATCGATAGACCAAAATACCAAGACCTCTCCACTGCCTCGCTTCAGGTTCTTTAAAATTTATGAAGCATACTAATACTTATCGTCAGCTAGATTCGTTTCAGATGTGATCATCATGTCAGCCATAGGACGTTCACAGATGGACATATGCCTCCCTCATTGACCTCCATAAGGACCGGCTGGAAGCGGCCCGCATCCAAATCTTGCCTGTGATCTTAGTCACATCGTTTGTCCACCTTCTCGGTGGCCGTCCTATATTGCGCTTGCCAGTCCGTGGTCTCCATTCGAGAACCTTTCGAACCCAAAGACCACACAAACTAAGCATCATAGAACACAAAAAAAGAGAAAAGTAAAGTAAGACCTTTTTAAATAGAATTATAAAAAGTTAAGTTAACTCATTCCGATATAACTCTGTAATCTAATTTGTTTAAAATAAAATAATTGAATCCGCGTCGTTATTACCATTTAGGGAAGCTTAGGGAAACAACTATGTTGCATTTAAATTGGAATAGTACGCTGTTATGTAAGACAATTTATTCAGAAGACAAATATGATTGGAATTTCCAACCTCAAATTGGTCAAATAAACACTGTACTCATTACAGTAAATGATCACACATGTGCAATTTGTAAAACTTTAACTTGAAGAATTACGTTATTTAGCTTTAGTACTGTTTATAGTTCGTCCATAATTCTAAATAAAATAAATAATTGAATTGAATATACAAGTACCCTTTTAATAAGATGTTCAAATTAAAGGCATAGCCACGTGTATTTTCGTAATTTTTAGACTTTCGCGATTCGAACACATTGTTAATAAATCAATCGGGGCTTGATCGCAAGAAAAACATTTAGTAATTTATTTACCTCGACGTTTTGACCAAGTTGCTTTGGTCGTATTTACGAGAAGACGTGATCTTCTAACAATGTGTATATTCCTTTATAACCGACTTCAAAAAAAGGAGGAGGTTCTCAATTCGACCCGTATGTTTTTTTTATTTTTTTTTATTTGTGTTTGTTACCGCATTACTTCCGTCAGGGTGAACTGATTTTAAAAGCTTTGAAAAGCTGGTGCTTCCTGTGTGGTCCCATTTAAATTTCATCAAAATCGAACAAGCACTTTTTGAGTTACAAGTCAAAAACTAAAAAATGCGTGCTTATACTACACGATATTATAGTAGCGGATGAAGACATCGGTGAACATACCTACACCTCAATGACAATTAATCCCATGAGTAACAAAGGTCACTACAAAGTGAATATAAAAATTTTTACCAAAAAATGGAACCGTCTTCAACACTCAAAAGTATGAAATAACTTGTCGATATTGGTACCATGAGCACAACATTTTGATATCAGTTACTTTTGAACTATCATGGTACCGACTTCAACAAGTTATTTCATACTTTTGAGTGTTGAAGTCGGTTCCATTTTTTGGTAATATTTTTTTTATAAATAAACATGAAATGGGAGAGAAGGGGAGAGCCCCTACATAATGTACGGCAGAAATTACGGATCAACTAAATCTGGGCGTTACGTTAACCTCAATACGAATACGACGCAGTAGACCGGCCGGATCCGACCTTCTGGTTGAATAGGCGCTGGTATGTCGTATCTTATTAAAAAAAATACCACTGGAATGTTATTTACCGATGTGATTATGTTACTTTTTTTTTTTTAAGCATTTACACAAGGCCTTCAGGTCCCAAACTAGGCAGAGCCTGTACTATGGTAACCTGATGACTGATATATACTTATATATATATTTTTTTTTTATACTAAAAATCTTTATTAAACCTTAATAGTTATAACGAATTAAGATTCATTTAAGTATTATCACCATTAACAGACTTCAAATATAGGGACACACATTTTATACTAATCTACTTACAGTGTACGAACGAGTCTATTACTTATGAGTGTAAGGCATTAAGGTGGCGCGTTTAAGAATTTAAGGATCAACAATATAACTATAATATCACTTTATTTTTTTTTACTGTATAGATCTGGCGTTTGACCACTGTCTCTGATATAAAATCTGCTATTTTTTTTCCAGTTTTTTCAAATTCTTTCCGCGTTTAATAGTTTATAATTATATATTATATACTTATATACACACCCAAACACAGGTCAAACAGACATGTTCATACACACAAATGTTTGACCTGTCCGGGAATCGAACCCGGGACCAGCGGCTCAAAAGGCAGAGTGCTACCAACTGCGCCAACCGGCCAGTCAAGTCCGGCCAGTCAGTATTTGAAACTAGTAACGGCCTGCGGTTTCACCCGCATGGATTACGGTTTTCCTACTACCTCAATTATCTCACGGGAACTATACTTTTCCGAGATAAAAGTAGCCTATGTGTTAATGCGGGGCTTAAACTATCTCCAAACCAAATTTCATCGAAGTTGGTGTAGCCGTTTAAGCGTGAAGAAGTAACAACCATACACATACACACAAACTTTAGCATTTATAATATTAGTAGATAGCGGATGACCACATGAGAAGCACCAGCTTTCAAATAAAAATATATTAAAATTGGTTCAAATACCTGTAATAAAATAAAGAAAAAATACTGTCGACTTGAGAACGACCTCCCGTTTTTTAAAGTTGGTTGAAAATGTAATGATATCCATTACATTTGAAACCCCATTACATATTTTTAGCAAACACCTCTCGTATTCATCACCGGTTGTTAATTAAGTTTTAAATGAGTCCCTAAATCCACAATAACCGGAGGTTCGCCACAGTCTACCGGCAGATTTAAGCTTTTTAGAATAATTCATGAACTCTGCTTGGGCCTTTATTTCTACATTAATTTAATTAACCTTTTTTTATGATACTTTTACGTTGCGCTGGATTTTTTTATGTTAAGCCTCCGTTTTTGTACCTTTGCGCTCATTTTAAATGTCCAACTTTGCTAATCATATTCTATCTACATTCTGTAATTTTTAGACTTTCGCGATTCGAACACATTGTTATTAAATCAAACGGGGCGTAATCGCGAGAAAAACATTTAGTAATTTATTTACCTCGACGTTTCGACCAAGTTGCATTGATCGTGGTCACGAGAAGACTCTTCGTCGAACGTCGAGGTAAATAAATTACTAAATGTTTTTCTCGCGATTAAGCCCCGTTTGATTTATTAACAATGTATCTACATTCTGTATTTTACATTTTTATAATTCTAGCGTAAAATCAATAACATATTTAAAACTTAACTTATTAGCTTATTTACAAGTCATCATCATCATCATCATCTTAGCCATAGAACGTCCATAGCTGGACATAGACCTCCCCCATTGATTTCCACAAGGACCTGTTGGAAGCGGCCCGCATCCTGCCCTTGCCTGCGATCTTAGTCAGGTCGTCTATCCACCGGCCGGTCGGTGGCCGTTCTATGCTCGGTTGGCCAGTCCGTGGTCTCCATTCGAGAACCTTTCGACCCCAACGGCCATCGGTTCTTAAGCTATAATATGCCCAGCTCACTGCCACTTCAACTTGCTAATGCGCTGGGCTATATCGGTGACTTTCGTTCTTCTACGGATCTCCCCATTTCTGATTCGATCACGTAGAGAAATCCCGAGTATAGCCCTCTCCATAGCTCGTTGTGCGACTCTGAGCCTGCTCAGAAGGCCCATAGTTAGAAACTACGCCTTTTTTTCTGTAATTCATCACTGGTAACACACTGATGAAGACCTTAGTATTTTGGACGAGAAGACGTCTCGTAGCTTCCCGAACGCTTACCAGCCCAGAAATTATTCTTTAGTATTTAAATAATAATAATAATATGCGCATACAATAACTAACCTAAGAGTAAGTAAGTTAAACCTTTTTGTCTAATATTCGAAACAGAAGCGGAGATTTTTTTATAACTGTTCATAGATCGATAAAGTAAAGTTTTGTAAGTTTGGGACAAAGATGTAGGAAACCGGACGTTTCTAAAACTAAGGTATTTCCTATTTTTAGTACAACCCGTTGGTCACGTACCAACGGAATGCAAGAAAGTGTGCACAGACGTGAGAGTGCTCAAGCAGCGATTGTGATTCTTAGTGCAAACTAATTTAGATTCGCAAGAGATGCCGCATTGCAGTTTAGTTATTCCTTGGTGTTAACATATGGGCTAAAAACCAATAGATATGGCATATATAATCTATGTTCTTGTTAGTATTTCTTTTTAAAATTCCGCTCAGGATATGAGTCAGCTATAATTATTATAAATTACAACTATAATTACAGTTTAAGACATTAATTACAATTGGATCTCATGTATCGAATACAACTGTGAACACACAGAAAAATAATAGTTCCAACGGACTGCACATCCGTTATTCAATTGTTTAAAGTATTGCATTAATTGCGATGACGCAAGGTTCAAAAAATTCATGCTTCAGGCACAAATCCGAAAAAAATAAGAATGTATAAAACACGGGAATTATTCACGTAGTTCCTAGTCAGAGGGTTCCCAGTACTCAATACTCAATACTTTATTGTATCATATGTGTACAAAAAAGGTTCTCAGGGCTAATTATATATAGAAACCCTGGTAGGGTGTCGCAATATTAGTGCAAACTTGGCGAATAGCGACTGTGTCCGCGAGCGCCGCGTATTCTCCCTGAAAAGACACCGAATTTGGTCGCAACTATAGTCGGATTAGCAAGATGAAGTGGCAGTGGGCAGGGCACATAGTTGGAAGAACTGATGGCCGTTGGGGCCGAAAGGTTCTCGAATGGAGACCATGCACTGGCAAGAGCAGCATAGGACGGCCACCGACTAGGTGGACAAACGACCTGACTAAGATCGCAGGCAAGGGCTGGATGCGGGCCGCTTCCAACCAGTCCTTGTGGAAATCAATGGAGGAGGCATATGTCCAGCACTGGACATCCTATGGCTGAGATGATGATAGGCGGAACCCTCTGACTTATTACGAGTAATTACCATGTGTTATACATTCCTAATGCGTGTGAAACCATACGTCTGGTTTAATAGCAAAATGCTAAAATATTTTATCTAATCTCATACTGAAATATAAAGATTAAAAAAAAACAAAAAACAGAACTTGAATGACAGTCTTTATAGACAATAATATCGAAATATATTTAAAAAGTTACATTTTGATACAGATCTTCTATGGACAACTGTATCATAATGTAACTTTTTTGCCATTAAGATACAACTTCAGCTTGGCCAAGGAGGTTGCAATGCGATTTTTCTACATATAATCTGTGGACGCGGCGAAACACGCATGCGCGATCAGCAAATGGATTTTGCGAAACGTTTACAAAAAAGTACAAACATGTGGTGTAATTTTACATAAATTTCATCATTTATTTTATGAGATTAGATAAAGTAGTGTATGAAACTGCACATAATTTGGTCTTAAAACACTCGTGTAATGCTATAAAAAAAACTCGCCTTTTTTTTAACATACACTCGTGTTTTCAGAACCTTTATTAAGCAAAAGTTTCATAAACTACTGTTTTATTTTTTTAATTACATTTTATTTTTAATTAAAATAGCGTGTGGCATGTCTGTTTAGTTCTGATAGCAACATGTTAAAGCATTAAACGCAAAGCGGAGCGCTTCACGCATATAAACCGGCGTTCCCGTGACCGAGCCAAGATAAGGACAAACAAATCGGTGAAAACTTACGTGAAGAAAGTAAAAACGCGTGTACATTGTTAGAGCCTAATCGGCTCAAAACGATCCCACTTCGAAGACACGAGCCTTCATCACAAGCAGTGTTGAGCATAAATCTAGCACGCTGGCCAATGCGGGTTGGCACATAGGATAGTGGCGAGCACATTTTTTTTTAATCACACTCAGAATCACAAGGAATCCTAGTGCGGGGGACTAGGATTCCCTGTGTCGAACCCAGGGTCCCGGAGACACAGAAGTCATGTCAATGACACTGACCACTGCGCCACGGCGACCGTCGAATAAAATATTAGAAATATTAGGACCTTAAGACATTTATTTTATACTAGTAAACCGCCCCGCGGATTCACTCGCGTGCATTACTGTTCGCACTACCTCAATTATCCCACGGAAACTATTCCATCGGGGTCTAACCTATCTCCATACCAAAATTAATCGAAATCGAAGGAGTAACAGAGGTTTTTAAATTATTTGCTTATCCCACGGGACCAGCTGGATGCAGGTGGCCTTCAACCGGTCCTTGTGGAAATCTATGGGGGAGGTATATGTCCAGCTGTGGACATCCTATGGCTGAGAAGATCATGATGATGATAGCGTTTATATGTATATATGCGCCCTTGATATCTAAATGTGATAAATGATTTAGACTTTGACTTTGATCTAACTACCAACAAAGTTTAAAATCTACATAATAAGCAGGTCGGGCTAGCGATAATAATATTTTTTGGAATATGGTCCTAAGTGCTACATTGGGTGTTCAATGTGCGGCTGCTAAGACAATGTGTTTGACAGTTCTTATGACAATACTTATATGTATTGACATTAAAGTAATTTAAATTGTTGAATCTAACAGTTACGTACATATAAAATTCTAAAAATATATTTCGTAATAAATAAATTTAGATAATGTCAAAGTCATAATGACTACCAAATGGTCAATTGCGAAACGGTTTTTTTCGGAGACCGGTTAATCTTCCGTTCTTTAAGTACGTATCTAAACACGACAGCTCCAAAAAGCCTATTACATTTATCACTATGTATATCATTTGCTAAGACACGGTGCTTCAATTTCATCTGCCCACTTAATCATTTTTATGATTACTACTTAGACTGTGGACCGTGAAAAGTAAACTCACTTTCGGTTGGTGTGGCTGGATTAGGGTTGCCAGATGAAAGTTTATCAATGCCTGAACATTTCAGGGGTTAGAAAGGGAGTTGATACTTTGACCACATAAACTTAATAAATCTACGGTTGAACTGAAAAATTAATCTAAATAAAAATATTATTTAGGCGTCGCGTCGCACACACGCACGCGGACAGCGCGCCGTGCATAGAATATGTATATTTATCGCTGTCCGTAACTTTATGACAAACCTATAACTCGCAAATTTTAGGGACTTACGGAAATTACGGGACCAGACACCCAACTCCGGGGCAATTTCAGATTTCCCGGACATCTGGCAACCCTAGGCTGGATGTAGCGAAACTTCTAGAAGCATCCGGACTCTCCAGATGCTCAATGCCAAGTGACGCATTTTGTCATTTCTTTGGCATTAGGAGAGACTGCATTGGCAATGGTAATAAAATTAAATGTCTGTTTGTAAATTTATTTCACTAATAAATCATAAACTTAATCTTTAACACTTTCGTAGAAAAAACATTATCTAATAATGTACTATGGACACTTTTACTTGAACTTGAACTGTTTTCGGCATAATACTAATAAACACAATTTTCAGCGACGGTCAATAAAGCCCCATAGTCACTAAAAACTCACCATGGTCACAACATTAGAAAAGGTTCAATAAAGCCCTATAGTCACTAAGATCTCACCATAGTCACAGCATTAAAATAGATTTAATAAAGTCCCATAGTCACAAAGAACTCACCATGGTCGCAACATTAGAATAGGTTCAATAAATCCCTATAGTCACTAAGAACTCACCATAGTCACAGCATTAAAATAGATTTAATAAAGTCCCATAGTCACAAAGAACTCACCATGGTCGCAACATTAGAATAGGTTCAATAAAACCGTTTAGTCACTAAGAACTCACCATAGTCACAGCATTACAATAGGTTCAATAAAGCTTTATAGTCACTAAGAACTCACCATAGTCACAACATTAGAATAGGTTCAATAAAGCACTATAGTCACTAAGAACTCACCATAGTCACAAATTATTCTAATGTTGTGTCTAATGTGTGGTTCAATAAAACCGTATAGTCACTAAGAACTCACCATAGTCACAGCATTAAAATAGGTTCAATAAAGCTTTATAGTCACTAAGAACTCACCATAGTCACAACATTAGAATAGGTTCAATAAAGCACTATAGTCACTAAGAACTCACCATAGTCACAACATTAGAATAGGTTCAATAAAGCCCTATAGTCACTAAGAACTCACCATAGTCACAACATTAGAATAGGTTCAATAAAGCCCTATAGTCACTAAGAACTCACCATAGTCACAACATTAGAATAGGTTCAATAAAACCGTTTAGTCACTAAGAACTCACCATAGCCACAGCATTAAAATAGGTTCAATAAAGCTTAATGACTATAAAGCTTTATTGAACCTATTTTAATGCTGTGACTATAGTAGTCATAGCACCATAGTCACAGCATTAAAATAGGTTCAACAAAGCTTTATGACTATAAAGCTTTATTGAACCTATTTTAATGCTGTGACTTTGGTGAGTTCTTAGTGACTATACGGTTTTATAGAACCTATTCTAATGTTGTGACTATGGTAAGTTCTTAGTGACTCTAGGGCTTTATTGAACCTATTTTAATGCTGTGACTATGACTAAGAACTCACCATAGTCACAACATTAGAATAGGTTCAATAAAGCCCTATAGTCACTAAAAACTCACCATAGTCACAACATTAGAATAGGGTCCTTGCTTTTCTCATATTTCACTAAATCACCAATAAGTATCTCGTTTCGCTCGCATTCATCTGAATACAAGTTAAATATATTCAAATACATCAGTACCTATTCCTAATGTAGGTAATAGGAACACGTGTCTAACGGGCCGAATTTTGCTAATGCCAGAACTGGTCGCGCCGAAACTAGTCGCTGGTCACACCTGATCTCAGCCAAGTATGTGGCTCGAATAGCCGAATAAACAAGTTGGAATTATTTAATTCAAACGTGTTTATTCGGCTTCGTTAATGATTAAACTTCGATGGAAAGCGGTTTCAATTAAGATAACCTTAAAACGAAGGCTTATCGGAAAATTCGCTGCCAGAGTTGATTGAATCCATGAGTGAAATAAGTATACCGTTATTTTATAGTATCTGACAGCAGTTGCAGTGTCTCTCTTAGAACTAAAACTAAGGGCACTGTAAAACGTTCACCATCCAAACCTGTTGTACCTGTATATGTTTTTTTACACATTTTTTACACAGGGAGTCGAAGGGTGATTTAAAAAAAAATATGTATGTATCTGTTTCTGCGTCGTACTTCGTAGATTCCGCAAGCATAAGTTTGCTCAACCAACGGGAACTGAAGGATAAGAACTCTTCTGACATAATTATTATGTGTCTACTTATTCTACATATTATAAATAAAATAAAATTTGATGGCGATCTTAAAAGACCTTACGGTATGACACTTATTCCCTGGAAAATAGGGCGGCTTTTATAGTAGGACGCACATGCGTTTACACTTTGGCGCCGTCACATCTTCCCGAGACACATGTTAGGGCTGGCGCCGCGGCTTATTCGGTGGAGCATTTGAAAAATACGCTATAATACGCTATAAAAATAGTGGTTACATAATTGAACCGTTTGGGGTCAAGACATTGGGCCCGTGGGGACCGGGAGCTCATCGGATTTTCCAAAACTTATCAGAGCGTTCGATCATATGCGACGCGTGACCAAAATGCTGGAACGTATTTGGTTTAACGGATCAGCATTGCAACTCAACGTGGCAATACTGCTAGCATTCTGGGCACACTGCCAACTGGTAGCGGGTTAGAGCATTTGAGTTATCTATAGGCTAACAATAGATAGTGGATTGCTTAAATGTTTTTGTAGTAGCTGTAGTATTGTAATTAATTATTAGTAATTATTTTAATAAAGGCATCGGCCCATTAATAAAAAAAGAGAAAATAAAATTACTTGTATCAATGCTACTTTCTTGTCATTAATTAGGTAAAACATGGAGAAACATGCAAATGACGTTGAAACTTTAACCGCATAGCCTACCTACCATGATTGAATACTTAAGGCTCGACGACCATTTGCTAAATAGACAGTTGTGAGTGACATCTGATGTTGGTGAAAATCCTACATGTCAAGTAAATAATCAAGACTGGCCGGTTGGCGCAGTTGGTAGCACTCTGCCTTCTGAGCCGCTGGTCCCGGGTTCGATTCCCGGACAGGTCAAACATTTGTGTGCATGAACATGTCTATTTGACCTGTGTCTGGGTGTGTATATGTATATAAGTATATATATCAGTCATCAGGTTACCATAGTACAGGCTCTGCCTAGTTTGGGACCTGAAGACCTTGTGTGAATGTTAATAAATAAAAAAATAAAAAATGTTACAAACAATACCATTTTCATGAAGGTTAATTCTGAGTGAATACAATTTTATCTTATTTGCTTAATTTTTAAATTAGTAAAAAAAGATTTTCAACAGACCATATTTTTCCTTTATCACAAATTCTCGCGGTAGCGACAAATGCGCTTGAACTGTCTCTTACACCAGAAGAAAGGAAATCAGAAAATCTAAATATGAGATAAGTATTTTTCTCAGCCCGTAGGTCGTCTGTAAAGGACATATTTGTAATATCTATGCTAATATTACAAAGAGGAAAGATTTGATTGTTTGTTTGTTTGCATTGTATAGGTTCCGAAACTACTGAACCGATTTGAAATTCACTGTTGGAAAGCTAACACTGTCCCCGGGTAAAAAAAGCTACATTATATTTTCAAAAAAATTAGGGCACTTAATTAGCAAACTTATAATTTTTATTTTTTTTACCCATGCGAAGCCGGGCGGATCGTTACACTCGACACATCGGACACATCAGGATGTGTCCCGCCCTCTGCTTGTAAACACCCGCGAGCCTCCATAAGTTCATCGGCACCTGATGAGCCCTTAAGACCTTACTAGTGGGTAATATAGCTAAGAATGACATGAATAATGTAAGTTTTGACTTTAGATTTGTATTCTATGCATGCGATTGCGAAGCCTATGTGAAACGCATACACTTATTACACATAGGTATTTGTACATTATTATTGCTGTACATGGAACGACACTGCACTGAATTACTTTTTAACTGACTTAAAAAAAGAAGGAGGTTCTCAATTCGACTCGTATGTTTTTTTTTATCTTTGTTACCGCATAACTTTCGACCGGGTGAACTGATTTTGATCGTTCTTTTTATCTGAAAGCTGGTGCTTCCTGTGTAGTCCCATTTAAATTTCATTAAAATCGATGAAACGATTTTTGAGTTGCACTCCAATAACTGAAAATTCCTACGCATACGTCGACGATATTGAGTTGCGGGTGGAGAAATCGGTGAACATATACAATGACACTTGATCCCGTGAGTAGCAAAGGTCACTGAAAAGGATAAAAAATTATTACCAACTTTTGAACAGTTACTTTGAACTATAAATAATAAAAATAAAATTCATTTATTTCAAGCTACAAAGACTCATATAAAGCTATTTTAATATATTAATACCTAAATTATTTACAACTGCTGCTGACGTGTCTGTCGCAGCAGTGTATTACATAAAGGCAGTCTATCCTGCCAGCAATCATTTGTATGACGGTGTTGGCACTGCCGCGCACTCTGTGCACCATGGAAGCACTTCGCTTGCGCATAGTGGCGTAAAAGCAATCGGTGCGAGCCTCCGCGAACATACCCGAGGCGCTACAGAAGCGAGGCAGCCTCAGCACCGCCCTACATGCATCATTATATTGGACGCGAAGAGCATTGTATGATTTCCGCGTATACCTGGCCCACAGGCTACACGTATAGAGAGACGTGCAAAATGCACGGAAGAGTGTTATTTTTACCTCTCTAGAGCAACGTGAGAACCTGCGAGCCAACATGTTCGCCCTTATGGACAATGCTCTTCGCTCCCTCTCTATGTCTGCATCGTCTTTGAGATCGGTTGTAATTATGTGTCCTAAATATTTAAATTGTTCAACCCTTTCGAGTGGAACACCGGACAAATACACGGGCGGCACATTGTATGGATGTTTTGTACCGGTCTCGAAGACAAGGCACTGACTCTTCGTTACATTGTATTTTAAACCATGACTATAGGCATATTGCTCGCATGTGTGTATCAACTTCCTAAGGCCACAGACTGAAGCGCTCAGCAGCACCATATCGTCAGCGTAACTTAAATTGTTAACGCATACTCCGTCAACGTGACATCCAACATGCTGGCTACTGAGAGCCTCAATCAGTCCATTAATATATAGGTTAAAGAGCGTAGGCGAGGTTAACCCCCCCTGCCTCACCCCACACTCGAGCTGATACGGTTCAGACATTGCATCTGCCCATTTAACGCTGTTGACCTGGTGTCTGTACCAAAACTTGAACATCTTTGTCAATTCAGGCGGTAGGTTTATGCTCTCAAGTTTTTTCCACATGACATCATACGACACCAGGTCAAAAGCCCTAGACAGGTCCAGAAAACAGGCATACACGGGAGTACTTCGTCTCGTATAGTATCTGACGGTATGCTTCAAACACAATATAGCACTCTCAGTCGACAAGTTTGGTCGAAACCCAAATTGGTTGTCGTGTAATATGATGTATTTGCTTAATTGTGTGTTGAGCAACCCGTCAAACACTTTCACGACGATGGTCGCTAAAGATATTGGCCTGTAGTTACTAATAGCAGCTACATCCCCGGTCTTGTTTTTCACTACAGGTACCACTATCGTTCTCATGAGTTCAGAGGGCAAGTAACAATGACTCAAGCACAAGTTGTAGAACATTGCTAAAGTTCTTGAAAGGTGTGGACCGGCGTGACATAAGTGCTCGATACTGAGACCGTCATGACCTGGCGACTTCCCTCTCGATAAGGATTTTATGACTTTGGCAACATCTCGAGCCTTAAAAGTAGTCTCCAACATCCCGTTAGACAACTCATTACCGAGCACCGTAGTCAATGATCTTAGAGGAGATTGTACACGAAAATGGTCCTTAAAAGCTTCAGCAATGCCTCTAGGGTCACTAATACCGTTAATGCTCACCGGGAGACCGGGTCGAATATTTACTTTACTCGTGCTTTTCCAGAAGCCGCGGAAGTTTCCAGACGAATGCTTTTCAGCAAGGGCATTCATTTTGATTTGATCTTGATGATCTTGGCACCATTTTAATCTTGACTTAAATACCCTTCTGCTTAGACACATTTCTCGGTGTAAAAGACCAGACTTCGGCCGTCCACAGGAGATCCACTCTCTAAATTTCGTCCTAGCCACCAGGTGAGCATCGCTAACGTGCCTATTCCATCCGGCCACACGAGGTCCCCTCCTACATTTCTTTGCACGAATGTTTCCCCGACTAATTGTGGCTGCATCTCGTAGAGCTGACACAATGTCCAAATAAAGTACATCAAGAATATTCCTATGTTCCGAGTCATCACAGTACCTATCTGCACAATTCATAAAGCACGTTGGGAAATCGATGGATTTTAGTGTTTTATGACATTCGTTTGTGTAAACAGCGATTTCTTCACTAGTTCTTTCCCCCCATAATACCTTATTATTAACCATTTGTATTTTCTCAGGTAGCTTTGGAGTTAATACACTTAGATTGCAGTCAATTATGAGAGGGAAATGGTCAGACCAAATGGTGTCATAATTTACGCATACATTAAGTATAGAATGCCTAGCCGATTGGGTTACAACACAATGATCCAACCAACTACACGAGCCGTACACTTCACTAACATAGGTATAAGTATCAGAGTGTACACCTAGCAATTCTACATCTACGCAGGTCCAACATTGTTCACTGCAAAACGCCACAAGTTCTTTGTAAAATAACTCAGAGGGACTCGCATTAAAATCGCCTAGCATAATGACGGATTCGATACCATACTCATCTATGATAGCACTCATTATACTAAGACAATCCGTGAATTCTGATAAATTTTCGTTTCCATTTGTCGGCATGTACACACTGATGACAATAACAGGTCGTTCACGCGTAGTGATTTTTATTGCACATACGCGCGCATTATTACACGGTATCACCGACACTTTTTGAAAGACGCTGCTTCTCCATAGCAGCGCGACGCCTCCATACGGTCTCCCGCGCAAAATACCTAACGACGTATCCACCTGTGATGTTCCAGTATATCCAAACTCACTGTCTATTGTGCTTAAATATGATATTTCATCCGGCAAAAGCCACGTCTCTTGCAGAGCGATTATATCACACGAACGACACAGTCCTCTGATATCGTACACAGATCGTTTTACGTTTTTGCAATTGAAACTAGATAATTTATAATAGGCTTTATCCATTGTTTTGGTTAACTGGGCCGCTTACAGAATTGGTTCTGTTCATATTACTATCACGGAAGTTCACAAAACGCCTAAATATGATCCCCCGAGGCCAAAGATTTTCGTCTAAATAAATCGGCAGCTTTGACTCTAAAACGAAAAACTTATACGCATTGTAACTTGTCTGTTTTTTAGTATCTATCTTTTGCAAGGATACATTTTCATGAGTTTTCATGCGTACGTATGTGACAATGTCATTTTTCGTTGTGTTCTGGTGAACATTCGTAATAAATACGGGAACTTTACTATCGGCCGCCTTAAAGTTACTCTCTGAATCTCTTGCTATACCAGATTTGCCCTGGTAACGATATTTCAAAGGCTTTTTACGTTTACACACTTTTTGCCACTCGCCATTGTTCTCCATCAGCTGTTCACGACCACTTATCTTATCCGAAATCATCGCATTTCCGGATTCTTTTGTTAAGACGCAGTTGTCAGTGCTTCCACTATCGATCAGCTGTGGCGCATTCGGAATAACAACATCAAGGGTAGGTGACGTCACTGCGGTACACCCAGAACCGGTTTTATTGCCCCGCGTAGCCGAGAGCCGAGTTTCGCCTTGCACGCTAGCATTGTGTGTCACTGATACATGTTTTGTTGTAGATTTAACAACTGATTGTTTGCTATCTACCTGCGCAACCTGTCGGTAGTCAATTTGTGAGGCATTTTTATTCACATATTCTGGTCTTTCTTTTGACTCGTGTGACTCACTTATTGCGGAGATATGCTGCGGGGAAAGCTCCATCAGACTATCTATAACTCCCGCACCTCTATTCATGTTAACTTTGGACGTAGACAGCGGTGTCGAGGAATCATTTTTCATGCGTAACAGCTCCGTTTTTAATTCATTCAATTGGTTTACCGTAGCAAACGTAGATTTAAAATGTTCAACTTCAATTTTAATCCGCTGTAGATCTTTTAGAAGCTGGGTACTATCATAATGATCCCATAGGATAGGCGGAAGTTTTTCTAGCTGTCGAGCGCAAAACACAGGGATAACATTAGGTTCCACTGATTTAAACAGATTAATAATATCCACTAAATCCCTTTCTTCTTTGCCCTTATTTTTTCGAAAAATATTACGTAAATCCGTTGGGATTGAGTTGAACAGTAGCGATTTTGACGTTTTAATTTCGTCACATGTGAATGATTGTACACATAATCTCACTAACGTTTCTTCATCGATCACTGAAATTTTGTTTTGAATGTATGCCAACATCTCGTCAATGACAATATTACACACATTACACTTCACTGTGCTAGTCATTTTTACAAAACGCACTACGCACCGAGATCGAATAACGCGTCCGCCCCGTATGGTTGCGACCGCCGAACTGACACTATCATGTTACCGACTTCAACAAGTTATTTCATACTTTTGATTGTTGAAGTTGGTTCCATTTTTTGGTATTTTTAAAATATATTAATAAATATTAGCATTTAAACACTATCAGCATCGGCGTGACTCCCAGCGTCGTAGACAATGTTAATTTATTTCAATAGTTAGAGTTTCTCAATTCGATCATAAACATATCCTATATATATGTTTTATGTGTGTTTATTGAATAGCTTCGTCGTTTATGAACCGATTTCGATGATTCTATTTTTGTTTGATTGAGTACCTTTGTAATGTCATCACCATGTATGTGTGCAATACTAATATACCCTTTTTGATCAGACTATAGTCCACCCACAACAGAGAGTATCCTATTCGTAATGTGGGGGTTATTGAGAATAATGAAAACTGAAACCTATTGCGATTAACTTTATTATGTAAGTAGACTTTTAATAGATCAATATCTGGGTGACTTTTTTCCTTCTTGGTCTAACCTCAAACCAAACACTGATTGGCTTAGTGTTGCTTAACAACGCCATCTTTTGTCAGGTAGCTTTAATGTTGCTGTGTCGGTAAAACAGTTTAGTTATTGTTAATGTATACTACACGATTGATTGGCTTAGTGTTGTTTAACAACGCCATCTTTTGTCAGGTAGCTTTAATGTTGCTGTGTCGGTAAAACAGTTTAGTTATTGTTAATGTAGTATTACTACTCGCTAATAGATGTGAGGAAGAGTCATATTCTAATTATATTGTAGCCGTTTTTTGATTGCCTGAAAACATGGATAAAACGATGCTTATTAAAAATGAAACCTAGCTAGATCGATTTATCGCCCCCGGAACCCATACTAAATTTCATGAAAATTGTTGGAGCCGTTTCTGAGATTCAGATTAGATACAATACAATACAATATAATACAAAACACTTTATTGTACACACAGGGAAAAGAATACAAAAATACATCTTAAATCTAACAATATATACGAGAATAAGAAGAATGACATGAATAATGTAATATAGACTTTAGATTTGTATTCTATGCATGAAATTGCGAAGCCTTTGTGAAACGCATACACTTATTACACATAGGTATTTGTTCATACATTATTGCTGTATATGGAAAGTATAAAGTAGTACAAAGGGCGGACTTATCGCTGAAAGCGATCTCTTCCAGTCAACCTTAGTAAAGAGTCAAACAAAGTGATAAAAGAAATAGGGTGTACGTTAATATTAATGGAATACATTAAAATAATATATATATATCAATATATATATATATATATATTATAAGATGACATTCATACATGTATACAATAAAAACAAAATACATATAGTTACCTACATAAACTTAAGTAAAAACATACATAAGTATAAACATTAATTATGTCAAATAATCAACAGTAACTATTATTCTGTTTAATGGAGCAAATCACTGCGTCAGATAAAACTCTTTCCCTCTAGATAGATAGATATTAGATAAGTGTCTTCATTTTAAACTAACAAATTATGGAACTATAAACGATTTTACTATTTAAATTTAAGATTCCGATTTTATGTGTAATGAGATTTCTAATGTGTATGAAATGGTCAATTAACGACATAGATTTATCAGTAAGTATTTATCTGAAGGACAACATTAATGTTGTGCTATTAACTCTTATCTAACGAGGTCGAAGAGTCCTTATTCAATTTAATGTTGTTTTTATAACTTCATAAATATGTATGAGATGTCCGTTAGAATTACACCATATAAATGTAAAACATCTCCATTTGTGTTACTTGAATATGTGTGAACTATTTTTAAATCAATTATTTTTATTTTTAAGAAAAACATCCCTTGAGTTGTATCTGCAATGAAGGAATAAATTTGGTCTGCTAGTTGAGTGCTACTGTAGCTTATTGACAAAGCGGACGGCAATTTATCCCACTTATATAATAAATGTCATCTTTGTTAATCAATCACGCCAGAACGGCTGAACGGATTTGGATAAAAATTAGTATGTAGATACTTTAGGTCCCGGAATATCACAGAGGGTACCTACTTTTCATCATCATCATCAATCATCACGACGCGGATAAAACAGCCGGGCACAGCTAGTTACTTCATAAAACTACAGGCTTAGACTATTTTATGGATGAGTTTGACAGTCATTTATTTGCGCATCACCTTTTTTCCCTTTGAATGGGGTAAAATATGCTACCTTCTTCTCTCAGCAATGTGCGTCCACTGCTGGACATATGCCCCCATGTAGGGGGGATTCACCAATACTCACCACGCTTGGCAGGCGAGTTTTTTTTTTTTTTTTTTTTTTTTTTTTATATATTATAAGTTTGCGTTTGACAACTGTCTCACCTGATGTTAAGTGATGACGTTGTCTAGGATTTAGCACGCAAACCTAGAAGGTACCTATTCACTCGCGACTTGAAGACTCCAGTTGGCGAGCGCAGTATGATTTCCAATTCTCAGAAGGCGCTGCTGCTCACTTCCTGATACGTGAACCCTTAGCCAACTCTTACGGCACCTGCGGGAAGAGATGGGGGAGTACTACTCTATGCCGGTACCACCACGGCCAAAATATGCTATATTTTAAAACTTTGCCCATTTACGAATAATAGGAGAATATTATTATAAGTAATCAGCAGGCGTGAATCATCGTAGACCGCATCATCACTTAACATCAGGTTAGATAGTGGTCAAACGCCTGCCTATTGTGAATAAAAAAATAAAAAAGAGGAAAAAAATATTGGATAAAATAATGCCTTCTCTCAGCGGCTGGACTATAATGAATGACGCATAACACAACCAGTGGTCGCATAGAACAATATCATTAAAATATTTACTAGAGACCAGTGAGTCAAACTACCTGATAATGGTATGCTGGCGACGTCCCGACATCCATTACCCAATGTTACATACCAAATGATAACAAATATCCTTTTGCCTGCTATCGTTAGTTCGTCATCAACACTTGAATCGACACGTTGGTATAACAATTTAACAAAAGGAAAATTGTCAAAAAAACAACTGAACATCGAAACTTGAAGTTTGCAATAACTGTAATTTGGCAAAGTGCGACGGGCTCGCTTACAGTTATCTATCCAATACAAGAAGAATTTGTCTCTAAGAGAATTTAACAATGGTGAAATGTGAAGCAGTGCTAGTGTTGCTCTTGATCTCAATCAGTGTTACCTTTGGCAGAAATGTGGACAAAAGGAAGTGTCCAGAAGTGAGAGCAACACCACACTTTGATCTATCACAGGTCAGTTTCATATTCAAATTGGATAAATTAAATGTTTGAGTCTGAAAACTATCGCGAGTTTCTTCCATAATTGTAATGTAACAAACCGACTAGGACTCACGTGGCTACCACGTGAGTCCTAGTCGGTTTGTTACATTACAAATTAAATGTTAAGAGCAAACTAAATAAGAAAAACTATATATGTATTTAGGCTCCTGAAATATAGTATTTATAGCAAGGGATCATAAATTTTCGATGTACTAAATACATTTAAAAGTAATAGTAATGCGGTTTTAGTAATTTTGTTGTACTATAATTTTATACCTATTTTTGGCTAGCCTGTTACATTTTATTAAGGGGTTAAGAGATGCCAATAAAATAACAGAGGATTGCGAGTGTTTACATGCAGAAGGGGCGGGACAAATCCTGTGCGTGTTGATAAAAATATTACAAGAATATCTTTTCACTAATAAACTAGCAAATGGAATCAATTTTGGTCCTCATAGTTGTTTTTTTTAAATTTATTAGACATGTTGGACTTTCAACAAAAGCTGATAAAACTCAAAATTGTCTATTAATCAAATGGGGAAGCATTAAGGTTTTTATGTCGCATTTTTTTTAAATTTTCAAATCCTATTCTGACGTAAAACAATACAATAGCATTATTTTTTATTGTTCTTTACCATAAATGTACTTATAAGCTATAACAAAATGTACTTATAAGCCATTACAAAATGTTCTTATAAGCTATTACAAAATGTACTTATAAGCTATTACAAAATGTACTTATGAGCTATTACAAAATGTACTTCTAAGCTATTACAAAATTACTCATAATCTAGGTTACTACCTAGATTTACGGTCTTATTGAGCCACTTTGTTTGCGAGACCTTAATCAAGGACTTGATCGTGACTGATTAAAAAAGCTTCCATCCATCCATCCGTTCTAACAACTTTCCCGATTATAATAATGGGTGTAAAATATAAATAAGTTCCCCGATTCACACGTCAAAATTTCGCTGAACACTTTTATTCGTATTGGCTAAAGTTAAACGCTAAATTATAGAGTCATAAAATGTTTGCTAATATCTAAATTTATAGACACGTCCACAACTGTTAAGTCGTTATTCTGTGCTTCATGTTAATGTATAATAATTTAGTAGTGTCTCGTGTTTGTAGGTCAATTTGTGATTTCAAATTCTGATGACGATGATTAACTTCAGATTTCTTTTTTTATAATTTGTAGGCTCGGCTAGAGTATAATTGAAAAACTGGTATAGTTCGTTGGGCATACCAATTGGTGTTTTTTAGGTTAATAAGTGCGAAAGTGTTAGCTATTTGAGCTCTTCTGATTTTTCATTTATTATCAATATTACGATTCGGAAAAACAACCTTACTTTTATGGACATGTATAAAAGTTATAATTTTTTTTTTCCAACTATATGTTGAGATAATTTTATTTATTTATTTTATTTTCGTTGGAAAACTTACAGACTAATAATCAAATCTATGTACAGACAACTTAGGTTTGACTTGGCCAATTACAAATTTTCACCTCTAAACTTGAAGTAGGAAAATTAAACAAAAACATATTTGTTTGTCATTTAAAAAATAATTAATAATATATATAATAATTAATTTACCACGTGAGTTTTTCGGTTCGTGGATTATAATTATTTTTCTTTTTTATATTTTTCATTGAGCAGTACAGTATTTATTTTTAAAAATGATATGCCTTTGTTAAATAAAATACTAATAACTATTTACAATACTACAGCTACTACAATAACATTAGAGCAATTCACTAGCTATTGGTAGCCTATAGATAACTCAAATGCTCTAAGCCGCTACCGGCTGGCAGCGTGCCCAGAATGCTAGCAGCATTGCATTGTTGAATTGCAATGCTGATTCATTGAGCCAAATATGTGTCAGCATTTTTAAAATACTATCTGATATTCAAATAAAATTCAACATGAGTCGTTTCTAAAATGAATCATATTTCTTTCTCAAAAGATGTCTAACTTATGTATATATAGATGCATATAGATAACAGTAAATTTGTGATTTAGAAAAAACCTAAATAAAATGTTAAGATGACTTTTAGAGTTATGTAAATTAAAGAATAATTCACGTTTTACTTTTCGTAGCATACTTATCATTATTTACAACCTGGTAATGTAACAGTGGGGGAGGCTATGTCCAGCAGTGGATGTCCTATGGCTGAGATGATGATGATAATGAATGTAACAGTAGCATATTTTAAATTTTTCGATGAATTTGTTAAACTTAAATAACGTTTTGCTTTGAAAGCTGAGCTACACTTATAAAACTCAGATTTCCACAAAAGTAAGTGCGCCATCTCAAAGAATCTGTAAGTAAAAATTCAACACTCAAAAGTGTAAAGTAACTTGTCGAGGTCACCAACACCACTGGCAACTATAACATCATCCACGTATGCGTAGCACTTTTCAGTTATTGGAGCGTAACTCAAAAACCGCTTGACCGATTTTGATGAAATTCAAATGGGACTTCAGGGGAAGAATCAGCTTTCAAATGTAAATCATTAAAATTGGATCACCCAGTCGAAAGTTTTCAGGTAATAAACATTTAACAAAGAAAGACATCATTATGTATATAAGTATATATATAAGTATGCATGTAAGTATATACATCAGTCATCAGGTTATAGTACAGGCTCTGCCTAGTTTGGGACCTGAAGAACTTGTGTGAATGTTGTCCCATATTATTATTATATTACATCCGAGTTGAATTGAGAACCTGCTCCTTTTTTGAAGTCTGTTAAAAAATAAGACATTAACAAAGTTCGATTGCCCTCATACTACATGTACGTGATTTCCTCAATAAAAACTATTTACATATATACGTACATAACTACGTACATGTTAACGCTGGAGTCGGCGAGCAGTACTTGCGTGGGCGCAGCGCCGGATGCCGAGTGTTGATTGATAACTATTATACACGCCACTAATTATACTCTTTGTAAACATTATGGTACTGGAAATGAGAATATACCAATGATATTATATGTTTATATGAGGTAGATGTCGCACAAGCGCGCGGAAACTGAGGCGGCAAAATTGTAGTAATTTTCATTGCGACGCGTATTTCAAGCGCAAGTCTAAACATATAGCTATCCTTTTCTATATTATTTGTACCGTATTATCTGTCGCAGTAAGCATGTATATGTTGTAAAGGAGCAAAATCTAAGCACCGCGCAGTATGAATATACGTCATCTTTGGTAAAACATCATTGGAATATACTCATTATTTTATTTGTATATTTCCGCACAATCGGTTCAATCTACCATCGCAATAACAATACATTTACGATACCAATTGTAAAACGAGTTATCGTAAAGTAATAAAATATGCACAAACAGTAGTTTTAAGGGCCGTTTATTATAGTTTTGAACGAACTGCTACTTATCTTATACGTTTTTCATCTCTAGACTTTCGATTTTGTAAACATTTGTATAAATGTGGACAAAGATGCAACCATTGACACAGTAAAAGATTATTACTGTGCCATTGATTAACTTTTGTCCACGACTGACAAAGGAGTAAGTTGTTATCATAAACGCTTATGTTAATCTGTGGTTGTTTTATTTATTATTTTATACATATTATAAAATGCATAATATTAAATTAAATTAAAATGAAATAATCTTTATTGTGTAGACTATGTTGGGTAATATATTTATAAAAAAAAAAAAAAAAACTTATAAAAATTATGTACCTATCATTTAATCCTACATGTACAGTATAACCCTAACAGTATAAAGCTTATTAGTATTTATTTATGTATTTACACCAGAAGTATGTTTGATACCTACCAATTAACGGTAAATTTTGCATAAGCTTGGTATAATAATTTCTTAGGTATAGACACTGATATAATCACTTTTTATTCCAAATAATTAAACAGCTTTGTCAAGAGCAGTAATTAATCAGGAAAATCTTGAGCAACTTGTGATTTAAGACTTTTAATATATTTTATATAAGTACAATCCTGGAGTCTTCAAGTCATGAGTGAATAGGTACCTTCTAGTATTGCGTGATACATCCTAGGTAGGGCACTGGTCAAACGCAAGCTTATAAAAAAAAAATGGTCGTCTGTAAAGTCGGTTTACGGACGATAGATTTACGTGATAACGTCATAATCTTTTATGACTTCGACTTCGACTTCGACTTCGACTTCGACTTCGACTTCGACTTCGACTTCGACTTCGACTTCGACTTCGACTTCGACTTCGACTTCGACTTCGACTTCGACTTCGACTTCGACTTCGACTTCGACTTCGACTTCGACTTCGACTTCGACTTCGACTTCGACTTCGACTTCGACTTCGACTTCGACTTCGACTTCGACTTCGACTTTGACTTTGACTTTAACTTTGATTATTTTATGTAATACAAAACTCAGGTGGAACGTTACGCGGAACGTTACTATTTTTCATGAGTGTTGCTGGTATTCATCAATTTATAAAACGTTATCACGTCAAAATAAAAATATATAAAAGTAATAAATAAATTTGACACACAAAATTATTGTAACTATCATAAAAAATCGTCCCTTTTTTTAAAGTAACCAGACAGGCGAAACGAAACTACATTGACCAAATTACGTTTATAAAGAATTGACAGCGTGCCCTAGTATAGCAGCTGCTCTGAGTAGTAATTATATATATACTTATATATAAGCCACAAAAACTCACTTTCTATTTTAATAATCTGGTTATTTTACTGTTATTTTTGGGCGGGGACTACAACTTATAGACGGATAACAAATCGATAGCAGAATGAGATGAGACTGCATTTTAATGAGATGTTAACATCAGTTCAAGCATAGGTCACCTAAAAATACTAGACACAAGCCGCTTGTCATACAGCGCTTAAAAGCGTATTCAGCTCCTCGGCGTATCCAGAAATCAGTGCTCAGGGGTAACCCTAGCGAATGCTGAATCGAGACTCATTCCTGACATCTCGCAACATTACAGTACTATTGTGTGTGTCTTCTAATGTGTCGTATGTAAATGTATCAAATCAAATCAAATCAAATCAAAAGGTTTTATTCGCAAGAATACATCGTATTGTACAAGGTCTTAAAAGTATATTGGTAGTATGTATTCAGCCTGCAAGCAGGCGTGCAAATATTATAAAAAGTTACCGTAATAATTAAAATTGTCTACATAAAATACAATGTCAAGTAAGAACTAAAAGCGTCTACATACAATACAATCTTAAATGAATGTCAATGTCAAGATTATTTAGAATTACATATTACAAAAATGTCAAGAAATTAATAATTAGAATTTACATATAATTGTCATGAATGGGTTAAATATTCTTTCACACTATAAAATTTTTTTTTCGCCAGCCATCTATTTAATTTAGACCTAAAAAGATTACCGTTCAGGATTTTTAGGTCATTTGGTAATTTATTAAATGTCACAATGCACATATTAAATACGTTTTTTATGTATATATCTTTACGACAAGGAGGTTGGTATAAGAGGTTTGTAAACTTTGTTCGTCTCTGTCTTGGTATAATTTCATTTCGTTTTTGAAAGAAGTCAGAATGAGTTTTTACAAATATGCATAGGTCTCTAATGTACATACATGGAAGTGGTAGAATAGAACATTGACCAAATAACGGCTTGCAACTGTCCAGATACCAAGCCTTGCTTATGGCTCTTACACACCGTTTTTGTATTTTGAAAACTCTGTCTGACTCAACAGAGTTTCCCCACAACACAAGGCCGTAACTGAGGACCGATGACACGTACCCGTGGTAAGCAGTTAGAGCTGCCTCTCTGGACACTGTCTGTCTAAGTTTCTTTAACGCGAAAACAAAGCGACTAAGTTTTTGACAAATGGTATTGACATGAACTTTCCAGTTTAAATGTTTATCTATATATATCCCTAAAAACTTGTAGGTTTCTACTTCCTCTACTTTGAAACCTCTGTATAAAATATCAATAGATAATGGACAGTAATTGTATCTTCTATCGTAATTGTTGTTTATTGTAGTGTTGCGTCATGTTTTGAATAAATGTTTTTTTTCTTTCTTTCTTTCTTTCTTTCTTCTTCCTCCATCCCCTGTCGACCTAAATAATAAAAGGCTAACATAAAAATATAACTCGTAGAGTTTCAAATACATATTACTGTAATATTTTTTAAGAAAACACTACAATACTGTAGAACCTATTTTGATTTAGTGGCAATTATTTTACTAAGAGATAGCTACGTTATTTGTGAGTATCATAGGCTTATCATCATCATCACCACCACCGTTTTTCATCACCATGCGGTTGAAACCACGGGGCACGGGTAGTCTAAAATAACTATGTGTAGAATAAAAAATATGGGACTAAGAACTGCAAGCGCAAAACGTGCAATCAAAGTAAAATACCATATTTTGACAATTATCTTAGTGCATGTAGGTACATTTTGGATAAAGGACTTTTTGTATAATACAAAGTATTTGGCTAATTGAGAACTTGACAAAGGCAGTGAAGTTAAGATCAAACGATGTCATATCAGAAACCTACAGTTACCTAACTTCTAAAGTCTCAAGAAATTAAACTATGGGTCGTAACGCCATCAAATTTATGTGCGCAAGACCCAAAATGCTCTTTGCAATAATATATTTTATAGGCACTTAAAATTTAACAGCTCCAAATCTGTATCTACACAGTTCAACATCAAGATAACGCGTTAATAATTGTATTGTATAGGAGCAAATAATCATTGTAACACGATTTTATAACTAGGTCACAAGCTGGCCGCGGGCTGTAGGGTGGATGTGTCTACAAGAAAATGTGAGATACATCCACCAGCCAGGGGATGTGCTGGCCTCAGCCACGGACAGACGTCTGTATAGGATGAGGGATGAGCTGAGTGCACCCCCAGGATTCATTATCGAATCATCAAAAATAGTATGATTGTGTATCATACAAGTTAATATTAGTTAAAATAAGCATAAAAGTATATAATTATTTTTTTATTATTTATTAACATTCACACAAGGTCTTCAGGTCCCAAATTAGGCGGAGCCTGTGCTATGGTAACCTGATGACTGATATATATTTATATACATATACACACCCAGACACAGGTCAAACAGACATGTTCATGCACACAAATGTTTGTCCTGTCCGGGAATCGAACTCGGGACCAGCGGCTCAGAAGGCAGAGTGCTTACCAACTGCGCCAACCGGCCAGACAAATACTGATACTTACAAATAATGGTACCCCATTTCTACACAGGGGTAGCAAAAATTATTTTTTTCAAATAAATAATAAAACTATATCTACACATTAAATATCTACACACGTCAAAAAAGGCTAAGCAATATGTATTGTTTAGAAGTTCGCTTTCCCTACCTACACAATTCCTTTCGACGACGACGGGCGCAAGGATACTGAATCTATTGACAAGGTGATGAACAAATTTTTAACGCAATCTAAACGCCTTCAGTTTTAATTCAATTAGTAACTTAGTATTTTTTGACGTGATAACGTTTTATAAATTGATGAAAAATTGAAAAATAGTAACGTTCCGCGTAACGTTCCACCTGAGTTTTGTATTACATAAAATAATCAAAGTCAAAGTCAAAGTCAAAGTCGAAGTGGAAGTGGAAGTGGAAGTGGAAGTAGAAGTGGAAGTGGAAGTGGAAGTGAAAGTGAAAGTGAAAGTGAAAGTGAAAGTGAAAGTGGAAGTGGAAGTGGAAGTGAAAGTCGAAGTCGAAGTCGAAGTCGAAGTCGAAGTCGAAGTCGAAGTCGAAGTCGAAGTCGAAGTCGAAGTCGAAGTCAAAGTCATAAATGATTATGACGTTATCACGTAAATCTATCCTCCGTAAACCGACTTTACAGACAACCAATTTTTTTCTATGTATTTTCATTCCTGACTGGGGGGTGCAAGTGCACCCCCTTGCACCCTGCTACCGATGCATGCCTGCCCATGCATGGGCATGTTCACTGTACTAATGGTACATAATATGTGATTATATATGAAACCGAAACGTGGTCGGTAACTATGGGCCTTGTAAGTAATCATAAAGCTAAAATCTTATTTTTGTTTGAAAAGATCTTCTAAAATGTTATCAAAACCGGTTTAGTGTTTTTTTATGACGCCAAGGAAAATCTTATTAAATAACATGTAATTAATGACGTCTAATTCTAAATGGCCAGTCTCTTAGAAAAAACAACAGCTGCGGAGCTTTTATTATTTTGTCTCTTAAAACAAATATACTTCAGAAAATTTCTTTTTTGAGATTTGTATGAGTGAATATTGATAGAATCAGGAAATACTAGGAAATATTTTGCTGGCGGTAGTGAAAAGCTAGTGACTGAAAAGCTTAACGCTTTGGCTACGCCCTTTCAACTGATTACCATCTCTGCTGCGGGCTGTAAGAACAGCGAGGCAAATAATTTTATTCTTTGTATAATGTGTTCTTGAGAAGTATATTGCTCCCGTAAGCCATATATATCTGTGAGTAAGCTGATTTTCTTTTTTTTTGTAGATGCTCGGCGATTGGTTCGTAGTTGAATATTATGCCAGTGAAGAAGAAGCGTTGTCATACAGCTGCATGAAGTCAGTGTTCACTGAAGAGGACCATATACCAGCAGCTGGTTAGTTTTAACTGTATTTATAAGAAACTTTATAATATTAAGTATAATTGATAGAATTCGGAAAAAACGATTAATGCGGCGAAATATGATAATTCAGTTATATACTGTTATTGAGTTTGTTATTAAGTAGTTATATACTGATGCGTTTAATGTACAGAGATTTCAAGTCAAATTTTTCTTTTTTATTTATTTATATATTAACATTCACACAAGGTCTTCAGGTCCCAAACTAGGCAGAGCCTGTACTATGGTAACCTGATGACTGATATATACTTATATACATATACACACCCAGACACAGGTCAGACAGACATGTTCATACACACAAATGTTTGACCTGTCCGGGAATCGAACAGAATAAGCCGTAATTGGCTCAATAAATCAGTATTAGGTACTTTCAACAATTAAAAATTACTAATCGTATAGAATTGCTTTTTTAAAATGAAAAAATAATATTAAATACTATATGCATAATCAGATACTTAATGGTCCACGTTATTCCAAAATATAGCAGAATTAAATTTGCTGCTAGCATTCTGGATAGAACCGTATCCAGAAAACTCTGCTATATTTTGGAATAAATAGCTGGTGGCGGTCTCAAACATTTGAGCTGTCTTTTGGATGGCAAATAGTTACTGCATTGTAGAATAGAGACAATTGGGCATCTTTAAAATAATTAAAAACTTATTAGCACCTAAACATGAACGATAAAAAAATAAGATGCTGTATATTAATCGTTTATAAAATAATTTTACGTATATAATATAATAATAATATGGGATAACATTCACACAAGGTCTTCAGGTCCCAAACTAGGCAGGGCCTGTACTATGGTAACCTGATGCCTGATATATGTATACTTATATACATACTTATATATATACTTATATACATATACACACCCAGGCACAGGTCAGACAGACATGTTCATGCACACAAATGTTTGACCTGTCCGGGAATCGAATCCGGGACCAGCGGCTCTGAAGGCAGAGTGCTACCAACTGCGCCAACCGGCCAGTCGCTTATATAAAATCAATGTGAATAAAATTATTTAAAAAATGTCGTTATAAGACATTATAAGAATTTCATACAACTCTTATCCTATATTGATTTTAAAACTGACACTTTAAACCATAATAAATAACTTAAAGTGTACTAAAGTGTACTTAACTCACCAACTGTACATTCACGTTTTTAGAGGGGTAAAGGTTTATTTTATAGGCGTGTCTATTGCTCCTTATACTAAGAGTTAGCGGGATGCACGGTTTTGTACTTCCAAGATTATCGGGTATTATTAGTGCCTTTCGTAGCTGCGGTATTGCACTTATTTTATAATATTTTATTTTAATAAAGGGCTAGTTAAAAAAATACTTCAGAGAAGCCATGTCTTGTATCTTTAGATGGAACCGTAGAATGGGCTCCAGGAGTGACGATGAATTTCACCTACCGCTTCGCTGACGACCCCCTCGGCGAGAACCTTCTGGGTAATATCACTTGGAGAGTGGACATGAACGAACCAGCACACTGGACTCATGCAGAAAGGACATGTAAGTCTTAGCACCCAATTAACCGACCAAGTACAAGATAAAAACTATCGATCATTTTTGCAGATGTAACCGTTCTAAACACCATACCTCACGATTTACGTAACAAAAGAAAATTAAATTGTACCCATCAATTTTTTTTTCTCTTAAACATGTGTTTAGATACTGGACCCACTACACACACTCACTCACATTACCGAACCGCACTTCACCACACCGACTCACCCTGGAAGTAAACTAACTCCCACAAACACAGGGAATTCTACCATGGGAGTTAATTTTACACACCGATAAAAACAAAAATACTATTAATTTTATATTATGAAAACCAACGAGCTGTTTTTATTATTTTAATTAAAGTTAAAGTAGCAAAGCAAAGTAAGCATAAGTCGATGACATTATAGTTGCGGGTGGAGAAATCAGTGAACATACACAATGACAATTATTGATCCCGTGAGTAGCAAAGGTCACTGAAAAGGAAAAAAAAAATTACCAACAAATGAAACAGACTTCAACACTCAAAAGTGATAAATAACTTGTCGAAGTCGGTACTATGCTCACAATATTTTGATAATAAATATTTTTGAACTATCATGGTACCGACTTCGATAAGTTATTTTACACTTCTGAGTGTTGAAGTCGGTTCCATTTTTTGGCAAATTAGCAAATTAAGTCAAAACCAAATTAATCATTAGCCTTTAGGCTAGATCGTAATTGAATGATGTGTCATGTACATGTACAAAAATGTACATCATTAAGATTTAAAAAAAAAAAAATTTGTTTATTTTTATCATAGTCCGTAGTCTGTAAACTTATATGCAGACGTTTTCAATGTTTTTGAGACTATTCAGATTCCTATTAACCAACTTTCTGTTGAGTATTTTGACATTATCATAATATTTTGGCTTATTATGAATGTATAATACACGGGAGTTACTCACGTAATAAGTCAGAGGGTTCCGACTATAGTTTCAACCACATTCGGTGGTCTTTTTCAAGGAGAATACGGGGCGCTCGCGGGCGCGGTCGCGTATCGCCTAGTACTGAGTAGTAGTAGAGTAGTACCGTACTAGGCGATACGCGCCCGCGTATCTGTGCGTAGTATTGAGTAGTAGTAGAGTAGTACTGTACTAGGCGATACGCGACCGCGTATCTGTGCGTAGTACTGAGTAGTAGTAGAGTAGTACTGTACTAGGCGATACGCGACCGCGTCCGCGAGCGCCCCGTATTCTCCTTGAAAAAGACCACCGAATGTGGTTGAAACTATAGTCGGAACCCTCTGACTTATTACGTGAGTAACTCCCGTGTATTATACATTCATAATGTGTCAAAACAACGTCAGTTTTAATAACATATTTTGGCTTCTTTCATCCAGATGACGGCGTGTATAACACATATGTGCTGGACACGGAGTACAAGACCTGGGCACTCCTGTTGCATTGTGCGGAGCAGACTGAAGGCGCCAGATACCTTGCTGCCTTCATACTGTCCAGGACTACCGCTCTGCCCAAGAACGTGATGGCTTATCTTAGAGATAAACTTCCTAGGTCAGTACAAACTGTTGAGAACTGTGACCGTGGGAACTATGTTTTATATGCCTTATAGAGGTTTCTTATATGTTTTATAGGTGAAAACTTTTTAGCGGCATTGTGCACTTTTTTGGGATGGGTAAAAATATTAAACTCGCGTCAGGACACGTGACACTTATTTTCGAAGACGGATTTCGTAAGACGGAGGGAGAGTAGACCGCCCGCGGGGCGTAGGAGAGGAAGTAATATCCCCCTCTCTTTCTACCGCGTGACGAAAATGCATGCCTGCTCCTGCTGTTTTGTTTAGGCTTAAATTAAGTTTAAAGTTGATTTTTCTGAGAGATGAACTTTCTACTGTAAAATAATTGTAATAGTTCTGAAGTGTTCATTTTTTGATGTAATATAAATTGTCATGTTTGTGTTAGATAGCGCAATAAATGAATGATGTATTCTACCATATACTTGATAGTACTTTTATACTGATAAATAAAGCAATTCGTGCGAAATTATTCTCTAACCATTCCAACGTATTTGAAAATGCACAACGTTAATGTTCAAGTTTTCACTTCTGCCGGCACTCCCGAAGTGCAACCTGTTGTTTCTTTTCCTCTTTATTGTCCAAAACCAATGATATTATATGTTTATATGAGGTAGATGTCGCACAAGCGCGCGGTAACTGAGGCGGCAAAATGAAGTCAATTGTAGTAATTTTGATTACGACGCGTATTTCCAGCGCAAGTCTAAACATATAGCTATCCTTTTCTATATTATTTGTACCGTATTATCTGTCGCAGTAAGCATGCAGTGGGCAGGGTATAAATTAGCGTATCCTACTAATTTGATCCCGGAAAAATTATAGTTCCCGTGGGATAATTGAGGTAGCGGGAAATCCACGCGGGTGAAACCGCGCGGCGCAGCTAGTTCTATATACTTGGAACTATATCAGGACAAAGATGGTTGTATATAGACGTAATGAGTATAGCTACGTACATATTTGAATAATTAATAATTGTCCTTGTGAGAGACATCGCTTTTACATATGAATATGACGTTTTGTAATTGTTTATTCATGTAATGGTCCATAGCAAATTCTAAAGCAACTGTGGCATCAGGGATTCCCGTAGAATCTATATTACAATAAACAAAAACACAGTGACAAGCTTCTACACTTTAAGTGACTATGATTTGACATACTTTTCCAGTTTGAATCGCTATTATAATATGAACAGACTCTTCAATGCCATAAATTATGGCAATATGACTGAAAGATACATAGCCAAATTAAACAATAATGACTTTAAAAGAAAACTAACAATATTTTTCGAAACCGCCCATTATACTACTATTTTTAAACGAATTTGCTGAAATGCGTCTCAAAGAATATTCATTCATGTAGAAATGTATATTAAGTTTTTTATTTTATTTTATTATTAATACCTACATTCTTATGTATTATAAGCTTATTATTGTAATTTTGACTTGCCCAGTATAATGAACATTGTTATAAGGCTAATAAAGTTTCTTATTCTATACATATTTAAAATTGTAATGTAACAAACCGACTAGGACTCACGTGGTAAACATCATAGTTAAAACAGTTACGTGCTGAGGCTGGCGCCCGCCGCCTGACACGATCATAACTCCCAGATGAAGAACTGCAAATAATTTCGAAACTGGTCGGAGAGTAATTTTTCAGTGTTTACCACGTGAGTCCTAGTCGGTTTGTTACATTACAATTATGGAAGAAACTCGCGATAGTTTTCAGACTTAAATATTTAAAATTATGTACCTTCTGTCACATTTTGTACACAACTGTTGTATTAGAAATATTGATTAGCCTTATAATATAAGTACTTATTCTTCTAGGCAAGTCTAATTTACATTTCGATGTTGAATTTACACATAATAATGAGATAATTAATGTTTTCGGATTAATAATAATGACACAAGTTTTATGATTAAAACGAATATTGTAATCTACGAACCTTCTGAATGATGATTGATTTAGTATGAACGAATTAAAAATAGCAATGAGTCTGAAAACTATCGCGAGTTTCTTCCATAATTGTAATGTAACAAACCGACTAGGACTCACGTGGTGAACACTGGAAAATTACTCTCCGACCAGTTTCGAACTTATTGGCAGTTCTTCATCTGGGAGTTATGATCGTGCCAGGCGGCGGGCGCGAGCCTCAGCACGTAACTCGTTATAGGAAGATGTCACAGTTTTCAATAATAATACTCGTATATTGCCTAGAAATTATATTTATGTAAATTTGTACTCAGACTGTGTGTTATGTATTTTATTCTATGACAATAAAGTATTTTTATCTTATCTTATATTATTAATCCTACATAATACAGAATATATTTATTACATATAACTGTGTACATAAGATGGTCAAGGTTACAATGTAAGTTTCAATAGTTTGCCCATTTCGGACTTACAATTTTTGTAGTTTACTTTTCACATACATAATATAAATTTCATATACATAATAATGGAATGTTTACATCTATTTCTAATAACAACTTAAAGGAAACTGACAACTTAATTACTTTACATCAAAATATTCTGCCAAATTGTAAAATGCTTTGGATGCAAGCCAGCTCTTGATTTTATATTTCCATTGATTATTTTTTAATAAGTTCAGTTCTAGAGGTAAATGGTTATAAACTTTAATTGCCATGTTATAGGATGTAAGGTATCCTTTTCCAATTAAAAGAAGAAAGAATATTAAAAAAAAAAAAAAAAGCTTTGTTATTTATAACAAAAGTTTGAAACTGACGTGGTTATGACACATTATGAATATATAAAACACGGCAATTACTTACGTAGGACGACTATAGTTTCAACCACATTTTGTGGTCTTTTTTTCTAAGGTTAATAAGGGACGCTCGCGGACTCGGTCGCGTTTCGCCTAGTACTGAGTTTTCTAAGTAATTCTCGTGTTTCACTATGTACTGACTTTCATATTAATGTTTTTTGCTCTTTACCAGGTATGACGTGGACATAAACTATGTGTTCCCCATCCCTCACAAGGACTGCTCTGACAAGCCTGCAAGACCTGACTACTCTCCCATTCTGTTGGAAGCTGGAAGCAAGGTGCCAAAGCGACCTGGAGTCAGCTATGATGTCTCCTTTGACCTTAATAATTAGAATATCCAGTTATATAATTATCTTTGCATTAAGAATAAATTACGCTCTAAATACCTTTTTCAAAATAGCGTGTGTTTTTATTTTATTTATCAATTTTCGTACACTTGACCGAATTTGTGTGAATATATCAACTGCAATACTTCTGTCAGCTTCTTATTGCTTATTCTTATGCTTACTAGCGACGCACCCCGGCATCGTACGTTAGAGAAAGAAAAGTATAACGTGACACTTACGCGTAGTCGATATCACAATCGAAAATTGTTTCGGCTTCTTCCGGATGCCCTCATCAGGATCTTGTGTGTGTTGTGTCTCGCATCGAATCTCGCTCCCGTCCCGTCTCGGGAGAGGGGACGGAAGCGAGATTGGGGACGGGGGACGTTACGACGAACGCACCGCAATTAACAACAGTCGATCGTGATATCGACTACGCGTAAGTACCATGTTATACCCGTACAAACAGTGTAAAGTAATAATGAATGTAAGTTTTAATATTATACACAAAAAACTTGAAAAATGTGAAGTCATCCCTTACAAAACACTGTAAAAAGCGTATCGTATGTGCAAAACGTTGCTACAGCGCTTTGTACAGAGCTGTGTTACAACGAATTATTTGTTATTTTTGGTAACCATGACTACTTGACAGACCATTGTATGTAGCCGTTTCGGCTACATACAATGTCAATATATTTGAAAATGCTGGAACATATTTGGCTCAACGAATCAGCATTGCAATGCAGCGTGGCAATGCTGCTAGCATTCTGGGCACGCTGCCGGCCGGTAGCGGGTTAGAACATTTGAGTTATCTATAGACTACCAATAGCTAGTGGATTGCTCAAATGTTATTGTAGTAGCTGCAGTGTTGTAATTAGTTATTAGTGTTTTATTTTAATAAAGGTGTTTGCCCTATGAAAAAAATATATTTAACACAAAACAATAATTAAAATCAAGCATGGACTTTAAACTTAAAACCAATTAGAATATGCGCTCTGGGATTTTATAATTACTGGCTTGCAATTGAATGATGACGAAGAAATGTATAGCAAAGCATACGATTGCTTTTGTGTCCTAGTTTTGCTATCTCTCCCAAGGATATACATAAATACAAGCACACAATTTTTTAGAGCAATTTCTTTAATAAATATTAGTGCTATTTGGAGGTTCACTTGAAAAATTGATCACAAAGTTAGAAACAGTAATAAACGCAAAAAGGTTGCTATTTTTTTTTCTCTTACAACACAATAAGGAATAAATATAGGAATTAAGATATAACAAGGTGTCACCTGCGTGAAAAAAAAAAGCTTTCAAAGACTGCTGCCTGAACACACTATGCGATTAGTGACAGTTTTTCAAACTTGAGGATGGTAGCTAGCTAGGCAGGTAGGTACTCGAATGTACCATACCACCATGCTGGGAATTTGATAATGGTGTTACCTTTACCGGAAGCTCAAGCTGTTGTTGGGATTGGACCTGTTGCCGTCCGTTTGACAGCCGACGGTCCTCTCGCTGAGCTATCATCGCTTCAAAAATATTTAATAGATTTGACACGAGTTAGCAGGAAACAGACGTGAAGGGTGAATTCAATGTATATAATGTCGCTGACAAAGTCAGTTTGGTATCATGTCTATATTAATATTAGATAAGTAGTTTATGTATTTTGATTCATTATTCTGCTGGCGCGGTTCCTGCTGTTACTGGATGCATTACATTCAGAAACTAAACCAACATTCTTCTACTTAGTGGATACACTTTCCATAGAGTTGCTACACGTCTCCTACCACTGCCTTCCTGGTATCAATCAATCAATCAAAACACTTGATTAATCACCAAAAATAATAATATAAATCTGTAGGTAGAGATTTATATTATTAGGCTGGCCGGTTGGCGCTGTTGGTAGCACTCTGCCTTCTGAGCCGCTGGTCCCGGGTTCGATTCCCGGACAGGTCAAACATTTGTGTGTATGTACATGTCTGTTTGACCTGTGTCTGGGTGTGTATATGTATATAAGTATATATATCAGTGATCAGGTTACCATAATACAGGCTCTGCCTAGTTTGGGACCTGAAGATCTTGTGTGAATGTTAATAAATAAATAAATAAAAAATAGGTATATTCGTGATGTGCACCATCCAGAGCAGTATCAGCAGAAATCCAGCAGATCACCCATACGCTGGAAAGACCAAGCCGCGGGCCCTAGTGACGTCTACTTTTCCCTGAACTACAAGGCGTTCGACAGTCTTATTTCTCCGCCGCGCAACATGTCCAAAGACTTTGAGAACGCGACCATGTACGATCAATCGATGTTACTCTAAAATTAAATAACAATAATTACTCCAAAAACTGGCCGCGGTGGTACCGGCCTAGAATAGTACTCCCCCATCTCTTCCCGCGGGTGCCGTAAGAGTCGGCTAAGGGACCACGTACCAGAAGGTGGGCAGCAGCGCCTTCTGAGGATTGGAAATCATACTGCGCTTGCCAACCCGCCTGCCAAGCGTGGCGAGTATTGGCAAATCCCCCCTATATGGGGGAGGCATATGTCCAGCAGTGGACGCAAATGGCTGAGAGTACTCCAAAAATTAAATTGACAATCGACGAATCCATTCTGAACACATTGAAAACATTTTGGAAAAAAGCCAGGCTATCATTTAAGATGAATCTACAAAGTAGAAACGCGTGATCTCTGTTCTCTCGTGTGACAATATTTATTTCATGTAACATACATAATATTGTAAATGTGAAAGTTTGTATAGATGTTTGTTACTCTTATACGCCTAAACGGCTGGACGGATTTTGATGAAACTTGGTATGAAGATAGCTCATACCCTAACCTTAACACTTTTTTTTTTTTTTTTCATATTATAAGTTTGCGTTTGACAACTGTCTCACCTGATGTTAAGTGATGACGTTATCTAGGATTTAGCACGCAAACCTAGAAGGTACCTATTCACTCGCGACTTGAAGACTCCAGGATTGTACATATCGGGAAACACAGACTCGGGCAACAAGTTCCATTCCTTGGCAGTACGCATTAAGAAAGTGGAAGCATAACGCTTCGTGCGTATAGGTGGTATATCTACCATATAGCGATGGCGAATTGCCGTGCGTCGAGTCGACCGATGATAGAAAGGGGATGGTGGAATCAGATTGTGCAATTCCAGTGCATATTCTCCGAAATGCACCCGATAGAAAACCGATAGGCTTGTATATATACATACCATAGTTTATATATATATACCATAGTTTCATCGTCATTACGCGGGTAAAACCACGGGGCGCAGTAAATAATAAGACTGTAACACTGTTGTATAGCTTCATAGTTTGATGAATACAGAGGTCTGAATGTTAAAAGCAACTTCATGGAATTGATACGGCATGCAGCGTCGCATGCATGATTAGTATGATATAAAGAACGTGTGTCATACAATAAGCGAACATCATACAATATAACTATTATCCACATTTATATGTATGTTGGTATAATGTGCTTGGCCGTGTCTAATGGAGGAAGACAATACAAACGCTTGAAGAGTTCAAAGTGTTTTGCTCATACGTTACAACATTGTACGTGAAGTTTCAATGTTTAGCGCTGATTGAAAGCTTTACAATTTATTCTAAAATTCTTACACATCTAGATCAGTAAAGAGACAGAAGGATAACAATTTATTCACTAAATAAAGATTATAATAAATTATTTAAGGAATATAAAATCTTATCAGTAGAATCTAAAGTTAAATATCTATTATTATTACAACAATTTCAAAACAATACATTTAAATTAAACCTATTAGAAAATTCAATAAAACAACCCGTAAAGCAGCCAAACCTCAACTACAATTGCACTATAAATGTAATAATGACTATGGGACACGTACAAGAAAATGGCTAGTGCCAAGACTATGCAACGATTTGCCAGTTGACTTTGAGAAAACCTTCAAAACAAAAATTAGTTATAAAAATGCCCTCAAGAAGCTACTATTAGACAATATGCCTCATTGTAGTTAATGCAATAAATATAACTTTTAGTAAATAAGTTAGTATTTTAGTAACATTTAAGTAAATTTAGTAGGACTGGTGTAAAATACAGAAATATTTTACATCAGTTACTTACTTTTTTTCCATGTTTTGTATGTTTAATCATATTTAATTATAGTTATCGATTCGTACATACATATGTAATACTGTAAATTTTATGAGAGCTATCGTCTGTCTACAAACTGCTACGCAGTTTGGCAGTATTTTGTTAGTTGTTAGTTAATATTACGTTTTGTATTGAATAAATAAATAATAATCAAAAAATTTTTAAAAAATCAGATGCTTTAATTATATATATAAAACTAGCATTTGGGTGGCGCGCGGGCTGCGATCAGCCCGCGTTATCGATGTGCATTAGTATTATTAACAAAAATGTCGTTGCAGTTGCTAAAAAGATATAAAATTCTCATGCAAATCGAATAACTCACAGTTACATCTATTTCAGTAGAAAGTGTGAGCAGGGTTACCATGTGCAAGTTGATTTTTTTAATTAAATTTTAGTCGCGGTAAAACCGGACCAAGATTGTAAACGACTTCTGTTAAAGGACCCCACCTCTAAGTGCAGTGGTTAAAATATCTAGTTGATCAATCTTTGCTCAGTATTTCAATAATGCCGAACTAACCTCAAACCAATCATTGACTTAGTGTTGCATAACAACGCCATCTATTGTCAAGTAGCTTTAGTGTTGCTGTGTCGGTCAGACAGTTTTAGTTGTTCTTTAAGTAGTATTACCACTCGCCAATAGATGTCAGGATGAGTCATATTCTAATGGTATTGTAACCGTTTTTAATTGCCTGAAAACACGGATAAACTGACATCTCAACAAGCTAGTTGCTAACTATGATATTTTCAACGTTTCTGTTGCTGTGCTCATTATTAATATTACAAAGAGGAAAGAATTGACTCTTTGTTTGTTTGCTTGCATTGAATCGGCTCCGGAACTACTGAACTGATTTGAAAAATTATTTCACCGCTGGAAGCTACACTATCCCCGGGTGACAGACTATATAATTATTATTATTTTAAATAGGGATCCATATAATTTTTAAATTTGAAATTTTTTACCCGTGTGAAGCCAGGGCGTATTGCTCGTTTAATTATAAATTGCATATAAAAAATATAATGAATCATATAATATTTTAAGTTTAACATAAAACCAAGATCGTTTTAGAGGTCTGCACCGAGGAGTTCTCTAATACGGTCGGTTAGTGGGTTGCTTAGTTACACGCTCTGAAAAAGTCTTCTAACACCTTTTATAGAGCATGTAAAATTAGAAGAATATGTATACAGATATTTTGGTATATAATAAACAGTTAATTATATAATTATGTTATACTAAAACAAAATTTTTTAAACAAAAAATGCAACTGACTTCAACACTCAAAAGTGTGAAATAACTTGTTGAAGTCGGTACCATGATAGTTCACACAAAAGTGACTATCATCACATATCATGTGCTCATGGTACTTCGACAAGTTATTTCACACTTTTGAGTGTGAAAGTCGGTTGCATTTTTTGTTAAAAAATTTTTTTTTTCACCCTTTTCAGTGACCTGAGCTACTCACGGGATGTCGATGTCTTCAACCGCGACAATAATATCATCAAAATACGCGTAGCACTTTTCAGTTATTGGAGTATAACTCAAAAACCGCTTGTCCGATTTTGATGAATGGGACCACAACGGAATCTAACAAACAACTCTATCTAACAAAAAAAGAATCATCAAAATCGGTTCATAAATGACGAAATTTTGATTGGAAATTCTTTGTGAGTTGTGGTATCCGGCTTTACTCACGTTTATAGTCGAAGTTTCGACCTAGGTTGCGACCACTGGTCGCCGCGATCTGGCAGCGTAAACTCACCTGAGGATGAGCATCGGAGCTTCTTCTTTTTCTTTTCTTCTTGTGCGACAGAAGCGATGCAAACACGCGGCTGCATCGCGACTGTAGCAATGCAAACGCGCGACCGTTCTGACGACATCGGGGGAACGAAGGGTGGAGAACGGAGGGAGGGGTGCTGGGGAATGAACCGCGCGCGTTTACATCGCGACAGACGCGCGACAGCATCGCGACAGTAGCGATACAGAATCAGCGGGCCTAGACAAGATGCATCGCTCCATAGCGATTCTCTTTCTCTAGCCGTTGAATGTTCGTTCTCGTTGTTCCAATGACTATGAAACATGTTGACTAATGGTACACCTTCCCCTACGGCGAAAATGGTTGGCGTAGATCGAGCGTTTTGATGTCTTTCGTCCCATCCTGTTCTAGTATGCGTAGTTTTATATCGCTTTATCTCATTTCCTCACCCTATTTTATCGCTCGCTTCACAACGAGAACGAAGATTCAACGGCTACAGACAAAGAATCTCTATGTAGCGATGCATTTTGTCTCCGGGCGCTGGGCAGGAGAACAGTCAGCGACAGCATCGCGGTGGTATCGATACACACGCGCGACTGCATCGCTACTGCAACGCTACAAAAACTCGTCGTGGGTGAGAGGCCTTAGAGACCCTGTCGGGCACAGCAATTTTAGAAGAGAGCAAGGCGAGGCAAGTTTTACTAGATAAAATTATAACATCATCATCTCAGCCATAGGACGTCCACTGCTGGACATAGGCCTCCCTCATTGACTTCCACAAGGACCTGTTGGAAGCGGGCCGCATCCAGCCCTTGCCTGCGATCTTAGTCAGGTCGTCTGTCCACCTGGTCGGTTGCCGTCCTATGCTGCGCTTGCCAGTCCGTGGTCTCCATTCTAAAACTTTTCGGCCCCAACGGCCATCAGTTCTTCGAGCTATGTGCCCTGCCCACTGCCACTTCAACTTGCTAATCCGCTGGGCTACATCGGTGACTTGCATTCTTCTACGGATCTCCTCATTTCTGATTCGATCACGTAGAGAAACCCCGAGCATAGCCCTCTCCATAGCTCGTTGTGCGACTCTGAGCCTGCTCAGAAGGCCCATAGTCAGAGACCACGTTTCGGTTCCGTTCCACGTTTCGTAAAATTATAACAATGTTGTAATATTATATATAATTATATAGGTTATATAAAATGAATAAGAAAATGAAAATCTTTCATTAAATTTAAACCCGTTTTTCTATAATATAATTTTATACCGTCAATAGTCAAATGAACTTCATCAAAAGCGTGTCAGGAACACTTCCTTGCATTGAAGCTTGAAAATAAGGCCTAGAACGACCCCCAAACATTACCGTAACAAATCCTCAGCCGCATCTTCGCATATTTTAAGGCTGTTTATTCTTTGCCAATACATTAGTAATTCAGCCGTCTTACGCAAAAGCCTTTGCTATAAGTATGTAAGGAACCGACAGCGGGTTTTTCATGATATCGTTAGAAACATGGCTGTTGGTCGGGTGTTGTGTTTAGTGCTCGTGTTGTTTGTGTCCATAGATTCTATTGCAGGCAAGGTGCGTGATTTTCATGACTTTTTATACAACTCCTCAAATATAGTGTAAGAGGTTAAATGAGGAGAAATAACAACGCTCTATTAATCACCTACGTAGTGATTTAACCTTTCTACTAGCTCGTAGAAATAATTTATTTGCGATCGCAGAATAAATAGGCTTTACTAAGGTGTTACGTTGTATTATATATTTTTAATGGTGTCGCAATTGTCGTGAGTGTATTTTTATGCGTATTTTTAGTAGTGCGTAAATCACCGAATTAGAAAACACTTAATATAAAGTCTGCTGAATTTTATCAGCGTCTAAAATATTATTATTTGTATCTACTAGGAAGGCGCAATACATTTTAGACAGCATCTTAACATCAGGCAAGATAAAGCGACCGAATGACTACATAATCTGTACTATTAGAAACTCTCCAAACTTCTTATTTAAGCAGGTTGCATAAGACACTTTGAAATTGCCTACTAGCTTTTCTTTTCATAACTTAAGTACTTTTTGTTGATCTACTTGTACCTACCTATACTTTACAAGTACATATTTCAGAGGATAGGATGAAGTATCTTTAAATAAATCTACAACGTCATCACTTAACATCAGGTGAGACTGTTGTCAAACGCAAACTTATAATATGTAAAATAATTAAAATAAAGTTAAAAATAAAAAAAAATCTTTATGCTTATTTGTTTTGTGTCTAAGCCTCTCCGTGATGTGGAGCAATACATGATCAATATAAAAATGTAACATTGTCACAGCAATCCTACTTTCTACTATTATTATACATGCGAAAGTTTGTGAGTATAGATGTATGGGTGTATGTTTGTTACTCGTTCACGCCTAAACAGCTGGATGGATTTGGATGAAATTTGGTATGAAGCTTATACCCTGGAATTAACACTTATGCCTATATTCGTCATCACCATCATCACCCTTTTTCATCACCACGCGGGTTAAACAGATTTGCATGAAATTTTGGTATGTAATACTTCATGTCCGGGAGTAACAAGCAGTTTTCATCATCATCATCAATCATCACCACGCGGGTAAAACCGTATGTATGTGTTATTCTGGGACCTGAAGTATCTACATACCGAATTTCATCCAAATCCATCCAGCTGTTTGAGCGTGAAAGAGTAACAAACATCCATACGTCCTTAAAAACGTTTGCGTTTATATTATTAGTAGGATATTCAAAAGGCAACAGTTGTAAATTTTTTTATTACAACTTTCCAAATTTAAACGATGACACTGTCACTAAAACAATGGCTACGTCTGTAACAGTTCTGAGAACTTTTACTGATAAAATAGTGAATACCAATTTTTGAAAATAAGGTGATAATAAATCTAATATCATCCATCATCCTTGCTATGCTCTTGGCCAGTTTATCCTACTAATATTAGAAAAGCAAAAGTTTGAATGTATGTGTATATATTTGTTACTCCTTCACGCTCAAACGGCTGCAACGATTTCGATCAAATTTGGTATGGACATAATTCAGACCCTAGTTATTTTATTGGGTAAAATTTGTTTACATGTCAAAATTATATAAATGTCGACTATAAGTAAAAGCTTAAATTACAACTAACAGTAAAAAAGTATTTTTATCGAAATACATAAATATCTAAAGACGATTATAATTATTTATATATAATATAATATATTATACATTGGAACATATCAATGAGTCCTAAATTGGAATACTTTTGATTAACACATAGGCGACTTTTCATCCCTAAAATAATTGCTGTTCTCGTGTATATATATGAGTATGTATATTATTTCATATAAGTAATGTATATATGAAAAATATCCAAATAATTTATTCGTCAATCATTGGCGTGAAGTAATTTAAATTAAATGTCACTTTTAAATTTCGGTAATTTATATGGCAAAACAACTTTGGCAGGTCAGCTAGTAGCAGTGTATAATGAATTTAGGATTATATATTATGAAACCTTTTCGAGGCAAGTTTACGATTGGAATGCAATCGCATTATCAAGTGGTGCATTTAACACTAAATACATCCGACTATTTAACGTAGGTAGGTAATATATATTTTTTTATTACATTCACACGAGGTCCTCAGGTCCCAAACTAGGCAGAGCCTGTACTATGGTAACCTGATGACTGATATACATACTTATATACATATACACACCCAGACACAGGTCAAACAGACATGTTCATACACACAAATGTTTCACCTGTCCGGCAATCGAACCCGGGACCAGCGGCTCAGAAGGCAGAGTGCTACCAACTGCACCATCCAGCCAGTCAATATTGATATGACTTTCCGGCCATAATATAGATTACCTGATTAATTTATCCATCGCCGACTATAATCCTAAGAATTTTTGCGCAAATCTTTGCTTATATAATTGTTTATTTTCCGCAGCCTTTTCTAGATTTCCTGTGCTTTTTGGTCTGCGATTATGAAGACGATGATCCGTCTTCGACAGCAAGCAGCACTACCAGCTCAGATGACGACTTCTGCCCTTGTACTCCGACACAAAGGAGAACCACAACTCTTGCTCCAGCTGTAACTACAGCGACGCCTGGACCAACCTCCACTGGTAGTCCGACTGTCATTCAATTGCGTAAGTTTTATTATTGTACATTATACCATAACTAATAGCAAATAACTGGGAGCTTAAGATTTCGCTTGGTTAAAAACTCAGCGAATTCTTTCATTTATTCCTTTTTTCTATTTCAATATTATTCCCTAAAATAGAATAAAATGCTGATCTTAATAATAAATTGTTTTGTAATAAAGTTCATATCGTCATCATCTCTGCTATAGGAAGTCCACTGCTGGACATATACCTCCCCCATTGATCTCTACAAGGACCGGTTAGAAGCGGCCCACATCTAGCCTCTTGCTGCAATATTAGTCAGAGCATCTGTTCACCTTTTCAATGGACATACTACTTTGCGCTTGCCAGTACGTGGGCTCCTCTAAGAAACTACCTTTCGACCCCAACAGCTATCAGTTTTCCGACGTTCATGTCAATTACGTCAAAAATATATTTAATAATTGGGGGTTATAATGTGGTTTCAATTGGTAAAATATAAAACAAACGCTATGTTGCCAGCTCTTTTACATTTGAGTACTCTACATAAAGAAAAAGTTGTGATTGATCTGCGTTTGCTATCTTACAGCATCCGGAAATAATGGCATGAATATGACATTCACCAGTGGTGGGTCAATATTTACCTTTATATTCGGGTCCCCGCCGGGGGCTGGTGGTGGTACAGCCACCACTACTACATCATCGGTGACGACTACAGTAGCTGGAACTACAGCTGCCACCACGGCGGCTCCTGGGGCCACCACTGCTGCTGCAGGAGCCACCACCGCCGCCCCCGCTGCCACAACAGCTGCAGCTGGAAAATAGCCTAGGCTTTAACTAACAAAGTTATAGCTTTTAAGGCTATTTCTCTAGAGATTATGATGCGCTTTGGAGAATAAAATGAAGGAATGCACAAGAAAATTGTAATGACAATAGAACTTGCAAGAGGTCCTTAGTATCGTACTTACTAAATGCTTGTTTATCAAGTATAAAATTATCTTCAATAAATTAAATCATAAATGAGATCACTTTTTGGACCAGTTGGGCAGCAAAGTTTTTCTATTTTTACGCTAAGACGCTTAACATTTTTTTCAGTTGCTTATTTGAAAACCAAGGCGAAGTGTTTCAGATATTGACAAAGACCGAGCACAAGGAATAACATAATTATCGGTATATCCACTATGTATTTTATTTGTCACAGAATCAACACTAAATATTGTGTATTTGTTTTAATTTGCTGGACATTTTGGCTCTGTTGCTAAAGTTCAGTTTAATCATCATTATCTCAGCCAAAGGACAGGGTTTGCCAATACTTGCCACGTTTGGCAGACGGGTTGGGGAGCGCAGTATGATTTCCCATCCTCAGAAGGCGCTGCTACCAACCTTGTTGTACGTGATCCCTTAGCCGACTCTTACGGCACACGCGGGAAGAGATGGGGTAGTACTATTCTAGGCCGGTACCACCCACGGAAGAAATTGAAATTGAGAAATTGGAAGATTATGACAAATAGCCATAGAAGCCAAGATTTGTAAAAAATAATATACTACGCGGTCTTGTGATGTTTGTTTCACTGTTAGAAATCTTACTTTGAAAATATGCCGTATAGTACCTACCCGTAGCTTAGGACATAGTGCTTAGGGTTAGATGCTTAAAGTCATTTTAATATTAAGATTACTTTTTTGAGAGAACCATGCTCCATTTGTGTAGCCAGTAGTTTTGGTCCGGTTATTATTTATGCGTATTTGAGAACTCAAGACTTGAATTATAAATACAATATTCAGTTCCACTCCTTAATATTAAAATGCGTCGTGAAAGAATAAAATGAAATCCATTCTGGGTCATAAATGTGCTACTTTTAAACAATTCCTTTAATTATTTTGTCCACAATGTTCCTATTACACCGATTTATTAATTAATAATGCCCTTTCTTTTTTTCTTCTTGTTCTTATCCCACACTAGGTGGGGTTGGCACGACGTGTTTTCCTCTTCTTCTATCATTTTTTATCATTAATCGTACACTTACACCTCTCATAAACTGCAACGGCACAAAATGTAGTTATTACTTAATAATGCCATAATTGATTTATTGCTATTTTCTAACTTGGAGGTCTCACAGGTGAAAAGGTTCTCAGGTCAGTTTCTCACCAGCAGCTAATTTAAAAAAAGATTATGAGTCCGTCTTAGAAGGTCTTGGATCGGATCGAAATGGCTACTTATATACATATCAGTTTCTAGGGCAGGTGTTGGCTATAAGTTGAGCAGTCAGTAAATGACCTCGTTTCAAGTATTGTTTTATGAACACGTACGCGAGTCGAATCGCCCATTGTGGCACTTTAATTTATTCTCTGCACATAGTGTTTAAGTAGATAATATTCATAGTTTTACCGTGGAAATGTTTCGACTGGTTGAAAGGCGTAGATATTGTCCCATATAGTGATTATTTAGATTTGAAATCATTCCTGAAAAGGACATTTGTAATTTTTTCTAGACTGTTTTATTATTTCATTGTTCTATTTAACCATTCTGTTAAATTGTTGATTTATGTACTATGTATCTACTCCATAAGTTTGTGTAAAGCTGATTGATACAGACTCTATTTTTATGAAAATAGAAACGCTTTCGACCTTGCTTTACTGCTTATCCCGTTTAAAACTAGTGCTGTACAAGATGGTGAAAGATGAAAGATCTAGGTATAAAGATGTGAGAAACTAAACATTTATGGACTTTTATGTTATATTCTTTGTTTAAACATAAATCTAAAATACATACATATTATGTTTTCATTTTCTTGACAAAATGTTCTATTTTCAATTTGAGTTTCAACTGCATTTGAAACTCAAATTGAAAATAGAACATTTTGTTTTATCTTGTTTATAACATTTTTCTACATTGGTGGTATTGAGTATTGAACTAAAATCAGGTCAGAGGAAATTGCACCTTGGTTGGTGTGTAATATAGTTTCGTTTCGTTAAAGTAACAATGGATTAACGGATGTAGATTTTTTTAATAGAATCTATTTGCTTAATATTTCGTTGGCACGCCTTTTATTATCGTGATTGGTGAAGATCGTTTTGTAATGTTGTTTTGTATGAAAAGAGAATAAAGCGTGATTAAAAGATTCATGAATAAACTATAACGTACATTTTTGTTTTCGTTCATATTTACACCCCCTTAGGGGTCATTCATAAATTACGTTACACGAATTTCTTGACTTTTTAACCTCCTTGTCACAGGTGGTCATATTTGTATTACCCCCACACCCTGGGGCCTGATGTGACGTCACACAGTATGCAATTATTATGTTCATCATCATAATCATCATCTCGGCCATAGGACGTCTACTGCTGGACATAGGCCTCCCCCATTGCTTTCCATAAGGACCTATTGGAAGCGGCCCGCATCCAGCCCTTGCCTGCGATCTTAGTCAGGTCTTCTGTCCACCTGGTCGTATTATTATGTTAAAATTAACCAATTTTTTTACACATCTACAGATTTACTTTTAACAAAGAAGAAACGAAAGATTCTCATTCTTTTCTGATATACGAAAATTCTAAATTTGAAATTTTTCTTCTATCACATCGTCGCTTGCCGACGCTACGCAAAATGCGAACAAGAATTTGATACGTGACGTCACTAAGCATAGGACTCCCCCCTTGTCCTCCTCCTTCCCCCTCACCCCTTGTCACACGATGTCACACTTCGTTGCCCTCCTTCCTGCCTCTTAAGTTGTGACGTCATTAATGGTCCCTCAACCAGTAAATACCAGTATTCCTTGTCTAACATATCACACAATTCTTGTGTACGTATACTTATTGCAATGGATACGTTTTATCTCACAGGTTTTTTAGAATAACTTAAAATTTTGTTTTTAAACCCTTGCTCTTGAACTCAGTTTCAATGTCAATCCAATTCCAATCCGAATCAGTTCCAATATCAATAAACGTCATTTTGTCTTTAAGTCAAATTCCATCGAACTCGATTCCAATCGTGCGCTAGTTTTCGTTCTAGAGTATCAATATGCGCAAAGTCGATCAAAATCACTATTTACGATCGGAATCGAGTGTCAAGAGTACCTAAGCCTACAGTTTATTGTAATGACATAGTCGATGCTGTTCCTTCGTCTACAGATCTCATATCTGATCATCATATCTGATGGCGAAGAGAAACTCTGGGCGTAGCCGTGTGACCTTGGGCTTCTTTATAAGGCACAATGAGACCACCAGCACCTTACAATATATTATGAAGAAACCTTTATAAATAATAAAAAAAACAGTAAAAATAAATCTACTGTCAACAAGCATATATAGCTAAGTTATAACAATATTTTTTGAAGGGATGGTAGCTCAGCGGGGGGAGCGTCGGCTGTCACACTGACGGACAATGGGTCGATCCCCAACAACAGCTTGAGCTTCCGATGAAGGTAACGTCGTTATCAAATTTCCACCATGGTGGCAGGGACCGGTGTGAAGTTAGCGGCCAAAAGTTAGCGGCCTTCGATAACCCGACCAAATGAAGAAGTCGCACATTAAAAAATATCTACTATAATATATAAGCGAAAAGACGAAATAAAGAGAAGTGGGAGATGGAGTAAGATTCAAGGGTGAATCTTATGTTACTAAAAGAACGCCGGGCGTACAAGTGCGAAAAAGTCATTAGATCTTTGGCCTCTCGGTGTTATCCTGCAGATTTGACCGTGTTAACGAAGAGGTATCAACTTGCGAATAGTACTGTTAGATAGCTCTTTTATTAAACTTCAAAATATATATTGTAAAAATTAGTGCGGACGTTTGCAAGAGTCCAAAAAGATTTTTATATTATTAGCCGCTAGTTTGCCCACAAAGATTTGACCTTGTTATCGACAAGGTATCAACTTGCGAGTAATACTGTTAGATAGCTCTTGTGATGTACTTTCTAACGTATATCGTAAAAATTAGTGCAGACGTTCGCAAAAGTCAAAAAAGTCCGTTTTATTTTAAAAAATTGAGTTTTTTGCAGATTTGACCATGTTATCGAAAAGGTATCAACTTGCGAGTAATACTGTTAGATAGCTCTTGTGATGTACTTTCTAACGTATATCGTAAAAATTAGTGCAGACGTTCGCAAAAGTAAAAAAAGTCCGTTTTATTTTAAAAAATTGAGTTTTTTGCAGATTTGACCATGTTATCGAAAAGGTATCAACTTGCGAGTAATACTGTTAGATAGCTCTTGTGATGTACTTTCTAACATATATCGTGAAAATTAGTGCAGACGTTCGCAAAAGTCAAAAAAGTCCGTTTTACCTAAAAAAATTAAGATTTTTGCAGATTTGACCATGTTATCGAAAAGGTATCAACATGCGAATGGTATAGTTAGATAGCTGTTGTAATAGGCTTTCAAAAACATATTGTGAAAATTAGTGCAGACGTTTGCAAGTGTCCAAATATATTATTTTTTTATTAGCCGCTAGTTTGCCCACGTAGATTTGACCGTGTTATCGAAAAGGTATCAACTTGCGAGTAATACTGAAAGATAGCTCTTGTGATGTACTTTCTAACGTATATCGTAAAAATTAGTGCAGACGTTCGCAAAAGTCAAAAAAGTCCGTTTTATTTAAAAAAATTGAGTTTTTTGCAGATTTGACCATGTTATCGAAAAGGTATCAACTTGCGAGTAATGTTGTTAAATAGCTCTTGTGATGTACTTTATAACGTATATCGTAAAAATTAGTACAGACGTTCGCAAAAGTAAAAAAAATCCGTTTTACTTAAAAAAATTAAGATTTTTGCAGATTTGACCATGTTATCGAAAAGGTATCAACATGCGAATGGTACCGTTAGATAGCTCTTGTAATAAACTTTCAAAAACATATTGTGAAAATTAGTGCAGACGTTTGCAAGTGTCCAAATATATTATTTTTTTATTAGCCGCTAGTTTGCCCACGAAGATTTGACCGTGTTATCGAAAAGGTATCAACTTGCGAGTAATACTGAAAGATAGCTCTTGTGATGTACTTTCTAACGTATATCGTAAAAATTAGTGCAGACGTTCGCAAAAGTCAAAAAAGTCCGTTTTATTTAAAAAAATTGAGTTTTTTGCAGATTTGACCATGTTATCGAAAAGGTATCAACTTGCGAGTAATACTGATAGATAGCTCTTGTGATGTACTTTCTAACATATATCGTGAAAATTAGTGCAGACGTTCGCAAAAGTCAAAAAAGTCCGTTTTACTTAAAAAAATTAAGATTTTTGCAGATTTGACCATGTTATCGAAAAGGTATCAACATGCGAATGGTACCGTTAGATAGCTCTTGTAATAAACTTTCAAAAACATATTGTGAAAATTAGTGCAGACGTTTGCAAGTGTCCAAATATATTATTTTTTTATTAGCCGCTAGTTTGCCCACGAAGATTTGACCGTGTAATCGAAAAGGTATCAACTTGCGAGTAATACTGAAAGATAGCTCTTGTGATGTACTTTCTAACGTATATCGTAAAAATTAGTGCAGACGTTCGCAAAAGTCAAAAAAGTCCGTTTTACTTAAAAAAATTGAGATTTTTGCAGATTTAACCATGTTATCGAAAAGGTATCAACTTGCGAGTAATACTGTTAGATAGCTCTTGTGATGTATTTTCTAACGTATATCGTGAAAATTAGTGCAGACGTTTGCAAAAGTCAAATAAATCCGTTTTACTTAAAAAAATTGAGATTTTTACAGATTTGACCATGTTATCGAAAAGGTATCAACATGCGAATGATATAGTTAGATAGCTCTTGTAATAGGCTTTCAAAAACATATTGTGAAAATTAGTGCAGACGTTTGCAAGTGTCCAAATATATTATTTTTTTAATAGCCGCTAGTTTGCCCATGAAGATTTGACCGTGTTATCGAAAAGGTATCAACTTGCGAGTAATACTGTTAAATAGCTCTTGTGATGTACTTTTCAACGTATATCGTGAATGTTAGTGCAGACGTTCGCAAAAGTCGAAAAAGTCCGTTTTATTTTAAAAAAATTAAATTTTTGCAGATTTGACCATGTTATCGAAAAGGTATCAACTTGCGAGTAAAACTGTTAGATAGCTCTTGTAATGTACTTTCTAACGTATATCGTGAAAGTTAGTGCAGACGTTCGCAAAAGTCCAAAAAGTCCGTTTTACTTTAAAAAAATGAGATTTTTGCAGATTTGGCCATGTTATCGAAAAGGTATCAACATGCGAATGGTATCGTTAAATAGCTCTTGTAATGGGCTTTCAAAAACATATTGTGAAAATTAGTGCAGACGTTTGCAAGTGTCCAAATATATAATTACACAAATGTGTAATCACACATTTTATAAAACAAATTCCTCCGCCGCGTCCGTCTGTCTCTTCGAAAATCGAGACATTGCACAGTTTTTGCTTGATATAAAGCTAAAAATGCATGCGGCTATGCGAATTAGATGTAATTTTCAAAAACATGCGATTAAAGTCTTTTCACATTTTGATGTTTTACTTCATTTAAATTTCTAATGTTATTTAGTAAAACCCGACCAAATGAAGAAGTCGCACATTAAAAAATATCTACTATAATATATAAGCGAAAAGACGAAATAAAGAGAAGTGGGAGATGGAGTAAGATTCAAGGGTGAATCTTATGTTACTAAAAGAACGCCGGGCGTACAAGTGCAAAAAAGTCATTAGATCTTTGGCCTCTCGGTGTTATCCTGCAGATTTGACCGTGTTAACGAAGAGGTATCAACTTGCGAATAGTACTGTTAGATAGCTCTTTTATTAAACTTCAAAATATATATTGTAAAAATTAGTGCAGACGTTCGCAAAAGTCGAAAAAGTCTGTTTTACTTTAAAAAATTAAGAATGTTGCAGATTTGACCATGTTATCGAAAAGGTATCAACATCCGAATGGTACCATTAGATAGCTCTTGTAAAAGGCTTTCAAAAACATATTGTGAAAATTAGTGCAGACCTTTCCAAGTGTCCAAATATATTATTTTTTTATTAGCCGCTAGTTTGCCCACGAAGATTTGACCGTGTTATCGAAAAGGTATCAACTTGCGAGTAATACTGTAAGATAGCTCTTGTGATGTACTTTCTAACGTATATCGTAAAAATTAGTGCAGACGTTCGCAAAAGTCAAAAAAGTCCGTTTTAATTAAAAATTTGAGATTTTTGCAGATTTGACCATGTTATCGAAAAGGTATCAATTTGCGAGTAATACTGTTAGATAGCTCTTGTGATGTACTTTCTAACGTATATCGTGAATATTAGTGCAGACGTTCGCAAAAGTCAAAAAAATCCGTTTTACTTAAAAAAATTAAGATTTTTGCAGATTTGACCATGTTATCGAAAAGGTATCAACATCCGAATGGTACCATTAGATAGCTCTTGTAATAGGCTTTCAAAAACATATTGTGAAAATTAGTGCAGACGTTTGCAAGTGCCCAAATATATAATTTTTTTATTAGCCGCTAGTTTGCCCACGAAGATTTGACCGTGTTATCGAAAAGGTATCAACTTGCGAGTAATACTGAAAGATAGCTCTTGTGATGTACTTTCTAACGTATATCGTAAAAATTAGTGCAGACGTTCGCAAAAGTCAAAAAAGTCCGTTTTATTTAAAAAAAATTGAGATTTTTGCAGATTTGACCATGTTATCGAAAAGGTATCAACTTGCGCGTTATACTGTTAGATAGCTCTTGTGATGTACTTTCTAACGTTTATCATGAAAATTAGTGCAGACGTTCGCAAAAGTCAAAAAAGTCCGTTTTACTTAAAAAATTGAGATTTTTGCAGATTTGACCAGGTTATCGATAAGGTATCAACTTGCGAGTAATACTGTTAGATAGCTCTTGTGATGTACTTTCTAACGTATATCGTAAAAATTAGTGCAGACGTTCGCAAAAGTAAAAAAAGTCCGTTTTATTTTAAAAAATTGAGTTTTTTGCAGATTTGACCATGTTATCGAAAAGGTATCAACTTGCGAGTAATACTGTTAGATAGCTCTTGTGATGTACTTTCTAACATATATCGTGAAAATTAGTGCAGACGTTCGCAAAAGTCAAAAAAGTCCGTTTTACTTAAAAAAAATAAGTTTTTGCAGATTTGACCATGTTATCGAAAAGGTATCAACATGCGAATGGTATAGTTAGATAGCTGTTGTAATAGGCTTTCAAAAACATATTGTGAAAATTAGTGCAGACGTTTGCAAGTGTCCAAATATATTATTTTTTTATTAGCCGCTAGTTTGCCCACGTAGATTTGACCGTGTTATCGAAAAGGTATCAACTTGCGAGTAATACTGAAAGATAGCTCTTGTGATGTACTTTCTAACGTATATCGTAAAAATTAGTGCAGACGTTCGCAAAAGTCAAAAAAGTCCGTTAAATTTAAAAAAATTGAGATTTTTGCAGATTTGACCATGTTATCGAAAAGGTATCAACTTGCGAGTAATACTGTTAGATAGCTCTTGTGATGTACTTTCTAACATATATCATGAAAATTAGTGCAGACGTTCGCAAAAGTCAAAAACGTCCGTTTTACTTTAAAAAAATTGAGATTTTTGCAGATTTGACCAGGTTATCGATAAGGTATCAACTTGCGAGTAATACTGTTAGATAGCTCTTGTGATGTTTTTTCTAACGTATATCGTGAAAATTAGTGCAGACGTTCGCAAAAGTCAAAAAAGTCCGTTTTACTTAAAAAATTTGAGATTTTTGCAGGTTTAACCATGTTATCGAAAAGGTATCAACTTGCGAATGGTAACTTTTGATAGCTCTTGTAATAGGCTTTCAAAAACATATTGTGAAAATAAGTGCAGACGTTTGTAAGTGTCCAAATATATTATTTTTTTATTAGCGGCTAGTTTGCCTACGAAGATTTGACGATTTCATTTTCGTCATTCGTTTTCACAAGAGCTATCTAACAATATTACTTACAAGTTGATACCTTGTCGATAACACGGTAAAATCTTCGTGGGCAAACTAGGGGCTAAGAAATAATTAATATTTTTGGACTCTTGCAAACGTCTGCACTAAATTTCACAATATTTTTTTGAAAGCCTATTACAAGAGCTATCTAATTGTACCATTCGCAAGTTGATACCTTTTCGATAACATGGTCAAAGCTGCAAAAATCTCAATTTTCTTAAGTAAAACGGACTTTTTTGACTTTTGCAAACGTCTGCACTGATTTTCACGATATACGTTAGAAAGTACATAACAAGAGCTATTTAACAACATTACTCACAAGTTGATACCTTTTCGATAACATGGTCAAATCTGCAAAAAACTCATTTTTTTTAAATAAAACGGACTTTTTTGACTTTTGCGAACGTCTGCACTAATTTTTACGATATACGTTAGAAAGTACATCACAAGAGCTATCTTTCAGTATTACTCGCAAGTTGATACCTTTTCGATAACACGGTCAAATCTTCGTGGGCAAACTAGCGGCTAATAAAAAAATAATATATTTGGACACTTGCAAACGTCTGCACTAATTTTCACAATATGTTTTTGAAAGCCTATTACAACAGCTATCTAACTATACCATTCGCATGTTGATACCTTTTCGATAACATGGTCAAATCTGCAAAAATCTTAATTTTTTTAAGTAAAACGGACTTTTTTGACTTTTGCGAACGTCTGCACTAATTTTCACGATATACGTTAGAAAGTACATCACAAGAGCTATCTAACAGTATTACTCGCAAGTTGATACCTTTTCGATATCATGTAAATCTGCAAAAATCTCAAATTTTTTAATTAAAACGGACTTTTTTGACTTTTGCAAACGTCTGCACTAATTTTTACGATATGCGTTAGAAAGTACATCACAAGAGCTATCTAACAGTATTACTCGCAAGTTGATACCTTTTCGATAACACGGTCAAATCTTCGTGGGCAAACTAGCGGCTAATAAAAAAATAATATATTTGGACACTTGCAAACGTCTGCACTTATTTTCACAATATGTTTTTAAAGCCTATTACAAGAGCTATCTAACGGTACCATTCGCATGTTGATACCTTTTCGATAACATGGTCAAATCTGCAAAAATCTCATTTTTTATAGTAAAACGGACTTTTTGGACTTTTGCGAACGTCTGCACTAACTTTCACGATATATGTTAGAAAGTACATTACAAGAGCTATCTAACAGTGCTACTCGCAAGTTGATACCTTTTCGATAACATGGTCAAATCTGCAAAAATCTCAAATTTTTAATTAAAACGGACTTTTTTGACTTTTGCGAACGTCTGCACTAATTTTTACGATATACGTTAGAAAGTACATCACAAGAGCTATCTTACAGTATTACTCGCAAGTTGATACCTTTTCGATAACACGGTCAAATCTTCGTGGGCAAACTAGCGGCTAATAAAAAAATAATATATTTGGACACTTGGAAAGGTCTGCACTAATTTTCACAATATGTTTTTGAAAGCCTTTTACAAGAGCTATCTAATGGTACCATTCGGATGTTGATACCTTTTCGATAACATGGTCAAATCTGCAACATTCTTAATTTTTTAAAGTAAAACAGACTTTTTCGACTTTTGCGAACGTCTGCACTAATTTTTACAATATATATTTTGAAGTTTAATAAAAGAGCTATCTAACAGTACTATTCGCAAGTTGATACCTCTTCGTTAACACGGTCAAATCTGCAGGATAACACCGAAAGGCCAAAGATCTAATGACTTTTTCGCACTTGTACGCCCGGCGTTCTTTTAGTAACATAAGATTCACCCTTGAATCTTACTCCATCTCCCACACTTCTCTTTATTTTGTCTTTTCGCTTACATATTATAGTAGATATTTTTTAATGTGCGACTTCTTCATCTGGTCGGGTTATCGAAGGCCGCTAACTTTTGGCCGCTAACTTCACACCGGTGTGGCAGGGTACCTTTGAGTACCCGCCTGGCAAGCTACCACCATCGAGTTTGAAAAACTGTCACCAAACACATAATGTGTTCAGGCCGCAGGGAGCCAGTGAGTTTTCTAGGTCTAGCGTGGTAACATCTTCGACCACATCGTCACTGATCATCAAGTGAGATAGTGGTCAAACGATAGATCTATACAGTATAAGAAATACATATATATATACAGTACAAATATCCTAGGACAAGGTTCATGCTAGGTAAGTATTATACCAGTTCAACGGAAACTGGTTCACCTTCCACAAGCCGTGACGAATGTCTCAAGTTACCACTGCGCCTGCGCCCAGGGTTCTGATGACATTCAGCTATTGCAAAGAAGGAATATATCATTTCACGTGTTTGGAACGAAATTTTCCAATTTATAAACATACAATACAAGACAGAACCTTATTACTAGGGTATTTACTGTGTTTTTCATTTATTTTCTTTGGTCGACATTCATTTAAATCAGTTGAATGTTCGTTCTCGTTGTTCATGTGATATATTCAATTACTATGAAACCTGTCGACTTATGGTACACCATCCTCTACGGCGAAAATGATTGGCACAAATCGAGCGCGTTGATGTCCCATCCTATTCTGGTATGAGTAGTTTTATATCGCTCTATCTCATTTCGTCACCCTATTTTATTGCTCGCTTCGCAACGAGAACGAACAATCAACGGCTAGAGACAGAGAATCGCTGAAATGCATTTTGTCTACGGGCCCTTGAGAGCCAGTAAGCATTCTAGGTCTAGCGTGATAACATCTTCGACCACATCGTCACTGACCATCAAGTGAGCTAGTGATCAAACGCCAGATCTAAACAGTATAAAAAATGGCATAATTGCATGCACCATGTATACGAGTAATCTCTAATTAGAAGTAATCAATAAACATGTGTTATAGATTTTGAAATATGCTTATGCTTTTGAACCCAATGTGTCTCTTTGGAGTACGTATTGACATACTCATAGCCGCAGTATATATATGTATATTATATATGTGTATATTAAAGTTATTCAAAGACATTCTTGGACAACCAAAATTGCACTTGCCATTGTCTTGGCCGAGCGCAGTGTACCAAAAGAAGCACAGCCACAATCATTACTCAAGTTTTGTTTTAACAAATTATGAATGTATAAAACACGGGTGAGTAATTCCCGTGTTATCATCATCATCATCATCTCAGCCATAAGACGTTCACTGCTGAACATATGCCTCGCCCATTGTGGGGGTCGACAATACTCTGCACGCTTGGCAGGCGGGTTGACGAGCGCAGTATTAAAATATGAACTCAGAAGGTGCTGCTGCCCGTCCTTCTGGTACATGATCCCTTAGTCGACTCTTACGAACCACTTAACCATTTAATTCGTTTTCACTGTATCTAGTAACCTTGATTGGTCACTTTCTCAACCCCAAAAACTCCAAACTCCTCAATCCCCTGAAACTTCCTATGTAGTCGAAGACGCAGACCGTTGACGGGGGACGGTCGGTACGGGCCGTCCCTCGTGAACGTTAGGAGTCGCAGACTAATGCGACTCAGTAAGTTTAGTACTAAGATGTTTTAGACTTAGTTTAGATCATAAGTTGGGAAAAAAAAAAAAAAAAAACCCTGAAAAATGTATGTTTTAATAAAAAAAGTTGTGGCAATGTAATAGCCACAGTAGTTGCGGGCCGGGCGTTAGCGCCCGGAAATTTAAAAAAAAAAAAAACACTTACGACACCCACGGGAAGACATGGGGGGGATACAGACATACAATTCTAAGCCGGCACCCCACGGCACGTATTATATGCACGGCATATAATATTCACAATTATTCAAGTTCTTGCCTTAAATGATATAAAAGTATAAATTTTAGGCGATCGTGTTTCACTCGGCGCTCTCCCGGACATGACACAGATGTAGATCAAATATTAAGGCTTTACCATTAGCGAAATGTAAAATGTCGAGTCCTTCAGTATAATTTGTTGAAAATCATACATGACTAATAAACTTGTAGAAAAATAGCACTCATTAGAGCAGTTCACGAAGGTTAATTATGATTTCGATGAAATTTGATATGTAGATCGGTTAAACCCTGAAATAACACATAGGCTACTTTTATCCTAAAATAGTTCCCGTGGGATAATTGAGGTAGCCAGAAATTGTAATCCATGAGGGTGAAACCGCAGGGAGCTACAATTACAATTCTTTTACAATGATTACCTACTTCGGCCATGATGGTCACTCGGCTAAATTATAATTATGCTTAGCTGTTTTTGAATAGGGGTGTATATCAAATTGAGCTTTGAGCGCTTTGAGCACAGAGAGCGTGCTTAAAGTCATTCCAAAATGCACTGACAGCTGCACACAAAATGTAAATGACGTCATAACGCTCACGAGTACGACGTAGAGCAGTGTGAGCGCTGTCAAACACATAGATAAATAACTATGCACTGAGAGTCAAACATCTGACTCATTATGAGAATCTGTCGAAAAATCGGTAGTTCGTCCACAAAAAATTAAAAACGTAATTTTACATATCAGAAAAAATGACCCATTTAGTGCCCATGAAGTACGGAAGAGAATGATTTAATATGAATTTAATGGGAACTGACATTTAAGAACTCGCGCGCATTCACACACAAAAAGCCGTTCCGATTTGCTTACGAGCGTCAGCACTGTCAGTACTAAATTCATCTAGTACCTAACAGCTAAATCCTTACGTACGAACGTGTGCACTGTGAACCCAAATTGAAACGCAGCCTAGGTATATAGTGCATAGCGCCTGTCACTATTCTAATAGCATTTACGTGCTAAGCTCATAGAAAAATTTCGGAAGTTATTGATATTTTCATGGCGGCGCTAGTTTGTGACATAGATTTTAAATGAACAGAAGATGTACAGGTCAAACATTTCTGTGTATGAACATGTCTGTTTGACCTGTGTCTGGGTGTGTATATGTATATAAGTATATATCAGTCATCAGGTTACCATAGCACAGGCTCTGCCTAGTTTGGGACCTGAAGACTTTGTGTAAATGTTGTCCCATATTATTATTATCTCTTTATTTTCTTTTTTTCTTAGGTTTAGTTTTTTTACAGTATAAATATCAAAAACAAAAATTAATAAAGATATTATAAAAAACCTAAACATAGAGTTCCGCCAGCAGCGGGGCAGGGCCCAAGCTACCGGTGGTTAGGGCCGCAGAGTGAGGAACCTCCGGACAATACGCGCCGTTTCAATAAATAAACCATTATTCATTTACGTGGTTTAATGGCTTTGACTGGCCGGTTGGCGCAGTTGGTAGCACCTGCCTTCTGAGCCGCTGGTCCTGGGTTCGATACCCGGACAGGTCAAACATTTGTGTGTATGAACATATCTGTTTGACCCGTGTCTGGGTGTGTATATGTATATATATCAGTCATCAGGTTACCATAGTACAGGCTTTGCCTAGTTTGGGACCTGAAGAACTTGTGTGAATGTTGTCCCATATTAGTATTATTATGAAAATTGACCAAGTGTCAGTTAAAAATTAACGTGCACGTATTGCACGCAGTGAAGCCGCTAGGCCTTGTTTGCATAATGACTACCCAACCGAGGTTTGCATGAGTTTGTCAGTTCCTGTTATAAATGTGCTCATGCCACTAGACGGGTAGATTGCATGACGTGAATTTAGAGTGGACAATTTCATGCTAAATTAAATAAAAAGTAAATGTATTGTTTTATTGACGCAGTGATAGCTCAGCGGGGGAAGGGTCAGCTGTCATACTGATAGACACCGATTCGATCTCCACCAACGGCTTTATTTTCCGGTGAAAACACTGTTATCAAATTCCTACCATGGTGGTAGGGTTTCCAGTATCCTGGCTAAATACCACTGTCAAGTTTGGAAAAACTGTCACCAAACTCAGTGTGTTCAGGCAGCAGTCTTTAGGAGCCAGTGAGCATTCTAGGTCAAGCGTGATATCATCTTTGAACACATCGTCACTGACCACTGAATGCTAGATCAATACAGTATTAAAAAACGCTTGACGATAGTGAAATCAGAAATTGAAATCATGAACGATTTCAATACGATGTTAAAAGGCTTGCGCTCGCCTGGCACGACCATAACTCCCAGATGAAGAACTGCAAATAAGTTCGAAACTGGTCGGAGAGTAATTTTGAAGTGTTTACCACGTGAGTCCTAGTCGGTTTGTTACATTACAACGATGTTAAAAGTTAAAGATGAGTAATTTACTAAATCTGAGTTGTACAGGGGGCCTACCACCAACTCTTATAGCAGTATTATTGTAATCTTACTTTGAATTTTCGTACCACAAGGCCACATAAGCAATGTTACTTTAATGTTGTTTAGACTAAGCAGTTTTGTGACGTAAACCTCTATTTCGTTCACTCAAAGCGTACCATGAGCCAGCGCCAACGAAAGCGACAACGCTATATGAAAATATAATGTTGTCTCGCTTGCCCTTACAGCAGGAATGTTTCTTCGTTCATTCTACACGTCACTGAGCGATAATAAAACAATAATGTTTTAAGACGTTCATGGTACGAATCTGAGCATTATTACTTTAAGCTTGAAGTATGACGTTCTTGAAACATGATGGTTTTGTAAAAGTTGATGGTACGGCCCCAGAAGATTTGTAACCTCGAAGTTGTCAAATAGTCCATGGTTCTAGAAGCTGTGTGAGCGTCAGCGTTTCCCGCGAAACTTCCATTGTTACAAATAAAAGAAGCGTAATATGGGTAGTTCCCTTTTTGAATATTTTTAAACTCTAGCTGTGTTTAAAAATATTCAAAAAAAGAATAATGTGGCTATTGATTTTCACCAAGGAGATTTATATTTAAATTATCAGTCAATGCGAAATAATTTCAGGAATAAAGAGGCTGATATTCTGTGGCTAATTATTTTCGATACCACCTGGTACCCAATTAATTGAAGTAAAAACTTCTTTAGGCGTGTTGTTCATTTTGTGGGTGAACAAAAATCATGGAACTCGCGTCATCGCCACCGAACGCTTTTTTTGTTAGTTCAGAAACTATGTAGTATTCACTTATCTTTCACGTGTATACTCAATGATATTATATGTATAAATGAGGTAGATGTCGCACAAGCGCGCGGAAACTGAGGCGGCAAAATCAAGTCAATTGTAGTAATTTTCATTACGACGCGTATTTCAAGCGCAAGTCTAAACATATAGCTATCCTTTTCTATATTATTTATACCGTATTATCTGTCGCAGTAAGCATGTTCATGTCGTAAAAGAACAAAATCTGAGCACCGTCCAGTATAAGTCATCTTTAGTAAAACATCATTGTGTATACTACACAATTATTATAATGTATTATTAAAAAGATATAGTATTATATCAGTGCACGATAACAGATTCAAGATTATAAAAGATTTCGTATCATTTGTTTCCAAATAAGGTCCTTATGTCCTAAGGTACTAAAGTCTGCCTTTTTACAACTATTGTTAATTTACTTTCATGTTTGTATAAAAGTGTGGCAAAACCGGTCTCAAATCAGTATTCCACAAGTATTCTCTCGCAAATTAAACGTATATTTACATAAAACCTAAACTTTTCTTGTTAAATAAAAGCAATATAAATTCTTGGACGCACAAATGAGCACGCTCCTTAAGTTTTTAAAATTGGATTTATCTAGTTAAAGTTGGATTTTCACAACGTCTATATATTTGAATGAAATAACTTTAAAAGAGACCGGGTAAGTGAAACTTACAGGTTTGTCTCTCGTAGGTAATAGAGCCCGCACTCACCTTCTTACCAAATCGTATCATGTGTAAGAACACTTGAAACAAAATAGATAAATTCGTTTATTTTGTATCACCGTAGTACAAAAACATCACAACAGCAATAATCACGTACGGCAGTTCGCCATCGCTATATGGTAGATATACCACCTATACGCACGAAGCGTTTTGCTTCCACTTTCTTAATGTGTACTGCCAAGGAATGGAACTTGTTGCCCCAGTCTGTGTTTTCCGATATGTACAATCCTGGAGTCTTCAAGTCGCGAGTGAATTGACGGTCCCGTGGCGCAGTGGTGTGTGTCATCGACATGACTTCTGTGTCTCCGGGACCCTGGGTTCGAATCCCGGCGGGGGCAAGCATTTGTGCGATGAGTATAGGTGTTTGTCCCGGGTCTTGTTTGTTTGTGTTGTGATTGTGTGTGTCCATGCCTCCCGCGACACAGGGAATCCTAGTGCGGGGGTCTGAGTGTTATTAAAAAAAAAAAATTGTACTCAAACTCCAACAATTCAATATAAGGAAATATACGTACTAATCCTACTAATAATATAAATGCGAAAGTTTGTGTGTATGTGTCACGCTCAAACGGCTACACCGATATCGAAAAAATTTGGTATGGAGATAGTTTAAGCCCCAAATTAACACATATGCTACTTTTATCCGGGAACAAGTATAGATCCCGTGACATAATTGAAGTATAGGTAAAACAATATTCTACGCAGGTGAAACCGCGGGGAGCTATAAGTAATAAATATGTTTACAGTAAAATCCTACTAATTTTATAAATGAAAAAAATTACATAAAATATTATTGACCTCTCTTAGGCTCCGAAACTACTGAACCCATTTAAAAAAACTTTATAAAGTTTTTTTAAATCGGTCTGTTAATCTTCAATCGGTCGGTTAATCCTTATAAAAAAATTTTAAAGTTACACTACCCCCGGGTAACATAGACTATATATTATATTTTTAGAAAGAATAGGGATCCTTGAAATTTTAAATGTTGAAATGTTTTACCCGTGCGAAGCCGGGGCGGACCGCTAGCTTAGATTATAAAAGGCTAAAACTAACTTTTACGTACTTTGGCTATAATTTATTAGTCCCAAAGGTGAGAAGCACAAAGACAATGGGAATTTTAAATCACTTATCCCACAGATGCTTTTGGCACCAAACCTTTTGTCATCAATCTTCCTCAAGATAACGAACTTAATGGCCTTTCTAAATATAGGAGGCGGCTATTCGAAAAAAAAATGTTAAAAAAGGTTAAGATAAAATTAGAAACGGCCTTTTTGAATAGCAACTCTGTAGTATATTGTGATATTCAATATTGATTCATAGTAAGCATAAAATAGTGATGAAGATATCTTAGGATCCACTGTTGATACTTTGTTTTAATAAGCGTTATGCTTCCACTTTCTTAATGCGTACTGCCAAGGAATGGAACTCGTTGCCCGAGTCTGTGTTTCCCGATATGTACAATCCTGGAGTCTTCAAGTCGCGAGTGAATAGGTACCTTCTAGGTTTGCGTGCTAAATCCTAGACAACGTCATCACTTAACATCAGGCGAGACAGTTGTCAAACGCAAACTTATAATATGTACAAAAAAATAAAAAAAAATAAAAAAATGTGTAAAAGTATATTCATGTATTATCCGGCTTTACTCACGTATGTTTCGACCTAGGTTTCGGGCATGTACGATGCCCATCCTCAAGTGGGTTTAAGTAATAATCATCATCATCATCATCTCCGCCATAGGACGTCCACTGCTGGACATATGCCTCCCCCATAAGTAATAATACATGTAAAGCCGGATAAAATATAAATATAATAATGTGTCAAGGTCACGACAAATTTCCAATAATAAAAATATGGTATTCAAAATGATTACTTGTTTATGCTTAATGCAACTTGATGGAATAGTGACTTTTAACGTTTGAACTCAGGTTCAGAGTCAGCCAAGTGCCAAAATTACGCAAAATGATTATTTTCAAAAGCACTCTATGATAGTAACGGACCTATATATTACAATTATAAAATATTGGAAGCAGGGGAAAATCTGGTAGCAGTACAATAATCGAATTGAATTTGGAAAAAAAAAATTGTGTTCTATATAAAAAATAAACAGATACTGCACTAAAAACCGTTTTCCTTCAAATGATCTGAATTCTCAGCGACGACCCCGCTTTATTATTCATGAATAAAATAGCTAGACTAATGTGTCAGTCCAATAATCGGCTAGATTATTAATTTCTTGCTTATATTTAGAATATTTAATTAGAATGTGGCGCGTCCGTCTGGCCGTGTTTGCTTTCCGTACTACAGTGGGCGTCGAGACGTACGAGTGAAATCTGATTTCTTCCTAGCGTTGGGCGCAATCTTCAAGAAGGCTTTCACTGGAGTCACTCCTACATAGGTAACGTTAGGTTGAATCCTTCAATATAGCGGCAGGACGGACACCGTGGGCTTTAGTCGGTAGTGGACCCTGGCTGCTGTCGGTGCAGTTAGGGTTGGGGGCCGCCCAGGCCCCCCAGGGAGCAGTGGATCGCGGTGATGTGATGCTCGAGCGAGCCCGACACACCCCGCCTACTTTTCCGGTAGGCGGAAGTGCGTAAATGCATTTTCCCCACGAAAAAAAAATGTTCAATGCCAATCAAACTCCAACGTGTCTCTTCTGTCCTGGTAAGTGGAACCAGTACCCGTGCTGATTACAATATTGATATTCTAGGCGTATTATTATTATTGAGTCTTAGGCTCACTTGGCCGAAGCAATTATGTATGACCTTTGGCAATGGCCATGGCTTGATTCGTTTTTTGGTTCTGACAACGAGACGTTGGGTCTGAAAGGCAATCACAGCACACAAACATCCAAGACCCGGAACAAACATCTACACTCATCGCACAAATGTTTGCCCCTGCCGGGATTCGAACCCAGGGTCCCGGAGACGCAGAAGTCATGTCACTGACACTAACCACTGCGCCACGGCGACCGTCTAATGCATAATAAGTATGATTATTAAATTGGGTAGAATAGAATATGATCGAATGAATTGTGTAAAATCCGCATATCAGCGGTCGCATTGAGTAATCTCCTATTTTTGAAGTAGGTTAAAAATAAAGCTTTGTTGATTGATTTGGTAAGCGGAGCCTTGAATCATAGAAACTTGCATCGGCACTAAGCGTAACTCATAAAATATCACATTTGAAAAAATCACTAGTTCAGTAACCTGCTAAATGAGTTTGAAGACGGTTTAGTTGCTATAGCGACATAAATATAATATTTAATTAAATTAATATTACAGGCTATTTCTAGTTAAGATCGATTTAAAATTTGTTTTAGTATTATTATCTACCCGACGTAGCGACGGTCATCTATAAATAGAGTAATTGGTGTCGAGAAGGCAGATGATGCAGCTGTCAATTTGATAAAGTTGGTCATATTTTCAGCATACTAAAAGCTTAAGCTTTTTTAACGTTTATAACGTACTTACAAAAGGCTTTCGGTCACCTAAGGATCAGAGAATCCCTTTTGGCAAAATAGTTCGGCCGCACTTACGGTACTTGTCTAAAAACATACTTACACTAAGGTTTTGAAAAGTGCAGATTCTCAGATGTTCTAATTATATATTTTTTTATCACACACAGGCCCCCGCACTAGGATTCCCTGTATGGCGGGAGGCATGGACACACACAATGACAGCACACAAACATCCAAGACCCGGGACAAACATCTCATCGCACAAATGTTTACCCCTGCCGGGATTCGAACCCAAGGTCTCGGAGACACAGAAGTCATGTCACTAACACTAACCACTGCGCCACGGCGACCGTCAATTACTAATTCTGATTTTGTTTTCGTCTCAACTATGCGAAATTGAAAGGAATTTCAAAAATAGGTTATTAACTAATTTCCAGTCGCCTGGCCTAGCATATCGTCGTTGTGACTTTTAGGACCTCGCACACGGCGACTTTTTGTGCATCGCTACAAAAAGTCGGTGTGTGCGAGGGGCCTAAAAGTTACACGTTAGTCGCGTTTGCAACGTGCGACAGAAGCGATGCAAACGCGCGACTGCATTGATACACATGCACGACTGTTTCGATGCAAACGCGCGACTGTTTCTGACGACATCGGGGTAATTAAGGGTGGAGGGATGTGGCCGGGAATGTGACGTGCGCGTTTGCATCGCGAATGAGGCGCGATAGTAGCGATACAGAATCTAGCCGAAGGTACACAGCTAGCGACAGCATCGCGGCGGTATCGATACACACGAATGACAGCATCGATACTGCAGCGCTAGAAAAAGTAACTGTGGGCTAGGAGCCAGTGGATGGAGTAAAATATAGAACAAAAACATTTTGTGACATAAGAATGTCCGAGTGGCCGAATAATACGTTACTAAACACTTTCGAGAACTGATCGGATATTTCCAAAACTTACCGCGTCTGGTGGATCCGAGAAATCAGTATTATAGTTCAAGCGGGCCACGCTGCTTGCTTCGATCCGATATCTTCCTGCCCTGGCGACAGCTCAAGCCGAGGTCCGAACCTCAGTGGTGCCCTTGAGCTAGTCGCCTCGTCCTCTCCTAGTGGCACAGCGCCGTCAGCGCTAGACTCACTAGGGGGTGCGCCTTCTGCGCCCGCACAAATACCGCGCTGAGCACCATCTGTGCTCGCCTCCCCCTCCAGTGACACTACAAATGCTGGTAGAGGCAAACAGCATTAGTCCGTTTGAAAAAAAAACAATCGCTGCTTGCATTCTGGGTACTCTGACAACTGGTAGCTAATATTTTTTGAACTTAAAGATTTAGCGTTTGACCACTATCTCACTCGGTGGTCAGAGATGTAATCACCCTAGACCTAGAATGTTTACTGGCTCTCAAAGACTGCTGCTCGAACACACTACGCATTTTGGTGAGATTGTTTCCTGATAGCATTTATGGGGCAATAGTTTAAAGTTAACTGTCGAATACTTTTGCCCCTTAAGGGCTAGCAGGTGACGATGACATTGCGGTGGCTCGCGGGTGTTTACAGGCAGAGAGGGCGGGGCAAAACCTGATGCGTGTTGATTCAGCAACCGAACTATACCATATTTAAAGAGAGATGTCTCGGAATTTCAGAATGCAATGTCCAGTTGATTAATCCAACCATGGACCGCCCTTGAACAGTTCAATTAATTTGCACTGAACTTGTCCGTCCATTTGTTTATTATTATTCGCTTAATAGCAGCCAGTTTTACTCGTAAGCTGCTCGTCTGTCCGCCCTTTTCTCCGCAGATGTTCAACAGAACACTGACACTTCATTTGTAAGCAATAGCTTACAAATCAAGCTGTTATAACTTGCAGTGTAAAAAGTTTTAGAGCTACTATAATATTACAAGAACTTTGGTTTGAAGATTGGTAATTAGTTAAGTCATATATTTCCTGAAAATCTTCTGTCAGCAGTGGAAAGTTCGTTTTCATCATCATCATCATCATGTCAGACGTCCACCACAAAACAGAGGCCTCCCCCATTACTCTCTGCAGTTGAAAGTTGAAAGCGGTGAGCAGCACCAGCCTCTTTTTTTGGCGCTTCAACAATAGGTTTCACATAATATATTATGTACTCAGGGCTTTTACTATTTTGATGTTAATTTTTTTTCAAATCTCAACGGAACAATCCATTCCGAATGTATGTAATGTAATTCCTTCTCTGCTGAAAACAGCATTTAACTGGATTTATATAAGAAACGTTATTTGTCTCTATTATCTTTGGAACAATTCTAAGCAGCCCAAGGGGAAAATTTACAGCTGCTACACTGGCACATAGCACGTTAATTATATTTTGCATTGGTAGGTATTTTCACTCCCTACATTGTACACCCCCATCTCTCACTGTATATAATAAACATACTGCACTGGCCAATTCGCCTGCCAAGCGTGGCGAGTACTGGCATACCCCCTCAATAAAAGACATATATGGAGGCCTATATTCAGCAGTGGATAATCTACGGCTTAAATTATGATAACAGCATGAAACAAGTTATACGCCGACACCCTACATTTTGTAAGTAAGTTAAGTAGTATATCACAGAAATTTCTAGGTAAAAGCACTGTTCTTTTTTCAAGTTTCTAAGTCGTGAATTCCATACCGTGCTCAAAAAACGGCACAAACGAATAAACAGGGGGTCATCCACCTAAAAATATTGCTTTGACTATTTGCTATAGCTATCGACTTTCTTTCCGTCTTTGGTTAAAGTTTCATCAATTGATTAGTTTTTAATAAATCAATTTTATAGTTAGTTTATTAAGAAATAATTAATTGTTAAAGCTTTCTTAGGTTCGAAAAGTCGAAAGCTATAGTAATAATCAAAGCAATAGATTTAGGCGGACGACCACCTGGTCTGGGTGGCATTCTAACTCCACGCCATGTATAGGCGTCACCTTCCCCATGAAAGCTGTATCTGTATATATATAAATGAATCCCTATTTCCCTTGGTCATGGCAACATGCGTGAACGGCTCGAGCGATGTCGCTAATTACTTTTTTATTGTCTTTGTTAGTCAGGAGTATGTTCTTAAGAAAGAAAAAAAACAGAAATATGGGCGGTACATTAAAAATTTAAGAAAACTGAACGGTCATATTACTTGTTGTATGTATTGCTTCCGGGCTGTTTGGCCATGGTCTATGTGAAACTTGTGTTCCAGACGTTTCGTCGATCACTGCGGTCGACATCTTCAGTGGTTCAGGTCCGAGCGGCGACAAGAGCGTAGAACTCCCCTTCGCGGCGTCTTCTCTGATACTGAGTCGCAGTGATCGACGAAACGTCTGGAACACAAGTTTCACATAGAGCACGGCCAAACAGCCCGGAAGCAATACATACAACATGCAACGCCGGCCGTGAAAGCCTTAGAGTTTACATTACGGTCATATTACATTTCAATGAAACCTTCTTAGTGCTTTTGACAGTAACTTTTCTAATGTAACCTTATGGCGTTTGATATAACCGTCAATTGTTTGACAGTTGGTTAAGACAGGGCAACGTAGGGTCTGCTAGTTGTTAATACACACAAGTTTGAAACTTAAGAACTGGTTGTTTATGGTAAAAAGTCTCGCATGGAAGAGTTAAATCCGAACAACTTTAGCGGGCATGCAACAACATAGATACGGCTTGTATCAGAAGACTTTTATTGGTGCAGCGAAAAAAGTGAAACAATCGCGAGCAGGAAGACGAGCGTTTTTAATTAGGAAACCGGCTTAGTAAAAGCGGCCTTCCGTCATTGTACAGACAGGAAAGCATCATCGGTGTTTTAATGAAGTAGAAGCACGAACGGACTGTGATGCGCTCGCGCAGTGAATGGTGAAGTCGGGACAAGCCGCAGTGTCGTCGCGCATTCTGACCGCATCGCGCGTTCCCCGCTGCTATTTATGTTCTCATTATCTGACAATTAATATAAGGTCGATGACACTTGTGGCGCGCATATGTGATGACAGTTCAAATTGATTTTTGAAAATGGAAACGGTACAATTTTAAGTTTTTGAGGTGTGTTAGCGTGTGCTTTGTTTTTGGGTGGTTTTTTTTGGAGTCGCATCAGAAGGTTTCCTTTGTTCTTTGAAATAAAAACAAATGACTATAGTTGTTACAGCTTGTTCATAAAGAATATAGCTAACAGGTTGCTTAATATTTTTTTATTTATTTATTAACATTCACACAAGGTTTTCAGGTCCCAAACTAGGCAGACATATTATATATATTAATATATATATATATATTAATATATATATATATATATATATTTAATTTAAAACAAAAGAAAAAATACATAGGTTATTAAAAGCAACGGATGTCCTAGAAACTGTAATACTTAGTGCACTTATTTTCTTTACATATTTTTTATAGTGTTTGACCACTATCTCACTTGATGGTCAATGACGAGGTGGTCGAAGAAGTGTAGAAAGAAGATTAGAAAGAAAGAAAGAAAGAAAGAAAATACATTTATTCAAATATTCTATCAATATACACATTATAAAAAAATACTTCTAATCGGGTGTTATTGATATTTTTAATTAAATAAGCGAAAAATATTTATCTTATTGTAAATAATTAAATAGCTACATGAAATATATTTGACTGGTCGGTTGGCGCAGTTGGGAGGAACCCTGCCTTCTGAGCCGCTGGTCCCGGGTTCGATTCCCGGACAGGTCAAACATTTGTGTGTATGAACATGTCTGTTTGACCTGTGTCTGGGTGTGTATATGTATATAAGTATATATATCAGTCATCAGGTTACCATAGTACAGGCTCTGCCTAGTTTGGGACCTGAAGACCTTGTGTGAATGTTTAAAAAAAAAAAAAAAAAAATATATATATATATATATATATATATATCGGTTTACAGGTTATTAATATGCCTATAAAATTCTCAGTTCTTAATTACTTTAATAACTTGTTGATTGGTCTTGTTGATTCCGAACTTTACTACCTTGTCAATTTTCGATGTATTGATTTTTTATAAAGCCGTGTTCGATTGGACAACCTGTATTGCTTATAAATTATCTTTATATCGGTCAATAAAAGCCATAAAATCAATAGATGACGCATTGCATGGTAGCCATTAAGCTCGCCGACATAAAGAATACAATAACAACGATCAATAAATTTTTCCGTATCTACAGGTTTTACTCATTGGAAAAAATATATAATAGTATAGTTCTTTTTCTTCTCAGAAATTGGACATCCACTGCTGGACATCGGCCTCCCCATATAGGTGGGATTTGCCAATTCTCGCCACGCTTGACAGGGTTGGCGAGCGCAGAATGATTTCCGATCCTCAGAGGGCGCTGCTGCCCACCTTCTAGTACGTGATCCCTTAGCCAACTCTTACCACACCTACCGAAAGAGATGGGGGGAGTACTATCGAGGCCGGGAGTTCTAGGCCGGTACTACCACAACACTATAGGCACAAAGTATAGTTAAGAACTATCAAAACTGACATCCATTTCATATCCGTAGATCAATTTCAATTTCACAAAAATGAAGAGACGCACTAGATTGATATGGAATTTGAATGGGCGCAATCTATGAATATAAATCAAAAAATTTGAAGATTCATTTTCACCATGATCCCATCATCAAACCGTGGCTTGATGACTGTAGAACTACCTAAGATACAAAAATTTTAGAAAAAAAAAAAAACTTTTTTTTTTTTGTATTAATTATCCAAATTGGTCCATGCGTTTTCGAGTTAGTTTTTATTTTTTAAATATTTTATTTACAATTAGACCCCCGCATTAGGATTCCGTGTGTCGCGGGAAGCATGGACACACACAAACACCCAAGACCGTACAAACATCTACACTCATCGCACAAATGTTTGCCCCTGCCGGGATTCGAACCCGAGGTCCCGGATACACAGAAGTCATGTCACTGACTCTGACCACTGCGCCACGGAGACCGTCAAAGTTAATTGGAACATAGGTATCGATAAAAATTATTAAAATATTACGGCGTATTGAGTATCTCCTATTTTGAAGACGGTTACAAAATTGAAATCTTTGAGTGTTTTTTTAATAGGCCTAGGTCTTATTTATTATATCTATGTGTATTTTCAAGCGTGGCGAGTATTGGCAAATCCCCCCTATATGGGAGAGGCATATGTCCAGCAGTGGACATCCCATGACTGAGATGATATTCTAGTATCTATTTAAAGAAATTTGTTATCGCATATAGATACAATAAAAAGCCCTTCTCTTAATATTGAATACATACATTATTCACGATGTTTTTCCCGTAGGGGTAGGCAGAGGCCACAGCCTTCCAATTGCTACGATCCCTACATGCGTCATCCGCGCTCAAAAATATTAAAATATATATAGCCATTCAGCGCGGGAACACCGCCGCTACAATGGGCACGCTTGGGCAGGGGGCATTTAGGGGAGGCATTTTTGACTGAGCGTAGTCCTACGCTTCTTGACTTTATTTATAGATGACTTTGTAATAAATATTTTTTTTAAATTATAAATTTAATATATCGCTTTTATCATTTTCAATTTCAGATGTCAATAAAATACTGTTCTCAAGTGCAGAAAGTGTGAAGAAATTATAATGAAGCTAAAAATTCTCTTGGTGCTGTTTGTGGTGTTTCAAGTAGTAACAGCCAGGACCAGGAGGTTCTCAAGGTCTCAGACAACGAATAGTCTGTCTAGAGCTCGATGTGACCTCATGTGCTTAGACAAGATTAAGGATGGAAAAATCGAGGTAAGCATATTTTTTTTATCGTTTCGGACTCATACCTCGCACTATTATTCCCTATAGGCATAGACAAACACAATGACATCACAACAAACATCTATGACCCAGAACAAATATCTATGCCTGTCACATAAATGTTTGCCCCTGCCGGGATTCGAACCCACCATTCGGACCAGAAATCATGCGACTGATAACTGAGCGACGACGGCGCCTATTTCAGTTTTGTATTTAATATATGTTGTTGGGTATGGTATGGACAAATCTTGTTAGTTAATCTTCTCGGCCATAGTACGTCCACTGCTGGACATATGCCTCCATATAGGGGGGATTGCCAATACTCGCCACGCTTGGCAGTCGAGTTGGCGAGCGTGCCAAGAGCACCTGGTGTGAAGCAGAAGTTAGTTAATGGTGTTTACCAAATTCCTAAATGGAATAGAATTGACACGAATATAATATTTTATTGCACAACAGCTGTTCTTATTTTTTTTAATGTAGCTTAAGTTTGACCGCTGTCTCACATGACTAATTTTTAATTAATTTAAGTCACATTCTAATTCACAAACAAATCAAAACTATCTTTTTTCAAAATTGTACATATAATGACTAATTTGCATTTGTACGTGCATTTTTGACATCCGTAGATATGGTAATGGGTACAGTATGTTTTCTATTAATAATAGAAAAAGACTACTTTTCATTCAGTTAACAAAAAAAAAAAAAAAAAAAAAACTTCTTTTATTTATACCGAACAATTCTAATTTAAAAAAATGTAAATACTATTTACTATGACAATATCAATTACAACGAATACAATTATATTTAGCTATGTTACTTTAGTTTGACTTTCTTGTAATAAATAAATATTATTATTATCTCTTTATTTTCCTTTTTTCTTAGGTTTAGTTTATTACAGTATAAATATCAAAAACAAAAATTAATAAAAATATTATAAAAAACCTAAACCTAGAGTTCCGCCAGCAGCGGGGCAGGGCCCAAGCTACCGGTGGTTAGGGCCGCAGAGTGAGGAACCTCCGGACAATACGCGCCGTTTCAAGGAGTACCGCCTTCTGCATCTGACTCTTGATCCAACCGTCTAGCGAGAGCCTCTATTAAGCCATTTATCATATTGTTATTATTATTATAATTAGATGCGAGATTTCCCGCCTTCAAACGGGACTTGGGCTAATTATTATTACCATCAGTACTAATCTGTAGCATAGTGGTCATAAGCTACACAAGCGTATTCTAATTTCAAAATTTGAAATAACAAAGTTTCGCATACATTTTCATAATTATTTGGTAGATAGACTATTTTAAGAACTAGGCAACATTATTCAAGCAATACATAATTTAATCTAAAATATTTGCATAAATATCAAATCTCAACATAAACTGAAATTTTAATATTTTCTATATTATATGAGATTAGTATTAAGGTTGAAAAGACTTTTATATTAATTGCTACCTACAGGTTGCCATCTCGAATTTCAAATGTCAGATATGTAGTTTATTGATCACAATTCAAGGAGTTTGAGAGTTCCAATTTCCTACACATTAGTATTGATTTACAATATTCTTAAAAAATAGGTTGAGGATTATTCTGATTTAATAAATAGTCCACAACTTTCGTAGGTATAAAAAAATATATCTAAAATGGAACCGACTTCGTGTTGAAGTCGGCTCTATTTTTTGTTAATTGATGTTCACCTTTTTCAATAACCGTTGCTTCTCACGGGACCAATTGTCATTGCTTGCAACATAGACGCGAACATTTGGTTCAAATGTTTTACTCTATGTGTATAATATGTAAATGTTGGGTTCATGAACCTCGTTGCATAGATACTTTATCTGTGACGTGGGTTTATTTCTATAAATAGCTAAACTTATTTTTATATTACCTATATAACAAATTTATAATATTTTTTAAGCTCAATGCCCGCGATAGAAGCTATGCAGCTTCTATCGCGGGCATTGAGCGTGGAGACCGAATCCAGAAATTCCGTAACGAAAATAACCTAACACCGCCCACTCCGACCGGCACAATTAAAAAAAAAAAAAAATGTGTTTCCATTTTTGGTGGTCACATTAACATTACAATCTAGCATTCAGGCCAATAAGTAATTCTATTATGCCTGAAACTGTTAATTAGAGTATACCTAATTAAGAATGTGTTTATCAACACCTGATCTTATCGTCTCTATTAAGGGGTAGACACATTCACTTCTTTTTATATAGCACTGCTGATATTAGGTATTATTGATGACACTAAATATTGCGACATATCTTTATTTCCACAATTTTATACCTTCCTCCAGCGGTATTACGGTGTGGAGTTGTTTTACATTTAAATTCTAAATTGAGTCAGAATTTCCATTATAAATGTATTCTTATTTCTATTTAGACAATAGATAACAATATAGATATCTCATTGTGATTTTAGGTAGCAATCTGTAAGTTATATTAAAAGAACTCGTCTAGTCTAATAAATATCCCAAAATTAAAATAACCAATTTTGAATGCGACAGTTATGCAAATTGATTCAAATAGTTTTTTGCCAATGAGCTGATTTCTATGTGTTTGAAAAAGTTAATCTACATTGTACAATACAATATTATGATGAATTGACTTGTGTAGACACACTAGCCCCTTCCCATGTCCACCAAACCTCCACGAGGCCAGGAACGGCGGCAGAATCGGCCGAAAAGGCAAAAGTAGCTACAGCGGTCTCGGCGCGGAATACAATTTTGTTCCTTTCGGTGTCGAGACCCTTGGCCCGTGGGGTCCTAGCGCGCTCAACTTCTTCAAGGAAATTTCCAAGAGACTGGTTGACGTCTCAGGAGACCGAAGAGCTGGCAGCTTCCTCGCTCAACGTATTAGCCTAGCAATACAAAGAGGGAACGCTGCCAGCATCTTCGGTACAATGCCGCGGGGGCCCGTTTTAGATTTAATTTAGTGTTTATTAAATTTTTAAGGTTTTTATTTTAAGTAAGATTATTTTATTGCTATATGTACGTTATTTGTTATTATGTCTTTTTCATTTAACTAATGAGGACGCTATAATAAATGATAATAAAATGATTCGAAAATTTTAGAAAACGTAATATATTAAAATATCTACCACTGTACAGTAACTGACTCTTTTATTGAAGCGAAGAATAAAAACAACACTCAATAATTTTGTCTTATCTCTTTTCATCATTCTAGTCAATGAGTGCTGTAAACCCCCATTTTTTCAGAATTTAAATTTCAATGGTACTCAAACGCGACAGCAACAAAAAGTTATAGTGTTTAACATTTAAAATCGATTTCTCAGATTCAATCGACAAAACGCGGACGCTCCTAAGTACTGACACAGAATAACGCATAGTTTACCCGATACAATACTGGGAATCAAACGGATTAGATATAATAACAGCTGTCAATGTTCTTAGATAGAACGTAACCGCAGAACAAAAAAAAACAATAGACAAGAGCTTTCGATCAGTAAAGTGTTGAAAAAGCTACAATCGTGATTGTATTCATAGAATTCAGTGAAGAAAAAAAACGAATAAATAAGAGGATATAGTAGCTTATAAATAGCTCATTCTATAAATAGCCTTTTGAACCGGAATTGTGTAACTGGCAGTAAAAGTGAGTACAGTTAAAAAACTTGTGAATCAACAACGCTGAAGTATCAAAATCATTTACTTTATGTTAGTCAGTTTTATTCGTTTCATGATCATCATCATCATCTCAGCCATAGGACGTCCACTGCTGGACATAGGCCTCCCCCATTGATTTCCACAAGGACCTGTTGGAAGCGGCCCGCATCCAGCCCTTGCCTGCGATCTTAGAAAAGTATTAATATTCTTATAGATATTCTTTATTCGTTTAGAAAAGTAGTACGCATCAGTGATTTCAATCACGTTTCATTTCATATGGACAGATTCCTGGAAACCAATTGATAACTACAGACAATAGGTTAAAAGGGAGGAACTTACTTCATATCTGCCTAGCTCCATATAGGAAAAAAAATGATAATACTATTTTGAGTATTTGAAAAAATGCGTTTATGATAATTAATAATTGCTAGTAAGGTAAACTCACAGGTCAATTATATATTTGGTTAACAAAACTTCAATATCTGAAATACAAGTTCATACGATTAGTTGATTGAATTAACTACAATGACAATTTTCAAATATAATTATTATAGATTATCTGGAAAATAATCCATACAGTGATATATTTTAACAGTCAAATTTTTTCACAAGGTGCTGACAATTACTTAATAAAAAAAACCTCAAGTTCTACAAAAAAAAAACCCAAAAAAAACAAATAAAACGGGTCGGGAAATGTTATTTATCTTAACCACTACGTAGTTTACCAAAAACACTACTCGTAGATGGAAAAAAAAACTAAGAAAGTTAAAAATCTTCTTGAAATATAATTTAATAAATATACAAGCATAAAAAATTATGATTGGAGGATACATGTCCCAACCCTTTTGAAACAAACAAACGAACAAACAAAAAAATTAGGTAACGCATATTTATAAAGTCTGATAAAACATGCATGCTCCACAATCCTTAATTCTAGGATTTTTCATGTAAGAATGTATAATAATCATGTAAAAAGTTATAAACAATTCTAAATTAATAATTATTATAAAAAAAATAATTAATTAAATGACTTAATATGTATTGGGCTACACAATTCACATGTAGAAATAAGACTACATTTTAACCGACTTCAAAAAAAGGAGGCTACTCAAATCTCATGCATTTTTATGTGTGCTCGCGGACAACTTGTTCGTTTATGAACAGATTTTGATGATTCTTTTTTGTTGTTAGAATACACTTCCAAGGTGATCCCATTTAAATTTCATCGAAATCGGAAAAGCAGTTTTTGGGTTACACTCCAATACCTGAAAAGTGCTTCACTTACCTCGACGATATTATAGTTGCGGGTGAAGACATCGGTGAACATACACAATGATAACTGATCCCATGAGTAGCAAAGGCCACTGAAAAGGGTGAAAAAAAAAAATACTTTTAAAAAATCGAACCGACTTCTATACTCAAAAGGTGTGACCTTGTCGAAGTCGCTACCATGAGCACAATATTTCGATATTATTTACTTTTGAACTATCATGGTACCGACTTCCACAAGTTATTTCACACTTTTGAGTGTTGAAATCGGTTCTATTTTCTGGTAAAAAAATTTTTGGTATAGTTTTTTTTACTGTACATTTTCGATTTTACTTTCGACTCGTAGTAAAATCGTTAATTCGGTAAGTTATTCTCACCAATGCTTGGCATTGTACAAGGCAGGAATTAATACTCCCTGGAAGGTACAAGGTTCCATCATACCCGTATTCTTAAGTGTTCTACTTACAAGTGTGAATCATAGTGCTTCAAAGGGTCGTTATTGTGAAACAAACAGGCAAATGTATGCTAATTGTTCAACACTAATGAAGTGCAACGGAACTTTACCAAGTGAATGGGTTCTTTGAAAATTACGCTGGAAATGTTTTTTATTTTATTTTATTGGGAATAGGCAGGCCTTTGACTACTATCTCACCTGATGTTAAGTGATGATGCGGTCTACAATGGAGCACGCCTGCCTAGAAGATACCTATTCACTCGTGACTTGAAGATAGCCAGGTTGTATTTTTGCGGAAATACAGATTTATGCAATGAGTTCCATTCGTTAGCTGTACGCACTATGAATGATATAAAAATACGCTTTTACCAGCAAATAGATATTTTGTCTTTTGTACAAAACAAACGATGAATAATTATGAGTACTTTCTATAAACCATTCATAATATTTCCAGAAAGATAACACTCATTCACACTATACAAGTAGTTTTTATATATGCTGTCTAATTTGACGTAAGTTTTTTTTTTTTTTTTTTTCTACACACAGACCCCCGCACTAGGATTCCCTGTATCGCAGGAGGCATGGACACACACAATCACAACACACAACATCCAAGACCCGGGACAAACATCTACACATCGTATAAATGTTTGCCCCGGCCGGGATTCGAACCCAGGGTCCCGGAGACACAGTAGTCATGTCACTGACACTAACCACTGCGCCACGGCGACCGTCATTCTGGTCTTCACGCACCGCCCCTACATATATTTGTTTCATTCATGTGTAAAATAATGTTGATACTACCCGCTCATACGTACTATCTCGGCGACCATCAGCCCGAGCTGCGGAGTACACTGAAAACCAGCGCCCGCGCACACTTTATATGTGAGCGCGGCAAATGCTGAGTGTGCGCCTTTTGTCCTCAATTATTGTACTGTTTCCTTTTGATTTTTTTCTGTGTTCTTGTGTATTTATTTATTTGGCAATACTGTAGTTGTGAGACAATAAATATAGTTTGATTTGATTTGCAATAGCCACCAGTGATATTTGATTATCATTTCAATATGAGTAAAACTTTTTGCATAGATAAGTATTAAAAATAACCACTTTCAGCTAAATTTTTTTTTTTTACGGTGTAAAATTACTTATATGAATTTTTATCTGAAATAAATGAATAAATGAAACAATCATTTAGGAAATTAAAATATAAATATCCTCTTCGCATCGTTCGTTTCCCCGGTGCTCGGGGTTTTGACCGCGAAAGGTTGTCTGGTAGAGATCGCTACAAGCGATAAGACCGCCCATTGTAGCACCATAATGTTTTAAAATTAAGTTTTGTTTACTGTTACATTTATTTTTTGTGCACTGGTTTACAATTAAGTGTTATTGTAAAGTATTGTATTAGACCTTTTTAGGTTTCAGCTTTTCATAGTAGATTTTTTTTCGCCTGTTGATGCTTCAGATGTGCTGCCCTCTGACGTCTTAACATCAAGTGTGGTTTTAATTGGATCAGTTCTCTCTCTTGACTTTTCCAGTGACAATACTAGCTTAGAGACAAACCTACATAATAACTCGTTATTAAAAATCCGCATTGAACTGATCGTAGCTTTAAACATTATTTAGTAAACTGCTATGTTTTATTTAAATAAAATAGGTGACAAACAAGCAAACGGACCGTCTGATTTTGTTATTAACTGTAACCAGTAACCAGTAACCAGTACTAGGCGAATCGCGACCGCGTCCGCGAGCGCCCCGTATTCTCCTTGAAAAAGACCACCGAATGTGGTTGAAACTATAGTCGGAACCCTCTGACTTATTACGTGAGTAACTCCCGTGCTTTATACATTGATAAGGACCGTCTGATGGTTAGCGATAACCGCCGCCTATAGATATCTGTAACACTGAGGGCATTACGATACGTTGCCAGGACTTTTAAGACTCTGTTAACTCTCCTTTTGTCCCAAAGTGGCATATTGTAGCTACTCGGTAAAACCGAGGGAGGAAACTTGTTCCACAATTATTGCAGGTGTATGGCAAAAACGCTCGATCGAATCAAATCTGTTCAAGTATATATCGAATGTTTTATTTATAGGTACAGCAATGCCGGTCTAAATGCCGTTCTCAAGAGCAGAAGCCAGGCACTTGTCCCGTTCAAGATAGTCCCAAGTGGGCCGCCGCGTGCGTTGAGGCCTGCAACTCAGACTCTCAATGTGATGGAACCCAGAGATGTTGTCATCATGGATGTGGAGCGGCTTGCAACGAACCTATTGATCTCCTCACCTTACCAGGTACGAAAAACATGTTAAACTCTTCGAGATATATACTTTTTATTATTAGGTTATACTAGCTGCGCCCCGCGGTTTTTCCCGTATGGCGATGATGATGATGATGAAAACAAGCCTATGTGTTAATCCAGGGCATAAGCTATCTCTACACCAAATTTCATCGAGATATGTTCAGCTGTTCTGGCGTGATTGAGTAACAAACATCCATCTATCCATCCAAACTTTCACATTACACATAATATTAGTGGGATATTAAGCCCTTACACAACACACTTAGTAGTTTTTAGTCAATATTCCATATTTATTGGTAAGCCTGATAGTGCAGTCATCTGACTCCCCCGTGCGTCCGATGGCTCCGCAAAAAATATACCCACATCTTTGAGGATTCAGCGGCATGGCCTGTGGTAGGATCCACGTGTGCTATGATAAGCTCCACTGAAGCATGGTCTTTTGCGTGGATCAGGCGGTTTTCTGGCCGCCTGATCACTGAATGATGAATCAGAGTGCATTGCACAGTGCAGAGCGCTTCCTAGGGAAAACAAGTCATCAAATTCACCAGCGTCGTTCTGCATCTTGAATAACAGCAACACAAATATAATATATGTTAAAATTTCTGCAAACTACTCTCTTAAATCCTACTAATGTTATATATGCGAAAGTTTGTGTGTATGTGTGTATGTTTGTTACCTCATCACGCTCTAACGGCTACACCGATTTCGATGAAATTTGATATGGAGATAGTTTAAACTCTGTATTAACACTGCTACTTTTATCCCGGAAAATGTATAGTTCCCGTGGGATAGTTGAGGTAGCGGGGAAACCGTAATTCACGCGGTTGAAACCGCGGGGCCCTACTGATAATTTGGAAATTCCTTGTGATTTCCATGTGTTGGATTAGGTTATCCTAATCCTTAAGAAAAGAGAGGTATGACAGCTATCTCACTTGGTGGTCAGTGAATATGAAGTGGATAAAATCACGCTGGTAGCTGTCCTTCAAGCCCACTATGTGTTTGAAGACAGTTTTATAGACTCAAGGGGTTGTAACTAACCAGGCAGGTAATGGTAAGTACCTTACCACCACTCTGGTGATGTGGTGGCGACGTTACCTATACCCAAAGTTCAAATTGAAGGTAGGAGTCTCATACGACTCTCAGACATTTAGGTACAACGCTGAGGGTATAATCGCTTCATTTTAAAACGATCACGTAAGCAAATAATAATCAACAAAGAGAAGTAAAGTTGATGAGATGACAATGATATCTTTGAGAACGTTTTACTTGTATTTCAAACAGTGTTTAAAAATAGTATGTTTGCTTATAAAAAAATAGAGTATGGTTTTTAAATTACTAACTTGTTTCAAAGGTCTTCCAGCAATGCCAATAGTGGAGGAACCCAAAGAGAAACGCCGTGGCAAAGTCCAAATCAGATGGTCTGGTGGTGTTGGAGATATAGCTAGGGCAGTGCCCGGGCGCGTTCTATATATCCTGGAAGAACAGCATCATCTGGGACCCAAGTATGAGGAGATGAGACTGGGAGACTGGAGTATGCTGTTAAGAACAAATAAGTAAGTTTAAGTTTCCTTTCAATTGATTCAATTCGATTCCGTAAATTTTCATAAGCGTTACAAGTTTGAATTCTGTAGAAAATATTCTTAATAAAGAAATGATAATCAACAAACTCAGACTATTTTAAACTATTTTGAGTATATAACGATATACATATACATAGCGTCGCGCCTGTTTCCAAGCTGTGGTCACGGGTTGGGACTTTCAGTGGCTTTGATCTTAAAATAAACTAAAATACCTTATTAGTTTCCTAAGCTTTCAGAGGATTCAATAGAAAAAAAAAGGTACCAAAAAATGGAACCGACTGCAACACTCAAAAGTGTGAAATAACGTGTTGAAGTCGGTACCATAACAGTTCAAAAGTATCAATTAACAAAATATTGTGGTATAATATTGAGCATGGTAGCGACTTGGACAAGTTATTTCCCACTTTTGAGTGTTGAAGCCGGTCAAATTAAATTTGATTAAATTTGCATGCCAGTTTGGCGGAATGTGGAGCTCTATAAATGTTTAATAAATAAAAACTTATCACACTCATATTCAAGCAAATAAATTATTTTGACTTTTACTTTGTTCGATTTTTAGGAAAAAATTTCGCCTATTTTAGTGACCTTTGTTACGGGATCAATTGTTATTGTGTATGTTCACCGATTTCTTCACCCGCAACTATAATGTCATCGACGTTTGCGTAGCACATTTCAGTTATTGGAGTGTAAGTCAAAAACCGCTTAACCGATTTTAATAAAAATTAAATAGGACAACACGGGAAGTACCAGCTCTAAAATAAAAAAGGAACGATCAAAATTGGTTCACCGCTGCTCGTCCAGTGCCCTTCACTAATAAAAGGAAAAGTATCCGTGTCCATCCCGAAAGTATCAATATCGACACATGGCCATTATAAATTGCTCTTGAGATACACTTCCTAGCTAAATGCAAAACAACCGACTCGAGTTCACATGAAGTCGCCCAGTATGAACACTGACTTCTTTGCATATCACTTCACTACATAGCATAAAACAAAGTCGCTTTCTCTGTCCATATATCCCTATGTATGCTTAAATCTTTAAAACTACGCAACGGATTTTGATCCGTTTTTTTTAATAGATAGAGCGATTGAAGAGGAAGGTTTACGGGTTTACGTTACGGGTATATTATACCTGTGCGGAGCCGGAGCGGGCATTGACTGCACTTATGATGTCGGCAAAATTTCGACAGTTTATACACACTCATTCTTAAACAGATCCATTCCCTTCCCTAGCCTAAGTTCCCAGTTGTTGTTTTAGGATACAAGTCGTTAGGCAATATTTTTTTTTAAAATTTAAAGATCTAGCGTTTGACCAGTATTTCACTTGATGGTCAATGACAATGTGGCATTGGCCTGTGTATTACGAAACAAGGAAAGCCCCATATCCCGGTAGTGGCAACGCATTATGCTAAGCTATAAAATGAATTATTATTCAACATCCATTTAATTCTGTTAGAAGAATATTTCGTAACTCGATTTGTTATAGTTCATTGCCTAACGGGTATCAGCGAACGTAATAGTGCGTAATAAAAAATCTAAGAATGGTATCAGTAGGCGGTAAGTAACACGGTTGCATAATTGTTACGGACGGTGAATGGTCAACCGTGAACGTGATATTTTTTTGATTGCAAATTTATTATATTGTTACATTCTTATCATCAGGCCAAAGGCCGAGACAGAGAAGCCCTATGCGCTGGTCAGATAAGCGATGACAGCTCAGCGGGGGGGAGCGTCGCCTGTCAAACGGACGGACACTGGTTCGATCCCCAACAATAGCTTGAGCTTCCGGTGAAGGTAACACCGTTATGAAATTCCCAGCATGGTGGAAGGGTGCTTTCGAATACCCGCTACCACCCTCAAGTTTGAAAAACTGTCACCAAATACATAGTGTGTTCAGGCATTCTAGGTCTAGAGGAATAACATCTTCGGTCACATCGTCACTGACCATTAAGTGAGATAGTCATCAAAGGCTAGATCTATACAGTATAAAAAAAGATCAGGTCCGCACCACACTCGACATCAAAGTGTCAGAAGCTCTCCGCGTCACTGAAAATCAAAGTCGGTGGCGTAACATCGTAAGAGACAGGCTGAAAACATGATTTGGTTACTATCATTATCATGTCAGCAATAAGACGTCCACTGCTGGACATAGTCCAGCCGGTCTTTGTGGAGATCAATGCGGGAGGCATTGATCTCCACAAAGACCGGTTGGGCACGGCACGCATGCAGCCCTTTCCTGCCATCTTGATCAGATCGTCTGTCCATCTTGTCTGTTGATGTCTGCTGCCCTTGCCTGTCTTTGTTTTCCAAGTTTCGACCCCATCAGCTATCAGTTCTGCGTATTATGTGCCCTGCCCATATTCATTTGAAATTGCTAATCCGCTGAGATATGTTCAATGACTTTAGTTCTTCTAAGGATCTCCTCATTTTTTATTTGATCTCGTAAAGAAACCCCGCTTTCCATAGCTCGTTGCGCGACCTTGAGCTTCTTCTCTACAAGTTCCATAGTCATACACGATTTCGCTTCCATATCATCACTGGAGCCAATGATGCTTTACTAAAGATGACGTATATTCATACTGCGCGGTGCTCAGATTTTGTTCCTTTACGACATAAACATGCTTACTGCGACAGATAATACGGTACAAATAATATAGAAAAGAATAGCTATATGTTAGACTTGCGCTTGAAATACGCGTGGCAATGACAATTACTACAATTGACTTAATTTTGCCGCCTCAGTTTCCGCGCGCTTGTGCGACATCTACCTCATATAAACATATAATATCATTGACTGGAGCACATACAGTAATCAATCGTTCGATTACGATAGGTACTATTTTCTTCCAGAATCACCAGATTACTGGCCGCGAATATAGGACATACTATTAACTACCACAATATTTATTTTTTAGTAAATCAGCAGTTTATATCACCCTTTGCCTTTTGGTTCTATAAACACTTACGTATGAGGATGGCTAAGACTTGTATCAAGTCACAAACTACGTAATACTTTCTTTCATAACTTTTTCATAGATAAATATGATCCAGGGTGTCAGTTCTACTTAACACATTGCTCGTAGACTGTTAATAAGCTGTCATTTTTGCTAATGCTATTTCACTATAGGAAAAGTATATATAAGTAATACTTATATAGTAAATAATACTTATATAGTAAGTATAATTGTAAGGGCTACACAGATTTAATTTCGACCGCAACGCAGTTCACCTTCAATGCAAATTGTTATTTTAGCGGAATATCGAGTTTATTTAGGATGACATTTGAATTAAGATTGCATTGCTTATGAATTGCGTGGCTTAATAAAATAATAAAATTGGCACCGTGCTTACCCGACATTGACACTATGATAAGATACTGAAAAGTGTTTGAAATGTTGGGTTTTTAGGTACATTACAAGAGACCTTTACTGCACGCGATCGTGCACGCGATCATCACGCTTAAAAAATTTACACGGGCGAAGTGGAGAGCGTCAATTAGTGTTATTTGTATTTACATTTTTTATAGTACTTACAATACAAAAATGCTTTATTGTCAGCACCAATATCATACATGATCATTCAAGAAACTTTTTTTTTTTTTTTGTTTTACATGTATTCATATAATGTCAATATGCAAATCCTTTTATTGTTCTTCTATTTTTCTTTTATTGTTCTTCTATTTTCAAGAAACTAAACTTAAATATAAAAATATGACATGATAAACCTATAAGAATTACCTAAGTACGTATGTAATCTTGTAAGCAATTTTTAGGTACCTACCAAGATATGTCTATGTCTGGGTGTATATATGTATATAAGTATCTATATCAGTCATCAGGTTACCATAGTACAGGCTCTGCCTAGTTTGGGACCTGAAGACCTTGTGTGAACTACAAAAAAAAGATATCGAAAATAGTCGTAGTAAGTCATTTTCTAAAAATAATTAAAAACGTTATCACAGAATGTTACAGCGATTGTTTAGCAAAAGGAAACAACTATTTATCGAAACAATTTAAGTGGTTGCATAATGCCGTTCCCTTACTTCTTACTCGTCAATGTTTAAATTGCAGTAACTAACCAGCTGTGAAATTTCCGCCATTTTACTTGTAATTTAAAAAGACGCCAAGAAGTAGCTACTACAAAGTATTTACTGCGTGTTGACAGCGCAATGTGAAGGCGCACTCATTTTTTATGCCGCTAGATGGCGCAAAATAGCTGGTCTTGTTAGCCTGAGAATTGTACCATTATACAGATACCATTACCATTGACGGTCCCGTGGCGCAGTAGTTTGTGTCATCGACATGAATTCTGTGTCTCCGGGACCCTGGGTTCGAATCCCGGCAGGGGCAAACATTTGTGCGAAGAGTGTAGATGTTTGTCCCGGGTCTTGGATGTTTGTGTGCTGTGATTGCGTGTGTCCAAGCCTCCCGCGATACAGGGAATCCTAGTGCGGGGGTCTGAGTGTGAATTAAAAAAAATATACTGTATAGATATAATAATAATGTTTATACCTATTATTATCCTACTAATAAGGATTACGACATCCGTTTCTTATTCATTTTTTTAGTAGTTGTACCCTGCGGTGTCACCGGCTACTATCATTTTTACGCGCACCCCTTGAAGGGTTAATTTTTTAAATCCATTGTAATCTATCATAGGGATATAGTTAATTATAGTTATTATGACGTAAGCATCCACTTACGTCATAACTATATCTTTATGCCCAGTTTTTTTTGTATATTTGACTGGCCGGTTGGCGCAGTTGGTAGCACTCTGCCTTCTGAGCCGCTGGTCCCGGGTTCGATTCCCGGACAGGTCAAACATTTGTGTGAACACGTCTGTTTGACCTGTGTCTGGGTGTGTATATGTATATAAGTATATCAGTCATCAGGTTACCATATTACAGGCTCTGCCTAGTTTGGGACCTGAAGACTTCGTGTGAATGTTAATAAATAATAATAATTATAATTCTTAAAATTACCATTGTGATCGCTCACGTCACCTCAAATAAATCTACATTCGTCCATCTAATAATATGGTATCATTGGCTTTATATGCTGGTTTTACCCTGACAATATGAATAGTGGGTTCGATAACGGCTAATTAATATAGAACCTCCATTTCAGAACAAAAATATCACTTCGTGACGTGTTGAAGTCAGGGCGCTGGTACCGGTTCAGGGTGGCGTCAGTGGGCACGTCTGGTTCTCGAGGGTTCTCTAACCCAAGCGCCCCTTTCACACCGCGTAGGGGACCAAGGCCGCCCCCCAAGCCAAAGAAGCTGAAAGTACGACCACTCAGAGTCGAAAACGGTAAGAAACTTTGTATATTGTATATTGTTGTAATAATAATAATAATAAATTGTATCGCAGCATAAAACAACGATTGCCATGGCTCAGTGGTCAACAAACTTGCGTTAAGCATCCTGGGGTGTTTAACATTAATTGTAGTTGCGGAAGTTCTCATTATAAATGAATAATGAATATGTCAAACAAAAAAAAAATTTTAACAAAAAATGCAACCGACTTCAACACTCAAAAGTGTGAAATAACTTGTTGAAGTCGGAAACATATGTCTTATATTCGCGGTGCTATAATACAAAGAACGTTAGGCTACTTATAATCCCGGAAAAAGTGTGAGTCGCGCGGGATAAGTTATAGGGTATAGATAGTTATTTATACATTTAGTTACAAATTAATAAACAGACAGAGTCTGTTTATTAATTTTAAACATTGATGTTTTGGTATACGTGTCGTGTAGGTATAATTTAATTAATTATAGTAAAAAAGCATCATTGAACTTTGAAAATAGACACTAAAATTTTATTAAGTTGGATAGAAGGTCTGGTCTGTGACTATTACTGATAACATAAAAAAAACCTTTTAGAAATTAATAAAAAAAATTTGGTTGTCTGTAAAGTCGGTTTACGGACGATAGATTTACGTGATAACGTCATAATCATTTATGACTTTGACTTCGACTTCGACTTCGACTTCGACTTCGACTTCGACTTCGACTTCGACTTCGACTTCGACTTCGACTTCGACTTCGACTTCGACTTCGACTTCGACTTCGACTTCGACTTCGACTTCGACTTCGACTTCGACTTCGACTTCGACTTCGACTTCGACTTCGACTTCGACTTCGACTTCGACTTCGACTTCGACTTCGACTTCGACTTCGACTTCGACTTCGACTTCGACTTCGACTTCGACTTCGACTTCGACTTCGACTTCGACTTCGACTTCGACTTCGACTTCGACTTCGACTTCGACTTCGACTTCGACTTCGACTTCGACTTCGACTTCGACTTCGACTTCGACTTCGACTTCGAGATCGACTTCGACTTCGACTTCGAGATCGACTTCGACTTCGACTTCGAGATCGACTTCGACTTCGACTTCGAGATCGACTTCGACTTCGACTTCGAGATCGACTTCGACTTCGACTTCGACTTCGACTTCGACTTCGACTTCGACTTCGACTTCGACTTCGACTTCGACTTCGACTTCGACTTCGACTTCGACTTCGACTTCGACTTCGACTTCGACTTCGACTTCGACTTCGACTTCGACTTCGACTTCGACTTCGACTTTGACTTTGACTTGGACTTTGACTTTGACTTTGACTCTGACTTTGATAATTTTATGTAATACAAAACTCAGGTGGAACGTTACGCGGAACGTTACGCGGAACGTTACTATTTTTCATGAGTGTTGCTGGTATTCATCAATTTATAAAACGTTATCACGTCAATAAATGTCTAATATTCTTATAGGAAACTTAAGGAAGGTAATTAGCTGCCGACTTTACAACAAACTAAACTCATTACTTAATATTTATTCCTGCTCTATCTATGAAGTTAAAAGTATCGTTAAAACATATCTTTTCTACTTAACTTAGAAATAGAAGACTTGATAAAAGCATTTAGTTTTAGTCGTGCACCCAAGTATTTTGTCGCTACTGTGTACACATACACGCAAATACACACAAAACATATACATTACACACGCCACATGCACACACCTACACGCAAATAATTTTACTCTGAATATAATTAGATATTAGTAAAGTATTGTAGTTACATTAAATATTATGAACATATAGGTCATTAATCTTTTCGGATGGCGCTGGCGTCTGTAATAGTTACAGTTTAATACTACAACAGACATCAACGGTCTATCTGTTTAATTACATATAGGTACTTATTACGAATATAGTGCTTACCTTGTTTAAGACATCTAGTATGTACATCTAAAACTTCACTAAAAGTTAATAAACCGTTTATTATTTGTATTATAACCTCAATTGGTATTATTAGCATTTAGGTGATCGCGTCCGGGTTAGGAAATGATTACTGTTTTGTTATTTTGTTTTGTTTCATAGATACATATAAATGTATGAGAACGATCACCTGGTTACGTCGTCGCCCCAATCTTGTTATACAGCCTAATCAAGGAACATTATCCATCATAAAATTAAATTACTTATTTTATTTACGAGGTGATTAAAGTGGAACAACACAGCTGGGGGTGTGGCAATAAGATCGTATGATTCTGACTAATATCATCTAGTCTGGATTTAAAAAATTAAAATATTGAATTATAGAGCAATCGAAGCGGCGAAAATATGCTAACCTAGGCAGTGGTTACATATTTAAACCGTTTGGGGTTGAGACATTGTTGTAGTCTATTAGCATCTGACTTATCAATTTCGTACAAAACCGAGATAGGCCAAACGCGAAAATCCGTTGTCTGCTCAGTTCATAACGGCCTGAATCTTTGTTGAATCTATATATACAGGGTTTCAGAATTGGTGGATAATCCTGCACGTGCATGTGTGTGTGTGGGGGGGGGGGGGGAAGTGGGGTCCCACGCCCCAAAAAAAATCTATCCCAAACAGTTCGCGGTCTACGCCATTTTGTGTAAAATTTTGAAAAATCCTAGTTTTTCTCACATTTATGGGCACCACGTCCGCTATCTGAGGCTTGATTCGGTTTGTTTTCCTTTTAACGTGTTCCATAATAATGGTGTTCCTAAATTAGCTTAAAAAAATCTCAACTACTTACGATCGTAGTATACAGGAAGTCTCTAAACAGAAATTAGTTGTTGAATATATATTCAACAACGGATTTTCGACGTTGTCTTATTGGCATCGGCCCAGCCTAGCACCGGACTGAATATAAACACGAAATTAGTAGACATGACACCCTGGTCAGACGGCCAGTCGTGAATACTATCTCCCAAAAATCTAATTCAATAATTCCAACTCTATCTCAGGCACTGTCACAGTGAAATTAGAATGGAAAGAACCCCAATCAGATCTACCAATACTCCGGTACAAGGTGTTCTGGAGCCGCCGCGCTAGAGGGATCGGCGGTGAGCTGGACTCCGTTCTCGTCAACCATCAGAACGTTCCCAAGGTACGGAGGACGGTAGGTTACACGACTCATACGTGGTCACGCTGCATGCTAGGGTTGCCACCGGAGATTGTACAAGATCCACTGGACCGTAGCTTCGTATTGGGTCAGTAATTTGCATGTCTGCATGGTCATAATTAATGAGGTAACACACGTAAATGATAATGTTCTTAGTTCAAACACGCAATATCGTATATATAAGTATAGGTATTCATAGTTTTATACATATATAGGTGCGTTTACACACACAGCTGTATATAATTTAACAGTATATCACACTAATATTAAAAAGTCAAAAGTTTGTCTGTCGTTTGTCATTTATGTGTGAAATGGTGAAACGGCTAAATGGATTTGCATACAATTGATAATGAAGATAATCTATATCTTGATTTAACACATAGGCAAACTTTTATCCCGGAAAAAGTAAAGTACCTTCTTGTGGTATTAATTGAGGTAGCGGGAAAACCGTAGTCCACGCGGGTGAAACCGTGGGGCGCAGCTAGTGTATGAACAAAACGAGTTTATAATTATCAGTCAGGTATACTTATTTATTTCTTACACCCAATTTAAATGTTTGGTTTTCTGCAATGATGTTTTACTAAAGATGGCGTATATTCATACTGAGCGGTGCTCAGATTTTGTTCCTTTACGACATAAACATGCTTACTGCGACAGATAATACGGTACAAATAATATAGAAAAGGATAGGTATATGTTAAGACTTGCGCTTGAAATACGCGTCATAATGAACATTACTACAATTGACTTAATTTTGCCGCCTCAGTTTCCGCACGCTTGTGTGACATCTACCTCATATAAACATATAATATCATTGGTTTTCAGAGTCAAAATTACATCGAAATAAAAGATTTGCAGCCAAACTCGATGTATTTCCTGCAAGTGCAAACCATCAGTCAGTTTGGCGTTGGAAAGCTACGAAGCGAAAAGGCTGAAATATTCTACAATACGACAAACTACATAAACAATGGTAAATATTTTTTTAATCGGTGGTCGAAGTCATAGTCACAGTGACAATTAGGTCGAAGATGTATTGACGCTAGACGTAGATTACTTACTGACTCTCAAGGACTGCTGCCTGAACATACAATGTGTTTGGTGACAGGTTTTCAAACTTGAGGGTGGTAGCTAGCCAGGCGGGTACTCAACAGTACCCTACCACCACGCTGGGAGTTTCATAACGGTGTTTCCTTCACTGGAAGCTCAAGCCATTGGTGAGGATCGAACAAGAGTCTGTCAGGAGACGGTCCCACCGCTGAGCTAAATTTGTTTTGGTCATTGATCATAAAATTTGTTTTACTTGCTTTTAAAAGCTCTTTTATATGTATTCCCCTGTCGTCATCATCGTCATCATCGTCATCATCTCAGCCATAGGACGTCCTCTGCTGGATATAGGCTTCTCCCATTATCCCCCCCTGTCGTCTTAACTTACTTAAAATAAACCTAATATTAGGCACATTTCAATGCAGGTGTAGGGAGTACTACATATTTTAGAACATAGATGATTTCGATCAGGTATCCAAAGAAGGTATGGATGGACTGTGTGAGGAATGATGACAAATGATAGAAGAGATTGGAAGAGGAAAACATATTGTATACATGGATGGACATAACATATGCCCCACCGAGTGTGGGATAAGGACAAGAAGAAGAAGAAGATTTCAATCAGTGTTTGCTATTCGTTTAAATAATTACGACCAACCCTACGTGAAAGAAAAGACGTATTTCACGAACTCTCAATTTATCACATGTTCAACTAGTCAGTTGGAGTTTTCATCTTGTTCTGCTTCTCAGCATGTGGACATCCACTGGTGAACATATGCCTCCCCTATATAGGGGCGATTTGCCAATTCTCGCCACGCTTGGCAGGCGGGTTGGGAGCGCTGTATGATTTCCGACTCCAGAGGGCTCTGCTGCCCACCTTCTGGTACGTGATCCCTTAGCCGACTCTTACGGCACCCACGGGATGAGATGGTGGAGTACTATTCTAGGCCGGTACCACCACGGCAATTTTCATCGACTAGGTATAACTGCGTTATTCTAGTGCATTCATGCTTTACCTACTGTATATTTTCTTATACAGGCCTTGCCCCGGAAGCTCTACGAAAACGCGAAAACAGGATAAAAGGCTTGAAACTACATAAAATAGTTTGGAACAATCACAATCTCAAAGCTAGGATCTCCTGGGATCTATTGCCGAATGTCTATGAAGAGCCTAGCAGGTATAAACTTTTTATATAATAACACAAGTTTGCATAATTTAATAATACTTACTTAAAAGTTGTATCTGTAGAAAAAATTTTATGAGAAATTAAAAAAAATACGATCGCAAATTCGACCGCGTCCGCGAGCACCCCGTATTCTCCTTGAAAAAGAACAATGAATGTGGTTGAAACTAACTGTGGTTGAAAACAGTTGGAACACTCTGACTTATTACGTGAGTAATTCCCGTGTTTTATACATTCATAATGTGTCAAAACCACGTCAGTTTTAATAACAAAATAAAGAATACAGAATATATTTATTGCATATAAAAAAAAATAGGTTCATGCACTTAATTTGCTGTAGTCGCAATTGGGCTAGCATTTGTGCAGCACGTGCGGTCTACTAAATATTTTAATAATTAATCAGAAATAATGCATAAGCTACAATGATAAATCGAGTAAAATAAACAACTACTTGACACATAAGTTTGCCTATAGGTACCTAATCGTAGTTGTGTCCGGTGAATTAATTAATATCTAGACTGATGTGTAGGGTACATAACAGTCTAGATATGAATTAATTCACTCTGTATTTATTCATTCTGTATTAATATTTTAATATAGCCACTTCCTATAAATCTTTGGAATATAGATCTTATTTCTTGTAGGGTACATAACAGTCTAGATATTACTTAATTCACCGGACACATCTTCCTTTTTTATTAATATTTTACTACTTATTAAGTACATACCTATTTTTTAGTGATCAACCAAATTTCCGAGATTTCCGCCTAAACTCGGATTAAATAAATAGCAACCTTTTTTTGTGCCAGACGGCCTCAGACTTTGAGCATTATTACATAGTATATAGGTATTTAAATAATGTACATTAGAAGCAGTATGATTTTGTGATTTAGTCCTAGATTGGTCGGTAATATAGGATAAACTACGTGCCGTGGTGGTACCGGCCTAGAATAGTACTCCCCCATCTCTTCCCGCGGGTGCCGTAAGAGTCGGCTAAGGGATCACGTAACAGAAGGTGGGCAGCAGCGCCTTCTGAGGATTGTAAATCATACTGCGCTCGCCAACCCGCATGCCAAGCGTGGCGAGTATTGGCAAATCCCCCCTATATGGGGGAGGCATATGTCCAGCAGTGGACGCACATGGCTGAGAGAAGATAGGATAAACTTGGTAAGTAACGTCTCTAACATTTAATAATGTTAGACGAACTGTGTAGACGAATTATTAGATACAGGTAACAAGTTAAGGTCTACTTGCGCCAACAAAACTATCCGATACCGACCAATCTAGGATTAAATCTCAGAATACTGCTTCTTTATATATACATTATTTATATAGGTATATAATAATCAGAATATGGAAGAGATCATTGAATTGATACAAATATCATCAGCTAGCGTATACTACGATACGTACGTATCGCTAGCTACGATAGCGTAGCTATCGTAACAGAGACCAGTGCTAGAGTTTCCCCAGTGGTGCCATGTCAGGGAGATGTAATTACCCCACAAGTGTTCACTGCTGCATTGGAAGTCTTTAATAATCAAGCAGTTACGCTCAGTTTTGCTTGTGGACAAATTAATTAAAAAGGGTTGGATGGGGAATAAAAGTTTAGCAATATCTTGTCGCTTACTACCGTTTTGTATGAATATATTTATAAAAACGGTGTAGGCACCTAGCTGATTTTGTTCTATTCATGAGCTCATACAGGAATTTGTATTTTATTTATACTTTGAATTTGATGAGGTTTACACATACGTAAACTTTTATAAATTTATATCATATTGTTAACACTTTATGGTGCCCTTTGACATTTTATGAAATTATCTGTAGGTAGTTTTATGCAAAACAACTTCGGAAATACGACAGAACATATTATATAATCTATTTTAAATTATGTTATGTGTGTGTATTTTTCTGTGACTACTAGTATTTCATACACACTTAAATAAACCCTTGATCCTTCCCTTGACATCGTTTTGACTTCGCAGTTTTGTGATAATTTTGTTCCATTTAGTTTACGGACATGTACTTATGAGAAACGCTAACAAAACAGTTACGAAATACTTTTGATTAATTCCAAATTACAAATTCCCAGTTGAGTGATCCGCTCTGCTATGTGGTTCTAATTTAGAACTTCTTAATGAGCATAAGTATTTACTGTATTAATATTTTAATATAGGCACAGACTACCTATAAATATTTGGAATATAGATCTTATTTCTTGTTATAGAATATACTACGTACAGTGGAGAACTTCAAAATGCGAAGATCCTAAAAAGCAGATAAAGAGCCTATCAGCAACTACAGAAGTAAGTTTGGTGGTTTAGCTATGATGTAAACAGTACTTCAATGCATGGCGCTTAATATAATATAGACGTGATTTATAAAAAGTATAACTAATGTTTTGTTTATTTATGTTCACAGCAAACTACGTTCGAGCTCTACGAACTGGAATACCATTGCAGCTACGTCGTCAATGTTAACAAATCATTCAAATCAAAACTTCCAGATTCAGAGATTTTCATTAAAATACCTAACTGTGAATATTTTAAGAAAAAAGTAAAAAATGGCACGCTTGCTTGCTAGTACTAGAGCTGTTAATAGTAAATTAAGTATAATAAATATATAATGGCTGTTCGACGAATCAGTTACAAAAATTAAGTTAGAGCCTACTTGCTCTAACCAAATAATCAGATTAAATCACGATTTGCAGGAAAAAATGTGATTTAATCCGAAAATCTTTAAACCGCATAATTTAGTTGATGCAAACTAGACCTAACTGTAACATTATCTAATATTGAGAAAAAAAACCAATAGCTGCCATTTTGTCTTTCCTAAACCCTTTTCAACATTTTTTTAACGATTCTTTCAAGAGAGGAGTAAAGGTTTTATAAAAAAAGATCTGACCAACATAATTTACGAAATCAATTAATGTACGGTAGGTAAAGACAATTTTTGAGTAAAGCGGTTTTTTCTCCTGCCACTTTGTTTTCAGTTTGTTGTCACTTTATTAAAATGCAATGTAATTTTAAATGTAGGTTACGTACTGAACCTGTGTTTTTTACTGAAAACAATAAATATTTATTTGTACCTAGCTATAGCAAACGTATTAGTAACTATGTATATTATTATATCATTAAGTAATAGTTTTAGATATTTTATAGACTTTTAACTATCATACATGCGACAATCATTGTTGTAAGACCACCTAAAATTAAATGATTACATTGAAATGCAATAAATCGTTTATGAAATCTTATTTATTTTTGTTTTAATACCTACGAACATAATAGCATAGAAATCTGAAAATGTACAGCCACATATTATATCTAGTTCTAGAAGACAACGTCAAAAAATAAATACATACAATACAAAAACTCTTTTATGTGCCTACACAAACATATCATATTTAACAGTAACTTATCGAGTAGCCTAACCTGCCAAAATACGTTTGATCCATCGGCCCAATGATGTTTCAATAAAGATGACGTAGGTATATTCATACTGCGACAGATAATACGGTACAAATAATATAGAAAAGGATTGCTAATACGTAGAACAAAAATCTCCCGAATTGCAATAGCAGTTAGACATGGTACATTTCGCGCATATTCATGACAGGGCGTATATCTTAATATATATTAATAAGTCCAGCAGTGGACCACAATCTCACTTGATGGTCAGATACGATGTGGCCTTTGGTCTGGTTATAACTGAGCAGATTACGACTAGAAAAAAGTACTTATACTTTTTTGTTCATATACTAATTTAGTAAAATATTATTATTTTAAAAACCAGGTTTTTCACTGTTAGCCACTTTGTTTACATAAATTATCTAAGATTACAATTTACCTGTAGGTGTCATGACAATAAATTTAGTAAGTAACAGAAACACTATCAAAATATTTTAGTAAATTATTAAACCCACGATTTTGAATTAAAACATACCTACCTACCTACCCTAAACGACACATCAGACAACTACCGTGTTACCGTGTTGGACTGTTCCATAAATTATATTCCTCCTACATAGGTACAAAATTAAATATACTCTTTGGACTATTTTATATTTTCATACACATAAAATGAAGTACAAGAGGCGAGACTCCGCGAGACATTCTCATTGGTCCGCGTAAGACCAAAATTACCCGATATCATGGTACATAAGCAAGATGGCAACCCTGTCTAATCGGCGTACTTTCTTTTAGAGCGCAGCTTGGACTGCAACTTTTTACGTTTACCTTAACATACAGGTAAGTTCGCAGAGTACGCTTATTGTGAAAAGCAATGAGTAGGTCTACTCATTGCTTTTCACAATAAGCGTACTCTGCGAACTTTTCTCACTAACATCGTCGTTCCGTTCTTCAGGGTACGTATTCTTAGCGAACGTGGCAACTTTTGACATACAATCCGTCGTTATGGGTAAGTAACTTCCGTCTGACATTACTAGTATGTATTCTATCTAATCTTTGTCTGAAATGACTCGAACGCTGGTGATGAGGCGTTTTCTTTAAAAAATCAAAAATACTTAATAGATGGCGTAATAATCATAGAAATTAATTTGTTATTGTCAATTGAGATAATTAATTTAAGAAAAAGAATACAATTGAGAAAAGCAAGTAACACATATTCCAGGATCGATAAACAAATCATAATTACTTAACAATTAAACCTCAGTCACAGACTAGTAAGCAGTTGCTATTGATATTGACAGTGACAGAACTATTTCCAAAACTATAGAGCATCTATTGAGTACTTTTATGACTGCTAGTATCTTTTTTTTTAGAAAACTTCTTATTAGTTAGCTGTAATAAAGCAATCGTGATTGTTTCATACCTCAGAGTATCTAAGTTAGAACACAACCGAACCCAAAGGGTCGGAAGTGAAGTGTAGGAGCCGATCCCACCCGGACGGTCTGTGGTGTGAATATTTGGTTCTAGAGGCCATGCTACCGCCTTTGATCTCCTCAAGGACCCGGTGGGAAACAGCCCGTATCCCTTCGTTCGAACGTCGTCAATTCATGATTGTGGCTTTATATTACTCTAGCTTCGCCCCGCGGTTTTACCCACGTGGTGATGATCGATGATGATGAAAGTACCTAGTCTATGTGTTATTGCGGGATCTGAAGTATCTGCATACCAAATTTCATCGAAATCGGTGTAGCCGTTTGAGCATGAAGAAGTAACAAACATAGGTATGCACACAAACACATTCGCCTTTTTAATATTAGTAGGATAAACTATATTTATAGTTAGTTAACGCTTCACGCATCGCTTCCCAGTCCCCAGTCTAATTTCAATGCCATCAGCTTGTAATAGTATTTAAATGAACTGCATTGTATTTACAACAAATGTGAGATAAGACACTAAGTTGATAAGTAACTTTAATAACTTTCTGGTTTTCTAGGCGACCGGCTATAAAATTATGCCATTGCCATTCTAGTTGGCGATATATTGATATAGTTAAAAGCCTACGAATTATATATTAAACGACGCTAACGCAGTATATGACTTGGGTGGAGTTTATCAAAATTTAAGCGTCGATTATCAATTAACCGTAGGTTAACTGTATGGTAAAAATTGATAAACCGACGCGATGCGTTGTTCAATTGATAATCGTTTGTATTAAATTTTGGTGAACTCCACACATATAAACGCAATCTGTGAGAGGCCGGAATATATTTTATTTTTCTATGAGGCAGCACTGACCTGCAGCTTACTTCGGTCGACTGGTCAGATGGATCTGTCAAATGTCAATTTTATGTCTACTATCTGGATAGGGATGTGCAAGCAAGTTGTATATCGATATTTTCCAAAGCAACAAATAAAATATCGATGTTAATTATAAAAAAAAATATAATAATAATACAAATTATATCCAGGTAAACGAATAGACTCACATACAAGTGTGATATGAAAATCACACTACATTTCATAGAAACTAAAGATATTTTAGCGTTAAATAATTTATATGAGACCGGTTAACTTGCATCATCAGCAAAAGAGTAACAGGAGATTGTAACGGCCGTGTATAAAGATTTAGAGAAAAGGAGATAGAATTCAATATAAATGTAATGGTGTTTGAGAAAGAGATGACGAAACGACAGACTGCAATATAGTGATTGTGTATTGAAGTGAGAAAGTGAATGCGAGAGTGTGAGAATGGAGCATTATATTCCCTTATGAGCAGCCAGCAGAGTTTTTAGGAAGGAACGTTTTTTGTGCATAGAGGAGTGTTGGTTCTTCCTAATAATCTATGGTAGTGAAAGTTAGGTGTGACGGTAAAACGATGAGAGCAGAATAAATACTAATAAAATGAGAGTCCTGAGAAGTATGGTAAGAGTAAAGCTGAATGACAGAGACAACGCCACACATTACTATATCACACTTTTCTTTATAGTGTGATAAAGCAATGTTGTGGTGTTAACGAAGATGTAGGCTAAGATCAAGAAAATTACGTTAAGATAGAGTCATGTGAACAGAACGAACGAAAATAGATTCTAAGCAAGTATACATTGGTAAAGTAAATGGTAGTATTGGAAGAGGAAGGCCTAGGTGATCGTTACGAAATCACATTGAGGAAGTTCTGCAAAAGGGCCGAATCAAGAGCCCTGTTAACTAACGCTCTTGTATGAAGGGTCTGATGAGCGTGGATGAAGTGAAATAAGTTTGTCGGGATTAATAGTCGTAGCATTTGTAGGGCTGTGGTCTTTGCCCACCCCTATGGGGAAAAGGCGCAAATAAATTTTATATCTTTCCTCATCATATTAGCTCAATAGTAACAGAAAACTTTATAATAATATATTACATCTTCAAACCATAGATTTTATCGAAACGAAACGATATAATAATATAATCATTCCCTACCCTATAGCAGGCAAGACCCAGAATTATAAATTTAACAGTGCTGTGCACGCAGCTCTGCTCGTAATGTCAAAAGTAAATAAAAATAGGTACTTAGTGTGATTTCATATTAACAATTTTTGCAAATTTTGGTAGTATTTAATCTATCGCACGTATTGTGTTATATATTCCTATCTTTTACTATTGTAACAACAATTTTGTGTGATTTAAACAACCCATTCATGTACATATTCACGGTTAAATTATTTTTATCCAAATTTATGACCACAAATTACCGCTTTATTACTGACTCAGTATAAAATAATTGCAAAGAAATCATCAGCGAAACATTGTAAAGTGATTTATTTTACTATACGGTTCCCGTGTGATATTAATGGTATAAGGGCGTAACCACCGTGGGCCTGGATCCTGTCGGCAGATTGTGCGAAATATGAAATTATTTGGCTATTTCTGAGTAACAGTGAACAGTGTTTGTGAATAAAATGGCTGAAGACGAAGTGCTCTTCGACGACGTTTATGAGCTATGCGAAATTATTGGCAAGTAAGTGTAAAGTTATCAAATAAACTTGGTACAATCATCTGTTCGAAGGTTCTTTGGGTATACGGTAGAACTCCTTAGGATTATGTCTTGCTGGTCTAAAAAAAATCGTAAAACCGGTTGTACCTACCTACAAGGAGTTATTCTGTATTCATTCTTGTTTTATGCTACTAGATGTAATATTTATTTTCAAGTTAAATAGACAAGTAGCAAACCTTAATTTAAGGCTCATTCCTTCCATATTCATACTACTACTACTTTCCAAAGTATACATGTAGTATTGACTACTGTCTTACTTTATCATCATGTAGATATAGTTGTAGATACAATCAGACCTAGAATTTTAACTAGCACTCAAGGTCAGCTGCCTGAACATTACTTTGTGTTTGGTGACAGCTTTTTAAACTTGAGGATTGTAGCTAGCCAAGCCGGCACCTGAAGATACCCTACAATAATTCAGCTGTATATTCGACAACAATCTACCTGCTTTGATTGGATTTTGGGGTACATTTCTTGCACATCATCCTAGCTATCCCAATTTTGCAGTTGCCTGCTTCTGGTCTAACTTTAGTTTAGTTTTGATGATATAGGTACTTATGAGCCAGGCCCTAATAGACTAGAAAGTAGTTCTAACATGATCATATTTTAGGTAATTAGGAGTTCTCACATTACCTGCGGTTGTAATTTTTTAAGTGATAGTTTATGCTAGTACCAACTTCACATCCTACATTACATATAGTAATGTGCACTCGTACAACATGCGGAACAAAGGCAAGCTCATGGGCATAGCGAGAACACTTAACAAATTCACTAAAGTTACAGATCTTATAGGTACAGTAGAATATGACTGCCAGGACTACTTCAACCACACGTTTTGGTTTTAAAAATAAACTATTACTCTGACTTATCAAGCAGGCATTCTATAGTTTTGATGAATTTGTTAATTTGGATTGAGGGTATGTACATTTTTTTCATGTTGAAAATGATAAAAAAGACAGTTTTTATATTGATTTATATTCATACTGATAGTAAAAAATGTTATGAGTGTCAGAATGATATTTCTCATTTTATTTTTAATGTTGACCTGTAATAATGCACTATTACCAATAAATTTATTTACTTTGATTTGACATGTGCTTTCTATCAGGGGACCATTCAGCTTAGTGAGAAGATGTGTACACAGACAGACAGGCCAACAGTTTGCTGTAAAGATTGTAGATGTGGCAAGATTTACAGCTAGCCCAGGACTTAGTACTGCTGGTAAGTTAATTTGATTTGTTTTTGTTAAACTAGCTTCACTCAGTATATTTTTCTGTGTAGACTGTGATTTTTCCTACTATGTCAGTATTATGCCATTAGAATTGTTGAATTTTCTGAGATCAAAAAGTAGCCTATGTCTAATTATAATTATTCAAACCTCTGTGTAAACTTTATCTGGATCTGTTCAGCCATGATTGAGTAAAAAATATCCATCCAAATTATCACATTTATAACAGTAATAATATTACCAACTAGCATATGTCATTACGTTGGTAAAGAACCCATATATTTACATTGCTAAAAATCAAGATTCAAATAGAGTTAACAACTCAAACTCAAATAGAGTTTACTCATTTTCTTAGTTGTGAAGGATTCATGAAGTGTTAAAATAGTTTAAAAATTTGGTTAATTAATTATTTTGTATTAAATATTTGCTGCATTATTTTACTTTGTTCATAACATTACTTGACCTATATTAATCATAAACATAATTATAATCATATTTAGTCATATATTCATTATACATAAAAAATATTATACTAAAAAAGTTATTAAATCTATACCCATATCTAAACCTAGCATTTATGGAGCTCTATGGGAATGTACCGAACATTAGTATTCCTCATTGAGCTCCATAAAGCGTAAGGAATAAGGTTTGATAGGAAGAACTCCTTATTTAACACTATTTCAACTTTTGTTGTGTTCACATATCCCTTATCTCTATTTGTGGATGTCACATGCTGTCTTTGTCTGTCCGTGGCTCCATGCAGAAGTGTCTAGGCCTTCAGATCTTTATGTGGTCTGCCTCCCGTCACTTGCTAGCTGTACTAGGCTATAATAAGTTACATATTGTTTATGGACTACAGTGTTGGCCTATTACGTAGATAAGTGTTCTGGAAAATGACCTTATTATTATCTACCTACATACCTAAGTATTATTTAGTATAATATTATGCAATATTGTGTTAGCAGTTACAATATGTTACTGTTGGTTGCTTATCATTTATATTTGTTCAAAGAGGATAACATTCTGTAATTTAGTAATAAAAAAAAACAGATATTTCATTGTATCTCTTGCAACCATACTATTGAATTACCCAATTAAAAATCAGGAGATTAAATTATACATACATATATACATAAATTCATGCCTCTTTCCCATAAGGGAGGCAGAGACCATACCCTTTTTATTGCTACAATCCTGGTAATTCCTTCTCTTCAATCACGCTCATTAGACCTTTCATACAAGAGCATCATCTTAGAGTACTCTTGAAAACCCTCCGGTGAAGCTGTAAATGCCGGTAAAGGCAAACAGCATTAGTCCATTAGAAAAAAAAATACTCTTGACTTGGCCCTTCCTTAGAACATTCTCAACCTGATTTCGGTATGTTCGCCTAGGCCTTCCTCGTAACACTACCATTCACTTCACCTATGTATACCTGCTTAGTCAACCTTCTTTCGTTCATTCTCTACATATGACCATTAATTATATATGTTGGTCAATTCTACTACTCACAATACAGGCAGTATTGCACTCATTCATAAAAATATTTCTGTCTATAAAATATTTTGTACGCTAGCTACACAACCATTATAAATTTTAAGGATAAATTTGGTAAAAAATCCTCTGCAGTATGGAACAAATCACCATTTTTGGTATAATGTATTCTTTTACTCTACTTTTAATTAATTTAAAAGAAAAAAGTATTATTGGTTGGTGTAAATGTATTTCTAAGTTGTCTTTAAAGCATGCTTACACATAGTTAGTAGAGTATTTCATTGTATAACTAATTTTTTTGTAATTTATAATTTATGAGAGTAGACCGCCATTGAACTTTAAACTTAAATGTGTTATGGGTAAGGAACATTTTCATTTGTTGGTAGTTTTATTTGATAAAATCGCTTTGTTAGAAGCATTATCGAGTTCGGTTATGAAAACGCCGATAATATCGGCGGAAGAACGAGAAAAGATTACATTGACTTAAAAAAAAAAACGTCATGTTTATTGTATGTGTCACAAATATCTGAACCAAATCTGAAAGTTTGTATGGATGGACGTTTGTTACTCAATCACGCCAGAACGGGTGAACGGATTTGGATAAAATTTGGTATGTAGATACTTCAGGTCCCCGAATAACACATAGGCTACTTTTTTTTTATAATATGGGACAACATTCACACAAGGTCTTCAGGTCCTTTTTCATCATCGTCGTCACTTTTCATCATCATAGTCCATCATGTTCAAGTTTTCACTTCTGCCGGCACTCCCGGAGTGCAACCGCTTGTTTTTTAGAGTGTATAGATCTAGCATTCCATCACTATCACACTTGATGGATAATTGACTAATATGAACTTCAATTGCAGATCTGAAACGTGAAGCTACGATATGCCACATGCTGAAGCATCCACACATTGTCGAGCTTCTAGAGACCTACAGCTCAGAAGGAATGCTTTACATGGTCTTTGAATAGTAAGTATTGATTGAGAGACTAATACCCGACTAAGATGTAAAAAGGAAGGAATAAATTCGGACGGCTAGTAGAGGGCTACTATTAAGACGACTATGCGCCACCGCTACATGGTAGATATGCCACCGTTACCCACGAAGCGTTTTGCTTCCACGTTTATAATGCGTACTGCCAGGAAGTGGAACTCACTGCCTGAGTCTGTGTTTCCCGATAGGTACCACCCAGGAATCTTCAAGTCGCGAGTGAATAGGTGCCTTCTAAATGTACGTGCAACACCTTAGACCGCGTCGTCACTTAACATCAGGTGAGACAGTGGTACGAAATGAAACGTAAGTTTATAATAAGTAAAAAAGACGATATTCTGTAATTGTGGGTTCAAATCCCACTAGCAGCCGAAATTTTTCCTTCAAGATTGCTTATTTTTCTTTATTACACTTAGACCCCGCACTAGGATTCCCTGTGTCGCGGAAAGCATGGACACACACAATCACAGCACACAAACATCCAAGACCCGGGACAAACACCTACCACCTACCTAACTCATCGCACAAATGTTTGCCCGAATGTGATATTTATTTATTTTTATTTATTTATCAACATTCACACAAGTGTATATGTACTTATATACATATACACACCCAGACACAGGCCAAACAGACATGGTCATACAGACAAATGTTTGACCTGTCCGGGAATCGAATCGAACCCGGGACCAGCGGCTCAGAAGGCAGAGTGCTACCAACTGCGCCAACCGGCCAGCCTAAAGCATATGAGCATATGCTTGTGTTGTTCTCGCTAAAGTGTTAAAAAATGTCGTATAAGACTCGTTAGCCCTACTCACTTGTATCACATCTTATATCTTCATATATCATCATCTTATATCTTATATCTTATCTATCTTAGTGGACAGACGACCTGACTAAGATCGCAGGCAAGGGCTGAATGCGGGCCGCTTCCAACAGGTCCTTGTGGAAATCAATGGGGGAGGCCTATGTCCAGCAGTGGATGTCCTATGGCTGAGATGATGATGATGATGACGATGATGACTTGTATCACAATATACTATTGTAGGTAGCATTGTTATTAAATTTGTAGCACGGTGGTAGAGTATAGAGTTCTGATATTTAAAACATTAAAAACATCCATTAAGAATCTATTTAAAAAGCAGTAGCGCTTTGTCAGAGTTCGCCCTGGGAAGTACTGCCACCATATTTATTTCTACCGCCAGGCGGTAGTGTTCGTATTACTGTGTTCCTGTTTGAAGGGTATGATTTTCGGTGTAATTTTAGGCATACGAGACTTACCAACTTTATGTCTCAGGGCGACGGGCGCAGTGCAGTTTTTATACGAATTGTACCTGTCTATAGGCAAAGGTTACCACTTAACATCCAGTGGACCTTTTGCTTGCTCCATCAAGTTATCCCATAAATAAAACGTCAAAACTTCGTATTAAACTCCTTTCTTACCATAAAGGATAAGGATAAGATAATTGCTGATTAATTTAGCGATTGAAATGTGATGTCGACTGACACATTTAGGTAAGGGTTTTCATGTTACCTCTTACAGTATTAGTCGCAGTGGCTATGTAGGTACTGTACATAGACATAATTTCTTATTTCGTTTGGTGTCCTACTTACCTACCTACTTTAGAAACGCTGTAGTTTTTTTTTTTGTACATATTATAAGTTTGCGTTTGACAACTGTCTCACCTGATGTGAAGTGATGACGTTGTCTAGGATTAAGCACGCAAACCTAGAAGGTACCTATTCACTCGCGACTTGAAGACTCCAGGATTGTACATATCGGGAAACACAGACTGGGGCAACGAGTTTCATTCCTTGGCAGTACGCATTAAGAAAGTGGAAGTGTTTGTGTTATATCAACCACTCTACTCTTTCAAGCCATTCTTTTCGACCTTGTGCTAAACTATTTTCACTGTCACCAATCTCTCAGACTGATTTCTGGCAGAAATGTGGTAATTTACGCTTTGACTCCATATTCATGGTGCGTACAGCTCACGGATGGAATCCCTAAGTCCGCAAAACTTAGCCTAAGTGTGGCGCCGCATAAATACAATCTGGCTATTTTCAAGTCACGAGCGAATAGGTTTGCATCTTCCGGGGATACTTGATCCATCGCAGATTTACTTAAAATCAGATGAGATAGTCCTACCAACCTATTCTGTATATAAAAAAAAAAAATTAACAAAAAATGCAACCGACTTCAAGACTGAAAAGTGGGAAATAACTTGTTGAAGTCGGTACCATGATAGTTCACACAAAAGTAACTATCATCAAAATATTGTGCTCATGGTACCGACTTCGTTAAGTTATTTCACACTTTTGAGTGTTGAAGTCGGTTGCATTATTTGTTACAAATTTTTTTTTCACCCTTTTCAGTGACCTTTGCTACTCACGGGATCAATTAATTGTCATTGTGTGTTCTGCGATGTCTTCAACCGCGACAATAATATCATCAAGATATCTTTTCAGTTATTGAGGTATAACTCAAAAGCCACTTGTCCGATTTCGATGAAATTTAAATGGGACTACCACAGAAGTATACTCTATCTAAAAAGAAACGAAAATCTGAAAAATCATCAAAATCGGTTCATAAACGACGAAGTTATCGGCGAACACATAAAATAAACATATATACGGTCGAATTGAGTAACCTCCTTTTTGAAGTCGGTTAATAAAAAAAAAAAAAACTTCAATTGTCTAAGTTTCATAATACTTGTTTCATATTTTTGCTTAATCATGGCATTGACAGTTCTACTGCTAACATAATCACTTATAAGTAACTCGTGTACGAGTATTATATTCATACTTAGAACTTTATATGGGGTGCAAAATACTTACTTCATAGCTTTCTTTCGCCGACAGGTTCCTATCGTGTCTTCTATTTTTAAATTCAAATATATTATACACTTTTACGAACACATCCAACTCAAATCCGAATATGTTTGGGCCAAGATTGTTGCCCCCGGTTAAGGAAACCGTCGCACGTGACTTGGCTACCAATAACCAAATGTTTGCCTCTTGTGGTATTCCTTGCATGACGTGATGCAATCTATACGTACTTCCAGTTGAGTGTATCACTCAATTTGAGTAAAATAATACATCTCTTCGTATGTTAAATAAAAAAGATTTCCCTGTATTACATAATTTGGTTATAACGATATTGTTTGATACCGAGTTATCTATACATATTCCACTATTCAAATATGAAAATTAAAGTATTAATTTGATTAATGAATATGATCAGCACTGATACTAAAGAAATACTAAGTTTCGAAAATAAGATACATTTTAACTCACACACGAACGAATTAATTATTAATAGTAGGAAACGAAACTCACCGATATAGCTCAGCGTATTATCAAATTGAAGTGTCAAAGTGAAGGGCTTATGTTTCGTGTTGGTCGTAAGGGCCGTGAGATTCTCGAATGGAGACCGCGTACTGGTAAGCGCAGTGTAAGAGATCCACTTACATACTACCTGGGGCTCATCCGTCTAAAATTTAATAATAGATGATAGAATAATATAATATTAATAATAGATAAAATAGATAATAATTTAATATTAATAATAGAAACTAGGCAGCAATAAATTAAGTACTAGGCGAATCGCGACCGCGTCCGCGAGCGCCCCGTATTCTCCTTGAAAAAAACCACCGAATGTGGTTGAAACTATAGTCGGAACCCTCTGACTTATTACGTGAGTAACTCCCGTGTTTTATACATTGATAATTAATAATAGATGTAAACAAGTTGTCGGCTTAGAGTTGCTTAACAACGCCATCTATTGTCAAGTAGCTCTAGTGTTGCTGTGTCGGTAAAACAGTTTAGTTGATGCTTAAGTAGTAATACTACTCGCCAATAGATGTCCGGAAGAGTCATATTCTAATGATATTGTACCAGTTTTTCATTGCCCGAAAACACGGATAAAACGACGTTTTATATAAATGAAACCCAGCTAGATCGACTTATCGCCCCCGAAACCCTCTCATACAAATTTCATGACAATCGTTAAATCAGATTATATACATACAAGAATTGCTCGTTTAAAGGTATTATTAAGTATGTTCCTTTTACACCTCTACGATTATTAAATATAAATAATAAATTTTTCCTTCAAATATTTGAACATAAGTTCTTCCTAGCATATGGTTAATGCCATACACAATAAAAACTCTTAAAATAAGGGTAGGGTCCCTTCGTTTGATACGATATCAACTGTAATGTTGGTCTATCAGTCCTATTAATTAATTGTTCATACAATTAAAGGTAGATGGCGCTAATAACATCCCCCGCAGATGTTAATAAGGAAGGAAGTAATTCGGCCTAGTGGTATGGGCTGCTATAGCTTAGTTGGACAGAGCGATAGGACGGTATTCTGTAGTCTTGGGTTCAAGTCCCACTAGCAGTCGAATTTTTTCCTTCAAATATTTGAACATAAGATTATTAGATATGCCATCAGTGTCACTCGTAGACACCAGTTTTAATCTTAGCCGAGCCTTAAAAATTTGCTTGGCTCGCACCAACTATATTGTTTACCTCATACGTACTGGTTTCAGACCTGTATCAACGCTAATTGTTCAGTTAATGAAGAAATCGGAATTGTTACATTCCTATTCACGTAAATAAACAGTTATTGTGTTTCCAGTATGGATGGCTCTGACCTCTGTTTCGAAGTTGTGCGTCGAGCCTCCGCCGGATTTGTCTACAGCGAAGCGGTCGCATGGTAATATAAACTTTCAATTATTATTTTATTTTATTTTTTTAACAACATTTACACAAGGTCTTCTAGTCCCAAACTAGGCAGAGCCTGTATGTACTATGGTAACCTGATGACTGATATATATACTTAAATACTTACTTATATATATACTTATATACATATACACACCCAGACACAGGTCAAACAGACATGTTCATACACACAAATCTTTGACCTGTCCGGGAATCGAGCCCGGGACCAGCGGCTCAGAAGGCAGAGTGCTACCAACTGCGCAAACCGGCCAGTCGATCTTTAGAAGTCAATTTTTAGAGCCAAATCAATATTAAGCTTTGGAATTAAGGCCCAAAATGCAGTGTTACCATGTCAAGCATTGTTGCTTAAATAGCTGTGCCTCCAAGGTCTCATCATATTACTATACTGCCAAGGTATTCCAACTGCATGAGGCTGAGTGCTGCAACACCCGGAGAAGCTTCATATACAAATACAAATACAAAATATTTTATTGACATAAATATTACATTCTATTTTTAAATCCATAGGCTCCTGAACTAGAATGACTGTGTTTCAAGAGCCAGTGGCTTCTCCCATTAAATTGTCGTTATATTATGCCTAAAGAGCTAAAAGATAATACATACTTCATACGAAAAACCATTCATGGTGGTCACAACCTTCGATGAGGAATCAATGAAAAAAAGAACATTCATCAGCAATCAATTTGTTTAGCGGTTCAGCCGTGAAAAAGTAACAGACAGACAGGTTTTTGGTGTATCTGAAAAGAACTATAAAAATTTCCGGTATTTTATTTGGGACATTTCGAATGTCATTCAAATCTATGAAGCCGTTAAGGCGTAAATAGGTAACAACGGCACAATTTACTAGGTACGTTTATTTTTTTACAAATTTTTTTGATAAAAAGCTTTTTTTGTTACATTATATAATTTTAAATGAGATTAGTTAGTCTATAAGTTTTATGCAGTCTTATAATCACAAAAAGAAATCATATATATACACATACTCTAGCTTGTATATTATTTGTAAACTCTAAGGCTTTCACGGCCGGCGTTGCATGTTGTATGTATTGCTTCCGGGCTGTTTGGCCGTGGTCTAACTGAAACTTGTGTTCCAGACGTTTCGTCGATCACTGCGGTCGACATCTTCAGTGGTTCAGGTCCGAGCGGCGACAAGAGCGTAGAACTCTCCTTCGCGGCGTCTTCTCTGATACTGATGACCGCAGTGATCGACGAAACGTCTGCAACACAAGTTTCACTTAGACCACGGCCAAACAGCCCGGAAGCAATACATACAACGTGTATAATATTGTCATTATGACATGTTTGCTCCACACAAACTAGCGTTTTGTTTTGAATGTAAACATTCCGTTCAGCTCCAGGTTAGGACAGTTGTAGAAGGTCGAAGAAGTTCTTCAATGTACAATGGTTCTGGACAGCGACCTTAACTTAAAGGCCTGTCTACGTCTTTCAGTCACTACATGCGCCAGATCCTCGAGGCTCTTCGTTACTGTCACGAGAATGACATCGTGCATCGCGACGTGCGTCCACATTGCGTGCTGCTGGCGGGGCGGGACAACTGCGCTCCCGTCAAACTGGGCGGGTTCGGTGTCGCCGCTCAACTTCCTGCTCCCGCGTCGCACAGAGCGCCACCTGGTGAGTTCGAGTCTGTGACGAGATCCTTTCGCATATTAGCGTTAATAATGACGATGATGAGGATGATTGGCGTTGGACGAATTTTTTTTTTGTACTGTATTAGCTGCGCCCCGCGGTTTTACCCGCGTACATTGGAACGACAGTGGCGCCATCTGTCTAAGATTGGTCGTACTAACTCAGAAACCTTCTTTGGCTCATGCACAACAACTTTGCTAAAGATATGAACATGATCAAATGCATAGTTTACGATTCTATAAAGGACATACAGACAAACATTTAGTATAGATCTAGTGTTTGACCGTTCTCTCACTTGATGGTCAGGATGATGTGGTCGAAGATGTTATCACGCTAGACCTAGAATACTCACTGGCTCTCAAGAACTGCTACTTGAATACACTGTGATTGGTGACAGTTTTTCAAACTTGAAGGTGGTAGCTAGCCAGGCGGGTATTCGAAAGTACCCTACCACCATGCTGGGAATTTGATAACGGCGTTACCATCACCGGAAGCTCAAGCTGTTGTTGGGGATCGAACCAGTGTCCGTCAGTTTGACAGGCGACGCTCCCTCCGCTGAGCTATCATCGCTTCAAAGATAAAATATACACATGACTGCTATAACAGTAGGTTGTTCTTGTACAGAACTGGTGATGGACAATCGACCACTAATGGGTCCGATGGGCCAAGCGTATCTGAAATCAGACGAGTATGGTAAGACGTTAATGTCAAAAGATATTGTGCCCTAACTGCATGGACATAACGTGCAACATCATCTGCACCCATGTCACTGTCACCTGTCTTGTGCAACAGACAATCTACACCTAATACTACATGTTGGCACTTTACAATAATTGGCACAAAATTAATTATTACACCACACATTACATTTTTAATGATTTTATTTAAATAAGCGACTCGCAAAACCTTTTTGTGGTACGATTTTTATTTCGATTATTATACCAATTTTTTAGGCTCTATTCATTTGGCAGTTTTTTAACCGACTTCAAAAAGGAGGTTACTCAATTCGACCGTATATGTGTTTTTATTTTTTATGTGTGTTCGCAGATAACTTCGTCGTTTATGAACCGACTTTGATGATTCTTTTTTGTTAGATAGAGTATACTTCCGCGGTGGTCCCATTCGAATTTAATCAAAATCGGACAAGCGGTTTTTGAGTTACACACCAATAACTGAAAAGTGCTACGCGTATCTTAATGATATTATTGTCGCGGTTGAAGACATCGCAGAGCACACAATGACAATAAATTGATCCCGTGACTAGCAAAGGTCACTGAAAAGGGTGAAAAAATATTTTTAAACAAAAAATGCCATCAACTTCAACACTCAAAAGTGTGAAATAACTTGTCGAAGTCGGTACCATGAGCACAATATTGTGATGATAGTTACTTTTGTGTGAACTATCATGGTACCGACTTCATCAAGTTATTTCACACTTGAGTGTTGAAGTCGGTGGCATTTTTTGCAAAAAAAATTTTTTTAGTCAAAGCTGTTCATAGCTATATTTTGAGATGTATTACATTTGGGGGTTCATTTTTTTTTTCGTTTTTGGATACGTTTATTACAAGCATATCATGCACCTCATAGAAGTCAACCAAAACTGATTGTTTATTGAAAAAGTCACAAAACATGTCGAGAATATTTTCTGGTAGTTTTGCTGAACGCCATCGTATGAAACCCAGCCATATTCATATTTCTCTATATACCATATTTGGTAACATACAAAAAAAATATCCAATTTGTTCCTCCACATAATATTTATTGTAAATAAGCTTCTTAATTCATATTTCGTTTTGATTTCTTTTTTAACATATTAAATTTGTTATTTGTTAAAACCCTTGTCATGTCTGTGCGTTTCGTTTAAACCAATATTAATGAACACTTAAACAATAAAACAGATTATAAGTAACATACAAAATTGTATAAAATATAGCATATAAATATTGCTTCATCTTTCTACAAATTCTGAACGAACAGTCGCTAAAATTGAAACGTATTTCCTACAAAATGTTCTGGAATTCCATTAATTTCATATACCAATTTTCCTCAGGGCGCATTGGAACACCACATTACATGGCTCCGGAGGTGGTGTCCAGCCAGCTGTATGGAAAGCCCGTGGATGTATGGGCGGCAGGAATCTTGCTGCATGTCCTTCTGGTCGGCTACTTGCCCTTTACAGGGACAAGAGAACGTCTGTTTGAGGCTATTTGCCGTGGAAGATTGCGGGTGAGTTGGTTTACTTTTTGTCATATATCGCATAACAGCTTTAGCAAAGCCGGCTGAGAGCCAGTGAGCCTTCTAGGTCTAGTCATAATATCTTCGACTACATTGTGACTGACCATCAAGCTAGTGGTCAAATGCTAGATCTATACAGTATAAAAAAAGCTTGTCTAAGCGATGCAATCATCTTTGAAATAGGTCGGGTAAAAGTCTCTGGAGTGCTTGGGTAGCTATTAACACAACGCTTCAACGTTTTTGGGAAATATTACACCTCTCCAATGTTGCGAAGATATTGCTTTGGTGAAAATCCTTTGTCTCAAAACGTGCCGCGGGCATAATGCCCATACCACGTCACCAAATTAAGCCGACTTATGAAGTCCCAGTTGTTGGATTAGTACGGAAGCCGTTAGCCCACGTTGGGAAATCCTGGGCAATATGAAACCACCGACGCGACGTGATGATAAATGATCATTTATCATCGTCAGCTTAACCGCCATCCTGGATATCCCTGCATCGTGAATTGTTCACAATACCTTTAAAGTTCTTTGAGATGGCTCTTGTCTTAGACGTAGGAACCTTTAAGCTTTTTGAATTTAGCACTTCTGAAATAGATGGTCCAATACTAGTGATTCTTAGAATGATGCACAGCATTCGATACACATAACACGAACATTTGTAATCACAATGTTTCCTCAGGCTATCAAGACTGTGAAAACAATAGAAACTAACTGACGATAATGGAATTTATATGAGCTTAGCACGATAGTACCGTTGTGGTACTAGCCTAGAGTGCCGTGGTGGTACCGGCCTAGAAACACCCCTATCTCTTCCCGCGGGTGCCGTAAGAGTCGGCTAAGAGATCATGTACCAGGAGGTGAGCAGCAGCGCCTTCTGAGGATCGGAAATCATGCTACGCTCGCCAATCCGCCTGCCAAGCGTGGCGAGTATTGGCAAATCCCTCCTATATGGAGGAGGCAGTAGACGTCCTATGGCTGAGATGATGATGAGCTTTGAGAAATTGACTTCATATAAGCTGATCTGTTAATCATTGTCTTTTCAGTTCGACGCTCCGCCATGGGATGACATTAGTGACGCTGCTAAAGATTTGGTACAGCGTATGTTGACCGTTGATCATACACAAAGGATCAACATTCAAGAGGTCTTGAACCACCGGTGGATAAGGGTAAGAACAACTTAACGCCAGACAATATAACCATATCACAATACAACATATAAACTAATTGTGGTCATGGCTACCCTCAAGATGAAAATACATAGAAAGAAAAAAGTCTCCTAAAATCTGTCATGAAGCGCAGAATGTGCCTAATGTCAATAAAAAAACTTTAGAGCGAGTGAATATTTTTGATGCAGTGTGATTCCACTATTAACCATTTCATTACTGACCATCCATAAGGATAATGGCTTGCTAGGCGCTAGACCTATAAAATCCACAAAAGAGAAGAAAACTTAGAATAAAGATAGAAAAAAAAAATATTTGTTTTATAACTCAATGCTTAGTATTTCTAATGTTTAATTTAGAAACACGAAGTTCAATTCCTTTTTAAACATTGGTAAAGGCATTTGTTTAATATAACGAGGCAATTTATTAAGTACTAGCTGTGCCCCGCGGTTTTACTTGCGTTGTGATGATTGATGATGATGAAAAGTTACCCTATGTAGGGAGTCCTGGGTCTAAACTATGTCCACACCAATTTTTATTGCAATCGGTGTAGCCGTTTGAGCGTGAAGAAGTAACAAACATACACACAACTTCATAATATTAGTGTGATTTATATTGATGTTGAGTAACTACTTTTTTGATAGCGCACTGTTTTGTGAGGGTACCTGTTTGTTAATAATATTTTCGTTTTCCTATTCTGTTCCGTGTATTCAAGGTTAAATATCGCTGGCTTTATTATGCAAGCAAGCGTGCGGTTTGACAAAGCATTATATATCGTGAATATATGATATAGGAGCGAAAGCAATTTTAGATTTTTAAATAGTGGTTTGGTTGTAGAGTACAGAAATCTGCCTGGTTAGTTTGAAATTCTGTCACCAAACCCAATAGTATGTTTTGACAGTTCTACTTGAGTGAAAGCTTGTTGTCATATAATTGACTCTTGCGAAAGTGACACACTGTGCAAGTCAGCAGATTGTTTTAGGCATATCTTTGAAAAATGTGGAACAAGCTTCCTCCCTTGGTATTCCAAAGTAGCTTTAATATGCGATTCTTCATAAGGAGATATAACAGAATCTTAAAAGAATTGGCAACGTGTCGTAATGCCCCCAATGTTGCAAATATCCATAGGTGATGGCGATTGCTTACCTACAGGCGGGCCGTCTGCTTGTTTACCTACAGCATTATAAAGTGCCAGTCCCCAATCTAGTAGATAGATACATATATATATATATATATATATACATATATATATATATATATATATATATATATATATATATATATATATATATATATATATATATATATATATAGATAGATATATACACTTTATTGCACAAAGGGGACATTACATAGGTAAATTTAACATGTTTAAAGTACATTAAATTGCACAATCGGCGACCTTATCGCTAAACAGCGATCTCTTCCAGGTAACCCTAGGCTAGGATACACTTGAATTTTGTTAAATAGGTAGTGTGCAGTGTTAACATGAAACTAAATGTATTAATATACTAATACACAAATAACATATTTTTTATAAACTAAACCATATTATAATACATAATGATAAACTAAATATATCAGTATATATACTAATACCATAATATATATTCTACTACACTGTAATAGTACTAAGTATGTACAATCCTGGAGTCTTCAAGTCGCGAGTGAATAGGTACCTTCTAGGTTTGCGTGCTAAATCCTAGACAGCGTCATCACTTAACATCAGGTGAGACAGTTGTCAAACGCAAACTTGTACAAAAAAAAAAAAAAAAAAAAATTAATAGGACTGATAGACCAACATTACAGTTGATATCGTATTAAACGAAGGCACCCTACCCTTATTTTCAGAGATTTTATTGTACAATAAAAACTCTTAAAATAAGTACTTATTAACAGATTGATTGTACAAATTCCAGGACCGTGACAAGCAGACCCGCACCCACCTCGCTGGCACCGTCGACGAGCTCAAGAAGTTCAACAGCCGCCGTCGCCTTCGCGCTGCGACATTAGCTGCTGCCGCCGCCGACGACGAAGAGGAAGAGGACTCGGTGCCGCGAAAGCAAGCTATGCTTGAAGAGGCTAACGCTGCAGGTATTCTGAAACCTACACTTCTGCACACATTACAATTATTATTTAATAAAAAAAAATATTTTTATTATTACATTTTTTTTTTACAACATTCACACTAGGTCTTCAGGTCCCAAACTAGGCAGAGCCTGTACTATGGTAACCTGATGAGTGTTTTTTTTTTTTTTTTTAAATTTAAGTTACACAAAACTGGTTTTTACACTAATATACAATATCAACATTGATCACATACAAAATAACAAGGTCCTATGCAGAACCTACTAGGAGTGAACACAACATGCATAAAAAAAAATATATAAATATAATATATATACACTAACACAACAATGACTTTAAATTTTATTTATCTACTTACGATTGAAGTCTTGTTTAAAACAATATATATTTATAATATACATATACTTATATATATTTATACATATAATATATGTATAAATATATATAAGTATATGTATATACTTATATACATATACACACCCAGACGCAGGTCAAACAAACATGTTCATGCACACAAATATGTTTGACCTGTCCGGGAATCGAACCCGGGACCAGCGCCTCAGAAGGCAGAGTACTACCAACTAAGCCAACCGGCCAGTCAAAAAATTAAATTAATAAAAAAGGTATTTTACACACTTAAATAATCATACTGATAAATGGTGATTTACGGAACTAAAATGTGGTCACTGACTATAGTCGGAGACCACGTTTCTCTGACTGAGCCTGCACACAAGGGATGGGCCTTGCATAGGCCCTCCTCACATCCACTGCATAGATTACTGGACTAATGTTCGATAATGGTGTTGCTGACTCTTTCTAATATTCGACGGGAGCTGTGGAGGTGGTCTGGTGCCCCTCGTCACTAGTCTTCGTAGACTAGTGACGAGGGGCACTTCCAATAAATCAACCAATCCAATAAAAACTCAGGGTGTTCCCTTTTCGTAGGTGTAACACCCTGAGTTTTTATTGGATATGCCACTTACTACTAGCCGTGGTAATACCGGCCTACAATAGTACTCCCCCATCTCTTCCCGCGGGTGCTGTAAGAGTCGGCTAAGGGATCACGTACCAGAAGGTGGGCAGCAGCACCTTCTGAGAATTGAAAATGAAACTGCGCTCGCCAACCCGCCTGCCAAGCGTGGCGAGTATTGGCAAATCCCCCCTATATAGGGGAGGCTTCTGTCTAGCAGTGGACGCACATGGCTGAGAGAAGATGCCACTTACGGTTTGGGCGGAGACTGCCATGTAACCTTGCCCCCATAGGCCGGTGGTATCCTTAAACAATCCTAGGCTTTAAAAAGAGTGCCATTTCAAATGCGCCTATACCCACTGTTATGGAGTCAACAGCTGCTGCCCAATTCAAATAAGGAAGTTCTGGGTCCGCACTGTTTTTTTTTTAATTGCTAAAGCAGCATGGACTACCCATCGTCAGAGCGATATAGAAAGATTCTCGGGATCCAACGATTCGTAATCATTTAAGCGATTTATTTGCATATACACATCATTAAGCCGCGGGATGGAATGGAGGATCAATGGATGGTGTCCGCTTCCATGCGGTCCTTGTGTAAATCGATGGAAGATTCCTATGTCCAGCAGTGGACGTCCTATGGCTGAGACGATGATGATGATGATGATGATAATTTGGCCATGAGATGCACGCTCCTGAACACTTAGGTTATTTCATGTATAGCTTGTACTTTTTAGCTATTACGTTATGTAAGGTAAATGATACGCTTGGATCTTCAGGTCGTAGTTTTTGACGTGATAACGTTTTATAAATTGATGAATGCCAAAATGAAAAATAGTAACGTTCCGCGTAACGTTCCACCTAAGTTTTATCTAGATCTAGATAATATAATCAAAGTTAAAGTCAAAGTCAAAGTCAAAAAGTCGAAGTCGAAGTCAAAGTCATAAATGATTATGACGTTATCACGTAAATCTATCGTCCGTAAACCGACTTTACAGACAACCAATTTTTTTACTTTTTCTTCAACGTTTTTTACAATTAAAATGATCGGTGCTGCGACCGCGTGCGTAGAAAAAAAAGACAACACGTCGACAGTACATCGCCCTCTCCTGGGGTTCACACACCCAAAACATGTGACGCGATTCGTCGCCTTAATGAAACACTAAAATGGAGCGGGGCTTCGCTTTATAAATAAATAAAACTAAACAAGAATTACATTAATTCATGAATACATTCCTAATACAATATGATGATATATTATGATTATGAATGTATAAAACACGGAAATTAATCACTCATTTTCCTAATATAACCTTTCTAATATTAGAGACAGTTTTTTTGAGGAAAAAATAGAAAAAGGTCTTTTTTATATTTTTAAAAAGTTATTGTATAGCTTATAATAGAATGAAAAAAAAAATTGGTTGTCTGTAAAGTCGGTTTACGGACGATAGATTTACGTAATAACGTCATAATCATTTATGACTTTGACTTTGACTTTGACCTTGACTTTGATTATATCTAGATAAAACTCAGGTGGAACGTTACGCGGAACGTTACTATTTTTCATTTTGGCATTCATCAATTTATAAAACGTTATCACGTCAATAAACAAATTGGTGGGTTACATTCTTCTTAAGCCAACAATTTGATTATATTTTAATTTGTGCGTGAATATATATATAATTCGAGTGACTTCTCTTGTTTTTTTCGTATATGGCGCCACAGGATAAGCATCGTTCCGCTCATTGGCTGTTCTCGCGTAATAGCGACATACGTCACTCGGCCGAGTCGATGGCGGCAAAATTTGAACGTGGCCCGTTACAGTTTTTGATTTCTTTCATATGTTTTCAGCCGTGAACTTGGTGGTGGAATCTCTTGACGACGTGTCAGTGTTGCAAGACGGTCCACTGTTCATGGACCCTGATCTGTTCCAGAGCGTGCTTGATGATATGCAACTGAGGGCTTTGTTGGAGGTGAGTTGGTTTCCTCCACGAAAATCGAACGGACACGTGGGTCTGACGGGACTAAACAGGAATTGGATCCCCAAAATGAGAATGTATTCTGGTAAACCTTTTACTCTCTTTCTCTAAGATGTAGTAGGTACTTTTTACTTTGTATTCATTAAACGATGCTGAAATGACTGTATTTGGTAACAAGTTAAGGAAATAAGACTAAAGAGGACCTCCCTACGAAAACACAGATATTATAATGTCACCCACTGCGCATTAAGGTAATATTGAAAAGATGACATCCACGAAACAGGCCTCGAGACTAGTGTGGATTGTTATTAGGAACGACCAAGGGTTTTAACTAAATTATGGTACAATCTAATATGTTATATAATATATTATATGTTATATATATAATCAAATATGCTTAACATCAGGTGAGACAGTGGTCAAACGCAAGCTTAAAATCTTTAAAAAAAAAAATTAGTTGTCTGTAAAGTCGGTTTACGGACGATAGATTTACGTGATAACGACATAATCATGTATGACTTTGACTTTGACATTGACATTGACATTGACCATTGACCATTGACCATTGACCATTGACCATTGACCATTGACCATTGACCATTGACCATTGACCATTGACCATTGACCATTGACCATTGACCATTGACCATTGACCATTGACCATTGACCATTGACCATTGACCATTGACCACTGACCACTGACCACTGACCATTTACCATTGACCATTGACCATTCACCGTTACGCGGAACGTTACTATTTTTCATTTTGGCATTCATCAATTTATAAAACGTTATCACGTCAAAAAAAAAAAAAAAAAACAATGTTAAGAGGAGTACATATTATTATTATTAATGTAGTTATAAGTTAAAATAGTAATTAGTCATGTATGTACCTAACATTTTCATTGTTAAATAAATAAATAAATAACGAATAGGATTTAGGATGATTTCGTGTACCTTTGAGTAAAAAGTAAATGAGTTGAATTTTACATACATAATAATATTACATTTATAAAAGGTTGGTTTAATATATGTCCTGTATTCATAATTATTATGTTATTGGTAATTTTATGTTGTGTTTGTGTATTTGTATTATATACAATGAATAGTTCTACTAACTTTTTTTTTTTTTTTTGTTTTTACAAATTATAAGTTTGCGTTTGACAACTGTCTCACCTGATGTTAAGTGATGACGTTGTCTAGGATTTAGCACGCAAACCTAGAAGGTACCTATTCACTCGCGACTTGAAGACTCTATTAACTATTCATTGTATCTACTATTTATTATAAATAATGTTTTAGGTTTATTTAAGACGGTCCCGTGGCGCAGTGGTTTGTGTCATCGACATGAATTCTGTGTCTCCGGGACCCTGGGTTCGAATCCCGGCAGGGGCAAACATTTGTGCGATGTGTGTAGATGTTTGTCCCGGGTCTTGTTTGTTTGTGTGCTGTGATTGTGTGTGTCCATGCCTCCCGCAATACAGGGAATCCCGTAATAGGGTGCGGGGATCTGAGTGTGGTGAAAAAAAAAATGAAAATATATTTATATTATTGAGCTATTATGTATATACTGTGTAAGTATGTAAGAATAAATAGCTTATGGTTTATTATAGTGTTAAATTTTAGTACATCAACACATTCTAGGGATTGAGTATTTTATTGATTATCTAGAAAACTATTTCAAAAATGCTATCACTAAATGGATTAATTGAAGATAATTTTATGGCTGATTTAGGACTTATCGCTGATAGCTTGAATGTTTATTACATTAACCCTATCAGCGATAAGTCCTCCCCTTGTATTTTTTTCTTATAAGTAGGTATTTTTTATTTTATTTTTTATTTTTTATTTATCAACCTTCACACAAGGTCTTCAGGTCCCAAACTAGGCAGAGCCTGTACACACCCAGATACAGGTCAAACAGACATGTTCATACACACAAATGTTTGTATATAAGTTACTCTTGTTTGATTTGATTTTGTGTACAATAAATCGTTTTGTATTGTATTAACATCGCGATATTATTTTGTTTTATTTCTTAATAAGCGTTCAATTAGTTGATCCATAGAACATTTACTGAGTAAACATAAACTTTTTAAGTTTTTTAAATTGAGTTTATGAATAAATTACTTATCAAATCTGATATTGGTAGTGATTCGCTTATTCAACTGAACTAAACTAAAATTTTGGAAAACTAAATCAGTTCTTATACGGTTACGATAAAGTCTAAATTAGTATGAGACTTATCAATAACATCGCTAAAATTAAAATATTATTATTAAATTTGCGGGTAGTTTTAGCGAAATTAAATTGCCATTTATTTGGTGCCTACTAAAACTACCCGCAATTGGCCAACAGTTGAATAAAACTCGTCTAATATTAGTCAGAGCGTTTTATGGAGTTATACGAATTTGAATTTTAGCGTAAATAGAATACGAGCTATTTCAATTTGAAGAATTTTAGTGAATTTTAGCTAGTTTATGTGATTGACAGAATAAGGGCCAGTAATTAGTATTGAGTCTTCTGACATTAATCACACATTGGCAACGTTTTTCCATACTTCAACATTGGTGTGTCAATGTCTTGCTGGGTCGGTTATGCGGTTCCAAGTTCTTTGCCAATGTTCGAAAAGTTGTTGTCAAATTCGGCAGAACTACCTTCAATGCTCTGCGTTTGGTGACTGTGTAGGACCATCCAATACTTGGACATCGCGTTCACGAAAGGCGGCCGTGCCGTCTGGGAAGGTGAAATTCTGGCCCATTTTGGGATGTCTTCTTCTTCTCTTCTCTCAGCGATGTCCATCCACTGCTGGACATATGCCTCCCCCATATAGGGGGGATTTGCCAATACTTGCCACGCTTGGCAGGCGGGTTGGCGAGCGCAGTATGATTTCCAATCTTCAGAAGGCGCTGCTGCCCACCTTCTGGTACGTGATCCCTTAGCCGACTCTTACGGCACCCGCGGGAAGAGATGGGGGAGTACTATTCTAGGTCGGTATCACCACGGCCATTTTGGGATGTAGGCGGGAGAATAACACGTTCCACTATCCCCTCACAGTATTTATAATCATACTGCTTTGCGTCCAAACGAGTTGGGTTTGTCCGCCGATTGGTATTCCTGCCCACCCAGATTTTGGAACGTTCGCCTAGGCCTTTCTCTTCCAAAACTACCATTCACTTCACCCATGTATGTGTTATACCTATAATATTTGCCTGTGCAGGTGTACGACCGCATAGCGTGCACCGTGGTGGTGTCTAGCGGGCGCGCGCCCGCGGCGGAGGGCCGGCTGCGCGCGCGCCACGCTCTCGAAGCGGCCGCTCGTCCCCGCCCCGCCGGCCCTGCGCCCGCGCCCGCCGCCACCTCGCCCGCCACCGCCGCCGCCATACACGAGCTGCGCCGCGCGCTCGCCCTGCCACATGTCAAGGTAATCTAGCTCTTGTGGCTTAAGATGCACTTTCGTTTTTGTTATAACGTACGCAGCGTTATTCCGAGACGGAATAACGCGGACGGAATGTGTCTTCCGATGCGATGTCGTATGTTTCGAGCGGCAACAGTCCCCCCGGCGATAAATCATTGTGAAGTATTTTTAAACTTTTTTGCATACTTCTTGTGCTATCCTTCTGTGAGCATACTCATGAGTTCGGTGGTCAATCATTGTAATGTTTGAAAGTAAAAACAAACTGGTATAAATTACAACAAAACACTTGCTCACCTACGTATTTGTATATTGTAAATATGTTTTCAAAAGTGTCTAAAATATAAAAATATAAACGGAGTGTTTTTTACAAATATAACAATAATATTACATATACTTACGTGAAAAAAAAAATCCTATTCCCAGCATTCTACTTTTTCCCTATGAATATTATCAAAGTACAGGTTTCTTTTACTATTTTTTTTATATTTTTTCTTCAATCTTCGAAAATATCCACTAACTTTGATCGTGCGATGTTGTCACATTTCAATTAGCTCAATGATAAAAAAAATCGTATAACATTCGCGTATACTTTCTTTTTACCCGACTGTGAAAGAAGGAGGGTTATGTTTTTTTTATTAATATTTCCTTGCCTTTGATCTCTGTCTCACGTATTGGTAAACAGGTAATGATGTAATCTAAGATTTAGCACCCATGCTGGAGGTACTTATTCAGTTGTGAATTTAAGAATCTTCGATCATATCTATAAGAAAAAAAAAACTCGGTGTTTCATTTCTTGATGCTTTTGGACTGTCATTTATCATCGGTTTCCACTACGCAAACGTTAATAAAAGTAAAAAACGAAGATTGGTCTTTTTTTTATCGCCATCTATGGGTTTTACCAGGTAGCTTGTTCTGATGACAAACAATAACTGACCTATTACGTAAAAGTATTATGAACACTTCCTAGATGGCGGTGTTGTACGATTTTTAATATTGAATGACACTACTCGTTGCTTGTGATAGATGTCGCTGGCATCGTTTTATAAAAACAAAACAACAACAATAATTTTAATATATTATAATGTGGGTTTAGAGATTTTCTAACCATAAAAAACTTTCTTGTGTGGCAATAAGGTGTGATGAGAATACAGTTAATTTCCGAAGGATTCTTGAAGGGAATTTGTGGAAAGTGATGAAATAATCCAAAATTTAAGTTTCGTACAATTAAACGATACCTTCTATTAAGGCCACTTTGGCAGACAATATTTTCATTGGTTCCGCAGTAGATATATATTGTCTAGCATATAGTATGCATAGTATTTATATTATGGAGTACCCAAAGTATATCATGCAATGTTTTTTGACGTGATAACGTTTTATAAATTGATGAATGCCAAAATGAAAAATAGTAACGGTAACATTCCGCGTAACGTTCCACCTGAGTTTTATCTAGATCTAGATAATATAATCAAAGTCAAAGTCAAGGTCAAAGTCATACATAATTATGTCGTTATCACGTAAATCTATCGTCCGTAAACCGACTTTACAGACAACCAATTTGTTTTTAAAAAAAAAAATATATTAGCTTGCGTTTGACCACTGTATCACCTGATGTTAAGTGTTGACGCGGTCTAAGATAGAGCACGCAAGCCTAGAAGGCTACCTATTCCCTTGTGACTGTATGTACACCAAATAGGTCACAGTAACACAGATAAATACTAAAATCAAGAATGTTACTAATAAATATATTATCCATGTTCGAAAATTATATTTTCCTTCTGATTTGACTGCGCCCATTCTCTCCAATCTAGGAGCTTCTGCAAAAGCATATTAAGGGCCGGTAATGGATTCAAGATTTTAGTTTAGGACTTGACCCAGCTCAAACTGAGCATTTCTTGCATTTCAGTATCTATTTCACGGGTCGATGTATGAAAAAGAAATGCTTTTGCTTTTGAGCTCCTCTTATTTCTTTCTTCGTCGACTGTAGATATGGACGGGTTGCGATGGTCACTGGTCAGGTGTTGAAACGATCGTGTATGTAGCAGATAATAGTTTTCTACGTTACCGTATAAAAGGGGTTAGTGGGCTGTCCTTACACAGTTCTTGAACGACAAATGAATAGGAACGCACAAATTCGTTATACATAATTATAATATCTCTCTGATTATCATATCAATCATATCATCATTTTTTTACTATTATAAGTTTGCGTTTGACAACTGTCTCACCTGATGTTAAGTGATGACGTTGTCTAGGATTTAGCACGCAAACCTAGAAGGTACCTATTCACTCGCGACTTGAAGACTCCAAGATTGTACATATCGGGAAACACAGACTCGGGCAACGAGTTCCATTCCTTGGCAGTACGCATTAAGAAAGTGGAAGCATAACGCTTCGTGCGTATAGGTGGTATATCTACCATATAGCGATGGTGAATTGCCGTGCGTCGAGTCGACCGATGATAGAATGGTGATGGTGGAATCAGATTATGCAATTCCAGTGCACATTCTCCGAAATGCACCCGATAGAAAACCGATAGGCTTGCTACTCTACGCCGGTGTTCAAGGCTCTGAAGCCTATGTTCCACCAAAGAGTTAATGCCGATGATTCTTTTGGCTCGCCTCGATTGACTCTAGAGCTTCATCATATCAATTAACATCAATTATAGACAATTAACAATAATTGTCACAGCCTAGAACTATATCTTGTGTTTGTAATTTTTAGACTTTCGCGATTCGAACACATTGTTATTAAATCAAACGGGGCTTTATCTTATTACTAAATGTTTTCTCGCGATTAAGCCCCGTTTGATTTAATAACAATATATCTTGTGTTGCTAACAACACTTCTATCGATTTGCCCTAAACCTACCCTAAACCTAAACCCTAAAATAAAATTGGATAAAATGGACTCCTTTATAGTTTTAGTAAGTTCCTCGTTAAAGCTTTACCGTTTGCAAAATAGACAATTTTGAATATTTTAAACTTATTTTGTTGACAGTCCTACATGTCTTATAAAGTTTTCGAACAAAGCTTGATTTCATTTGTTCATAGTTACGACGCCAAAAATTCATTACATGTATAATTTTCCGCAATAACATACTGTCTTTTTTTTTATATACTGTATAGATCTAGCGTTTGACCACTATCTAACTTGATGGTCAGTGATGATGTGGTCGAAGATGTCATCACGCTAGATCTAGAATGCTCACTGGCTCTCAAGGACTGCTGCCTGAACACACTATGTGCTTGGTGACAGTTTTTCAAACTTGAGGGTGGTAGCTAAAGCTATTGTTGGGGATCGAGCCAGCGTCCGTCAGTTTGACAGGCGACGCTCCCCCCGCTGAGCTATCATCGCTTCAAAGCTTCATTCCAACGGCTAACATAACCCTTAACTTATCAAAGTCGAATTAAGGAGAGACGCCAACAGCTTGACTCACATTAATATCTATCATGCGTGTACCCTCAAAAATAACCAATCATATGTAAAGTAATGTCACTAAACTTAAATAACGTAGGTGCTTCTTAAAACTCATCAACCAGGGCGCCAATTCTTTTTTTATTAAGACAAGTACATAAATCATAGATAAACTTAATATTCAGCTAAAATAACAATTTATTAGTAATGTGTTAGTAATATAATAATAATATGGGACAACATTCACACAAGGTCTTCAGGTCCCAAACTAAGCAGAGCCTGTACTATGGTAACCTGATGACTGATATATACTTATATACATATACACACCCAGACACAGGTCAAACAGACATGTTCATACACACAAATGTTTGACCTGTCCGGGAATCGAACCCGGGACTAGCGGCTCAGAAGGCAGAGTGCTATCAACTGCGCCAACCGGCCAGTCAAATACCAGTAGAATTGATACCCCGAATTTGTTTATTCTTAACTATTTGAGTCTGAAAACTATCGCGGATTTCCTCCATAATTGTAATTTACGAACCGACTAGGACTCCCAGATATAAGTTCGCATATAAGTTCGTAAGTTCTGGACGGAGAGTAATTTTCCAGTATTTATAACTAATAAATATACGGTTATGGGCTAGGGAAAGAGGCCAAAAGCTAGTCTCACTAGCACGTGTGTGCACTCACAGATAACCAAACACGTGTAAATATATTTTAATGTTGCCAACGGCTGACACTTAACTCAAACTAGTGTTGCCATTCATAACTCATAAAATTTCCTACGTGTGTAAAATGATCACAGCCTTGGGTAGAAACACTAAAATCCATCACGTGTGTACCCATAAATAATCCTACTAATATTCTTTTCAGATCATGATATCCAAGTACCTGCTTCCTCTCCGATCCTGTCCTGTCTCCACCAATGAAGATAGCACCGTAGAAACAAAGCGTTTTTTTAGCTTAAACCTTTACAGAACCAATAAATTTCAGTTGGTATATTTAAAGTTTAAGTTCAAATTATTTATATTTATTTTCTTGATTAATTTGAGTGTTTTAAATTATTTTAATAAAATTATAATTTTATTTTGTCCACAATTTTTTTTCATTTGCATCCTGTTTTAAGTAGTTTTCCTATTCTCCCTTCTATTACTTACCCATCATATACTAAAAACGTGTTGTTCTTCAGGTTATTCTTCAAGAAAGTATTCCTTCTTTGTATATTAAAATATAACTATATTCTAAAGATATTATGCATAAAGCCGAAACTGTATAACATTGGCACAATCTTATCCATTAGCTAAATAAGGTATATATAAAAAACATAAAAAACACCCTCTGTCAATCATCATCATCTCAGCTGTACATCTCAGTCATAGGACGTCCACTGCTGGACATATGCCTCCCCCATATGTTCTAGAATCAATGTGATAAAATAAGCAGTAAACTGGGTACCTTGCTGTACTTTATTTACTTCGAGGCCAAGTTAAGTAAGCGGCCCAGTTTTCGTCTTAGAACAAAAATCGTTAGGCCACATCAGAGACAGAACTATCACATTGGGCTAGTCCACTAGCTTATTCGTCAACATTTTTTAGCCAGCGCAAGATTATGACCAATATTAGAATCTCTGATGATGCCAGCACAAACTCGCTCAAAATACGCTTTACAATTGCAGTTATTTAAATTAAAAATGAATTATTAGAAAAGTCTAAAGCGCTTAAGGATAAGGCATATAGTTTTCTTAACTAGATCAAAGTTGTAGCTGCAGAGTTAACCACCTAAAGCCGAGCGTTACGTCTATTTGTCAAAAGTGTACATAATCAAGTATTAAGGTCCTGCAAAAGTCTCGATATGCCATGGAAACAAACAAATTACTGTTGAAATGAAGTTGTCACATGTGCGAATAGAATTTTTTTTATTCAATCGATAAAAATTAAATTAAGGGCCTTCTCGCCATTGCGAGTATGCCGCCCTGATTATATCTATGTATTACAATGTACTTAACTATTTTATAAAGTAACTAGCCGCGCCTCGCGGTTTTACCCGCGTGGTGATGATTGATGATGATGATGAAAAGTAGCCTATATGTTATTGTAGGACCTGAAGTATCTACATACCAAATTTCATCCAAATCTGTCCAGCCGGTTGAGCGTGATTGAGTAACAAACGTCCATCCACCCATCCATCCATCCAAACTTTCACATTTATAATATTAGTGGGATTACGTTTAGACACAAGTCAGTAATCTAAAAGTGGATCAGCTATAATACTGTTACATCTGCAATAAGCAGACAAATCACAAGAACTTCTAGTAGAATCATCATCCCTTATTCTCTGTTATTATATTCAAAAACTTAGTATTATTGGATCATGCTGTTAACAAACAAATTCTTCAATAGCCAAATCAAAAAGACTAATAAAAAAAAAACATATGAACAGATTGGAAACGTGCTGAAAAACCGCCAGGTTGTAAGGATTCTTAAGAGACGGGTGTTGATGAAGAATCTAAGGAAAGCTATATTGAAATATCAGAGTCGTAGCAAGTGGGAATCCGTGAACTCTTGTCTTCTCTTTCGGGAAACGGAGATGAATATGTGTAAGTCTTTCTAAATAAAAATAAAAATCCAGCCAAGTGCGAGTCGGACTCGCGCACGAGAGTTCCGTACTGAAGAAAGGGGTAGTAAGTTTAAAATTATTAAAAATATTTTTGTTATAAAATGTAACTAAAAATTTATGTTTTTTGTAATTTTTCCTTTATCTGTGCTATAAGACGTTGCTTGATACCAAATTTCAAGATTCTGAGTTCACGGGAAGTACCCTGTAGGTTTTGATTGTCTTGCGAATGTCGAATGTTGCGTTGGCTTAGAAGATATTTTCACAGCTCTAAGGGACAGTAGACCCGAGTAATTAATATGAATTTCAGCTTGATACCTCCATGCGTTCCTGAGAAAAAGGGTCTTGACTTGACAAATAGACAGACAGACAGATGGATAACAAAGTAATCCTACAAGGGTTCCGTTTTTTCCTTTTGTGGTACGGAACCCTAAAAAGACCTACCCCTAGGTAAAGTTTATCAACAACCACAGTCGCGACTTATCCATGTTGAAACTCAATAATCATATTAGTCTTGTTTGCCGTAAACAGTAGGACTTAACAATCGTCTCTATAAACTATCTTCAAGCTACAGTCAAGTAACTCCATGAAATATGAGTTGATCTCTGGATAGGGTACCGTAGTTAAATCTCTGTGGATTTGTAGAGGGTAACTTGAAGGGAATAATATTTCAAAGGGAGGGTTCTATTTTAATGTGGACATTCACATTTCAAAAGGGTATCATTAAGTTCGTCTGTAGTTGAAACCTTTGCGAATCTAATCTGGTCTAATCGAGTTTATATATCAAATTATAACTTACTTTTTCTTGCTGTTGGAAAGAAAACATATTTGGATTGTTCCACTTCTGCTAATCGCCCAGAAAAATGAAAAAAAGTGGTTACAAACGATGCATATATATATATGTCTACGAAATTTGGGCTTGTGTTTCGGTAACGTCGGTTTTAATAAAATTTCAAATGACTTCAAAGGACTCGAAACTTGTTTCATAAGACCAAGCTCTTCTGAGATGTGAAATATTCGAGGATAATCAAGCCGTTTTGTTACTGTAGGTAATTTAGAAATGAGACTTTCGTTTCAATATTTAGTATTTATTTATTTATTTAGGAAACCAACAGCGTTGACAATTAAAACTTAACATTAAATATAATAAACATTTACATAAGGCCAATAACAGGTTACCCTATATTATATATGTATAAGTGTGCGCAGTTTAAGTTAAGCGTTACAAATCTATGGCTGATAAAGAGCAGTTATACAAACAAAATAAATCAAAAGATAACAAACAGTATATAAAAGAATAAGATTGTGTGCATTTTAAGTGTATTTTGTGTGTGTGTATGTGTGTGTGTGTGTGTGTGTGTGTGTGTGAAGCGTGAGGAGGGATTTGTGTTCAATACATAGCGTAAGAACTGAATTTTTCCCGTAGTTGGTTCGATGAATGGGGGTGCGGAAGAGGGGAGTATGACGAGTGCGATGCCTCGGTGTACAGAAGTTAATAGAACTCACTAAATTTGGGCAATCAAAATTTCCGTTAATTATGTCATACAGCAACATTAAATATCTGATTTCTTGACAGTCCGTCTTTGTTCTAAAGACAGGAGATTAAAGGAGGTTGGCAGAACCAGCCTTGCTCCCGAAAAACGAAATGACAACCCGTACATGTATTCTTTATATATGAAAATTTAGATTATAGTTTTGTGGATTCCGTGAATAATTTGCATTATTTATAAAGTTGGGAATCAGAAGTACTTTTATTTCATTTATTTATGTGGTGTTTGTAGTTTTCGAACGCACCCAATAGATCTCATTATGTTTGTTGCGTTCGAATACTTCCGCTCTGAAATTAAATGTTATTGTTACTCTATAATCTGTAGTCATCTGCTCTATAGACCCGGACTGCGTTCATAAACACACCCATGCCTAGTTTATTCCAGAATATAATATGTGATCTGTATCTGTAGCACGATCCATGCTATATTGCTTTCTCTGTCTACGACGCTATACATGGATGGCGATCCATTGAATGGTTCGTATATGGACGTGTAGTTAGCATACTGATACAGATTATTTTCCGTGATAACTTTTTACTCCCAACTTCTAGAAAAATGATTGAATATACATTATACAATGTATTTATTCCTCTATCAATACGTATAAGTTTCATTCATGATCGCGGTTTTTTTCTTCTAGGCTGCAAATGTATGGGAGTCTGCCATCCTCCTTTGGTGCAACGTTCTTGATAAGTGCTGAGTTGAGTTTTTGTACGGTAGCACAAATATTTTAAAAACTTGTTCTGAATATTTTCTAATTGCTCATTATATATCACATATTGTGGATTCCATATACTACTTGCATACTCTAGACAGCTACGAACTAACGCTAAGTATACTACTCTTAAACATATACATTTACAAAGACTAATAGGTCAGTTGGTACTTGCGTTCAAAATTAGAATATATACAATATATTTGATGCGCCGCGCCGGTTATATCTACACAATAGACAGCCATACGGTATCAATGTAGCTTATATGTCTGTGTTATCGACTTCTTCTTCACTTCATTATTTCTCATCGCAATCTTTAAGTAAGAAAGAAAGAAAGAAAATTATTTATTACTGACTTAAACAACACTACATACAATACAAAGATTTATATACATCATGGTTGGACTAAACAAGTAAATAAATAAATAAATATTAGTTAATACAAAAGAAGGGCGCATTTAGGCAAAACATAGATATCATTTACAATTATTATAGAACATTCCCTATCAAAAAACTAAATAATACTATAATATATATTGTAGTGTTGCGTAATGCCAGAAATGAGTCCCTGCTCAGCGTTATGCGAGGATGTGATAACCTTCGCGCTGATTTTCAGTAGGAACTCATTGACTGGCATCACGAACGCACAAGTGATTTAAAAACAAACAAAGTACAATTTCAGTTATATGCTTAAAACAAAATTGAGAATTCCCGATTCATAATATGGGATTCTTCAAAAGGACTTTACTTTTTTTTAACTTAACAGAATCTTAAAAAGAATCGCCAACATATCGTAGGTAATGCTCCCAGTATTACGAATATCCATAGAAGATGGTGAGCGCTTACCATCTAGAGGCTCGCTTGCTTAGGCACATAAAAAAATGTGTGTAGGTACACAAAGTGTGTCTTTTACTTTTACACAACACTCCTGTTAATTTTTGTTCCAAGCTATGATGAACTCGCAAACCCGTTTTGGTCGCAAGGAATGGACAAATCTACCAATTCCGCGTATTTTTATTCAGCTCCCATTTAACCAGCTGTTTTATTTTGCTGTGTCCAGTTGTTACGTGGTTGGAATATTTTCTTCTATTCCTACGTTTCTGCTCCCTGGTGACTTTAGTTTGGAATGTTTAGCAATTTATGTAAGCTGTACATAAACTGCTAAACATTCCAAACTAGTCATTAGCTAATCAATACGTAAAGTCATTCGATTTAAAGTATAAATAATACGTTTAAGATAAGAGTATCATGTTGTTTATCTTGTGGCCTGGTTACATAAGGTGTCCCATATACCTTTTAACAACGCGTAAAGAGAAAATACTTAATTTTGTTTCATTTGAAAGGCAATTGCACAAATTGACTGTAATTTTGAAAACTACTGGAATGAAACGTCCCCTCTCTAATTTATTTTTTCTCTTCTTTCTTTTGTTGTGTTTCTTGTTTAAATATAAGTTTATTTATAATTATTATTATTATTTACATAGGTTTATAAGTTAATGTTGTCCTGAGGTTCGTGAGGTCATGTCTATGGGCACCGACTGACAATCAGTGACTGAGGCTTTTGCCTTAGTTTTATGCTGTTGTGAGTGTCATGAATATGGGCCATTCATGACACTCACAACATCATTATTATTCTGTTCTGTATTGTTTTTGTATGTATCTCTTGTGTAATGTTGTGAGTGTCTTGAATAAATGTGGTTTCTTTCTTTCTAATTATAAATTCATGTGAACTGTGTGCGCGTTTTCATAAACAACACATATCGAAATGCCTCGTGTAGAAAAGGATTACACCGATCAAGTAGTGTTGGTTTTACATAACATGTCATGTTGCGTAATGCCAACTTAAGGTGGATATTACGCTATTTTCAGATAAATAAAACTAACACTTAATTATTAACGCAATTTCCGAGACAACTATAAAATTGTAGTGACTGCATCAAGGACAAATTACGGAAGGAAGACATTATTGAGCGAAGGAGAAGAGCTGTTCAATAAGCTACCAAGTGAAATAAAAACAAGTAAGAGTATAGATGCATTCAAGAACAAACTTAAGTTACACATCGCAACAAGCGCCAAAGACCAAAAAATTGTGCTAATTTTGTAAATTTTTATGTATCTCATTGTAAGTGAAATTTATTTCGTATGAGAATAAAGTTCTTTAAACTTTTTTGTATAAGTACAACTTATAAGTTACAACTTAAAGTTGTTACTAAACAAAAGTTTATAAAGATTAAAGTGAAGTAAATTTCTTATTTCATCTAGGACGTAATTTACTTATCGTTCATATTAGAATTAATAAAAAAACAAATTTAGATTTTGTTGTATTTTTAAACACCCAATGTTTATTAAAGATTTTATCCCGATTCTACTAATCAATACGATAATTATCCTATCGATTAGTAGAATTAAATAACCAGTATTTATTTTTTGTATTTTTAGCTGGTTCGATTCCCAGGTTAGGTAAGCTTATCGAGAAATCTGTATATTTAATATTATTTCCTTAAGAAGGAATGTTTCCTGTGAATAAAATAATCAATCTTAAGGGTTCAAAGTAGTTTTCTTTTAGGACTTTTTCCACGCTGTATAATTCTAAGATCTTAGACGTCTCGAGTCATACCAATCTATTACGATCGCGCTATAAAAGTTTTGAAGGCAAAACATAGAAACTTATTTAAAATTCTGAGACGAATTCCTACAAAGTTTGTCAAGTTTGACTGAAGACACAATAAAGAGAAATAGATCTGTTGTAAAGATATTGGATGCTATGGGAACTGCTCATGGGCTATGCCGAACAAGTAGAAGTCTAGCATAGCGCTTATAATAATATCGAAGCTTTACGATAAAATAGATTGTTGTTTTTTCAAATGCCTTTATTAAAATAAAACACTTATAACTAATTACAATACTGCAGCTACTACAATAACATTTGAGCAATCCACTAGCTATTGGTGGCCTATAGATAACTCAAATGTTCTAACCCGCTACCGGCCGGCAGCGTGCCCAGAATGCTAGCAGCATTGCCACGCTGAATTGCAATGCTGATTCGTTGAGCCAAATATGTGCCAGCATTTTTTCACGCGTCGCATCGATCAAACGCTCAGATAAATTTTGGAAAATCCGATGAGCTCCAGGTCCCCACGGGCCCAACGTCTCGACCCCAAACGGTTCAAATATGTAATAGAGTGTAGAATACGTTTTCTTTAACCCTTGCAAACCTACCCTTGCCAGAAATAAAGAGATCATCTGAACAAGGCACGATATGTCTACAAACACTAATATATATTTCTCATCATCAGGCGTGTGGCTCACCGATTCAAAAAAAGTTATGTTTCAAAACTAAAGCAAAGACGATTTCAAACTAACTATACTTTACGACCTATTCTCAGACCTAACAAAAATAACAAACAATTTCATTAAAATCAGGTAAGCCATTTCGGACGAGTTAACACTGAAAAAGAGGTTGTATTAGATGATGAAATATAAATTATAATGAATAATCTTTTATTTGCGGTAATATTACGCCGTGCCATACTCGTGCCGTGGTGGTACCGGCCTCGTATAGTACTCCCCCATCTCTTCCGCGGGTGCCGTAAGAGTCGGCTATGGGATTACGTACCAGGAGGTGGGCAGCAGCGCCTTCTGAGGATAGGAAACCATACTGCGCTCGCCAACCCGCCTGCCAAGCGTGGGGAGTATTGGTAAATCCCCCCTATTTTCATTCATTCATCTCAGCCATTGGGTGTCCCGAACAAACGCCTCCCCAATTGGGGGGAATCGCCAATCTCGCCACGCTTGGCAGGCGAGTTTGTGAGCGCAGTATGATTTCCGATGCTCAGAAGGCGCTGCTGCCCACCTTCTGGTATGTGGTCCCTTAGCCGACTTTTACAGCACCCGCGGGAAGAGATGGGGGCGTACTATTCTATGCCGGTACCACCACAGCACGTAATCCCCCCTATATGGGGAGGCATATGTCCAGCAGTGAACGTCCTATGGCTGCGATGAATAATACGCCACCTTCTCATTAAGCTAACGACTGAAATATTCACTGGGTGTTAAATTTAAAAGTTTGCTGAAAACGTTGGAATATTTCTGCACTGATAGGGTTTGCCGAGTTAGCGGTAATCCCACAGGTCATTAATCAACACTTAATGACTTCTGAGAATGCGGGGTTTTACGGGGCCCGGCTTACCTAAGCGGACACATTGGATTTTGATTTACGTGTAATTTTAAATAGATTTCTTGTGGAAGACGTTGTGGTTGTATTTCGTCTACTTGCAATATGGCCCATTGTACATTTTGGAGAACGGATTTTAACTAAACGTTTTGCTCGCGGCAGCGCAGGGACACGCATAAATATGATTGTCAAATATTGGCATCACAGATTTGACTGGCCGGTTGGCGCAGTTGGTAGCACTCTGCCTTCTGAGCCGCTGGTCCCGGGTTCGATTCCCGGACAGGTCAAACATTTGTGTGTAAAACATGTCTGTTTGACCTGTGTCTGGGTGTGTATATGTATATAGATATTAACCGTACTGGTTTAACACTCAGAAGCAAGGACTTTGAATCAAAAACACTCTTTGTGAACTTGAAAATCAGCTTTATTGCTTTAGTTGCTATTGCTATATATATTTAGAGGTACAATCTTACTTAACAAAGCCTACAGCGGCACGATACAAGTTACTCAGACAAATTTCGGAAAACGAATGGCGGCATACTTCCAAAATGCGTTGCCTGTTCGCTTACCCCCCACTGTTATACTCTTGCTTGTGATTGGTCAAGTCCTCTTGAACAAATCACAAGCAAGCTGTCGAAGTCTCGACCGATCACACGAAATCAATACAATCTACTTTAAATCTTACAACTTTATAAAAATGAACGTAGTTAGTCGAAAAATATATAAATAACTAAGATATAATTTAGATAATTATAACAGCTCGGCCATCCGATTTTCAACGAGTCCCTCGTTGTTAAGTATAATTACAAAAATATTACATTACTCTTTTCCACCACATAAACTATAAATGTATCGTATATTGAACATAATTATATTTTACCACATTAGTGCTTAATTACTCATCTTGACTATACAAACTTAAGTTCATAGTTCAAAGTTATTTATTGGTATAGGTATACAGGTCAAATTAGCATTGAAATAAATAATAATAATAAATAACATTTGAAAATTAACAATATTATATATAGACATCAGTACGTAGTACTAGTTACAATTAGTTATACAATAAATTTCAGTCATATTATGTCACAAAATAAGAATAACAACGTACAATAAAATAACAAATAATATAAAATAATATTTTGTCAAATTTCAATATGTCACATATTCGTTCATTCAATCTTTTAAATTCCTCGTAACTATAAAACCTTTGGTTAATAAGCCAATGCTTCAATCTTAGTTTTAATAATGCATTTGTTTAAATAAGTCATCAAAGTAGCACATTTCAGTATTTAAGTCTCGAATGCAATTGTATTAATAATATATTTACATGACCTATGATTGAAACTGTATGTTTTAACAAAACAGAAGTACTGCTACTACCTACTTTTTAAATTTATAGTTATATGAATTTAAATGACCATATAAATATGTATTATCTTTGAGGAGATATCGGTTGCCTGATATCCCCAACTTAACAAACTTAAAGTACTTTGTTATCAGATTAACAGTAAGACATTTATTTATTTACAAAATAAATTAATTAACATTACAGTGGTGCATTGCATTTAGTATCTAAACAACGCTAACTTTAGTAACTTTACAATAGATAGAACTCGTCAATGTACCTACTTATTATACCATAACCTTAGTTAACAAAAAATGCTTATAACTTAACCTCATAATGTGTCGGTCAAAAACCTTGACCAGCACACCTATACCGATGTACAAATTGTTAACATGAGAGGCATCCGTTACCTGATACCCCACACTGACCCATCGATACTTTACTCTAACCGATGGATCAGTATTTACAGGTCCATGACGTTGACCAGCAAATATTCCAGCAAGTAGTACACGGGATATTTTAGATGATACATGACATTAATCATCCAAACTTAAAACCACATAACCTTTGCATTTACTATGCACATTTATATTCTAATATTACTTAAAGTGGACCTTGTAAATTCATTACCTGCTTGTTTAACTCTGTGTACAATATTTATCTTCATAACTTTATTAATAGTAAACATTATCTTCACTATCCATACATCTCTTTCCAACTCTCATATTCAGATCCGCAATCATTATTCTCGGGTCTACTACCACGTCACCTTCTTTAAAGCAAGTTCTACTTTCTTTTTCGTCTATATCTATTATACCGTTGCTTATCCTTGTCCTGTTGCCTGCTCTTTATTCATTACACATTCAAGGCCCTCTACCAGAAATTCACTCCAAGCTTAGTATACCTATTCTAAACCCGTGACGACCATTCAAACACAACTTGCGACTGCATCAGACACTTTTCAGACCAATTCAAAAGTATTGCTAAATGTAGTCAAGCCCTACACGAGTAAATAGTTCAAGTAATCCGTACGTTCTAAGAACTAGACTTCATGCTCGATCTAATAACGATACTTCCCGCTCGTTTGACAACGACAGTTCATGGGGCGGAACCCGCCACGCGCCATAAATTAGTATTCACATCGGTTGAAACCATGTTTTGAACATTAAACCACAACAACTGTCTTTCTAGGACATGGCTGCACCTGACCCTGAACTTTAAATCTCCCGATTAAGCTACTTCAGCCGGAAGTAATATGAACATGATGAAGTAATGTTTCGTAGTAAGAACAATGAGATTAAGTATAAGGAACTATTTAGTTCACGCTTCATCCGATTTGATACAAGTAAAGCTACCCCTTTTCTGTTTATAGCGCGTCCGACCTTATCGCACAGGTGCCCTTTCAATTTAAGAATGCATATCAAATAAATACACTCGCGCATATTTATGTCCAACGAAATAGTTCTAACAACATGAGTGAGTAGTCTTTATTCCCTGTCTTCGTATTCTCCATTATACATTATATATAGAATGTATAATTATATACATATATGTATATTATGTATGAATGTACATATACACAATATGTATAGAATTTTTCAGTTAAGACGTTACAAAGCTGAATAAGTTTTGACATTTTGAAGTTGATATTCATCTACCGCGTAGATAGATGATTTATCCATGATCCACCGGTTCATTAGTTCGTAACTTTCTGTCATTGTGACATTATCTTTTTTTAAAAATGACACGACACTAATAATATCTACTTTAAATAATACTGAGACGATATAGCCCTGTCCTTTTATTTAATAATGATAACACATTGAATGCTTCGAAGAAGGATTTCAAAATACCAAAACGGTGTGTAAGAGCCATAAGCAAGGCATGGTATCTGGGCGGTTGCGAGCAGTTATTTGGTCAATGTAATAGTCTCTCACTTCCATGTATGTGCATTAGGGATTTATGCATATTTGTAAAAACTCATCTTAAGTTCTTTCAAGAACGAAATGAAATTATTCCAAGACAGAGACGAACATCAAGTTTACAAACCTATGTTATACCAATCTCCTTGTCATAAAAGTATTTACATTACTATGCATACGCATTGCGACATTTAAGGTAAATCCCGATTAATCTTAATGGACACATCGCGCGCGCAGCCTTTGCATGAGCCACGGGAAGCAATGGTTCTAAATACGAAATACTTGATAACTCATATTAGATTCCTTCTTATTATTTAATTTAATGTAGGATCGTATTCATTTTATGGATTCGGGAGTTCTTAAGTAGACTTATTACAAACTGGGACTCAACGTCGTAGGACATCTGAATTTCGAATTTCTAATCAAATCTAAAAAAAACCTCAATACACACAATATATCACACATATCGAGATTCGACAAATTGCTATCCAGCACGCACAATAACAAACATAACGCCTTAACTCTGTACTGTCACAAGCACACACATCGCTTCATACCTACTTATTATCAGAACTCGCTAATCACTATAGCTACCTAAAGTATACCAACGTGTAATGACTTGTAAGACCCAAGAATAAGTACACTTCACTAATAAAAATTTCAACGGTACCTCTACCCTTGACTTTAACACAACGTAAACTAATCACCGCTCTTTATCTGTACAGTATAATCACCGAACTCAAACGTTACAATCTTTTCCTTCATACCAAATCGCAATATTTTAAGTCGGCTTATAATAAGCACAACACATAGTTACACTATTCATTAGAGACAAACGTTTAGCGACTGAATCAATTAAAAAAAACATTGCTGATGAATAGATTTTGTATAGATACGACTTATCGCTGGCTTGACTTCGCCTATTGCGCCCCACCATGCTATTCATTACATATCTGTTTTAGAGTAGTTCATACGCATTGACTAAAGCACACTCATAGGACAATGGTCGTTAACCAACTGTCACGACGCTTCTTCATTTCTTTACTAGAACAACCTATCCCTTGGTAGACAATAATAAAAGTGTCCGAATATTATTTTTACAGTCTATGTAACTCATGAATGCGTCGATTACAACCAACACTTACATTGTACAAATTTTGACATTTGTTTAATATATCTTGTATAGTCGCGACTGTTACGTGCTATTCGAAAGAAACACACACACACTTGTACACGTTAAAAGTTTCTCGGAAAACAATTTACCCAAAATGAACTGTTAATAGTTTTCTAATTTCGGCAATCGTTCAATTACTTCAACAGAAACAGCGAAGCCTACGCAAACTCAGAGTTAAAAAAAAACCCATTGAAGTAGATAAATAAAACTTTTACTACGCTTAGACACAATCGTCTTTGACAACTTTTATATTATGGTTAGATATCGATGTCGAGCATAACAATATCAGACGTATTTTAGTCACTTTGAACTCTAGGTTCCGTATGCCCATATAAGCAAACACTGGCAAGGGGACACATTTGAGGTTCGGTTTTCATAAAGACTGTATATATCCATGGTTTCTTTACGGTTCTATTCATTTATTTCTCATAAGGATACACAAGAAAGTTCACTTACAGAGAAATGCATTATTTTAAATGGCTTATTCGTCGTCAAGCGTAGCCGAGTACTTTAATATGTATGCTAAATGCATATTTATACAAATAAAAATATATAACTACTCGAGTTCATTGCAATATCTACATGAATTACACCTACATATAAACATTTAAAACAAAATACCGACATGAGGATATTCTGACAATGCGACTACAAAAACAAGATGAGTTGACACCATGAACCTTTTCTAGGTTCGTGGTTGACACATACACGACTAATTGTAAGCAGTTACTCTATAAGTTATTCATTAAGGCCAATTAGTCCTTGATCATAAGAATAAGATGTATTTCGTTACATAGGTAAGTGTTTGATTAATGAGAGTTTTTGGTGCACATAAAGAAGATCAACACTTAAGTTTAATGAGGGGAAAATCTTTTAAAACATGGGTTTTTTGATAACTTTTTGAAAGTATTCAGCGAACTAGTCTCTTTGATATCCTATGGCAGTCCATTTGGTTGAATATGAGAACATTATTATTATTATACCTATCAAATGTTACATTTACCTGGAATAAGCGACTTGAAAATTATTATTTTTACCAATAAATATCTGTTTCTCTATTTGTTTCTAAGCAATTACCTTCAATCGTAAGTAAATAAATCTTCATGCGATCAGCGCACATCATTTCAAGAAGAATACAGTGTCATCGACTTATACACACATAGTTTAAATAGTTAATAAATGGTTTGCGAAATCATGCGCCTTCTTAATACCTATGGTCCAGCCAAGGACATTGGACTTAGTAAATTGGATTAATCTCACTTGGTTAGCAAGCCGCTTAGCCACATGGGTGTTGAAGCTGCATAGTTTGTGTAGCCGACAGTCCGGCCCCCAAGGCGCCCGCTGCGCCGTCAGCTCCAACGCGTGCCTATGATGAGCAGGCACCCGGCGCCATTTCACCGCGCCAAAACAGCATGCGTTCAGCGGCCGGTTGCTCGTGTACCAGGTGAACCCGCCTTCAGCTTCAACACGTGCCGATGAGAAGCGGGCACCCGGCACCCATTCGCCGCGAGCTTGTCCTTCTTGAAAAGCGTGACCGGGGACGAGACCGACTAATCGTCAGTCGCGATTGTCTTCTTCTCGAACGCCTGGACCGCGACCGACGATGACGGCTGCCACGGCTGCCGTGACCGCGTACGCCTTCCACCACTGCGTCGGCCTCATGAATTGCGTCATGACATTTTAGCGACGGAGTCAGCGTCACGCGAGAGGTTCGCCTTGGTTCGTCACGTCCTTATAAAGAGCTAAACCTTTGCTCATCCATGCCTCGCGATTTCAACATGTGAAAAAAAAAAGAAACACCCGAGTTAATAAACCGCGCTATATTAGACAAGACTTTACAAGATTTTTATTGACCTGCACATACTTTGTTATAGACCATCTAACATGTCAATCTCCAGGGGGTACCCTGGCAAGATTAACATGCCTGACTAACCATATAAACCTCCGGACTGTCTCCGTAACGGTAAATATAGTTCGGTCGTGAACTTTTTCAAATAGGACAATCGAATCATTTAAAGAGGGTAAACGTATAGAATGCACATCGAAAAGAAAAATTCAATTAATTGAGCAAAGTACACTTACGTTTCTTTTTCGATCCTTGTGTGGGCACTAAGTTGCTTTCCCACTTCTGAGATATTAACCGTACTGGTTTAACACTCAGAAGCAAGGACTTTGAATCAAAAACACTCTTTGTGAACTTGAAAATCAGCTTTATTGCTTTAGTTGCTATTGCTATATATATTTAGAGGTACAATCTTACTTAACAAAGCCTACAGCGGCACGATACAAGTTACTCAGACAAATTTCGGAAAACGAATGGCGGCATACTTCCAAAATGCGTTGCCTGTTCGCTTACCCCCCACTGTTATACTCTTGCTTGTGATTGGTCAAGTCCTCTTGAACAAATCACAAGCAAGCTGTCGAAGTCTCGACCGATCACACGAAATCAATACAATCTACTTTAAATCTTACAACTTTATAAAAATGAACGTAGTTAGTCGAAAAATATATAAATAACTAAGATATAATTTAGATAATTATAACATAAGTATATATATATCAGTCATCAGGTTACCATAGTACGGGCTCTGCCTAGTTTAGGACCTGAAGACCTTGTGTGAATGTTAAAAAAAAAAATTGTATATGCAAGGTTTGTTATTTTATTAGGCCTTTATTGGCTCATTTGGCAGTTCGAATCAGTGTCCATAGTCAAACATGGTCGTCAGATAAAAGTTTTGAAAAAGAAACCGTGAATGTCTCAATTCATAATTTTTTTTCCGAAAAAATTGATGATATTTGATTACGACCTCTGTTAAACACATTTTTTTGCGATGCAGTTTTAAATTCTATTTTACGAACCCCAATATCGCAGGTAATGCTCATCACATTCGTTGTCCCAACAAAGGAAATGCAACTTCAAAGTTGGCTCAGAGTTCCAATAAGATTGAATCTAAAATAGCTTCATGCAGATTAATAAAGATTCAAAAAGTTATTCTGAGAATTGTAATTTTTAAACTTGGGGGGGTTAAACGGGGCTTAATCGCGAGAAAATTTTCTCGCGATTAAGCCCCGTTTGATTTATTCTGAGAAGCGCTTCAATGATTAATTGATGTGATTTATAATGATAATTCCAAATGGTACCGGGTTGGCACAAAGTATTTATTAAAAGTATATTATTTTTGTGTAGTGTAAAATGAATGTGGATATTGCATGTTCTTGCACAAGATAGGAGGAGTACGATTCATGTTCTTTCGCATGTTCATGTTCTAACACGCACGGAAGAAATAATCTGCAAAGTAACACATCGAAATTGTGAGCAGTACTCGTAAATATACTTGCGTGTGTATGTGTGGGTTTAGGGAAAGTTTATACTGTTATAACATCATGACGTGAGAACCCATAAAACATACTTTACTATTGGTGTCGCCTGAAGATCTAAACGTAACTTGGAAAATACACTACGAATCTCGGCCTATATCAAGAATAGTGTCTCCCAGAACTCAGATTCTATAGCTAACAAAATTATTACATACATATGTATGTTGGTGTACATAACAACTTATAAAGCCAGACAGCCTCTACCCGTTTGAAACTTATTGGCCTTAGCGAACATTTTAGTCTATTGGTATCAAGGGCAACAATTAACTTTTGCTATTATATCATGACATACTAGCATGAGATACGCTAAAGAAATAGCTACCGTCATCTTTTATTTATTTAGGACACCGAAATGTGTTAATTAATCAGATTAGCATTCCAGAGATACGTTATACATTGCACGGGATGCCTAGCAAAATCGCGTAACTATGAAGTATTTTAAGGGCTCCATTAAAATCTCTGTTTGCGTCGATATATTATCTAATATATTATAATGTAATAATATAATTATAAATAATTAATATATATATAATATATAATATTATGTATATAAATATAATTATATATATAATAAATAATATAATAAGTAACTACATAAAATACAATTAATCATAGCGCTTTCCATACCCTAAATTCGTAGAAGTCTTTCAAAACTTTAATAAAAACTGCTTCCTAAAGTACTTTTGTCATTCTCGTGACTTGTAAAAGTACCTCATCAAAAATAACATCGTTCGTACTCACTCACGGGCAAAGCTCATATTACTTGGAACAATTACAGACTTTGTCCCTATCAAAAGTTAAGGCAGTTTAAATTGCATGGCAAAGATTTTTGCATAAAACTGTCGTTAAAACAAGTCTGCGAGAAGTCTCTGTAAGTAACGTCTGATAAATCTATTTTTAATGTTGTAATCAAATTAATGGATAAGTGATTTCTAGTGATAATATTTTTCACGACGATTTTCTCAGCGTACGTAATTCAGGAAACTTTATTATATTTTTCGATGCTCAATTTGTATCTTAAGAATTGTGATCTGTGTATTGAAGCTAGAAACCAAACAATATTTTCCTTCTCCACGTTAAAGTATGTAGAATTTATAGATTACAATTATTGTTATATATATATATATATAATTTATATATATATTAGGTATGTATAAACATTTTTATTATATTTTTTTGTTCAATTCTATTTAATATTTTATATGACACACCACCCTCCGAGTTTATCTATTATCAATTATTCCCCATCCAAAGGTTGTCTGGAAGAGATCGCTCTTAGCGATAAGACCGCCTATTGAACATTTCTCATTGTAAATATTCTTTTTTTAATTTTTGTAATTTTGTGTCAATAAAGTGTATTTGTATTGTATTTTATACGTAATATTAAGCGACACGCGCGCGCATTAATCAACACGGTCAAACTAAAAAAAAACAGAAAATTAAAGTACGAGAAACGCGGCTGTAACTATATAACAATTTGATCATTTGCCGCATCCGTTTTATTTCTTAGTTTTAAGGCAATCTAATCGTGTACATCAGTCGCTTCTTGATCATTCACACAAAGTTCCTATTAAATTCTTCTTCTCTCAGCCATGTGCGTTCACTGCTGGACATATGCCTCCCCCATATAGGGGGGATTTGCCAATACTCGCCACGCTTGGCATGCGGGTTGGCGAGCGCAGTATGATTTGCAATCCTCAGAAGGCGCTGCTGCCCACCTTCTGGTACGTGGTCCCTTAGCCGACTCTTACGGCACCCACGGGAAAAGATGGGGGAGTACTATTCTAGGCCGGTACCACCACGGCACATCGTATTAAATTAAAATTATTTATTTCAGGTAACAATTAGAACCCATATTAATTATACACATTTTATGATATACAAATTTAAAAAAATATTAAAACGAGTGTGTTTGTGTCCCTTTACCCGACATTAAAAGAGACATGTCTCGTATAGCAGTGCTGAATAAAGGGGCAATCTACTCGCTCCGAAATCATCATCAGGACAGCACTGGAACTGGCCCACACTCTACGCACCAGGGGTGCACACCTTTTACGCATGCTTGCATTAAAAATCTTTTAATAACCTATAAAACCGATTTTCAGACAAAGTAATATGTAAACGTGTCCCAGTTTGAGCCGTTTGATAGTAATAAAAACTTAAACAGTTGCTCGTGGTCCTTCTCGCCTAACAAACTTGTCTCACGCGACAAACAGTAAACAAGAAACTCAAGTACTAACAAACCAGCGCCATTGTTCACAGTTCACACTAACTAGATTTAACCTTAGACAAATGAGCGTGTCTAACTGAGAGCAACACCGAACTTCATTAGCTCTGATAGTTAAATATGTGCATTTGAAATGAGTATTGATGAATGCGTATCGTAATGTATGGATCTGAATGTTGGGCAGCAAAAGAGGTAGACAAATCTACCAATTCCGCGTATTTTTATTCAGCTCCCATTTAACCAGCTGTTTTATTTTGCTGTGTCCAGTTGTTACGTGGTTGGAATATTTTCTTCTATTCCTACGTTTCTGCTCCCTGGTGACTTTAGTTTGGAATGTTTAGCAATTTATGTAAGCTGTACATAAACTGCTAAACATTCCAAACTAGTCATTAGCTAATCAATACGTAAAGTCATTCGATTTAAAGTATAAATAATACGTTTAAGATAAGAGTATCATGTTGTTTATCTTGTGGCCTGGTTACATAAGGTGTCCCATATACCTTTTAACAACGCGTAAAGAGAAAATACTTAATTTTGTTTCATTTGAAAGGCAATTGCACAAATTGACTGTAATTTTGAAAACTACTGGAATGAAACGTCCCCTCTCTAATTTATTTTTTCTCTTCTTTCTTTTGTTGTGTTTCTTGTTTAAATATAAGTTTATTTATAATTATTATTATTATTTACATAGGTTTATAAGTTAATGTTGTCCTGAGGTTCGTGAGGTCATGTCTATGGGCACCGACTGACAATCAGTGACTGAGGCTTTTGCCTTAGTTTTATGCTGTTGTGAGTGTCATGAATATGGGCCATTCATGACACTCACAACATCATTATTATTCTGTTCTGTATTGTTTTTGTATGTATCTCTTGTGTAATGTTGTGAGTGTCTTGAATAAATGTGGTTTCTTTCTTTCTAATTATAAATTCATGTGAACTGTGTGCGCGTTTTCATAAACAACACATATCGAAATGCCTCGTGTAGAAAAGGATTACACCGATCAAGTAGTGTTGGTTTTACATAACATGTCATGTTGCGTAATGCCAACTTAAGGTGGATATTACGCTATTTTCAGATAAATAAAACTAACACTTAATTATTAACGCAATTTCCGAGACAACTATAAAATTGTAGTGACTGCATCAAGGACAAATTACGGAAGGAAGACATTATTGAGCGAAGGAGAAGAGCTGTTCAATAAGCTACCAAGTGAAATAAAAACAAGTAAGAGTATAGATGCATTCAAGAACAAACTTAAGTTACACATCGCAACAAGCGCCAAAGACCAAAAAATTGTGCTAATTTTGTAAATTTTTATGTATCTCATTGTAAGTGAAATTTATTTCGTATGAGAATAAAGTTCTTTAAACTTTTTTGTATAAGTACAACTTATAAGTTACAACTTAAAGTTGTTACTAAACAAAAGTTTATAAAGATTAAAGTGAAGTAAATTTCTTATTTCATCTAGGACGTAATTTACTTATCGTTCATATTAGAATTAATAAAAAAACAAATTTAGATTTTGTTGTATTTTTAAACACCCAATGTTTATTAAAGATTTTATCCCGATTCTACTAATCAATACGATAATTATCCTATCGATTAGTAGAATTAAATAACCAGTATTTATTTTTTGTATTTTTAGCTGGTTCGATTCCCAGGTTAGGTAAGCTTATCGAGAAATCTGTATATTTAATATTATTTCCTTAAGAAGGAATGTTTCCTGTGAATAAAATAATCAATCTTAAGGGTTCAAAGTAGTTTTCTTTTAGGACTTTTTCCACGCTGTATAATTCTAAGATCTTAGACGTCTCGAGTCATACCAATCTATTACGATCGCGCTATAAAAGTTTTGAAGGCAAAACATAGAAACTTATTTAAAATTCTGAGACGAATTCCTACAAAGTTTGTCAAGTTTGACTGAAGACACAATAAAGAGAAATAGATCTGTTGTAAAGATATTGGATGCTATGGGAACTGCTCATGGGCTATGCCGAACAAGTAGAAGTCTAGCATAGCGCTTATAATAATATCGAAGCTTTACGATAAAATAGATTGTTGTTTTTTCAAATGCCTTTATTAAAATAAAACATTTATAACTAATTACAATACTGCAGCTACTACAATAACATTTGAGCAATCCACTAGCTATTGGTGGCCTATAGATAACTCAAATGTTCTAACCCGCTACCGGCCGGCAGCGTGCCCAGAATGCTAGCAGCATTGCCACGCTGAATTGCAATGCTGATTCGTTGAGCCAAATATGTGCCAGCATTTTTTCACGCGTCGCATCGATCAAACGCTCAGATAAATTTTGGAAAATCCGATGAGCTCCAGGTCCCCACGGGCCCAACGTCTCGACCCCAAACGGTTCAAATATGTAATAGAGTGTAGAATACGTTTTCTTTAACCCTTGCAAACCTACCCTTGCCAGAAATAAAGAGATCATCTGAACAAGGCACGATATGTCTACAAACACTAATATATATTTCTCATCATCAGGCGTGTGGCTCACCGATTCAAAAAAAGTTATGTTTCAAAACTAAAGCAAAGACGATTTCAAACTAACTATACTTTACGACCTATTCTCAGACCTAACAAAAATAACAAACAATTTCATTAAAATCAGGTAAGCCATTTCGGACGAGTTAACACTGAAAAAGAGGTTGTATTAGATGATGAAATATAAATTATAATGAATAATCTTTTATTTGCGGTAATATTACGCCGTGCCATACTCGTGCCGTGGTGGTACCGGCCTCGTATAGTACTCCCCCATCTCTTCCGCGGGTGCCGTAAGAGTCGGCTATGGGATTACGTACCAGGAGGTGGGCAGCAGCGCCTTCTGAGGATAGGAAACCATACTGCGCTCGCCAACCCGCCTGCCAAGCGTGGGGAGTATTGGTAAATCCCCCCTATTTTCATTCATTCATCTCAGCCATTGGGTGTCCCGAACAAACGCCTCCCCCAATTGGGGGGAATCGCCAATCTCGCCACGCTTGGCAGGCGAGTTTGTGAGCGCAGTATGATTTCCGATGCTCAGAAGGCGCTGCTGCCCACCTTCTGGTATGTGGTCCCTTAGCCGACTTTTACAGCACCCGCGGGAAGAGATGGGGGCGTACTATTCTATGCCGGTACCACCACAGCACGTAATCCCCCCTATATGGGGAGGCATATGTCCAGCAGTGAACGTCCTATGGCTGCGATGAATAATACGCCACCTTCTCATTAAGCTAACGACTGAAATATTCACTGGGTGTTAAATTTAAAAGTTTGCTGAAAACGTTGGAATATTTCTGCACTGATAGGGTTTGCCGAGTTAGCGGTAATCCCACAGGTCATTAATCAACACTTAATGACTTCTGAGAATGCGGGGTTTTACGGGGCCCGGCTTACCTAAGCGGACACATTGGATTTTGATTTACGTGTAATTTTAAATAGATTTCTTGTGGAAGACGTTGTGGTTGTATTTCGTCTACTTGCAATATGGCCCATTGTACATTTTGGAGAACGGATTTTAACTAAACGTTTTGCTCGCGGCAGCGCAGGGACACGCATAAATATGATTGTCAAATATTGGCATCACAGATTTGACTGGCCGGTTGGCGCAGTTGGTAGCACTCTGCCTTCTGAGCCGCTGGTCCCGGGTTCGATTCCCGGACAGGTCAAACATTTGTGTGTAAAACATGTCTGTTTGACCTGTGTCTGGGTGTGTATATGTATATAAGTATATATATATCAGTCATCAGGTTACCATAGTACGGGCTCTGCCTAGTTTAGGACCTGAAGACCTTGTGTGAATGTTAAAAAAAAAATTGTATATGCAACGTTTGTTATTTTATTAGGCCTTTATTGGCTCATTTGGCAGTTCGAATCAGTGTCCATAGTCAAACATGGTCGTCAGATAAAAGTTTTGAAAAAGAAACCGTGAATGTCTCAATTCATAATTTTTTTTCCGAAAAAATTGATGATATTTGATTACGACCTCTGTTAAACACATTTTTTTGCGATGCAGTTTTAAATTCTATTTTACGAACCCCAATATCGCAGGTAATGCTCATCACATTCGTTGTCCCAACAAAGGAAATGCAACTTCAAAGTTGGCTCAGAGTTCCAATAAGATTGAATCTAAAATAGCTTCATGCAGATTAATAAAGATTCAAAAAGTTATTCTGAGAATTGTAATTTTTAAACTTGGGGGGGTTAAACGGGGCTTAATCGCGAGAAAATTTTCTCGCGATTAAGCCCCGTTTGATTTATTCTGAGAAGCGCTTCAATGATTAATTGATGTGATTTATAATGATAATTCCAAATGGTACCGGGTTGGCACAAAGTATTTATTAAAAGTATATTATTTTTGTGTAGTGTAAAATGAATGTGGATATTGCATGTTCTTGCACAAGATAGGAGGAGTACGATTCATGTTCTTTCGCATGTTCATGTTCTAACACGCACGGAAGAAATAATCTGCAAAGTAACACATCGAAATTGTGAGCAGTACTCGTAAATATACTTGCGTGTGTATGTGTGGGTTTAGGGAAAGTTTATACTGTTATAACAACATGACGTGATGAACCCATAAAACATACATTACTATTGGTGTCGCCCGAAGATCTAAACGTAACTTGGAAAATAAACTACGAATCTCGGCCTATATCAAGAATAGTGTCTCCCAGAACTCAGATTCTATAGCTAACAAAATTATTACATACATATGTATGTTGGTGTAGATAACAACTTCTAAAGCCAGACAGCCTCTACCCTTTTGAAACTTATTGGCCTTAGCGAACATTTTAGTCTATTGGTATCAAGGGCAACAAATAACTTTTGCTATTATATCATGACATACTAGCAAGAGATATGCTACAGAAATAGCTACCGTCATCTTTTATTTATTAAGAACACTGATATGTGTTAATTAATCAGATTTATACATTGCACGTGGGGCCGTGGGGTACCGGTCTAGAATAGTACTCCCCCATCTCTTCCCGTGGGTGCCGTAAGAGTCGGCTAAGGGATCACGTACCAGGAGGTGGGCAGCAGCGCCTTCTGAGGATCGGAAATCATACTGCGCTCGACAACCCGCCTGCCAAGCGTGGCGAGTATTGGCAAATCCCCCCTATATGAGGGAGGCATATGTCCAGCAGTGGACGCACATGGCTGAGAGAAGAAGAAGAAGAAGAATACATTGCACGGGTTGCCTAGCAAAATCGCGTAACTATGAAATATTTTAGGGGTTTAATTAAAATCTCTATTTGCTTCGCGTCGATGTATTATCTAATATATAATAATCTTTATTAAGTAACTACATAAAATACAATTAATCATAGCGCTTTCCACACTATAAATTCGTAGAAGTCTTTCAAAACTTTAATAAAAACTGCTTCTTAAAGTACTATTGTCATTCTCGTGACTTGTAAAAGTACCTCATCAAAAATAACATCCTTGTACTCACTCACGGGCAAAGCTCATATTACTTAGACCAATTGCAGACTTTGTCCCTATCAAAAGTTAAGGCAGTTTAAATTGCATGGCAAAGATTTTTGCATAAAACTGTCGTTAAAACAAGTCTGCGAGAAGTCTCTGTAAGTAACGTCTGATAAATCTATTTTTAATGTTGTAATCAAATTAATGGATAAGTGATTTCTAGTGATAATATTTTTCACGACGATTTTCTCAGCGTACGTTATTTATTTCAGGTAACAATTAGAACCCATATTAATTATACACATTTTATGATAAACAAATTAAAAATTTAATAACGAGTGTGTTTGTGTCCCTTTTCCCTTTTAAAAGAGACATGTCTCGTATAGCAGTGCTGAATAAAGGGGCAATCTACTCGCTCCGAAATCATCATCAGGACAGCACTGGAACTGGCCCACGCCCTACGCACCAGGGATGCACACCTTTTACGCATGCTTGCATTAAAAATCTTTTAATAACCTATAAAACCGATTTTCAGACAAAGTAATATGTAAACGTGTCCCAGTTTGAGCCGTTTGATAGTAATAAAAACTTAAACAGTTGCTCGTGGTCCTTCTCGCCTAACAAACTTGTCTCACGCGACAAACAGTAAACAAGAAACTCAAGTACTAACAAACCAGCGCCATTGTTCACAGTTCACACTAACTAGATGTAACCTTAGACAAATGAGCGTGTCTAACTGAGAGCAACACCGAACTTCATTAGCTCTGATAGTTAAATATGTGCATTTGAAATGAGTATTGATGAATGCGTATTGCATGATGATGATGAGATCTGAATGTTGGGCAGCAAAATAACTTAATGAAAGAAAAGTGCATGTGGCAGAGATGCGAATGTTGAGATGGATGTGCGGTGTGACTAGGATGGATAAAACAAGGAATGAGTATATCGGAGGAAGCTTGAAAGTGACACCAGTGAATGATAAGTTGAAAGGGAATATATTAGCTATCGCTATGGGCATGTCATGGGGAGGGATGAAAAACATATAACAAAAAGAGTACTTAACATGAATGTGGATGGATATAGAGGTAGAGGAAGGCCGAAGAAGGTATGGATGGACTGTGTGAAGAATGATATGTTTATAAAAGGTGTGTGCACTGAGACGACCAATTATAGAAGAGAATGGAAGAGGAAAACATGTTGTACCGACCCCACGTAGTGTGGAATATGTACAAGAAGAAGAAGATTCATGAATGCGTATGTATCTTTTCTATTAGATCACACCATTCGCACTTTACTCTTGCTTTCGAAGTATAGAAAAACTATTATTACGCAATTTAGTAGTCTATTTTAAGGAGTTAGGGTTGATCTATTTATGCAGTAATGATTCATTTACATTTATTAATCATTAGGTTCCAAGATACGTAATGTCGCTAGTTTATCGGTTTTTTATCGGATACATTTCGGGGAGTGCGGTCTGGAGTTGCATAATTTGATTCCGCCATCCCCATTCCATCTTAGGACGACCAGACGGACGGCAATGTGACATCCATACATGGTGGACGTTCCAACTTGTCGCACGAAGCGTTTTGCTTCCACATTCTTAGTGCGTACAGCTAACGAATGGAACTCACTGCCTAAATCTGTATTTACGAAAAAATATGACCTGGGTATCTTCAAGTCACGAGTAAATTGAAAAAAAATTGATATTAAAAATAGTAATTTATTTGCTCCATCATAGACCGCATCATCACTTAACATCAGGTGAGATAGTGGTCAAACGCCTGCCTATTCCCAATAAAAAAAAATATACACAGCTTAAAAGGCTGACACATAGGTTTGGAATTTATAGACTGGCTCAAGCTTAGTGTTTGCTTCATACTCAGACCTTCATATTCAAGATGTGTACCAGCTTACGGCGTGAGTCGCACGCGTGCGAATCGTCTATAGACTCTTAATTTTAAACCTTATTTACTTACTGTTATTAAATCAAACGGGGCTTAATCGCGAGAAAAACATTTAGTAATTTATTTACCTCGACGTTTCGACCAAGTTGCATTGGTCGTGTTCACGAGAAGACTGACCAATGCAACTTGGTCGAAACGTCGAGGTAAATAAATTACTAAATGTTTTTCTCGCGATTAAGCCCCGTTTGATTTAATAACAATGTGTTCGAATCGCGAAAGTCTAAAAATTACAATTATTTACTTACTATTTCCTATTTGAGTAGAAAGTAATTTGTATAATGATAATATCCTACTAATATTACGAATGCAAAAGTTTGTGTGTATGTTTGTTACTTTTTCACGCTCAAGTGGCTTCACCGATTTCGATGAAATTTGGTATGGAGATAGCTTATATCTTGTATTAATACATAGTCTTATTTTAATCATAGCTTTCACCTCCGTTTTTCATCATCACGCGGGTAAAACGGCGGGACTCAGCTAGTAATTCATATCCGAAACATGTTATGACTTCACAGGTTTTTAATTGGTTAATTAAACTGGCCACCCGAAGTAGGGACCTAAAACTACTATTGTACACGAACTTTGTTCACTAACTGGATTCTCCATGATAAATTATGAGCTTACGAGACAACCGGATTAGTCGAACAGTGTAAACTAGGTCGCGGGAAACTCAGTTAAAAACTCACCCACCTGAGCGGTACGTTTATCATTGATTGAAGAATACAAAAGGTTTTTGACTTCCATCCATAGTCAATTTAGATGATTTTTTTATAGAACATATTATTATTTCTGTGGTACCTACCGAAATTCAATTGGCTTTTTTATTTGTTGAATTTAAATTAATTTAAATTGTTAAATTTAAATAGGAAATCGTATTTAGATCTCCACGTTACAGGCTTGCCTAGTGTGAAGATCACAAGATCATTCGGTTTAAATGTTAAGGCTTTCCCAGCATTAGATAATACACCATTTTGTTTGTGAGATACAGCGTTGAGTGTGACTCATACAAACTCAATTGTATTTTTACATTTGTATTTTTATTGTATTGTCTAAAGGCCGAAATAAATATTTTTTTCATTTTTCTTTTCATTTTATTACTAGTATATTACTATATTACTAGTAGTGCCCCGCGGTTTTACCCGTGTTGATTACGGGTTTCCCGTTACCTCAATTATCCCACGGTAACTATACTTTTTCCGAGATAAAAGTCTAAGTGTTAATCCGGGAGTTAAAGTATCTCCATACCAAATTTCATCGAAATCGGTGTAGCCATTGGAGCGTGAAGAAGTAACAAACATACACACATACAGACAAACTTTCGCATTTATAATATTATTGTGAATAAAAAAAAAATATTAGTAGGGTAAAAATCTTCATGGAACGAGTAGTTCTGTGTGTAGTATTTATATCTTATAAACGGTAATAATCGTAAGGCGTCACATAAATTACGTCACACGAGTTTTTCACCCCTCCCGTGCCGAGACCCCTTCGACCCCTTGTTACAGGTGGTCACACTTGTGAGACCACCTCCCCCCTGGTGTGACGTCACACACTATGCAAATTTTATGTTAAAATCATAATATTATAACAAATTGTTAAAATTTGCATAGTGTGTGTGAGGTCACACACTATGCAAATTTTACGTTAAAATCATATTATAACAAATTGTTAAAATTTGCATAGTGTGTGTGACGTCACACACTATGCAAATTTTACGTTAAAATCATAATATTATAACAAATTGTTAAAATTTGCATAGTGTGTGTGACGTCACACACTATGCAAATTTTACGTTAAAATCATAATATTATAACAAATTGTTAAAAGTTGTATTAACAATTAATTAGCGGTTTTAATAAGATTGATACTTTTTATTTTATTCCTATCTTTTCAATTGATATATTTACTTTAAAAAAATTAAGTTTACAATAACGCATTCGGATGTTTTTTTTATATTCATCCACTTATTTTGAAGCGATGATAGCTAAGCGGGGGGAGCGTCGCCTGTCAAACTGACGGACACTGGTTCGATCCCCAACAACAGCTTAAGCTTCCGGTAAAGGTAACACAGTTATCAATTCCTAGCATAGTGGTAGGGTACGAATACCCGCCTGGCTAGCTACCACCCTCAAGTTAGAAAAACTGTCACCAAACACATAGCGTGTTCAGCTAGCAGTCCTTGAGTCAGTGAGAATTCTAGGTCTAGCGTGATAACATCTTCGACCACATCGTCACTGACCATCAAGTGAGCTAGTGATCAAACGCCAGATCTAAACAGTATAAAAAATGGCATAATTGCATGCACCATGTATACGAGTAATCTCTAATTAGAAGTAATCAATAAACATGTGTTATAGATTTTGAAATATGCTTATGCTTTTGAACGCAATGTGTCTCTTTGGAGTACGTATTGACATACTCATAACCGCAGTGCCAGATTATTTCACCTATCAATATATTAAAGTTATTCAAAGAGAGACATTCTTCGACAACCAAAATTGCACTTGCCATTGTCTTGGCCGAGCGCAGTGCAAACGCTAGATCTATTCAGTAAAAAAAAATTCAACTGATGTCCTGTAGAAATTATTAGACTTTCGCGATTCGAACACATTGTTATTAAATCAAACGGGGCTTAATCGCGAGAAAAACATTTAGTAATTTATTTACCTCGACGTTTCAACCAAGTTGCATTGGTCGTGGTCACGAGAAGACTCGTGATATACCTGTAGGTTATAAGTACTACTATAAATTTACCACTACGGAAAAAATGTTCAATACTGTAATCCCAAATACCGAAATCGTCCATTTTTACCGACTCTATCGTGTCAGATACCTTTCATCCTGTGCAGCTGCTGTCGACCTCGGACCCGATTTATTTTTCACACCGTGTCGTCGGTCTGCCAACTCTTGCAAATAAATTTTAAAACTTGCTCTTTCTAGCCATCCCGTGCAATGTCAATAAAGTACCGGGAGCTTTCTAGAATGTTGAGGTAAGGTCTCGGTCTTGCCTGTCAGAGTTGCAAAACAAGTTTCAACGCGACACAAATTTACGTTACTTCAATCGAATGCTCAAGTAGGTAAGACGGCAAAATATGCCTACTCTTATATCCTATACGAAAAAGAATCAATTGGTTTAGATAATGACATTTTAAACCGATTTTAAAAAGAGGAAGTTCTCAATTCTTCTGATTTTTTTTGGTCTACGCTACATATTCGCTTAAGAAGTTCGATACTCACTATAACCCTACCGCCTACCTCATCTCAGCCATAGGACGTCCACTGCTGGAAATTTGCCTCCTCCATACAGGGGGGATTTGCCAATACTGGCCACGCTTGGCGGCGAGCGCAGTATGATTTTAGAACCTCAGAAGACGTTCTGGTACGTGGTCCCTTAGCCGACTCTTACGGCACTCGCGGGAAGAGATAGGGGAGTACTATTCTAGGCCGGTATCACCACGGCACCTAGAGTGCATACCTAAAAATAATGTAAAGTTAAAATGTTTAACCCGCGGATTGTTATCGATTTCAACAAAATATTTCCACCTAATGATTTATGCAACTTTATCGATGATACAGCTTCAGCTATTCGAAGTATTCGAATTTAAAAAAAAAATGATACAAAACGTAGGTGACATGGCCATTGTCATAGATTTGGTATAAACGCATCGCGTTGGCCAACTACTTTATATTTGTAAATTATGTGGATTCAAAAGCCTGTAAAAATTGGCAAATCCCGCTTGTTAGCGAATTCGTGCCTTGTTACCGTTTGTTGTGTTTGGAATACGGATTGAGTGGACTCATTTCGGCTTAACAAAGGATTTTTTTGCTTTGAAAGATTATTGTCAGGTTTTTAGCGATTCCGTACGCATGCGTTTTGCTTTCATTATCAGAACCAACATTTTATTTTTTTATTTACTTAGTATTGTTATGTACTAAAGGTAATAATAGTAAATAATAGTAATAATAATAGGTAATAAATAGTCTTTCGTGTACAAGTACACGAAAGACTATTTCATCACGCCTTAAACACGAAAAAATAATTAGAAAATAATATTTTGTGAAACACGCACAAAAAGTATATTGGTAAAATTACTAACCAAATTCCAAAACGCTCGACAAACTCTTATGAAATTCCTGCGTATAAACCATGTTCTCAAGAATCAATATCCCCGATATTTGCGTCTGTATCCCATGTCAAAGGAAAAGTCGGGTTCTGATATCTAATAACTGTATATTGGACACAGCCGGGCCTGTTTTATGATAATACCCTGTATTTTGTTAGTTGAACAGAAGCCGTTTAGTCGCGGTTCGAACTGATCTAGTCTTGGCAGTAAATACTTGAACATTGTGCCCTTGTCTCGAATAGCGTAAGACTCGTTTTATGCTCGGAATGATTTACGAGAACGCCAATGACAGTTTAATTGAAAAATTGGTTGAATTCATTGCTTTCTATTTTTAATATACGTCAGGTATTCTTAAGTTTCAACTGAGCCTATCTATTTTGCTGGTGTCTACGATATTTAAAAATATTACTACCATTTACTACCAAACTTTGTGCTTATATTAGTATATAACCTAATGTAACCTTTAATATATATTGTAAAGCACTTTTTGGAAATAAATATTTATTATTATTATCTCTTTATTTTCTTTTTTTCTTAGGTTTAGTTTTTTTACAGTATAAATATCAAAAACAAAAATAAATAAAGAGATTATAAAAAACCTAAACCTAGAGTTCCGCCAGCAGCGGGGCAAGGCCCAAGCTACCGGTGGTTAGGGCCGCAGAGTGAGGAACCTCCGGACAATACGCGCCGCTTCAAGGAGTACCGCCTTCTGCATCTGACCCTTGATCCAACCGTCTAGCGAGAGCCTCTTAAGATGTTGATCGAGGCTCTTCGCTATTAAGCCGTTCGTCGAAACGACTATCGGGACAATGATCGTCGAGTCAACATTCCACATGGCGGTTACCTCGTGAGCTAAATCAAGGTACTTGCGGAGTTTGTCCTTCTCAGCCTTTACGAGGTTCTCGTCATGCGGGATGGTGATGTCAATGATTATTGATTATTATTATTATTTTTATTTATTTTCATGTTCATTCGTCCGAGTTCAAGAGTAACTTTCGAAGGCGATTCCGTTGCAAAGAGGCGTGAGACATTATCTATCCGAAACTGTTCACTGCCGCATTGGAACACGCCTTCAAGCTCTTGGAATGGCAAGGATTCGGCATCAACATCAACGGCGAGTATATCACTCACCTTCAGTTTGCTGACGATATCGTGGTCATGGCAGAATCGATGGAAGACCTCAGCACGATGCTCGAAGGCCTCAACAAAGTTTCCCTAAAGATGGGCCTTAAAATGAATATGGACAAGACGAAAATTATGTCGAATGCCCATGTTGCGCCCGCCCCCATATCAATTGGGAACTCGATTCTCAAAGTTGTTGACCATTACGTGTACCTAAGACATACAGTCCAATTAGGTAAGTCCAACTTTGAGAAAGAGGCCAATCGTCGAATCCAACTCGGCTGGGCAGCGTTCGGGAAGCTCCGCGACATGTTCTTTTCCAAAATACCGCATAAATAGATTAGACGTAGGCTTATTTATTAATGTTTTAGCTTAAACATACTTAAGGAGTAGTTAAGTTTTTGTTTGTGTATAAGTAGAGAATGATGGGGCTGGCATAACATTTTGAGAGATGCCCCCAAATAAAATTTGATTTAAAAAATAATAGGTGGCTCTCTATCAGTGGCTTTATCTTTTCATCGTGAAACGTTTTCAATGCAAAATTCCGGTACACGAAAAATATTCACCTATTTTTATTTCCATTCTATCGAAAATAAACTATTAAAACATCCGTCGGTGCTACCGTGTTCCGTGATCCGGCTAAAAGCGGATTCCCTGGATTCAGTTGCTGTTATCTCTTCGTCTGTCAAACACGTGTGCGCTGTACGTGATAGGAGGTTTGAAGATTGAAGTGGATTCATTTAATTTTTTTCATTTCACAGGAAAAAAATAGGACGGCATTCTGTAGTCGTGGGTTCAAGTCCCAGAGGTAGCCGTTTTTTATTTTATTTATTAATGCAATAAACCATCATTTAAACTTTTTTAACCTTATAAAAGTGATCTTTATACTCGTACGAGGCATTTCAAAATACAATTCAAATAGATAACTAAATAATTAATACCGAATGCTATATACATATACCAAGACTGGCCGGTTGGCGCAGTTGGTAGCACTCTGCCTTCTGAGCCGCTGGTCCCGGGTTCGATTCCCGGACAGGTCAAACATTTGTATGTATGAACATGTCTGTTTGACCTGTGTCTGGGTGTGTATATGTATTTAAGTAAATATATCAGTCAACAGGTTACCATAGTACAGGCTCTGCCTAGTTTGGGAACTGAAGACCTTGTGTGAATGTTAATAAAAAGAAAATGCAATTTTTATAAAATGCTACAATGTCAAATTTTAAGCCATCGTATACCCCAAAGAGTCAGTTAATTTCATTATCATAAACTCATTGAGGGTGTAAAAGGGGATGATTACAAAAATGATTTTTTTTATTTTCAGGTAAGTCAACTAACGGTGACAACTCCAGGTGTCTAAGTTTTTTTTAGTTTGGGTAAGTATTTACGTAATAATAATCTAAATATGTGAAAAAATAATGTACCTACATATATGCTATAATATCAAAATATCGCGTCATGTAATAATATGTATCTCTCTATTCAAATTTCTATCTACCTACACAGAAAAGGTTCGAACTATCAAATATCGGTGCTACCCACATTTCTGAAGAATACTCGTGGATTTATAAAGCGTTACCATAAATAACTTTCAAAAGCAGCCACACGACTGTAGGTAAGTATTGAAACCAGTCAAGTGTTAAATCTTAACAATCCACCATTTTGCAACGGGCTTTTGAAATATTTCATAACATCGCTTTTACTTTATACGAGTATACCTACTCTGTAAAATGTTTTCGAAATTACAATATTTAAAAAAAATACACTACATAAAGAAAGTTTAAGTTGTGATTACATATTATGTAAGTTAATGATATATTCCAGTTATTGGAATTTCGTTCCGTAGCGGTGCCGATTGGCACTCTGGCAACTCATCATATTTTAATTAATTCTAACATTTTGTAACACAATGACGTAGCAACATGTATTCAGTAGTACTTAAAGCGATCATAGCTCAGCAAGGGGAGCGTCGGCTGTCAACCTGACGGAGACTGGCTCGATCCCCAAGAAAAGCTTGAGTTTCCGGTGATGGTAACACCGTTATTAAATTCATAGTATGCCGGTAGGGTACTCTCGAGTACCCGCCTTTCTAGCTATACCACCCTCAAGTTTGAAAAACTGTCACCAAGCACATAGTGTGTTCAGGCAGCAGTCCTTGAGAGCCAGTGAGCATTCTAGGTCTAGTGTGATGCCATCTTCATCTTCATCTTTGACACAAAGCTTGTAACGCACTCCTAATTTTATATAACATGCAATACGAAACTGTTCTCCACAAGAGAACATATCCGGCATAGAAAGATAACATATCTGATAGGAACATATCAGAAAAAATTACACATTTGGTGCCAAAATACGTTTTTAATTTTTTGTGGACGAACTACCAATTTTTCGACAGATTCTCTTAATGAGTCAGATGTTTGACTCTCAGTGCATAGTTATTTATCTATGTGTTTGACAGCGCTCACACTGCTCTACGTCGTACTCGTGAGCGTTCTAAGCACAGGATGATGACGTCATTGATGACGTCATATACATTTTGTGTGCAGCTGTCAGTGCATTTTGGAATGACTTTAAGCACGCTCTCTGTGCTCAAAGCGCTCAAAGCTCAATAAGAAACATACCCTTATTAACCAAGGATAATGGACAAATTAGAATTAACATGCGATGTCGTCCCGACTATTTTAAATGTTCGCATGTTCTTTAATTTTTCAACTGTCTTAGTTTTATTTACGCTATTATAAAATGGTAAATAAAAAAAGATCTCGCAGCTCTAAGAAGCCCACAAAACTGCGCGGCATCTTCTCGACCAAAATACCGCAATTCTGAAAACGACGGTCTTCGAGCAGTGTGTGTTACCAGTGATGACTTACGGAACTGAAACGTGGTCTCTGACTCATGAGCAGACTCAGAGTAGCACAACGAGCTATGAAGTAGGCTATGCTCGGGGTTTCTCTACGCGATCGAATCAGAAATGAGGAGACACGTAGAAGAAAAAAAGTCACCGATATAACCCAGCGGATTAGGAAGTTGAAGTAGCAGTGGACAGGGCACATAGCTTGAAGAACCGATGGCCGTTGGGGTCGAAAGGTTCTTGTATGGACACCACGGACTGGCAAGCGCAGATAAGGACGGCCACCGACAAGGTAGACAGAAGACTGTGACTAAGGTCACAGGAAACGGCTGAATGCGGGCCGCCTCCAACCGGTCCATGTGGAAATCAATCAATAGAGGAGGCTTATGTCCAGCAGTAGACATCCTATGGCAGAGATGATAATGATGAAACCTGTCGATTATTTACGTTTTCCTTTATATTATGATACTACAAACACTTACTGAAAAAACATCAATCACTACCAACCCTTTCAGGAGTGTTTTTAATGACTCATCAAAATCCTAATTAAGACATCGGCCTAAATGATGTATGCTATAAACGATGAAGTATAATATAATTAAGCAAAATTTATAGCTAAGACGTGGAGTTTATAGCTTCAAATCGTTTAAACTTAACTTGACTACAATAAAGATACACGAAACATTTTTTATAAATCGACACACACCTTAAGGTGACTGACTGGCCGGTTGGCGCAGTTAGTAGTATTCTGCCTTCTGAGCCGCTGGTCCCGGGTTCGATTCCCGGACAGGTCAAACATTTGTGTGTATGAACATGTCTGTTTGACCTGTTTATGGGTGTGTATATGTATATAAGTATATATATATATATATATAAGTATGTATTTAAGTATATATATCAGTCATCAGGTTACCATAGTACAGGCTCTGCCTAGTTTGGGACCTGAAGATCTTGTGTAAAAAAAAAGTAAAAAAAAAAGGTGAAAATAGATCCAATAGGGCATCTTTAGGAGTCTTTTTACGCATTAAGAACTAAACATAAAATAAATACAAATATATGTTATTAAACGTACCTGCATTATCTAAAAACAATGTAAAAAAAGTTAGAAATGAATAATAAAAAGAAAATTGTATCGTTTGAAGACATCATAATTAAGATAAGATTTTAACGAAATTTATTTCTACACTATGCTATCACCTACTCAAAAATATAATATACCTATGCATGAATGTTCATTATAATTTTTTGACTTTCGAAAACATTGATAATAAATCAATCGGGGCTTGATCGCGAAAACAAATCTCTTTTTCTCGCGAAATAAGTCTCTTTTTCTCGCGAAATAAATCTCTTTTTCTCGCGGAAAAAATCTCTTTTTTCGCGAAAAAAATCTCGAGATTCAGCCCCGATTGATTTGTTAACAACTAGGTGTGCTCCGTGGTTTTACCCGCGTGGTGACGATTGATGATGATAATGATGATGATGAAAAGTAGACCATGTGTTAATCCAGGGTCTAAACTATCTCCAAACCAAATTTCATGGAAATTGGTGTAGCCGTTAGAGCGTGAAGAAGTAACAAACATACACACAAACTTTCGCATTTATAATATTGTTCTTATTATTTTGGAAGATATACGTTTTCTAATTTTTTTAAGTATGTTTTTTTAATAAATAAAACTATCGAGAGTTTCTGAATGTAACTGTGTTTTAAATCCTGAACATGTCTTTATACTGAATCAAAGTTTGAGAGTGAAAAAAAAAAGTGTGAGAAGGAGCTTTGGTTTTTTTACATTTACATTTTTAGGTAAAAAAACCAAAGCTCTTTCTCACACGATTTTTTTTCTATATCTGCGATTTTTTCCAGCTACGGCCTTAAGTCAGAACTAAACCAAAGATAATTTTTAATTTTCGTCTACACTTGAAGGGGTGTGACCATGAGGAGTTATATAATTTTGGGGCTGATTGAATGATCAATCAGCCTAAAAACTATATAACTCCCTAAGTACCTATTTCGCATCACAAATCATGTGAAAATCTGGAGTCGCACTAATTAGTCGCTAAGAAACACTGCAGGGTGATTAAATGTACGCTCTCAGGGTTTTATAGGAAACCCGATTAATTATGAATTGGCCCGCGCTTTCATTTCGGGACTTTGATGAATAAATTCCTGTTTTAATTTTAATATATGGCAGAGCTTGTCGTTTGTTATTATTGATTTATTGCTTTAATGTTCGACTAGCCGGTTAGCACAGTTGGTAGCACTCTGCCTTCTGAGCCGCTGGTCCTGGGTTCGATTCCCGGACATGTCAAACGTTTGTGTGTGAACATGTCTGTTTGACCTGTGTCTGGGTGTGTATATGTATATATGTATATATATCAGTCATCAGGTTACCATAGCACAGGCTCTGCCTAGTTTGGGACCTGAAGATCTTGTGTGAATGTTAATAATAATACATAAAAAAAGAACAGTTATATTAAATAAATAAATAATAAATATATTCTTACATTTAAAAAAAAAACTAATTTACGCCAGAGAAAATCAACAATGATCGAACATTCTTCTCAATGTAATTCATATTTATTTTATATAATATAATTAAAAATGATTAGGATAAATGAATAATATGCATATACAACAAAAACTCGTTAATGTACAGAGTTAGATATAACACATAAAACAATACTTATGTGTATAACTTAATACAGAAGTCTTATCGCTGAAAGCGAAATCTTCTTCTTTCTTATACTGTATAGATTTAGCGTTTGACCACTATCTCACTTGATGGTCAGTGACGATGTGGTCGAAGTTGTTGTGAGGCTAGACCTTGAATGCTCACTGGCTCTCAAGGGCTACTGTCTGAACACACTATGTGTTTAGTGACAGTTTTTCAAACTTGAGGGTGGAATTTGATAACGGTGTTACCTTCACCGGAAAATCAAGCTGTTGTTGGGGATCGAACCGGTGTCCGTCAGCTTGACAGCCGACGTACCCTACGCTGAGTTATCATTGCTTCAAACTATCATAGCTTTAGTATAAGTATGTGGTCGACTGTCAGATGTTTAAAGGTGTAATATCAATGAGCATATTGACTTCTAAGCGAGAGAAGCGTTGACTCCGTCCCTTCATAATACATACCTTCAGCTGAGGCAAGTATCCCATTCAACCTCTCCTGAGAGCCAGACCGTGTATCGATACTTCGCAGGATCCTACGAAATGAATCCTTTGTTTCCAAGGACCATTGTTCTCAGCGACCATGCTTTCTTCTCCTCATGGCGGTTCCAATAATCGTAAAAGTCTGGGTTTTAGTACAATAATACGTCTTTTTAATTAATTGTGTATACTTATCTTATTTATTTGTCTGAATATGTATATATATAAATTTATAAGTATTTATCTATATATATATATATATATATAGAATTCAACACAAAAAATACTAATAAACATATTTATACATACCTAATATATATATTATATATATTAGGTATGTATAAATATATACCTAATATATATATTATATATATTAGGTATGTATAAATATGTTTATTATTATTTTTTATGTTGAATTCTATTTAATATTTTATTTGACACACCACCCTCCGAGATTATCTATTATCAATTATTCTCCATCCAAAGGTTGTCTGGAAGAGATCGCTCTTAGCGATAAGACCGCCTATTAAACATTTCTTAATGTAAATGTTGTTTTTTTAATTTCTGTTTTTTTTGTGTCAATAAAGTGTATTTGTATTGTATTGTATTGTGTACACAAGTATCTAAAATCGTGATTCAAACATCTAGAAAGCATTCAAAAAATTACTATAAACATTCACGCCCGAAACACAACAATGCCTGAAAACTAGTGTGTCAAAATGTACTCGAATGGTCTTGGTCATTCGATGACGTAGTAAAGTTATTAATCCAAGTATAAAATTTACAATTAATTGGTTTTCTCTAGAAAGTTCACGTAAATTTCGGGTCTACTTGAGACTTGCCTACCCACTAAATATAAAGCCTACTTGAGTGATTCAAATGTGAAACGTGGGATTTGGAGTTTAAGTGTTAAAATCGTGTAGTTTGTTCAACAAAATTTGAATGTTGTTTTTACAGTTATCACTAAATACACAGAACGTGCGAATCCAAATTTAAAAAAAACTGCTTTATTTTCTCTAAGAATATAACTGTTTCACGCGGGTTTCTCAATAACCCTTAGTTAATTCCTATACAAGTATTTGGCCCGACGCCAGACGATCTGTTGGTACAAAACCGTCTGTGTTTTGCTAACAAGATCTCTGTCATTGCCATGTTATGATTAAAGGGAAACTCAGAAAACCCTTCAGTTGTTAGACTTATGACCTTTTTTGAAGATCCTTATTATCGGACATTTTATAAAAATAGATTTATGCCATATTCGTCCCGGTTTTTCGGCCCTTGCCATTAAAAAGTATTTATACGTCCCGATAATATTTGTCCATATTCGTCCCGCATACAAAAATTATTGAAAGTACAGCTAACGACAAAAGTATTTATCTCTATAACAATATTGTTAATGACTCCCCCCCATCTCCACCCGTATGGGCACCATAAATAACGATATCCTATACTGAGTATGTTCTCTAAAATTAGCATTGCATTAGTATTAAAATGTCATTAGCACGTATCTGGTACTTAAAAATAAAACAAATTTTAGTTTACACTATCATTCAACCATAAACAGAAAAATTTGTTTGTGTAAGAATATTGTAGAAATTCCATATAATACGCATGATTCGACTACTCGCATGTCTTAAATTTCGTATTGAATTTTCTGGTAATATCCTACTTCCTACTAATATTATAAATGCGAAAGTTTGTGTGTGTAAGTGTGTATGTGTGTATGTTTGTTACCACTTCACGCTCAAACGGTTTACACCGATTTCGATGAAATTTGGTATGGATATAGCTTATACCCTGGATTAACACATAGGCTTATTTTCATCATCACCATCATTACTGTTTTTCATCACCACGCGAGTACAATCGCGGGGAGCAGCTCGTAAAATATATATGGGAAACTTTAGATTTAGACTTTTATTTCGACTGGAATTTCCTTTTTTTTATCCTTTTTTTTTATTTTATTTTTATTGGGAATAGGCAGGCGTTTGACCACTATCTCACCTGATGTTAAGTGATGATGCGGTCTACGATGGAGCACGCCTGCTAGAAGATACCTATTCACTCGTGACTTGAAGATACCCAGGTCGTATTTTTTCGGAAATACAGAGTTAGGCAATGAGTTCCACTCGTTAACTGTATGCACTAAGAATGTGGAAGCAAAACGCTTCGTGCGACAAGTTGGAACGTACACCATGTATGGATGTCACATTGCCGACCGTCTGGTCGTCCTGAGATGGAATGGGGATGCCGGAATCAAATTATGCAACTCCAGAGCGATCAATAAGATAATCTTTTTTTATTAAAAGGAGTTTGATCAATCAATTAGACTGGTCGGTTGGCGCAGTTGGTAGCACTCTGCCTTCTGAGCCGCTGGTCCCGGGTTCGATTCCCGGACAGGTCAAACATTTGTGTGCATGAACATGTTTGTTTGACCTGTGTCTGGGTGTGTATATGTATATAAGTATATATATCAGTCATCAGGTTACCATAGCACAGGCTCTGCCTAGTTTGGGACCTGAAGACCTTGTGTGAATGTTAATAAATAAATAAATAAAATAAAATCATGATCATGCCACTCCCATAGTATACAAACACTAGGACTAATCACAAAGTCTGGATTTTCCTGGAAATATCATTGCCGTTATATTACCAAATATGAAACAAAATACTGGCCCTGAAGGTCAATTATGTAATACCGTACCATGTATATTGGTTGTCTAGTACCCAGCCGTTGTCGGTTGGGTAATAGACATTTACCACAAGCCCGTAGACACGGTTGTGGTTTGTGAAGCTACTATGTATCTCTATGTATACCATATTTAATTATATTATCTGTATATCTCTCACTAGTGGCGCCCCGCGGTTTCACCCGCGTGGATTATAGTTTTCCCGCTACCTCAATTATCCCACGAGAACTATACTTTTTCGGGATAAAAGTAGCCTATGTGTTTATCCAAGGTTTTAACTATCTCCGTTCCAAATTACATCGAAATCGGTGAGCCGTTTGAGTGTGACAAAGTAACAAACACACACACAAATACACATACACACATACTTCCGCATTTATAATATTAGTAGGATTTTTATGAGTACAGTATAGTCCGAGTCAAAATAAACGCCCTGAGCGCTAAAGTTCATGGAAACCGTACTTACAGGTTTTTATATTTTGTAAGCAATTCTCTGGTACATTTTACGATTAAATTATTGAAAAAATATTAACCTTAAATTTATACTAAAATTTTATACAGTCTATTTTTTAAATCATATCTTTTCTAGTAGAATATTTAATATTTCTATCATTTGTATTCACTTTGAATCTCGGACTGAGTCAGATCATTAATAAAGGCGTGAAGCCAAAGCCAACATAAAGATTAAGATGTTTGTTTAGCACATTACAATAATTCTGTGGAACAAAAAGTAGCCTATGTGTTATTCCATGTTATTATCTATCCAATTCCAATTTTTATGTAAATCCGTTCAGCCGTTTCAGTGTGAAGGAGTTACATACATACTAACGACAGATGGCCGACTGGCCGGTTGGCGCAGTTGGTAGCACTCTGCCTTCTGAGCCGCTGGTCCCGGGTTCGATTCCCGGACAGGTCAAACATTTATGTGTATGAACATGTCTGTTTGACCTGTGTCTGGGTGTGTATATCTATATAAGTATATATATCAGTCATCAGGTTACCATAGTACAGGCACTGCCTAGTTTGGGACCTGAAGACCTTGTGTGAGTGTTGTCCCATATTAATATTATTATTATTATTATATTATTCAAGACAAACCGACAAACAAACAAACTTTCGCCTTTATAATCTTCGATAAATTATTGTCTCGCTGCGCTAATCATTTATGTAAGTTTATTGGTGCGATTTGAAAGTTTGTCTGTATGTGCATGTTTATGTCACCTCTTCGCGCTTCAGCGACTTGATAGATTTGAATGAAATTCGGATTGTACTTTATAATGAGGGTGAAAAAAAGGATGCTTTTATGAAAAATGTATGGATCGTGAAATGCTACACCACAAGTCGGTACGATAACAAATATATATAAAAATCTCATATATTTTTCGCAAAGCTGCATTATATTCTGAACATGCACCGAAACTACGGGAGAAATAGTTTTACCGGATAGACAAAGCCGCGCGCGCGTGGGCTGCAGAGACGTTTCAAAGAGCCCGTATGAAATATAACCGCGGGCAGTTCTACTCCTACGTTTGCAAGGCGACTCTTGTGTGCGCGGATTTTCAAGATTTATTATGAGCGCTTTAAAAGTTGTACATAAGATATGGTTGGGGCTTAGTTCGCTACTAATGATGATGAGAATTTCGGTCGAAAGACGAATACAAAGTCAAATGTATGCTGGTATGCTGATACATGAGACTATGACGGAAAATTTTGACAGAGAATATCATTTGCTTTATTTTTGCTAATGAGGCATTTTTCATGCGTTAATGTGAAGTAATCGCGGATTTATTATCCGTTATGGGTACGTTTCTTTTTGCGCTTTGAGCACAGTATGCTTAAACTCGTTCCGAAATACACTGACAGCTGTATACATAATTTATATGACGTCATCGTCCAGTGCTCTGAACGCTCACGACTACGACGACGTAGAGCAGTGTGAGTGCTGTCAAACATCATTTAGAAAATCTGTCGAAAAAATTGTAAAACTTTAAAAAAAAAATACCTATACATAGTGCCCGTGAAGTACGAAAGTGAATTATTTAATACGAATCTAATGAGAACTGACATTTACAGCATTCGCATGCTTTCACACACAATCCGTTCTGATTTGCTAACGAGCGTCAACACTGTCAGTTTAGAACTGACAGTGCTGACGCTCTTTCGGCACAGCTAAATCCTTACGTGCGAACGTATGCACTGTGAGCGCAAAAAGAAACGCACCGTAAGGGTCCATGAAAGTGCAAAAGTGTAGGTGAGTGGAACAAAATAGCGTTTATTCTAGCAAATCTTCGCTTTAATATTTATCTTCTCAATCTCCAAGTAAAGTTTCAATAAAGATTCCACCGATGATGTTCACCACGTCAGTGATTCGGTAAAGTTCACTGAACTTATGGCGAAGGAGAGAATTTTGGACTAAACTTAATGCCCACAACTTGATGAATATTAAACGTGCCCCCTTGTGAAATGTACTTGAACTGTAGAGCTAAAAAGAAGTAGTCAAGTCAAGTGTAGTCAAAGAATTATTATAATGTAGGTAGTTTGATACTGGCCGGAGAGTTTTTGTCCAGTGTGTATCTCGTGACTCTTAGTGGATTCTTTGATAACAAAACATATCACAACAAAAACATCCGCGATATTTCTATCGCCTTCGTTAGTAGTATTGCCATTACAATTTGTAATCACTCAGCTAAGCGCCCCGCACGGTCTATTACTTGATTGACGTGGCTACAGTCACTACGTTTAGAGGTGACTCTCACTTCTGTAGCTGCAGGGGAAACTCGATGACATGAGGGTGATGGGGAATTCAGAAGTTGGACTCAGTGACGCCGTTTGAAAGGAAATGTTAAATAAACTTGACATCAACTTTAACATCAACTTGAGCGGTTAAAGAGGTGTACAACAAAAAAAAAAACAAAAAATGGAACTTACGTCTACACTCAAAATGTAAACTAACTTGTCGAAGTCGGTACCATAATCACAAGATTTTGATTGACACTTTGAATGTTAAAGTTGGTTCCGATTATTGGTAAACATTTTTTTTTCACTCTTTTCAGTGACCATTACTCTCACTCACGGGATCAATTGTCATTCACCCTCAATAAGGAAATACATCCAGATATACGTAACAATTTTCATTTATTGGAGTTTAACACAAAAACCGATTGATCGATTTTGATAAAATTTATATGAGACCATCTTGAAAGTATAGTCTATCAAACAAAAAAACCCTAAAAATATATCGTCGAACTGAGAACCCTCCTCTTTTAAGGCTGTTAAAAAAGAAACTTCTGATTCATACCCATTAAACCTATTTAAAAAACATAATCTACGTGGAAGAATCAGTCAAAACTCAAAAACAACATTTTAGAAAAATACAAAATCAATATAATATGTGTATGTTCCGTATTTCTTAGCACAAGCAATATTCCTGCCTTCTTTTTTTCTTTTGTTAACTCTCGGCTCGTATGGAAATGTATGGGTCACAAACCTGAAGCATCCGCACCATCTTCAAGGCGGTAATCGCTCCTAGCAGCGACAACTACTGTCAGTTAACAATCAACCCTTCAAAGAGACGCCACGCGACCGTCTCCTGCGCACCAATCAGTACCATACGCGTGTGACATACCCCCAGTGAAAATATAATATAAAATTATATAAACGTTATTGCACAATAAACAATACATAAACTGTGAACCCAGTGTACTAACAACCAGGAGTCACAACCCGGGCCCGGTCCACAAGCAACGCCAGAAAGCGGCACTGGGTAAGTGGCCTAATACATTTTCTAAAACTGAGCTGATCGAAAGATTTCCCCTACACCCTTTTTTGGACCTTCGAAGCCGAATTTCAAATGGTTTCGTGTATTGTTTGTGCTAATTAATATTTTATGTGCCGATACATTCCGTTACGTACTTGCATTTGCGAACCCCACGCGTCGGTTCTACACATGAAAAATACACTCAGGCAGCGATTATTCTTAAACAATCCACTGAGGATCGTATTTAACTATTGCTATATTACGTATTTCAACAGTGATACAGTTAAAATATTGTATTATTAAGCTATATTTCCACTAATTATTATTTCATCGGGAGGTACTTTGGTATTCACGTTCGCCGAGAACGAAAGATTGGTGCCGGCAATCACCGCGCCACTGCAAGCGCGGTATACGATAAGGCTAAAAAGTTCTAACGAATATTTATTTACAACATATTTTATTCTCAATTTAGTTAACTTAGCTGTATTGTTTACGACAATACACACCTACACACACTATTGTATTACGTACATAGTACTTCGCATATACCCGCATTTCGCAGTCTGTTATTACGTAATAGACTCATACATTTATTTAGTATTACGTACTAAATAGTACTTACATCTACACTTATTTACCTATATGATATTTTGGCATTACGTGCCAAATATTATAATCGCATTTAATAGTCGCGCTAGTGTCACGCACTGGTCACTATTACATACTTACAGATATATTCTTTACGTTACGCGTGAGAATACTACTAACTCGATCTGTTTGCGATACCTACTTGCAGACATAATTAAACCACAAGTATATATCTTATAATAGCCTTATCCCTACATCAAACAGTTATTTACAATAATAACAACCACAGTCAAATCGTATACTTACGAAAAATCTATCTACTAGTTGCATTGAAGCGCATTGAATTATACTACTTAAAATCTATTTATAGCTCGTTTATGGTCTTATCTCTTGTATTGTATAACCATCACAATGACATACGAACAACTTACTTTTGAAAGGGAACTATATATTTCAAGCCTTCAACGTATGGTTGAGTGTTCTAGCGATGAAGCCGAGTTCCGTGTCCGTGTAAGAGAACTTAATTCAATTAAAAAACAATTTATCGCCGTTCAACTTAAAATAGAAAAACACTTAGCGAAAACCGGCGAATTCAAGAAGGAGGAACATTTAGCCATTCGGGAGCAATTTGAAGATTTATATTACAAAATTCAAGTAGTTCTCGATCAAACCAAGGAAATTAGACGTAAACAAAGCATTGCAAATGCATCAGCTGTCTGCGCGCACACACCGCCGCAGCAACCGGTTTATCACCGCTTGCCTACCTTGTCATTGCCTACGTTCAACGGCAGCCTAACGGAATGGAATGCATTTTATGATTTATACAAATCACTCGTTCACGAAAACGAAAGTTTATCGAATGTCGAACGTTTTCGATATTTATTATTATCGTTACGCGGTGAACCACACAACTTAATAAAATCCTTACCCATAACTGAGGCTAACTACGAAAATGCTTTGCAAATATTACTTAATCGTTATGAAAATAAGCGTATTATTGCCACAAAACATTTAGATAAATTAATGGACGTTCAACCTATGAACGAAAGAAATATCGAACAAAGCTTACGTAACATTCTTAATGTTTATCATGAGAATTTAACTGCTCTAAAATCATTAGGTCTTCCAGTACAACACTGGAGTTTTATACTTTTAAATATTTTATTACGGAAAATTACTGCCGATACTCGCAAACGTTTTGAGATTTCTCTGACGTCATCTAGCGAAATTCCTTCTGTCGATATACTACTAGATTTCCTAGATAAAGAGTTGTCGGCTTCGGAAGTAATGTCATCCTCGATGCAGAGCCGTGCGTTCGGCACCGCGCGACCAGCGTATTCGACCGCGCATCCCGTGCGCTCCACGAGTGCGGCCGCCGCGGGCGCGGGTTATACCGCCGCTGCCCCCTCTGCGCGCGCCGCCTTCGCCCGCTCTCGCGGCGATCAGCAGCGCTCGGCCACAACATCGCGCTATAGTACCGCTATGAATATCCATGCAGCGACTTATTCTAATGATAACTCGCCGAAATTTAAATGTAGTTTGTGTAAGGAATCTTCGCACGCTTTATATCGATGCGAACATTTTAATAAAATGAATTTAGCAGAAAGAAAACATTTTATTGCGCTTAACAAAATTTGTATAAATTGTTTATGTACTGGACACGATCTAAATGATTGCAAATCAAAACACAGCTGTCGTGTTTGTTCAAAGCGTCATCACACTTCTCTGCATGATGACGCCGTGTCAGATCCTAACGTATCTAAGGTGACCTTTTCGAATCAACATACATTTTGCCGCGAGACTACCAGTTCAGTAGCGGATATCTACTCCCCTGAGCATAGCGTCTTGGCTACAAAAACTGCAGAGTTAAAGCCTACTTTCGACATAGTAGCGAACTCTTACTCCCCTAAACCAACATCGGGTTTAGCAGCGGAGTCTTCCCCTGAGCATGCAAGCTTAGTAGCGGAAGCATCAAAAGCGCCTGTTCCGCCCTCAGGGTCAGGCCACCTCAACAACTGTACGGTATTGCTCACCACCGCGCTCGTTAACATCCGTCCTACGGATTCAAATGCCTACGCTCCGCGTCCCGTGCGTTCTTTGATTGATAACGGCTCGCAGGTAACTTTAATAGCCGAATCATGTGTCCAGCGTTTAGGTCTACCACGGTTTCACGTGCGGACCAGCACAACAGTGTCGGGTATCGGAGATAGGAATGAGCAGCCGCGTGGATTTGTCATTATTGACGTTACGCCTCACGACAAGAGTGAACCGAAACTTTTGATGGAAGCACTTATCTTACCAAAGATAACATCATATGTTCCATCTATACCTACTTCTTTCGAGCAAATATCTCACTTACAAAATCTACCTCTCGCGGACCCTGAATTACGTTCGGCGCGTCCCGTGGAGCTATTGATCGGTTCTGACTACACCGATAGCATTTTACTCAATGACATCATCAAAGGCCCACTCGGGACACCAGTGGCAACTAATAGCATCTTCGGCTATTTACTAAACGGCAAAATTGCTCACTCTATTCCAATTCAAGTGCATACAAATGTGAGCACATGTCAACTTGATCTTCAGCTAATGAAATTCTGGGAACTCGAGTCAGTTCCAGAAGTCAAGTTACTAACGAAAGAAGAAGAGCTATGTGAGCAGATTTTCGTTGAAACTCACAGTCGTGATAAAACAGGAAAATACACAGTTTCACTGCCATTCAAAATGGAAGCTCCCCCGCTCGGGACTTCCCGCGATATTGCCTTGTCTCGATTATATAAACTTGAAAAACAACTTGAGCGTGACCCTGCTTTACGAGCAGAGTACACCCAATGTCTTCAAGAGTACATAGATATGGGACACATGGAAAATGTCACAGATCTTTCGGATTGTGACAAAACGCCTTATTACATACCTCACCATTGCGTGGTGAGAAAAAACGCAGCTACTACAAAAGTTAGGGTAGTTTTCGATGCGTCATGCAAGACTACGTCTGGACGCTCCCTTAATGACAATTTATTAATTGGTCAAAAATTGCACCAAGATATTACGGAAGTTCTCCTGAAATTTCGATTGAACAAAATCGTTTTCACTGCAGACATCAAAATGATGTATCGTTTCATTAACCTACGAGTTCAAGACCGCGATTATCAACGGATACTTTGGCGAAAAAATACTACAGATGTTGTCGAAGAATACCGACTGTGTACTGTGACTTTCGGCGTTGCCAGTTCACCTTTCCTTGCATTACGTGTTCTACGACAATTAGCTTTTGATGAGGCAACTTCCTACCCACTTGCTTCTCAAGTGCTTCTGAATTCGGTGTTTGTGGATGATTGTGTTACTGGGGCACAGACCTTAGATGACGCTATTGCTCTCCAACGCGAACTCACTGCTATATGCAAAGCAGGCTCGTTCGAACTACGAAAGTGGACGAGTAACAGCACTGAATTCCTATCTGCAATACAAAATAATGAATTTCACAAAAACGACTCCCATATATTATCAGCACTTGACTCTGATTCATCAGTTAAAGTATTAGGTCTCAAATGGAGTCCTAACTCAGATTGTTTTTCATATAACGTTCAATCTACAAAACAAAATTGTACGAAACGAACAATGCTTTCGGAAATTTCCAAAATATATGATCCCTTAGGATTTCTAAGTCCGATCATATTATTAGCTAAACACTTGATTCAACTTCTATGGGTAGCTGGAACCGGTTGGGACGAAGTTCCACCTCATGGAATCTGTGAGCTTTGGAAGAAGTTCATTTCTGAGCTTCATTTATTGCAAACAATATCAATACCGCGACACGTACTTCCCATTGTTACCGAAGTGCAGATTCATGGGTACGCTGATTCCTCGGAAACCGCATTTTGTGGATGCGTGTATATCCGTGTTATTGATACAAGTGGAGCTATACAAGTACACTTACTACTTGCCAAAACAAAACTTGCTCCGTTACGACGGGTAAGTCTTCCCCGCCTGGAGTTAGCAGGCGCTCTTCTCCTATCAAAACTGATAGAAAAAATTCTGAGCACATACGGTGACATTATATCCATTAAAGACGTATACGCCTGGAGTGATTCAGCTGTCACTTTGGCCTGGCTTAGATCACCGCCCCACGAGTGGCGCACTTACGTTTCTAATCGCATAACTGAAACAACATCACGCGTTCCCGCGGCACATTGGAGACACGTGATGTCCGAGGACAACCCGGCAGACATCGCAACCCGCGGTGTCCTACCTTCACAATTGAACCAACACCAGTGGTTCCACGGCCCTGCTTGGCTTTCTGATGACCAAGCTAATTGGCCAGTGTCAAAGGTTGACCTAAACACCGACGAAGAACGTCGTAAACACATATTTTTGTCTAAATCAGATTCTGATCCTGATTTTCTAACAGATCTTATAGAGCGATATTCGTCACTACCTAAACTACTACGAGTATTTTCGCGAATCCTACGATTATCTCAAAAATGTCGTAAGATTCCTACATCCTTAAATCCACAAATTACAGTCCACGAAACAAAATCAGCTCTTAACAAAATAATATTCCTCGTTCAACAACAAGTGTTTTCTGATGACATATCGCGTATTAAAAATGGTGATAATTGTTCTAATCGTCTTCAAAAACTTAGGCCTTTCCTTGACGAAGCCGGTCTTCTCAGGGTCGGCGGCAGAATTCAAAATTCGCAGCTTTCTTACGATGCAAAGCACCAAATCATTTTACCTCAGCGACATGCGTTAACCAAATTGTTAATTGATTATCATCACGTGATTAATTTGCATGTAGGTCCACAAACATTGCAATTTTTAATATCACAGACATACTGGATTTTATCAGCGCGCCGTGCTATACGCTCGCGCACCCGATTATGCGTGCGATGCTTTCGCACTCGGCCAACAGCACCGCAACCTGTGATGGCTCCTCTTCCAGCAGCAAGAGTACGAGCTCTTCGTCCGTTTTTGCATGTAGCAGTTGATTTCGCAGGTCATTTTTACCTCAAATCCGGCCCGCAACGTAATGCGAAAATAATTAAAGCGTACGTGTGTGTCTTTGTTTGCATGTCCACCAAAGCGATGCATTTAGAGCTTGTACCTGACTTATCCACGGAGTCATTTCTAAACGCTTTACGACGCTTCATATCCCGACGTGGATTATGTACAGACATCTATTCCGACTGCGGTCGCAATTTCGTGGGAGGCAATAGATACCTCAAGGAACTAAACACTTTTCTACGTAAAGATTCCCACCAAACCGAACTTACCAATAAATTAAGTCAGTTTTCTATTACATGGCATTGGAATCCACCATACGCCAGCCATTTTGGATCAATTTTTGAGGCTGGTGTCAAGAGTATGAAAACTCATCTTCATCGCGTCGCAGGAAACTTAACGTTAAACTATGACGAGTTCAATACGCTTCTATGTCAAATAGAATCAGTTTTAAATTCTAGACCAATAACTCTTCAAAGTAACGATCCCACTGATCCGTTACCACTAACACCCGGACACTTCCTCATCGGGGAACCATTAACTTCACTTCCAGAAATTAATTACGAATCAGAAAAAGTATCAAGTCTAGTACGCTGGCAAGTCATACAACAAGCCGTGCAGCATTTTTGGAAACGTTGGAGCATTGAATATCTTAATCAGATCTCTGCAAGGAGTAAATGGTTCCGCGACAAACCTCACACACCCCTCGCCGAGGGTTCCGTAGTAGTGCTAATGGACAACTCGCTGCCGCCCTTGCAGTGGCGTCTGGCGCGTGTACACAAGTTGCATCCCGGCGCTGACGGAGTTACTCGTGTTGTCACAGTGCGCATGGGTAATTCTTTTCTTAAGAGACCTGTCGTTAAGGTCTGTCCCCTGCCTATCGAATAGGTAGTTTTTTATCCACTTACAGTGGACATCTAGTTATAAGTATGTAGTTCTTAGGTATAGTAATATTTCATTAAAATACGTACATATTTTAAGGTCGGCGGCATGTTCCGTATTTCTTAGCACAAGCAATATTCCCGCCTTCTTTTTTTCTTTTGTTAACTCTCGGCTCGTATGGAAATGTATGGGTCACAAACCTGAAGCATCCGCACCATCTTCAAGGCGGTAATCGCTCCTAGCAGCGACAACTACTGTCAGTTAACAATCAACCCTTCAAAGAGACGCCACGCGACCGTCTCCTGCGCACCAATCAGTACCATACGCGTGTGACATACCCCCAGTGAAAATATAATATAAAATTATATAAACGTTATTGCACAATAAACAATACATAAACTGTGAACCCAGTGTACTAACAACCAGGAGTCACAACCCGGGCCCGGTCCACAAGCAACGCCAGAAAGCGGCACTGGGTAAGTGGCCTAATACATTTTCTAAAACTGAGCTGATCGAAAGATTTCCCCTACAGTGTATATCTATCTTAAATATATATAACTCAAAGGTGACCGACTGACTGACATAGTGATCTATCAACGCACAGCCCAAACCACTGGACGGATCGGGCTGAAATTTGGCATGCAGGTAGATGTTATGACGTAGGCATCCGCTAAGAAGGATTTTGATTAATTCTACCCCCAAGGCGATAAAAGTTTGTATGAAACGTTGTCAATTTTAAACCGATCGGGCTAAGACTTTGCATGCATAAAGCTACTATGACGTAGGCATACCCTAAGAAAGGATTTTGAGATTTCCCCTAAAAAAAGATTGGTTCCCGTGGGATAATTGATGTAGCGGCAAAACCGTAATCCACGCGGGTGAAACCACGGGGCACAGCTAGTAGATTTATATTATTCATAACATATCACGAAAAAAGTCATTGGCAACTTTTCGATTAATCTTTCAAAGGCTTCCAGGGATTAATGAATCAGCAACGGTCCACGTATTGATAAAATGAATGTTAACATGGCAACCCATTGGGTTTTGATAACGATGGCAGCTCGACGACAGTGTGCTGTTTTAACGTTAATTTTAAAAACAGCACAAGTTATTGACGACATGAACAGTCCATTTTATTTTCAGGTAGTTACACCAAATTTTCATCTCATAATTGCTGTTCCCGTGAGATAGGCAAATAATTCAAATACATCTGTTACTCGTTCACGCTCAAATGGATGTACCAATTTCGATAGAATTTTGTTAGGAGATATGATAGACCCTGGAATAATACATGGGTCACTTTTGTTCCGGAAAAAGTATAGTTCCCGTGAAAAATTAAGGTAGCGGGAAAACGGTAATCCACGCGGGTAAAACCGCGCTAATAATTATTTTCATCGCTTTTATCACAATAATATCATTTTGAATGTGCCATTAAGACAACGTAAACAATTCCTAGTCTGTTATGTAACGTAACTGTAAAGTTTACGTAACTGCTAAAGTGTTCGAAGCACGAAGGTCTTATTTACTAATTAAATCATAATACGTGCATATATTCAGTAAAAACAACAAAATAATGTTTGGTCTGTACCAGTAGCGGTACAACCTCAAAAAAAATACAGGCGAATTGAGAACCCTCTCCTTTGTTTTTCACCAACTTCAAAAAAGACGAGGTTCTCAATTCGACCCGTATATGTTTTTTTATGTTTGTAACCTTAGAACTTACGACTTGGTAAACCGATTACGATGATTCTTTTTGACGTGATAACGTTTTATAAATTGATGAATACCAGCAACACTCATGAAAAATAGTAACGTTCCGCGTAACGTTCCACCTGAGTTTTGTATGACATAAAATAATCAAAGTCAAAGTCATAAATGATTATGACGTTATCACGTAAATCTATCGTCCGTAAACCGACTTTACAGACAACCATTTTTTTTATTATTTGAAAGCAGGTGCTTCCAGTCAAATTTTATTAAAATCGGTCAAGCGGTTTTTGGGTTACCCGTCTGTTTGGACGATTTCCTAATTCAATTCAAGGTGACGAAATCGATGAACATACACAATGACAATTGATCCCTTAAAAAGCCAAAGTTACTGAAAATGGTAATGTACGAGGAATACAATTAAACACCGGTAAAGTACTGAGTCCTGTATTGATATCTATATACTTGTCTAGTTAGCAGAACCAATTCTCAAAATTATCAAAATCTCAACCTAGCTCCTGCGCGTTCGTGACACAAAGTTAAACGATTGCGCGATGTAGGAATTGTCCATGCGACACTGGTGCCATCTAGTAAACACCGTGTTGAACTATTTACAATAACACAAGCCGTGCGGTATCACAAAGACGGATTGTCTTTGTGTGTTCTACAGGTAAAAAAAAAATTACCCAACAAATTGAATCGATTCCAACACTCACAAGTGTAAAATAACTTGTTGAAGGTTTTTTCAAATAGATTAAAAAGGTTCAATGACGTCATCTTACCGTAGGTATCTTAAGCTCAAAACCAGCTGTAACGTGCACCACTTTCTTGTTGAATTTACTGTTCCTAATGCATTCGCATTATATCCATCTCTCCCGCTCTTTAAAGTAATGAGTGGAATGGAATGTCTATTATGCCTTTTGAAAGAACCTACATGGTTCCTTTACTGGTGAAATATAGGTCAGAACCTCTGCCACTTTTCATGATGTTTGTACCTCGACTTTAAAGCTTTCATGTTTCGATTTGCATTTATTATATACTTACTAGCTGCGCCCCGCGCTTTCACACGCGGAATGATGAATAACGGTGGTGATGATGATGATGAAATGTAGAAATACAGCCTATGTTGTTATTCCAGAGTTTTGGCTGCCTCCATACCGAATTTCAACAATACAGCTTGAGCGTGAAGTAGTTACAGACATACGACAAATGAAAAGAAAAAAAAAAAAATAAAAAAAAAAATTACATATAAATATATTTAAATATAAACTTTCGCCTTTATAAAATTACTAGTAGCGCCCCGCGGTTTCATCTGCGTGGAATACAGTTTTCCCGCTACATCAAGTATTCCACGGGAATCATACAATTTACCGAGATACAAGTAGCCTATGTGCTATTCCAAACTATAATCTTTCTCTGTGCCAAATTTCATCCAGATCCGTTCAGCCGTTCTGACGTGATTGAGTAACAAACATCCATCCATCCAAACTCTGACATATATAAAATTAGTAAGATTGTGATTCCTCCTCCGTTCCTCGTTATCCTCATGACTGAGGGTCGTGACCTCCACCAATTTTTTTTCCTAAATAATCAAGCGCCATCTGAATCTCTTGCCAGCAGTTGGCAGAGCCTCATATATACTGGAATTTAAAGTGAGGAGATTATCTGGTTGGACCAACGCATGGAACCCGAGGTCTTTTTCCTTCTATTTTGCCAGTGACCATCAGTCTCTCCAGGTTGTCACCATTTTTCTGGCTATGTGACCAAAGTAGTCCAGGTTCACGTCCCGTCCTCGGTATACGCAGCATCCTTCTTCAGCACCAGATCTCGAATACGTCAATGTGTTTACGGTCTGATGCTTATGACCCGTCTTCCAAGTCTTATACATCTGAAACATGGCGTTCATTGACATTCCTATGTGTTAGGTTCCCAACAACCACCTTTAAATTATTACTACTTTAACGATATTTTTGGAAAGAAAGAAAAGAAAGAAAACATATTTATTACTGACAAAAGGCAACACTACAATACATATACATATACACTTAACCTAATATTACATACAGATATAAAAAATAAAAAAGTAAAAATAAAATAAGCACAAAATTAAAACAACCTTAATGTAGGTATTGCAGTGATGCTAAAAATGAGTCCCGACTCAGCATATGCGAGGGTTTGACAACCTTCGCGCTGTTTTTCAGTAGGTACTCATCAACTGGCTTCACGAACGCACAAGTGATATAATACAAATAAAAAAATCATATAAACTAATATATCTTACTGCGGCTTGGCGCTTGTAAAACATGCTATGCTTCCATATAACGCAAATTTGAACGCTGATAAGCGAATTAAACATCGGATATGTAATATAGGACATCACAGAACAGCACTGGCCGGAAGACATTTTCACATTCTCAGCTCTCGTTTATACAATACGGCTAACAAAGCAACTCATCTTTATCCCCTTAACTCAAAGAAAGCAAAAACTGCTGTGATAGATTGGCTGAAAGCTTTAACATACGAAGAGACTGAAGATCTTTTTAAGATTATTAAATAGACACGTGACTATCCAGAATATACAAATTTTTTGTGTTATGAAAAATGTTGAAATATGTATTTAATTTAAAGATGTAATTTTGAGTTTAATTTTTGTTTTAATGATTTTTTATTTAAATTATTATAATTTTTAAAAAGACTGTATGACCTGCTTATAATGATAATTGATTTAATAATATTTTTAATTTTAAACTAAAAATGTATTTATTTTACGGGAAGGGCCTAATTATTAAAACACAGGCCTGCGAGCCTAGTTTAATAGTTAGTGCCACACACACATGTACTTAGAGAATATAAATAAATGATTTGATTTGATTTGATTTGATTTGATTTGATTTGTCTTGCGCGAACGCACAGAAAAATAAAAAATAATGAATTATGTACCGTGGCTATACTGACGGAACGCAGCACTCTATTTAGTTTAAGTTTCAGTGTTTCATCATGTAACGATAGACACATGACATTATAGTTCCATATATCTCCTAAATTCCTGGTCCGGTGAATGAGTCAAACCTGATTTATCCCAGGGTATTATAAAACCCATTCAGAATTATCCCGGCGTTCCGGGAATGTCCGCTGAGTTACTGCTCCAGTCCAGGATTAGATAAATGCAAACTGGAAGCGGAAACAGTATTTAATTTGGCACCTGAAACAGAGAGGCAAAGTTTTGAAGGTAGGTTTTACAGAGAGGGTTTAATTAGCTTGGTGACAACTTTTACGGAGCAGAAGAATTTTTGGCAGTCAATTAAAGCCGGATAAATGCTATCCATTAATTTGCTATCCATTAATTTGCTATCCATTAATTTGCTATCCATTAATTTGCTATCCATAATTTGCTATCCATTAATTTGCTATCCATTAATTTGCTATCCATTAATTTGCTATCCATTAATTTGCTATCCATTAATTTGCTATCCATTAATTTGCCATCCATTAATTAATTTGCCGCCGGATAAATCCAACCACCGTGTGACCAAGTTGCATTGGTCGTGCAATGCAACTTGGTCGAAACGTCGAGGTAAATAAATTACTAAATGTTTTTCTCGCGATGAAGCCCCGATTGATTTAATAACAATCATATAAATATAGTTTAAGTAGAAACAACATTTTTAAGTTTAATTGGTTACTCAAAATTATAAGAAAAAATCTTATTAGGTATACTTAAATTAGTTTAAAAATTTTGTTATTAGGGTTTTATAAAAAAAAATGGAACCGACTTGAACACTCAAAAAAGTGTTCACACTTTTGAGTAACGAAACCGGTTCAATTTTATTTTTATTATTATGAAATAATTAAAAGTCGCGGAATTAACACAAAATATTGTTTATTAATATCTTTTTGTTATCGATTTCCACAAAGTAACGAGTGAGTCTATTAACTTTCCTAAATTAGTTTTGTATTACAAAACCTAGTGGCTGGCGTGCTTATTGCCCATTTCAAATATCCGCGCAGTCAATCTTTTTGTAAACAACTTGGTACACAGACTAACATGTCATGTCTCCGGCCTGTGGTCCTTGTCTCCGGCCGGACCCACGTCAGTCTCAGAGAAGGATGCGACCGGGACACAACGGATGTGACGTAACGTCGCATTACATCAACTCTAATGGATTGAAACTGTGAAATAATGCTATAAACGATGCCTTTATTAAAATAAAATAAAACACTAATTACTAATTACAATACTGCAGCTACTACAATAATATTTGAGTAATCCAGTAGCTATTGATAGCCTATAGATAACTCAAATGCTCTAACCCGCTTCCGGGTAGCAGCGTGCCCAGAATGCTAGCAGCATTGCCACGTTGAATTGCAATGCTAATTCGTTGAGTCAAATATGTGCCAGCATTTTGGTCACGCGTCGCATCGATCAAAGTGTTGTTGTGTTAAAGTGTTAACAATGATATGAGATGATAATATAAAGCTAATTATACCAGTAAATTATTGGATTATGAAAAGGTACACCCTTAATTATTCTGCCGATTCGATACTGCTTTGGTTACGGTTAACATAAGGGAATGCTACAATTCTTTTAATTGGGGTAATGCAGAGTTTAGTGAATTATGAGATTATTCTGTAATTTTTCGGGTTCAGTAAGATAATAACATCTGAGGCTTTCTATGAATATATGAGGTTTAATTTGTTTATTTTGTTTTCCCGAAGGTTCATACAGTTTTCAGTGATTAGGGTCTCGGGTAAAATTGATGACATTTGTTAATGGAAAAGTTTTACAAAAAGTTTATAGATTCAGGCGTTACTTTGCGGAAATCCAAGCAAAGACATATTAATAAACATTTAGCTTTATTTCCACAACTTTTATTTATTCCAGCAATGCTACGTAACCGGACGGCCGAACGCATGCGTGTTGCGCCGCGTCCACAGATTAAGTAGAAAAACTGCATTGCAACCTTGGTCAAGCTGAAGTTGTATATTAATGGTACAAAAGTTACATTATGATATAGTTGTCCATAGAAAAGCTGTATTATAATGTAATTTTATTTCGATATATTGTCTGAAAAGACTGTCAATCAAGTTCTGTTTTTGATATTTTAATCTTTATATTTCAGTATGAGATACGATAAAATATCTTCGTAGTTATGAAGAGCAAAATCGAACCGCCTTGTCCGATTTTGATGAAATTTAAATGGGACTAATACGGAAGTATTCACTATCAAACAAAAAAAAATCATCAAAATTGGTTAATAAACGACAAAGTTATCAGCGAACACACATAAAAAAAGAAAACATATATACGGTCTCTTTGAGTTACCTTTTCTTTTCGAATTCGGTTAAATCGGCGACATCCATACATGGTGGACGTTCCAACTTGTCGCACGAAGCGTTTTGCTTCCACATTCTTAGTGCGTACAGCTAACGAATGGAACTCATTGCCTAACTCTGTATTTCCGAAAAAATACGACCTGGGTATATTCAAGTCACGAGTGAATCTAGCAGGAACAATCTTCTAGCAGACGTGCTTCATCGTAGACCCCATCATCACTTAACATCAGGTGAGATAGTGGTCAAACGCCTGCCTATTCCCAATTGAAAAAAACACACAAACACGTTAACATACACAAAAACCCAGACACAACACACACACTAATGCACCTAAAACCTACTAGTTCACATACTATGACAGTCTAAAAATACATAAGTTACATCTGTAAAATGTAAGTCCGTTATTGGCCTTAGGTATAAGCTACTTGTACAATAATTTGTTTATAAAGGGCTGTGGATTTTGTAAAAAAAAAAAAAAAAAAAAAACAAAATATATCGAATTTGTCTTTGTGCGTTGATCGGTTCGATGATTTTTTTTTCTTTATTCAAACTGAACAGTCATAATGTTACATTGGCAACCAGTGGCGCCTGAGAAATGCGCCAATGTTATACGGCCACTTCCAATAATCGAATACCATTTCAGATATTGGATCTGATTGCCAAGCTCCAATGGTCTGATTAGAACGTGCGAAATCGAAGCGGAATGCGAAATTATTATCTGAAAATCCTTGGTATTACTCGCCCGAGGAAAAATCGCGAAATTGTCGAAAATAGCCAAAAAATGAGAAGTTTCAATTATATGTGTCATGTTGTATGTATTGCTTCCGGGCTGTTTGGTTGTGGTCTATGTGAAACTTGTGTTCCAGACGTTTCGTCGATCACTGCGGTCGACATCTTCAGTGGTTCAGATCCGAGCGGCGTCTCTTCTGATACTGATGATCAGTATCAGAGAAGACGCCGCGAAGGAGAGTTCTACGCTCTTGTCGCCGCTCGGACCTGAACCACTGAAGATGTCGACCGCAGTGATCGACGAAACGTCTGGAACACAAGTTTCACTTAGACCACGGCCAAACAGCCCGAAAGCAATACATACAACATGCAACGCCGGCCGTGAAAGCCTTAGAGTTTATATATGTGTCATATTTTTTATTAATTATGTGGTGTTTAAAAAAAAAAATTTATGTTGTATTATGTTATAATAGTTTCACCTGAAATAGCGTATAAGCTCTAGATTTATTAGTGTCGTAAGGCAGCGCATGTCCTCTTCTATTCCTACCCATTGTCTAGTTAAATCCGCATATGTGTCGATCGCCATTTTTAGATAAAAGTTCAACTAGAATCCTTTTATTTGCGTCAGCCTTAAAGTCATTCATAAATCCGTTTCAACAATGTCTTATACTGAACTTTGAGCATTACTTTAAGACATGGAAATTAATAAGCTCATATAAAGTCCTGAAACTAATGAAACATCCGACATTAACTTATGGCAACTCCGTAATTTATTCATGCCGTAACTTTGAATAATCTGACCCTTAACTAATAGGTGAGACGGGTGCTGCATACAAAAACCAAAAACATACATGTGCTGCCAGAATTAATATAGGTTAATTAGACGCTGATAGAGACTTTTCAAGTGACGACCATGTTTTATTAGAAAGTGTACACACTTTCTAATAAAATATGGATGCAGAGCCTCCAAAGTCATGATAAAGAAAAAATTAACAAAAAATGGAACCGACTTCTACACTCAAAAGTGTGAAATAACTTGTTGAAGTCAGTACCATGATAGTTCACAAAAGCAAATCATCACAATATTGTGCTCATGGTACCGACTTCGACAAGTTATTTCACACTTTTGAATGTTGAAGTCGGTTCTATTTTTTGTAAATATTTTTTTTTTCACCCTTTTCAGTGACCTTTGCTACTCACGGCATCAAATTGTCATTGTGTGTTCTCCGATGTCTTCAACCGCGACAATAAAATCGTCGAAATATGCGTAGCACTTTTTAGTTATTTGAGTATAATTCAAAAACTGCTCGCCGATTTTGATAAAATTGAATGGGACACCACGACAGTATACTCTATCTAACAAAAAAAATCATCAAAATCGATTCATAAACGACTAAGTTATCCGCGACCACACATAAAAAAAAGAAACAAATATACGGTCGAATTGAGTAACCTCCTTTTTTTGAAGTTGGTTAAAAAGAAGGCTCAGGATAATAATGGCCGTAATTCTCTTGTTCAATAAAACTACCATTTTATACTGTATAGACCTAGCGTTTGACCACTATCTCACTTGATGGTCAGTGACGATGTGGTCGAAGATGTTATCACGCTAGACCTGGAATGCTTTCTGGCTCTCAAGGATTGCTGCTCGAACACACTATGTTGTATTTATTGTAAGTTTGCGTTTGACAACTGTCTCACCTGATGTTAAGTGATGACGTTGTCTAGGATTTTTTATGTGTTTGGTGACAGTTTTTCTAACTTGACGGTACGGTACTACTATGCTGGGGATTTCATAATGGTTACCTTTACTGAAAGCTGAAGCCGTTGGCGGGGATGGAACCAGCGTCCGTCACTTTGACAGCCGACGCTCCCACCGCTGAAATAGATCTCACGTTAAATTTGTAAAGAAGGATTTGTACACACACTTTTAAAGACGGGATCACGTAGTTTTAACAAAACTCCTTTCGTACCTACTTCATCTTATCGCGCGACACGAGAAAGCTTATACTCAGGCTACCTATTCCTGAAGTTCTGAATGAGTTCCGCCACTGCAACCGTAGAAATAAGTATGAAACACTTGGCAGAGTTCGTTTTCCTTACAAATAGAGGTTGCTCTAAAAACCATTTCTATGATGAAAAGAGTAAAACTTCAAGAAATTAACTTTGAGATATATTGTGGCTGCATCAATGAAATGAAATGAAATGAAAAATCATTTATTCAAGACAGAACCGCACACAATAACATAAAATACGAACTAGATGGTTAATATAATGGAATAATATAAAGTACCATCAGCCTCCTACCATCATCATCACCAAAGTGACAGTGACAATGAGACTTTCAGTGACAATGACTCAAGTGACAGTGCGCACCGGGACAATTTGACTGATGCAGCGCAGCCGTCTCAACGCCAGTTACGTGCTGAGGCTCGCGCTCGCCGCCTGGCACGATCATAACTCCCAGATGAAGAACTGCAAATAAGTTCGAAACTGGTCGGAGAGTAATTTTCCAGTGTTTACCACGTGAGTCCTAGTCGGTTTGTTACATTACAATTATGGAAGACACTCGCGATAGTTTTCAGACTCAAATATAAAGTATACTTATATAACAGTAGCACAAAAACAAATCAGTATGCATGTCGGACTACTGTCATATGCAGTACTGCCAGAAAAGGTCAGAGCTCAGCATTATGCCGTGAGTTAGTCCACGGCGCTGGTGTCCAGCACTGGCCCACAGCGCTGGTGTCCAGCACTGGCCCACAGCGACACACGGACACGAGAACAATATACAAACAATATTACTGTTAATATATTCCTTGTGAGCTCATTTTGAAATAGAAAATGACTAATCCATTTGTTAATTATATATTTATTCCAGTTCCGCCATTACATGAACAACACTTCTTACAATCTACTCTATGCACTAACAGCCAATGTTGCCAATATAAATGTACAAAACTGACATGCCTCCTTACATTTATATTGCAACACTAAAATTAACTTATCACTTACATGTTTCAAAAAAAAAAATTCTATATTATTAATTGTTAACTAAAACTTTTATACTTAACACACCTTACTTTACTCTGTAACATTTAACATTCCTCTAAATTTAATGAATTTAACATTTCCCAAAGCTTTTGTAAATATATCTGCGATATTGTTCTCAGACTCTATCTTTATTACTTCAATAATCCCTTTTTTAACATTTTCATGAATGAAATGATAGTGAACCTCAATATGTTTAGAATTCTTTGTAAAATTTCCATATTTTGAAATAGCTACTGCCCCTGAGTTATCTTCATATATCCGAATTGGTTTTCTTATTTCAGTAAAATTTTCATTTATTAAGCACATGAAAAAATTTATTTCTGTTACAGCTTCTGATAAGGCAATGTACTCAGCAAATGTAGACGACTTTGTTACAGTGCTCTGTTTCTTGGATTTCCAATATATTACATTTCCAAAAAATCGAATCACAAATCCTGTGGTAGACTTCCTATCTTGAGTGTCCCCTGCCCAATCGGCATCCACATAACAATCAATAAGATCACTACTATTATTTTTACAATATTTTAATTTGAGACCTTTTGTCAAATACAAATATTTTAAAACTCGCAAAGCATATTTAAAATGTGTCTCATCATAACAATTTTGAAATCTACTTAAGTAGTTTACACTAAAAGATATATCTGGTCTAGTACCAGAACTTATATACAAGAGAGCACCAATCAAATTTCTGTACTTTATGTCCTCATTTAAATTTGATTGCTCTAGTTTCAAGTTTAGTTCCATTGGGGTCTTAAACAATTTTGCATTTTCAATATTATAACGTTTAGCTAACGACTCAATATAAAATTCTTGACTTAAAGTTAAGGTATTTTCCTGCTCATACTCATATTCAATATTAATACCAACATAGTTCTTGACTCTACCCATGTCTTTCATTTTAAACTTTTCTGATAATTTGTTTTTTATTTCAGCAATAGCTTGTTCATTTTTACAGCAGATTAATAAATCATCGACAAATAGTAAAATGTAAACAGTTTAATCATTTTCCTTTTTAACATACAAACAATAATCATATTTACTTCTGTGAAAATCAAGAGTTGTCAAGAAATCATTAAGACATTCATACCATGCTCGGGGGCTTTCTTTTAAGCCATATAGTGATTTATTTAATTTATAAACTCTACTGGTACCATCTTCATAACCAAGAGGCTGTTTGACATAAACTTCAGACAAAACTTTGCCGTTAAGAAAAGCTGTTTCTACATCCATTTGATGGATATCCAAAGACTTTTGACAACAATAAGACAATAATAGTTTGAGGGTTGGCATTTTAGCAACAGGAGAATAAGTATCATCAATACAATCAGTTTGTTGGAAACCTCTTACTACTAACCTGGCTTTATATTCACTTTCACTCTTCTTTTTGTATAACCACTTCACATCAATTACCTTAATGTCCTTGGGAGGTTTGTTAACGAGTACCCATGTATTATTTTTTATTAGACTGTCTATCTCACGATTCATTGCTTCTTTCCAATTCATTGATTCACCACTAGTAACCGCCTCCTGAAAGTTTTCTGGAATCATAGCATCACAATAGTTACTAGAGATGCTGTAATAACCAAATTCTTCATCAAAACGAAGTGGGCGTTTAGTTTGTCTTTTTGTTATTTTTTCTGTCATTTCTTGTTCATTATTTTTTATCTCTTCATCACTATGTATGTCTTGTTTGATTTCTTTTGCTGAGTATTTCATCAAATTACTATTTTCTTCATTTGTGTTGTTTGTATTTTTTCTTTCTATTTTTCTAATTGTTGTGTCTTCAAGGTTATTGTCATCTTCATTTTGAAATCCACACAAAATTACATCTTCCTCTATGACATCACAGTGTCTAGCAATTATCACTCTGTTATTAATCAATACTCTGTATCCAGTGTCAGTGTATCCAAGTAAAATACCAACTTCTGCTTTCTTGTCCCATTTAGATTTGCGCCTTGCTTCTGGAATTCTCACAAAAACTTTACTTCCATACATTTTCAAATTTTTAACTGATTGCTTCCTATTAAAAAATATTTCATATGGTGTTTTTCTCTCAATAGTATTGGACAATGTCCTGTTTTTAAGATATGCTGCTGATTTAATTACCTCTGGCCAAAATTTTCTTTCTACCTTGGCTTCCGATAAAAGACATCTGCCCATGTCCATTAAAATTCTATTATATATTTCTGCAGTTCCATTTAATTCATGAACATATGCTGGACAAGGTTTTATTAATATACCCTTATCTTTTGCAAACTTAAAGACTCTTGCATTCATGTACTCCTTCCCATTATCACATCTCAACTCTTTTATCATTTTTCCTGTTAAGTTCTGAACCTCATTTACATATTGCACTAAATAATCATATACCTCATCCTTCGTCTTGATACAATAAATTTTGACTAATTTGCTGTAGTCATCTATGAAACTCAAAAAGTATTTTTCTCCATGTGTTCCTGTAGTCTGATGTGGCCCATTTAAATCTGTATGAATGATCTCTAATATTTCCTCAGCTTTTCTTCGATCATTGTGAAATGGTAAGTTATGCATTTTGTTTTCAATACATGTTGCACACTTTAAATAGTCTGGTTCTATTGTTTTCGGTAATCCTTCTAATAACTCATTTTTGCTTATCAATTCCAGTTTATTAAAATTTATATGTCCCAATGTACGGTGTAATTTTTCTTTAACAGTCATATCACTTTTACCCAAATTTACTTGCAACTTACTAGTTTCTTGTTTCATGTAACTTTTCATCTTATATAATCTCTCATCCTTAATTGCAACTGCTATAATCTTTCCATATGTATTGTAGATTTTAGACAATTTCCCTCTTGAAACAATTGAATGTTTGTCAGTAATTTTTGAATAACTTAATAAGTTTGCCTTCATATCTTTAACATAAAATACATTCATTAGAGTCACTTCAGATTTTTGGCCATAAACCAGGAAACAAGTTTTAATTTTACCAACCTTTGTAGCTTCTAAAATTGTTCCATCGCCAATTTTAACTTTTACAGGTGTTTTTAATGTCTCGCAGGTATCAAAATACTCATCAGTGTTAATTATATGGTCTGTACATCCACTATCTAGTAACCATTCAATTTGACCTTCCTCCACCTTACCATCTTCATTTAAGGTATACATATTATTTGCAATGGTAGTATGAAAACTATTTCCTTGATTCTCATGGCTAGTATGATGATAATTTCCTCGTCCTCTGTGAAAATATCTGACATTGTTTGATCCTCGATCTCTAGAAAATCCACGTCCCCTATTACTTGAGAAACCACGTCCTCGGTTAGTTGAAAATCCATGTCCTCGTTGACCATACATACTATGTCCTTGACCATTGTTAACATTTCCAGAATGACAATCTCTTTTTAAGTGCCCAGGTTTTCCACAGGCAAAACAATTTAGATTTCTTTGATATGATGACCTGGCTTCTGCTCGAAAAACATTTGATGTGTCATTAGCCATGTGACTCAGATTCTCAGCCTTTTTTAGTTTTATTTTACTCTTCAAGTAATCAACAGTTCTTTCACCCTCGGGCAAAACATCTATTAAATCCCCAATATAACTGTAATTTTCAGGTAGGGCTTTTAACATATAATTCAGTTTTTCCTGCTCTGATATTGTCGCACCAGCTTGTTTTAGCTCGTTTACAGCCTTCTCAAAGTCATCAAAAAATAAAGTTACCTCCGAATAATTTTTTAATTGAATATTTTCGAGGTTATGTCGGCACACTATCTGTAATGCTGTCGACTTTTTCAGGTACATCTCATCAAACTTTTGGATAATTTCGTAAGCTGTATCGAGTTCACTGATGTATTCTAACTGTTTGTTTGATATGGCACTGTAAATATAATTTGTAGCCTGGACATCGCGGTCCTCCCATTTTTCATCGTCGGTTCCAGTTTTCTTTCTTGTTACAACGTCTTTGCACTTTTTGAACTGTAAAAACTTCAGCAATCTTATTTTCCAGTTGCAATAATCAGATCCATCGAAAATCGGAATATTTATTTCACCGCTTCTAGTTGCCATTTTTACGTATTAACTTTAATGACTCGTATAACTCTTTCACTTTTTCCTCAATCTAAAACCACCGACTTCTGCTACCATGTTAATATATTCCTTGTGAGCTCATTTTGAAATAGAAAATGACTAATCCATTTGTTAATTATATATTTATTCCAGTTCCGCCATTACATGAACAACACTTCTTACAATCTACTCTATGCACTAACAGCCAATGTTGCCAATATAAATGTACAAAACTGACAATTACAAATTCAAGAGATACAGTTCTACAGTTCTCACCATATTAGGTATAGTTATTTTCAATGATGTTTTACTAAAGATGACGTATATTCATACTGCGCGGTGCTCAGATTTTGTTCCTTTACGACATAAATATGCTTACTGCGACAGATAATTCGGTATAAATAATATAGAAAAGGATAGCTATATGTTTAGACTTGCGCTTGAAATACGCGTCGTAATTCAAAATTACTACAATTGACTTAATTTTGCCGCCTCTGTTTCCGCGCGCTTGTGCGACATCTACCTCATATAAACATATAATATAATTGGGCTGTATAGTATAGTATAATATCTTTTTATTCTTGTTTTTAGTGATGAAAAGTGAAAATTATTATTCAAGCTGGTAGCTTCCTCGCTCAACGTATTAGCCTAGCAATACAAAGAGGAAACGCTGCCAGCATCTTGGGTACAATGACGCAGGGGCCCGTTTTAGATTTGTTTTAGTTTTTATTAAATGTTTCAGGTTTTTATTTTAAGTTAGATTATTTTATTGCTATTCTAAATTATTTTTAAATTATGTTAATGTTACCTTGAATAAATTTATTCAAATGTTTAAACCAATACATAAACCTTCAAACTGATTCCATTAAAATACGCAATTTTTTTTTGTAACGTGATCAAATACTAACATTTTGAGTCATCAATACTAAATTTGGGATCCATTTCAAAATAGGTAAGTTCATGCTCAATCGTAAGGTCGGAGATGTTTCGTAGTAGGTACAAACTGGTACCAATGTCGCCCTTGCAAGACCGAACCGTGATAATCAAACCAACAAAGATCCGACAAAACTCCACTGAACAAGCTTGAACCGCAAACCCAACTGACTTGGACCGCAATAAACCGGCCAAAGGAAAACAAATATTCATTTGATATCCCATTTTATGGGACCGAAGCTCCGCAAACACCAGATCCTGGTCGATTTAAATCACTAGATATTGTAACGCCGAGACATTTGAAACTGGATATCTACCTGATACAGAATCGGTACAAGCGGCTCTTTTGAATGTACTTCTTTTTAACCGACTTAAAAAAAAGAGGTTACTTAATTCGACCGTGTACACATATATATATAGGTATATATATATATATATATATATATATATTTATATATATATTTATGTGTGTTCGTCGCTTATGAATCGATTTGGATGATTCCTTTTTTTGTTTGATAGAGTATACTTCCGTGGTAGACACTTTTAAATTTCATCAAAATCGGACAAGCGGTTTTTGAGTTACACTCCTATAACTGAAAAGTGCTACGCATACCTCGACGATATTATAATTGCGGTTGAAGACATCGGAGAAGATACACAATGACAATTGATCCCGTGAGTAGCAAAGGTCAACAAAAAGGGTGAAACAATTTTTTAGTTCTTGTGTAAGTTCATAAATTAAGTTTTATATTAAATAATAATGGCACAGACGGCAAAAAAAGTTGAAAAGTTCTTTAGTACAGCCTTGTATTATATACAGTACAATATACACAGATATCAATGCAATGTCTCTGCGCATACCGAGTGGCTCTAGATCTTCCGTTATATATGTTTGTATGCAAAGTATATAGCAACTAGACAAGTCTCTTCGACCATTATGGTTGCTGTCAAACCGACCGGCGAAGAAAGGCTCATTGGCGTGCCGCCAGCGAACTTGGTGTTACATTTGAAATGGTATGAAATAATGCGACTCCTTTACGACAGGCACAAATAACTTTATAAAATATAAAGCCCATTTCCTTGTTTTATGAAAAAGTTTTGATAATGCCTACATATTAAACATACATATCAGTGGTAATACCCCCGTTGAGTATAAGGGCGCATGTTCAGACCGTATATTGCTGTTCAAGCCTGGAGTTACTCTCCAAGGAGTTTTTATTTATACAGTGTTAATAGATAGATAGATAGAAAATTCTTTATTTGTTTCTCCAAGTTTTACAAAAGTAACTTAATAGCCTTATTATTTAAAGATAGCTTATAGCTTACAATATCCTGGAGAAACAAAAGGCGGACTTATCGCTTAAAGCGATTTCTTCCAGTCAACCTTTTGTTTTGGAGGATTTCAACAAAAATAATGGTGGCATGCTTTCACCTGAAAGCTGTACAGTAAACTAAATGAAAAATAATAGATTACCTAAACCCTAAGCGCATAAGGCGCATATACTTATAGAATACAACATGTACTTACATATATAAAGCTAATACATACTATAAATAAAATACAATACATATAATAGGTTATATAATATATATATATTGATACATACGAATACATCAAAATACATAATACTAAACTAAACTAAATAATATGAAGCAGAATACACATACCAATAGTTTAAAGTAAAATACCATAGGATAACTAACTTACACCAATTTGATTTAAATACAGAGATTTGATTCGACTTTTAAAAATGTTCAACGAAGGAGACTGTCTTATGGATACTGGCAAATTATTCCAAAGGCGAGCAGCTCTCACTGTAAATGACGCGTTGTAGAACGAGGTACTATGTAAGGGTGTCTTTAATAAAAGTGTTTCTGACGATCTCAGTGACAAAGAATGTTCTAGGTGAAGAAACTGAAAACGTTCTTTGAGATAGCGCGGGAACAAGGGATTGAATAATATACTGTAAAGCAGGGAAAGGATATGAGTATTCCGGCGAAGGCGAATAGGGAGCCACTTGAGCTTATGTCGGAAATTAGAAATGTGGTCGTATTTACGTAAACCGAATATGAAGCGGATGCAGAAGTTTTGGAGACGCTCAAGTTTATTGAACTGCTCTTCTGTTAAGTCTAAATAACAGGCGTCAGCGTAGTCTAAGATTGGGAGCAGAAGAGACTGTGCAAGAGTAGCTTTGGTAGCAGTTGGAAGAAAGTTCCTAAGCCGTTTCATAGCTCCTGCTGAAGCATATAGTTTACGACTTACATCAAGAAGCTGCGGACCCCATGAAAACGTTTGATCAATGATCACCCCTAGGTTCTTGACCTCTTTGCGGAAGGGTATTGTTAGTCCTTCGAAAGTGACCAATGGTAATTGATTCTCGTCGATCTTACATAGCATACGTGAACTACCTATTATGATTAACTGGGTTTTAGCAGGGTTGATTTTAAGACCAAACAATTTGCTCCAGTTTGATATACGAACCAGATCACCATTAGTGGCTGAAATAGATTCAGATAAATTTTTAGGATGAGCTTGTGAATAAATCTGAAAATCGTCTGCATAGAGATGGTAGGAAGAAGTGATGTTATTAGATATAGAGTTTATGAAAGTAGCGAAGAGGAGCGGAGATAAAACGCCACCTTGTGGGACGCCGGACGTAGTGCTACACCAAGAAGAAAACGAATCGTCAAGGCGAACTCTCTGTCGGCGACCATACAGATAACTGTGAAAAAAGTCAATTACAGATGGAGATATGTTCATAGAGCGCAATAGTCCAAGGAGGATATCAAAGTCCACGGTATTAAAAGCATTACTGAAATCGAGGAGGGTGAGCACAGTTACCTTACCCTCCTCCATACCAGCTCTAATGTCATCCGTAACCTTGACCAGGGTAGTAACGGTGCTATGAGCAGGACGGAAACCTGATTGATAAGGATTCAGTAAGCTATTTTTATTAAGAAATGAGCTCAACTGATTATAAATTAAACGTTCAAAAGCTTTAGAAAGAAATGGAAGAATGGATATAGGACGATACTCGGGAAAAGATTTAGGGTTCAGTTTTTTTGGTAAAGGAATGACTTGGGCTTCTTTCCATATGGACGGAAAAGCACCATTCAATATGGAGTAATTAAAAATATGACAAAGGATAGGATTAATTAGGTCTAGAATTGGAATTATCATGTTGCGACTTATATTATCAAGGCCCACAGCATTCGATGCAATAGATATTACGCTCTTTTGAACATCACAAGCTGTGAATTGAGTGAAACTGAAAGAGGACAAATTGGGAGTTGGCAAAGAAGAAAGAAGTGTAAGTGTGTTAATTTTATCTAGTTTATCCATACTAGAGGACGACGAAAAATGTTGGTTTAAAGCGTTGATGTCTAAATCTCGAGGTATTGAATCTTGGCGTGATTTTCCAACTCCCAAAGTTCTCAGAAATTTCCAAACTTTTTTTGGATCTTCCTTATCAACAGATTCATGAATGTGGCGGCGCTGCGCATCCCTACACACCCTGTTGCAGTGATTTCTGGATTTAAGATATTTGGACTTATTACGATCTGTAGGATTCAGTTTATATTTGGACTTTGCTAACGCTTTTTTGTGCATCACATCTTTTATATCCGAAGTCAACCAAGGAGCAGGTAAATGTTTAATTTTAATTGGTCTCATTGGAGCATGCTTATCATACAACTCTATTAAAGCGGAGTTAAAACAGTTAATTTTGTCGTCTATTGAGTTAGATTTTAACAACACAGACCAATCAACATTTTGAGTATCACTGCGTAGGTTTTCTAAGTTTATGCTTCCAAAGCTACGTTGCATAATAATTTTCGGTTTTGCCTTGGGGGGTTTGACTTTATATGACAGAAATATTAGGTCATGGTATGACAGAGCATCTGCCGTTAACTGCCCATGCTTAGCAACATGATTACAAGATGATACAAAAATTAAATCTAGAAGTGAGGGTGTACAGTTTGGAAAAAAGTGTGTTGCATTCAGTGGAAGTATATGCATATTATTGGACTTAACAATGCATTCCAAGTTCAAGGAACGAGAATTATTTTTGAGAAGGCACGTGTTGAAATCACCCATAATAATGGAATGATTATACAAAGGAATGAGATTTTCTAATAGATTTTCAAAAGATGAGAAGAAGTTTATGTGTAAAGAAGGGCTATAATAGACTCCGAGAAGAATTTTAGTATGGGAAAGAAGAACTTCTATAAAAAGGTGTTCACCAGCATTAGGTGGAGGTGGTTGTGCAGACATACTTATTATAGAAAAAGGAATATGAGCACGGAGATAAATTGCTACACCACCGCCTACAGCACCAATACGGTCATTACGGATAAGGTGAAAACCAGGCAAAGGATATGAAATAGATGAGAGGCAAGGTTTCAACCAAGATTCGGAGACTAAAATAGCGTGGATATGTTTTTGTTGTTCAAAAGACGCCAGCATGTCAGGGAAATGGGCCGGAATACTCTGTACGTTGATGTGGACAACGTTAAAATTTTTGGCACGTCAGAGAAGGATGCGCATAACGAATCGGACAGACAAGGGTTGCTATCAGAGCTATGAGTGGAATTGATCGAATCGTTTGATGAGGACATAGAAGCATAATCATCAATGTCGGTACTGGTGTTCAGTAGTTTAAACATTAAAATATATATGTGTAAAATATAATAATAATAAATATAATATTTCTATAAAAAAAATTTAAAAATACTAACTAATTATACCTTACTAGGTACAAATCAAATCTATTTACAATAAAATACAATCTTTACCTGCCAGTTGTGCAAATAAAGAAAGAGAAAAAAAAAAAAAAAAAGAACTAAGTATACAAATAACAGCGCATGCCTGGAGGGTTTACTTATTGATTTGTAAATCTGTAAATAAACCCAGGCAAAAAATCAGCTAAAGGTATGTACATACGAGATTCGGACACAATATACACCAAATCTTAACACTATTTACCCAGACTACAATAATGAAAAAAAAAATAAAAAAAAATCCTGTCACAAAAGAAATCGAAGCGCTAATAAAGTCGACGTGTTGACTACATAAAAGACAGATTAATCACTGATTAATCAAATTATATTATGTAAAAATAATATAAATAGTGAAATTTATAAAAATAAAATAAAGTGAACGTATCACACATTTAAAATGTTTCGTCGGCCTTAACCCGATATTAAATAATTCTGAGTGCAGCTGATTCGCTTCTCATAACATGAATCATTGTTTACATTTCTCTATTCAAAAAACAAAATTCCAGTAACTTTGTAATGCACGTAATCAAAATGAAACAGAACATTGAATTGCGTAATTAAATGGAACTCAGCTCAGTGAGCAGATTTACTGTTTGAAAGGAACGTAAACAATCTAAAAGTCAACTGTCACTGTCACTCTCACTAAGATAATGACATCTCACTATGATATGCGGGTTCGCCGGTGCGTATGATCGCCTGCCAAGCGGGGCAAGTACTGGCAAATCTGACCTGAATGAATTAATGATTTAGTATCTAATGTTTTGACGTTGATATATTGATCCGTATCCGATTCTTTGCATTTCAAAGGATTGAAATATTTCAATTGATAATACAATTAAATTTTTTTTTAAATTGCTACAGTTGATAGGTTATTTATAGGTAATAAAAACTCATGCGGTGCCTCTGAAGATTTTGTTGATCTATCTTCTCTATATAAATCCAAGCTTATTTTGTTGATCTATCCTCTATATAAATCCAAGCTTATTTTGTTGATCTATCCTCTATATAAATCCAAGCTAATTTTGTTCGGTTTCGTCCCAATTTGCTACAACGTGATAAATTGTTTTATTTAATTGAAATTTGCATTTCGGAATCGCTGATTGCTCACGAATATACATTTCGGCACAAATTAAGCCTTAACAAATTTAAAGTAAATCTAAGACATCCGGTTTGCTTGTGTTTTACTGGCTCGCGTGCTATATCTTGACGACAATAAACTTTAGGTGACACTGTGGTCAAACGCAACCTTATAATGCTTTAATCAAATTAAACTATATTTATTGTCTCAGAACTACAGTATTGCGGAAGGAATCGGCCCTATAAAACAAATAAATATTCTCTAATCAAATGTTTTTGTTTAACCGCTGGTATTTACTTATTACGTTTATGGAATATATACCTAGACAAAAGTCTTATACATTAAAACAAGTGTCATAAAATCAGACGCGCTCTATAACCAAACAAATAAATTCGTTTCGACGCTGTTCGATTAATATTTAATAGCTTGATTAAAGCTTGATTAAAGCTCGATTAAATAGCTCGAGAGTGTTAAGTAAACATATAAAATATATGTTTATAAAGAGGAAAAACTTGTATGTAATTATGTTTGTAATGAGTTGGCTTAAAAATTACTGGACCGATTTTAAAAATTCTTTCACCATTTGAAAGCTATATTCACCCTAAGTAACATAGGTTTTGTTATATTTAAAAAAAAAATTGGAATTCTTATAATTATTACTTTTCAAATATTTTACCCGTGCGAAACCGGAGCAGGCCGCTAGTATGAAATATACCGGAAATTCCCATATTACTAAAGAAACTAAATCTTATTTTAGTGTATTACATCCTTTTTATTTAATACATTAAAACGTTTATTTTTTATGTTTATATTCATTTACTTTCTTTTTAATTTTTTTAAATAACTTGCAATAGGATTTATTAGCCGACTCGAAGAAGCGGCTAGCTATCGCAAAGTTATTTTTATTTATTTATTTATCAACATTCACACAAGGTCTTCAGGCCCCAAACTAGGCAGAGCCTGTACTATAGTAACCTGATGACTGATATACATACTTATTATATACATATACACACCCAGACACAGGTCAAACCGACATGTTCATACACACAAATGTTTGACCTGCCCGGGAATCGAACCCGGGACCAGCGGCTCAGAAGGCAGGGTGCTACCAACTGCGCCAACCGACCAGTCAATGAATCGATGGCTGATGATATAACCATTAACGCAAGTGGCAACCACTGCTCGTTAGTTGGTATACGGGGTCGTATTTATCCGCGAACTGGATTTCAAATTCGCCCTTTCAATTAGCTCTATTCAAGTCACTGGGCATACCGTAGGTCAACGGTGAGGTCAACATCGCAGTAGCTATGTAGGTCAAGGTGTGACCAGCGTTCATTCATTTACTTAAAGGTCTGGTAGTTACTTAACGTATATATGTATATAGGTTAAGTAACTAACTTTGACGTTCCAACTTGTCGCACGAAGCGTTTTGCTACCACATTCCTAGTGCGTACAGCTAACGAATGGAATTCATTGCCTAAATCTGTGTTTCCGCAAACATACAACCTGGGTATCTTCAAGTCACGAGTGAATAGGTATCTTCTAGGCAGGCGTGCTACATCGTAGACCGCATCATCACTTAACATCAGGTGAGATAGTGGTCAAACGCTTGCCTATTCCCAATAAAAAATCAAAAAGGTTTTATTTGAAAGGTAAAGTGTCGGGTCAGTCCTCACAAATGGTACTTTTCTTTGCGGTGCTTTTATCTGAAACATTTATCGTAGGCCTCTTCAACTTCACAATAGTCAGTTATATTTTCAGATTTTGCCTACTTTTTTAAAATTATTACTTAGTAGTTCTGAAAGGTAGAAAGAAAGAAAGAAAAGTTATTTATTTTGGAAAACACAAACAACAAAAATCAAGAATAAAAACAGATACAAATTCATACATTACTAACTAATATTTACACAAATCAAAACTATATAGAGATAGTAAAATCATTCTGCATACATGTTTGAAATTATCTATTAAAAATCAATCAATCAATCATGTCATTTTTATTTGTATTATTTTTCGGCAGAGCAATTGAAACGGCGAAAATATGCTAACCTAGGTAGTGGTTACATATTTGAACCTTTTGGGGTCTTGACATTGGGCCCGTGGGGACCTGGAGCTCATTGGATTTTCCAATATTTATCTGAGCGTTTGATCGATGCGACACGTGACCAAAATGCTGGCACATATTTGGCTCAACGAGTCAGTATTGCAATTCAGCGTGGCAATGCTGCTAGCATTCTGCCGGCCGGTAGCGGGTTAGAACATTTGAGTTATCTTTAGGCTACCAATAGCTAGTGGATTGCTCAAATGTTATTGTAGTAGCTGCAGTATTGTAATTAGTTATTAGCGTTTTATTTTAATAAAGGCATTTGCCCCGGACGATGTCATTTATTTCAAGTCATAAAAACTCATCAAACGCAAATATTATTTTAAACGTTAGTGACATTATAAAATTATGTAAATGATGTAGTGATTTGTAATACATTGACAAGTCACATTTAACATGTGACTTTTTGGAACAGTATGGTTCCCGTGGGGTAACTAAGAGAACGGGATAACCGTAACATTTGAAGAAGAAGAAGAAAAAGAAGAAGAAAAAGAAGAAGAAAAAGAAGGAGAAGAAGAAGAAGACGAAAAATAATTTATTTTGGAAAACACAAACAACAAAAATAAAGAAGAAAAACAGATACATATTCATAAATTACTAAATAATAATTAAACAATTCTCTAATATTAGAGATAGTAAAAGTATCATTTCTGCATTGTCTAGTCCAAAAATGGACTTGGCTCAGCAAAATGCTGCCGGATAGTCCCACAGCGCTGATTTTCAGCCAAGACCCGAGTGTCGTGGACAGACTACAAATATAATAAATAATAATAATATAAATATATATATCTTCTTCTTCTTTGTCGTTACACTCTTGGCAGAGTGGTCGTGGTCGTCATGACAGGGGTGGTGGCGAGCTTCACAATTCGTCGCCATTCCTCTCGCACTGTCGCTTGCCTGGTGCATTCATGGAGTGGACCATTAAATGCAGTTTTGATTTGGTCCGTCCAGCGCATTGGTGATCTACCGCGCGCTCTCTTGCCCTCAATTTTGCCCTGAACCACTAGTCGCTCCACAGACGTGTCTTCTCGACGTGTAATATGTCCAAAGAAAGTGAGAATACGACTTTGAACGATGGAAGAAAGACGTTGTTTTACATTAAGTTCTTCGAGGATTGAGACGTTGGTTCGGAACTGTGTCCAGGCTATGCGAAGCATTCGTCTCCAACACCACATTTCTAAAACGTCAATCTTCTTTCTCTCACTTTCTCTCAAAGTCCACGTTTCGGCACCGTAAAGAAATATGGGAAACACTAGTGCTCTGACAAGTCGCATTTTAGTGGCCTTGGTAATGTTTCTGTTTCTCCATATATTCCCAAGCCGATCCATGGCGGACCTGGTGATAGCCATGCGCCGTTTGATCTCTTCCGCGCATCCGCCATCGTTGGATATCAGTGATCCAAGGTAGATGTATGATTGGATGACGTCACAGTTCGCAATTTTCGTTACTTCGGGCGAGTTATTGTTGAGTCGATCAACAATCATAATCTTCGTCTTACTGCGATTTATCTTCAAGCCGAAATCAAGACTCACTTGTTCCATTTTAGCTAGCAGTGATTCCATATTGCCGATGCTTGTTGCAAATAGGGTAGTGTCATCTGCATAACGCAAATTGGAAATTTTATAGCCTCCAATAGTGATTCCGTCTGACCAGTTCTCGAGTGCTATTCTCATAACGAGTTCCGTGTAGATTTTAAAAAGAAGTGGTGATAAGATGCAGCCTTGACGGACCCCGGCACTTGGATGAAATTTACTCGATAACACGTCTGTTCTTACCGATGCTGTTCCCTCTTCATAAAGCCTTCTAAGGAGATGGACAAGGTGTTTGGGTGTTCCCATTGTCAGGAGAGTTTCCCAAAGTACTGGCCATTTTACCGAATCGAACGCCTTCGAAAAGTCAACAAAGCAAATATAAGTCGGCTTGTTAAATTCCCTAGCCTTTTCAATAATCTGGCGTACGTTTAAGATCTGCTCACGAGTACCTTTCCCCTTCACAAAACCCGCCTGTTCTGGAGCGATCTCTCTGGATAAGTAGGACTTTAATCTCTCGTTAAGAATATGCAGTAGAATTTTACTTGCGTGTGATATTAAGGCAATTAGGCGATAGTTACTGCATATTTTTGTAGAGCCCTTTTTATGTAGAGGCACAAAGACTGTATGAGTCCATTCTTGGGGCCAAGTTCCTGTTTCCCAAATTTTGTTACACAGGATATGAAAAATATAGACACCATACTCTCCTGAAGCTTTGATAGTTTCAATCGGTATGGCATCCCTTCCTGTGGCCTTTCCGCTTTTAAGGCGTTTGATAGCGGCTTGCACTTCATCTTTTAATATAAATGGCTCTTTCTCTTCATCCTGGGGCTCTGTCAGGAGACAGTTGTGAGCTTGAGGGTCTTCAAATAGTAATTGACAGTAGTCCTTCCACGTCTCAGATATCGCACCTATCTCGGTCAATAGCTCGCCCTGTGAGTTTTCTATAGCCCATGTTTTAGAAGAAAGTGTTTTGGTGATGGCTTTGATTTTTCGATGCAGATCTCCTGTTTCGTGTCTGTCAGCGTGTACTTCAACTTCCGCACACAAGTGCTGCAGGTGGTTATTGCGGTCACGCCTACAAGCTTCCTGTATACGAGCAGATATTGCGTTCAGTATCTTCACGTCTGCACCTTCAGCTTTCATTCTTCTTCTCTTTTCAACAAGGGCAAGAGTCCCATCAGTCATCCAATGTTGACGTTTGCGAGCCGCTGCTGTAGAGGGTTTGGATTCCAATACGGCACTCTCAAGCAACTCTTTAGCCCTACCCCACAGTTGGTCCGGAGATTCTAATCGAGTATCTAGATCAGTCCATTGATGCCATTTTTGGTCAATCGCAGCCAAGAATTTATGACTGTCTATGGGCTGTATTCTTTTCCGGATCTCAATCTTCCTAGCGGCTTTGAGCTTGAGTTCGACTTTTGCTATAAGCAGCTGGTGATCTGATCCACAATCAGCACCTGGAAGAGTGTGAGCATTTCTTATGAAACTTTTCCATCTTGAGCCGATCATAATGTAGTCGATTTGATTTCGATAGTTGCCATCAGGTGAGGTCCAAGTATACAGTCTTCTCGGATGGTGTTGGAAGAAACTGTTTGATACCGCCAGGTTATTCGCAGCAGCAAATTGGATGAGCCTCTCACCTCTTTCGTTTCGCTGTCCCAGCCCAAATTTTCCTACGCATGGGCTGAGCTGATCAGCATGTGCTCCTATTTTTGCATTGAAATCGCCCATTACAATTAGTATCTCCCTATTAGGGATTTTTGCTATAGTTGATTCCAGCTCGGTGTAGAAGTGTTCTATGTCAGTGTCGCTTACTGCGCTGGTTGGTGCATAAACCTGTATGATATTCAGATTGATCGGTTTCGCCTTTAGTTTAATACTAAGCACTCGATCACTCACAGGTGTGTATCCTATCACACAGCTACTAGTTTTCTTCGGCACCACAAAGGCAACTCCATTTCTGCTGTTGTCATCGTTTCCAGAGAAGTAAACAGTGTGCGATGCTGTCTGAAAGTGACCATTTCCCCTCCAATGCGTCTCACTTAGACCGCAGATGTTTATTCCACATCGCTCTATCTCCCTCTCCAGAATATCAAGCTTGCCTGTTTGAAGCATTCCGCGAATATTCCAAGTACCTATCTTTTGGACTTTTCGCATCTTCATGAAGGGCATTCCAGTAGTCCGATTTCCAGACGATGCCTGGTTTCCTACATCAGCCTGGCCGGTAGTCCATTTCACACCATCTGCCCCGGACGCAGGACGGCGCCGGTTGCTAAGCGGATCACATGGCCACCTCTGTATCTTATTTTCTATTGTGATCATGATGACTTTCTATGGGAACATAGTGCAGTAGTTTCCCATGGCTTTCTGCACCAGGCATTTTAGAGGGTATTTGATCCTCAAGGTCGCTGAAGCCTCTTCCAACTGGTTTCCCAGTCGAGTTTATGGTTATACCGCCATAGTTCGGTCGCCAGAGCCTCGTCCGTTATCTAGCAGGGAGCACCGCGACAGTGTGAGACCATCGCCGTTATCTATTCATACGAACCACCAACGCGAGCAGGTGAGGTTGACAATTGGGTCGGATAAGATGTTATCACCGTTCTCCCCTTACTCCCCCGACGCATAAATATATATATATATATTATATTAAAAATAATAATATAAATAGAACAAAAAAAAGAGTAAATAAACATATCTATTTTAAAAAATTACAAATATAATAATATTTACTATAATAATATAAAAGTGAATGTTTGCACTATATGTGCACGTTACACATTTGCATGTGTAACCGCAGGCGGTGGCTAGTTTAGAAATAAATGACAAGGAGGTCTCATTATTAATCTTCTGTGTATCATCTCATCATCTGATAAACTCATACCCACGTCCTTTGGTGAATTAAGCAAGAATCGACCCGTGTAATCGCCAAAAATACAACAAAGACCCGTCAAAACAACAGCTGGATGTTGTTGACTGAAACAAAGAGGAAAAATCCACCGACAGCGATGATATTATATGTTTATATGAGGTAGATGTCGCACAAGCGCGCGGAAATTGAGGCGGCAAAATTAAGTCAATTGTAGTAATTTTCATTGCGACGCGTATTTCCAGCGCAAGTCTAAACATATAGCTATCCTTTTCTATACTATTTGTACCGTATTATCTGTCGCAGTAAGCACGTTTATGTCGTAAAGGAACAAAATCTGAGCACCGCGCAGTATGAATATACGTCATCTTTAGTAAAACATCATTGATCGACAGCTGAAACGACCATACTCACCTGGGAAAATAATGGCAAACAAAAAGTGCTTCGACGAGACATTTTGGAAGTTTTACGTCTACATAAATCATAAAGGGGATTCGGACCTCAAATGGTTTATGGACGGTTGATAAAAACGAAAAATTCTATCTAATAATTCATCCTATCCCGCGTTTGTTGCTGAATAAGATGAAAATAAAAACCTCCTGATACACCGTTTTGTTTGCGCTTACTTTTATTACTGTAAATAAATAAATAAATAAAATAAATAAATAAACTAAGTAATTACATAGTTAAAAAAGCTTAGTTCATAATAATATATTATAATACAAGTGCGTTAAGCTTGTCACTACACATGAGACTATGGGTTGCAAGGGGATCCGCAGGCGAGGGTGTAATTCAGCCGAGTGTCTAATGAGAAGAGCTCGCGAGTTTCTTACGACGTTGTTCAACCTTGTATTAATTTTTATTTAATTTGTATCGGACTGATCTGAAAGTATGTATTTTTGTATAAAAATCTAATTTATTTTAAAAAAAACTACGTCAGTTGTTGTAGTTCTGTAACTCTATAAAAAACTATACAAAATTATTTAAAATGAAAAAACTAATATATCGAACTGATCTGGAAGTATGACTTTTTGTATAAAAATGTAATTTATTTTTTAAAAAAACTACGTCAGTTGTTGTAGTTCTGTAACTCTATAAAAAACTATACAAAATTATTTAAAATGAAAAAACTAATATATCGGACTGATCTGAAAGTATGTCTTTTTGTATAAAAATCTAATTTATTTTTAAAAAAACTACGTCAGTTGTTGTAGTTCTGTAACTCTATAATAAACTATATTAAAATTATTTAAAATAAAAACTAATATCCTAATTTTCCTAAAGTTCAAATTCCTGTAACTCCGTACTATGCTATCTCTAATATTAGACGAGTTATATTCAAATGAGGTTGGTTTTAGTTGGCACTGAGTAACATGACAAATTATTTGAACTTAAACTAGCCGCATACTCAATGAAAAGATCTAATTTTAGTCGTACCATTCATATTGATGTAACTTTTTATCTTGAGCAGTTCTTGTTGTATGTATTATACCAAACATTTTTTTTATACACATTCAGACCCCCGCACTAGGGTTTCCTGTGTCGTTAGAAGCATGGACACGCACAATTACAGCACACAAACATACAAGACCCGGGACAACCATCCACACTCATCGCACAAATATTTGCCCCGGCCGGGATTCGCACCCAGGGTCCCCGGAGATACAGAAGTCATGTCACTGACACTGACCACTGCGCCACGGCGACCGTCAACTTCAGTTTTAACTATAAGCTAATGGTAACTACTAAAATTAAAAAAACTAATGAAAGTGTTCATCGAGGCATGTAACCTTCCAATTTCCAATGCCTAAAATGTCCCACGCAGAAATACCTGGTGCTGTGGGGGGAAGGAAGCCGAAGCGCAACTATGCAAATTGCGGATGCCTCGGTTAAAGGGGACGGTTGGCTCGAAATAATTCAATTTTAGGGTCGATCATACGGACTGGGAACCCCATTTTGTACATAAATAAAACGCGCCCGCCTGCCAGGTGACGGTTGTTTGGTTTGTAGCATTTTTTTTGCCGTCACGATTATAACTGGAATGGTTAATTGTTTGTTTGGATTTTAATGTGTCCATGGTTTAGGCCTAATACACATTAGCGACAGGTCGCGTTGCGGAATGCCGTGCGACTGGCCGCACTGATATCAACGTACTGACCATAGATGATACGTAATATACGAAAATAGATAGTTAACTCGTGTCCTAAATTGACAACAGTTCCAAATGTGAATAATAGATGGCGCTTTTTAGTTTTCTAAGCTTCATGCTAGATGGAAGCATTATACATTTTGTTTATTTAATTATTTTAAGGTCTCGTACTCGTGAACTAAATTTGAAATGCATGCACAAAATTTCATTTCAAATTCAGCCCACAAAAAATTGGAACACATAATGAGCCACGGACCACGGACTGGCAAGCGCAGCATAGGACGGCCACCGACCAGGTGGACAGACGACCTGACTAAGATCGCAGGCAAGGGCTGGATGTGGGCCGCTTCCAACCGGTCTTTGTGGAAATCAATGGGGGAGACCTATTCGCAGCAGTGGATTTCCTATGGATAAGATGATGATGATGATGATGAGTCATGTGTTATATTATTATACAAAACGATAACTCAGTCATTTATTCCATGGCAGTCTTCTCATGACTCAGACAAATCTGTATAATTCCATTAGCTTAAGTAACTTACCGAGGGTACTTTGAGTAAAGTGGATATTTTAATAAATATCTAGATAATATCATTATTTCTTAGCAAAGCCTTTCTGTTTATGATATAATAAACACTTATTGCCAGTGTGGAAAAATAAATATTTCGTAGGAAAATCGGATTAAATATAATCTACGGGTAATGTATTCTACGGGTAATTTAAGCTTATAATATACTAGTAGGGATCCGCGGTTTTACCCGCGTGGGTAACGGTTTCCTCCTACCTCAATTATCCCACGGAAACTATATTTTGTCCATCTCCATGCCAAACTTAGTCTGTATTTTACATCCGTGAGCGTATTACTTAAAGTATTGACTTTTTTTTATCACACACACACACACACACCCTCGCACTAGGATACCGTGTATCGCGAGAGGCATAGACACACACAATCACAATACACAAACATCCAAGACCCGAGAACAAACAACTTTGCTCATCACAGAAATGTTTGCCCCGGCCGGAATTCGAACCCGGGGTCGCGGTTCCAAAGTTAGTGTCGCTGATCACTGAGCCACGACGACCGTCAAGCATTGTTTGAAATTCAACAGAATAAAAACAGATAGTCCTTGAATCATAATCTTTAATTACGAGCCAGAATTAGTGATGATCATCATCATCATCAGCATCTCAGCCATAGGACGTCCACTGCTGGACATATGCCTCCCCCATTGATTTCCACAAGGACCGGTTGGAAGCGGCCCGCATCCAGGCCTTGCCTGCGATCTTAGTCAGGTCGTCTGTCCACCTGGTCGGTGGCCGTCCTATGCTGCGCTTGCCAGTCCGTGGTCTCAATTCGAGAACCTTTCTTCCCTAACGGCCATCGGTTCTTCGAACTATATGCCCTGCCCACTGCCACTTCAACTTGCTAATCCGCTGGGCTATATCGGTGACTTTCGTTCTTCTACGGATCTCCTCATTTCTGATTCGATCGCGTAGAGAAACCCCGAGCATAGCCGTCTCCATAGCTCGTTGCGCGACTCTGAGCCTGTTCAGAAGGCCCATTAGTGATGATATCTGTATTAAACTAGATTAAATATGTTTCACTTAATATCACATAATATGCTGGATTATTTATTCACTTTCGAAAACATTTATTTCATTGTTGGTGTAAGATATAAAGTATAAACACGATGGCATTCTTAACCTAATGGTAAAGATATGATGCGGAATCCAATGTAGTTTTTACGTAGTATTGCCATGTCATCGAATCAATTACGTATATGTGTTCAAATATAAGATATGCCAGATATTTACTCATATTATGAGACCGGAGTCAACACATTTGCTGTCGTTGAGACAAACGAATAACTGCGAAATTGAGCGCGGAATCCCTAAACACACAGATAAAAGAATATTGTGAAATGAGACGCATGTCAATGGTCATGATAAATGTGTTTATGGACATATTTATTGCATCACAGACAACTTTTATATGCTTAGAATGTTTTTTGGTTAGATGTCTGGTAGTAAGTTGTATAAATTCAGTGTATTAGTGAACTTCTAGTCTACGTGATTGAGGTTTGAAGAATTTTTGAAGCGATGATAATTCAGCGATTTCTTCTCACATCCCCACCGACGGCTTAGATTTTGGTGATGGTGATAACGGTGTTACCTATCAAATTCCCGGCAGGGTGGTAGGGTACTTTCGAGAACCCGCCTGGCTAACTATAACCCTGTGCTTGTCAAGTTTTAGTGTGTTCAAACAGCAGTCCTTGAGGGTCCGTCAGCTAGCCTAGTAGCCCGGCTGTTGGCAAACAGCTTGGATCACACCAAAGATTTTTTTACATGCACTGCACAATACAATACATAGGTATTATGTAATTAAAGAAAAAATAAAATAAAATTTCAATAGTACAAAACATTTATGTGTATGCTATTTTATATACCTACCTTACATTATCAACAATATATATTTTAAGTGAGTTGTTTAAATAATTGTTATTTATATTTTGTTTGAAGTGTGTAGTTCTTAACTGACTTCAGAAAAAGGAGGAGGTTCTCAATTCGACCCGTATGTTATTTTTTTTTTTATGTATTTGTGTTTGTTACCGCATAACTTCCGACTGGGTGAACTGATTTTGATCGTTCTTTTTTTTATTTAAAAGCTGGTGCTTCCCGTGCGGTCCCATTTAAATTTCATCAAAATCGGACGAGCACTTTTTGAGTTGCAAGTCAAAAACTGAAAAATGTGTGTTTATACTACACGATATTATAGTAGCGGGTGAAGACATCGGTGAACATACCTACACCACAATAACAATTGATCCCATGACTAACAAAGGTCACTAAAAACAGTGAAAAAAATTTTTTTTACCAAAAAATGGAACCGACTTCAACACTCAAAAGTATGAAATAACTTGTCGATGCCGGTACCATGAGCACAATATTTTGATATCAGTTACTTTTAAACCATCATGGCACCGACTTCAACAAGTTATTTCATACTTTTGAGTGTTGAAGTCGGTTCCATTTTCTGGTAAACATTTTTTTAGGGATGTTATTTGCCATATAAAATAGTAAAAAGTTGTTTGTTTGCATTGAATAGGCTCCGAAACTACTGAACCGATTTGAATTAGTCTTTCACTGTTGAGAAGCTACAATATTTCTGCATAACAAAAGCTATTATATACATATATTTTGATAAAAAATTTGGTATCTTAATAATTTTTAATTTGGAAATGTTTTACTCATGCAAAGCCGGGCAGATCGCTAGTTTATGATAGATACATTTTATAGAGTTAAACAAAGTATATCTTACTTCACCAATTCAACATCATAATATACCATTTATATAATTCATAACAGTGCCCATTTGAACATGCACAATGCAAACATCAGTGCCAATTCAAACAACATCCCGACACGTTCCCATTTTATTTTGGTGACAAAACAATTACATTTGAAAGTTAATTTAAATTGCCAGTGTTATTGACACACTTATACTTATTTACCTGTCAAGCTGACTTCTCGCTACCAAGGAAATTAGATTGAGGCGCGTTAATGACGCCTACTGTCTATCTCTAAATTCAAGGTCATTAGGTTCTCGTCTTATATTGAATTTTGTTAGAGTTAAATGTTTTATATGAGAATTAGATGAGCTGTATTTTCATTAACAAAAGTTACTTATACTTAGCATGTTAAGGTCCTATATATATGACTTAAGTCTGGAGGCATCACCGCTTAACTGCCTTTCAAATATGCTTGACATTTACTTATTATATTTTATTTTCATAGGAAAACTTACCTAATAATTAATAAAATTGAAATAGGTTTACAACGTTTTATTAATTAAATTAAATAAATACCAAAACCGGCCCGTCTTAGATGTGTCTTTTTTGGTATTCTTTTCTTAGAAGAAGAGGATATCAAAAAGTGTTTAAGTGTGATTCCTACTATGAAATCACCTTGTCCAAATATTGCGGAGCAGTTAGGTGGTAAAACCCTGTCTCTTTTTTGCTTGTATGAAATTCAGTTAAAGGCTTTTGTATTCTCAGAACCTGTTATTGTTAACATATTTTTACGAATTGTTCTTTTACAATCCGTTACAAACCGCATATTTTCCATTTGCGTTGCGATCCTATAAAAAGTACGTTATCCCTTTTTATACATACGAGAAAAAGATTTCATCCTAAAACTACCTTCAAAGAACTTTCGGAAAGCCGAAACAAAGCATCGAGCTTCCTCAAACAAATCTAACATTCCACCCAATTCGTTCGTTAACGACCATTAGGGCTTTGCGATACAGCAAATCCTTTTTCGCTATGATCTTGAATCGGTGATGCTGACACGTTGGTGTGTTGGACCCCTTCGTGTGAAAAGAGCACACGCCGCATTGAAAGTCCGGCTGTTTTCAGCCAGGCCCGGCTGATGTAGAGTGAATGAAGGCGGGGGGATGCCCGCGCATACTCCATGGAGCTGCCGAGAGCCAGTCTCCGACGCGCCAAGCGGGCAACTTCACGCTTCGCCCGCTCGCGACACGCTTGCAACTAACCATTGTGATTTCTAATTTTCAAACTTCTCTATCGTAAGTACGTTCATCCCTAGTGCTACAACACGCTCCAAGTTTGGATCTAACCAGTGCCAGCCAGATCGACCTTAACGAAAATGCGTATCTCTTGACGCTGTCAATCGAGATGACTGAGCTTTTTCTGTCATCAAATGGCAATTAGAGTTGTCGAGTCATAGATTATCGTAACTGAGTTTTGTTCAGTCACCTGACTGTCTAGAGGTCGTTGCTTAGTCGATGTCGGTTTTGTTCAAATAAGTGCGAGCCAATCACATGTCTTCTTCAGACCGAATTTACGGCTGATGGACTAGATAACCAGGACGAATTACCTTCAAGTCCATAATACATCAATTCTATTACATTCTCAGAAACCCTTATTTCTAGTAGCTAGCATTCGTTATTATCCTGTAACGTAACAAAGTCGAAATGTCCTCTAAAGAGCACTTGTAGCTTCTTCAGAAAATTCACGCCATATTATTTTCCGCATTCTCAACTTCTCGGCATTAAACTCATATCAGACCTTTTTAATGTCCCTATTACCATGCACATAAAAATAAATCCCGTAGCGCATTAACTCCAGATTAGCAGATACTGTAATCCGTTTGAACGATTACCCTGTGTAACTAAATACCTTTGTTACGTGAAGATAAACGTTAATCAATCACAGACGTATGTTGATATGCAGATAATTGAGTAGATAAAGCTATTAATGAAAGATGATATGTAATACGAAGTTTGAATCAGATCTGGAGCCAAAATAAATTCCGTTTGGCAGCTATAACTCTGGAACTTGGCATGGTTCTGACATTATGTAGTTCTCTTTGTACGGTATATATATCCCGAGGTTCGTACGTAAAACCTTGCTAACTGTGGTAATCCCTTTGCGAAACTTGCTAGCTTATCTATAGACTTCGTTTTTCAAATTCTCCAACTGAATTTGAGAGCGATTTCAGGCGAATAGATTTTCGAACCCATAAATATAACACACTTTAGTGAAGATTAAAGTACTGTAAATATTTATCTTCGCTTTTAGTTCAGTGGCATGAGAACTTTATGTTATAGAACAAATGTGTCGAAACAGAATTTGTTTCAGAATTCTAATGCTATAAAATTATGTAGGTATTGAGAATTTATATCAAAGTCGTGTTTGTATGTGGTTCTACCGCGTGGTTTTTCTGTTTTCCAGAATTCTCTAACTACCGGCGTGGTTTTCTTAATTAATCGTTTCGCAAAAATATTGTCAATTTAATTAAACCCCACAAAAGAGGAATAAAACCGCATACATACAGTCAGACATACAGTCCCCAAGTTATGGTAACAAAGCAAAAATGGCAAAAAAAAACATAACAAAGTGGAATAGAGGTTAACTTTTATATAACACACAGTAAAATAGTACCTATTTTATATAGATTATATGGTCGTAATAACCACGAATTACTTTATAACTGTAATGTATGTGCATAAAAACAAAGTATATTGACTACTAGCGGTCCGCCCCGGCTTCACACGGGGAAAAAGTGTCAATATTAAAAATTATAAGTATCCCTATTTTTTTAAAGTATAATATAACTACGGGGATAGTGTAGCTTCCCAGTGTAAGAATTATTCAAATCACATTAGTAGTTTCGGTGCCTATTCAATGAAAACAAACAAACAAACATTACAATCTTTCCTCTTTATAATCTTAGTATAGATAAATGTAATAAAAACGATATTTCTACGTTCATGACCTATTTATTGTTAAAATATATGTTAGTGTCGTAAGTTCAAATTATTCATCATCATCATCATCACCATCATCTCAGCCATAGGACGTCCACTGCTGGACATAGACCTCCCCCATTGATTTCCACAAGGACCGGTTGGAAGCAGCCCGCATTCAGCCCTTGCCTGCGATCTTAGTCAGGTCGTTTCTCCACCTGGTTATTATTGGCATTAAAATTAGAATCTAGCCTTCCGGCCAATAGGTAAATGGATTTTAACTTATTAACTCTTTCTGTTGTCATTATCCCAACTTGGGTGGGGTCAGCATAACATGTTTTACTCTTCCATTCTCATCAATCATTCTTCACATAGTCCTCTTATACCTTCTTCAGTTTTAACTTATTTACTATTGGAGTAAATTAAGAATGTGTCCAACAACCCCTAATCTTATCGTCTCTATTAAGGGGAAGAGACATTGTTCACTTGTTCCATATATTATATATATTTACATATATTTAGGTAAATAATTTAATTAATTATTATAAATAATTAATTAATTTAAATCAAAAATATTAATTAAATAAATAAAATTAATATATTATTATAAATAATTAATTAATAACGTTCAAGCCTGTCAATTCGGTAGACACTTAGATACTTTTATAATTAGAACGTAATTCTTAATCCCGCTGTTCTGTATAACTTTGATTAAAACTCGGTGCGTTTCAAAATTCTAAATTAAAATTCTCCGACGAAACCTAATTCGCTCTCAAATGTATAACCTTATTACTCTGCCCTCTTCACAGTGGCTTTCCTTATATATATATTATATACGTACCCAGAAGTAATCTAAGTGACCTAAATTTTGAAACATTTCAGTTTTTATATTCATACAAATATTTTCAAATTAACTTGCCTTGTCACGCGTCATCTGAAGCATTGCATTCCCTTTATAAAATACATGTAAATCGTAACCTCAGCAAGAGTATTCTGTAGTCGTGGATTCTAGTCCCACTAGTAGCCGAAATATTTCCTTCTAATAGTTTGAACGTAAGTTCATCCTAGCATGTTATTTGGTATAACTCCGAACATTTTCCTTACATTGCAGAATCAGCCGCGTGCCACACTTATAAAGAAATATGATTAATTTGAATTCAGTGCTCGTGTCGTCTTCGTGGCATGCGGTAGCATTCATTTAACATTACAACAACATTTAAGTATATATAATTATTATTGAATAAACATTTGTAACAGTGAACAATTACATTTATCATTACAAATCACTGCCACTTGTGTCAACCCGAACACATGATGTTAATACAATAAGCCATAAAACTCTCAGCTTCATATCTCACAGTTTTATTCAGTGGGTATAAGAAAAAAAAACAGATGTCACACATTAAGTGCTTTGAAATTTATATGTATATCTAAACCAACATTGTTAGCCTGTCTGGCTCTATCTCTATTTGTGCATTACATTACACACATTCATTATGATATCGCCTAATATTTTCGCTGACACGAATGAAGAAAAAAAAACAGATGTCACACATTAAGCGCGTTGAAATTTACATGAAAATCTGAACGAATATTGTTAGGCTGTCTGGCTCTATCTCTATTTGTGCATTACATTACACACATTCATTATGACATCGCCCAATATTTTCGCTGACACGAATGAAGAATTTTCTTTGATCCTTTAAAATAATCTGGATGCATCTTACAACATCACCTGCGCAGACCATGGACTCTTCCGTGTAGGGTTTCTATGTTAAAAATTCGTTATAATAACTATCTTACCAATCCATTATATGGTTGGTTTAAAAAAAAAAAATATTTATTTATTTGATTTCACCAAGAATAGTTACATTACAACGAATCTTATTAGTATCTAGGTAGCTTAGTTTGCTTAATGCACTATTTATTAAGGGAAATACCACTTACAATATAACAGAGTATATGTTTGTTAGTACTTTTGCCTTAAAGATAATATAATTCTATCAAATATTTACCATAATATGATGTAATACAATACAATGCGCCGCAACTTTTTATGTGGATAATTTTTCGAATCATCATCATCATCTCAGCCATAGTATGTCCACTGCTGGACATAGGCCTCCCCCATTGATTTCCACAAGGACCTGTTGGAAGCGGCCCGCATCCAGCCCTTGCCTTTCAAATTGTAACACTAGTTAATTAATAATTAATTAATTATAATATTTACGGCATTATTTCAAATCGCCAAATTAAAAAGAAATTGTAATATGTTGTTAAGGGTTTCCTAGTTTAGAGATGAAAGTAAAATATGACATAAGAATGTCCGAAAATGACCCGTCAGTTTTTGGCGACGACACGATCTGCTTATTAGCATATTTCCATGCTAGGGCTTGGAATTATGGAAATGCGCATGTGCGCAATGTCGGGAACTTTCGTGGGTTCCACTAAATCCCTTTCTACTAGTAAAATTATTCAAACGTCATGGTCAGATTAGGTGACATCCTCGTCATTTGTGGAGACGTTTAGAGGAGACCCTTCGTTGATTATTGCTTAGCTGGTTGATTTATGAGTTTCTGTGGAAATGTTTCAAAACATTTTCTATATTTGAGCTGGCTGAAGAGACGAGAAAAAATCTTGCTTTAAACGTTTTTTTTTTTTTTTTGTATGTATATATTTTTATTAACAGCGATGTTTATACATTATTTTTTTTATTTGATTTTGTATTAGATTTTGTAGTTTTTGTTATACTTATCCTTGTGATCTCCCCATTACAAATCGATCTTCAATCACATTTTTTGAGTCACAACACATTTAATTCACGTCGGATTTTTTAATCATTATATCAACCATAGGACGTCCATTGCTGGACATAGACCGCCCCCCATTGATTTCTACAAGGGAATTTTGTCTAATCATAGATAGGGGGGGTTTGCCAATACTCGCCACGCTTGGCCAGGCGGGTTGGCGAGCGCAATATACGACACCCATGGGAAGATTTTGGAGGGGGGGGGGACGGACGGGGACGATTCTAAGCCGGTACCCACGGCTACGTCGGATTTATTGTGATGATAAATGTATTGCTTTTAAAATAATTAATTATTCAAAAAAGATATGTCTTTTATGCACCCTCTTCATCACAACTTCTGTCATACTATATCAATACTAATGAAGCCTTTTGACAGTCCCTTAATCACCCATTTTATTACCTCCATTTCTATCTATAGGGGACGTTAACATTTTACGAGCATCGGGTCCACATAATTTGCTGTTGACGGTCCAATGGATATCGATTTGAATGGTATAATTGTAGGTGAAAATGAGAATGGAACCTCCTCTTTGTGAAGCTGACCTCGTCTGCACTGAGGCAGGCTGAGCGATAAGCGTTCGAGCAATGGAAAAGGATTTGGTTTGCGTGAGTGGGCCCCGCTTATTGGATTAAATTGGCTTAGTTTGCGTTTTAAGGATTGTCAGCTAAGTATAAGAAAGTAATTTTAAGCTGACGCTTCCGCAGCAGGAGCAATTAAGATGATTTAAATACGCCTGGCTTTATTATTTGGCATCTTTGAAAATTTAATTGTGTTGTTCCATAAGGTCGACGCCATATTAACCCTTCTCTATTTGACACGATGACGGGTGTTATTTGGTTAACGGGACATAGATTTAATATTTCCATTATCAGTTATGCCTTGTTTTTTTCTTTCTTAAGATATTTTTAAATCATTTTTTAGATATTGATAGAGATAGGTAGGTTAATATAATAAAGCATAGGGGTAGTCTTTGGGAACTGCCGATAGAAGTGAAAACTACATGGTTACTAAGCTGACATGGAAAGCGTGCGGTGACGATGACACGAGTTTCACGCTTTTTGTTCACCCGAAAAGTGCTCAATGCGTCTAAAGAAGTTTTCATTTCAATAATGTTTAAAGGCTATTTAGTAGCCGAAACAGGAATCACTATCGTAGCCGCAGTGCAGTCGTGTGGTAGCGTAATACAATTATTGAACTCAATACAAACTGTCATTTATCTAGTACAATTGTGACAAAGACAAAATATAGTTTGTACGGACGGGATGTGCTTTACTCAATTGTTTTTACGACTGCAATACAATAATTGTGACACAAGGTATTCCTGGTATTGCGCACTGATCTGAAAATTTATTTCACAAGTTTCACATCAGATGTTATTTTTTTTAACTCATGCCGTTTTAAGTTTAAGTATCTATTTAAAAATGATGAGAAATAATATGTCCTTTTTGTCTATGATCGAATAGTTCATACGCATTCGATTATTTAATTAAAAATATCTGATTGCGTTACCCCAAGGACAATTATTTGACACTAGCTGCGCCCCATGGTCTTACCCGCGTGGTGATGAAAAATGGTGATGATGGTAATGATAAAAATGTATGTGCATATATCCAGCAGTGGACATGGCTGAGAGAAGAACAAGAATATATGTTACATCGTAGAATAACACATAGGTGAATTGTTTCCCGAAAATATTGACTGTTTTCGTGACATGACGGAAAGACGCATCATTCGTCAAACCATGTCACAGGGAGCAGCTAGTTAGATAATGACCCTAATTCTGTCAATCACTCGATTTTACTAAAATTTATTAAAATTCTTCAAGATGAAATAGGTCGTTAATCTAAAATTCAAATTCGTTAACTTCACACGACTCTATCTCTAATAATAAACCGTTACTCACGAAGCGTTTTGCTTCCGCTGTTACAATGCGTACTGCCAGAGAGTGGAACTTACTGCCTGAGCCTGTGTTTCCCGATAAGTACAACCCATATGTCGCGAGTGAGTAGGTACATTCTGAGTTTGCGTAGCTACAACTAAGACCGCGTCGTCACTTAACATCAGGTGAGACGGTGGTCAAACGTAAGCTTTAAAAAAGCGTTAAACAATTGCTGGCCAATTACTGTGGGTAGTTTAGTGGGCACGAAACAAGTGGCAACTTATTTTAATAAAAAGATCTAATTTTAATTTTGTTATATATTTAGTCTCATACAAATTCGGCCTTTATCGTAACTATATCAGAAATTATCTTACCATACTTACAGATTCAACTTAAGGAAACCTCTCCCAGTTTACAAAGATTAATAAACGCTGACAGCAATTACAGCCTTTAAATACAGAATAATTTAATTACATTGCTCTTATTAAAATCACTTTCTTAGCGTCTTATGAGCGGCGTATCAAAGAGAGACATGTCCTTTATCTACTCCCCTAACCGCATCGTTCTATCTCCCCTAAGTACATACAGATCCAAGTGCCTTTACCTCGTGTACAAAAGACCGTGACCCATTTTACCTCATCGCCCCATCGCCCCATCGCCTGAGGTATGACCCCGCTTCAATACGCGGCTGATATGGCCCGCTGTATACATCGTAAACATGATGTTCCAAAGTTGGCCTTTCTTTATGCATTGTAAGCATAATGTTTCAGAGTTGACCTCTTTTTATGCATTGTTAACGTTACATAAACTTGGATTCCCTTGAAATTGTATGAATAATATTTTTAAGTTCGTCATCAAGGTCTTTTTTGTGTTATAGCTACTAGCAATTTTTTGTGCGGTATTTTACAAACAAAGGTTACCGTTTTTAAAGTGTTATTTATATTGACAATGAGGATATTTATTTATGTTTTTAAAAACTCTTGAAAATACCACTGACTCGCCAATTACATGGATATATTTAGAAAATGCTTTTCTAAGATTTTTTGATTTTGATTGTGTACAAGCTACCTTACTATAGTTTCCCGTTTTAAAACTCGTAAAATAGTTAGTTGATTTTAAGATACAAAAAATTTAAGAAATGAAAATTAATTAAAATTTATTTTTAACGCTGCCTTTATTGCTGCGCTATTTTTCCGCGGTCATTTAGTTGAACGATTTCTTCTTGGTAGTCTTTTGTTTACAATAGTCGCTAAGTTGAGCACTTCTTTGATTGTGCCTTTAGGTATATTTTGTTTATAGTTTTCCAAAAAGTCTTTTATTTGTGTCAGCGGAGAGGTTAGTAAATTTTATTGTATAATATATACTGTTCTGTAACTTTCGGCTGAAATGTATCTAAACATGTAAGCGATAATAAACGTACTTTTACTTAAAATTGAAAAATAGTATTTTTAATACTTTTTACTATCAAAATTTTGAATAAATTTATATATATATATATATATATATATAAATTGTTATATAGTAAACAAAATACGATATTTTTTTACTAGGTTCATTTTTATGGGACACGCCCACGTAAGAAAAAATCTGACCTAATCTGTCAGTGAAGGCTGATCAAATAAAAGATAAATAATAGAATACCCGCATTAGATTCAGCGACCCATAAATGGAGGTTACCCTCAGTGTTCTATTTCGATTTGTTGACTCAACCCTTTCAGCTTATTCGTTCATAGGTTTTACTACACAGGAAGTGTTTACATCAGAGATTTTATGCGAAAACGTCATTTTGGCAGATAGAATTTGTACATTTATAGTAAAGAGTGTACATCTCAAAAGTACTATTTTTGTACGTGAGTGGGTTCGGCGGTTTGTATGCGTGTCTATAGGCACATATATGTAGATCAATATTACAATTTTTGTATATAAAATGGTTTAACATAATCCAGAACATAAAGGTGTATTTGTACGTTACTAACAGTAAGGGCATATCAGAGTGGGTCTTCCTTAAATACATTTTTATTATTTTTATTTTATTATTGTACAAAATCCACAGCTCTTAATTAACAGAGTTTGATGTATGTTATTGTTACGTACAGCCAAAAACAGATTTCCATTATATAGGTATAAAATTAATGTAAGACATTTTTAATATTTTATGGGCTAACTCTCGGTATATGGTATCACTGGGTCGAATTGTTTACTTGTTTGAAGTCTATGCAATTACTTTAAAGTCTCACATAATGCAAAAAAAAAATTCATATATAATGCTGTTGTAACGGTTATCTTTAAATTACTTTTATGCTCGCCAGTACTTGCTGCGTAGCTGGACGCTAGAATCAGGGTTTAGAAATGCGAAGGCACGACGCGCCTTAATTTATTTTGATCATCACGTTCATGTTGTGCTGTCGGTGATATTTTTCGACGACCTAGATTGACGACCTATGATTAAAATATACAAAAAAAAAACAATTAACAAAATATGGAACCGTCTTCAACATTAAAAATTGTGAAATAACTTGACTTCGATAAGTTATTTCACAATTTTGAGTGTTGAAGTCGATTCCATTTTTTGGTTAAATATTTTTTTTCTCTCCTTTATTTTTCCCTCACGGGATTAATTTGTTATTGTTTATGTTCACCGATTTTTTATTGTAGATTGTTTATATTCGCCCGCAATTATAATGTCGTCGTGTACGTAATACACTTTTCAGTTATTAGAGACTCTGATTTTATGTTACTCTAAAACTGCTTGACCGATTTTGATGAAATTTAAATGGGACCACACAGCAGATACATATGAAATGGGAAGCACCAGTTTTCAAATAAAAACAGAAATAATTAAAATCGCTTTGTTTATACCCGTATGTTTTTTAAAAACACTTTTAAAAAACATACGGGTTGAATTGAGCACCCCGTCCTTTATTTGAAGTTGGTTAAAAAATCATTATATCCATTACAATCATATATTAATACCATTATATTGAATAATAAGAATCACGAACCGCAGTTTCTATGGTTACTGAAATTCTGTTGCGAAATCCCGCCGACTCTGCAGAGATATCTCATTGTGAGACAGGGGTTGTGAGCTGATGGCCTACTGACCTATTTCTGGACTGGTGCAGCATTGCTCCGAGTCTCACTATTTGTACCGAGTTCTGGCAATGATCCCTGACCGCGTCATCCATATTCACATTATCTTATTATTTTAATAAATATTGCGCTTCGTTGGGTTCCATACTACCAGCATTGGCATTTTTTACTTGTTATGATTACATTATTTGAAGAAGAAAATGCGGCTACTAGTGGGACTTGAACCCACGAGTACAAAATACCATCCTGTCGCTTTTTTGTCCCTCTAAGCTGTAGTAGCCACACTCCACTAGCGTCCGAATTTCTTGCTTCCTATAACATCTGAGGGGATATTGTTCTTAGCGCCATCTACCTTTAATTGTATGAACTATCGATAGGACTGATAGACCTACATTAGAGTTGATATCGTATCAAGCGAAGACACCATACCCTTATTCTAAGAGTTTTATTGTTTATTGCAATTACAACATGTTACCTTACCGACCTTACGTTCAAATTATTTGAAGGAAAATAATTTGAACGTAAGTTTCGACAAGCATGTTGTTAATGCAATAAACCGTAAAACTCTTGTAATGATTAGCTTAGATGGCACAGGAAGGTAATCTGTAGACGTGGATTCAAATCCAACTAGTAGCCGAATTTTTCCCTTTACAAATTTGAACATAAGCTTCGCCTAGAACGATGTTAATGCAATAAAACTATAACACTCTTGTGAGTTACCTCAGCCCAAATATATTTGTTGATGTAGCAAGAGCGTGTCTATTGGGAAATCAATATTAACTGAAGAACGCGAAATGTAATATACAGCGTCGTATTATTGTAGGGTAAAAACTTATATAATAATTATATCTTGAAAGATTAGGGTTATATTAGCTGCACCCTGCGGTTCCACCCGCGAGGCTTACGGTTTTCCCGCTACTTGAATTATCACACGGAAACTATACCTTTTCTAAGTTATTATTATTACAGCACACAAATTATTGTTATTTGCTTTGAAACGTTAACGTTTCAGCTATCAAGCAAATTCGTAAAAAGTGTATGATGATATAAAAAACCGGCTGTCTCTCCCATTCCTGCAGATGCTTCCTTTAATTGTTATTCAGAAATTGGCATATAAGCGAGGCAGTGAGGCTTAATGAACCGCATTTAGGTCAAGGCTGTTGGTTATAGAGGTGATGACTGTAGTCAAGTGAATATGCAAGAATTCTGGCGCAAAATGATTGCGCTGAAAACGTCATTTGGCAAAAGCTTCCTTAAATTTGCATATTACCGATTCAAACAGAATTTTATTTGAGCTTTTACTCCCTTCTCACTCTGTTGTTGAGTTTCGTTTAATTAATAGTTAGATTGGTTATCCAATACCGAAATTGGCTTTCCACAGCGCTCCGGATCCCTCTAATTTATTTCGCGTGCCCAGATTTGAGTTTTGAGCACGATCAATTCTGCCTATACAGCCTACACACTCGTTAGCTCGCGTATTAATACTCTCCGTTTTTAAAAACAAACTCATACCGCCAGCGAATGCTCTTACTTGAATATTTTATTGATGCAGTCTCGCGGGAAATTAATGTTAGTTGCACTAAGCTATTGGGCTTCAGATTTTTCAGCAGCTAAGGCAACTTTTCGTTAAAATCTCAAAGATATGGTTCTTACACTTAGCATCGTATTATTCCTAAGTTTGTATTGTATCTTAAAGCAAACTTTATATCGAGATTTTATGCAACTAGTATCAACGCAAAATATGTCGAATCTCATTGACCACTCTAAATTGAATGAACCGAAGCGACTAAAACGGGTTAGTTCATTGTTTGTAAAGGTGTCAACAGTCACCGCTGAGAGTTCAATTCATCCGAGAATTGGATTCGTCAGGTACCTACTTTCACCGAGCCTCGAATCGTTTGGGTCTAAACTGCGGCTTACCGCATCTAAGTCCAGAACCCGAGGGACTCCTGTTACCCTGCCTTAATATTTCACTATCTCACTCACTTCCATCTTAGATCCTTATTTATTGACCGAAACTGATGTAACAATACTTTTCTTACAAACAATGTGATGAACAATCTTGATCATCGTGTTTACAGCGCAATGAATTTTTAAGGGTGACGCGTGTTGAATGAATATTTAAAGAAGTAAACGTGTGTTTCAAAATACATGTTGTAGTTCATATTTCGGAGTGTTCTTTATTGCGAGAACTTTTGCTTTATGCTGTGCAGTAAGAAACAACACGTGGCCAATAATGTTCTAGTAGGTGTTTTCAATGATATTATATGTTTATATGAGGTAGATGTCGCACAAGCGCGCGGAAACTGAGGCGGCAAAATTAAGTCAATTGTAGTAATTTTCATTATGACGCGTATTTCAAGCGCAAGTCTAAACATATAGCTATCCTTTTCTATATTATTTGTACCGTATTATCTGTCGCAGTAAGCATGTTTATGTCGTAAAGGAACAAAATCTGAGCACCGGGCAGTATGAATATACGTCATCTTTAGTAAAACATCATTGGGTGTTTTATATTTCTCATAATGTTGAAAAATGTCAAGCTAGAGAACAAACAGATTTTTCTTTTTGAACTTGTAAAGAACTTTGAAGTTTTATTCGAAATGACGTTTGACCTAAGAGGAATAAGACCAAAAGATCTCTGATATTTGAAGTTATAACTATTTCAAAATCACAAACGATAAGGCTTGTTACCCAATCTGTGATGTTCCAAATACCAAAAGGCGTGACTTGTATTTGTATCATAATATCTGTCACAACTATAATTTTGTACGTGTTCTCAATGTTGATTGCTTAGTACATCTGTCATGTTGACGCTGTTTGGGTATTAAATTGTTGCTATCACTTGTATTATTTGTTCCGTATCTGACAGATTCTGCGATCGATGTCAAGGGACATTTCGAATGTCAACTTTTATTAAGAGCAGGATTAGAAGTTCATGCCAACACCATAAAATTCATTACAAGATGGAAAGTATGTTTGAGTCTCTTTTGTAAGATGAAATCGGTACTCATATTATAAGCACCAAAAAGGTTAGATTTATTTATATGTATAATACAATATGTATAGTATATATATAGTATATACTGTATTATATTATAGTATAAATATACTTATAGTATATTAATACTACTATTTTACTTGTCACCGACATAGCCCAGTGGATTAGCAAGTTAAAGTGGCAGTGGGCAGGGCACATAGCTCGAAGAACCGATGGCCGTTAGGGTCGAAAGGTTCTCGAGTGGAGACCACGGACTGGCAAGCGCAGCATAGGACGGCCACTGACCAGGTGGACAGCCGACTTGACTAAGAGGCTGGATGCGGGCCGCTTACAACCGGTCCTTGTGGAAATCAATAGGGGAGGAGAGGAGCACGCCTGCCTAGAAGATACCTATTCAGTCGTGACTTGGAGATACCCAGGTCGTATTTTTTCGGAAATACAGAGTTAGGCAATGAGTTCCATTCGTTAGCTGTATGCACTAAGAATGTGGAAGCAAAACGCTTCGTGCGACAAGCTGGAACGTCCACCATGTATGGATGTCGCATTGCCGTCCGTCTGGTCGTCCTAAGATGGAATGGGGATGGCGGAATCAAATTATGCAACTCCAGAGCGTATATAGTGTTTCGTAAACTTATATCATTACACTGAACTTAATTTTGTTCCCATTACAAAATTAAGTTCAGTGTAATGAAATAAGTTTGCTCTACGGTTACAAACTCCATGGCGTACCAGTTACAAGTTCTTGTTGAATTTGCCAGGGAGCATTCTGATATCGAGTCCAATTCTCGGGAAGTAGAACTTGAGTTTGGAATTCTATTTGTCGCCGAATTGGTACAGCACTTACCCCTCTCGCTCTGTGAGAGGACAAACTTGCCCTATTATTTACATTACGGAATGCGGTGATTGTCTTTAGCGCAACTCACAGCCTGCAAAGTTTGTCCGTAAATTGTTTAAAGGAGGATGGCAGATTACCATACATTTGCAGCCTAGAAGAAAAAACCGCGTTCATTAATGACATTTATACGTATCGATAGAGCAATAAATACATTGTTTATTGTATATTCAATCATGTTCCTAGAAGTTGGGAGTAAAAAGTTATCATGGAAAATCATCTGTATCAGTATGCTAACTACACGTCCATATGCGAACCATTCAATGGATCGCTATCCATCTAGAGCATCGTGGACAGAGAAAGCAATATTGCATGGACCGCGCTACAGATACAGATTACTTATTATATTCTGGAATAAACTAGGCATGGGTGTGTTTATGAACGCAGTCCGGGTCCACAGAGTAGCTGACTACAGATTATAGAGTAACAATAACAATTAATGTCAGAGCGTAAGTATTCGAACGCAACAATCATAATGAGAAGTATAGGGTGCGTTCGAAAACTACAAACACCACTTAAATAAATAAATTAAAGTACTTCTGATTCCCAACTTTATAAATAATGCAAATTATTCACGGAATCCACAAAAATATAATATAAATTTTCATAAAAAAAAATAAAAAAAAATCATATATAAAGAATACATGAACGGGTTGTCATTTCGTTTTTCGGGAGCAAGGCTGGTTCTGCCATCCTCCTTTCTCTTCGTTTAGTCTGGATGCAAAGTTTTCGCCAAGGTCGATCGGGCGAGGACGTCAAAAGTGATGGGATCTTGTTTGTGCTACAAACATACTAGATGCAAATTTAGTCCGACTAATAATTATTGAAATCGAGTAGTGTTCGATTCAGTGGTTGAATGAAGTGATCCAAGGAGAGTAGGTATTAGTTGTGTTGAATGTGAGGATGCGCGGTGACTCGCGCGGCGACTAGCGCGGAGTGCGGTGCTCGCGGGAAGGGTGTCGGGCCGCGAGTCGGAGTGGTGCCCGCACGACGCGCGGCGACACGCGCTGACGTGCGCGCGGCGCTGCGCGTGCTGCGGCGCGGCGCGATGCGCCCCCGGTCCTGATATGGAGGAGGGCGGATACTGGCGGCCGTCGTGCTCCACGCTGTCGCTGGCTGAGCACCATGGCAGCACGCCGCACCTGTGCGCGCGCCACCGCCCTCCGCCCCTGCGCCACGCGCCCCACATGCACGCGCACGCGCACGCTCACCCGCACGCGCACCAGCACGCGCATGCGCATCATGTGCCGGCCCATACATCGCACGCCGCCTCTTGCCCGGTGCATAGCCCTTTCAGACAGCCTACGCCGGATTATTGTGCAGCACATTCACAGGTTAGTAATAATAATAAAATCTGTATATGTTTATAAAATATTATATCAAGCTGTTGATATATTTCAAAACCATACTTCGGTTTGCAAAAAATCTGCCTTTCGTTTACATAAAATAATTAGTCTAACTACATTACGTCAAACGGAACGCGCTGCTTGCGAGTCGCTGAACTAAACAGTTAAGCGATTGACTGTTCTTTTATTCGTATACTGCATGCTAGTATAACACTGTGTAGTTTATCACACACAATGCCTGTAACACGAACTTGGCAATACCAATACTTTAGTATAGGCATCGTATAAAACCACGTTTGTTTTAATGACAAACTATCAATTTTCTTTGTCAAATTTGTATTAGATAGAATATGAGAGATAAACCGCGGTGGCCTAAAAAGCTATGTACATCATATTTATAGTATAAAACTTATATAAAAATAAATGCATATTATTTAAAACATAAGGGTACTAGTATCAATACGTTCCACTTGGAAAATAATTAAGTAACAGTGTTGTCAATATAAAAAATACGGTATTTAAACACAGCTGCGCCCTGTCTGTCTATGGCGGTTTTCTTTCTGCACAGACTCTAACAAGTACATAATTCAATTGTTTTACGTTGGAATTTGCGCTAAAGTAAGATGCACGACAATTCACGAAGATGTAATATTCTATAAAAAAAAAAAAAAGGAAAAGCTATATGTGCTAACTCTATTATTGACAATATGAGGTCGTAAAGGATTACGTTACAACACTCCATAGATACCAGTAATTAATAAAAAAATATTAATTAACTAATTTATCACCGTCTCTCAAGAGAAATCTCTGAGCGGATTTTCAATGTAAGATTCATACTCGAAGACTTGTTGTGTGTGAAAGCGATAACGAAATCAAAAGACATACTAGTTAAGGCCTTACAGTTTTTTTTTAAATTATCAAACTCAGACCCCCGCACTAGGATTCCCTGTGTCGCAGAAGGCATGGACAGACACAATCACAGCACACAAACATCCAAGACCCGGGACAAACATCTACAAACATAAATGTTTGCCCCTGCCGGGATTCGAACCCAGGGTCCCGGAGACACAGTAGTCATGTCACTGACACCAACCAGTGCGCCACGGCGACCGTCATTAAATAAAACTAAACCACAGCTCTTGGTTAGAATAGTTGATGAATGGCCTTTTATAAAAGACAGATCGCACGTTCTACCAACGACCTGGCCAACTCCCAAAGTGCGTGTAGAAAGGTGAACATTTTATGTCCACTTGTGCCCTCGAGGGAAATTAAAAATCCTCCGAAAGTCGCCACTGTACCCTACATTTTCTCTTATTTTAATACGTTTAATCGTCGTTAGGGTACTGGCAACCCTGTGTTTTCGTACTCTAAGGTCGCCGGCCGCGGAATTGTCGAAACGTTTTGGGCTTATCATTTTTTGTGTTGCTAGGTACGAGTATGCTCTCTGCTATGTAAGGATAGTTTGTTCTGTAGTATTTAATGTTGAAGTGCGAATAGCAATGGCGCATTTCATAGTAGTTAATTCAAGATACTTACTTGAAACCTAACCTAGTAATTATAAAATATAAATATGAAAAGCAAAAGTGTTGTTCATTTTTATTTTCACGAATTAACATGTGAATAAACTTTGTTAAATTCATCATCCAAACAGAAATGGATTGGACCCTAAAAAGGAACATAGTCTTCTTTTCTGAAAAACTAATCAGAAGAATAACTGTGTAATACATGTAAAGTTAGGGTTAAACTTTGAATTAACTCTCAAAACGATTTTTACGAACGGGTCAAAAGCTAGCATAATCAAAGCATTACATTTTTTTTATGGCGACAATCTTAACATATTTTCGCATACTATGTATTAAAAAAACCATTATTGACTTTTAACAATATATAAACTATTACATTGGTCTTCACCTTTTAACCATCACAAATATAACACTTTCGAGAAAACCATTAGCTCAGCGTTTCAGTCGTTCAATACGGAATCTTCGAATGAATTACGATTTATATCAAGATGGTTGGCCAAGTAGAGAGTAACAATTTTTATAATTTACACAGTTGGATGTTGATTGGATAACACAATTGTCCACTAATGTAAAACTACGGGATTTTCTCAAGCTTATAGGCATTTCCACTTACCACCTTAGTGGAGCTAAATGGGAAGGTTAACCATCAAAAATATTGAGACCAAGGGCTTATTTGTAGGTCTCTCTTTTATAATTTATAGAACTAGAGAGAGACGAGTGACGATGCAGTCCAACGTGGGATCATGTCAGTCCTAGAATGTAGATTTGATTTCAATGACAACTGTCCAGCCCATCATTATTCTTGGTCATTTTGTTACAATTTGGGTCGTCAGCAAGTCGGGCAGCTACTCGAAAGTATCTGATCTAGTGTAGATAGCGATGTTACTTACATACGAAAGCTGAATTAATCCTAGGGATCGAACCAACGACCGTCAGACAGCTGACCATTCGGACTTCGCAGCACGCACGCAGTGTGGACGGTTTGTGCGCGCGCGCATCTTGTTATCCTTTTACGCGAGCAGCGCGTTCCTTGCACGCGAACCGTTGGTGTACATGTTCATAGGCGTTCAATATGACGCGTCCAATCGCCATTCGAGGCGCGTTGCATGAGCGGTTGTGCGCGTGCACAGGTTGGACCCGCCCCCGCCTTACGGACAACCCTCCCGGGGAACAGCCAGTCGTATCGTTCCCAATTCAGTCTCATGAACAAATTGAGACAAGCGATGTTTTGCCAGCTACTCAATGGTGTCTGCGGCTGCCGGCCTGTTCAAACGCTAATATTTTTCTTCTCAGCAATTGGACATCTACCGCTGGACATATGCCTCCCCCATATTGGGGGATTAGCCAATTCTTGCCACGCTTGGCAGGCGGGTTGGAGCGCAGTAGATTTCCGATCTTCAGAAGGCGCTGCTTCTAGTACGTGATCCCTTAGCCGACTCTTACGGCACCCGCGAGAAGAGATGTAGTACTATGCTAGACCGGTACCACCACGGCCCTAATATCTAATATCGCTAATATTAATAATTATGAATTGCAGTGTTAGTTATTCAACATAAATTATACACAAACAATTATGTGTAAAATCTTATCCTGATTTAAAAGTACCAATAAAACAGCCTCCAATTACGCACCCTCAAAGTTAATTTAAAGATTACAGACGTTCGTACCGGAATTTAATATCAAGTTGCCGCCCCATAATCCTTTGAGTCCTTTAAATTTTTGTGAGCGACAGGGAAATTTATGATTAACGCTTTGAAAACGGTTTGTTTCTGTTGCGGATGTATTTTTAGAATACGTTTTTAATGGAGTATTTTGAATATTTTATAAATTATCCTTTGAAGAATTTCTACTGACAAGAAGACAGTGATCCTACTGTACTAAATCTTACTGTGTGTAATTGTACTGTTATCCCACTAATATTAGAAAGGCTTAAGTTTGTGTGTATGTGTGTATGTTTGTTACTTCTTCACGCTACACGATAAACGATAGCAAACGGCTACACCGTTTTTTTTTGTTTTTTTTTTTTAATATTAATTTGCGTTTGACAACTGTCTCACCTGATGTTAAGTGATGACGTTGTCATAATACCGATTCCGATGAAATTTGGCATGGAGATAGTTTAAGCCCTGGATTAACACATAGGCTACTTTTATCCCGGAAAAAGTATAGTTCCCGTGGGACAATTGAGGTAGCGGGAATACCTTAATCCACGCGGGTGAAACAACAAAATAAATCGAACAAATTGTGGATAATGGCAATGAAACAGTAATACAGGGAAATTGAGAGATTCATTTAGAATGACCTACTTTAGAAGTAGGTTAAAAAATGTCTTACCACTCACTTCACAATTTTGCTTGCTGATTATTCGTTTGTATGTTTGTTTCTCTTAGATGGCTGGATGGATTTGCTAGTTTAATCATAATGTTCGCCGCTGCATTATACGAAAATACGAGGTTCGGTCCTAAAGTCTGCTCGATGAAAAGACAGGCCGATTGGCGCAGTTGGTAGCACTCTGCATTCTGAGCCGCTGGTCCCGGGTTCGATTCCCGGACAGGTGAAACATTTGTGTGTATGAACATGTCTGTTTGACCTGTGTCTGGGTGTGTATATGTATATAAGTATGTATTTAAGTATATATATCAGTCATCAGGTTACCATAGTACAGGCTCTGCTCAGTTTGGGACCTGAAGACCTTGTGTGAATGTTAAAAAAAAAAACTAATAATCGCCGGTTCTTAAGAAAATTTTCAATCTGAAAAAACATTTAAAATTATGATTTTAAATGGTTTGATGCGAACTCAGGAGACAAAGGCCAGAACAATCAGTTTTAGCTCTTTAACAAGCTTAGTTATTTTCCCGTTGAGTGAAAACGATTTGGCATTAGAAACATTAACTGTCAAGGAGAAGAATGAGCACTTCAACAACGACACTAATTTCTTTAAGCTATTTGTTTTGCCGAAAACGAATTTGCTAATTGGAAGAATAATTACTTGAAGTTACTTACTTGTAAGCTTACTTGTCTAGTAAAATGAAAAAACAGAATTTAACTTTGTAGAAAATGAAACTGACTTTTGAAGTGTATTTTAAAAGAAGCAGCTTTAAGTGTTTTGATCTGTTTATATGCTAGTAGCGCCCCGCAGTTTCACCCGCGTGGATTACGGTATTCCTGCTACCCATAACATATTTCATTTATATCGGTGTAGCCGTTTGAGCGTCAAAGAGTAACAAACATACACACATAAACACAAACTTTAGCCTTTCTAATATTAGTGGGATAACAGTACAAATTTAGTACTCTACTCTTCTACTTTTAAAAAAGATTAACTAATAAATGTTAACAAAATAGTTTAGTTGTTGTCCAATAGATGTCAGGAAGAGATATTCTAATGCAGCAGTTTTTTATCGCCCCCGAAACCCCTTCATATTTAATTTATCATTATATATATATGTATATATATTGTATGTACATACAAGAATTGCTCGTTTATATGTTCGTTATCCACTGATAAATAAAACAGCATTACTCCTAGAATTAATAAAAAAAAAAAAATTAAGAAATAAATAGTGAAATACGTTTTTGAGCAGCAGATGTGGCAGATCTACCTTTGCATCCTTTGTTTAAAAGACGATATATATAAGTAAACTAATATGTTTTCAGAACACGTTTTATTTACAGAATTATCAAAATGTCCAAAGGCGTTGAAATATATAATTTACAAAATATACCAGCATGTCCTTTTCTATTTTGCGTAGGCATATTATTTTGCAAATATAATTCGGTCCTAAATTGCTTTTAAATAAAGTCTATTCACGTTTTATAATTAACTACATAATATTATTTTTGGAATAACGATTCAGCTGAGTTTATGTCGCAGTTAATTAGGTACGTATGGCTTCCATCATGTTCCACAGATACTGGCGTGGAAATGTTACATTAATATCGACTCTTAATATAATCAATTGAGAGTAACTATGGGTACACCGCGAAATGACAAATTCGCGGTGGTGTACCATTCATTTTCATACAGGTTTTAACTAGTTTTTTTATCCTTGATTAAAAAACTAGCCAGAGGCGAGTACCACTACCAACCTCAAAGGGTTAAATATATGAAATATTGTATTTTCTAAACTTTATTTCTTATATTCTATTAATCGCATAGCTATCCAAGAACCCGAAGCCTTCCTACTATTGAGTTTTTTTTTTCAATTTCAAAGTTTCTTTATTCAATCATGATAAAATACAATTTTGCTTATATCTAGTGTACCTTAGATTCCTAGAGTAGACAAATCATCAAATATTATGTATTTTTTTCGAGTCTGTATGCTCATTTAAAACTTTTTCCTTAAGTCACGGCGAGTTTACACAGTTCGTAATGCAGTTATAAGGTTATTATAAATTGTGATCTAAGCAGAATTCAACTATGCGTGCTTTAGGAAGGAGCTATACATTTATTATAATGATAATTACCTAATGAAAAGAATAACCTACAGTAGCGGTCAACATAACATAAAAATGTAGCCACTCGCTAGTAGTGCGCTACTAGTGGGTGAAACTTTATCAAATAGCACTTCCACATTTATGAACATCATAATGTTATTCCTATCATCTTGGTTTCCTATTGTCAGGAGAAAATGGCGGGGGCCGTGGGGGGGAGGTGGGCCCTTCCGTAATAACAATAGAATGAAAATTAATGTGCCTTGAACTAACCGAGACCGTTGTGTTTTTTTATACTGTATAGATCTAGCGTTTGACCACTATCTCACTTGATGCTCAGCGACGATATGGTCGAAGATGTTATCACGCTAGACCTAGAATGCTCACTGGTTCTCAAGGACTGCTGCCTGAACACACTATGTGTTTAGCGACAGTTTTTCGAACTTGAGGGTGGTAGCTAGCCAGGCGGGTATTCGAAAGTACCCTACCACCATGCTAGAAATTTGATAATAGCTCTTTGATCGCTCCTTTCGACGTTTCAAAATCAGTAATGTGTGTACAAAAAACTTAACGTTCAAGTCAAAATAACTTGAATATTAAACTTCAAAGATGGCTTTCAAATATCGATTTACTGATGCTACCGAGGTAACTTTTGATGAGTTTTAATTACTTTTGCGTGGGCGGATGTAACTCTTAAAACTTTGTATGCATAACGAAATTGTTAGTACGATGTTTTGCTTGTAAGAGAGTTAAGCAATCCTAAGTAGTGTTCATCTAGCTTTCACAATTACTGATTAATGCTAAATGCCAATTATTTTTCCTTGAATATAGGTACGAAAAGGTGTTAGGCTTTCTAGTGCCTACATGCCGTGTTTAAAATGGACGGTCGCCGTGGCGTAGTAAATAGAATCAGTGACATGACTTCTGAGTCTCCGGGACCCTGGGTTCGAATCCCGGCAGGGGCAAACATTTGTGCGATAAGTGTAGATGTTTGTCCCGGGCCTTGGGTGCTTGTGTGCTGTGATTGTGTATGCGTATGACCATGCCTACCGCGACACAGGGAATCTTAGTGCGGCGGTCTGAGTGATAAAAAAAAAGATAAAAAATGTCTTTTACACAAGCCCTCCGCCATGCGATGGCTCACCTATTAAGATGCTATATATGCGTACTGCCAAGGAGTGGAACTCGTTGCCCGAGTCTGTGTCCCGATATGTACAATCCTGGAGTCTTCAAGTCGCGAGTGAATAGGTACCTTCTAGGTTTGCGTGCTAAATCCTAGACAACGTCATCACTTAACATCAGGTGAGACAGTTGTCAAACGCAAACTTATAATAGTAAAAAAAAAAAAAAAAGAGGTCTAGAATCTGCATTATTTACGTTGTTTTACGTTATATTCCAACGTTTTATAATACAATTTAATAGATACTGACAAGTTTTGTCTGTATCCATATTTGCTTCGGCTCAAATTCTGGTAATGTTTTATTTTAGCTACACGTCACGAAGGGAGAAGGGAGATCCGTTGTCTTTTTGATTAATGGCTATGTGGGCAACAGTTAACAAATTACTGTTTGGTAACGCTTTTGTGTTTGCGATTACTTTTACCTGATACAGTATCTTCACCTTACATGATATGGCAGTAATCTTTATTGATATTATCTAATATATATAAATCTCGTGTCACAATGTTTGTACTCAATGGACTCTTAAACCACTTAACCGATTATAATAAAATTCGCACACCATGTGAAGTTCGATCCAACTTGAGAGATAGAATAGTTTAAATCTCAAATTATAGTCGTAATTTTAATTTATTGCTAATTATTTGTCTGTTATTATTTGACAGTCACAATTATCTGTTAACTCCAAATGATTCTAACAGATGTCGATACCTTTCGACTGGGTTGAGTAAGTAATCAATAGATGGCGCTGCTATGGTAAGTTGTCTGTTATTATTTGACAGTCACAATTATCTGTTAACTCCAAATGATTCTAACAGATGTCGATACCTTTCGACTGGGTTGAGTAAGTAATCAATAGATGGCGCCACATGGCCACAGCAACGCGTGGCCGGGTCAGCTAGTTTGTTTATGAATTTTCTTTTTATAGATTGCCCTTTAAGAACACGGTGTTATAAAGCCTTAAACTGCAGTAAGGTTATGTAAAGCAGCTAAGTGTACGCGTTGTCGGTTACGCGTTGGAACGCTTAACGGGTTTACGTTGCAGTTCGATTACGTAAACCCGTTAAGCGTTCCAACGCGTAACCGACAACGCGTACATTGGAACGATAGTCCGTACCTGCAGTTAACTGCAGTTCGGTTACGTAAACCCGTTAATCACGCGTTACTGACTATACGTATATTGGAAAGCTTAGTCCGTACAAGACTTAGGAAGTTAACTTCTGTCTTGTATGCTTTCCGTCACCATACTTAACACCGACAGTACCTACTGCTCGAAATTAATGTAAATAAAACTGATTTATTTGGGCTCATTTGGATGTATAGTAACTAGTCCAATGCGCATATCCTAGGTTAAAAAAATTATCATCAGTTATCATATCCATTAAAAAACATAGTTACATAGTTACATACACAAAAAAAAAAAAAAAAAATTACAATAGTTACATTGTGTTGGAAACTTAATAATAATATGACCTATTAGATTATTATTACGCCAGAAAAAGTAGTTGCCCACTTATTCGATTTGTATAATTCGAAGGTTACATAAATTTATTGCTGCCAATGGTAATTCGGTATATAAACTACTAGTTGCGGCCCGCGGTTTCACCCGCGTAGATTACGGTTCTCCCGCTACATCAATTATTCCAGACTCTATCTTTGTGCCAAATTACATCCAGATCTGTTCAGCCGTTCTAGCGTGGTTGAATAACAAACATCTATCTATCCGTCTATCCATCTATCCAAACTTTGATATTTATAATATTATACAGTATTAGTTTGATTAATGTTTTGTATCTTTGATATCAATTAATAACTATTAATAATTTTAACAAAAACAAACAAAAAATATCATGATATTGAAATTAGAAGATTTGGCTTATATGCGCGATCGTAATTAAAAATTAAATTATTAAGTCTGTAAAGAAAATGAAACGTTTCAGTAGGTAAGTATGTATTATCCACCGCCATCTTGAATTAACGTTGTTAAACCCAACTATTGTTGAAAGAAACCGATTTTAATATCGATTCAAGTTTATTCATTCATAAATTTTGCGCAAAAATATTACTGTTTGACCGTAAAAAGCAGTTTGTGATATTACATTATCATAAAAGTCGGTCGTAAACGTATTTTACTTAAAATTTGATGACGTTTGGATGTTATCGCCTTGCTGAGAATTCTCGATTGTGGAATTTAATATTTTTCTATAAATTTCTTATAACACACTTTTTTAACATAAAGAAAACTACTGTGTTATGATGCATAAGATTTATTCTCTGTATGTTTTCCTGATGTCTATACTAACATTATAAAGAGGAAAGATTTGTATGTACCTAAGTATGTTTGTAACGACTTGGCTCAAAAACTTTTTTTTTTTTTCCCCCACAAAATTTTCAATAACTGGACATGTTTTGTTTACAAATATATTACAATTATAGTTTCCACAATAAATAAGAACATCACATACCTACGCTAAGCGCTAGCCTGTGTGCGCTTCCCCGTAATGTCTGCCGATTTCAAAAATTCTTTCACCATTGGAAAGCTACATTCACCCTGAGTAACATAGGCTATATTATATTTTCGAAAAATATAGGGATCCTTATATGTTTTAATTTTTTTCCCGTGCGAAGCCGGAACTGACCGCTAGTGTACAATAAAACGTTTTGTATTGTATGGAAAGAAGTAAAAATCAGTAGCAGTTCAGAGATCATTTTTTCGAGCAAACAGAGTTGTGATGTAATGTAACAAACCGACTAGGACTCACGTGGTAAACATTGGAAAATTACTCTCCGACCAGTTTCGAACTTATTTGCAGTTCTTCATCTGGGAGTTATGATCGTGCCAGGCGGCGAGCGCGAGCCTCAGCACGTAACCACCGTTCGCGTAACCACGTTTACCACGTGAGTCCTAGTCGGTTTGTTACATTACAGTTATGGAAGAAACTCGCGATAGTTTTCAGACTCAAAGAGTTGTGATGATTGTTTAATCATTTTTTAGATTAGGATTGATTTAAAACTAACAAAAATTTTGCACAACAATAGCCAAGAATTTTAAAAATGATCTCTACCCACAAATTTAAGGCAAAGTTAGTAGAACATTTCGTAACATTTTTTTTTTTTTTTCAAAGCCATGTGTGTCCACTGCTGGACGTATGCCTCCCCCATATAGGGGGGATTTGCCAATACTCGCCACGCTTGGCAGGCGAGTTGGCGAGCGCAGTATGATTTCCTATCCTCAGAAGGCGCTGCTGCCCACCTCCTGGTACGTGGTCCCTAATAACTAATAATTAATATAATTCCCTCGTAACATTAATAACCTTCAATCCTTCCAAAGGAGGATGGCAGAACCAGCCTTGCTCCCGAAAAACGAAATGACAACCCGTTCATGTATTCTTTGTATATGAAAATTTAGATTATATTTTTGTTGATTCCGTGAATAATTTGCATTATTTATAAAGTTGGGAATCAGAAGTACTTTTATTTTATTTATTTATGTGGTGTTTGTAGTTTTCGAACGCACCCTATAGTTCTCATTATGTTTGTTGCGTTCGAATACTTACGCTCTGACATTAATTGTTATTGTTACTTTATAATCTGTAGTCAGCTGCTCTGTAGACCCGGACTGCGTTCATAAACACACCCATGTCTAGTTTATTCCAGAATATGGTAATCTGTATCTGTAGCGCGATCCATGCAATATTGCTTTCTCTGTCTACGATGCTATAGATGGATAGCGATCCATTGAATAGTTCGCATATGGACGTGTACTTAGCATGCTGATACATCGATGGTATCGATACGTATAAGTTTCATTCATGAACGCGGTTTTTTCTTCTAGGCTGCAAATGTATGGGAGTCTGCCATCCTCATTTCGGAGCTCTGTGACGTAATCATGATGATTACGTCAGAGAGCTCCGAAATATTTAACTACTTACTGAAAGTTTGCTCTGGTGCTTTGATAGGCTCTGCCTAGTTTGGGACCTGAAGATCTTGTGTGAATGTTGCTCTATATATATATATATATATATAATACATTTAAATGGCTAACAGTAATTTATTCTTATGCAACTTTCGTTTTCCAACCGTATACATAAAAACTTTTATTATAGTGATTACCGGTGGTGATTTACCGACGATTGTTTTTCGCTCAGACCGACCAAAACTAATTTTTAAACTAGTTTAATATATGATAATAAAAAATTATATTTTTTCATCATCATCATCATCTCAGCCATAGGACGTCCACTGCTGGACAAATGCCTCCCCCATTGATTTCCACAAGGACCGGTTGGAAGCGGCCCGCATCCAGCCCTTGCCTGCGATCTTAGTCAGGTCGTCTGTCCACCTAGTCGGTGGCCGTCCTATGCTGCGCTTGCCAGTCCGTGGTCTCCATTCGAGAACCTTCGGCCCCAACGGCCATCGGTTCTTCGAACTATATGCCCTGCCCACTGCCACTTCAACTTGCTAATCCGCTGGGCTATGTCGATGACTCGTTCGTCTACGGATCTCCTCATTTCTGATTCGATCACGTAGAGAAACCCCGAGCATAGCCCTCTCCATAGCTCGTTGTGCGACTCTGAGCCTGTTCAGAAGGCCCATAGTCAGAGACCACGTTTCAGTTCCGTAAGTCCACTGCCAAAGATATATGCATCCACAAAATATGCCCACTATATTTTTTTATGTTTGTAAATTTCACCAAAATCGTACAAGCGGTTTTTGAGTTACACTCCAATAACTTAAAAGTGCTACGTAGGTATACCTTGACGATATAATAATTACTAGTGAAGACATCGATGAACAAACACAATGACAATTGATCCCGTGAGTAGAAAAAGTCACTGAAAAGAGTAAAAAAAATAACCAAAAAATGGAACCGACTTCAACATTCAAAAGTGTGCAATAACTCGCGACGTCGGTACCATGAGCACAATATTTTGATAATAGTTTCTTTTGAACTATCATAGTACCGACAGCGCAAAGTTATTTCATTTTTTGAGTGTCAAAGTCAGTTCGATTTTTTTTACGTCATAGAGAGAGACGCTTAGTTTTACTAAAACTAATTAAAAATATTTCGTCCAAATTTTCTTTCTTTCTTATATACACACTCAGACCCCCGCACTAGGATTCCCTGTGTCGCGGGAAGCATGGACACGCACAATCACAGCACCCAAACATCAAAGACCCAGGACACAAATGTTTGCCCCAGCCGGGATTCGAACCCAGGGTCCCCGGAGACACAGAAGTCATGTCACTGACACTGACCACGGCGACCGTCAAAACTATCAAGATCCTAGAGCAATAAAAAAATGGCGCGATTAAAAATAAAAAATAAATAAACGAATCACAGCTTTATATTCTTCTGTTACTTTCACAATGTGTCTCGCAAGATGCTTTAGTGTCGAATCGGTTCTCATTCCCGCCACATCCAGAATAGAGCATCGGCATACAGCGCCGTCTCACCACGTCGTAGAAGAACACGATGAACATTCGCTCGCAGGGGCCCTTCACGGGGGTTTGGTAACAGTAGTAGGGGATGTTCTTTAGACTTGAAGGGAAAGGACCGTCCACCGGACCTGAAACATGCATTATTCTAATTTTTTTAAGCTATTGCATAGCTTCTATCGCGGGCATTGAGTGTTGAGACCGAATCCAGAAATTCCGTAACGAAAATAACCTAACACCCCCCACTCCGACCGACACAGCGGTGATACTTTTTAGTTTTGCCATCTATCGATGAATAGCAGAACTTTTAATGACTTTTTGAAATATGACGCTTGTCTGTTTAGTTCAGCAACTTGCCTCTAGGTGGCATTGGTTGTATCGGCGTTACTGCATAAGTTATTAATATATTAATTGCATAAGTTGAATAAAAATGCTATGCAATAGCTTTACCGCGGCAGTCCCCGAGTGCCTAACGTCTTTTTTTTATTTATTTTTTTATTAACTTTCGCACAAGGTCTTGACGTCCCAAACTAGGCAGAGCCTGTGCTATGGTAACCTGATGACTGATATATATACTTATATACATATACACACCCAGACACAGATCAAACAGACATGTTCATACACACAAACGTTTGACCTGTCCGGGAATCGAACCCGGGACCAGTGGCTCAGAAGGCAGAGTGCTACCAACTGCGTCAACCGACCAGTCCCATATGTGGGACTATTATATATAAATTCCTATGTATGGAGAGCAAGCAATAACTACAATTTACATATTAAGCGCTTCGACTTAGACCTATTTTGTACAAGTATAGAATCGGCCAGGCAGCTGTTAAGCAGAGAGTTCTTTGAGTAAACTGGTTTTGTTAGTACTATAATGCATATACGTGTAAAAGTAATGCTTGCATAATATGTGGTTCACGATATTATTGTAAAAATATAATGTCATTATCGGTGAGGACCTATAATTGGCCTTTTGTTAAATATTAAGTTGTTATAATGTAAAGAAGGCCGTTGGTCTTCCATGTAAAAATAAATAAAAATAAAATAGTGGAATTAATCTGTTGAATAAATCTAGATGGAGTAGCCACTCTGTGGTACTACTTTTTAAATGCTGGGTACCGTTTTGAAACTAATTACGACACTAAAGCTCGACGATAGATTCCGGAAAATACTTCGCCACCCTTTGAGTTATTTTTTGAGTTATTTATTCGGTCATTTTTGTTAAAGAACAAGCCTTGAAACGAAAGCTTTTCAAACAGTAAATTTATCATTACGTTTGATAGAGTGCAAAAGTTTGTTTGTATTCATTTCATTGCCTTAGTGGGTAAATAGTAACACCTGAACCTTTTTAACTTTTGTTCACCCTTTATTACTACGGTAGCGGCGGTGTGCGTAGCGTACCGTAAGTTACAGTTTTCCCGCTATCTCAATTATCCCACGGTAACTATACTTTTTCCGGGATAAAAGTAGCCTATGTGTTATTCCAGGGTCTAACCTATCGCCATATCAAATATCATCGAAATCGGTGCAGCCGTTGAGCGTGAAGGAGTAACTAACATACACGCAGACATACTTACACACATAAAACTTTATAATATTACTAGTAGCGCCCCGCGATTTCACCCGCGTGGATTACGGTTTTCCCGCTACATCAGTTATTCCACGGGAATCATACATACATTTTACCGGGATAAAAGTAGCCTGGTAGTATTCCAGACTATAATCTATCTCTGTGCCATATGTAATCTACATCCGTTCAGCAGTTCTGGCGTGATGGAGTAACAAACATCCATCCGTCAATCCATCCAAACTTTGACATTTATAATATTACTGGGATTGGATTTGTGGGAAGTTTGCATGTTTTTTTACGAGATAGATGTTACTAGTTTTGATGCATCGTGAAGATTGCAGATCAAGCGCTTATAGTAAACCTTATTATATATAGAAATAAACATAAAAATCACATACGTCCCTCCTTCACATAGTCGTGGAAGAAGCTTGTCGACAATTTTGCATCCACAACACTAATTACGAACAAAGAGCACAATGCGTACATCACTCGCGTCATCGCATTTGATTACAATAAGTTCAAGTCTGCTAGAAATGAGCCCCTGTTTCCAACCCGATATCGATATAATTCATAACAGTGAAGCAATTAATACATGCACAAAACAGTGCTTTAATGCGAAAAGGTAACGTAAAATTAAAACACGAGTGTACGTTAAAAAAACGAGATGTGGGCGAGTTTTTTTATAGCATTACACGAGTGTTTTATGCCCAAATTATGTGCAGCTTCATACAGTAAAACAATATATTTTTATGTGATGGTATATATGTACCAGCATTTGTAGTAAACATTTTAAAACCTATTCAAAAATTGATCTGGTGCGCAGCATAGATTATTTTTTGAACACGGTTTAAAAAGTTTACTATAAATACTGGTACATATAAACTATCAAATACTTATATTATTTATTTGAGTCATTAAAGACCCTATTTTTCATTACTATGGTTCTTCAGCATTTGTGAGATTCTTTAGATTTTACACACTGATACTTGTCAGGTACTCCTGAACACGTCCTCATCTAAGTTTACGATTTAAAAGTCAATTTAAAAACATAATAGCGTATAGGTTAGTTTTATTGAAACGTATCAATTTGACATTACATTTAATTTTAAGTAGTAGTAAAAGGGTTGCCTGCCACATAAAAATGTGTGTATTATATATATGTTGCAATGTATGCATAATCAGGTTGTGAGATAGCCACTATTCGAGAACATTGTGGCTCTTGAAAGATATGCGCTCCTGTAAGCGTGATTTCTTATTTATTTCTAAGTAGTACTTATTATCCCAGCCTTAACCCAGCTGACATGCCAATCTTATTTGATAATTATAGTTGATATGTTTACTATGATATGTTACTATGTTTTAATTATAAAACTATACAATTAAAACATAGACTGCTATAAATCAAATCGTTTTATCGCTGCTTCTTCCAATACGATATTATTTTTCTCCACTAGACAGCTCACCGTATAATATGAAGTGACGTAAGATGTTTTTCATGATGACATAAAATTATATGCTAGTCATTCAATTTGCTAATGGTCGAAAGATTGTCGTATTAACATCGATACTTCCTGCGTCCAACTCTAGCCGAAAACAGAAACAATCATGCGCAGCATTTATGTGACTTTTATTGCAGTCGGTATAATTATCATCGGAAGATTGCCGTTTCATTGCATTGATGTCAGAATAAGGTGGTAGAGATAATACGAAATTGGCAAGATATTTTTTTTATACTCTATAGATCAAGCGTTTGACCACTATCTCATTTGATGGTTAGAAAAGATGTGGTATATTACCCCATCCCACTAATATTATAAATCTCAAAGTTTGGATGGATGGATGTTTGTTGCTCAATAACGCCAGAACATTCCATCGGATCTGGATAAAATTTTACACAGGGATAGATTATAGTCCGAAATAGCACATAGGCTACTTTTAATCTCGGTGTAATGTATTATTCCCGTTAAATAATTGATGTAGCGGGAAAACCGTATTACGCGCGGGCGAAACCGCGGGGCGCTACTAGTGTGTACATAATTAAACCCTGCGAGATCATTCATTTTGGATAGTTATATGTCATTTATTGTAATTTGATTGCAGCAATGTTTTATTCTGCTTCGTAGTTCTTTTCTGCTGAAATAAAGGGTTTCTTGAATATATACATTTTAAAATGGACACTATTTACAATTTCCCTAAAAAATAATTTTAAAAGGACCACGGTCACTAGCATAAGAGTTGACTGTAAAAACGAGATATTATATACCACGGTATATGTGTAATGCTCTGTTTTGTTGATGTTATTGGCAACACCAAAAAAATTCGGCACGTCTCCCGTTTCTAAAGTAAACTCTTATGATTTTAAAATTTGAAAGAAAGAAAGAAAGAAAGAAACCACATTTATTCAAGACACTCACAACACACATTACACAAGAGATACATACAAAAACAATAAAGAACAGAATAATAATGATGTTGTGAGTGTCATGAATATGGGCCCCGACTCAGCATAAAACTAAGGCAAAAGCCTCAGTCACTGATTTTCAGTCGGTGCCCATAGACATGACCTCACGAACCTCAGGACAACATTTACTTGTAAACCTATGTAAATAATAATAATAATAAATATACTTATATTTAAACAAGAAACACAACAAAAGAAAGAAGAGAAAAAGTAAATTAGAGAGGGGACGTTTCATTCCAGTAGTTTTCAAAATTACAGTCAATTTCTGTATATTTTGTTACTGGTTAACGATAATTATTCCAAAGCTGTTGCCAAAGTACAGTAATTACACGTTTCAAGAAGAGCAGAGATGGCAAAGTTTCGGAGTTGCCAGGGAGATCGTTAAAGTTGCCAAGTAAACAAAGTTTTAGCCGGTCAAAATATAGATTTTGGAAATATTGTATTTAAAAAAATCATACGAGTCGATTTGAGAACCTCCTCCTTTTTTGAAGTCGGTTAAAAAGCAATGTATTTCCTCAAGTTCACGTGTTTACTGATCATGGAAAAATGCTTACGGTTACAAAAGCAGAGAGTGGTTGATGCTACACAGTTCTGCTTGTTCGTGTCAGCAAATATTGGAAAGTTTCCAGCGAGGGTAGACACATGCAAAATGATTCCTGTGACTCTGGAGTTTAACTTGTAAACTCCAGAGTCACAGGAATCCTTTTGAGGGAGGAGGAGGAGGTCTACTTAGACCTCGCAAATATTATTTGGGGGTAGTTAATAAGTTTCGTGTATAGCGTGTGTGGTTTAATCAGGCGAAGTTGGCGCGCTGGTTGTAAAATCTTGACAGTATTTAGTACGAGTAGTTTAAAAGTTTGTACTGAAGGTAGTTGTACGACACTGGTGAAGACTAAAATGTTTAGAACTAGACTATAATTAATCAATCGAAATGTTTTTTTTTATTTTCAAGCGATTTACATAAAGATAAGAAAATTTTATTATTATGTATTATCTAGTTATTTGAAGTACATCAATGTTTTAAAATACCGTGGCTATTACATTATTCTACATTTTGATGCTTATCTTACCATAAAAAGAATCACAAGTTCTTCAATCAACACACACATCGAAGTCCAAAATCATTTGAAGCATATAAGCTCCCGCTAGCTCAGCGGCAGGAGCGTTGGCTGTCAAGCTGACGGACACTGGTTTGATCTCCAACAACAGCTTGAGCTTCCGGTGAAGGTAACACCGTTATCAAATTGCCAGCATGGTGGTAGGGTACTTACGACTTCCCGCCTAACTAGTCAGACCACCCTCAAGTTTGAAAAACTGTCACCGAACACATGCTGTGTTCAGGGTAAGCATTCTAGTTCTATCGTGATAACATCTTCGACCACATCATCACTCACGATCAAGTGAGATAGTGGTCGAACGCTAGATCTATACAGTATAAAAAAAACCCAAAAAAACGTTATAATTGAATACGCAATTAACGGCATGATCTGTCACTAACACAAAACTTTTTACATTTTTAAACATCACTGAGAACTTTCTTGCAATCAGCTTTGATTTCACTAATTATCTCCAACAGTATTTACTGTACACAAAATATTCTTGCTATACCAAAGTATGACAACCCGCGATATGGTTGGTACGATTGGAACTGGGCGATGTTCAAATATTGAATTTATCTAATGGAATCTGTCTCACTCACACACACACCTCTGTCTCACAACTCACGGCGCGCTTCCGCCGTTATGGTAGCTGTTTGTAAAATAGGGCTGTCGGGAATTCGATACACTATCGATAATGTTGCTAAATTCAGCCACGAAAACCGTACTGTAACATAATACATTGTGATACAAGGGTGGTCCCGTCTTGACAAAGGAACAACAAACATAACACTGTAAGATAGCCGAGTTCGGTTGTTAAGGGAGTTACTTTACGGGACGCTAAAGAAAAACGTTTTTTTTTTAGTTTCATTGAAAAAGGTCATAACGCAGATCAGTATGTTAGGTTAGGTTGAAACTGCGACAACACAACAAGTGAGCCAAGCGAGCGAAGCGAGCGAGACGCGGTAGCGACCAGTAAAGCGCTAAAAATTATGTAACGCAAATCACTAGGTTCACACGTCTTCTACGCGATTCATCAACCATTGTCTTAGAGCATTCGAAAACCATAGTAGATAGTGACAGCCAAAGTGAGGTTTGTTGTACTTAAACAAAATTTATCAAAGCCTTTTTTCCCTTCATCACCATCATCATCATCTCAGCCATTGCTGTCCACTGCTGGACATATTATGCCTCCCCCATACAGGGGATTTGCCAATACTCGGGAATCGCACTGCGCTCGCTAACCCGCCTGGTTAGCGGGCGCAGTGCGATTCCCGATCCTCAGAACGGGAATCGCCGTCCTGATGCGGCGATGCTGCCCACCTTCTGGTATGTGATCCCTTAGCCGACTCTTACGGCACCCACGGGAAGAGGTGGGGGAGGACTATTCTAGGCCGGTTCCACCACGGCATTTTCCCTTAGCAATCCGTAAAGTACCGTATTTAAACAAACAAAGCGAATTGTGACGGCGTTATTAACTCTATATTAAATCGTCGATTCGTTACCAAAAATCATATGCAATCGCTAAAAACACCCCAAAAGTCTTATGATAGTTTGTTTAGGACTATAGATTTTGAGATATATGCAAAACTTTGAACTTTGTCTTACGTTTTTATAAATAAGCTCATTAGCAAGTGCAGATTTTATCCGCCGCTCTGATCTAGCTAAGTCTAAAGCAACCCCAAACGAGACAATCACCCATCGTGCACAATAATTGTTTTAAGTCACACTATTGTTATTAAGTGAAAACAGTATTAGGCGAAACGCGACCGCATCCGAGAGCGCCCCGTATTTTCCCTGAAAAAAAAAGTCCGCCGAATGTGGTTGAAACTATAGTCGGAACCCTCTGACTTATTACGTGAGAAATTCCCGTCTTTTATACATTCATTAAATCTTAATATGATTATGAAAATTATTGAACGGAATAGATTTGACTACCGAACATTTTTAATCTAGGGGCTGGTGCGCGTCGACAAAATAAAACGTTAAACTTAGGATAGAGTTTAGTTTTAATGCAATATTTTGTTATTAAGGAACCTTGTAAGATATTAATTAAATATCTACAATCTCACGACATTTACCATTACTTTTCACTTCAATATATCTGCTTTAAAACCAACCGCAAGAATTCATTAAAGCTCTCCGTGAAAGGGAAAGCGTATAAAAACACGAAGTAATATCAGACACGTGGTATCTCAAGCTTGTATGAAAATTTCAATAGATGCCTTTTGAAATTTTCGAGCGAGTGGTGTAAACTTTTCCTTTTTGTGCCATATATTTTGCATTTTTACTATCACATATCTGTATAATTTATACTCGTCGCAGGAGTCATGTTTCCCGATATGTACAATCCTGGAGTCTTCAAGTCGCGAGTGAATAGGTACCTTCTAGGTTTGCGTGCTAAATCCTAGACAATGTCTTCACTTTACATAAGGTGAGACAGTTGTCAAACGCAAACTTATAATAAGTAAAAAAAAAAGGCATGGACATACTCAATCACAGCATATTAACATCCAAGACTCAGGAGAAATAACTAAACTCATCGCTGAAATGTTTCCCTTTGCCGGGTTTCGCACCCAGTGTCCTCGGGGACGAGAAGTCACGCGCCGAACGGCCGAGCCACGGCAACCCTCTATTTTTGAACATTTCTTAGAAAGTACTTTAAATGAAGGCGCTTGCACCAAACTTTAAATTGTCGCCATTGGTGCATCTAGATTAAGACTCAATTTAACCATACTTTGTTGGCCATTACTTCACCTTACGTTTCACAGTGAAAACTTAACACAGCAATAATAAGTTCCACAGTGAAAACTTAACACAGCAATAATAAGTTCCACAGTGAAAACTTAACACAGCAATAATAAGTTCCACAGTGAAAACTTAACACAGCAATAATAAGTTCCACAGTGAAAACTTAACACACCAATAATAAGTTCCACAGTGAAAACTTAACACACCAATAATAAGTTCCACAGTGAAAACTTAACACACCAATAATAAGTTCCACAGTGAAAACTTAACACACCAATAATAAGTTCCACAGTGAAAACTTAACACACCAATAATAAATCTAGCATTAACTGAACGACCTCGCATTAATAAACGACCAAATTCAAATATTACCATTTAACGTGTAGTTTAAACAAAAATGTAGTAGTATTTAAAATAGTTGTATTCATAGGTTTTAACGTAACCATGCTAAGGATAAAAATCATTGTCAATTGAACTATATCAGGTTGCAAAATTTCAGCTCCGTATAATGGGAGGAAAGAATTGTGATCTGCAACATTTGTAGTATTTAGTATTTAAGTTAAAATGCTTGATAAAAGTTGTTATTTCTATATCAATGTGCGATAAATACTGTATCAGTAAAAAAACTGGCAACATTACCGGCGACCCACTTCGGCCCTCATTAACGTGCAGCTACGGTGCACCGGACACCACAATCCAGTGTCTCACTTATTCAGGACAACCTGTATTTTTTTTAGGAACAAACATTAAAAGATGTACAGAAATTTGTGGAACATTGAAGTCATACAAGCTTGTTTTTATGATACTGGAAATTTGTGGAACATTGAAGACATATTAGATTGTTTTTGTGATACTAAAAATTTGTGAAACATTGAAGACATAATAGATTGTTTTTCTGATACTGGAAATGTGTGTAACATTGAAATCATATAATATTGTTTGTATGATACTGGAAATTTGTGAAACATTTAAGACATATTAGATTGTTTTTGTGATACTAGAAATTTGTAGAACATTGAAGTCATATTATATTGTTTTTGTGATACTAGAAATTTGTGGAACATTGAAGTCATATTATATTGTTTTTGTGATACTAGAAATTTGAGGAACTATGAAGTCATATTAGATTGTTTTTCTGATACTAGAAATTTGTGGAACATTGAAGTCATATTAGATTGTTTTATGATACTGGAAATTTGTGAAACATTGAAGACATATTAGATTGTTTTTCTGATACTGGAAATGTGTGTAACATTGAAATCATATAATATTATTTTATGATACTGGAAATTTATGAAACATTGAAGACATATTAGATTGTTTTTGTGATACTAGAAATTTGTGGAACATTGAAGTCATATTAGATTGTTTTTGTGTACTAGAAATTTGTGGAACATTGAAGTCATATTAGATTGTTTTTCTGATACTAGAAATGTTTGAAACATTGAAATCATATTAGATTGTTTTTGTATTACTGGAAATTTGTGGAACCACCTCACCACCTCGGCAATATAACGAAAAGGGTTGGCGAGCGCAGTATTGTTTCCTATCCTCAGAAGGTGCTGCTGCCCACCTCCTGGTACGTTATCACTTAGCCGACTCTTACGGCACCCACGGGAAGAGATGGGGGAGTACTATTCTATGTGTTTTTGTATGTATCTCTTGTGTAATGTGTATTGTGTGTGTCTTGAATAAATGTGGTTTCTTTATTTTGACTGGCCGGTTGGCGCAGTTGGTAGCACTCTGCCTTCTGAGCCGCTGGTCCCGGGTTCGATTCCCGGACAGGTCAAACATTTGTGTGTATGAACATGTCTGTTTGACCTGTCTGGGTGTGTATATGTATATAAGTATATATCAGTCATCAGGTTACCATAGTACAGGCTCTGCCTAGTTTGGGACCTGAAGACCTTGTGTGAATGTTGTCCCATATAATTATTAAAAATATATAATAATAATTTCTAACATATCCACATCGCTACGGTTGACCATTCTGCTCCGACCTTTACAAGTTTCATCAAAATAGAATATACATAGTAGGTACTTGCTACTATTGCGCAAACCTTTTACCTGTAGCTTCCCTTGGAGCTAACGATACTACTTCTTTAGTAAAAGTTGGAATGCCAGGTAATGCGAGTATCTATAAAGATAGTCGCCCAACTTGAACAGTGTAACTTCTTAAACTTTCCAGAGAAATATATAAAATTAGCGTTGCTGAGAAATTCTGATGTCGCTCTCTTTTTTGTGTGAAACATAATTTTTTTTTTCATTTTAACGAAAAGTTTTATGGTTTATTGCATTAAAATTATAAAAGGCGGAACTCATGTTACATTTTTTTTTTGGAAAAATTGGGCTACCATTGCATTTTGAACCCACGACCACAGAATACCACCCTCAACTAAATAAAGTGATAAAAAAAGATCTCAAATCGGTTCTTATGACTGATTGACCGACTGACATTTTTAAACATAGGTATTTACTAGTGAAAAGGTGCAAAGGTTATCTATCTATCTATCTTAACTATTTTTACAATAATACGGATGGAATTTCTGACTTATTTTGTACAGTCGATGTAGTGAAAGAACTCTCCTTCGCGGCGTCTTCTCTGATACTACTCTTCAGTATCAGAGAAGACGCCGTGAAGAAGAGTTCTACGCTCTTGTCGCCGCCCGGACCTGAACCACTGAAGACGTCGACCGCAGTGATCGACGAAACGTCTGGAGCACTAGTTTCACTTAGACCACGGCCAAACAGCCCGGAAGCAATACATACAACAATATTAGTAGGATTGACACCTATAGTTGTATTTTACTATTACACACAAAATCCATATCAGCCTCAATTGTTAAACGAATAATATAACATAGAAGAAATGTGAGATTATTTTATATAATATGTACGTGTTGTTATAAAGTTACGATATGTCTTATAATATTATATAGAAAAATTAAACCTTATTGTTATCTAACCTTATTGTCGTGAACTCCTTGCTTTTTATAAAATATTGTTTCTTTTTAAACATAATATTTTAATGTACGTCACATTTTGACATGGTCATTAATTCAATTTGGCCACCAACCAGGTAGACAGACGACCTGACTAAGATCGCAGGCAAGGGCTGGATGCGGGCCGCTTCCAACAGGTCCTTGTGGAAATCAATGGGGGAGGCCTATGTCCAGCAGTGGATGTCCTATGGCTGAGATAATGATAATTTAATTCAATTGTAAAAAAGAAGTATATTAAAAACGTGTATTTTTTCTATATTTTTTATACCATTTCACGCCATAGCATTTTGGTCCTTTCTATATAATAAATTCCATGTTTATTTCATCCCTTTTCCCACAGCCCTCAAATCACATTGATAGCAATACATCTGAGCCACGGGACGCATAAGACAATTTGGCGACTCGAATTGTCTTCCGCGTTTCGGTGTTTTCGAGACTCAATGTGCCTCTGTTATTGGCTTTCCCTTGTAAGTCTATAAATAAAAACAAGATGACATTCCGAGTTCCTAATTCAAATTGTATCTGGTATATATATTTATGCATGCCAAATTCCATTTGCGCATTCGTTCAAACCCTCCTACGCCAATTATTGAAACACACACAAACACGTTTTTATACACACATTTTTGAAATAGGAATAATGTTTTTTATTATGTTGATCAATCTATATGCTGTCGATTAAGTTCGATATTCAAAATGTCTAATGCAAAATGTGTTTGATGCCTGCTTACCAATTTATGTTCACACGCGGCCATTTCAAGGCTTAGTATTAAACACATATACATTTACGCGCATTATTATATATAACTATCTACTAAAACATAAAATTACAACTTCTCCATATATCTTTTTTTACAGTTGTCAAACTAGTAGCGCCCCGCAGTTTCATCCGCGTGGATTACGGTATTCCCGCTACCTCATTTATCCCACGGGAACTATACTTTTTCCGGGATGAATATACCTACCCTATGTGTTATTGGTCTAAACTATCTCAAATTTCATCAAAATCGGTGTAGCCGTTTGAGCTTGAAGGAGTAACAAACATACACACAAACTTTTGCCTTTATAATATTAGTGGGATATACATTAATGAAGTTACTACTTAGCTTTACTTACTTACCTAAAGCCTCGCTCACATGACACGACAATTAACTAATTATTAATAGCTATTTTTATATATTAATAGTAATACTGGCGTATTACCGAATACAAAAATGTTATTGACATACCTGTTTTTGGTTATAACATAAACATTTTACTGATGATTAAAGACCAAAGTCACCACAAACAAAAGAAATCTTGGAAAACCACAACGCAAAGGTATCGACACGCGATTATCCAGAAATTTAAATCGATGGTGTATTTTAGAACTTCTTTCTAGCGCCATTGAACAATAAGTATAAGTATAATATGTGAAATAATTATTAGTATGATATGACTAATTATAGTATGATTAATTGTATACTTATATGTGTTATACTGTGAAATATTGATATTTATTAATTCTAGCAATCTCTACTGCGTCAGTCAAGTCTACTAAATTCATGTTCATATTCAGTCCAGTGCGAGGCCGATTCGGTGCCAATAAGACAACGTCAAAAATCCGTAGTCTGCTAAGTTCATAGCGTCCTGAATCTATGTTGAACCAATGTTTGGCTTATGTCGGTTTTGTACGAAAATAACAAGTTGTGTGCTAACAGACTACGAAAAAAGGCGTGTTTCATCTTTGAATCTACAATTGAATTAATATTGATTCAATATGGCCTAATTGAAAATAGCAGAATACCAAAGCTGTCAAAATCGGCCTTTATGAGCCGAGCATATAGACAAATTGAATAATAGACTGGTACATCATCATCTCAGCCATAGGACGTCCACTGCTGGACATAGGCCTCCCCCATAGACAATGAGATATAGATATAGATAGTAGACTGGTTATCAGTCATTAATTTGTCAGGTTATTGCAACCATTTTCATCAACGATAAGTAAAATGTTTAACTTTAATGGCTTTCAGTAACAGTCACTTTTATTATAGTCTTTACATTACAGCGAATAAAACTTTAATAGCATAGTATACGATCGCTTTTATAGTTAAGAGAATAAGCTACTGGGTCGCATGAATGTGAATGTTCAGAATTTTGAATTTTGCACAAGAATTTGATAAATTCTTAGATTTTCATACCTTCAGACCACGGCTAACAAAAAAAAAAAACCTAATTGTGTCCATCGACACGCTGACTGATCAACTAGGATGAGCAACGGACGCTGCAGTCACAACTTGAATGAACGACTGCTAGTGGTTCTAGTACTAATTTAATCCGCTGGCTCAGCGACCCTAAGTGGATCTTTGTCTCTGATAACAGCAAGCGCCATCCTTTCCTATTGAGAGTACTTTTCTGCCAGTCTTCTACTTGGGACTTATGCAGGTTTCTTAGAACATCATCTTTCCGGCAGACGGTCTGTTGACCCACAGACGCCCTCTTCACTCCTTGATCTTCACTCATTCTTTGTGGCTGCGCCAGTGAAGTCTGTTAGTGGTTCTAGTGGTAGGCTGTAATCTTAATATTAACGGGTTTGGTACTGGGTTGGTCTGATAATTGTGACATTGGACTGGCTAACTAGCCATTCTGCCAACGGTGTATTGTGTATCAGTATTTTTATAATTTCCGGTCCGCTCCGGCTTCGCACAGGTAAAAATTAAACATTTTAAGCATCCCTTTTTAAAAATAAATAAATATATATTATAGCCTGTGTTACTCAGGGTGATTGTAGCTTTACGATGGTGAAAGAATTTTTGAAATTGCCACAGTAGTTTTTGAGTTTATTCGTTTCAAACATACTTACATGCAGATTTTTCCTCTTTTTAACCGACTTCAAAAAAGGAGGCTACTCAATTCGACCGTATATAAGTTTTTTTAAATGTGTATTCGCGGATATATTCGTTGTTTATGAACCGATTTTGATGATTCTTTTTTTTGTTAGATAGAGTATACTTCCGTGGTGGTCCCATTCATTTCATCAAAATCGGACAAGCGGTTTTTGAGTTATACTCCAATGATTGACAAGTGTTAAGCATATCTCGACGATATTATTGTCGCGGTTGAAGACATCGGAGAACACACAATGACAATTGATCCCATGAGTAGCAAAGGTCACTGAAAATGGTGAAAAAAGAAATTTTTAATAAAAAATGGAACCGACTTCAACACTTAAAAGTGAGACTCACTTTTGTGAACTATCATGGTACCGACTTCAACAAGTTATTTCACACTTTTGAGGGTTGAAGTCAGTTCCATTTTTTGTTCAATATTTTTTTAATTTTAGTAGGTATAGATAAGATAGCAGGCGTTTGGCAATTAGTCTATGATATATATATTGCCTATAGAAAATATAGTAACCTCAAATTTAATATGCGTTGCGGAAAAGAGATTATTGCAGCGTCCTGCCATTCCAACTCAAAAACTTACTCATACTATCCGGCGAACGATTTGCTTATCTTCTCTCATTAACAGAAACAAAAATGTTCCATATAAAAGCTCAGTTTTTTTAAAAAATCTTTTCCATTCACACAAGGTCTTCTGGTCCCAAATTAGGCAGAGCCTGTACTATGGTAACCTGACGACTGATATATATACATATACACACCCAGACACAGGTCAAATAGACATGTTCATACACACAAATGTTTGACCTGTCCGGGAATCGAACCCGGGACCAGCGGCTCAGAAGGCAGAGTGCTATCAACTGCGCCAACCGGCCTGTCTCAAATAGATTGTAATCATTGATCAACCTAAAAGGTTTCGAATGTATATGAAAATAATGTATATAAAATATGTATGTTTGTTTGTTCCAGGTAATGGCGCTTTTACAATCTCTCTCTGCTTGATTTATGTACGTATTGGTAGCTTAATTTCCTGTTCGAGGCCGCGGGATAAATTTTGCGTTTGTTTATATCCGACGCCTTTGTGTTTTTGTACTGTCTCGGTAGGCACAATACATCTCATTGGGAAATCTATATTTTACTCTTTATTACCTTTTCTGTGTCAATTATTAATAGTTAGTATTAGTAATAATTTATTAGTTATTAGTAATTTTAGATCCACCTCACTACTCAGACGCATTAGCCAATTATCTAGAGAACTTACAGTTTGCCCTTTGCCAATCAGATTGTTCACATCTATGAGAACCTTTTCAATTAATAAACTCAATAATGGACAAACGTCAGCAAACTGATTTGTGCAATATGATAGATAATCTGACAATAGCCGCATCCAAGTTTTGCCTTCCAGAATCATGCAAAAACCTAATTAGCACCGATAACAAATCAGTGAATATAATAACGATGAATATAAGAAGTGTCAATAAGAATTTCTCAGAGTTGGAGTTGCTGTTGTTGCGCCTTAATTTTCAATGTGACATTATAGTACTCACGGAATGTTGGATCGAAAACAACAAATCCTTTCCTTCAATGGCAAAGTGTAACTCAGCATACTCAAAAAAATGTTTTAACCAAAATGGTGGCATCATTATTTACTTCAAAAGTAATTTAGACCTACAAATTGAAGAGCCTGAATTCGAGGACTCTAATTGTCTTGTTGCTAGATTAGGTAAGAATATAGTTATAGTGGCTTTATACCGATCACCTTCCTTTTACAATACCGACCTTTTTCTGAACTCACTCGATTTTGTATTAAGCTCTTACAAAAAAGTTCAAACTATAACAGTATTAGGAGACATAAATATAGATATACATCCAGATAATGTAGACAGAAACTCTGCTGGATACATAGAGCTGTTAGCAAGTCATGGATTACTAGCCAGCCACAAAATAGCAACTAGAGGAAATAAATGCTTAGATCACATTATCCTTAAAACTAAATATCAGTGCACATCAGTAGTGTTAAATACATCTGTCACAGATCACTTTCCTGGACTTTTAAATATTAAAACAAAGTTGTTGAGTTCACGACTTACAAAAAAAACTGTAATCGAGACTGACTTTTTCGCTGTTAAACAAAATATTAAAACCCTTGGCTTTATTGATATTCTCCAGTCTCTAGATGCTAACATGGCTGCAGAGCTTTTTGTTGGAAAGTTAATGGAAATTATTAAAATTAATACGCGAACATTCCGAGTACCACATAACGAACGTATAATTAAGCCCTGGATCACTCCCGGAATGCTAAGATGTATTCGTACTAGAGACAGAATGCACATTAGTGTAAAAGGTACACCTAGTAATAAAACGCTTAAACTTACATATTCTAGATACAGAAACTTTTGTACAAATTTATTAAGAAAGCTTAAAAATGACTACTTTAGAAAAGAAATAGATAAAAATAAAAATAACATTAAAAAAACATGGCAAATTATTAGAGAAATAACGTTTACAGAAAAGGATTATAAAAGTAGTGATATTTTGCTGAAATCAAAAGATACTCCTATTGCATCTATCAATTATGTAAATAATTATTTCTCTAATATTGGTAAACATCTTGCCAGTAAAATTCAATATAATGACTCATCCAAGGATATAATTGCACTCCCTTCACAAGCGAACTCTATTGGTATATTAGAAACAAATGTAGACGAGGTTCTAAATATCATAAACAGTATGCAAAACGGCTGTGCAATAAATAGGTTTTGATGGTATCTCATCTCGTGTTATCAAAGAATCGTCACTATTACTTGCCCCAATTATAACTCACATTTGCAACATGTCATTGGAATCTGGAACATTCCCTAACATTTTTAAAACCTCTATTATTACTCCTATCCACAAGAGTGGTAGCAGAGATAGTGTTGAAAACTATAGGCCTATTTCCATACTGTCCTCGATCTCCAAAATATTGGAAAAAGTTATAAATAAACGACTTAAATTATACTTAGAAAAATATCACATATTGTCGCGTAATCAATTTGGATTCAGAACCGGACGATCATCTGAACATGCAGTTAATGAGATGACAAATTTTATAATTAACGAATTAGATAAAAAAAATAAGGTTATAGGTATATTTTTGGACCTTGCAAAGGCTTTCGACACTGTCTCTGTGCCACTACTTGTTAAAAAGCTTGATTTAGTGGGAGTAAGAGGTAATGCCCTGCTACTTATCGAGGATTATTTGAAAGGGAGGACTCAAAGGACGCGAGTGGGTGACATGTTGAGCAACGAAGAATTCGTTTCTTATGGAATCCCTCAAGGCAGCGTATTGGGTCCAAGCCTATTCTTGGTTTATGTAAATGACCTGTGTAACTTGAATTTAAATGGAGGCAAAATTTTCTCTTACGCAGATGATACCGCTCTCATTTTTGTGGGGAAAAGTTGGGAAGAAGTTCGAATACAAGCAGAAGCTGGGTTGCAAATCGTTACCCGATGGTTGCAAAGTAACTTGCTCTCGTTGAACGTCAGCAAAACAAAATTTATCACTTTTACAAACTCTAGAGGTAGATTACCAGACTTTGATATCAAAGTTCACATAAACTGTGTTGCAAGTACATGTAGCTGCGCTTCGTTGCAAAACGTACCTAACATAAAGTATTTAGGTGTACATTTGGACCACAGATTGACCTGGAATACACATATACAAATCCTCAGTAGTAGGGTTCGTAAACTTATATTTGTATTCAAACAACTCCGGGAAGTGGCTGATAGAAGTCTGATAATCAATGTTTACATTGCTTTATGCAGATCAATCCTAACATACTCTATTACTTCGTGGGGAGGTGCAGGTGTAACTTATATGTTAGCATTAGAGCGAGCTCAAAGAGCCTTATTAAAAGTAGCAACTTCTAGACCACGCTTGTTCCCTACTTACAAATTATACAAGGATTGTGGACTATTGACAGTTCGTCAATTATACGTACAAAATGTAATATTGGCCCAACATAAACAAGTGACTTCATTAGAAATACTCTCACTAATAAATAAACGTAGAAAAGACAGAATTGTAGGTATACTAAAATGCAACACAAAACTAGCTCAACGTCATTTTCCTTTCCTCGGTCCATATCTGTACAATAACAGTAACAAAGTTATTGTTGGACTAGTCCACTTAAACAGCAGAGAGGCAAAAATATCTGTGGGCAGTTGGCTGAGTAATCTCAGCTATGATGAAACCGAAAAACTTCTTAAGATAATCAATTAGGCAATACGTCTCACTCACATACACACAACACCACACACACACAAAACACACACACTCACACACACACAAAACACACACACACACACACACACACACACACACACACACACACACGTTTATTAGTTAAAGGACACAATTTATTCATCCCCTGGGACCTTACTTTAATGAACCAATCGAAGGTAATGCAGAACCTACGACACAAGAATCACTTCTTAGTGTAGATTCTGCACGTCAATATTTAAGTGGAATTTGTATATTTTTTACGATAATAAATTGAAAAATTGAAATTGAATTGAATTGAAATTGAATAGTAGCCTTTATTCAACAATCTTACATACCTAAAAAATATAATATTAAACCTAATCTTACAAATTACATGTCCGTAAAGGCCTCCCCTAAAACTTGCCATTATTAATAGTTAGTCAAACTTATAAATAGGTTTTTTAAAAAACAAATTTAATTTAATTAAACGACAAATACGTCCAGCTGATTTGGAGGCTCGATTTATTGTGTTAAAAATATATAATTGAATACAGAAAGGCACACCGTGTGGCCGTTTCGAGAAAGTCTTGTTTTTTTTTTTAAGATTATAAGCTTGCGTTTGACCACTGTCTCACCTGATGTTAAGCGACGACGCGGTCTAAGGTGGTCTCGGCTAAAACCGCTGACGATGCAAAGTCAGCGGAGAAATACTGAGAACAATGCTTACCATTCTAAAATAGAAGGTTTGGGCGGATGCATAACTAGTTTTTTTTTTTTTTTCTCAGCCATGTGCGTCCACTGCTGGACATACTGCTGCATGGCCTCCCCCATAAAGGGGGGATTTGCCAATACTCGCCACGCTTGGCAGGCGGGTTGGCGACCGCAGTATGATTTCTAATCCTCAGAAGGCGCTGCTGCCCTCCTTCTAGTACGTGGTCCCTTAGCCGACTCTTACGGCACCCGCGGGAAGAGATAGGGCAGTACTATTCTAGGCCGGTACTACCACGGCACGCATAACTAGTTATTAGACTAGAAAACAAAATAAATACACACGTACAAACATATGAATGTTTATCTAACAGGCTAATCCACACGTACAAACATATTAATGTTTATCTAGCAGGCTAATACACACGTACAAACATATTAATGTTTATCTAACAGGCTAATACACACGTACAAACATATTAATGTTTATCTAGCAGGCTAATACATACGTACAAACATATTAATGTTTATCTAACAGGCTAATACACACGTACAAACATATTAATGTTTATCTAGCAGGCTAATACACACGTACAAACATAATATTAATGTTTATCTAACAGGCTAATACACACGTACAAACATATTAATGTTTATCTAGCAGGCAAATACACACGTACAAACATAATATTAATGTTTATCTAACAGGCTAATACACACGTACAAACATATTAATGTTTATCTAGCAGGCTAATACACACGTACAAACATAATATTAATGTTTATCTAACAGGCTAATACACACGTACAAACATATTAATGTTTATCTAGCAGGCAAATACACACGTACAATCATCATATTAATGTTTATCTAACAGGCTAATACACAAGTACAAACATATTAATGTTTATCTAGCAGGCTAATACACACGTACAAACATAATATTAATGTTTATCTAACAGGCTAATCCACACGTACAAACATAATATTAATGTTTATCTAACAGGCTAATCCACACGTACAAACATATTAATGTTTATCTAGCAGGCTAATACACACGTACAAACATAATATTAATGTTTATCTAACAGGCTAATACACACGTACAAACATATTAATGTTTATCTAACAGGCTAATACACACGTACAAACATATTAATGTTTATCTAGCAGGCAAATACACACGTACAATCATAATATTAATGTTTATCTAACAGGCTAATCCACACGTACAAACATATTAATGTTTATCCAGCAGGCTAATACACACGTACAAACATAATATTAATGTTTATCTAACAGGCTAATCCACACGTACAAACATATTAATGTTTATCTAGCAGGCTAATACACATGTACAAACATAATATTAATGTTTATCTAACAGGCTAATCCACACGTACAAACATATTAATGTTTATCTAACAGGCTAATACACACGTACAAACATATTAATGTTTATCTAGCAGGCTAATAAATAATCACTGCATCACACCGAAGACCTACAGCCTCTCAGTATGCGCAGAAACATTGGAAGTGATCCAATTCTTTTTTTTTATAGCTTATAGATGTAGCGTTTGATCAATATCTCACTTGATGGTCAGTGACGATATGGTCGTAGATGTTGTCACGCTAGACCTAGAATGCTCACTGGCTCTCAAGAACTGCTGCCTGAACACACTCCGTGTTTGGTGATAGTTCTTCAAACTCGAGGGTGGTAGCTAGCCAGGCGGGTGTATTCGAAAGTACCTCTACGCTGGGAATGAACTCTATGAACCTTTATGAACTTTCACCACATAAACTCAATTAAATTCAATCACATAAACGGTGATTGAAGAAAATTTACGTAGCTTAATCACGATTATCTTCTGTCGAGAGAAATATTTACGTATTGTGTTTTTAAAAAAAGCATATCATATGATGTGTGTCTTGTAGAATATTAAATGTTTGAATTATTTTTGTGATATATACAGTTTTTTTTGACCGCTCGCGTTACTTTCATAGTGTCCTAACAACGTATTGTTCAGTGTTACAAATTAATTATAGATGGGTGACGGTGATCGCTTTTAATCAGGCGGCCCGTCTGCTTGTTTGCCACCTTTATATGATCATGAATTTACAAGTACTGCGCTCCCGACCTTTTTTTTATTAGATAGATGGCAAACAAGCACACGGGTTGCCTGATGGTACGTGGTATATCTTACCACGTACCCAAAAATAAGTCTTTATCTTAAAAGTTACGTTTGACCGCTGTGAAGAATAAAATATTGTCGAATTGATATTTAAATTTATTTTTTATTACAATACTTATATTGCTCAGGCTCGATGAATTGGACTATAAAGGATTATACAAAATGGATAGCGTCACTATTGTTAATAAGCGGTTGCTGGAACAATTCAACTCAATGGTCAGCTCAAATATCGGATTGAATCCTCTGTTCAAATTCATTGAATATACAAAATCCGGTTAATGTTCATAGATAACTAGCTGCGCCCCGTGGTTTTACCCGCGTGGTGATGATAGTGATGGTTGAAATAAGCCTATGTGCTAATCCAGGGTATAAGCTATCTTCATGCCAAATTTCATCGAAATCGGTGTGGCCGTTTGAACGTGAAGAAGTAACGAACATACACACAAACTTTCGCATTTATAATATTAGTAGGGTAGTGATTATGAAAATAAACAAAATAATTCTGATGATATAAATATACAATATTTTTTATTAATTTTGCGATAATAGTTGCGGACTTAACTCTAAATATTTTATATCATTTTCATATGGATTTCCGCAAAGTAAAGGCTGATAAACTTTCTATAATTTTAGGACATGATTTACAAGAGAAAACTCTGGTTAAACAGGTATAAATTAGTTCTGAAATATAATGTGCTTGTCTGGGTTTATCCATTTAATATTTGCTGTCTACTCGCAGCGTTTGAGTTGGTACTGGACCCTGACTGCTGTGGGTGCTGTTAGGGTTGAGCCATGAGAACCCCAGCGTGAAACTGACCTACCCCACCTACCTTCCCGAGTAGGAGGAAGAGCGTAGGTAGCATTTCCCCAAAAAAGAAGAGAAAATATTTAAAGAAAAGGTGTAAACTATGTTCATTCATCTTTTATAACCGACTTAAAAAAAAGGAGGTTTTTCAATTTGCTCTTTTTCATGTGTGTTCGCGGATAACTTCTTCGTTTATAATCCGATTTTGATTACTCTGTGTCTGAGTATACTTCCGAGGTCCATTTAAATTTCATCAAAATCAGTCAAGCAGTTTTTGAGTGAAACTCTAATAACTAAAAAGTGTTACGTCTATTTGGATGATTTCCTTGATCATCCAGATAGAGATCCTTGATGATGAGGGTGACGTGAGTAGAAGAGGTCACTGAAAATGGTAAAAAAAAAATTACCAAAAATGGAAAAGTGGTCAGTTCCATTTTTGGTTAAAAATATATAAACACGAGGAGTGAAAAAAGTAGAAGTTTCCAATTAGAACACTTATCGTTAATAATTAGATGTACAGATTAGGTACGCATTATGATTGGAGTTTCATAATTACAATTCAATTTCCAAAGTTAAAGAGATCGAACAGGATCAATTAATCAAGTTGAGAAAGTGATTTAAACATTTCGGTAAGTAATATTCGAATGTTTATGAGATTTTCAATTAGTTACTTGGACTTCGTTGAGTAATTAAGTGGCTCTAATTGATCAGGAATGTTTTACGAAACAAAGTAAAAACGTTTTGATGAATATCGATATTAAAGATATCTCTTTGGAGAATTGTTTATGCTTTTATATTAAGTTTGATGCAATGATTTTTTGTTTTAATATTTTTTTCCTAGCATAGTACGTATGCAAATGCATCCTATAAATATATTACAGTCTTGCCTAAAAAAGCTAATAAGTAATTTAAGTCTAACTTAACTTTCTAAACTTACTGTACTAAGAATGTGTCCATTAACACTTTTCTTATTGTCTCTATTTAATATAAGGGGGAGACACTTTGTTCATGTGTTCTCTATGAGCAGTATTTAACCACATTACACTAGCACACTGTCACTGAACACTACACTAATTCGAACGGTTTTGTTCTGTTGAGTCTTCTCACTAGATCGGTCTGGTCGAGGAGCATAACTGCCTCAACATTAACGTGATGATGAAGTCTTTGTTGGTGAGCTTCTGCATAGTTTTTAATCACTTTGTCAACGAACTCTATTTTAAGGTCCCGGTGGAGGTCGTTGTTTCTTATGTACCAAGGTGCGTTTACTATTTCACTTAATACTTTATTCTGGAATCTTTGTATAATTAGGGTATTGCTCGATTTGGTGCATCCTTACAGCTGAATGCCGTAAGTCCATATTGGCACTAACACTTGCCTGTACAATAATAGTTTGTTATGAGTTGACAGCGCAGAATGTCTTCCAAGCAGCCATTGCATTTTTTTATAGCGCAGATTTAATTCTTGTCTTTTTTTCTTGACGTGAACTTTCCATCTAAGTTTTGCATCAAGCGTCATCCCGAGATACTTAGCCGAGTTTTCGTAGGGAATCTTCTAATTATTAATGTACACGGGACAAGAACTGTGTCTTTTATTACTGAAATCTACATGAATAGATTTTTTTCATTTAGTTTAATTCTCCATTTCTTAGTCTATCCGTAGAACTTATTTACTGCTATTTGTACCTTGTCCACAGCCTCGTTGTGGGTATTGCCTATTGCCATTATAGCTTTACCATCAGCAAAATTGGCAATAATGTTATTTTCTAAATTTGGAATATTGCAGGTATATAAAACGTACAGGACCGGACCTAAAACACTCTTTTGTTTTAATGATATTACAAATAAGGTACGTGTATCTTTAGTTAATGTGAGAATACAAAAGGTTGAGGCTCGTTTTAAACCAAGGCAAGTATCTCAACTTTTATTAACAATTCGACCTTCATATCTTAGGGATGCAGATGCAGAGTTCAAGGTCACACAGAATGGGGCCCTACCTTTGTAATGGCCAGGGCTTCAAAGCCTATATGAGATTAGTGTGGTATTATTTGCTTTTTGATTATGATGATTATTTGGTGAATTTGCTTTATAGTTGGGATCTATTAAGTTGTCCCAATTCCACTGCTGGGAGACCACGCATATGGGAAAGCACCAAATGAATCACTAAAGGTAGAGTTTACCCAAATTTAAAACGTGCGATTATCAATTTAACAGTCTGTCAAGCATTTTTTACAATACAGTTAAACTGTTTGACTGACGGTTAAATTGATATATATCTTATTGGACTAGCTGGCTAGCATTTGGCACATCTTAGTGCAAATAGAACAGTCCAATCCTTAAAGCGGGGGCTGTAAGATATATATCCAATATGAGTACAAGCTGTGCCAAAGAAAGGGTAGTAAAATGCTCGATATATTTATCCCCATCTCACGATGTTTATAGCAGACCTTGACTTTATGCTTTAGCCGAATATGGCGCAATATAAACTCTGATTATGCGCCTTCTGCGAATACGGTAACAAGGGAATATTCAAATGATACACGCTTCTCTATGTGTATCATTTGGTGTTCAATCTATTCATTTAATGAAAAATAGCTATTTATTTGTCATTACTTAGATCTGCCGAAGAAAGTAAGGGTGGAGTTCACCAAAATTTTAACCGTTTGATTATCAATTTAACCGTCGGTAAAACTGATTCACCGACGGTTAAATTGATAATCGTGACTTACTCTTTATATTTGTGATAATATGACTCAAGTTTGGAGTGATGTAAATTATGATTATATATGTTATGTATTTAGGTTGTATGTTTCTGGTAACAAGTGGTAGCGATTTATGTTATCAAAACAATTGAAATTTTAAGGTAGTGCGATATTATCCTGCAGGCCTAATGTTAATTTCATCATAATCATCATCTCAGCCATAATAAAGTATTAAGTTAAATAGTAAACGCACCTTGGTACATAAGAAACAACGACCTCCACCGGGACCTTAAAATAGAGTTCGTTGACAAAGTGATTAAAAACTATGCAGAAGCTCATCAACAAAGACTTCATCATCACGTTAATGTTGAGGCAGTTATGCTCCTCGACCAGACCGATCTAGTGAGAAGACTCAAAAGAATAAAACCGTTCGAATAAGTGTAATGTTCAGTGACAGTGTGCTAGTGTAATGTGATTAAAATACTGCTCATACACATGAACAAAGTGTAAGTAGAAAAGTGTTAAAGGACACATTCTTAGTACAGTAAATTTAGTAAGTTAAGTCAGACTTAAATTACTTATTACCTTTTTTATGCTAGGTTGTAATATATTTATAGGATGCATTTGTACGCGTACTATACTAGAAAAATGAAATCATCTCAGCCATAAGATGTTCACTGCTAGACATACGAGTATGCTTTTGCCATACTTTGGACCGGTTGAAAGCGGCTTGCATTCAGCCGTTTCCTGAGGTCTTAGTCAGGTCGTCTATTCACATTGTCAATGGACGTTTTACGCTGCGCTTGCCAGTCCCTGTTCTTTACTCGAGAAACTTTCAATACCATTGGTTATCAGTTCTCAACGAGGCGTGTGTACTGCCAATTCAACTTACTAATCCGCTGGGCTATTTCACTGAATACGGATACCCTCATTTCTGATGATCTCATCCGACCTCTGGGGAACGTGGGACTTTAGCTTTTGTGTGTGGTAACACGTCCTTAAACGAGGCTGTTGCATTTGCGTAATGCTATAGAAAAGAAATTGTTGGAATGAAAATCTTGTAACTAGTTTTAAAGCAGCTGTTGTTATGCGAACTTTTATATAACCTTCGGGATTCGTATACATGTTTTAAAGTAATAGCGGCGGTGCCCTAAGGTAAAGTGATGAACAAGGAATTGCATTGTTTAAATATTTGTTATTATGAATTTCCAGTAACATAAACTGTATGGTTTGTTTTACTATTAAAAAATTAAACATTACAATCATTTATTTCAGGTAACAATAGAACCTATATTAACTATACACATTTTGGTATACAAATTAATGGTTCGCCTTGTGCTTGAGCCGAATGTGGTCGAATCTTTAGTTGTTAGGACTATCTTACTCTTTATGAAACAACTAAAAGGTGGATCTTTCATGCTAATTTTGGCAATAGCCTGTTTCATCTGTTGTTAGGTTTTACGGTTACAAATACATTTTCAAATAGTCAAAGCATCCAATTTTAGGTGTGAAATTACTTGATAAGGATTTTGCCACATGTAATGATGCTATTTACGTAATTGTAGGTTACATAAGCGTCGCTCTTTAACTGATCTTTTTAAATGAAATTGTGCCTTAAATCGTCTTATTATGTCATGTATTCTTGTGGCATCCTTTGTATTTTAACATCTTTATATTTCAGAAATCAGAAATCCTACATTTTTATATATTTGGTTACTCTTTCTTTAGAATATCTGCCACACCATAAATCAAAGTAGCATTCGATAATAAAGAAGTAAAATCAAAAAACTTACTTGTCCAACTTCATAAATGATTATCAAAACTAAATATTATAAACAAACATTAAAAAAATATATATTTACGATCTCAAAGTATGGTTTACTAAAAACATCAAAACAGATCTGAATTTTGTTGAGCAATTCATTTTTATTTAAGCGATATAAAAAAGGTTTAATACCATTTTGGGCAATAATTATGATAACAGCCAGGAAGTTAGTCAAACGAAAGGTGTGACTATATTTGCATATATATCAAACTATAATGTTAGTTTAAACGACAAAAACACAATCTTGACATTTTCAGTAAGTAAACAGTAAATTATGACAAAAATTAATTTAATGGATATTTAAACAACTGATTTGTAGAACAGGTCCCATTCAATCAGGCCGCAAAATTCGCGTGGAAAAGTTGCAAAAGCAAATTAACATAAGGTAGCAACTTTGTACGACCACTATTATATATCACCGAAATGGCTATATGCTAAGGGAATAGTCAATTCCGTTGAGTTCGGGCTAGTAGGTACGCACAGCGGGAGACCTGAAAGTTTGTAATTTATTCACTAGTCTCAATGTTGTCTTCCTTTGTAGCTGTGTGTGTTTAACACTGACCATCGGCTTAGTCGGTTTTGAATCTTCCTTTTAAACTCTCGTTTCAGAATGAGGTAAGCAAAGGACCCAGTACATTGGAAAAGTAAAGGATTTTTCATACTGTAGAAAGACCTTTGAGCACTATATCATTTGATAGTCAGTGACGATGTTCTCACTCAAGGACTGCTGCCTAAATACACTGTAGATGTGTTTGGTGACAGGTTTCTTTTTCGTTTTTTTTTTAAAATTGTTTTCAGGATGCTGTTGTTGTTTTTGATTTGATTTACGAGAAGATCGTGGATGTTTGTCCCGGGTATTGGATCTCTGTGTGATGTGATTGGGTGAATCCGTGTCTCGCGGGAGTGGAAGTGTAAAACAAAGTATTTTACCAATGATTCAAATAAACGTAAGTATCTCAGTCCAAACCACCAACCGTTAATGTAATATTATGCGGGTTTCATATTACGGACGGTCGCCGTGGCGCAGTGGTCAGTGACATTGACTTCTGTGTCGTCGGGACCCTGGGTTCGGCAGGGGCAAAAATTTGTGCGATGAGTTTAGATGTTTGTCCCGGGTCTTGGGAGTTTGTGTGCTGCGATTGTGTGTGTCCATGCCTACCGCGATACAGGGAATCCTAGTGCGGGGGTCTGAGTGTGAAACAAATTTAAAAAAAATTTCAAAGATTTACAATCATATTCAACCATTCGGAGAAATACAACAGCTCTATTATCATACTCATTCCGACTAAGCGATGCCTCAAGAAAACCACGCTTGAAATGGAGTGAGGAATGAAAACGATTTGCGCGAAACAGCTCTATTTAGGATACGATGTTGCTATTGTAAAACATCGCGATAACTATCTTGCTCAAGTAGTACTTGTTTACAATGAGATGTGAATTTTACGCCGTTTCACTATAATATATATTTGATGAACAGTGTAGTATCTTTCGTGTCATTTATCTTTTTTGTCTGCAAGTCACAAGTGAATAGACCTAAGCTAACAAGTTACACATTAAACTATGTAGTAACATAACATCGGTAATATAGCAGTCAAATGGAAGCTTTTTAAAAGTAGTTTTTTCTGGAATTATCACAAAATTATGTGTAATTTATATCAATTATGAAATTTTTTTATAAAAACAATGAAGTTTTTAGTAATGTCTTGAAATAAGGTTTTGTGGTTAGTTGCGTTCACATCATGCTTAACCTGTAAATAAAATTAAATACTTAACAGATGTAATTTCTTGCAATCTAAAAGAGTACCCAAATTAAAAACCTCTTTTTTGAAATCGAATGAAAGAGAGTATTTAATATTATTTCTAGAATCCCGCGTAAAGAATAAACGTGATGTTGATATAAAACCTATTTAATTACTGAATCTGAGTTCTCCATATATATCTGAAGGAGAAAATATATAAATAAGTCTTTGTCTTAAACGTGTCAGGCTCGTGGTAGTAAAATCAGGTCCTCTTGCATTTTCCATTCCCCCCATGCTTGCTTGCTGACAGGGGGTGGTGCAGTGAGGGAGTGGATTCAGGCCACTCCCGAATTATTAATGAGTCGCCCCTGTGTGCCTTGTGCTGTGTGATGATATACTGGCTTTTAATAAGCGTTTAAGTAACGGCTTTAGAGGTTGGGAATAAGTCAGATTTATAGTTGCACCCCTGCAAGTTTAAATCTGGTTGATGACCTGACGGATTTAATAGAATAAATGACCACGCTTTTACGAACATTTTTTTTATTATTGGGAATAGGCAGGCGTTTGACCACTATCTCACCTGATGTTAAGTGATGATGCGGTCTACGGTGGAGCACGCCTGCCTAGAAGATACCTATTCACTCGTGACTTGAAGATACCCAGGTCGTATTTTTTCGGAAATACAGATTTAGGCAATGAGTTCCATTCGTTAGCTGTACGCTCTAGGAATGCGGAAGCAAAACGCTTCGTGCGACAAGCCGGAACGTCCACCAAGACAACAAACATTATTATTAAGTATTGCATAAACCAGATAGGCAGTCCACCTGATGAAAGAGGATCAGCTTGGACGTTTGCAACCCTAATAGCGTTACTCTTACTTTGATGACCTGTATAAATACTTAATCTCATTTTTGACTTCCATATGGGAGAAAAAAGAGCATGACACGAACTAACGGACACGCTCACAGTTAAGAAAGAGAGAAAACTTCGAATTTTTCTCTAAATATTAATTTTGAGTATGTGAATTTAGGTTTTAATGTATGAATGTTAGTATTTCTTGGAAGAGCTGCCATAGTTAATGTTAATTTTTTTATGACCGCAAAATCATTTTAATTCCGATAATAGTATAACAATGATTTTTATCCTACTAATATTATAAATGCGAAAGTGTGTGTGTGTGTATGTGTGCAAGTGTATAAGTGTGTATGAACAGCAAGTGTATAAGTGTGTGTGAACATTACAGTACTATTGTGTGTGTCTTCTAATGTGTCGTATGTAAATGTATCGTAATTGTTGTTTATTGTAATGTTGCGTCATGTTTTGAATTAATGTATTTTATTTCTTTCTTTTTTCTTTCTTTCTTTGTATGTGTGTATGTTTGTGACCTCTTCACGCTCAAACGGCTACACCGATTTTGATGAAATTTGGTATGGAGATAGTTTATACTCTGTATTAACACATAGGCTTATTTTTACCATCACCATCATCACCGTTTTTCATCACCACGCGGGTACAAACGCGGGGTGCAGCTAGTAGTATATATTTCAGATAATGTTGTTCTGAAAAATCAATTGTTCTCGTCATAGTGGACGCGTTTAAACGACGTATTATCTTTATATTGTGATTTCTCACTTTGCAAAATTTCATGGAAATCGGTGTAGCCGTTTGAGCGGGAACAGGTAACAAACATACACACATACACACAAACTTTCGCATTTATAATACTAGTAAAATTTTTAAATATTTATCGGTCTATAGAGCTTCAACTAGGGTCCGTTTACTGAAAGGAAAATGTTAAAAGTTTCTTAATCTACGTTTAGCTCATGAAAAATATTTCTTGTTGCGGCTTCGTTATTCTTGGCATTTTTATGATAATAAAACTGTTGCATGCAGAAGCGAGAACTGAAAAGTAAAAAAGTGTTTTTTAGAAGAAAATTTCATTTCGCTTGAAATCCCTTTTATTCAGCAATTATGATGTGCTCAATGGCGAGTACAGTACGAATGCGGACTTTTAGTTTGCTTTTACTGTTTTATGTGTGTATATTATCATCTCAGGCATAGCATGTCCACTGCTGGACTTGAAAGACTTAGAGACTTGGCTGCTTCCAACCGATCCTTGTGGAAATCAATCGTTCAATGACGTGGGACTCTAACCAGCCGTAGGCGTCCCATCGCTAAGATGATGATGATTTTATGAGACTATTGTATAATGATATACTAAAACATGTACAAAGGTAAATAAATAATGTTTTTTTTAAATATTGACCTCTGTCTCACCTGATGTTAAGTGACGGCGGGGTCTAAGATGTAGCATGCAAGCTTATAAGAAACCTATTCACTTACGACCGTTCGAATTAATGTAGCGTTCAGTGACAGTGTGCTAGTGTAATGTGGTTAAAATACTGCTCATAGAAAACACATGAACAAAGTGTCTCCCCCTTAAATAGAGACAATAAGAAAAGTGTTCATGGACACATTCTTAGTACAGTAAATTTAGCAAGTTAAGTTAGACTTAAATTACTTATTAGCTTTTTTAGGCTAGATTGTAATATATTTATAGGATGCATATGTATGTGTACTATACTAGGAAAAAAAAAACTTACGACTACAAATACTAGAAGTCTTACAATTTCTTAGTATTTACATATAATTGTATTGTTTCATATGTTTTATTAATTTTCCTAACTCTCTTAAGTTCCATAAGTTTCAGAGTGTGCTGAAGTAAGTGTTAGAGTGTGCGTGTGAAGTAGAAATGTGTTAGTGGTGGAGTGGTGTGTGGTAAGATATATAACTTGACATAGAGCTGATCTATATATCATAATGTTATGAAGAGGAATGGTTTGTTATTTATTTATTTATATATTTTAGGAAAACTTACAGCTAGTAACATTAAAAGGATTGCAGAATATGTACAGACAGCCAATTAAAAGTTTTCACTGACAATTCAATAACAGGTAATTAAATACAGGTACCGTGAACAAACAAGAATCTTAAGGTAAACACAAACTTAATTGAAAAAGTTTCTGGTTAACGTTTTTTTGAGCCGGGAAACACTAGTATTAAATAAGTCCATTTCGTCAGCAATATCATTGTAAAATGTACTCGCTGTCACGAAGTAGGAATTTTTTCTGTAGTTGTTTTTTTTGTTTGTATGGGTTTTTATTTATTTTATTTTGTTATTTATTTATTTATTAACATTCACACAAGGTCTTCAGGTTCCAAACTAGGCAGAGCCTGTGCTATGGTAACCTGATGACTAACATATATACTTATATAGATATACACACCCAGACACAGGTCAAACAAACATGTTCATGCACACAAATGTTTGACCTGTCCGGGAATCGAACCCGGGACCAGCGGCTCAGAAGGCAGAGTGCTACCAACTACGCCAACCGGCCAGTCGAAGTTAGTTAGGCCAGGTTAGTTAGTTTGTTTGCATAGGCTCCGAAACTATTGAACTGATTTGAAAAATTATATCACTGTTGAGAAGCTACACTGTCCCCGGGTGACATAGGCTATATGATATATTTTTAAATTGGGGATCCTTATAATTGTCTCATTTTGAAATGTTTATCGGTGCGAAGCCGGGGCGCACCGCTAGTATTATATAAATGTGTATATGTAAGGGTGAGTCTATTTCTGTCTACGAGCATATGAACGTGCATAGTGACGATCGATACGTGTATGAGTTTATATGTTAAACGAGCCTTTATAAAAATAAAATACAAAATGATAACAAAAACGATTATAACATTTGAGAAATACGTTAGTCAGCAAGCTATTTGATAGCTCATATCCGACTAGCTGGTAGCGCACCCAAAATGCTAGCAGTATTGTCATATCGAAGAATTGTTTAAATATGAGCCAGATTTTTTCGGTCGCGAGTCCGATCAATCAAGCGATAAGTTAAAAAATGTATCAGCCGGACCCCACGAGCTCAGTATTTCTTGGCAGTTATGTGTGGGATCAAGCCTAGTAATCGTAATTTAAAACAGATGTTCTAACCATTAAATGTCTAGGTGTATATAAGTATATATATCAGTCATCAGGTTACCATAGCACAGGCTCTGCCTAGTTTGGGACCTGAAGACCTTGTGTGAATGCTAATAAATAAATAAAAAAAATATTTTGTTTACCGAAAATATTTAAAACAGATATCACATACATACATACAACACATATCCACATATAGATCCACAGTAGCTAAACAGATCCAGTCGCAAATATTGCTATAGACTAAAATTTTGGAAAACTAAGTCAGTTTTTATACGGTTACGATAAAGTCTAAACTATTAAGAGACTTATCAATAACATCACTAAAATTAAATGTATTTATTAAATTTGCGGGTAGTTTTAGCGAAATTAAGTTGCCACTTATTTGGTTCCTACTAAAACTACCCACAAATGACCAACAGTTGAATAAAACTCGTCTAATATTAGTGAGGGCGTTGTATGGAGTTATACGAATTTGAATTTTAGCGTTAATAGAATACGAGCTATTTCAAATTGAATAATTTTAGTGAATTTCAGCTAGCTCGTGTGATTAACAGAATTAGGGCCATTGTGTTTATTCTACTATATATATATAAATATATATATATATATATATATATATATTATCTTCGTATTTGTTTTTATGAATTTAATATTTTGGTGTAATTTGCCCAGGTAATTCCCTATTTAGATAAAATGGTTACAATAAAAAACATCCTGGTATAAACATACAACGTTAATCCGATATACATGTTTACAAAGATGTACAATATTCTTGAACACGCAAAAATTGCTCGCTTATTGATATAAAAAATACTTAATTTTTTAACACACTCCAACCCACGCACTATAAATTTCTTTGGCACGGGAGGCATGGACACACAATCACAGCACACAAACATCCATGACCCAAGACAAACACCTACACTCATCGCACAGATTATCCCTGTCGGTATTCGAACCCGGAGACATAGAAGTCATCTCACCGACCACTGAACCAGGGCAACCGTCAATTATAAAAATACCGAAATACTGGATACAATTCAATAGAAATTATCTGTGACTTTAAGTTGGAACTTATCCTTACTATTTTAGCACATATACTTAGACACAAACTTGTGACCTCCTTTCAAACTAATTCAAACATAGGGGCGGTACTACGAGCCATGAACTCACACTATACTCCATATACACTGCTTTGAACAGCCAACTGCAAATAATAGCCTTTAGAAGAACTTTTGTTCTGGTTTGTGCATTCCCCTGTTGCCCTGCTCGTAAATGCAGCTTTTGGAATTTTGCAGCTGTGAGACAAAATTGTTTACGACCTCTGTAGTTTGTATCGTCTGAACTTTTTAATTTATTATACACTGGCTATTCAAGGAGTCGCATTTTTGTATAATCAAGTGTTATGTTGGCAGTCAGCCCAAGCTTGAAATCTGCTTCTTCTGACTTGAAATATTAGTTACATCAGCTTGTGTTAAAATGGAGTGACAAATATTTTAGTAACATAATTTTCTTCCACTGAATGTATGGATTCGAATGTTGGGCAGCAAAAGAATTGGATGAAAGAAAAGTGCATGTGACAGAGATGCGAATGTTGAGATGGTTGTGTGGTGTGACGAGGATGGATAAAATAAGGAATGAGTATATCAGAGGAAGCTTCAAAGTAGCACCAGTGAATGATAAGTTGAAAGGAAATAGATTGGCTTGGTATGGGCATGTCATGAGCAGGGATGGCGAGGCTGAAGAAGGTATGGATGGACTGTGTGAAGAATGATTTGTCTATGAAAGGTGTAAGCACTGAGATGAATAATAATAGAAGAGAATGGAAGAGGAAAACGTGTTGTTCCGACCTCACCTAGTGTATTATTTGATTGTTTTATTTTTTATTAATTATATTCTATTAAATTTAATTATTGAGCTCCTTTATCCTTATCCTTATTCTTATGTCAACTAAAACAACTTTCAGCACAAACTCACACATAATAGCCAAGAACGAACTCATAATAGGTATATTATGCTGTACCAATGCCAAAACGTCGTAACCACGTCAAATAATAAGAAAAAAATAGAACAATTGGGAAGCGAGCTAGCCCTCACAGACTCGGGGTATCCTACCGTGAGAGCTAGAGCTCAAATAAACTAACTTAATTTAAAAATGCATACTATTCTATATAGATATATTTATTTGTGGGATAAGGACAAGAAGAAGAGACTAAGAAGATATTTTGTAATAGGTTTTTTTAACATTTATGAAGTAAAATCTATACTAGCTATTGAAAATACTATAGTCAGTACATATAATTGTTGCGCAATTTACTTGCCGTTACCAGCGTCTTTAATTATTTTTTTTACTATGGTATAACAATACATATAAAGTTTACTTGTTTTTAGAGTATCAAAGGGGTGTAAGCCTTTACTCCGCAAAGCTGCCTACCTATACTAAGATATTCCAAACCCTTGAAATTATTTCTACTCAAAAAGTTCTAAGGCTTCAATTAATTCCCAAGATATAATATACTTACTATCTTTTTTCTTTTTTCAGCCATGTGCGTCCACTGCTGGACGTATGCCTCCCCCATATAGGGGGGATTTGCCAATACTCGCCACGCTTGGCAGGCGGGTTGGCGAGCGCAGTATGATTTCCAACCCTCAGTAGGCGCTGCTGCCCACCTTCTGGTACGTGATCCCTTAGCCGACTCTTACGGCACCCGCAGGTAGAGATGGGGGAGTACTATCCTAGGCCGGTACCACCACGGCCGTAATATACTTACTATATATAATATATTTATACGAGAAACACTCAAGTTATTAGTGCGCCAGTTCTAACTTTAGTTTCAACTACATCAGGTTGCTGATTAAGGGATGAAGAAAGTATATAATTTGTTTAGACACACGTGAATGATTCAAACGTTTCATTACATACTAAATATAGAACCAATATATTTGATATTCAAACATAACTGGTTTACTGTAAGTACACAATTAATATTGGCTACACCATAAATTGTTAATGCGATTGCTTTTGCCGTGTTGACACCTAGTTAAAATTAAAACACCTATTTCATAGCTTTCATTAGTGCAGATGGCAACATTGTTATTCTATTTAAATGTGAAGTTATAGCATTTTCAAATTTCGTTGTGCACACGTTTGTTTCAGATATTTATGTCTGTTGTCAACTGGTCGCACTATTTGATAGGCGAAAGTTGGGCAGAATATGCACAAAGTTATCAATTGCAAATAGAATAAAATATTAAGTGAATGAAATTAGTTACGTGTCAGTTACGTGCTGAGGCTCGCGCTCGCCGCCTGGCACGATCATAACTCCCAGATGAAGAACTGCAAATAAGTTCGAAACTGGTCGGAGAGTAATTTTCCAGTGTTTACCACGTGAGTCCTAGTCGGTTTGTTACATTACAATTATGAATGAAATTAATTTAGTTCACAGGAATAAACGTTAGTAACGCTAGAATTATAAATAACCAGTAGCGCCCCGCGGTTTCACCCACATGTATTACGGTTTTCTCGCCACCTAAAGCAGAGTTATTCAATGAGCTATAAAGCAATCTAAAAACAAGCAAGAGTATAGATGCATTCAAGCACAAACTCAAGTTAAACATCGCAACAAGCTCCATCGATCGATAAATTGTGCTAATCATGTAAATTTACATGTATCTCATTCTAAGTGAAATTTATTACGTATGAGAATAAAGTTCTTTAAACCTAAAACCTAAATACACAAGGTCCTGTCCCCAGCTATCTCCCTCATGTTATTCTAGTCTAGTATGTCCATATAGTCATGGATTTGACTGGCCGGTTGGCGCAGTTGGTAGCACTCTGCCTTCTGAGCCACTGGTCCCAGGTTCGATTCCCGGACAGGTCAAACATTTGTGTGCATGAACACGTCTGTTTGATCTGTGTCTGGGTGTGTATATGTATATAAGTATATATATCAGTCATCAGGTTACCATAGCACAGGCTCTGCCTAGTTTGAGACCTGAAGACCTTGTGTGAATGTTGATAAATATATTTAAAAAAATATATATATTATATTTAAAAATATAAAAAATAAATTACTTGAAAATTCTCCCAAGGAATCATAATTTACTATCTTGCCTCTTTTATTAAGAAACTCCGTCGGAACAAACAAAATTGTAAACTCTTTTGTGTACTTTCAATTAATAAAACATTATTTCAGCTGTCTTGGTTGTCAAACCGTTTTATTTTTCTTTCGGTTTATTTCACGGCATTCTTTCAGTTCATTCGCTTTTGTTCGCGTTGAGCTGAACAATTGAAAAAATGTCAAAATCAATAATGCACTTTTATGACGGAAAGAATTTAAAAAAATCAAGTTAAACAAATTGATATGTTAAACTTTCGGGAAACTCCGCGATGACGTTCGAAATTCCACAATGATCGAAAACGAATGTAATGAACAGTGTGGGTTACCAATGATGACTTTTTGAACTGAAACGTGGTCTGAGACCACGGACTGGCAAGCGCAGCATAGGACGGGCACCAACAAGTTGGACAGGCCTTAATTAAAAAGCTATGAAAACAATGATGTTTTACTAAAGATGACGTATATTCATACAGCGCGGTGCTCAGATTTTGTTCCTTTACGACATAAACATGCTTACTGCGACAGATGATACGGTACAAATAATATAGAAAAGGATAGCTATATGTTTAGACTTGCGCTTGAAATACGCGTCGTAATGAAAATTACTACAATTGACTTAATTTTGCCGCCTCAGTTTCCGCGCGCTTGTGCCACATCTACCTCATATAAACATATAATATCATTGTATGAAAGTCATTAAGTATTTTTTTTGTAAGCCCTGTCATATTATTGTGTATGTATTAACAATATGCAAATACTAACATAACCTAAAACAGATGCTGCCTTACTAAAGCTAGAAATACAACTAATAGAAATTTATTCAGTTTCGCATTCTTTTCTTTTTTCTTCCAACGGGCTAATACTGTTTGTCTCTACCCGCATTTACAGCTTCACCGTTTGTCGTTTTTCTTCGTCAAGTTTTGTCGTCACTACCCTCCGTGCTTACAGTGGAGAACTGGTTTTATTGTAAGTCGCACGAAATCCATTGTCTCGATTTCGTTTCAAAGCCTTTGTTATAACACTCTTAACTCCTTCAGGTGCGAAGCTCGTAAAGCAAGCCTTTATTTTCCAAATGAGTTTTAGCTATTGTGAATTTGTTAATAGTATAGTTAATGGACGGTTGTATAACTAAGATAAAATCGCGCTAAATATTTAAGTACGTCAAGAGATACAGTATTTAGTACTTTTTGTAATAAATAATTAGATATCTAACGTAAGTACTTATACGGTTACGCTAAACTCCATATTAGTATGATACTTATTATTAACAATAAAATTAGATCTTTTTGTTTTAAACTTTCACGGCTATTCACAATAAAAATATAGTTTAACACGGGATACGCACCATGATTTGGTGATTCGGCGCGGTTCCACGCACCATGAGTCTCCGTGCTCATGGTGCGTGGAACCGCGCCGAAATATCGGGAACTCAATCAAAATCTAAATCATGGTGCGTATCCCGTGTTAAAGTATATTTTTAGTAGTTCTTTTTATTTAAATTGCGGGTAGTTTTAGGTAAAATAACTCGCCGTTATAATCGTCTAATAATCGGGATAACGTTGATGGGAGTTATATAAATCAGAGTTTTGTAGCGTAAATATAATACGAGCCTTTTCATTTTGAAGAATTTTAGTAAAGTTTTGCTAGTTCGGGTGATTAACTAGAATTATAGCCATTATGTAGCCTAATGAATGTAAGATTTAAAAAGCGGGCCCGCAATTAGGGAAATCCTTTGTTTTGGGCTTTATTTTTATTTTTTATATCTTTATTTTACCCAAAAAATTGTTGAATGCAACTGTACATATTCATCAATCGCTAGTCCAATCTGAAACAAAAACATTCCTTTACAATTGTTATCTATGAATCGATTAGGACTCACGTGGTAAATACTGGAAAATTAATTACAATTATAAAATTAATTACAATTATGGAAGATACTCACGATAGTTTTCAGACTCAAATCTCTTCTACAGATATCAAAAATTCGGTGATGCATTATTTTAGTGACTAACAATAGCTTTGCTAAGAAACTAAGAATTGCACCAAATTATGTCTAATAACTATTAACTTCATAATAATCGAATCATCACTTCATCTACTAAACATTTTTTTTTCTTTACATTCAGGTACAAGGTTTTCAGGTCCCAAATTAAACAGAGCCTGTGCTATGTATTATTAATATTAATATTAATAGGTATTTATTTACTAATTGCGCCCCGGGGTTTTATTTGCATGGTAATGATTAATGATGATGGTGATGATTGATGATGATAATGATGATGATGATAATGATCAAAAGTAGCCTATGTGTTATTCTGGGACCTGAAGTATCTACGTACAGAATTTCATCCAAATCCGTTCAGCTGTTCTGGCGTGATTGACTAACAAACATCCATCCATCCAAACTTTCACATCTATAATGTTAGTAGGATGGGATTTCGTAAAATAAATACAGAGTTTCAATAGAATTTATACAATCCTACTAATATTATAAATGCGAAAGTTTGTGTGTATATTTTTTACTACTTCACGCTCAAACGGCTACACCGATTTCGATGAAATTTGGTATGGAAATAGTTTAAGCCCTGGATTAACACAGAACCCACTTTTATCCCAGAAAAAATATAGTTCCCGTGGAATAATTGAGGTAGCAGGAAAACGTAATCCACGCGGGTGAAACCGCGGGGCGCTACTAATTATAAAAACTAAAAAAAAATTATCATAAGTAAAAGATATGACTATCAACTCAAAATTACCAAAAGGTCTTCTGTTTGCAATGGATGAAAGGTTAAGTATTCAATTTGATTTAAAGTAACGAGAACCCAGCCCAGATATAAATTAGTTTAAATTAATCTCGAGTTTATTCTTGGAGAACTCAAGCCCTTTTTTATTATCTCTAGGTAAAAACTAGTTTAATACCTAAAAATCGCCTCGCACTGCGTAATAAAAGTACATGGATGTGGAAATGGCAAAAAAATCTTACACAATCACTTCGCGTTATCAAACCATTTTTACATAACTTTTAGTGTTTTTATAATATATTATTATACGGAAGAAAGATTTGTATGTTTGTAACGGGTAAACTCAAAAACTACTGGACCGATTTCAAAATTTCTTTCACCATTAGAATTCCACATTATATTATCCCATAGAGTGACATCATTATTATCATCTCAGCCATAGGACGTCCACTGCTGGACATAGGCCTCCCCCATTGATTTCCATTAGGACCAGTTGGAAGCGGTCCAGTTCCAGCCATTGCCTGCGATCTTAGTCAGGTCATCTGTTCACCTGGTCAGTGGCCGTCCTATGCTGCATAGGCCGGAATAATGTCATATACTGCTAGAGTGATATAGGCTTTATAAAAACGATTCTTAAACTTCAATCATGTAATCGTGCGAACCCAGGACGGGCCGCTAGTTCAATATAAACTTGCAATCTCACTGTATCTCATTGAGTAACAGACGACAGTGACAAAGATAGTCATAACCAAAATACGCAGCAAAGCGATGATAGCTCAGCGGGGGGAGCGTCGCCTGTCAAACTGACGGACACTGGTTCGATCCCCAAGAACAGCTTGAGCTTCCGGTGAAGGTAACACCGTTATCGAATTCCCAGCATAGTGGTAGATTACTTTCGAATACCCGCCTGGCTTGCTACTACTGCCCTGAAGTTTTAAAAACTGTCACTAAAAACATAGTGTGTTCAGGCTGCAGTCCTTGAGAGCCAGTGAGCATTCTAGGTCTAGCGTGATAACTTCGACCACATCGTCACTGACTGTCAAGTGAGATAGTGGTCAAACTCTAGATTTATACAGTATAAAAATCGCAGCAGAACTACAATTTAAACTTAACTATTTCGAAGTTGTGCTACAGCGACCAAAAACAGATGCTAGTTATTGACAAACCACCCCTACTTTCACGGTCTTGGCTCTAGTCCATGCGCTTGTTTTTATTGGTCTTGCAATACCCGCAGATTCCTAGTTTGATATTCAGTGCACGATTGTCTTGCGTCGCCCAAACTTGGGTTGTATTGGGCAATGGCCTACTTAAATCTTCTTCTGTTATTGTAAAATTTATTATTTTTATGCTAGCGAAAAGAAAAAAATTTCATCGTGCTTCTAAGTAATCTCAGATTTACATGATAAAAATACGCAAATTTTACTGTTTCACATTTCTTTCGAGTATTAAACGTTTTATGTTTTAAGCTATTGTATAGCTTCTATCGCGAGCCTTGAGCGATTGGAGACCGAGTCCAAAAATTCCGTAACGAAAATAACCTAACACCCCGGGGGGGGGGGGGGGGGGGTGGAGCTTAAAAAATCACTTGCTTGTAATAATGTGATAAAAGTTTTCTTAATCTCGTTTTGTTTTTCATATCGAATAAAAAAAGTATCAGAATAGACCAAACACCAAATAGAATCGTAAGTCGTAAGTAAATAAATAAATAGTACTATCCCGGAAAGCTTATTCTGATAACGCTAATTGGAGGATCTGAACCGTAGAGGTAAAACCCTCGACGGCCCTTTCTTAATGGGTCGGTTAGATAACCAGGAGTATCACTAATAGGTCACTTAAGTGTACCTGTTATGGGGTAAAATGATATAAAAAATATAGAAAAATACAGGTTTTTTATGCACTTTTTTTTATTACTCCTTTTTAACAGACTTCAAAAAAAGCAGGTTACTCAATTCGACCGTATATATATTTTTATTTGTGTGTTCGCGTATAACTTCGTCGTTTATAAACCGATTTTGATTTTTTTTTTTTTGTTTTGTTAGATAGTGTATACTCCCGTAGTAATTCCATTCAAATTTCATCAAAATCGGAGAAGCGGTTTTTGAGTAACACTCCAATGACTAAAAAGTGCTTCACATACCTCGACGATATTATCGTACAGATGCGGTTTCAGACATCGATGTACATTGTACATACACAATAACAATTGATCAGGTGAGTAGCAATTTTTATCAAATTTTTACCAAAAAATGGAACCGACCTCATCAGTCAAAAGTGTGAAATAACTTGTCGAGGTCGGTACCATGGGCACAATATTGTGATGATAGTTACTTTTGTGAACTATTATGGTACCGACTTCAACAAGTTATTTCACACTTTTGAATGTTGAAGTCGGTTCCTTTTTTAGTATACAATTTTTGTACAATTGAATTATGACCATGTCACAATGTGACGTATATTTAAATAATATTATGTTTAAAGAGAAACAGAACAGAGATAGAGTAGGTACCTTTGTTATATGGAATTTTTATGATTGAGTATTTTCAATAATTTGCGATGTTTCTTTTGACTTCTATCAAAAATGAAGAAAGCGTTTTTAAAATATCATTCTATTGAAGTTATCCATCTGACTGCCTTGCCACCTGCCAATTTTAAATCATCATCTTTCCACAAGTCAAATACTGTTTTTTTAACATGTATCGTCCTCTTTTGTCTTTTTGTTTCTCTATTTTGATAATAGCTCTTGACCTGCCAATTTTAATGCTTAATGATTAATGAAAAATAGTTTTATTTATAACGTATATCTTGTTCTTCTCTCAGCCACGGGGCGTCCATATTAAACGATGAGATGATGAGACGTCAATATTAAAATTCAAGTCTGGTCAATTTTTATGCCTGAGAGACACAGGCATTTTTCTTCTTTTCTCAGCCATGTGCGTCCACTGCTGGACATATGCCTCCCCCATATATGGAGGGATTTGCCAATACTCGCCACGCTTGGCAGGCGAGTGCAGTATGATTTTAAATCCTCAGAAGGCGCTGCTGCCCATAACGTATATATTTGAAGGCTATTGTCATGTTTAAACAATACCTTTCCCGTTTGGTAAAACAAAGTTGTTTAAATATATTTTTGCTGTCACACCCTGTCTGCCTCCACAACCACACTATTTATGCCTTCATAACCAACGATTAATTCCACGCAATTTATAAATGCAATTTTTGGGTGAATATTTTGTGTCAGATTGTGTACAGTTCACTGATATGTGTTTATTAATTAATAGCATTTTTCAGCGATATATAATATTTATAGTCCCTTATTACAAGACATCATCATCATCTCAGCCATAGGACGTCCATTGCTGGACATATGCCTCCCGTATTGATTTCCACAAGGACCGGTTGGAAGCGGCCCGCATCCACCGCTTGTCTGCGATCTTAGTCAGTTCGTCTGTCCACCTGATCGGTGGCTATGCTGCGCTTGCTAGTCCGTGGTTTCCATTCGGGAACCTTTCGGCCCCAATGGCCATCGGTTCTTCGAGCTATAGCTATAGACAATACATGCACGATTTTCTTTCATCACACGCATACCTCTATATATCTCAACAAACATCCAAGACCCGGGACAAACATCCATGCTTACGACATAAATGTTTACCCTTGCCAGGATTCGAACCAAACAAAAACCAGGCCCCCAAATACCAGAAGTCATGTGACTGACGGGTGAGCCACGGCGATCGTTAAAAAATATACTGCAAACTTTTATACTAAATGTCTTCGTGAACTGACAACATACGCATGACTAATTAGTTTAAAGAAATTATAAATGTATAAAACACGGAAATTACTCACGTAATAAGTCAGAGGGTTCCGACTATAGTATTAGGCGAACGCGACCGCGTCCGCGAGCGCGCCGTATATTCCTTGAAAAAGACCACCGAATGTAGTTGAAACTATAGTGAAAAATACTAATACACATATGATATGGTACTATGAAAGAAAGAAAGAAAAATGTTTATTATGCACAAACTTCTATACCTAAGTAAAATAACACATTACAAGTATAAACATACCTGAGTATATATACTTTTGCCGTTATATCTATATGTATGCCGTTAGCTGCTGGAAATCAATCTGACCGCAAGTGCCTACGCAGCGGCATGTTTGCTATCAGACAGAATGTGTTTATCGTTTACCGACTTCAATAAAGGAGACCTCACAAACGACGGAAAGGACGGAAAAGTTACTAAAGCCGACCGTTTCGATAGTTTATATGTGTTCGCAGATAACTTCGCCGTAGAAACTGATTATAATGATTTTTTTTGATGGAGTATACTTCCGAGGTCCATTTAAATTTCATCAAAATCAGTAAAGCAGTTTTTGAGTTGCACTCTAATGCAAAGTGTTACGTCTATCTGATATTTTCTTATTGACGGCGAAGAAATCGGTGAACATACACAATGACAATTGATCCCGTGAGTATCCAAGGGTCACTGAAAAGGGTGAAAACATTTTTTTTTAACAAATAAGAAACCGACTTCAACACTCAAAAGTGTGTAATAACTTGTCCAAGTCGGTACCACGAGCACAATAATTTGATAATAGCTACTTTTGAACTATCATGGTACCGACTTCAACAAGTTATTTCATACTTTTGAGTGTTGAAGTCGGTTCCATTTTATGAATTAAATTTTGTACACGTGAGATTTTTCTGAAGCTTGCAGTTATTCCTTTTCTCTCCCACATTGATGCTAAAACTAAGTTCATTATAAATTCCTATTACATTTAAGAGGCTTAAATCTTTAGTATATTCCCAAACGTGTGAGTTAAGCGCCTTAGTACTGAGTCATAGTTAACTAATTCACCAAAAGCCTGATACCCAACTTGTAACATAAACTGAGATACTCACGTTTATCTACTTGTTAATCCGCAGTTAAAAGCAGCACGTGCCTTAACGACCTTAGTATCGAGATGAACAGTAGCTTACGTTGATCGGACTTGTAAATCATCATCTCAGGCTAAGGACGTACACTGCTGGACATAATATGCCTCACCCATATGGGATTTGCCAATACTCGCCACGCTTGGCAAGAGTATTGAACTTAAACTTGTATATACAAATTCTTCTTCGGAAGTATCGCGATAGTAATTCAATTCGTATGTATAATATGAGATGGTTCGTTTTACAGTATAGCTGACACAGCTTTGTCTAGACCACAAAATTTTTGATTTTTTTTTATACTTTATAGATCTAGCGTTTGACCACTATCTCACTTGACGGTCAGCGATGATGTGGCCGAAGATGTTATCACGCTAGATCTAGAATTAATTTATTTACTATGAACTTGAACATATTTGAATCTTGGCATTGGCTAAACACACAGATGTGTGGAGTTATGTACATATTGTCATGATTTTTAAATATTTTGCTATGGCAATCAAATAACTATACCAATATTCTGAAATAGCAACATTGTAGTGATTTGTTTTTGTAAGGTGGTTGTACTGTAAGGTGATTTCATTTTGTGAAATGTGGTAGCATTGGATGACATTACCAATGTGAACGTTTGACCAATCAGAATACTGGTAGAACTGAAGGTTTACGACCGGAGCTAAAAAAGTTACTTGAGCAGTGTTGTAATCATTTTGAGGCATTCTAGCCCGGGTCGTCAGCCAGTAAACTCAAAAAGAGATGTGGAGTGTAAGCTGATAAAGTAATTGTTATTAGATACAGTATGATATTGTCACTAAGTATTGTGGACTGCAAATTATAACGAATAATTGTACAAGCTGAGTTTGATTTATCACAATATATTGAAAAAAAAAATAACCATCGCTTTGGGCCATTGGTTAAAATGAATGGATTTACATGTTCATTCACTTTATCTACACTTGTCGTTCATTCGAAGGTACTGTCATCACTAAATGTTATCTATGGTTGTGTTCGTTTACATTTGTTGTCAGGTAAAGATGAACAGACTATAGTTGTGAGGGAATAGTGATTTGACTAACAAATGCAGAACGACACTTTAACAAAACAATGAATTGAAATTGTCTGGCCGGTTGGCGCAGTTGGTAGCACTCTGCCTTCTGAGCCGCTGGTCCCGGGTTCGATTCCCGGACAGGTCAAACATTTGTGTGCATGAACATGTTGGTTTGACCTGTGTCTGGGTGTGTTCACACAAACAATTCATAGCGCATAGCGCAAGCGCATCTACCTGTCAAATGGATAAATAGGTGTGAACGTAGCCGCGCCGCGCCCCTCCACGCAGACTCACTCCGGCTCGAGACGCCGAGCAGAAAAACACTCCAATTTTATAGATAATATCTTTATAATAATAATAATATCAAAGAAAGTAGATGTGTGTTCATTGTATACACGAACATCCTCAACAGGGTGTATTATGTATATAAGTATATATATCAGTCATCAGGTTACCATAGCACAGGCTCTGCCTAGTTTGGGACCTGAAGACCTTGTGTGAATGTTAATAAATAAAAAATAATTAAAAAAAATAATGAATGAATGCATGAAATCATTGAATTGCGTAAAATTAAAACAACCAGGACTTAATTATGAATTAATAAAATATATGCTATTCAATTTAAGGCAAAAAGGCTACACATAAAAAATGGTAAACTGTATCTTTAATATCTTTCATTAAGATATCATAGACATTATCTGCTTAAGTTCTAAACTATTTTTTTTCTCACACTCTAACCCCCACACTCAAATGTGTTGCAGTAGACACGGACACACACAATTACAGCACAAAATCTTCCAAGACTCGGCTTACTTACCAACACTCGTCGCATAAATGTTTACCCCTGCTGGGATTCGAACCCAGGATCCAGGAGACCCAGAAATTATGTCACTGACCAGAGAGCCACGACGACCATCAATGGCTTAAACCGAAATCTATCCTCGAGAATTAATCTGAAAACTTTATCCTCAGTCAGTGTCTTTATTACGAAGTGTACATTGTAAAACGACTCGTGCTGCGCAATTTTGCACCCTGCTGTCAAGCAGGATGTTTGCGTAAAAGACGAAATTCATTGCCGTGCAGTTAAAGTTTCGCCTGAAGAAGTTTTCCTACAGTTTAGATGTACTGATGTACTTTTGAATGCGCTTTTTGTGTTAAAACTTGCATAGAATTTCAACAATTAAATACGAACTTTTGTAGGAATGAAACAGTCTTTCTGTTTTATTTTTAACTAGTAGTGCCCCGCGGTATCACCCGCGTGGATTACGGTATTCCCGCTACCTCAATTATCCGACGGGAACTATACTTTTTTCGGGATAAAAGTAGCCTATGTGTTAATCCAGAGCCTAAACTATCTCCATACCAAATTTCATCGAAATCGGTGTAGAATTTTAAGCGTGAAGAAGTAACAAACATACACACATACACACAAACTTTCGCATTTATTATATTAGTAGGATTGTTAATAATTATACGTGGATCTATAATAAGCGCATTACGTGATAACTGCTGAGACACTGTCTTCCTTCTGGGGTAAATGATGTTTGGTATACTTCAGATCCCTGACGGTTAAAGGCCTTCTCCAAAGTCTTCCAGATTGCTTTGTCATTGCTTTCTTATGACTTTTGACCAAGTGACTTTACTCTAACCTTTAGAATTATTTGAGCTCGTATAAGTAAGCTTCACTAGTACTTTGATTTACTTTTATAAATAAATCCGTATCATCTATAAGAAAATGAGAACATTTATTTTCTGGAGGCGATACTTTGTGATTTTTTCAGATGAATAATATCAGAGTCTTAAAGGCCAAATTCTGAATAAAAGCAATAATAGAATTCCTCCCCCAAACGATTCGATTTAAGCCCTTCAAAGCGCACACAGGTGGGGGCGTCGCACTGAATTATTTCCTCTTTTCCCGTGTAAGAAAGTAGGTCAAGGTGTGCGACAAATGATTCCAAGGTGTGAGTACGCAGAGCTGTTATCTAAGCGTCTCGCTCTTTCAACCTAAGAATTTCGAGAAAGTAGATATAAATCATAGATAAGTCGTTTTTTTGTTACTTTCACCAGATTTGAGCGAACGCGCTATATAATCAATAAGAAATTAGTGGCAAAAAAAGTCGTCATGAATTATGTTGCTACGAAATTGAATCGGGAATGAAAATCAGCGATAAGCAGAGCATATTACTTATTTTATTAAGCTGTGCAGATTATATTAAGTATAACCATTAGACTTAATGGTAAAAATATTAAAGGCGGTGCCCGTGCGAAGCCGCGGCGGGCCGCTACTCCTATTCCTACTAATATTATAAATGCGAAAAATTGTGTGTACGTGTGTATATAGAGGTAATCATACATCTTCACGCTCAAACGGCTACACCAATTTCGATGAAATGGAAATAAATGAAATTTGGTTTGAAGATAATTTAGACCCTAGATTAAGTTATAGAGTACTTTTATCATATATCGTAAGTATAGATCCCGTGGGATAATTGAAGCAGCGGGAAAACAGTAAACAAAACAAAAAAAAAGTTGGTTGTCTGTAAAGTCGGTTTACGGACGATAGATTTACGTGATAACGACATAATTAATAAAAGTCGTTGGTTTCGACAGACTGATTTATTCAGGTCATACATAGACAACAGACAGACAGAAGTTTCAAGACATCAATGTGCAATAGATGGCGCTACTTGTATTAAGGAACATTATATTTGATAATATTCTAACACCCCCACTTTATCAAAATAACAACACTTTCAAAGTATTACATACAGTGGAGAGGTAAAGCTACACATAAAAAAAAATGCCTTTTAAACTCAATATACAATAATAATAATATACAGTTCTGCCTTGGCTATTCTAAATTAACAATTCCAAAATCTTTCATGAACTTATAATGTTTAACAGCTGGCAGACCTTTGGTTAGCAAGTCAGCAGGCATGTTAGCTGTTGACAAATATCTAGCTTCAATTATATCATTTCTTAAAACTTCTCTAATGAAATGATACCTGATATCAATATGTTTGGACCGTTTATGTGACTGATCATTATTTGCTAACTTTAATGCACTCTGACTGTCATTGTACATAACAATTTTACTATAAGAACCAATTATTTCAAACTCTAACTTCTGTAAATATATTGCTTCTCGACATGCTTCCGACAAAGCCATATATTCTGCTTCACAACTACTAAGAGCAACAGTTCTTTGTTTCTTGCTCTCCCAAGAAATTACAGCACCTGATTTAGTGAAACAGAAACCAGTATATGAGCGTCTGTCAGTGGCATCACTTGCCCAATCAGCATCCACAAAACCTACAAGCTCTGCACTTTCTTTGGAATATTTTAAACAATAGGTCTTAGTCTGTGACAAATATTTCAGAATTCTTTTTGCATAATTCCAATGTACATACGAATAACAGTTGTTAAACTGGCTTAAATAACTGACTGAATAGGAAATATCAGGACGAGTTAAGACAGCTAAGTACATTAAACTTCCTATTAATTTTTGATAAGGTAGCTTTTGTTTACATACATTAGACTTATCAACATTCAATTTACATTCTATAGGAGTTTCTACTGCATGACATTCAGACATATCAAATTTTTCAAGTAACTGATTAATATACTGTTCTTGATCTAAAGTAATTACATTGGTGCTTTTGTTAATGTTAACTCTCATGCCCAAATAATTTCTCACTTGACCTAAATTCTTTATTTTAAATTTTTGACTCAAAATCTCTATTAAATTATCAGATTCAGACTTACAATTTGAATATACTAGAAAATCATCGACATACAGTCCAACTATAGTTTTCTTATTATCACTATGATTTTTAACAAATACACAGGGTTCTAATTTACATTTTCTAAATCCTGATTTACATAGTATCTCCTCAACCCTTTTATACCATGCTAGAGATGATTGTTTTAATCCATAAACAGCTTTTCTTAATTTTAAAACTTTATTTGAATGATTTATGGGAAAACCTTCTGGTAAATGCATATATATGCTTTCTTTTAGATGACCATTAAGGAAAGCTGTTTTCACATCTAGATGAGTGATGTCCATGCCTAACTGGACACTTATGGCAAACAACAAACGCAGGGTTGAATGTCTAATCACTGGACTGAAGGTTTCTTGGTAATCAACACCAGCCTTCTGGGTAAAACCTTTGGCTACAAGCCGCGCACGATATGTCACTTTATTGTCTGAGTCAAATTTTTTTTAAACACCCACTTACACTGCACTACACTCGCATTGCTGGGAGTATCGACAACTTCCCATGCTTGATTATCTTGGAATGACTGCAGCTCCTCTGCCATGGCCTGTGACCACATCAGTCGCTCTGGCCCACTAATGGCCTCTGCATATGTCAGTTCATGTTCTCCTGTAGTTGTAGCACACATGCTGACGATACCGTATCTATCTGGCTTTCTCCTCTGACGCTTCTCTGTTACTTCTGGAACTGGTGTAGTAGAATCTGCATGTGGTATATCTGAAGCTTCTTCTGTACTCTGTGGAGATGAACTAGTCTGTTCAGTGTTCAGGTTTTCTCCACAAGCTTCTGACTCTAGACTTTCTTCTTCAACATCCAAGTAGTCAGATTCTGAAGAACTTGACTTGTTCAGGGGTTCAAGTTTCATCACAGATTCCTCTACCAACTCCCCCACTGAATCTGTGCTTTCTAGGGAAACAGTTACAGTCTCTAGACGGTTGGGTTTTTCTTGTATTATAACATCCCTACTTGTGGTGACTTTGTTCTTTACTGGGTCATATATTCGGTAACCTTTGACATTATCACTATAACCAACAAGTATATGTTTTCTTGATTTCCTGTCCCACTTAGTTCTTTTTTCTTTTGGTGTGTGCACCATCACTGGACTCCCATATACACGTAAATGTTGTAAATCTGGTTTCCTACCAAACCACATCTCATACGGAGTCTTTTCAATACCTGAAGCTGTAGACCTGTTTTTGAGATATACTGCGGTATTTGCAGCTTCTGCCCAAAATTTTTTATCTAATTCTGCTTCAAAAAGTAGGCATCTAGCTCTCTCCACAATGGTGCGATTGCTTCTTTCGCTGAGTCCATTCTGCTCTGGTGTGTAAGCATTTGATTTTTGATGAATTACCCCTTCATGTTTCAAAAAATCTCCATAATCATTGCTGCAATACTCACATCCATTGTCTGTGCGCAATATTTTGATTTTTCTGTTTTGAAAGTTCTCCACCATTGACTTAAACTCTTTAAAACAAGTCAATGTTTCACTTTTACACTTTAAGAAGTATATGAAGGTCATTCTGGTGAAGTCATCAATGAATAGCAAAAAATATCTTGCACCACCAATGGATTTGCACTCCATCGGTCCACAGATGTCTGAGTGCACAATCTGCAAGATTTCTGTAGCTCGTGTACCTGTCGTAAATGGTAATCTTGACTGTTTGCCTTCACAGCAGATTTGACAGCTAGACTTACTTGTCACGAATTTGTCTGAGTAATCCATTCCATTGACTAAACCTTGCTTCATCTTGTTCATATCTGTGCTGTTTAAGTGTCCAAGCCTTCTATGCCATGTTTGTCCATCTACTGTTGATGATGATAACAAACAAGTCTCATTTTGCAAGATTAACTTGTATACATTATTTACAAGTTCAGCTTCCGCAACTAAATTGCCTAATCTGTTTTTTATGAGGCATCGGTCGGGTTCAAACACAACACTATTTCCATTTCTTATCAATTCACTGACTGATAGTAGGTTAGTCGCAAGAGTCGGTACGCACAACACGTTCTTCACTGTAACCTCGTAACCGAAACTCGTCGTGACATTTACGTCGCCGGCACATAATACAGGCACTTTCATGTTGTTTGCTACTGTGATTTCAGGTAAACTTGACGAATCCGTCTTATTTGTCAACCAACTTTCGTTTGTAGTCATATGCGTACTGGCTCCCGAGTCAACATACCAGTCACATTTATTAAAGTTACCGCTCAGAAAAACAACACTGAATGCATTTGTTTGCTTTTTCTTCTCTGTTTTTTTGTATCTAAATGGACATTGAGACATGAAATGTCCAGATTGTTTGCATTTGTAGCATGTTATTGTTTTGTTATTTCTGTCATTTGAGTTTGACACTGACATACTCGATGTATAGATATTCGGAGTCGGTCCGCCATGTTTGCTATTGCTGCCAACTTTACCAAGTTTCTTTTTCTGCCAACTTCGAGCAATAAATGCTGAGTTGTCATTTCCATTCACTTCAACAGAGCCGCCATTTTCCATATCTAACAATTTTGTTTTTATGGAATCTGCCGTGATCTGGATCCCGGAATGCTCTATTGCCATGATCATTGGCATAAACTTATCCGGTAAACCAGCTAGTAACAATGACCCAACCCAATCATCGTTTATAATGAATCCAGTACCGCTTAATCGTTGTGAAGTTTCCACAATCTGCGTAACATAACTAGTCATATTTTCACATGTTTCTAGTCTGATGGAGATTAAATGACGTAACAAAGTTATTCTTCTTGAAAATCCCGTGTCATCAAATAGAGCTTTGAGTTTTGACCATAACTCCTTTGTTGTATTCGTCTCCTTTATGTGAACAAACAATGATGTGTCAATAGTCAGAATCAATTTTGCGCGTGCTCTGGCATCTGCTACTGTCTGTGCTGCATCTGTCGCCGCTGCTTCTTGCTTGAGGTACTTGTCCGTGTCCTCAAGGACTAGCAAGTTTTGTACGGCGAACGCCCAGTCATCATAATTTTCACGACCCTTGAGCTTTGGCACACTCGCAATAAGACTTGAGTTCATCTTGATTGATATCACACGCGTAAAAAAACTAACAAACTAACAATAACTCTTCTAAAACCGCAATAATTTTTAATTTACTTTGCAAAATCTGGTCCCATAACCTAATAAAAGTCGTTGGTTTCGACAGACTGATTTATTCAGGTCATACATAGACAACAGACAGACAGAAGTTTCAAGACATCAATGTGCAATAGATGGCGCTACTTGTATTAAGGAACATTATATTTGATAATATTCTAACAATAATCATGTATGACTTTGACTTTGACATTGACATTGACATTGACATTGAAATTGACATTGACCATTGACCATTGACCATTGACCGTTGACCGTTGACCGTTGAGCATTGACCATTGACCATTGACAATTGACCATTGACCATTGACCAATTACCATTGACCATTGACCAATTACCATTGACCATTGACCATTAACCATTGACCATTAACCATTGACCATTGACCATTCACCGTTACGCGGAACGTTACTATTTTTCATTTTGGCATTCATCAATTTATAAAACGTTATCACGTCAAAAAACTCCAAACGCTCTGACGGCGTTCAGAGCTGTCATTAGTCTAACTGCTACGAGCCATCTCTGTATATTTTACTTTTTATACCACGCGTGTTAAATCGCGCGGCGCTACTAGTATAACATATTCCGATGGGCGTGTGCGTGTCTTGATTAACAAAATACCTCTCCTAGCATTGTAGATGGCGAAAGTGAATCGATGAAATGACCCGCAGCGGTCTCTCCATTTGCCAACAACGGAAATAATATCCATAAACATAAAAAGAAATTGGTCAGATATAATGAAGACTTCCACATCTCTTTAATATGAGAGTAATCCGTAAAAGTTCTCGACGACTGCACGAAAATGATAATGAAAACCACGACGGCGTTCAGAGCTGTCATTAGTCTAACTGCTACGAGCCATCTCCGTATATTTTACTCGGATTTAACTTTAACGAAGCGGAAAGGGAAGTTAATGTGAGAAGGCGGTCTCCAGCTACTTGTCACTTACCTTTCTTGCATTGGTGGGGGTACCTGCTTTTAATTAGTAATTACCCGACAAAAAGAGGTTACTCAATTTGACCGTAAAAATATATATTTATGTTTGTTCGTGGATAACTTCGTCGTTTATATACCGATTTTGATGATTCTTTTTTGTTTGATAGAGTATACTGCCGTGGTGGTCCCAAAATTCAAATTTCTTTAAAATCGGCGAGTGATTTTTTAATTATTCTCCAATAACTGAAAAGTACTTCGTATACCTCGACGATACACAATTGATCCCGTGAGTAGCAACGGTCACTGAAATGGCTGAACAAAAATGTTTACCAAAAAATAGAACCGACTTCAACACTCAAATGTGAAATAACTTGTCGAAGTCGGTACCATGAGCACAATATTGTGAGGAAAGTTACTTTTGTGAAATGTCATGGTTCCGACTTCAACAAGTTATTTTAGATTCTGCATCATTGTTCTTGAGGTAAAGGAAACTGACATAAATCAGATGCAATCATAAGCTCCAGTATTACATCGTAAAATTACACTTGGGTAAATACTTACTAATAAATTATTGAAACGTAGGTTAACAACAAGGCGATCTTTGGATAAAACATTACAGCGGTTTGTGAATCTAGCGTTGTAATGAAATCCACAACCTGGTGCTAAGGCTCTTTCCAGTTCCCGCTAGGCTAACTACCAAACTTATTAAGTCTACGCATCCGACAAAAAACGACGTGTATGTTTTCTATGCTGTCCTTAAAGTCCTTAGTCCTGTGACAGTGATTCTTAGATATCAATAAAAAAAATTTTAATAAGTGTCTGTGTTTTTAAAGATCCGCCTTTATTAAAGGCCCTCATTAAAATAAAATACTAATAACTAATTAAAATACTTCAGCTACTACAAAAACATTTGAGTAATTTACTAGCTATTGTCAGCCTATAGATCACTCTAATTCTTTTACCCGCTACCATTTGGCAGCGTGCTCAGAATGCTAGCAGCATTGCCACGCTGAATTGCAATGCCGATCCGTTGAGCCAAATATGTGCCAGCATTTTGGTCAATAAAATTATATTGGTTGCGGTACTATGTCGACAATATTGTTTTCAAAAATAAACAAAAGAAATACGATTTGTCAAATAAAGTTATATTTATCTAACCGTAGTATTAACTTAGGGTTCCGCACCATAATTTGAAGCATCTGGTCTTGTACTAACATTTACAACTTCTGACTTGGTGCTGTTTTCACACTAACAATGTTATAATTAATGTCATAAAATGTGTTATTGCAAGAAGTATATTGCATTATTTCGAAGGCTTCGCAGACACTTACGTTAGTAGAAATTTCTTTGTGCAATTTAATTTAATATATTTATTTATTTTTGTATTTTCAATTTTGTAATTTATTTGTAGTTTGACAGTTGTGACATTATTTAATAAATGATTGTAACATATTTAATTATTTTTTTAAAATATATAATATTATAGAAAATATAGACGTGAAAATGTATTCAGGGTTTGATAGTGTCAGTTTTGTACATTTATACTGGCAACATTCGCTGTTAGTCCATAGATCAGTTAGTAAGAAGTCTTTTTCATGTAATGGCGGAACTTTAATAAATATAATAATGAACAAATGGATTATCGATTTTCCATTTCAAAATGAGCTCTTAAGAATACATTAACAGATAAAATAAAAGATAATTGAAGTATGAAGCAACTATATCATTGCTACGCATTCTTTAAACGCAATTTACTCTCTCTCTCTCACACACACACACACACACGCACACGCACACAGACACATTACTTTCGTTATTTCTCGCAGTAGTGCAATGAGCTTGAAAGTATAACCACGGTGGTGCATGCAATTCTGTGAAGTTTTACTTACCACTTTAAAATTTTAAGTGATAGATGAGAAACATTTGGAGTAATTCATCGCTACGCATTCTTTAATCGCAATTAACTTTAAACGTAAGAGGATCGACTTTCGCACAGTTGAACGTACATATTTTAACGGTTAGCAACATTTATCAACCCTTATCGGGCAAGGGATAAGCAGCTTTGTGACGTGTCGGGTTGGCATTCCTGCGTTAATAAAACGTGATCGAAAACGTTAGCCGTGACACCTGTCGAGTGTCAACCCTAACGTTCCATATAATTCGCTGGATTTATTCTATGGTAACAACCATAGCTTAAATCCAGTATAAGTTATATGGAACGTTAGGGTTGACCTTGAATCCAGTATAAAATATTTTGGCGTCGAACTTATAAATTTTTGTAAATCACGTAACCTTTTTAACCGACTTTAATAAAGGAGATTACTTAATTCGACCGTAAATATGTATTTTTTTTACGTCGTTTATGAACCGATTTTAATGTTGATAGACTACATTTCCGAGGTAGTCCCGCTTAAATTTCATCAAAATCGGATAAGCTGTTTTTGAGTTACACTCCAATAACTGAACAGTGCTACTCATACCTCGACGATATTATAGTTGCGGTTGAAGACATCGATGCACATACACAATAACAATTTATCCCGTGAGTAGCAAAGGTCACTGAAAAGGGTGAAACACGTTTTTATACCAAAAAATAGAACCGGCTTCAACACTCAAAAGTGTGAAATAGCTTGTTGAAATCGATACCATCTATCTCGTTTATTAAGCCACTCTTTCTTTGAGTCCAAAATTCTTTTTCAATTCAATCAGTTTTAACGTGTTGGCAACACTAATCACATCATTTTATGACTAGTATCAAAGTTACTTTTCTGTTGTGTTTTGACCTGTTTTGTTATGACAGTATATGAACAAAACCTTTGGTGCTGTGAATTGATTGCTAGTTCTAACAAGAACACCGGAACAAAAATTATTAAAATAGTTAAAGTTGGTACGCTGCCAGCCGGTAGCGGGTTAGAACATTTGAGTTATCTATAGGCTACCAATAGCTAGTGGATTGCTCAAATGTTATTGTAGTAGCTGCAGTATTGTTGTAATGTAACAAACTGACTAGGACTCACGTGGTAAACACTGGAAAATTACTCTCCGACCAGTTTCGAACTTATCTGCAGTTCTCTGCCAGTGCCAAAGTATGGCCAGTGTACGGTACACTACCCATACTTTGACATTGGCAGAGGAACACTACATGGCGTTTAAAAACCATAAATTGAAGAAGAAGAAGAAGAAAAAGAAGAACCATTAAAATAATGAACATTATGTTTTTGGACTATTTTTGTTACTAACTAATTCGAATTCAATATTCACAGATAGTTAGACAGGACAAAAGCCGTTGTCCTGTCGGACGGGTTAGTATAATATTTATAATGTTATTAAATGACGCCAAATTGAAATTTTTCCTCCCCTCCACTAGGGGGTTGTTTTAATAACGCTGAGCGACAACTGCCTACTGTAACACATAGTATTCATAATTAGTAAGTATTATTGTAGTAAGTCACTAAGATTACATTTTATTTAGTTTGTATTTTGTCTATAAATAAGTTTTTATCTTGGTGTTGCAATAAAGTGTTGAATCTATCTATCTAAGATCTGTAATTACCTATTAGTAATTTCGTGGTATTGCAATAAAGTCTTCTATCTATCTATCTAGAATGAGTACTGTTACTTTCTTAATATACATTTAAATAAAATATAAAGCACTGTTCATACTCCTTCTTGTTCACTCAAACAATGTTCATGAGTTTGTCCCGTGGGAAGCCTTTATGTGTCATCGACCTGACCTGTGAATAACCGTCTTGAAAACTTTATGGGTCCTGAGAGCTGTCAAGTCATACAAGATGTAACAAACAACCGCGAGTTATGTCGAGAACTTGACGAGAGAAAGTACCGTTTAATTAAAGGTCGCTCTAAAACTTATAAAGGGCTCGTAAAAACAAAAGACAGTGTGAATGAACTATGTACCATTAACTTCATTCGGTTTATATGTTATGGCTCTCTATGTTTACAATAGATTACCTACTCAAATAAAGGTATTAGACAACGAGCTGTTCCGGCGTAAATTAAAATCGTGGCTGATCTCCAAAACCTACTATAATATAAAAGAATTATTTAATGATTATTCTCGGTGCAACTGTAATTTATGTAATTGTGATTAAGTATAACATTTTTGTATGTAAGTATATATGTACAATTAAGTAGTTGTAAAGTATGCAAAATTTGTAACATTTATAATATACCATATGTGTATAAAATATAATACTTACAGACCACTATTGAATGCTCAAACTGGGCAGGCTGTTGAAACTATTTTATATTGTAACATCTTTATTTTTATAGCACACAGTTGTTCAATAAATATTTCTGATTTCTAATTTCTTTGTACGTCAATTTGGGATTGCTGGCCACATAAGTTCTCTTATCTTGAGACTGCTTCCAGAGTTTTAAAAGAGATTTGTCTGCTGGGAAGGTTTTTCGGCACAGTGGACTTATTACCGAGGAATCGACTGCCTTACGAAAAACAGAATTCTTTATCACCCAATTATTGGTTGCGGCTTATTTTTATTCTGTATAGATCCAGCGTTTCAGCACTATCCCACTTGATGGTCATTGACGATGTGGTCGAAGATGTTATCACCTAGAATGCTAATGGAATCAATATAAGACCAAATTGCAAAAAAAAACAAATAAAAAAAATACACTTTTCGAATCCAGCATGTGCTATACTCGAAAAGTGAAAGTTATATGTCTACTTAACAATAAGTTTTTTTATTTTTTTATACCGTATGTTATTAAACTTTTTTTGCGATAAATATTTTTGTTTTTCAATTATGACATTAATTGTCGGTATTTTTAAATAACCTATTGAATGATTAAGGCCTGATCTTGACAAGATTTTTGAAACGTCTGAGTGTGCAGATTTTATATGCACAATGACTATAACAAATGTTTTTTTTTGTTTTGAAATACTTATTTACAGAATAGAAAAGAACGTTCCACACAGTAAAAACAAATGAAACAATTTTTTTAATAACTCACTCTTGCCTGCATCTGCTGTGAAGGTATACCTAATACTGATAGGATAGTATTCCTGGATGGCAATGGCCTACTTTATCCCCCGCAGTATTTTTTCAAGAAGATAGGAACAGAGAAATGTGTGGCTCGAACTTTTTATAACAATATTTTTATATTATTTCAAGCTTTTTTACGTAATCAATATCAATCTTCAATACTCGTAAAGAAGGTTATGGCCCTAATTCTGTTAATCACACGAACTAGCTAAAATTCACTAAAATTCTTCAAATTGAAATAGCTCGTATTCTATTTTCCCTAAAATTCAAATTCATATAACTCCATACAATGCCCTCACCAATATTAGACAAGTGTTATTCCATTGCTGGCCCATTGCGGGTAGTTTTAGTAGCCACCAAATAAGCGGCGACTTAATTTCGCTGAAACTACCCGCAAATTTAATAAATACATTTAATTTTAGTGATGTTATTGATAAGTCTCATACTAATTTAGACTTTATCGTAACCGTATAAGAACTGATTCAGTTTTCCAAAATTTTTGTTTAGTTCAGTTGAATAAGCGAATCACTACCTATATTAATATTAAATTTATTAAGACCTTATCTGAGAGATTTACCGTCTTCGTTTCACGTTTAAATATTCATGATTTGTACATTAGAAAAAATACAAATGCTAATTACACCACTGGAAGCTTTGACTTTACAATGTTATTCATCGAAATTTATGAGCCATTTTCGCTCCAATGCTCAGAACGCTATTCTTTGTTTATAAGTGTACGGCTGTATGGTTCGTGGTTTAATTAAAAACATTTTAAGTACAGGGCTGCGTTCAGGAGCTTCATCGTTCAAATATTGATCGATCAATATTTGAACGATGTCTCACGGACGGCTACTCCATAGCATGTCACCGAAGAAGAAGTCACTTACATTGCTAATGGATTAAATGATAGTTACTACTGCATAAGTCACTTTTGACAAACAACCAAGATTTGATCGATTCTAGAGGTTGAAAGATGTCTCGTCAGCATAATTTGGTCTGACAGGTTGACGTGAACGGTCATGATCAAATATTGGGTGGAGCGTTTTTTATACTTTATATATATATATATATAAAGTATAAAAAACGCTCCACTATTACGTTACACTTTATATATATATATATTAGTTGAAGTATCAACAAACAAACAGACTTAACATACAGATTAAATATCAGTAAATGCCATCTCTACATAATATCTCTATATGCCATCTCTATATATATATACAGCGTACAGTTAAAAAAAAAACCTGCGGCAATAGATTGACTATAGCATACCTTCACCCGGAAGCTCTAGCCATTGGTGAGGATCGAACCAGCGTCCGTCAGTTTCAAAGCCGATGCTCTTACCCCTGTGCTGACATTGCTTGTAAATACTAAGTTTTTAATCACTTGTGCGAGAAAACAGTACAATGGGTGTGATAAAGTCATAGTATTACTATTAGTGAATGATATGAATAAATTGGCTTGGTATGGGCATGTCTGAGAAGGAATGAAAAACGGATAACAAAGAGTTTTTACTCTTAACATGAATGTGTATGGATATAGAGTACTGTGTGAAGAACGATATGTTTTTAATAGATGTGAGCACTGAGACGACTAATGATAGAAGAGAATGGAAGAGGAAAACATGTTGTACCGACCCCACCTAGTGTGGGATAAGGACAAGAAGAACAAGAAGAAGCTGAAGAACATATTACTATTACAATTTCTATTGTGTTTTCCGACTAATATTATGAATGTGAAAGTTTGGGTGTATGTGTGTATGTTTGTTACTTCTTCACGCTCAAACAGCTACACCGATTTCGATGAAATTTGGTAGGGAGATAGTTTAAATCCTGAATTAACACGTAGGCTTTATCCTTAAATAAGTATTTTTTTCCGTATAATTGAGGTAGCAAGCAAACCGTACTCCGTGCGGGTGAAACCGCAAGGCGCTAACAGTCATAAATATTAGTTGAAAAGTTGCAAGAATCTTCGACGTTTCTAATATAGTAATAATAATTTATTTGGGCACAGAAAAACTTAAATCGAGGTTACATCGAGTTTAGGCGAAGCTAACTTATTCTAAACTCGGGGGGCACTGTGCTCCACACTAGGTTGAACCTGTGTCGTGGAGTACAGGCTCTTCCTTATAGTCCTACGAAAGTTCGGAAACGTATCCTACTTATTTACAAAAATAGAAAAATTTGGATAGATAAGGCCAAACTTTTATACATACATAAACTTATACCTACTTAATTACTAGTTATTGCTTGTTATAGCATATAGGTATATATAACGGATACAATAAAAGTATGTACCTGCAGTTGAACGATGTTCAGGAGTGTATTTTGACAGCGTGTAGTCAACAAACAAAGATGATTTTATGATATTTAGGAATGAGTCCGATACGCAAGAGGGGGTATAAGCAAGTACTGCACAGAAGTAAATAAATTATGTGTGTGAGTTTTAATATATGATAAAGGCGTATTTGGATAACGAATTTATAAATTGGACTGTACGATGAAGCGATTGGATTGAATATCCATAAATTCTCTTGTTTGAAGTTACATCGACTTTGTCGTACATTGAAATGTCAAATGTGTTACACGAAATTGAATTACGTTTCGGGATTGCGTTGGAGATTTCTAGCGAGAATTCCGACATATTTGAAAGAATACTGAACAGGCTTGCGGTGACTTTCGCTGGAAAATTGTTAGTGGTTAATGATTTTTTTCGTTGTTATGTAGTAATCTGTTTTCTTATTAATTCACCTTTATTAAACAGCATCACTAGAACAAATCAACTCGCTGGAAAATTGTTAGTGGTTAATTATTTTTTTCGTTGTTATGTAGTAATCTGTTTTCTTATTAATTCACCTTTATTAGACAGCATCACTAGAACAAATCAACTCGCTGGAAAATTGTTAGTGGTTAATTATTTTTTTCGTTGTTATGTAGTAATCGGTTTTCTTATTAATTCACCTTTATTAGACAGCATCACTAGAACAAATCAACTCGCTGGAAAATTGTTAGTGGTTAATTATTTTTTTCGTTGTTATGTAGTAATCTGTTTTCTTATTAATTCACCTTTATTAGACAGCATCACTAGAACAAATCAACTCGCTGGAAAATTGTTAGTGGTTAATTATTTTTTTCGTTGTTATGTAGTAATCTGTTTTCTTATTAATTCATCTTTATTGGACAGCATCACTAGAACAAATCAACTCATTATGAAAAAACAAAATCTACATTTCCGCTACAATCCAACATCAAGTTACGTGCGTGCCTTCAGGCGCCTCACGCGAGTAACAGTAGTTTTTGAATTATTTGCGTATCCCACGGGAACAGCTTATTTTCGGAATGAAAAGTAGCCTATGTGTTAATCCAGGTTCTAAACTATCTTCATGCCAAATTTCATCGAAATCGGTGTAGCTTTTTGAGCGTGAAGGAGTAAAAAACACACACAAACTTTCGCCTTTATAATAATAGTAGGAGTAGGATGTGATGGGATTCTAAACTCTGTGACGTATATGACGTCACGGAATTTCTCTATTACCTAACTGTACAAACTTAACGCACTATTACGCACGATGTCTATTGCCAACGTTGATTGTAAACTCCCAAACCAATCATGCTGAGGAAATTGGAGTGTGTTCAGTGAAACTGGGACAGGAAGGGCTTGAAGGGTGTGCTGCCATCCACCAGACGACGTGCGGTCGCTTACACGAATATTAAACTGTCAACGTCTATATCTTGACAGTTTAATATAATAATAATAATATAATTGTATAATAAACCTCCATAGTCCAAAGCACCCGAGACGCTGAAGACCGCAACAAGTGGAGACGGATCGCAAGGGCTGCGTCGTCTATTGAAAAGGCATAGTCTTCTTAGATATAAATACTTGTATATTATATAAGTATAATCAGGTTACCATAGCACAGGCTCTGCCTAGTTTGGGACCTGAAGACCTTGTGTGAATGTTAATAAAAAAATAGTCTTCAAACACGATCACTCTGTCAAGAGTGAACGACGAATGAGGAGGATCTATACAATTATATTATCTATATATGTGTTTATGTATATAAAATGAATCCCTATTTCCTATCCAATCCTATACCTACACTCTCACAGTACTGAGAGTGTAGGTGTGTGTAACGTTGTGTATGGTGTGAATGTGAATGTATGTAAAACTAAATAATTATTTGCAAGAATTTGTCTCTATTTTTTATACCGTATAGGTCTAGCGTTTGACCACTATTTTACTTGATGGTCAGTGACGATGCGGTCAAAGATGTTATTACGCTAGACCTAGAATGCTCACTGACTCTCAAAGACTGCTGCTTGAACTCACATGTGTTTGTTGACAGTTATCCAAAATTGAGGTTTGTAGCTAGCTAGGGTGGTACTCGAAAGTAACCCACCACTATACTGGGTATTTGATAATGGAACTTTTACCGGAACCTCAAACCTTTGAAATAGATCAAATCAGCCTCTGCAGTTTGACAGCCGACTCTCACATCGCCTGAGCTATTATCGCTTTAAAGTAAGCTTAGTTTTTATTTTAATAACCTCATACGAAATGTAAGAAAACAAAGTACTGATTGTATAATTTGTGTTTGCTTTTGAAGCGGTGATAGCTCAGCGGGGGGAGCGTCGCCTGTCAAACTGATGGACACTGGTTCGATCCCCAACAACAGCTTGAGCTTCCGGTGAAGGTAACACCGTTATCTAATTCCCTGCATGGTGGTAGGGTACTTTCGAATACCCGGCGTACCTTGTCACCAAGCACATAGTATGTTCAGGCAGCCAGTGAGCATTCTAGATCTAGCGTGATAACATCTTTGACCGCATCGTCACTGACCATCAAGTGAGATAGTGGTGAAAAGCTAGATCAATACAGTATAAAAAAAAATTGAACATGGAGGTAAATAGGTCAGACACTAATAGTTTTCAAGTGAGCAATACCAACCATTCTGAACATAACGAAGCCTCCAAGCTCACTATCTCATTAAATTTCAAATCAGATCTTTGCATTTCATTTGCTTTGAAGTCAGTTCCTGGGAAAAGGAAAAAAATGGTCACACTCTTGTTCATTATTAATATTCTAGTAGGTGCTGTTGCTAGTAAATAATATATTATATGGCAGGTTTTTATTGGAACACATTATATTATTGCTATTATGCCTTTCATAGGCACAAAATGAGAAAAAATGATGTCAAATCTGGTGTGTGACTTAGATGTCCACATTGTAGCAATCTGCACGAATCTTAATATGCACATTTATATGAAGCTTTTTCTATAAAGCATACGAATGTATTTATTAAAATAAAACACTAATAACTAGGTAATTACAATACTGCAGCTACTACAATAACATTTGAGCAATCCACTAGCTATTGGTAGCCTATAGATAACTCAAATGTTCTAACCCGCTACCGGCTGGCAGCGTGCCCAGAATGCTAGCAGCATTGCCACGTTGAATTGCAATGCTGATTCGTTGAGCCAAATATGTGCCAGCATTTTGGTCACGCGTCGCATCAATCAAACGCTAAAAAATAAAACCGCGGCGCCAGCTAACTAAAATTTATAAAATATATATTGTGTTATTTACAATATCTTAAAGGAGTATAGATACTCGAAGAAGGAACGACCTGACTAAGGTCGCAGATAAGGGGTGGATGCGGGCTGCTTCCATCAGTTCCATCGGAAATCAATGATGGACGCTAGGATTCCCTGTATCGCGGGAGGCATGGATATACACAAGCACAGTACACAAACACCCAAGACCCGGGACAAACATCAACACTCATCGCACAAATGTTTGCCCCTGCCGGGATTCGAACCCGAGGTCCCGGCAACACAGAAATCATGTCACTGACACTAACCACTGCGCCACAGCGACCGTCACATTTTACAAAATATATTTCCATAAGACGGACTGTTTAAAAATTATGATCATTTATTCGTTATAAACCTCACAATTAGAATAAAAAAATTATTGGGCTCATAATATTAGTCATACTAGACAAGTCACATAATACAATACTTATATAATACGAATTTATAAAAATCATAAGATAATTTATCAGATGATTCGTTCTTCTTCTCTTCTCTTAGACGGCTGAGAGAAGAGAAGATGATATGTAGCAGTGGACGCACATGGGCGCGTCCACTGCTGAACATATGCCTCCCATATATAGGGGGGATTTGCCAATACTCTTCACGCTTGGCAGGCGGGTTGGCGAGTGCAGTATGATTTCCCATCCTCAGAAGGCGCTGCTGCCCACTTTCTGGTACGTGAATTTACGAATGCGTGAATAATTCATTAAATATAACAATTATATAAAAATATTTTTATGTATGGTATTAGAAAACCAAAAAATAACAGTCAAAACAATGTCTTTAGTTAGTCAATAATAAAAATAAAATAAATCAATTTAGAGTCTAGAATGATGATTCCACAAGATGCAGATAATGATATACCGTTTTGTGCATCGGTGTCATGTTACGGTACAACCAGTGTTACCATGGCACATAAACCATCGTCATGGCATTTAAATCTTAAGTCCTCGACCAACTTTGTCGTCCAGTTAAAAAGTTGGAGCACAACCAACTCAGAATCAAATTAGGGTCACTGCGGTAGTTATGGCCCCGAATGACTGTGCAAGCTCTGGTGCAAGGAGCCGCTTTGAAGAAAACAAAATGCAGTATACTTTGTACTAATGTGTTCTTTTGACGCAAAGGCTTTTGTTAGGAATTCTGTGTCTTCTAACAAATATACAGAACTAGCGTCCCGTCCCGGCTTCGCACGGTTGTAGATAAAATTTTGGAACCTTGTTCCTTATCGCGCGTTGCGAAAGAGGGCTAGACGGAAAAAATTGGGACCAAAAGTTGTAACGACACTTTGACGGAACGGCAACATCAAGTGGCATCCGTCGCTGCTTCGCGTCGTCGGTCGGTAGTCGGTGCGGCAAGAGCCCTAGCCCAGTCAGAGCGGAACGGCAACGCCGCATCGCTTCTGACGAAGCTTATCGTAATAACAATAATGAATCCTAAAAGTGTCTCTGCACAAATACATGTATGTGTGTGTGTTTGAGTATGTGTGTATGTATATGTACATTTTTTTTGCTTTTTTTCGGAAAAGAACTACGTTCCATCCGGGTGTCCCTTGACACCTCTCAAGTTTTTTTATAATGTTCTTACCTTTTATTTATAATTTATTGTTTTTTGTAGATACTGATATGTTCTTTAATATTGTAGAACATTTGTTCTATCATCAATAGTTTTCGCAGAGCATGCGACGAAAGACGTTTTAGGGCACTTTTTCACACCTTGGGTTACGTTACTGAAGTTTTAGTAAGGATCCCTAATCTTTTCTAGGAATAAATAATAACCTGTGTTACTCAGGGTGAAAGTAGCTTTCCAATGGTGAACGAGTTTTTGAAACCGGCACAGTTGAGTTTATTCATAACAAACATACACAAACACAAAATACATTTTTTTTTTCCTTATAAGATTATATAGTGTAGTCATGTCATGTAAAATAAATGCAAATGCATTCGCATAAATGCGAAAGTTTGTGTGTATGTTTGTTACTTCTTCACACTCAATTGGCTACACCTATTTCGATGAAATTTGGTATGGTGGTAGTTTAAACCCTAGATTAACACATAGGCTACTTTTATTCCGGAAAAAGTATAGGGCCCGATGGATAACTGAGGTAGCCTGAAAACCGTAATCCACGCGTGTAAAACCGCGGGGCGTTACTAGTTTTTTATAAATATTAATATGCATTTTACCCCAATCTCACACTCTTGCGTCATACTGACGATATATTCTGGGCCGATATATAATCAGTGGCCGAAGATCGATAGCTTCGGAGAAATGTCTTGCTTCCACTTGATTGCTGGGTGGCTGCCAAATATTGGTAGTAAATTATGTACAGACTTTCCGATATGTAGTAAATTATAGGAAGACAGGTTGTCCTCTCTTGTTATAATGCTATATACAAATAAAACCCTTTATTGGCCGGGTGTCATGCCAAAGAAAATGAACCATGCCATTATATATTATATATGACTATTTTGCCTACCTAGTAATAATTACATAATAGTTAAAAACGTCGTCGTTAAACGTCTGCCACTGTTTTCCCTATTTAAAAATATGTATAGTTAGTTAATGGAGAGAGGAAATATTAATGTGAAGAACCGGTGCCGATTCGGTCAAAGAAAAAACGACTGTATGAACGCCTCAAAACAAAAGCACTGGTGATTCGTAGCCACATAGCTTACGATTGTAGCTTGTAGTTCGTAGCATTGGCGTAGACAGGTCTACGCTTTAGTAAACAAATTTACGCCTACACTTTAAAATGATAGGTACATTCGTCTACATAAGAGCATCGTAAGGATTAGATAACTTTACTTTATTTTGAATTTCGCTATTTAAATTGATTGTATACCAGTGTTTATACATTAGATATTGTGTTGTAAAATCACAACAGAGGAAGAAATTTAAAAAGCGAACAGCTTGGAAATTGTATTCTATATTTTTTTATACTGTAACAAACACTATCGCACTTGATGATCAGTGGCGATGTTATCGAAGATGCTATCACGCCAGAGCTAAAATGCTTTCTAGCTATCAAGAACTGCTACACGAGCAGTCTTACACACTATGTGTTTAGTGACAGTTTTTAAAAAATTTGAGGGTAGTAGCTAGCCAGGTGAGTACTCGACAGTATCATACCACCATACTGAGAATTTGATATCCTTGTTACCTTCACCAGAAGCTCAAGCCGTTGATGGGGATCGAACCAGCGTCCGTCAGTTTGACAGGCGACGCTCACACCGCTGAGCTATCATCGTTTCGGATACAACACGTTTTATATATTTTGTTTAGAAATCCACTGATAATTATTATAACATAAAAAGTGAATAAAGAGACTTTCAATTTCATCTAACACCAAGCGTAAAATATCCCAAAACTCAAGTGCTTGGTCTTTCACCTTAATTTCATCTAACACCAAGCGTAAAATATCCCAAAACCCAAGTGCTTGGTCTTTCACCTTAATTTCATCGAACACCAAGCGTAGTAAAATATCCCAAAACCCAAGTGCTTGGTCTTTCACCTTAATTTCATCTAACACCAAGCGTTAAATATCCTAAAACCTAAGTGCTTGGTCTTTCACCTTAATTTCATCGAACACCAAGCGTAGTAAAATATCCCAAAACCCAAGTGCTTGTTCTTTCACCTTAATTTCATCTAACACCAAGCGTAAAATATCCCAAAACCCAAGTGCTTGGTCTTTCACCTTGTTTTCATCGAACACCAAGCGTAAAATATCCCCAAACCCAAGTGCTTGGTCTTTTACCTTCACATCACATGCACATCACGGACAGAATTTCAATATTGTTTGCACGAATATTACATTCTATACAAATATATGAATCTGGCGAATATTGTGTTCGCAGAACCGTGTTACTACATGCGCGGTTAACATACCAAATATCACCGTTCGTTATTCAACTTGCAGCTCTATTGTGTAAAACACAAGACGCGTTACACAATGCTAGGTTTATAATGCGAATTGTTTAGGCGAGGAATGAATTTTACATATTGCATTCTAATCTCGATTCGTACGTACATAATATGATGGTGGTGTCATTCTGAGTTGTTATAATGCAAGTGGGATTAAATTCTTTTTTAAACGATTTTGAACCTTCTATGATTGCTGCTAAAGTATTAGTTCTATTTGGTGAATACAGCTGAACTTATAGGCCTTATTATGAGGTTAAAAAAAAAATATTACCAAAAAATGGAACTAAATTTTTTTTTTTTTTATTTTTTTTTTTTTTTTTTTTTTTTTTTCCTACTGTATAGAGCTAGCGTTTGACCACTATCTCACTTGATGATTAGCGACGATGTGGTTGAAGATGTGGTCGCACCCAGAATGTTAAATGGCACTCAAGGAATGTTGCCTGAACACACTATAATATGTTTAGTGACAGTATTTCAGGCTTGGTTTTTAAATGAAATTAAGTGAAAAACATCACACGTAAACAAATTAAGATGATTGAAGTCAGCTGTTTCCATTTTTGTCAAAAAAAAAACAATGTTATTTATACAAATTTATATATGATACATACGGTACATATTATTATGACGGTTGCCGTGGTGCAGTGGTTAGTGTCAGTGACATGACTTCTGTGTCACCGAGAACCCTGGGTTCGATTCCCGGCCGGGGCATACATTTGTGCGATGAGTATAGATGTTCGTCCCGGGTCTTGGTTGTTTGTGTGTTGTGATTGTGTGCGCCATGCCTCCCGCGACACAGGGAATACTAGGGTCTGAGGGCGATCAAAAAAAGTCAAATGGTCAGATTGACGAATATTTTAAAGTTGCAAGGGAGGAAGAGGAGGGTTCGATAATAAAATTCCTGGATGGGTGCGGAGGGACGGGGAAGGTTAAGGGCGCACGCGTACTTTAGGGTAACTTTATAAGGGTGAAATTTACGTTAATAGTTAACGCTCTCAGCAAATAAGAGCTTTGTGAACGTGAGGATTTGCAATGTGGCGTGACCTCTATAAAATGTGCGATGTTTTTTTAAGCAAGTGCTTAGATTTTTATGTTGGTAGAGTTGTCCTTTGATTATTTATACGGTTTTGTATCGGTGTTGTGGGTAATAGAATTTTAAATAACGGTACTTTCCTCGTTTATTTCTACCCTCTGTTTGATGACTGTAGCCGTGTTACATTAATAGTACAAGGTACAATATTAAATATTAAATTACCTGCGTCTGGGTGTGTATATGTATATAAATATATATATCAGTCATCAGGTTACCATAGCACAGGCTCTGCCTAGTTTGGGACCAGAAGACCTTGTGTGAATGTTAATAAAAAAAAAATTAAAAAAAAATGGATTTCAAAAATAAATAAACAATCTTTTTAACCAACTTCAAAAAAGGAAGAGGTGATATGTTCGATAGTATGTATTTTTTATGTATGTTTATGGATTTCTTTCCCATTTTTGGACCGAGTCTAAAAAAAATATTTTTTTTGGTAAAGTGTACCTTCCTTATGGTCCATTTAAATTTTACGAACATTGAACAAGCGTTTTTGTGTTACACTCCAATAAATGAAGAGTGCTGCGTCTACTTGCGCTCCTTATTGCGAGTGAAGACATCGGTGAACATACACAAAGACAATTGATCCCGTGAGTAGGGTAAGGTCACCGAAAAGTGAGAAACTTTTTTTTACCAAACATGGAATCGACTTCAACACTCAAAAAAATTTCACCAAAAAATGGAACCGACTTCAACACTTAAAAGTGTAAAATAACTTGTTGAAGTCGGTACCATGATAGTTCAAAAGTCACTATTATCAAAATATTGAGCTCATGGTACCGACTCCGACAAGTTATTTCACACTTTTGAGTAACATTAAACTCGTAACTGTTACATTAAACTCGAAATGATCTCTAAATTTCCCTCTGCAATTTCGTTTTTTTCTTTATTACGTTATCAAGAAATTTCGCTTGGAAGCGAATGTTTTGAACACAACCGAAATTCTTATTACATATACCGAGATCATATCCCACCGCAACCAAAAGCCTCGCGAAACAAGGAAGGCTTAACATCTCATACTCTCTGATTTCAAACCTAATAAGGATCTTACACTCCGACCAATCTAATTATGTTGCTAAGGATATCGTGATGTGTGTAATCCCTGAATGATGAGATACCTATTCCTGGGATCAGACACGTAATAGAGGTCGTGCGAATGTAGTATTATGTAACATTACACACGACGCAATTCGAGTGCCAAACATAGTTGACAGGATAAAAGGATCTATTACAGTACTTAAGCTCGTTGCCTGGTAAAGTTTGGTAAAGTTCTAAAGTTAGGCGGTACGTTCATAGAATAACTAAGATATTAAACTATGGATTTCCATAGAGCTATAAGTTTGGCGACTGCTAGTAATTTTTTTTTAAAAAACCGTTTATCCAAAGGTAATGCCGAATTAAAACGCAAAAGAAAACTTACATTTTAGCTCCTGTTGTCATGACTGTGTTAGCATAAGAAGGCGTATTGTTTATTGAATGGTAAAAAAAAAAAAATTTTTTCCCTAAAAATTTACGTGAAAGTTCAGAAAGAGTACTTACTCTTTTTTACTTTCGTTCGAGCTATACACTTACCATAAATAGGTACTTACAATCTATACAGGAGCGCACTTCGGGGATGATGAGCAGGGCCACCACTCGGGGCCTCTCGGACAGGGGCCCTGGTCGATCATGCAACAACCCAATTAAAAACATGTAAGGCTCAGCGAACACCATGCTATCGCTAATTCTTTAAAATTTCAATCTAATGAAGAGAATTATGATTTGTCTTATTATTAGGAGTTTTATGGTATATTGCACTAACATTAAACTAGGTGGAACTTACGTACACATATTTTTAAGGATAACATTCGGCCATAATTGGGACTTGAACCCACAACTACAGAATACAAGACGGTATTATCTCCTTTAAAAACTTGAAGGTCTTATCGTAAGTCGATTTTATTATTATTTTTCTGTTCGTAGATTTACCATGATTTTTAATTTAAAACCACCTGGAGCCGCACAATCGCTTAAGCCGGCCCTGATATATACATACAGCACATTTGCATAGTAGTAGAAGTTTAGTCACTGTCGCCATGCTATATAGCATATACGTGGTCGCATACTTAGACAAATTATGTGCGGTTGTCGCCTTTAAGTATTATTACTAGACATGTTATCTATATTGTGTGACATACTGAATAAACATCGATAGCCTGAATCCCAAAAAATAAGAGGTTCATATCTCAGTTGTATGTTTTTCTGTAAGTTTGTTATGGTACAACTCTATCATTTGAGAACTGATTTGCACTGGTAAATATAGCTGGTTGTAAAGGTTTTTATTTTTTTTATTTTATTTATTAACATTCACACAAGGTCTTCAGGTCCCAAACTAGGCAGAGCCTGTACTATGGTAACCTAATGACTGATATATATACTTATATACATAAACACACCCAGACACAGGTCAAACAGACATGTTCATACAAAATGTTTGAGTCCGGGAATCGAACCCGGGACCAGCGGCGCAGAAGGCAGAGTGCTACCAACTGCGCCAACCGGCCAGTCAAGTTTTCCTTTATCTTCAAAGTATTGGCTATTGTTCCTCGGATAAGTAGTTATAATTCAGTATTTTTTTGTTTGATTCCACCCACTTCTTTGAATTTAAGGCAGCTACCAAGAATTCTATTTCTATTACTTTTATCAAAAATGATATCCTTATATTATAATGGTTTAGTTAGAGCAACTTACCGACCAACAATCACGTAATTTTGTGTGTCATTATCATCTCAGCCATAGGGCGTCCACTGCTGGACATAGGCCCCCACCATTGATTTCTACAAGGACCGGTTGTAAGCGGCCTGCATCCAGCCCTTGCCTGCGATCTAGTCAGGTCGTCTGTCCACCTGGTCGGTGGCCGTCCTATGCTGTGCTTGCCAGTCCGCGGTCTCCACTCGAGAACCTTTCGACCCCAACGGCAATCGGCTCTTCGAGCTATGTGCCCTGCCCACTTCCACTTCAACTTGCTAATCCGCTGGGCTATGTCGGTGACTTTTGTTCTTCTACGGAGCTCCTAATTTCTGATTCGATCGCGTAGAGAAACTCCGAGCATAGCCCTCTCCATAGCTCGTTGTGCGACTCTGAGCCTGCTCAGAAGGCCCATAGTCAGAGACCACGTTTCAGTTCCGTAAGTCATGACATTTTGTGTGTATGTTATTAAAACTAGTAAATCACGAGGTGCGCTAGTCGTTTCCTCTTACCCATGATAGTTAAAGTGACATTTATAAATATATATATATTATCTGTAAATTTTGTTCAGCGCGGCACTGACCTGCACTCATCAGGACAATGTAAGTATAATTTAGTCAAACCGCCTATAAATTGTACTTTTTAGATTTATTTTCCATTCTGGACACACTTTTCTTTAGATTCTTGGTTGTATTTTGCTTGAATCAAATAAAGAAAATTAATGTATATATAACATAAAAAATATATCATAACGCACTATTTTATTTGCTCAACACTGTGTTTGCCCAATTAACAATTTGCGTTGATTTTCTGGCAACACCCGTTGAGATGTTTAGTTGAGTGTGAATCGATCCAATTAAATGTAATAATGATTAACATAAGTAAAGAATATTTCTACATTTATCGCTCGATCCTTTGAGTTCTAGCCATAATTCTTTCTTAACTATTTTTCATTGTGTTATTTGTGGTTTCAAAAGTACGTATCCTACAAATTTAAGTTCAGATATTCAAACCATTTCGTAGGTACGTTTTGTCCATCAAGCTCCAGGGAATAGTTGTCTATTTCACTAAAACAACCAGGTCTTAATTAACCACGCTGAAGCTTGCTCGCAACAAAAATAATACCAAACTAAAACTGGGTACTTTTATTTTACAATTAACTACTAAGCCCCTGGGTTATAGCTTGGTTCTATTTTGTACAATATTAGGTATACCTATAAATTAAACTTGAAATTTAAATATTATTATTAAATTTTTTGATTCGTATTAAAATTATGTATAGAGCATTACACGCGGCTCATACCGTTAAAATTCAAATATCTTTTATAAATAGTTATGTACTTTAAAAACTGAAAAAAAGGATTATCAAATGATAAACTCTCCGAAAAAATCATCTATACAAATTGATGAAAACCGATTCAAAATCTCAACAGATTATGTGTCTTAGAAAGAGTAAAAAGAGTAAAACAGAAAAATTGACGTGGACGGCTTTCTCTGATATTATGTTTAAATATAGAAGTAATTAAAAAAATATCGCTTTACTATCATCTTGAATTTCACCAAACCATTTTCACAGAGAGATTTCGTATCTTACGTCACATGCCTAGGCTATCGAAGTAGACAAAGCAGCTTTATTGACCTCACACGGGCGTGTGTAGGGTACTGGCTCGGCCACGTCACGTAAAGTCGTAAACGTGAAAGCTGACTCATTAGTAATCACCAAATGTAAATGCGGCCCTCGCGATCGCATCAGCAATGCAAGCACCTTTGTAATTCTGGCACACACAAGGTTAATTCCTGGGCCCCATTTAATTATACGAACGCATTTGGTTCCACAATTATCTGACTATTGCCTTAGTTTATCTGTGCGACCCGAAATAAATTTATGCTAAATAGTGATTTACCCAATCTCTTCGAAGCTAAAGCATTGGTGTTGACCAACCGCTGTAACGGAAAACGGTACTGTCGTTCGCATAAATGCTACCGTCATTTTTTGAAATTATTTTGTCTTTGTAGTTGGGTGTATGCGAGTTTTTGTAGCAAGTGACAACTAGTTGTGTTCGAACTACCGCATAGTGTGCATATCTTTATTAGAACAAAATTTTCAATTACTGGACATGTTTTGTTTACAAATATATTACAATTATAGTTTCCACAATAAATAAGAACATCAGATACCTACGCTAGGCGCTAGCCTGTGTTATAGGCATCTGCGCTTCCCCGTAATAAATGACTCAGTTTAACAAACAGTTAGAGAAAAAATAATATAACATTGACTTATTTGTCGTGTAGTTGTGGAGACCCACAAGTAGCCTCGAATTACAGACCTATATCCCTACTTAGCTGTGTTTCAAAAATAATGGAAAAAATTGTAAATACACGCCTGCTAAAGTACTTAGAATCCAACAACCTTTTATCAGACCGGCAATATGGCTTCAGATTTAACAGATCTACTGAAGACGCGGTAACCGTACTAAGCGATCTTGTGGCAGGCAAGCTCGATGAAGGCTACAAATGCACTGGAGTCTTCCTCGATCTTGCCAAAGCATTCGACACGGTTTCACGCCCACTACTTTTGAAGAAGCTAGAGCTAATTGGAGTGAGAGGTACCCCACTGCAATGGTTCACTAGCTATCTTGAAAACAGATTACAAAGAGTCTGTATGTCTGGTTTCTGTAGTGACCTGGCAGAGGTGAAATTCGGTGTACCCCAGGGAAGTGTGCTGGCTCCAACACTGTTCCTAGTGTACATCAATGATCTATGCGAGCTAAAAATGACTCAGGGAGAAATCTTCACCTTTGCCGACGACACCGCAATTATATTTTACAGCGACAATTGGCACTCATTAAACAGCATAAGTCAAATGGGACTAAATGAAGTGATCAACTGGCTAAATAAAAACCTGCTGACGCTGAATGCCTCCAAGACCAAAGTACTAAACTTCAGCATTACTCAACGATCAGCACCGCTTCAAGATCCGATTCTAAAAGTGCATAACTGCCAGGACACCAGTTGTAAAACATGCGAATGCACTACTTTAGAGCCTGTAAGTTCTATTAAATACTTGGGAGTCACTATAGACAGCCACCTATCTTGGAGTAGCCACATTAATATTCTTTCTAGTCGAATAAGAAAACTCATGTTTATATTTAAGCGACTTAGAGCATTGGCCGACGCTGATGTTACAAGAATCGTCTACATCTCTCTATGCCAAACTATTCTGGAGTACTGTGTGGTTGCTTGGGGCGGAGCTTATAAAACGTATCTACTCAAAGTAGAACGCGCCCAACGAGCCGTTCTCAAGGTAGCGCACGGAAAACCGTATAAATATTGTACAAATGATCTTTACCAGGAATGTCGCTATTTGAGGGTAAGACAATTATACATAATGTCAGTCATTCTAAGATACCATAAAATTTCCCATAAAACTGTAGTCATCTGCCGCAGACACATCCGATGGAAAGTACCAACCCGACATACCGAATTTTATCGTCGATCCTACTCCTGGGCCGCACCATATTTATATACCAAAATAAATAGGCAAGTAAATATTATCTACCTTACAAAGAAGAAATGTAAAATAGCCTTGAAACAATGGTTCTCGGGGATGACTTACGAAGAAAATGAGCAAATTCTTCACATAAATAATTAATTTAACAAACACCTATGCACACAAACACTCACCCTTGCACGCATACATACACGCACAACAAAAACATGCACAGACCACGTACACATATACACAGTACACACACTCACTTCACAACATACTTAATAAGAAGTACAACATATTAAATCTAAGAATCGATCGTGACAAACAGACACCCACAGAACCAATCTAAACATACTACCTATCTATATAACTTATACTACCCTTAGCAATTAAAAACAATACAATATACAATAATTTATAGTCTCCTGTATTATAAAATCCTTCTGCTAAATCTATATTCGCATTGCTAAAGTTAATAGCCGTACATGTAAATATCATAGATACAAAGTCACTGTAGTGGTACTATTCAACAACTGATATTTTTAAGCTAAGTTAAGTTATGAAACTTTACTATTAGTATTAAGATTCATGTATGCCTTGGTCTAAATAAATTTCATTTCATTTCATTTCATTTCATTTCATTTAACTGACTTTTATAACATAATAATACTATTTCATTAAAAAAATAATATTTTAATTAACATATATACAGGTCTTTAAATATATACATAATATATATATATAATTCTTTTCTCAGCCATGTGCGTCCACTGCTGGACGTATGCCTCCCCCATATAGGGGGGATTTGCCAATACTCGCCACGCTTGGCAGGCGGGTTGGCGAGCGCAGTATGATTTCCGATCCTCAGAAGGCACTGCTGCCCACCTCCTGGTACGTTATCCCTTAGCCGACTCTTACGGCACCCACGGGAAGAGATGTGTACATGAATATGTAAGGGTAATTTAAGACGTTGTGTTTTCGTAAAGGTGTGAGTGTGTATGTGTTTATAGTAAAATTAAAGCGACTCATTGCATGAAACAACACCGTATCGGCCGGCGATCAGAAGACTTCCTTGTTCGCATGTGGTGGAATACTCATCAGTCTCGAGGATATGAAGCGGAACTATTGTAACCGAATTATCGGAGGTGGAGAAGGTAGAAGCTGAAAAAGTCAAAGTCATACCTGGGTACGCAATATCACTTATTGTCTTCGACATATCTGCCGACCTGACTATAATTGTAAATTTATAGTAAACAACTATACCAGTGTAGCAATAAAGCCACCATTTACCTTGGGTGCGAATCCTAAACATACAGCTTCCACAAAAAAGATATTTGTGTTCTTTTTTCAGTTGTCTTATGACTGTCGGAATTAAATTAGATAATTTTTTGTTAACATATCCAATACCTAAACGCATAATGTACACATTTTACCTTATACTTATAACAAAACCTTTGACAAGTATTTCGCTTGATGGTCACTATTATTTTCAAGTTAAACCGTCGTATCTGATAATGTTACTTAAGTGTGGTGGCTTAGTAGGCGATCACTACCTAATGATAACTTAACAACATGCTATTGGCTACATTTTTTTAAAAAGCTTAAAGCCCATACCAACGAGCTACATAGGTTAAATCCATAGACTGTTTCATCGGCGGCCTCTACTCACTTGATGATCAGTAACGAAGTGGTCAAAGATGTTACCACACTAGACCTAGAATGCTTACTGGCTCTCAAGGACTGTGTTACTGTGTAATATTCCGTGTTATTTCTTCAACACTCATTCATTTATTACAAACCGAAACTGGATATAAAATAAATAAATAAAAAAGCCTTTTATTTCCTACTGATACCTATTACATAGTTTTTAGATTTACATAGTTTTAAGATACTTAAAACTACTCATTTACTTAATTTAATTATTTAACTAAGCATAACTATTTTTTTTTTTATTCTATATCTGCAGGAACCCCATATAGGATGAAGGCCTCCTCCAAAGATGCCCATTTCTCTCTGTCCTGTGCGGTCTGCTTCCAGTCTGGGCCGGCTGTCCTTGCAATTTCATCACCCCAGCGTGTCAACGGTTTTCCTCTGCTTCTTTTACCTGGAGGGCCTTTCCAAAATGTCACTTTTAGGGTCCATCTCTGATCTTGAAGCCTCGCGACATGTCCCGCCCATTTCCACTTGAGTCTTTGTGCATAATTCAGTGCGTTTGTTGCTTTGGTTATTGATCTTATTTTTGTGTGTCTTATTTTATAAAATTTCTTAGTTTTCAGCATGCTGCGCTCTTGTCCTCGTTGGCAGGTTGTAATTTTATTTTTCAGTTTTGAGGTGAACTTCCACGTCTGGCATCCGTACGTCAAGCATGGTAAAAGACTGGAGTAGGATCAGATAGAGAAACTGGATATATTCACGTTTATATTGCGTTGGTTTAAGGCTGGCTGGATAATTTGGAATTGTGCCTAAGACGTCCTTTAAGAGTGGATGATGCATCATCCAAGCGCCTTTAAAAAAGAACGTTTTTAAATCCAAGTCATTGTAGACTTTAAAGTGGTACAGGATAAACATCAATTTAGCTGATTTCTTATATTATAATGTGTCATTTTTACGAAAGTTTTTATTATCATTGGCATTACTCGAAAGCTATATAATACCCGAAACAAGACGCAAATCATTTCTCGGTGCTAACGTTTCAACCCCCACCCCCAGTTTAACACCCATGTCACTGTGAATGCGAGAGCTCTGAACGGATCTTTTCACATTACATTGTGTTAAAAGAACTCAAAGAAAGAAAACATACGCGAGGTATTTGCTTTTATTCGACGCGAAATCGGTATCTTACAAGAAAATCCAAAATCAAAATCAAAAATCTCCTATTTCTATGGATTATCCCTAGGGCCCTAGGGAGACCTAGGGATTTTTAAATACCTAACAGGTAGGTAGGTATATAAAAATTCCTAGGATTGATGAACATATAATATGACTTTATATATTAATAAATACATAGGTTTAAGAGAAAACTATTATCTGAGGTGAACCATGATCGCTGAAACGAATCCCCAAACTACGCTGTTCAAATATAGTTTCAGAAATGGCCGACGAGTTTTAGTATTTATTTAGGACTGCTTTATTAGATTAGATTTCCATTAAATTTGGAATTATACAATGAATTATTATACAATATGGATACTCATGACAATTTCTTTTGTAACGCCAATAATTTGCAAAAACTCTTTGTTTTTACCAAAGAGTTTTTGCACCACATCTTTGTTTTTTACCAAAGAGATTTTGCAAAACATCTTTATAGAAATGGAACACATACAAAACAGACTTCTAATAATAAAGCCCGAAATGTCGACGTAAACAATCTTCGATGTGACCCAATAGTTACTCTGTGACCCTTAATATGGCCACGACAAGAGCCTTATTAGATCTCTTGCAAAGGAAAGTGGACGTTACGTACTTCTTTTTCGTCTTTATTGCATTAAGAGCCTCCATAGAGAAGTCGGCTTGAATGTCTCACATTAGTTCCTTATTAGGAGAAAGTTGTTTCATATTAAGGAACAGAAACAGTTTTCCCCGAGGCATACTTTGGATAAAATAGAAATCGAGGAACACTTTTATTTAATCTGCGCCCGGGATTCAATAATTGAATAAAATTGAAAATGGACCTTTGTGCGATTATGATACGACTTAATTTAGAAATCATACTCCTTTCTATCCTATCTTTAGTAGCTACTATGGCAAATTGCTGTTTATAAAACTGTTTATAAAATAGATGTACCTATAGTTAATTTTTGGCGTTTCTCGCACTATGCAAAACCGGAATCTGGCGGACAGATATAACACCAACCGTAAACATGTATTGAAAAAATATAGCCTAATTAAAAATTACAATATATTAAATTTAAAATAAAATTATGGAAAGCCGCGTTGTATGTGAAACAATTCAGATATGTATGTATCTACATAGATTAGATTAGATTAGATGTGTATATATAGACATAGATTCATAGATTTTTGAACTCTTTTTCAGTAAACGTTTGAATAATCTGTAAATAATTTAAATAATTACTGTTTTCAGAATACGGGCCAGAATCAAAAACTACTGTTTAAAATTATTGCTATCAGCTATATAATATGTTTATTATTATACTCTTGAAAAATACCAAGAAAATAAATATAATATAATATTAAAACGCAATTAATTAACATGAAAACCAATCTATAAAAGTACATGTATAATGACTATAATGACAGCTACGGAACTGTACACCATGTTTTTATCATCACGCTTTTGACAAATGTTGTTGCCATTATGTTATCCATTACTCAAATTTGTATGAAATTCTGTATAAATTGTTCTGTTACGCATCGTTCTTTGAAAAATATACATAATTTTTCAGACAAGTCCAAATCTGACCGAACCTGTCGGAACCTATTCATACTTACCTGTCATCTCCTGTTACCTTATATCCTCGTTACCCTAGAGGTAAAATAAAAAATACGTAGGTTATTTCGTAAGGATATGTACGCTTACAATACGAAAGTTCTTCTGCGAAACCGTTGATCTATATCCGATATGCAGATTACATACAAGTCGTCGAAAGGTTTCCCTAACATTTTCTAGCAAAGAAACTTGGCTCGCTCACTTTTACATATCTGCTTGTAAAGTGATAAATTTTGCTCGGACCAGGCGAAATCCATTTATAACTCCGATAGTGCGGCCCTGAAAAATGAATATCGTCTCTAGATATTAAAATGGCACAAGTCTGTTTTATAACGAACCAACCTAATTTGTAAGATACACCTATGCTAATCCATCCAGCGCTGTCAATTCACAACAAATTGTTATTATACAGGCAAGTATTAATGCCAATATGGACTTACGGGAGTCACCTGAGGGGATGCTCAGCTGGGGGAGCATCGGCAGTTATGCTCCTCGACCAGACCGGTCTAGTGAGAAGACTCAAAAGAACAAAACCATTGACGGTCGCCGTGGCGCAGTGGTCATTGTCTGTGACATGACTTCTGTGTCTCCGGGGACCCTGGGTTCGAATCCCGGCAGGGGCAAACATTTGTGCGATGAGTGTATCTCTGTAAAATCTATATTCGCAGTAAACTATTTTATTTGATTTGTAGATGTTTGTCCCGGGTCTTTGGTTTGTGTGCCGTGATTGTGTGTGTCCATGCCTCTTGTGATACAGGGACTCCTAGTGCAGGGGGTCTGAGTGTGATAAAAAAACCATTCGAATTATTGCAGTGTTCATTGATAGTGTGCTAGTGTAATGTGGTTTAAATACTGCAAATAGAGAACACATGAACAAAGTGTCTCCCCCTTAAATAAAGGCATTAAGAAAAGTTGAGAGCATTGCATGGAGTTATAAGAATTTGAGTTAATGCTTAATTAGACGATTTTACGAGTGATTAGCAGAATTCATTATAACCTTTATAGGTTATAATATATAATATTACATGATCCATTGTAGGACCACTTTGGGTATCCCGTTGAGCTGTCTTGAGATCTATGGTCCTAATTCTGCTTATATCACCCTATAATTCTCAATAATTTCTACAAGCGATAGTGGAACCGAAGAAAGCAGACATTCAATACAGACAGTACAATATTTTTATCAATTTACAAATCTGAGAATAATTCTACTTAAATCGGGATAACTCGGATCGGAACACCAAAATAACCATCAAACACAAAATAGATGAAACCTTGAAAATTAAATTCGAGTTTTACGTTTAGCAATATACCCAACAGGATTGAACAAATAATTCAATAGGGTTGCCATCCCTCGGGTATCAATTAGTTTAATAATATTGGTATAGATTATGAGCCTTTCCTAAATTATTTACGTAACAATTATATGATTGTGTTGTAGATATCTTAAGTTTTAAATTTAATCTTAATATGTTTAAACGCTCCACATTTCACTGTAAGCTCTTTTCAACCTTGACTAGTAGAGATTGTTTTTAACAATAATTTCCCCCTTCGGTGTGTTTTTAGATTAAAGTCATTTTCAGAAAAATTTAGAGCAATTTAGAAAAAAATTGCGGGTCCTGTGGGATAAGCGACTAATTCAAAAACCTTTTTTACTCCTTCGCGCTAAAACAGCTTTACCGATTTCTGTGAAATTGGGTATGGAGATAGCCCTGGAATAACACATAGCTACTTTTATCTCGGAAAAATTCAGTTATCGCAATTATATAGTTCCCGTGGGATAATTGAAGTAGCGGGAAAACCGTTATCCACACAGGTGAAACCCCGGGGCATTACTAGTATTATATTATGATAGGATTAGTGTACCTGTTATCAGTTTTATATTGTATTATTGTACTGTGTGAAAGAGAAAGAAAACAGCATTCTTTTACAGACAGTCAATGCCTGTTGTGCCAACCCTAATTGCACGTGTGCGAGTTTATCAACCTCGGCAGTCAATCAATCCGATCAATAAATCTAGGCTGACGGGTGTCTGTTTAAACACAAACAAAGATAACCTGATATATAGTAATTATATTATCTAATAGCGTTCCGAAAGTGTTTATGCACGAAATGTTTATAAATGTATAAAACACGGGAGTTACTCACGTAATAAGTCAGAGGGTTCCGACTATTGTTTCATATACGAAATGTTGTTGACATTATAATCTATTTTATGTGGAATAGATTTATTGTCCACTAGCTGCGCCCCGCGGTTCTACCCGCGTGGTGATGATTGATGATGATGATAAAAAGTAGAATATGTGTTATTTTGAGGCCTGAAGTATCTACATGCCAAATTCCATCCAAATCCGTCGAGTCGTTTGAGCGTACTTGAGTTACAAACATCCACACATCAATATAAACTTTCGCGTATATAATATTAGTAGTGCCCCACGGTTTCACCCGCGTGGATTACGGTTTTTTCCCTACATCAATTATTACACGGGAATCATACATTTTACCGGGACAAAGAGTAGCCAAGTGCTATTCCAGACTATAATCTATCTCTGTGCCAAATTTAATCCATCCAAACTTTGACATTTATAATATTATAGTAGGATTAATAGAATTGGTTTAACATCACGCTAGGCGGAACTTATGTTAAATCACAGATGATGACAACGCTTATTACCGCGCTATAAGATACGGTTATTACCCCTAGATCCAGTTTTATTGATTATAAGATTAAATTACCTTAGGGATAACAGCGTAATTTTTTTTTATAGTTCTTATAAGAAAAAGAGTTTGCGACCTCGATGTTGGATTAAGATAAAATTTAAATGCAAAAGTTTAAAATTTTGATCTGTTCGATCATTAAAATCTTACATGATCTGAGTTCAAACCGGTGTGAGCCAGGTTGGTTTCTATGTTTTAATAATTTAAATATTTTAGTACTACAAAGCAAAGTACTAGTTACTAGCAAAATACACATAGTATATTTTGACTACCTACTTTGAGTTAATAAATACAAATAGAATAAGTACGCTATTCAAATTTTATTATTCACGGAATCCATAAAATTATAATCTAAATTTTCATATATAAAGAATACATGAACGGGTTGTCATTTAGGTTTTCGGGAGCAAGGCTGGTTCTGCCATCCTCCTTTGAAAGGAAGATAGTTTATACTCTGGAATAACACATATGCTACTTTTTATCCCGGATAAGTATGATTACCGTGTGATCATTTAGGTGAGGGAAAACCGTGGTTTACGCGTGTGTAAGAGCGGGGTATTTCATATGTTATATCCTTTCACCCAAAGCTCTTTCAACAAAACGTTTCATTATAAATTCTAATATATAAGAAATAATGTGCCATTTCATCTGTCTTTACAGCTTTTTTAAAACTTTGGACTTTTGCTACCTTTCCAAGCTATTTAACTTTAGCTAGACGGACTAATTATATATAAATAAACTACAACGAAATGGGGTAAATTAACTGATACCGAGACGATGACCGAGCACTGACTTTTGAATTAGATAAATATTTGAAGTCTAGACAGTTTTACGATACAATTTTAAGACAGTTCGATACAGTTTTATACATAACTAGCTACGCCCCGGGGTTTTACGAATGCGCCCCGGTGGTGATGAAAAACAATGATGATATGATGAAAATAAACCTTTGTGTCATCCAGGGAAGGGCTGGATGCGGGCCGCTTCTAACTGATCCTTGTGGAAATCAATGGCAGAGGCCTATGACCAGCAGTAGACGTCCTATGGCTGCGATGATGATGATGCTTAAAATAAGTACATTAATTCACTCTGTTACGATTTCTTTTATACCAAAAGTATTTATATTTTTTTCCACACACTGACAACCCCGCACTTAGATACCCTGTGTCGCGGGAGGCATAGACATACACAATCACAATAAACATTCATCCAAGACCCGAGAACAAACACCTTTGCTCATCACAGAAATGTTTGCCCCGGCCGGGATTCAAACTCGGGGTCGCGGTTCAGTGTCGCTGATCACTGAGCCACGACGACCGTCATATCCACTCTTTCAAGGTTTCACATTTTCTGTATACAATGACACAAATTGAAGACACAATAGACGTAGATTGCTTCTGTTCCCCTCCAGAATGATAATGGTGTGCCATTTGCGCGGCCGCGTGCAGCTTACGCGGATTAGAACTTCTTGTGTTGAGTAGTGGCTCTTATATATGCGGTTTCACCCGCAGTCTCGCACGCGTGGACTACGGTTTTCAGCTACCTAAAATATCCTACTGGTACAATACTTTATCCGGGGTAAAAAGTATATTTCTGGGCCTTTTTATGTCCTTCTCTGAGGACCCATCTATCTCTATACTAACGTTTAACAAAATTTGTTCAGCATCGTGTTAACGTAAGAGACCGACAAAGGTAGTTCCTCTACTCTACAGTTCAACTAAACTAAACTATAATTTTGGAAAATAAAATACGTAAGATAAATTCTAATATCCTTACAATAAAGTCAAAATTAAAATGACGCTTTTCAATAACAAAACTAAAAGTAGATCTTTTTATTAAAATTGGGGGTACTTTTAAGTGAAATAAGTCGCCATCTATTTGGTGCCAGCTCAAACTACCAGCAATTGGGCAGCAATTGAAGAAAACTCGTCCAATCCAATAGCATGCATAGAGTTTGATTTTTGACGCCCCTAAATGAGATACGAGCTATTTCAATTAAAAGGAGTTTAGTGAACTTTAGCTAGTTCGAGTGATTAACAGAATTGACGCCATTACCATCTTGTAGGCAAAAATACTCATCTTCGTTGAAATGCTTAATCTACGTCACTAATATTATACAGAAGAAAGATTTGTATGTTTGTAACGTGTAAACTCACAAACTACTGAACTGATTTCAAAAATTCTCACCATTAATATTTTACATTATCCCTGAGTAACCTGGGCATAACCTAGGCTTTAAGAAATGAAACTTACTAAAAATTCAATAATGTAACCGTGTGAAGGCGGGACGAACCGCTAGTCAGAAAAAAATCTTAATTTCACAGCTTTCAATAAGGTTTTCAATCTTTGGTACAACTTTTATGATACCAAACTGTCGTACAGATTTTCCTATTTTGCATGTTTTGAAAATTTATATTCAAATTTGTAGGTAAGTTTGACCTTCCACTTCTATGAATATAAAGTGCCTGCCCGCTCACGGGCCCTTCAGTGATCTTTAGGGTTCTGTTTTCTTACAAGATTGAAATCCGTTCTTAGCGTTTTGCTATTCAAAACTGGTAACAATTGATTTATGAAGTAGATAAGTGATATTATTTTTGAAATAAATACGTTGACTTCGGTTTACTGTTTATTTTTAAAAATTTTGTACAATCAAATAAAATTACACACTAAGAAAATACATGAGTGCAACTAAAATATGTCAATTACACAAGTTCATTTTACATAAACAAATTTAATCTCAGCAGAAAAAATAAAATCCAAATATATTTCCTGCATATTGCAAAAGTTAATAGGAGTTATGTGTATGTATCTAAAAATAATCTGAATCTCAGAAATGACTCTAACGAATTCCACGAAATTTAGTATTTAGTATGTTTCAGGGGTGATAAATCTATCTAGCTAGGTTTCATTTTTAGAAAACGTTGTTTTATTCGTGTGTTTAGACAATGAAAAACTGCTACAATATCATTAGAATATGACTCTTCCTCACATCTATCGGCGAGTAGTAATAATACTTAAACAAAAACTAAACTGTTTTACCGACACAGCAATACTACATCTACTTGACAATAGATGGCGTTGTTAAGCAACACTAAGCCAGTGAGTGTTTGGTTTGAGGTTAGACCAAGAAAATCAATTGTTTAGGTACTATTATTCCAAAATTGACCAAAGATTGGCCACCTTGGTGCAAAAGATCTTAGAGCTCAGGAGCTATCCGAGATAGTAAATGATTAACGGCTCTAACAGTTCTAAAGAGACGCATCGTTTTCCAATGCCATAAAGTTTGAACAAACTTCATCGCTCCGCCTTTCTCATTGAAGGTTCCATTTGTTTTTCCTCACGTTCCTCTTCGAACGGCGAAATGGATTTCTTTCAGTAAGCTTAGGCTATTATATAACTTGTTCGGTTACGCGATTAGCCTCAACGGTTGTCTGTTCGGCATTGTTCCAAAGTTCAATCACAACTTTTTAATTGCATAAGTGCCTATTTGTTGTTCGAGTTGTTGGCGAGCAACAATTCTTCTTCATAACTGATGACTTGCTTTTGTTTTTGCGTATTGTTTTGTTTTCTTTGGTAATTGTTCTTTAAATTTTACAAACGTTTTGTCAAATGCTCTTACATTTTTCTTAAATATCGTAATTATGTAATAACCATACAAATAACTTTTAACTTTAATTAGGTTTTGGATTATTATCATTTCATATCCAAGCATTACAAGACTACACTAAAAATAAAATTTAGAGTTTAAAAACAGAAGCAGCGGCTATTGCTTTTATTTCGGCGGTTTTTTTTCTTAAATCTTTACGAATACTTAACAAATACTCTTGTTTGCTTTTTTTACATCGAACATCCTTTTTAATAGATAATAAAATCTGAACTTTGTAAGTTTGTAAGAATAAAAAAAAAAATATTATTTCTAATAGGTATTAAAGTTCCGTTCTTTTATTTCCAAGCATTGCATGACCTGCAAAAGAAGCTCTCAGCTGGAAAACAGGAGCAGCAGCTCGCAAACATCATAAAGACGCAGTCACTTGCTCTAATTCTGCAGATCAAACATCTGCTCCGAATGAAATAGTTTCAATAATGAAATTCTCTCGTCCCATTTCGTCTGACTGAGGTGCTGGCTCTGTGCCATTGCCGTCTGTTTTGGCCCACTACTCCACCTAGGAAATTAAACTTCGCAAAACCAACTTGTCATAGATATTACGTAAGCATTTATTGCATTAAGGAAACCCTGGAAAAGGGACAGAGATTGACAATTTAGAGTTTGACACCAGTTGTTTTTAATTACTCAAAGAAATGAAGATTCTATTTGACTAATATTTTTAACTTTAAAGCCTTTATGACAGTCTCTTTACAGCTTTCATATATTTTTAACATTTACATATAGTTCCTTGAGAATAGAAAAATAATTTTGATAAATTAAATCGAAAATCGAAAGGTGATCTCCCATCAAAAACGTATAATTTTCTGATCATTTGATTAAGGCCAACATAAATACGTTCTATTATTTATTTACAGTTATATGTATAATTTACAAACATGGTTTTGTGTGGGAAACATTGCTTAGATTTGCATATTATTTCAATACATCCAATATTTTTACATTTTATTTTCAAGCCCTTTAGAATGTAAGAGTATCGGCTTAACTACACTTCAATTAGTCAAGTTAAATGAAAAAAATCAAATTAAAATCCAGAATTTCATTAGAAATTCAAAAAGAAAGAACTTACCACTAAACTTTCTTTAGAAAAACATAATATGGTCGCTCCCACAGGGGGAGTAACCCCCCCTGTTGTCCCCTCGAAATCATACTGATTTCTTATTTTGGTAAATATTTCGATATGTCTATGTAAGCAAAAATATGACACTTATTCCCTGGAAGTTAGAGCGGCCTTTAGTGTGGGACGCTACATGCGTTGACACTTTGGCGCCATCACATCTTCCTGAGACACATTTTAGGGCTGGCGCCGCGACTTATTCGGCGGAGCAACTGAAACAGCGAAAATACGCTAACCTTGGTAGTGGTCACATATTTGAACCGTTTGGGGTCGAGACATTGGGCCCGTGGGGACCTGGAGCTCATCGGATTTTCCAAAATGTATCTGAGCGTTTTATCGATGCGACGCGTGACCAAAATGCTGGCACATATTTGGCTCAACGAATCAGCATTGCAATTCGGCGTGGCAATGCTGCTAGCATTCTGGGCACGCTGCCGGCCGGTAGCGGGTTAGAACATTTGAGTTATCTATAGGCTACCAAAAGCTAGTGGATTGCTCAAATGTTATTGTAGTAGCTGCAGTATTGTAATTAGTTATTAGTGTTTTGTTTTAATAAAGGCATTTGGAAAAAAAAAAAAGCAAAAGTATGTTGAAATTAATCGATACACTTAATAATTTCTCGTGTTCCAATAGTTCAAAAATAACTTAAGCTACAATTTATCTTAGCTTTACATGTTTGTCTCACTACGATATATCAATATATAAGTATCTAAGGCAAGGCGCCTTATCCTATCAACATTTTATCTTGTTTTAAGTTAAATTAAGTTTATCAAAAAACTTATTTGTTCCTGAAATAGTTTGCATTTCTTTGAAAAGTACGATAACTTAAGTATAAAAGTTAAAAGAATTCGACGATATATTGTGATTGAACCTACCATACGTAGGTTACTGTACCGGCTATACAACTTCTTCTTTTTGTTTTTATTTTAACAGTGTTATAAAGCGACTCATTTTGTACGACGTACAAAATAAGTCGTTTTCGACTCGAAGTTGGCGTATGAAGTGTTTTTCCATGTCAGTTACTGTTAATCTCAGTCATGGCAATAATAAAAAAAATTGGTTGTCTGTAAAGTCGGTTTACGGACGATAGATTTACGTGATAACGACATAATCATGTATGACTTTGACTTTGACATTGACATTGACATTGAAATTGACATTGACCATTGACCATTGACCATTGACCATTGACCATTGACCATTGACCATTGACCATTGACCATTGACCATTGACCATTGACCATTGACCATTGACCATTGACCATTGACCATTCACCATTGACCATTCACCATTGACCATTCACCATTGACCATTGACCATTGACCATTCACCGTTACGCGGAACGTTACTATTTTTCATTTTGGCATTCATCAATTTATAAAACGTTATCACGTCAAAAAGCCTCGTTGCTCAAAACATACTCTGAACTATCTCTAACCTACACCGTCATGAATTGGGCCGAGCTAAATACGCTTCAGTACGCAATTGGCCCAACAGCTCGGGGCGCAATGCGGGCACTAGATATTGACTTTTATGCTGGATTAAAGCTGCCAAAAAACTATTTTATTAATTTTTACTTCGACACATTTGCATATTTATGATTTGTCCCTTGTCGTAGCGTTAGATCTTTTTTAAGTAGTCTTGTACGTGCTTTTTAACGACAGTTCTATTTAAGGCGAGGTCTTCTCGACAGCTTCGTACGAATATTCCTATTATTTTTAAAGATATACGTTCTTTAATTTATTAAAAGCATGTTTTAAAATTATAAAACCATCGAGAGCATTGTATCTTTTTTATTATGCTATGGGTGTCAAATAAACATACAGGTCGTTTGATGGTAATCGATCACCGAAGCCTATGGACATCCTGAAAACTGGGGTCAGACAGTAGAGACAACAGTTTGACAGCAGCTTAAAAAGCATTGGCAACGTATCGATACGTTGCCAATGCTTTTCAAGCTGTTCGGAAAACACTTAGGAGAGGAAAAGCTCGTTTCACATTTTACAGATATTTGTACAATATGTGACTCCCATAAGTCAATAATATGTGAATGAGCTTACATGCGGTGTCGGCTAGATGCCGGAATAAGGTTGAAAAGCTCTTCAGGAGCCATGTTGTATCTACCTAATCGTATTTTAACTCCTGAACACCTATGAACTTAACCAAAGATACTCAAACTTAAAAATGAAAGCACATAATTTATTTATTTATTTTTAAGTTGCAATTTGTGTATATACGTCGCCTTAAATAAGTCCGCAATTGATTGAAACCTTTTTTAATATCAGATTATCATTGTATGGAGGTATACGAAATTGAAATAAGGCGCATATTTTCTATTTTTCTATTTTTGACTTACTTCAAAAACTGGTATTTTATTACTCCGCCATTTAAAAAATGAGTTAGAATATTCGAACGGATAAACGTTTAAATAGATCCCATAAAGTGTTCTAAATGTGTTAAGTAATGTAGCTACTTCATTTTGAAGTAAATGCTTGATATATTTTGTCTACAATTAATAGTTACATTATGATGCGACGCGTGGCCAAAATGCTAGCACATATTTGGATCAATGAATCAGCATTGCAATTCAACGTGGCAATGCTGCTAGCATAAATAGGAAATTTCTTGCATATGCCTTATTTCATTGGTGCATATTTAAAAAGGTTAAACAATCACATCATTTCCTAATTTAAATTCTGATGTGGCCTTAATAAGGAGTGATCCACACAACATTCGGAAATTAAATTTTGTTTGCTTTTAATATATCTTGTCTGAATGATTTATTACAAACGTAAACACTGAATTGTATTCGATTATTCAGACCCCTAAGGCGTTATCACATGAAACGTACGAACCTCATAGGGCCCCGAACACAATGGAACTGAATTACAGAGTGGAATCTACATAAAAATATAGGAATGATTTAGAAGTTTTTTCTTTTTATTATACTGTGTAGATCTAGCGTTTGACCACTATCTCACTTGATGGTGTGATGATGGCATCGAAGATGTTATTACGCTAGACCTAAAATGCTCACTAGTTCTCAAGTACTGCTGCCTGAACACACTATAGTGTTTAGTGACAGTTTTTCAAACTTGAGGGTGGTAGCTAGACAGGCAGATAATCGTAACTACTCTACCACCATGCTGGGAATTTGATAACGGTTTTACCTTCACCGGAAGCTCAAGCTGTCTTTGAGTATCGAACCAGTGTCCGTCAGTTTGACAGCCGACGGTCCCCTCGCTGAGCTATCATCGCTTCAAGTTACAATTGTGAGACTGCTCGAAAATGGAAAATGATATCGGACTCAATCTGAGATAAACATGCTTACTGCGACAGATAATACGGTACAAATAATATAGAAAAGGATAGCTATATGTTTAGACTTGCGCTTGAAAAACGCGTCGTAATCAAAATTACTACAATTGACTTAATTTTGCCGCCTCACTTTCCGCGCGCTTTTGCGACATCTACCTCATATAAACACATAATATCATTGTGAAAAAAACACGGCTCTTTTCCTTGCACAGAGACACCAATACACTGACACAGGTTGAAATATATTACCTTGAGAATACTATCGACATTACACACGGTTATAGATAAACAGGAGGGTTTTGGTACATATATATTATATAACATATGTAGAAATTCAGAGAATCTGATACACAAAGTAAAATTTGTAAAACCCTTGCGCCATTTTACTTGCAAAGTGTGCCAGCACACTGAGACAGGTTCTTATTCATACATTTGTTCAACTAGACTTGCGCTCGCCTTCAACTGAAAAGGTTCATACACAGCTTATTTAAGTAATTCAAACGCATCATTCGATTTCCTTCGCTAAAGTTCAGTCCCTGTATCACGCACACCGAGGCGAGGACGTGTTCGTGCGACAAATAGAAATACGAGACCTCCTTTCGACCCGACATGACATCTACTTCGCAAAACTCGAAAAGCCTCTTTGACTGTAAAATATTTCTTATTGTGCCTTCGTTCTAGTCAAGCGCAAACCTGGCGCGGCGGTCTTTGTGATTTTCACAATTCGCGCGCAAGGCAAGTGGTATTCTTGAAAGCAAAAATGTATATTTTTTGAACATGCCTTGTCATCCCTAACGTAGCGATGTTATACTTGAGTAGTCACAGCTTCACCAGAGGTTGTTATCTTATAAACAAACGATTTTTTAATTGAGTTTTACCCCGGGACCCTGGGTTCGAATCCCGGCAGGGGCAAACATTTGTGCGATGAGTGTAGATGTTTGTCCCGGGTCTTGGATGTTGATGATGCCTCCCGCGATACAGGGAATCCTAGTGCGGGGGTCTGAGTGTGAGAAAAAATAAAGTTTAAATATTTATTACGACTGATGACTTTGTGTTTCCTAATTACTATTATAATTATTAGAAAAAAATAGTATATGCTTTAGGTGTGTGGGACAAATAGTATTGGTTTTTATTGGATCATCATTATCTCAGCCGCAGGATGTCCACTGTTGGACATTTACGTGTTGTGATGTCCCAAAAATAATGGATAATGTAACAGCGTTATAACAGCGTTTAAAGGTGTTTGATGCGGCTTTTAATTATATGTGTCCCTTTCCTTGTTTCAAGGGCCACTTTTACCTTGAAGGCCATTTCGTAATTTGCCCACCTCTGGTCTATACCATTGGGGTCATTACGTAAATTCTCTTTATAGTTCTGCTGAATATGCTGTTCAGAAAGTAAGAGAACTGACAGACATTTTAACGGCGTGACTCGTTAACTATATAAATCTAAGTCTGTAAGTCTAAGAATTAATGACGCGCCCATTAGCGTTTTTTTTAAAGCTATCGCCGCTCTCAATTAGGGTGTTCTCTTATTACCATTCCTACCTAAACGAATTAATTCATTTCCATTGAAAGCTAAACTGTAACCGAGCCAATTCAATTCGTTAACTAAGACTTCCAAAGCTTCGAATAATAACTTCTTTACAGGGAAATACAACCCAATTGTGTCCCTGTAAAGTGCAAATGGTATTACCTTCACCTGGGAAAAAAATCAATAAATAACCTGTATTGTAACTCGTTCAACAGAAATACATGTTGTATATGTTTAAATGCACTAAAGCAATTATACTATATATCTGATCTCATACTGAAATATGAAGGTTAAAAAATCAAAAACAGAATTTGAATGACAGTCATCAAAATCTCATTACAATTGCCCAAATTTGGTGTGATAACATTGCTCGAATAAAATAACGCTTGTTGCGATAACATTGCACGAATAAAATAACGCTTGTTGCGATAACATTGCACGAATAAGATAACGCTTGTTGCGATAACATTTGCACGAATAAAATAACGCTTGTTGCGATAACATTGCACGAATAAAATAACGCTTGTTGCGATAACATTGCACAAATAAAATAACGCTTGTTGCGATAACATTGCACGAATAAAATAACGCGATGACGTAATGCATCGTTAACCTTTATGAAGCTACCGTATCCTTATAAAAGACAGTGTTCGCCATTGTTTTTTAAAGTCAAGTTCCGTTTTGAGAGTTTAGCATTAAAAAGGTTTTAATATGCTATGTATGAACTCGTTATAAAAATGTGTTGCACTTTTATTTTCGCTTTTAAATGTCATTTTACAGAAACGCTTAATTGTTATGTATGGTTTGGATTAAATGTGAAAATGATAGAACAGAGAAAAGGCTGTATTGCTAAGCCAAATCACTAAGCTGAAGATGAGTGACGGCTGGGTAGCATCGCCTTAAGCAGGCGTGGTGGGGGGAGGCAGAGGGAAGACTTTAAGACTTTCGCGATTCTAACACATCGGGATCACAATCGCAACAGTAGTAATTCTGTTAATCACTCAAATAAAAATAAATATTAGAAGAGTTTTAGTGAATTTCGGGTAGTTTTAATCAGGACCAAATAAAGTGACCACACATTTTATTTAACACTACCCACATTTTAATGAGAAAAACATTTAGTAATTTATTTCATATATTCATAAGTCTTCTCGTGACCACGACCAATGCAACTTGGTCGAAACGTCGAGGTAAATAAATTACTAAATGTTTTTCTCGCGATTAAGCCCCATTTGATTTAATAACAATACGAGGAACGTGATTCCATTACACCTAAACCCTAACAAACACCCACTAAGGTACGTGTTTATTACCGATTTTCAACAACAGAACCTATATATCTCGTGTTGACGTGTAATTATATTTTTGGCTGGGTTTCTGTATAACTAGTATTATTATAGTTGGTAGTTGTGCTAGGAAAGTATACCTTTTTTTTTGTCGAGCGGGAAATCTTCTCTAAGATACTTCGTTACATTGAGGGTGCAGCGAAGTTATGTGAGGTTATATTCTAGTGGCTCACTAAACCCTTACTTCAAAGATCAGATAAATGTCAACATTATGTAGGGAATAGCTGCGCCCCGCGGTTTCACCTGCATTGTGATGATTGATGATGATAAAAAGTAGCCTATGTGTAAGTATTTGTTAATGTGTGCCATCATTTTAATAACAAATATTCTATTCTAGTCTATCCTATTCTATGTGTTATTCCGGGACCTGAAGTCTCTACATGCCAAATTTCATCCAAATCCGTCCAGCCGTTTGAGCGTGAAAGAGTAACAAACGTACATCTGTACTTATCTATACATCGATACTCACAAACTTTCGTATTTATAATATTAATTGAATATATTCCGAGACACTTACATATCATAATTTGATATTGCACCACGTTTAATGTACTTTCTTACAATTCCTTTCCATCTTTATTTTTTTCCTTATAATAAGTTTGCGTTTGACAACTGTCTCACCAGATGTTAAGTGATGACGTTGTCTAGGATTTAGCACGCAAACCTAGAAGGTTTTTCACTCGCGTCTTGAAGACTCCAGGATTGTACATATCGGGAAACACAGACTCGGGCAACGAGTTCCATTCCATTTTTTACGTAGTCTTTTAGCTATCACTTTATCATTGATTTCATGAGGTGCTTGTATAAATTTACACGAATGAGTTATCTATATATTTGTCTACTTTTTATATATTTTATAAAATAATCTGTCGAAAATAGTTTACATGCCGTATATAATCAATATTCAAAGTGTATGTTTAATCGAAGTTGTCAAGGATGCGGTAGTCATTAAACTCTGAGAGTACCCCATTGGGAGCCATAGCGACACAAACGATTTTTGTATTCACAAGGCTTCCCGCGATACGGTGTTGAAAATTTGAAAGGATGGCTACTCGCTGTCAGAATTAACGAATATTCACTCCAGAGGCTCATCCGCCTAAAATTATTGCTATGACTATAGCTATAATTTTTGACTTTTTTTCCGTCTTTTCGAACCTAAGAAAGCTTCAATACCTAATTAATTATTAATAAATGAGCTCTAATATTAGTAGTAAATTAATTAATAATTAATCAATTAATTGATGTTCTGTTAATTAATCAATGAATTGATGTTCTGTTAATTAATAATTAATCAATAAATAATTTTTTTGTTACTTAATCAATTGATTAATTTTCTGGTAATTAATAATTAATCAATTGTATTAGCTTTTTTTAGTTCAAAAAGACGGGAGAACTTTAAAACATTTAGTTGAAAGCTAGCAATAGTCTAAGCGATAATTTAAGGCTCATGAGCCTCTGACAAAAACATTAGGTACTTATCAAATTTTGTATGAAATTTTGAAGGAAAGGATTATCTATTAATTACTAAAATTTAATTTTTCGTGGCGCCATGTGCTATTTGGCGTCGCTGAATAATTACATCCCAGGAAATGGCAGAGGATATGTTAAGCATAATGAGTTTTACCCCTTAATCTGAATTACTTCTTTCCGTTGTATTTTCTGAGTAGTACAATAGACTTTTTAGTACCGGGAACAATTGATTAAATTAATTAAATTACTTAAGAAATATTGTATCAAAAATTTAGCGTGGGCACTGTTTTGATTGATTTTTGATGACTCACGGAACCAAAACGTGCTATAGAGAGGGCTATGCTCGGGGTTTTTCTACGGATCTAATCAGAAATGAGGAGATCCGTAGAAGAACGCAAGTACCTAACCGAAACAGCCCAGCGGGTTAGCAAGTTGAAGTGGCAGTGGGCAGGGCATTAATAGTTCGGCCGTTGGGACCGAAAGCTTCTCGAATGGAGACTACAGACTGGCAAGCGCAGCATAGGAGCCACTGACAAGGTCAGTCGGACAGACGACCTGACTAAAATAGCAGGCAAGGGCTGGATGCGGGCCGCTTCCAACCGGTCCTTGTGGAAATCAATGGGGGAGGCATATGTCCAGCAGTGGACGTCCAATGGCTGAGATGATAATAATGATGACTCATCACTAACTTATCTATCAACACGTGATCAAATCACTAATCAAATTTTATTGAAATTTGCCACAGTAACACATTTAATTATATTTCAGTCTGTTATGAGCTAACTCTCAACTAATATAAATAAATGCAAATACGTAAGTAAAAAATACGTTAAATATTAATTCTACACAACAGTAACCATTTATTATACCAACTACGGACAATAATTATTTAATATGATTGATTTGATATGAATTGCTTGTTTGTTCCGACAAAATCGATAAAAATATGACAATATATCATCATCATCATCTCAGCAATAGAACGTCCACTGCTGGACGTAGTGTTCTCCATTGATTTCCATAGTGACCGTATGGAAGCGGCCCACATTCAGCCCTCACCTGCGATCTTACTCAGTTCGTCTGTCCACCTGGTCGGTGGCCGTCCCATGCTGTGTTTGCCAGTACGTAGTCTCCACTCGAGAACCTTTCGGCCCCAACAGCAATCGGTTTAACAGTAACTATAATCAACTAAAACTTATTTTTATTCCCGCTTATTTTTCAAGTTAGTTAGCTAGCACTATTATGAAGAATTGTGTCATGAATTGCAATTTTGTTTTAAATCCAAACTGTAGATAATAAGGCTATACACCGAAATATAAATGTGGTCCTACAATATCCTGATTTATCCCTTCCTCAATTTAGAATTCCACTGTGATTCCCAGCCGCCGTTCTTTCACAACTGTTCCCTAAGTAAAATTTATTACGTGCCGAATTTACCAACACGAATCTGTAGAAATGCAAGTTTATTTTAAGCTACTGAAACTTTCGGATTCGCTTTTGACTGATTTTGTAACTGTTCTTAGAATTGATTAAATCCAAATTTCTGAATTTACTGACGCGTGGAAATCTTGTTAAGTAATAATTTTTTTTAAAGATAGAAGACGTTTGACTACTATCTCACCTGATGTTAAGTAGCAACGCGGTATTAATCAACATCTAGTCAAAATCAACATGTTAAACGGGCGAGTGAGGTGAGCGCGATCGGCTTTTCAAAAGGTTGTATTATACCTACCAACAAATGAAAATGTTCCTCATTCGTAACACATTTTAAGTTTATATTTAAAGTCTTATATCCCGTCGTCTTACGAATTTTCGACGTCACGCGCCTTAAGAATTTTGCTATCAGTGTTACGGGTTCTGACGCGAGATGTTCTAACGCGAGTTTAAAATTTTTACCCTGTACAAAAGTGCACAACGCCGCTAAAGTTTTCACTTTAATAATATTAGTAGGAACTATAATTGAATGCATGCAGTAGTATTTGAAACGCGTTACGAAACCACCGATGCATTACATAGGGGAGCCGCGGATTCCATTATATAGTATGTGTTTCCTGTCTGTGGTTTGGTTCGCCGTCAGCAGTCCCAATTTTGATAATAATAGTGTACTAATTACGTCCAAATCCGTCTCGTTATCGCAACCCAATCATTTGATTTGTAGAACAACATGCATTAGAAATCTTGCCAACTTTATTGGGGTATCATGAGTATGCGTTGCAAGTAATTCTCACTCAATTATTAAAATCACAGAGCCATATGAAGGTTCTCGAATGTAATGCTTGCGCGATCTAACTTTCCATCAGCGCCATCTGTTGAGGATCCGTGAAACTAAATGGCGAACAAGCAATGTACAACCCTTGCGACGATGTTTACATTGTTGAGTTGTTACGTGGTTAATTTTGTTACCCGCGTACAAAAAAATAATACTAAACTATACACGTAGTTAAACTAAGTAGGAATATAATACAGATATTTGGACAAATAGTCTTCAAGCAACAAATCTCTGGGGTATATTCAACGGTCGCCGTGGCTCAGTGGTCAGTGACATGACTTCTGTGTCTCCGGGGCGTTGGGCTCGAATCGACGGGGCTCGACGAAGCCGAAGGCTCGACAGGGGCAAACTGTATGTGTTTGTCTCGGGTCTTGGTTGTTTGTGTGCTGTGATTGTGCGTGTTCATGCCTTGCGACACCTAGGTACGGGGGGGTTTGAGTGTAATCAATAATTAAAAAAAAATAAAAAAATATGCATGATATGCCTTTGTAAAAGTAATGCACTTAATATTGGAGCAGTAGTTAAGTACCCCTTTATTCAACCAATTCATGTTAATACAAATTACGAAAAATATTCCAGAAAAAAACGGATTATCATAATCCCTACGAAATATTCAAAACTGACCGAACTCTAAAGTACATCTCTGAAACAACAACGTGTTACCTTCGAATTTTAATTATCTCCGGTGGTCCTTGTGAACGGAACACTTTTTGTTGCTTCTTAAAGTTTTCTAATTTTGTCAGAAACAACTTCAACAATATAGCGGAGAAAATGTCTTTACACCTAATTAATTTTCGAAGTACTTTTTTTTTGACGTGATAACGTTTTATAAATTGATGACACTCATGAAAAATAGTAACGTTCCGCGTAACGTTCCACCTGAGTTTTGTATTACATAAAATAATCAAAGTCAAAGTCATAAATGATTATGACGTTATTACGTAAATCTATCGTCCGTAAACCGACTTTACAGACAACCAATTTTTTTAATCCATAGTTATCAGTCGAGATGTCACTTAATATAGTCTAGGTTAAGTATCTAGACTTTTTTTACAACAAGCATTTCAGCAATATCCCATATATCGTAGTCTGATTGCTTGAGAAAGCTCAGTTTGCTCATCGATCTGATACTCGGGCCATTCATAATAATTTCGTAACAAGTACCTGTACAGTGGCCTATTTACATTTACTTTGACTGGCCGGTTGGCGCAGTTGGTAGCACTCTGCCTTCTGAGCCGCTGGTCCCGGGTTCGATTCCCGGACAGGTCAAACATTTGTGTGCATGAACATGTTTGTTTGACCTGTGTCTGGGTGTGTATATGTATATAAGTATATATGTCAGTCATCAGGTTACCATAGTACAGGCTCTGCCTAGTTTGGGACCTGAAGACCTTGTGTGAATGTTAATAAATAAATAAAATTTATCAACACCATAGAACGTCTTGTTTCTTGTTTATAAATGTCTCAGTGGGTGTTTAGTACAAGCTTGATGGTGGTAGCTAACTAAGCCTAATCAAAGTTACATTCTACGATCGGTAACCCTAAAAGAAATCAGAAAAATTGTATGAAATTGACACTTCGAAGCGATATATATACATATATCAGTCAGTAGGTTACCATAATACAGGCTCTGCCTAGTTTGGTACATGAAGACCTTGTGTGAATGTTATTAAATAAATATGGATGTTGATACTGAAACCTGATTATTTACATATTGGGTTTACTTTTCACTTGTGAATACTGACAGCTAATATAAATAAATACATGTGTTTCATTCATTAAGGTTAATTACAGTAATGTGGTTGTTTCGCGATTTTTGTGAGAGGGAGATAGATAATACGTAAACTTGCGGCCAGAGCGGATGACATCGGATGTTCAACACTGTCTCACTCGCACAAATGACGACCGTCATTTGTGACATCATGTTCAACGTAAGATCTGATCAACCTAAGATCTGATCAACGTAAGATTCGTTCAACGTAAGATCGAAGACGGTCGCCGTGGCGCAGTGGTCAGTGACATTGACTTCTATGTCGTCGGGACCCTTGGTTCGAATCCCGGCAGGGGCAAACATTTGTGCGATGAGTGTAGATGTTTGTCCCGGGTCTTGGATGTTGTGTGCTGTGATTGTGTGTGTCCATGCCTCCCGCGATACAGGGAATCCTAGTGCGAGTGTGATATAAAAAAAAAGAATGGTTTGACACGTCTCTTGAATGTACCTTTGAATGTCTCTAAAGCATTAAAATTAAATAAATCAACTTGGTCGCAAAATAAAGTACCTATTGTGTTTTACCTAACTAACAATAGGGACCTCGTTTTGTTCATGTAATCAAGACTGCGATCTCCACAATATCTCACTTTGCCATCATCGTGGGAATTCCCGTGTGACCCATTTTCAATTTGTCAATGGAACCGTGAAACGGTAAATCCCCTTTCTTTTCAAGTATAATCGTTCGCCGTTCGCTTTTGTTTGTGGTTTCACTCGCAGCAAAGATAATTTCTTTAAATAATTGGAACCCATAGACAATGATATTATATGTTTATGTTTATATGAGGTAGATGTTGCACAACCGCGCGGAAACTGAGGCGGCAAAATTAAGTCAATTGTAGTAATTTTCATTATGACGCGTATTTCAAGCGCAAGTCTAAACATATAGCTATCCCTTTCTATATTCTTTGTACCGTAGTATCTGTCGCAGTTAGCATGTTTATCTCGTAAAGGAACAAAATCTAAGCACCGCGCAGTATGAATATATGTCATCTTTAGTAAAACATCATTGCCCATAGATAATTTTATTATGCGTTCGGCTTATCTTAATAAGTAATACTCGTAGCAGAAAAGAGACAGAACAGACAGAAAGGCTTTGTGATGGTCTAATTTTGTATATTAATATTCAAAGCTATCTAACAACTGCGAGGTTTAAAATATAGAATCACAAGATTGTCGTCGACCTTTAACTCTCCACAGACTAAGACTCAGTATGCATATAAATATTAGATATCTCTATATTTTTTACCGTACATACAACAAGAAGAGATTAAATATTTAAGACTAGCTGCGCCCCGCGGTTTTACCCGCGGGGTGATGATTGATGATGGTGATTATGATGATGATGATAAAAAGTAGCCTATTTGTTAATCAAGAGTCTAATTTATCTCCATACCAAATTTCATAGAAATCGGTCTAGCCGTTTGAGAGTGAAGAAGTAACAAACGTTCACAAACTTTCGGCCTTATAATTTTTTTTAAATTTTTTTTTTACATGTTATAAGTTTGCGTTTGACAACTGTCTCACCTATTAGTGTGATTAGAGCTTAAATACATTTTTCCACAGTTTGTATGTAGGGTGGTTAATCTACTAGCCGCACCCGCTTAAAATATATTTAAATTATGTTACTGGCAACCTGTGCGATTCACACATCGTTTTCCGTACATCTGCAAAACGTAAAATACTCTTTACCCCGGGTATTCCCTTCTGGATACAAAATGGAGCTTCTTCATAAACCCATGGCTACATATATCTATAGGAAACAGCGATCGCTTATCGTCAGACAGCCCGATTGCTTGTTAGGTTTCTCTTGTAACAGGTAATATAATATACACCCACCAACTGCTGTGGCTCAAATAGACCGACGTATATTTTTAACATCTTATTCAAAAGAACGACCCTTGCCGACATTTGACAAAGATACGATATTCCTGAGTTGCCACTATAGTGAGACTTTTTGCTTCGTTCAAACGAAAAAGTACTTGTTTGCGCTGAAATTATTCCGCGAAACGTTACATTTTCCCATATTCAATTTGGGTCAATTCTATAGTCTATATTATGAGTATATGTATGGGGCACTGTGATAGGTATAGATGTATCTAGATGGAGGCTTACTACTGAGCCATATATTATTAATTCAAAATGTAGGTGCCTAAATTATTTCATTAATAAATATGAATGATACATTATTTATGAATAAGTTTGTTATATATGGCAATGATGTTTTACTAAAGATGACGTATATTCATACTGCGCGGTGTTCAGATTTTGTTACTTTACGACATAAACATGCTTACTGCGACAGATAATACGGTACAAATAATATAGAAAAGGATAGCTATATGTTTAGACTTGCGCTTGAAATACGCGTCGCAATGAAAATTATTACAATTGACTTAATTTTGCCGCCGCAGTTTCCGCGCGCTTGTGCGACATCTACCTCATATAAACATATAATATCATTGGTATATGGTATGAATGAGTATCTTAAAAATGCGGACAGCTATTGGAGCGCTTCTATAGCTTGTTCTATAGCTATAGATGGTAAAGCGATAGAACGGTATTATTTATTCGTGGGTTCAAATCCCACTGTCAACCGAAATTTCCTTAAAAAGTTTGAACGTAAGTTCTGGCTAGCATGATGATAATGACTATAATAATAATAAATCTTGAAAAAATGTTAATATCGGTTGAACAATTATCCTGTAAGGTATGAGATTGAATTCGACTTCTTTCGCATAAAGATGCCTTTACCTATATTTCAATGTTTACTCATATCGGCACCGATCGCGCTATTTTTTTTTTCACTCTAACCCTCGTACTAGTCTTCCCTGCGTCCCGGGAGGCATGGGCACGAACAATTACAGCATACAAGACCCAGGACAAATACCTACACTCATCGCACACATGTTTGCCCCTACGGGATTGGAAACCATGGTCCCGGAGACACAGAAGTCATGTCACTGACCACTGAGCCACGGCAACTGTCATTTAAACAGCATACGAGGAATTGCGATTAGATTTTTTTTTTTTTTTTTTATTGATATTACGGCTTTGGATACAAGTCCTTTAGCCAAAACTTATTTTATCAGTCAGTGTCAACTTCATTGGCTGGATGTGTGTATTCTATTACTGAAATGTAGCCATTCTGAGCGTTTGACACAGTTTTGTGTACTATATTAAGAGAGAGGCCTTCGGCTCCAAAACACAGTGGAAACTAGTTTGGAACCAATGGGTTCATGTAGTGTTAGATTTATTTGTTATGTCAAATAAATATATTTGTATTTATATTTGAAAGCCAATCAAAATTCTGGGTCTACCGCAATCCCTCATTAGATGACGTCACGGACAATAATCTAAAATCAAAAAAAGAATCTACGAAACGAAAGTCAAGATAGCATAAATACATAAATACGAGCTGGAGGTGGGTCCTTTTCCACAATCTTTATAAATCCTTCTTCGCGGTAAATCAAACACCCGAGAAAAGTAACTTGCCGTAACTGCGCTGAGTGAATGGAAGTTTCGTATCCAGTCTTCGTGTATCTAAAAATATAATAGTCGCATTTCAAATAAATTGCTTCAACACTTGAAAACAGTTCAATACTGGATGATCGATCGCTTCCAGTATTGAATAGGACGCGTTGGAGCATTTAAGTTGTGCATTACAGATATAAATCAAATCGCAATACATCATCAGTTGCTGAAAAGCAGAATCCAGTAATAAATATGATGTTATGATAAAAGTGAAGATCCGCCGCCAATGTGATCGTCACGGGCGGTAATCCTCAGGGTTGAGGGTCTGAGGAAAGCGCCATCGTGAGAAAATACAAAACAATCTCAATACCTTGTTTTATTGATTGTTGTGAAATGTTTATATTATTTACTAAGTATTATATACTTTATTAGAGCGACATAATTGTGTTTACTTTATTAAGCGCTTCAATAAATAATAGAAAAGGACGACTTACTACGAATGACCGTTTACCACAATTACTCAGTATTTATTACCCAGTATTACTCAGTAGTTGGGTAAAAAATCCGAATTTTTGGATACGTTTTAGCTCAGAGATATTAACAAATACTTCAAAGTCGAAAATATTTATTCAATCTAGGCAAGATCCTGATAAAGGCTTCCGGAAGAAGCCGAAACAATTATCGATCGTGATATCGACTACGCTTAAGTGCCACGTTACACCCGTATAAACAGTATCTTACGCAATATTGCCCCTTATTTTACCTAACCTTACGTATTTTCTTGAGAAATAAAATCGTTACGTTAAAAGCAAAAAAACATACAAATTGTAATATCAACATTTCAAGGTCCCGCCATAAAAACACAAATCATCATTAGACGCTACATAAATAGCATTTTATTCGGAACAGTGAAATGTGTACCGAATTTACAACTTTCCACATCAACACTGGCAACATTTTTCATCCCGGCACGTATCGAGTGGTGATGTGCCATAAACCGTCCGCGTCGCTTCGACACAAATGACACTAGATAAGGGCGAATGGCTATGTGCAACTAGCTTTTACTGCGCTGTTACTTATATATGAATTGTTACAGAATCTTATGACGAGGTTCTTCTTAATGTTTTTTTGATCACTTATGTTTATCTACCATTTTATTTTACTACTAACACAATATAATCGTCACAGTTATAAATTACTAGCTGCACCCCGCGGTTGTACCCGCGTGGTGATGAAAAACGGTAACGATGAAAATAAGCTTATGCTTTAATCCAGGGTATACCCTGGATTAAAGCATAACTTATAAGGATTGGTATGTCTTGGTAAATTAATTGTCGTAATAAATTTGATAGCTTATAAGCTATCAAATTTAATCCATACCAAATATCATCGAAATCGGTATAGCCGTTTGAGCTTGAAGAGGTAACAAAGATACACACAAACTTTCGCATTTATAATATTAGTAGGATAGAATTGGTATGTAATGGCTTGGCTCTAGTGATTTTATGACAAAAATAACAACAGCTTTAATATGTCTGGAACAGATTGCTTTAAGCGATAAGGCCGCCAATTGTAATTTGGTTAGGTATATGTTTTATTATTATTATTGTTTTTTGTGACCGGTGTGCAACAAAGTGTTTTGTATTGTATTATGTCAATGTATTTATTTTTTGTATAAGTTAATATACCCATTTTCAGTCTCACATTAAAGTAACAATCTAGCCATTAGGGCAATAAGTAATTCGATTTTTTTTATAACATTCAGGCCCCCACACTAGGATTCCCTGTGTCGCGGGAGGCATGGACACGCACACTCACAGCACACAAACATCGAAAACCCGGGACAAACATCCACACTCATCGCACAAATGTTTGCCCCGGCCGGGATTTGCAAACCAGGGTCCCCGGAGACAGAAGTCATGTCACTGACACTGACAACTGCGCCACGGCGACCGTTTTTAACTAAAAACTGCTAATTTAAGTGAATTTAGAATGTGTCCAATAAACCTTATTTTATCGTCTTTTAAGGGGACGACACATTGTTCAAGCGATATCGTGGCGAATTGCGTTCCCTTGCCTAAAGAACACTATACTAAGAAAAAAAACGGTGTTATTTTAGTTATGTAACTAAAGTTTTGAAAAAAATTGTTAACAAAAAATTCAACCGATTTCATCACTCAAAAGTGTGAAATAACTTGTTGAAGTCGGTACCATGATAGTTCACACAAAAGTATCTATCATCACAACATTGTGCTCATGGTAGGTACCGACTTCGACAAGTTATTTCATACTTTTGAGTGTTGAAGTCGATGCATTTTTTGTTAAAAAATTTTTTTTTCACCCTTTTCAGTGACCTGTGCTACTCACGGGATGTCGATGTTTTCAACCGCGACAATAATATCATCAAAATACGCGTAGCACTTTTCAGTTATTGGAGTATAACTCAAAAACCGCTTGTCCGATTCCATGATGAAAGTTGAATGGGACCACAACGGAAGTATACTCTATCTAACAAAAAAAGAATCATCAAAATCGGTTCATAAACGACGAAGTTATCCGCGAACACACATAAAAAAAAAACATGTATACGGTCGAATTGAGTAACCTCCTTTTTTTGAAGTCGGTTAAAAACTAAACATTGACAGTTTTAAAATTGAAACAAAAAGATTCAATCAAATTCTGTTCCGGGCCACATCTTGCACCACAGTGTCTCCTATAATTCCCTCGAACTATTTATATTTCCTACACAAGTTTTCCTCATCTCGTATTCTTGTGCCGTATCTTATCAGGTCGATCGTGAGGTTATATCGGCTCCGAGGATCACGTAAATCATTCAGTAGCAGAAAATGTTTTCGACAGCCAAATGTACCGTATTACCTACCATTAGTCTGTGGTTGTTTTGTCCATGTACCTACCATTTGTCTGTGGTTGTTTTGTCCATGTACCTACCATTAGTCTGTGGTTGTATTGTCTATGTATCTACCATTAGTCTGTGGTTGTATTGTCTATGTACCTACCATTAGTCTGTGGCTGTATTGTCTATGTATCTACCATTAGTCTGTGGTTGTATTGTCTATGTACCTACCATTAGTGTGTGGCTGTATTGTCTATGTACCTACCATTAGTCTGTGGTTGTATTGTCTATGTACCTACCATTAGTCTGTGGCTGTATTGTCTATGTATCTACCATTAGTCTGTGGTTGTATTGTCTATGTACCTACCATTAGTGTGTGGCTGTATTGTCTATGTACCTACCATTAGTCTGTGGCTGTATTGTCTATGTACCTACCATTAGTCTGTGGTTGTGTTGTCTATGTACCTACCATTAGTCTGTGGCTGTATTGTCTATGTACCTACCATTAGTCTGTGGTTGTGTTGTCTATGTACCTACCATTAGTCTGTGGCTGTATTGTCTATGTACCTACCATTAGTCTGTGGTTGTGTTGTCTATGTACCTACCATTAGTCTGTGGTTGTATTGTCTATGTACCTACCATTAGTCTGTGGCTGTATTGTCTATGTATCTACCATTAGTCTGTGGTTGTATTGTCCATGTACCTACCATTAGTCTGTGGTTGTATTATCTATGTACCTACCATTAGTCTGGTTATTTTGTCTATGTACCTACCATTAGCCTGTGGTAGTATTGTCTATGTACCTATCATTAGTCTGTGGTTGTATTGTCTATGTACCTACCATTAGTCTGTGGCTGTATTGTCTATGTATCTACCATTAGTCTGTGGTTGTATTGTCCATGTACCTACCATTAGTCTGGTTATTTTGTCTATGTACCTACCATTAGTCTGTGGTTGTTTTGTCCATGTACCTACCATTTGTCTGTGGTTGTTTTGTCCATGTACCTACCATTAGTCTGTGGTTGTATTGTCTATGTACCTACCATTAGTCTGTGGCTGTATTGTCTATGTATCTACCATTAGTCTGTGGTTGTATTGTCTATGTACCTACCATTAGTGTGTGGCTGTATTGTCTATGTACCTACCATTAGTCTGTGGCTGTTTTGTCTATGTACCTACCATTAGTCTGTGGTTGTATTGTCTATATACCTACCATTAGTCTGTGGCTGTATTGTCTATGTACCTACCATTAGTCTTTGGTTGTGTTGTCTATGTACCTACCATTAGTCTGTGGCTGTATTGTCTATGTACCTACCATTAGTCTGTGGTTGTGTTGTCTATGTACCTACCATTAGTCTGTGGTTGTATTGTCTATGTACCTACCATTAGTCTTTGGTTGTGTTGTCTATGTACCTACCATTAGTCTGTGGTTGTATTGTCCATGTACCTACCATTAGTCTGTGGTTGTATTGTCTATGTACCTACCATTAGTCTGTGGCTGTATTGTCTATGTATCTACCATTAGTCTGTGGTTGTATTGTCTATGTACCTACCATTAGTGTGTGGCTGTATTGTCTATGTACCTACCATTAGTCTGTGGCTGTTTTGTCTATGTACCTACCATTAGTCTGTGGTTGTATTGTCTATATACCTACCATTAGTCTGTGGTTGTATTGTCTATGTACCTACCATTAGTCTTTGGTTGTGTTGTCTATGTACCTACCATTAGTCTGTGGTTGTATTGTCCATGTACCTACCATTAGTCTGTGGTTGTATTGTCTATGTACCTACCATTAGTCTGTGGTTGTATTGTCTATGTATCTACCATTAGTCTGTGGTTGTATTGTCTATGTACCTACCATTAGTCTGTGGCTGTATTGTCTATGTATCTACCATTAGTCTGTGGTTGTATTGTCCATGTACCTACCATTAGTCTGTGGTTGTATTATCTATGTACCTACCATTAGTCTGGTTATTTTGTCTATGTACCTACCATTAGCCTGTGGTAGTATTGTCTATGTACCTATCATTAGTCTGTGGTTGTATTGTCTATGTACCTACCATTAGTCTGTGGCTGTATTGTCTATGTATCTACCATTAGTCTGTGGTTGTATTGTCCATGTACCTACCATTAGTCTGTGGTTGTATTATCTATGTACCTACCATTAGTCTGGTTATTTTGTCTATGTACCTACCATTAGCCTGTGGTAGTATTGTCTATGTACCTATCATTAGTCTGTGGTTGTATTGTCTATGTACCTACCATTAGTCTGTGGCTGTATTGTCTATGTATCTACCATTAGTCTGTGGTTGTATTGTCCATGTACCTACCATTAGTCTGGTTATTTTGTCTATGTACCTACCATTAGCCTGTGGTAGTATTGTCTATGTACCTATCATTAGTCTGTGGTTGTGTTGTCTATGTACCTACCATTAGTCTGTGGTTGTATTGTCTATGTACCTACCATTAGTCTGTGGCTGTATTGTCTATGTATCTACCATTAGTCTGTGGTTGTATTGTCCATGTACCTACCATTAGTCTGTGGTTGTATTATCTATGTACCTACCATTATTCTGGTTATTTTGTCTATGTACCTATCATTAGTCTGTGGTTGTTTTGTCTATGTACCTACCATTAGTCTGTGGTTGTTTTGTCTATGTACCTACCATTAGTCTGTGGTTGTTTTGTCTATGATGACGTTTACGTTTGGCCACTGTCTTTTTGAACTATCACTGATCTGTGTCACAGTTGTACTCTAGAAATGACAGTAAGTAGTGAGTGAGTAGACTTAATTAGAGTTCAATTGTTTCACGCGTCGATACTGCGGCGCTGCGACTGTGATAGTAAACTAAATTTTGATCTGGAAAAAACTATAATGAAACGAACTGTCGCGAGAATGCGCTTGACAGTTAATTTCATCATAGTTAGTTCTTAGTTTTAATTCAAAATCTCATACCTTTGTCAATGTGGCGTTGATACAGTATCTCTAGACAAATATTCAAAGTATGTTTTAATTTATTGCCATGTCACAATGACACTACCGCCACGAACTGTAGAACGCATTCTATCAGCGCACAGATGGACCTTAAATCTAATCACGTTTCTGTAAAATACCCTTATTTAAAGTTAAATAAATACAAAAAACCTTGTTGCGGACAATGATGTAAGTCATTGTCACTGACCATCTGGTGAGATAGTGGTCAAACGCTACATCTATACAGAATATAAAAAAATGCAAATAGTTTTCCTTTCCAACGATTTCTTTTGGATTTGACATACAGTATACATATTTACAATAATATTAGTTATGAGATGACAAAAAGCCTTTCTAGCGCAATATCCATTACGCTAACCTTTAACTACCCCCAATTTCCATTAATACAGTTTTTTCTTACCCTCTTGCGTCGTCATCCACCGCGGCCCTTCAGTCCACCAAATTAACCCTTCTTTGTATACATGTTCTAATTAAAGTTTGTCCTTTCTAATTTTCCGGCAAATTATGAAAGTTTCCAAAAGTTCTAATTAAAACCTCTGGGCTGTTTTAAGATTTGCGTTGGTCTTGTGCAAGTTTCTCCATCGTGTCAATATTTTGTTTGAAGAAGACACAAAGAAAAGATTCTTCCTTTTAACACATTTATAAATGTAATATAATCAAATTATTTTATATTATATATTAGTACATATATACACGGGTAACGTCACCGTGCCGTGGTGGTACCGGCCTAGCATAGTACTCCCACATCTCTTCCCGCGGGTGCCGTAAGAGTCGGCTAAGGGATCATGTACCAGGAGCTGGGCAGCAGCGCCTTCTGAGGATCGGAAATCATACTGCGCTCGCCAACCCGCCTGCCAAGCGTGGCGAATATTGGCAAATCGCCCCTATATGGGGGAGGAATATGTTCAGCTGTGGACGTCCTATGACTGAAATGATAATGTAATAACATGGGTATTTAACCAATGGGAGGTTTCACACTATGTGAGTTTAATTACTAAAACAAACAAATGCATTCACACCCAAACCCCCGTACTAGGATACCCTGTATCGCGGTAGGCATGGTCACATACAATCCTGATACATAAATATCAAAATTCGATAACAAACATCTATGCTTTACCCAGAGTTGTTTTCCTCCATCCGAGAATCGAACCCGGGGTTCCGGTTCCAAAGTCAGTGTCGCTAATCACAGAGCCACAATATAATCGATATAAAATCAATATATATTTCATTTATTAAGATCTATTTATTAGATGGGTATACCACCTATTACAGGAAATAACTTTTTATGAAGCTACTAGTAGCTTCACCCGCGTGGAGACGTGGACGTGGACGCTTTTCCCGCTTTTTCTGGGATAAAAGTAGCCTAAGTGTTAGTGCAGGGCTTAACCTATCTCCATATCAAATTTCATCGAAATCGGTGTAGCCGCTTGAGCGTGATGAAGTAGCAAACATACACACATGCGCACAAACTTTCGCATTTATAATATTAGTAGGTTATGATAGGATTGTTCACTTCGACACAAGTATTTATCAATAAATAATTAGTAACGTCTACGTAGAAACTTGAAACTGTCGAAGATCTTTTCTAAAATAAAACAACGATTCGATTGATGCCAGAATATTGCCTTCGCTTAAAATCCTTTGTTTTCTCGCAAAGCAACCATTGGTCGTGGACTAATTAATTGCGTTCTGCGGCGAAACGAATTCCTGACTCCACTTACCATTTTAATCCAATTCATTAGCAATACTTACCTATTGTATTTTTTCAGTCAGATAGTTTTCTTTCGAATGAAATTTGATGTGATTTAACGATCTTTGTGTGTCATAACATCGGCTGTTTAATTTGATTTCTAAATTTTAATTTTGATTTGACACTAATAACTAGAAAATGTGCCGTGGTGGTACCGGCCTAGAATAGTACTCCCCCATCTCTTCCCGTGGGTGCCGTAAGAGTCGGCTAAGGGATCACGTACCAGGAGGTGGGCAGCAGCGCCTTCTGAGGATTGTAAATTATACTGCGCTCGCCAACCCGCATGCCAAGCGTGGCGAGTATTGGCAAATCCCCCCTATATGGGGGAGGCATATGTCCAGCAGTGGACGCACATGGCTGAGAGAAGAACTAGAAAATAAAAGACGTGTGGCACTCAGAGACAGCCGCGGTAAAGCTATTGCATAGCATTTTTTATTAACTTATGCAATTAATATATTAATAACTTATGCAGTAACGTCAAAACAACAAATGCCACCTAGAGGCGAGTTGCTAAACTAAACAGACAAGCGTGATATTTCAAAAAAGTCATTAAAAGTTCTGCTATTCATCGATAGATGGCAAAAAAAAAGTATCACCGCTGTGCCGGTCGGAGTGGGGGTGTCAGGTTATTTTCGTTACGGAATTTCTGGATTCGGTATCCACGCTCAAGGCCCGCGATAGAAGCTATGCAATAGCTTAATAATAATCTTAAATTGCAATTGTGGAGAGAAAAGTCCCCAGAATGCTGTGACATCGCCACGTTGGACAGTGATGTTCAGTTAACCAGACGCTTGGCTAAGTCTCTAAAGGGAAGGCGGGGTCGGCCCCCACGTACCCAAAGTCTCAAGCCTAACTCTCGAGTCAACGTTTCGACCCCATCTGTTCTACGAGATATGTGCCCTACCCACTGTCAGATCGATTTACTTATCCGCTGGGACCTGTCCGTGACTAGCGATTGCTAGCCTCTAAAGCTTTCAGTTCTACGAGATATGTGCCCTACCCACTGTCAGATCGATTTACTTATCCGCTGGGACCTGTCCGTGACTAGCGATTGCTAGCCTCTAAAGCTTTCAGTTCTACGAGATATGTGCCCTACCCACTGTCAGATCGATTTACTTATCCGCTGGGACCTGTCCGTGACTAGCGATTGTTTAGCCTCTAAAGCTTTCAGTTCTACGAGATATGTGCCCTACCTACTGTCAGATCGATTAACTTATCCGCTGGGCTCTGTCCGTGACTAGCGATTGCTAGCCTCTAAAGCTTTCAGTATAGGTACTTTACATCGATCATATACTCTATAGAAAGTGTTTTACCTACATCGCCATCTTACAGACGTAAGCTATAAATTCGCTATGCGTGACAGCTTACTTGATTCACCACCCAATGATAATGTACCGAACGAAGCTATAAATAGCTTCCTTAAAATGGCGTATGTGTCGCGCTTTAATGCTTCCGCGCTTCAACACCAGCTGATAACGTAGAATAACAGTTTTTTCAGGCCATAATTGTGGTCCTGATCGATCTTAATACTTGATACAAGCAAAGCCTCGTGTGAGGACCAGAGGTGTTAAATGATATCAGTGTATCTCTGTCAGCGTTAGATATAATTTTGATAAGTACACACAATGATATTGTATGTTTATATGAGGTAGATGTCGCACAAGCGCGCGGAAACTGAGACGGCATAATTAAGTCAATTGTGGTAATTTTGATTACGACGCGTATTTCAAGCGCAAGTCTAAACATATAGCTATCCTTTTCTATAGTATTTGTACCGTATTACCGTATTGTACCTATTGACGTATATTCATACGCAGTATGAATATACGTCATCTTTAGTAAAACATCATTGGGCACACACATATTTTTTATTATTATTTGTTAATATATATTTTTTATACTTTTGCATTAAGCGGCGCGGTGGATTATGACCTATATTATATCTGAGAGAAAAGTCCATATTCCAGCATTGTGTATGTAATGAGCTGATATTCCTACCCGTTAAGCCTCCGTTCCTCTGTAAAGTATTATCAGCGGTGTTTTAAGGGTTTAAATCAGTACTAACATAGAAAACTCTCAATACTAGTTTAGCTTCTGTTTGTATCTATTGCTCCATTTATAAAAAAGAAAAGAAGCTAAGTGAAATTTACCTGTCTGCACATGTAAAGAGAAACAATACACAATTTGTTAATAAACCCGTACACAAAGATAAGATGAATAAAAATGTATACAAAAGGTAAAAGTTAACCTAATTTAATAAAATATTAACATAACCAAGTTAATAACTCTGTATAATGCGCCATAAATTTTATTCTTATTACAGTTATAACCTTTTATTCATGCCGTTTCTAGTTTTTAGGGTTCGTTTTCACTTATATTGTCAGCGATAACTTAATGAAAATGATCTTGTCAGCAGTCGATGCAACATACTGCATTAAACTTATCAAGACGTGTACCGTATTTTGCACACATCTTTGATTAAATGAGATAGTATGATGCAACCAACGTTGGTTGTGAGTGAGCAAGAGAAGAAGATACATTCAGGCTCATAATGCTTGGGCGAATTGCTTGAACATTCTATCTGTGCAGCACGGTTAAAAAAATACTATTTTGTTATTGAAACCAACTGATGTAATCGTTCATTTTTCAAAACTTTAAAGATTTCAATCAACAATGTATAAAAATAGTTGCCTGCATGTTCCCGGCAACTTCAGAGACATTATACGTTTACGTTTTGTAAGAAAATATAAATTAAACATGTAAATTATATATGCAATAATTTTATATATTTTCTAAATAACAATTATATTTCTAGTAAGTTAATTCTTAATATGTTATTTTATTTTATTTTTCCGTTTACTACAATTTTAAAACGTACAAAGAGTTACCAAGTATTGTTTTATTAACTGTGTATTCAGCTGAACTATTTTCAAGTTTTGTTGCATCGAGAAAAGGGCTTATTAAGCCTTAAACTGAAAAGCCTGTCTGTTATTTACCTTGTTTTTTGTTATAAACGAAATGCCAATGTGAATTTTCCATTTAATATCCAAAAAATGTTATCCAAAGAGTTGGTAAAACCATATTTCAAGCAGGAAATGAAAAGTACGTCAGATTTTTCACTCGGAGTATCTGCTTCATATCAACCTTATGGCGCTATCGGTGAATATTGAATCTTGAATATTGGCTTGAAGCCAAAAAGATTAATGCTTGAAAATTAAATTTCGTTTGAGAAACTTTATGATGCCGGAGAATGACGCCGCCTCGTAGAGTTGCGAATGGGAGACATTAATAACGGGTGATAATTAGGAAAAGTTTAAGGTTTAATTCTTTTTTTTGTTCCACTTATAATTAAAACTCTTGACGTCTGGAAGTTTTGTAACAGTGTTAAAGAAGTGAATGACTAAAGTTGTTAATTGTTGAACCCATCAAATTGTTCCATTTTTTTAAAGTTTACGGCATAACTTGCTATATACATGATGTTTATGAACAATATTTTTCAGTTTTTCTGATATAGATCATTAAGATAACTTAGATTTGCAATATGTATTTTAACGCCTAATAATTATTTTATATTACCTTGCTGTGCACATTTTCAATTATATTATTGCTATGATTTTGCAAGCCGGTAATGGGTTATTTTTAATAATATACCCATAAAAATAATGTTTATTTATTGTTCCTTTACTTATATAGAAAAAAAATTAAATAATTTAGATAAAAACAAATATTTTCAGAGCGTTTTCCTTTAAATATATTGTTACATCCATTTCTTTCTTACATGGTATTTATTGTCAAAAAAAATGCGAAGAACCTAATAAAATATATTCTCATTCTTAAAGCCAATTTACATGTCATAAACTATATTGAAAATATTGTGTTTATTTACAAGGTAACATTAACATAATTTAAAAATAATTTAGAATAGCAATAAAATAATCTAACTTAAAATAAAAACCTTAAAATTTTTATAAAAACAAAATTAAATCATTCTCATTCATAACTTTTGATTTCATGGCACACATCTTATGCTTTTAGTTTACCGTATTTTATATTGTAAAATTTTTACCTAATTACTGAAAGTCTTAAATACAACAAAATAAAGGTTACGCTCAGCATCATAAATCAGTTATGAATAATTAATACGAACATTATTAATTGATATTACCAGTCAAAAAGATAAATGTATACTCCGTACTAGGATTTGGATATAAATGAATCATCATCATCATCTCAGCCATAGGACGTCCACTGCTGGAAATAGGCCTCCCCAATTGATTTCCACAAGGACTAAAATGAATGCCTAACCTGTGAGAAGACGCCGCGAAGGAGAGTTCTACGCTCTTGTCGCCGCTCGGACCTGAACCACTGAAGATGTCGACCGCAGTGATCGACGAAACGTCTGGAACACAAGTTTCACATAGACCACGGCCAAACAGCCCGGAAGCAATATATGTATTGCTTCCGGGCTGTTTGGCCGTGCAACGCCGCAACATGCAACGCCGGCTGTGAAAGCCTTAGAGTTTACATTAAAAAAAGAATGTTCAAAATCAGTTCACCCAGTCGAAACTTATGCGGTAACAAAAAAAACATACGGGTCAAATTGAGAACCCCCTCCTTTTTGAAGTCGGCTAACAATGAGATCTTCATTCAAAACGCAATCGCTGACGCTTATCACGCTTCTTTTAAGGTCCCTCCTCAGTTTCAGCAGACATTTTGCGGATCGCCAATTTCTTTGTTTCTGTCAACGCTAACTCCCGGTTTATTTCGCTGGCCCTTTATCCTATTTATGGGCAATTTATCCCAAAACGGTCGCCGCGCCGGAGAACAGACGAGTGGAATAGTTTATGTACTGGTTTATAGATGAAGTTTGATAGCCGTATTCTGTGAAGCTTGCAAACGTACCCATAAGTCCCAAGATTGATGACTGATTTTCAGGATCGGGTGGAATGTTGCTGACAATAAAAATCCATAAAGGGATTCTTATATGTTTGTCAAAGTATTTTTCCTTTCTCCTATGTCCGTAGTGACCATCTACTAATCATCATCATTATCATCTCAGCCATAGGACGTCCACTGCTGGACATATGCCTCCCCCATTGATTTCCACTAGGACCTGTTGGAAGCGGCCCGCATCCAGCCCTTGCCTGCGATCTTAGTCAGATCGTCTGTCCACCTGGTCGGTGGCCGTCCTATGCTGCGCTTGCCAGTCCGTGGTCTCCATTCTAGAACTTTTCGGCCCCAACGACATCTACTAATAGAAAAACCTTTTATAATCCTATTTGTAAATATTTCTTAAAATATCTTATGCTCGATTCATTGGTAAGTGTTAACTCTAATTTGCTTCTTAGATGACTACAATACACACAACGACGCCGATAAAACATGCATTGACCAAAAACTTATGCTTATTCAGAATTAATAACCTTCCTTGTTATTAAATCAAACGGGGCTTAATCGCGAGAAAAACATTTAGTAATTTATTTACCAAGTTGCATTGGTCGTGGTCACGAGAAGACTGAGTCTTCTCGTGACCACGACCAATGCAACTTGGTCGAAACGTCGAGGTAAGTAAATTACCAAATGTTTTTCTCGCGATTAAGCCCCGTTTGATTTAATAAAAATGTGTTCGAATCGCGAAAGTCTAAAAATTAAAACAACCTTCCTTTTCTTCTTCTTCTTGTCTTTATCCCACACTAGGTGGGGATCACAACAACATGTTTTTCCATTCATTATTTTCTATCATTTCTCATATCAGTGCTCAGACCTTTCTTAAACATAATTCTTTACACAGCCCAGCCATGCCTTCCTCGGCTTTCCTCTACCTCTATATCCATCCACATTCTTGTGCAGTAGTATTTATATTACTCGTATATCTTCTTCATCCAACCTCATGATATGTCCATACCAAGCCAATCTATTTCCTTTCAACTCATAAGTCCTCTCACACACACATACATATGGCACGCAATTATTTAAGTTCTTTCTTAATAATTGATAAAGGCGAGGTCTCCCCGCAGACGCCGCACTTTTGAGTTTTTTAAAACCATCTGAAACAAAGAATATAGTGTTTTTAAATCTGAAAAAAAAATATGTATTAGTTAAGGATCTAATCTAGTTAAAGTCGCATTCAGTAACAAGATCTAATGAACTTCATTCGATAGAAAAAAATCCCAAAGTTACCCATTTTAGTAATGTTTTTTCAATATTTTGAGTAAACTACGGACATTTTACATTAAATTTTTATACTCAATTATAGACATTAAATATTTCTAGACAAATTCGCAGTTTGACTTGATAGTTAGATAGAGAAAGCTCAGTTTGCTCATCGATCTGATACTCGGGCCATTCATAATTATTTCGAAACATGTACCTGTACAGTGGCCTATTTACATTTACTTTGACTGGCCGGTTGGCGCAGTTGGTAGCACTCTGCCTTCTGAGCCTCTGGTCCCGGGTTCGATTCCCGGACAGGTCAAGCATTTGTGTGTATGAACATGTCTGTTTGACTTGTGTCTAGGTGTATATGTATATAAGTATATATATCAGTCATCAGGTTACCATAGTACAGGCTCTGCCTAGTTTGGGACCTGAAGACCTTGGGTGATGTTAAAAAAAAATACATATACCTTTATTGCTTAATTTGTTATTTAATAGTGTGTGTACCTACTACGCGACTAGATGACTCCCTCCGTACTTTGTAACATAATGTAGTATCAACCTGGCTCATATGCGGTCTATCAATTAACTAAACATTTAAGAATTATTCGTAAGCTGTGAAACTGTATGCAAATAAATAAATCACTGGTGCTTTCAAGCTTCCTCTGATATACCTTTCTTCTTAGCCATAGGACGTCCACTGCTGGACATATGCCTCCCCCATATAGGGGGGATTTGCCAATACTCGCCACGCTTGGCAGGCGGGTTGGCGAGCGCAGTATGATTTCCCTTCCTCAGAAGGCGCTGCTGCTCACGTTCTGGTACGTGATCCCTTAACCGACTCTTACGGCACCCACGGGAAGAGATGGGGAGTACTATTCTAGGCCGGTACCACAACGGCCATGATATACCTACTCATTCCTTATTTTATCCATCCTAGTCACACCACACATCGATCTCAACATTTGCATCTGTTTTGATGAACAGACATACATACGTGCATGGGATAATTGTCGAAGCGGGAGTCCGTAACCCACGCGGGTGAAACCGCGGGTCGGTACTAGTGTTGAATAAATTTCTTGCCTTCAATCTGTTTTGTTAACCATATAACAGCAACTATATCAACGATGCGGCACAAGGGTTCACTCCTAAAAATTTACTTACTACCCGCAACAATATGTACGTGATGTACCTGTGTACCTACAGTTCCAATAAGCTGTAAGTATTCGAATCACGTTCTTGTCAAAGTGCTCTCCATAAATTGTAACAATGAAAATATAGTTTGATTATAGACGAAAGTAAGGAGGGTGTGTAGAATCAGCACTTCTCTAGGATCGCAAACATTTCACCACGTTTTTTGGACGCAAGTATGAACTAGATTATATGTCGAATGTATTCGATAAAGTGTTAAGAAAGTCTAAATTTAAAGTTAAATATGATTATGGACTTACCCCCTTACTTATAAACGTTGAATAAGCTGCGAATAGTAATTCAGTGTTTTGTTCCGTTCTTTCAACGTCAAACTATCATATAAGCGACAAAGACAAAACACTGAATAACTATTCAGAGGTTATTCAACGTTTATAAGTAAGGGGGTTAGTCTGCAGGACTCCCACTAATATTATACATGGGAAAGTTTGTATTTGTGTAAGTGTGTATCTGTGTACGTTTGTTACTCTTTCACGCTCAAACGTTTTTTACCGCTTTGACGGTCGACGTGGTGCAGTGGTCAGTGTCAATGACATGACTGCTGTGTCTCCGGGACTCTGGGTTTGAATCCCGGCAGGGGCAAACATTTGTTTCGCACAAATGTTTACCCCGGGTCTTGTGTTTGTCTTGTGATTGTGTGTGTCCATGCCACCCGCGACACAGGGAATCCTAGTGCGGCGTCTAAGTGTTAATAAATAAAAAAATAAAAAAAGAACGGATGGCACCTATTTCTATGAAATTTTATATGAGATAGTTAAGACCCTAGATTACGGCTACTTTTTATCCGGAAATAACTGCTGTTCCCGTGGGATAAGCCAATAATTCAAAACCTGCTACCCCTTCACGGTAAAACTGCTGTACCTCCCGATTTCAATGAAATTTTGTATGGAGGTAGTTTGGGTCCTGGAATAACACATAGGCTACTTTTACCCTAGAAAAAGTATAGTTCCCGTAGGATAATCCAGGTAGCGGGAAAACCGTGCGGTTGAAACCAGAATACATAAAAATACAAATTATGAAAAAGACCACCGAATGTGGTTGAAACTATATTCGGAACCCTCTGACTTATTACGTGAGTAACTCCCGTGTTTTATACATTCATAATGTGTCAAAACCACGTCAGTTTTAATAACAAAATACAAATTAGTTACATAAATCTGTCATACTCTGTTTGGATCAGCACAAGAGGACAGCGAACGTGACCAAGGAGACACTTTCCGACCAGTCAACGGTGCAATTTGGAACCGATCGAGAGCAATTCCGCTCTCCGGCAGGCGAGTTTGCATTTTTTTTACACCGATAATGTACGCCAGTGATGGTTGAAGCTAAATTTTGATTGGGCAGATTTTTAGCTTGCCATTTTTTCTGATAAAATCGTAGGCAGCGTACCACTTCATGTGACAAATTGACGTAGAATTCTTAAGAGATAGCCTGTTGAGTAGTTATCTAAAACCATTCTTGTATATATGTATAATCTGAATACCTGTCTCTCGTCATGAAATTTAGTGTAGAGATGGCTTCGAGGGCGATAAATCGAACTTGCTAGGTTTCATTTTTAGAAAGAAGATAGAGTTTTTGAAACTACTACAATATCATTATAATATGACTCTTCCTGACACCTATAGGCGAGTACCTAGTAATACTACTTAAACAACAACTCAACTGTTTTATCGACGCAGCAACACTAAAGCTACTTGACAATAGATGGCCTTGTTAACACTAAACCAGGGAGAGTTTGGTTTGAGGTTAGACCAAGAAAATCAAGGGTTAACTTATATTATTGAGAACCCTAGAAAAACTCGTTCACCTAGATATTTATTTTAATAACTTCAACAGGTTATTTCAGATAAAAAAAACAATACCAGATACGAGCCAGACGTAGCCTTACATTATTACCAAATATGACTCTCAAAGCCCAGAAGCGTAAAAGGTGTGAATACTGTAATCCTAAGGGCCCTCGTCCACGGCGTCTCTTTGTAGCTATGGTGTCGCGCGTTTTGTAAACGCGCTTCTGCTTCGCTAATACTATCGCGCGTTAGCGCGTTTGCAACGTGCGACAGAAACGATGCAAACGCGTGGTATAGATACTTAGATACACATGCGAGACTGTTAGTGTGGTTTATTTTTTGGAGTATTTGAATACAGTGCTCACAGTGAATACTCCCGGTTTAAAATTGTATTCACCGACAGAACTTTATATAAACCGCAAATTGTACGCTTTTGTGTGCTAATTACAGAGAAATCAGCTGATTGTAAATTCTTGCTAAATATAAGTATTCCGATGAAGTATGAAGTCGTGATTTATATTTAAATCGCAAAGTAAAACTTAGCAAAACACTGCGTAATTATCTATTCCCTGAATAATAAAAGTTGAAAACTTGCTTTCACCATTTCACCTTTCACCATCAAATGGCGGATGTCAATTGAATTTGACGTTAACACACACGCTGCACTACCTCGTTTTCTTGAACATCGTATTCACGCTATAAGAATGCTACAAATGACGTCACATCACAAACATGTACGGACATTGTCATATTTTGAACCGACTTGTAGCGTGTATTATTCGAATATAGTGAATAGTTTGAATTTTAAACCGTGCAAACGCGCGACCTTTTCTGACTAAAAAGGTGCGAATGAAGGGAGGGGTGCTGCGGGGAATGTACCGTACGCGTTTGTATCGCGACTGAAGCATGACAGCATCGCGATAGTAGCGATACAGAATCTAGGCGAAGGTACACAGCCAGCGACAGCATCGTTGTGCTATCGATACACATGCGCGACAGTTTCGCTACAAAAATCGCCGTGGGCGACAGGCCCATTATAAATGACGCGGCACAAACAATTAGTATCAAAATTATTTTTCATAGCAGCTGACTGATAGCACTTGATGTATTAGAATACTCCTCTGTTTCATCAATCATATTGTCACTCTGTATTAATAATGGGCAGTTGTTAAACTTAGCCGATTTTAGGTAGTTTCCAAGTGTCCTATTATATAAGGCGGGAATTGAAGTGGCTGTTTAAATTTGAAGTATTTAGAATATACAATATAAGGATCTACATTATAGTTACTAATTTTATTCATTAGCTTTTTTATTACTTACATGCTCTAAAATATATTTGTTTATCTATTTTATTTACCTACTTACTAACAATACTTATTTTATGATATAATTTTTTTTTGTTTATATTTACTATGTTAATCTAGCTATTGGATATGAATGTGTCTTTAATCAGGGTTCAGACTGTACTTGTACTGCAATAACATCAAATGTCATATTTGTATCTACTCCTAACTTCAAATGGCCGCGCTGCATTAGGCCTCGGCAAAGTTCCAAAAATTAAAAAGAATAGTGAAAATTATCGCGATTTTCTTCAATAATTATTGTATTCTACTATAGACGAATATACTACAAGTACTTGTAGTATTTTGGTCCATGATTCTACGTACCGACTTGGAAAATCACTCGACCAATTGCAGACTAGTTCGGAACTGCTCAGAGTGTAATTTTCCAATATAATACCGCGTGTGTAGTGGTCGGTTCGACCATAACAACATCGCCCGCTACCGTGGAGGTTCGTGAGCGAAATCTTTGCATGTTTTAATGCTAATCAGCGCCATCTATGATTTTATTTGGGTACTAAAACTAAACTTGCATCGACGGCTTGGATTACAGTTGCTCGGCCCGTCTATATTTTTAGCAGCATTTGTTACACACAACTGTGGGAAGCTTTATCACTGACGCGCTTAATACTTCGCCGAAATGGTTTTGTTTTGCATACTATTATGGCCACCAGAGGGACTTTCTTTTCTTTTTGTGAAGGCGTAAGATATCGCTGGAATAAAATGGTCATTTCATTTCTTTTATAAATACGGCTCAGATACACTTTTCGGTAGAGCTACGTTTTTTGTATAAACTAACTAGTTAACGTGAATTTCAATTTCATTTTAATTTATTATTATTAGCACGGTTATAACAACAATCGCACTAAGTATTAATATTATTAGAACCAGATATTCAATTAATCTTACACACTGTTTTATATTAATTGTTAATTGAAGATAAATAAGCATAATTATGAATTTAACTCATATTTATATGAATTAAATAATTGTAATTTATTAATTGTAATTATGAAATACATAAATACCTATATATGTTAATCACATAATATATTAATAAATAATAATGTCAAATGAAGAGTAAGTATGTAATTAAAACGTCAAAATCAATAAATGTAATATTTAAAATGCATACACCAGTTTATAGTGGTATGTTTTTCAAATATAATAAAACAAAAATATTTATTTAATATTTCTGGCCGCTGTCAGGTGATGGCCATAACAGACACCTTTCAGTAGTTAGTTACATGCTAATATGGTTCTTATATTAATAACATTTTCTTCGAAATTTGCATCAAGGTTTTAATTTGATAGGTCCATTCGCCCCTTAAATTTTATTCACATGAAGTGCGTATTTAAATTCTTTCGCTGTGAATTTTCCACATCCCCATATGAAGCCGAATCTGTTTTACAAATATTTACAAAATTGGTTTCCAATAACGTAATAGCAGATGCAGCAAAGCACTTCGTATATTACCGCCACTATTGTTCAGTTTTCAGCGCCCATACGTTTCAGACACAAATGATGAGCTGCATTGTAGTCTGTAGAGGCAATCCGTACTAAACAATATGTGGCTTAAAGGTAGGATAGTAAGTTATAGATACCTACGACATTTATATCTATACCACGCTATATCGCTGTATTTTTTATTTGCGTTAAATAGTTATAATCGGTATTTACGCATTGGAAATTTCAGCTTTATTACAAACTTTTTAAGCTTTTGCATAGCTTCTATCGCGGGCCTTGAGCGTGGAGACCGAATCCGGAAATTCCGTAACGAAAATAACTTAACACCCCTCACTCCGACCGGCACAGCGGTGATACTTTTTAGTTTTGCCATCTATCGATGAATAGCAGAATTTTCAATGACTTTTTTTAAATATCACGCTTGTCTGTTTAGTTCAGCAACTCGCCTCTAGATGGCATTGGTTGTATCGGCGTTACTGCATAAATTATTAATATATTAATTGAATCATCATCTCAGCCATAGGACGTCTACTGCTGGACAAAGGCCTCCCCCATTGATTTCCACAAGGACCGGTTGGAAGCGGCCGTAATTGCATATATTGATAAAAAGTGCTATGCAATAGCTTTAGCGCGGCAGTCCCCGAGTGCCACACGTCTTTTTTATACACTGTATAGATGTAGCGGTTGACCACTATATCGATTGATAGTCAGTGACGATGTTGTCGAAAATGTTACTGGCTGTATTTTTATTTGCGTTTAATAGTTACAAATCGGTATTTACGCATTGGAAATTTTAGCTTTTTTACAAACTTTTTTTATACACTATAGATCTAGCGTTTGACTACTAGTTCACTTGATAGTGTGGTCGAAAATGTTTTCACGCTAGATCTAGAATGCTTACTAGCTCTCAAGGATTGCTGTCTGAAAATAATATATGTTTAGTGACAGTTTTTCAAACTTGAGAGTGGTGGCTACCCACGCGGATAATTATTATGATCTATTTAAAAAAAAGTTCTAAATATGAATTGTATGAACAATATCGAATCAAACCGAATTTGACGGTCGACGTGGCGCAGTATAGTTAGTGTCAGTGACATGACTTCTGCGTTTCCGGGACCCTGGGTTCGAGTCCCGGCAGGGGCAAACATTTGTACGATGAGTGTAGGTGTTTGTCCCGGGTCATGGATGTTTGTGTGATGTGATTGCGTGTGTCCAGCCTCCCGCGATACAGGGAATCCTAGTGCGGGGGTATGAGTGTAATAAAAAAAACAAAAAACCGATTGGCTTAGTTGCAATCAGTTGAATCGGAAGGTGTTTGTCTTACGCTATAACTGTAAATATAAAAAAACCATGAGGGTAAAGTTAGTAGTAGTAAAGGTAGAGTTTACATGAGGGTAAAGTTAGTAGTAGTAAAGGTAGAGTTTACATGAGGGTAAAGTTAGTAGTAGTAAAGGTAGAGTTTACATGAGGGTAAAGTTAGTAGTAGTAAAGGTAGAGTTTACATGAGGGTAAAGTTAGTAGTAGTAAAGGTAGAGTTTACATGAGGGTAAAGTTAGTAGTAGTAAAGGTAGAGTTTACATGAGGGTAAAGTTAGTAGTAGTAAAGGTAGAGTTTACATGAGGGTAAAGTTAGTAGTAGTAAAGGTAGAGTTTACATGAGGGTAAAGTTAGTAGTAGTAAAGGTAGAGTTTACATGAGGGTAAAGTTAGTAGTAGTAAAGGTAGAGTTTACATGAGGGTAAAGTTAGTAGTAGTAAAGGTAGAGTTTACATGAGGGTAAAGTTAGTAGTAGTAAAGGTAGAGTTTACATGAGGGTAAAGTTAGTAGTAGTAAAGGTAGAGTTTACATGAGGGTAAAGTTAGTAGTAGTAAAGGTAGAGTTTACATGAGGGTAAAGTTAGTAGAGTTTACATGAGGGTAAAGTTAGAAAACTAATAGTCTTCTTATAACTTCATGCCATGCCATAAAATAAGGTTCCATTTCCTTGTTCGTCAGTGAAAGAAAACATTAAAGGGCTAATGAGCCTCCTTGCTTCACTCCATTGAGATGTTAATGAATCAGAAAACTTTCTTCACGTTAATTAATTACATAATGCTAGAATATTTTCTTTTCATCACGAGCTGCGTTATAACTATAGCCAAATACGTACATTACTATAATATGTAGGCGTAATGTCATTGTTTGTATTTCATTGTTTTAGGGTTCTTTATCTCAAAAGGAACTCTTATAGGATCACTTTGTTGTCCGTCCGTCTGTCTGTCAAAACCCTTTATCTTAGGAACGCGAGGAGGTATCAAGTAGAAATTAAAAAGATATATTCAGCAGTTTCTTGAATCTGTGAAAAACTCAAACTTGTAAGTCAACGTATGTTTATGTTGTAAAAAACGTATATTTCGGCACTCTAAAGGGAATCTTAATGTATAGAGTCTTTTCCGTTGACCTAGAACTATGAAAGGAGGATGGCAGACTCCCATACATATGCAGCCTAGAAGAAAAAACCGCGTTCATGAATGAAACTTATACGTATCGATAGAGCAATAAATACACTCAATATTGTATATTCAATCATTTTTCTAGAAGTTGGGAGTAAAAAGTTATCATGGAAAATCATCTGTATCAGTATGCTAACTACACGTCCACATGCGAACCATTCAATGGATCGCTATCCATCTATAGCATAGTAGACAGAGAAAGCTATATTGCATGGATCGCGCTACAGATACAGATTACTTATTATATTCTGGAATAAACTAGGCATGGGTGTGTTTATGAACGCAGTCCAGGTCTACAGATCAGCTGACTACAGATTATAGACTAACAAAAACAATTATTTTCAGAGCGTAAGTATTCGAACGCAACAAACATAATGAAAAGTATAGGGTCGAAAACTACAAACACCACATAAATAAATAAAATAAAAGTACTTCTGATTCCCAACTTTATAAATAACGCAAATTATTCACGGAATCCACAAAACTATAATCTAAATTATCATATATAAAGAATACATGAACGGGTTGTCATTTCGTTTTTCGGGAGCAAGGCTGGTACTGCCGTCCTCCTTTGTCAAGTAATACCGTCTTATACTACACGTATAGGGAAAAGTATGAAAACCATACATTTGTAATTAAATCATAAAAACAGGGCCTTTATGCAAGGAACGGTGATCCAAATTTTGGTGGTTACTCAATTCGACCGTATATATTATTTTATGTGTGTTCGCAGATAACTTTGTCGATTGAACCGATTTTTATGATTTTGTGTTTGATACAGTATACTTCCGTGGTAGTTCCATTTAAATTTCATCAAAATTGGACAAACAGTTTTTGAGTTACACTCCAATAACTGAAAAGTGCTACACGTACCTCGACAATATTATAGTTGCAAGTGAAGACATCAGAGAATACACAATGACAATTGATCCCGTGAGTAGCAAAGGTCACTGAAAAGGGTGAAAAAAAAAAATTTACAAAAATAATGCAACTGCCTTCCAACACTCAAAAGTGTGAAATAACTTGCCGAAGTCGGTACCATGCTCACAATATTTTCATAGTAGCTACTTTTGAACTATCATGGTACCGACTTCAACAAGTTATTTCATACTTTTCGTGTTGAAGTCGGTTCCATTTTCTTGGCTCGCCTTTCTATACAGAAAACTATCCAATAAGATATAATTCAAACAAAACGACCCAATTAATTACCATCATTCATTATGGTATCATATCTAAATTAATTACGGTGGAGGCGAGAACAAAAGGCTTCGTTAGCGGCGCGTTGAAAGCAATAGCTGCCACTATCAGCCTTGATGTTAATTGCTACAAGCTCGTTTGATAAGCAATATGGTAGATTAAGTTTCATTCTCTTCATTATAGTAGAGAAGGTGCATTGTTTTTGCTGAAAATAAATAATTATAAGAGACTACCACGGAAGTATACTCTATTCAACAAAAAAAGAATCATCAAAATCGGTTCATAAACGACGAAGTTATCCGCTAACACACAAAAATAAAAGAAACATATAAACGGTCGAATTGAGTAACCTCTTTTTTGAAGTCGGTTAAAAAACATATTTACGATAATATTATTATAACTTCCAATTCACAATTTTTGTCCGATTTCATATTTGAATTCTTCAGCGCTTCATACAATATAAAGTTCTCAGGAATGGTAGCATATATATGTATAATATATATGCTACCATTAGCATATATAGGTATAATATGTTATCCTCGGGCGATATTTGTGATAGATAACATTTATGCTGTGAGAGTGCAATTGCTCTCCTGGGTCAGGTGTGGGCTTATTCGAATTAATCAGTTGATTACAACAATAAACACATTTTAAAACGTACTATATCTGTCAATTCATTATTTTAATAGCTAAAATTTTATTGAATTAAGTAGTTCGGACGCAGAACCTATAAACTTATGACGATTGATTGAGAAAAGTTTGCGTATAAAGCGAGTTCTCGTTCGAAAACTTTTTTAAGACTTTTGGTAATATAAGGCTTAGCCAATGGGCTTCTCTCGATATTTTTACATTTATTTCTATTATATTATACTAGCTGCGCCCCGCGATTTCACCCGCGTGGTGATGATTATGATGATGAATGTAGCCTATCTGTTATTCCCGGACCTGAAGTATTTACTAACAAAATTTAACCCAAATCCCTAGCGCCCCGCGGTTTCACCCGCGTAAATTACGGTTTTCCCGCTACATCAATTATTACACGGGAATCATACATTTTACCGGGATAAAAAGTAGCCTATGTGCTATTCCAGACTATAATCTATCTCTGTGCCAAATGTCATCTAAATTCGTTCGGCCGTTTTGGCGTGATTGAGTAACAAACATCCATCCAAACTTTGACATTTATCATACTAGCAGCACCCCGCGGTTTTACCCGCGTGGTGATGATTGATGATGATGAAAAGTTCCGGGGTCTAAAGTATCTACATTAAAAAAAATATCTAAATTCGTCCAGCCGTTCTGGCGTGATGAAGTAACAAACATCCATCCATCCATCCAAACTTTCACATTTATAATATTAAGTGGGATTGAAGGTACTCAGCGCGTAGCGCTTCTATGCGAAATAATCTGTAGGTACTATCATTTTTTAACAAAGAAACCTTACCACAGAATAAATAACATACCTATCAAGAAATTAAGAGCATATTACATCTTTTTTTTTTTTAATAACCTGTTCTATATTTATAAACTCACATTCCTAAAAGCCGTTACAAAATAAAGGTAGCACAAAGTACGAATAATAATTTTATCTAAATGTAGCAGCATATATACGATTTAGTAAAAAAAAAAGTACTTCACTAACTTGATAATGAAATTCCCATTCCACGGAGACAAGGGTCTGTATAATTTGGCAGTAGATTCTATGTTTATGACATTGCGTGTAATATTGTACCTGTAGCGTCAGGGTCCGACATTATTTAAAAAATAACACAAAAGTCTTCACACAATCACTTGGCTTATTTCAATTAAATAAACCTAATTAACTTCACATTAATTTAAATTATAATTCACTAAATTAATCTGCACTGATTATAATAAACTACCCGACACTAAAATTACTCAGCGATTACGTAACGTGTGCACTGGCCAACGGTCGACGAACGAATGAACCGAGTCGTTCGCTCGCGCTGCCTTTTATACCACTCGGTGGTGAGATTGAAGTTAGTTCCGCGTTTGCCCGTTGCACTCGCAGTTTTCAAAACAATGACGGTGGCGCCGTCACGGCCATACTGACGTACGCTCGTCCTCGAGCGTCTTCCGAGCATCTGGGAACAAGACAACAACCTGTTCGTTCATCCTGACATACTAGTGTGATCTTTAACAAAAGGTTTCAATAATGTGCTGGTCCGGTTAACCCTTCAGCTTACCACAACTACTACGTTATTTCATCAGTATTAAAACTGGAGACGATTGTGCTAGGCCGGATAAATATCCCTTTAGCGAATGCTAGACCGGACATCTGTCCCTATAGCCAAACATGCTAGACCGGATAAATATCCCTTTAGCGAATGCTAGACCGGACATCTGTCCCTATAGCCAAACATGCTAGACCGGATTGCAATCCCTTTAGCCGGAGGGCTAGGCCGGACCGCAACCCCTTTAGCCGAGTCATTGGACCGGATTTTCCCTTCAATGACTCTTTCCTACATTTTTTGTTACTCTTTTCTTTTTTTTTTTTTTTTTTTTTTTTATTAATTACGGTCGTCGTGGTGTACAATGGCATCAGTTACAACACTTATTGATTCGGGTAAATCTGATGATGAACTTTCTATATTATTACTAATAGCGCTCAAGGTACGTGAACTAGCCGATACAGTGCTGCTATTAACAGACATAGTGTCGCTACCGGAAAGTTCATCCTCAGCATCACCAATCACAGGTACGTTATCATTATCACGATCAGTTTCATGGACAACATCACTCTGGCTAGCATCCGCCGTCACGCAATTAATACCAATTGAATACCACTTATCTCAATCACTCCATGCGTAGCTCGGGAACACACGTTGACCTGTTTGCTGGAACTGGCGGTAGTGCCCGCAGCATCTTCCTTTTTCTTGTATCGCATGGGGCAAGCGGAGGCTACGTGGCCGGGGTCAGCACATACGTAGCAGGCGACAGATGCACGAGGATTCCGTGGAGGGGCTGAAGAATGCGGTGGCTCCCCCTTGACTGCCACTGAAGTGTTCCTTGCGATGAAAGCGTTTCGCGTCCGGATCAGTCGAACCGATGTCTTCGTTACGTCTTTTTAACGTGAAGCCGCGTAACGTGCGAAATAACTGGCTTTTGTCGTTTATAACCACTGAATTTAACTCTCGACGAATCCTGTCATCACACTGCGAAAGTACGGAAATGGCAAAGCCTGTCATCACCTTCTCTGGCATATTCACTTTGGGAATCTTTTCGATTAATTGCCATAATCGCATTCCCGCTTCAGCAGGGCTCTCTTTGCCGTCTAACTGAAATTTGATGATGTGATCGAAATAGTCTTGCATTATCAAAGGCTTTGCAAATCTTGATATCAGCATCTCTTTGATCGCAGGCCATGATATTTGGTCAGGTTTGATATTTGCTAGACACGTTGCCGCACGCCCCTTAAGAGAATGTGTTAGGGCTAGAATTAAGTCGATTCCTTTAATTTTCTTCTGCTCAATTATCAATTCGCTGAGTGTGCACCAATTAACGACGTCGGATTCAGGATCATCCGGATCGTAATTGACAAATTTTGTTGTTGCATGCTGAACAGGCTGACAAGATGTCATATTTTCAGCGATTTTTTTGAAGATCGCTTCCATACCAGTCGAGAATAACATAATTTGCTCCATTGCTGCTTTACTCGGCGCATTTGACTGCGGTGATTGTTGTGGGGGTAGATCCCACTTCTGATGTAGCGTCAGGGTCCGACATTATTTAAAAAAATAACACAAAAGTCTTCACACAATCACTTGGCTTATTTCAATTAAATAAACCTAATTAACTTCACATTAATTTAAATTATAATTCACTAAATTAATCTGCACTGATTATAATAAACTACCCGACACTAAAATTACTCAGCGATTACGTAACGTGTGCACTGGCCAACGGTCGACGAACGAATGAACCGAGTCGTTCGCTCGCGCTGCCTTTTATACCACTCGGTGGTGAGATTGAAGTTAGTTCCGCGTTTGCCCGTTGCACTCGCAGTTTTCAAAACAATGACGGTGGCGCCGTCATACCTAATAAGTATAATAGACCTGCATTTACTTGAATATTTAGTCGATTCAATTCCGAAGACGTCCGTAGTCCATGTACGAACAAGTTTTACGCTTATTTATTTATTTATAACACTCAAACCCTAAGATTCCCTGTGTCGCGGGAGGCATGGACACACAATCACAGCACACAAACATCCAAGAGCCGGAAAAACACCTACATTCATTGCACAAATGTTTGCCCCTTCCGGGATTCGAACCCAGGGCCCGGAGACACAGAAGTCATGTCACTGACCACTGAGCCGCGGCGACCGTCAAAATAAGCGTATTGTTTTGATAGAATTGAACGTGCAATCAATCCATTATGTGCTGTCAGGTAGCAAGTTTGGCGTTCTTTTATCAGCCGACCAACTTCGACGAGTACGAACAACCTTTTTTCAATAATCAAGACTCCTTGCTTCCGAAGCATGGAAGAACTAATTCAAAAATGTTACTGGCCCTCAGCTACCGTATACCGTATTTGGTATCACCGTTCCAAGTGGTTACATAAAAATAATTGCCTGAGTTGGTGTGTTCATCAGTATCGTAAAAGTATAAGCGTTTTGCAGAAAACATGTCTCTGTAATTGTTTTTTTTTTAAACGTTTGACCATTGCCTTACTTGATAGTCAGCAACTATCCGTTCAAAAATGTTATCAAACTAGACCTTGAATGCTCACTGGCTATCAAGGACTGCTGCCTGAACACACTATGCGATTGGTGATAAGTTTCTCCAGAGGGTGGTAACTAGTTAGGCTGGCACTCTAAAGTATCCCACCTCGTCGCAAATGTCACCTTCAACGGAAGCGCAACCGTTGGTGGTGATTAACCAACGTCCGTTTGTTTGACAGCCGACGCTCCCACCGCTGAGCTATCATCGCTTCAAACTTCTTTATAGTAAAACTTAGGATTCACTCAATCTCAAATAACCAATAGAACCTACATATAACATACATAACCGTAACTTAAGAGCTTATATTCCCGAATTTGAGATATTCAAATCATCAAAAGCGATACACAAAACATATACCTACGCCCAAATAATTATTAAACATTTCGTTCAATCATGGTTTTTCTTTGTTACAGGTAAACTTCAAAGCAACATATTCCCAGAAAGTGAGACCAAGTCGAGGACTTTGAAGTCCACGAAGGTAAAACGAGCTTATAACGTGTTTGACACCACTCCTGTATTAAAAGATCTGACACATTCACAGTACGCTTGAGTGTCTCCTGGGAAATTAAAAACCTTTATATAAATGTCATTTCATTTTTAGACTTCAGTTCAAATATTTGAAGGAAATAATTCGGCTGCTAGTGGGACTTGAACCCACGACTACAGAATACCGTCCTGTCGCTTTGTCCAACTAAGCTATAGCAGCCCATACCACTAGGGCCGAATTACTTCCTTCCTTTTGAAGGAAAAAATTCGGCTGCTAGTGGGACTAGAACCCACGACTACAAAATACCCTCCTGTCGCTTTGTCCAACTAAGCTATAGCAGCCCATACCACTAGGGCCGAATTACTTCCTTCCTTTTGAAGGAAAAAAATCGGCTGCTAGTGGGACTTGAACCCACGACTACAGAATACCGTCCTGTCGCTTTGTCCAACTAAGCTATAGCAGCCCATACCACTAGGGCCGAATTACTTCCTTCCTTTTAAACTTTTTTAAACTCTTTTTGAGCATAAAGATTCATGACACTACTGTGTGTGGCCTAAAAATGTATCAAGAAGTGAAATAAAGGAGTAACTAGAATCGAATTAATGTGTTAATGTGCGAGACATACAGTAATATAGACATACCAAGTTACATAACTTGGTGCCTCCTTTCCAATTCCATCAAAAAACGACCAGACGGACTGCAATGCGACATCCATATATGGTAGACGTTCCACCCTATCGCACTAAGCGTTTTGCTTCCACATTCATAGTGCGTACAGCTAACGAGTGGAATTCATTGCCTAAGTCTGTGTTTCCACATGAATACAATCTGGGCATCTTCAAGTCACGAGTGAACAGGTATCTTCTTAGCAGGCATGAATCATCGTAGACCGCATCATCACTTAACATCAGGTGAGATAGTGGTCAAACGCATAATCAAATCGAAATTTTACACAACGATGCGGCCTTGGTAAATATCAACTTATGTGGTAAAAAAAATAAAAAAAATCATTTATTTCAGGTTACTATGACCCATACACATAAGTTAATCAATTGAATAAAATAAAATTACATAATTTTTAATTTAATTTAAAATAGAGTTTAATTTAATAGAATTAAAATTAATTAGTCACGAAAATTCAATTCAATACAATTCAACCTGATCAACTTATCTAATTGTTTTTCATATTTAAAAAATGTACGTAAACTTTGTTAACACGGTTGACCACTATCAAAATAATAATATATACAAATAATAATATCAAAATAAAAATAATAATCAAAATAAATAACCACCGGTGGCTTGAGCTAGTGACGAGACTCCTGTCGTTTTTTACTCGAGTGACTCGAGTGAATTTGTTAAGCTCGTACTCGAGTGAAAACAAATGTATATATGTAAGTAAATGCGTTTGACCACTATCTCACTCGATGGTCATTGACGATGTGGTCGAAGATGTCATCACGCTAGGCAATATTATATGCTCAGAATAGTGGTTGATAATATTGTATATCTTGGTTAGATCGTCAAACGTTTACCAAACTATCCGAGATTTTCGCTCTCGGAGCAAAATTTGTGATTTAATCCGAGAATCAGGATGTAATCCTATGTTTAACAATAACAAACGATAACTTTTTATTTGCAATTTAGTCACTTTTATGTGGCTACTTAATAAGTCGTAAGAAGACATTCAATTCTCCTCTGTTGATTAATCACATAAACATGGTGAATTACATTGTGTATTATATGTCATATTAACAAATTTAACAAAAGCCTTTAAAAAGTCTTAATCTAAACTAATCGAAACTCAGCACGAGTGATAAATTCTTACTCGAGTTGTAAGGAATGTAAGTAGTTTACTCGAGTGACTCGAAAGTTGGAGTACAAAACTGTCTCGAGTCCCAAAATCCTACTCGAATCGCACTTCTTTATAGCTTTAGCCCTACACCGCTGCCGGCGGCATTCTAGGATTAGGGTTTTTTATAATATTTGTATTAATTACTATTCTTGATAAATATATTGTAAAAAACTAGACCTAAAAAGATATGAAATAAAGAGATATGATAATTAAATATGAAAATACATGTAATTATATTTTAAAAGATGCTAAGCATATGCAATGGCAATGTCTACAACTTAATGAAAATACATGCTACATAGAATAATAACGAGTTATTATTCTAAGCCTACATCAATAATCTTGAATTCCTGTAGAAGTAATTGTGTGATTCAAATGCTATGTATTCAATACTATATACTATACCATAAATTCTGAAGGATTCATTAGTTACTATTAGATAAAAAAAACATATGGAAATTCGTTTCTACAGTTTTTTCGAAACATTGCCTCTAAGGGCCAAAATTTAAAACGTACGATCAATTTATCCGTCGGTCAAACAGTTAAACTGTTTTACCGATCATTAAATTGATAATCGGATGTTTAAATGTTAGTTAACACCACTCTAAAAAGGCAACGTAGCGTTTTTGCCAATGATCTTCTGTATACATTTGCTATTCATTTTAAAATATCAAAAAGAGAAGTCTCCGATAACACTTCGCGCACTTATGCCTTGTCAAAAATTGGAAAACAGATACCAGCGTATCTAATTGCTCTCGCGCCAATTTCATTAAAGGACAAGGGGCTTATTCCCTTTCTAAAAAATAAGTGAACTTTTTCAATCAGTTCCCGAGATCCCCAGCAAAAGTTATAGTTCAGTTGCGGCCTTGTTAAGCTCCAAATTTGTTCATTTTATTGCGTTTAATCTTTTATGAAATAGCGAGATTTTCCCTTTTGTGACGTAGGTAGCTGATGGGTGCTGGCGTAACTTTTTGTAAGGTAATTTGAAGACTTCCGCACAAATGTAGCGTTTTCATGAATTTCACAGGAGTTTTCTTTGTTTGCGCCGTGTTACCTTGTTAATGAGAGGAGGATCAGGTTTACAAATGAGGGTACATTCTCGAGTTTAGGTTTCATCTGGTTAGCATGGTACCTACTCTATATACAAGCATCATATACCTACTCTCGGTATACCTAGAGTAGGTATACCTTTCTTAATGCGTACTGCCAAGGAATGGAACTCGTCGCCCGAGTCTGTGTTTCCCGATATGTACAATCCTGGAGTCTTCAAGTCGCGAGTGAATAGGTACCTACTAGGTTTGCGTGCTAAATCCTAGACAACGTCATCACTTAACATCAGGTGAGACAGTTGTCAAACGCAAACATATAATATGTCAAAAAAAAAACCTAATGCTTGTATCTATTGTTAATATTTTCGATTACATTTATGTTTAATATTATCTAAACTGAAGTAGAAAAGATTGTTCTATTTCTCTTAAATTATTGACCATTAGCAGATCCTTAATTTTTTTTTAAATATTATGTAGCCTATGTCACCCGTTCAGAGTTTTGGACCCTATTCAATGCAAACAAACAAAGAGACAATTTTTTTTTTTAAGAAATCTTTAAAAAAAAGTCCCAATAACATTAGTATAGACTATAGCTGTGCGCCGCGGTTTCGCTGGCATGGACGGCGCTTTTCAAATTAATTCTGTTGAAAAGATTCAAGTTAAAAAATTGATTTAGAACAAAATATAAATTTTAGGCAAATCGATATCCGTATCAATTTTACTTATGTTTTGGAACACCTGGGGGGTAAAAGTGAGTAAAACAGTCAAAGGAACAAAGATTTTTAATATTTCTGTTAGCATATTTTAGATCTCCTAAATACGAAAATTAACTCCGCCCAAAAGTTCATCATTCTTTTTTAAGCCATTACTTTCAAAACTAAATTTTGCTCAAAAGAGAAATGTATTGAAATACATTTTAAATCAGTATTATTATACTTACCTTTTGCCACATCTTTTCCGTTACTAAAGTTGACACGTAAGTAACTAATACGTACTTATGTTATTATCTGTGTACGTTACCGCTTTTCTCAAAACTCTCTTGATATAAAAAAGCCGAAAAGAACATCTATAAAACCTTAGTCGGGCAATATTTGGCCAAAGGATCCCTCCAACGCACGCCTATTTAAGGCATCAGTGGTAAACTTACTACATAAATAACTCTTATAAAATATTTATGAATGTATAAAACACGGGAGTTACTCACGTAATAGGTCAGAGGGTTCCGATTATAGTTTCAACCACATTCGGTGGTCTTTTTCTTTCTTTTTTTCTTTTTTCTTTCTTTCTTTCATACTAGGCGAATCGCGACCGCGTCCGCGAGCGCCCCGTATTCTCCTTGAAAAAGACCACCGAATGTGGTTGAAACTATAGTCGGAACCCTCTGACTTATTACGTGAGTAACTCCCGTGTTTTATACATTTATAATGTGTCAAAACCACGTCAGTGTTATAAAATAATTTTCAGAATTTCATTTCTCGGGATGATTTTGAATAGTTACAGATATTAAAGAGTACCTATCAGACAAACCAAATAAATAGTGTAGTAGCATAGTAATGTTGGTCTGAAGATCCTGATGAAGCCTTCCCGAAGAAAGCGATACAATTATCGACGGTAATATCCACTTCGCGTAAGTTTAACGTTAAACCCGTAGAAACAGTGTTAAATACCACGGGTTCAATCCCACTATCAGCCGAATTTTTTTCTTCAAATAATTTGAACTTAAACTAAGCTCAAGTTTGAGAACGTGTAACAAAGCCACTTGTGAAATCACCTTGATGTCTGGCATTAGTTCCTTATATGTCACCGATATTCTTAGTCTAGTGTATTCCCCATAAAAAAGTAAAGCAGGCAAAAGGAGGCATTAGCTTACTTGAATAAGGGCATAAGTGTCCAAGCCTGGCTGAGTATGCACCGCGTCGTCACTTAACATCAGGTGAGACAGTGGTCAAACGTAACCGTATAATCAGTAAAAAAAAGAATGTAAAGATTTTCTGGTTTCCTCTTAAGTACGGTATCCTTACAAATCAAACATTTTCATAGCTTTCAAACACGTCTTCATAGCAGTTAAAATTCTACTTACCTATGTATGATTTATTTTTTTACACAGAGGTAAATGAATTTTGTGTTTATCTATTCATAATGTAGGTATATATCTTCTTTAAATATATAATTCTAATGTATGTGTGTATGTCACTGAACTCCTAAACGGGGTGGCGCCTTCGATGTCTTAGATTCACAAATAAACACGCTAGATGGCGTTGCTTTTGAATTTTTTTACCCGTGCGAAGCCGGGTAGACCCTAGCGGTCCGGTCTTTTATATTATATACATATTCATATTTTTATGTGCTAAGTACCTTATGTGACAAACTTCTGCGCGCTACATAATAGAGTAGTTTGCTGTCAGTATGTGAAAATTGCGAAAATAAATTTAAAAATTCAACCCGTTTGAAATTATTGTTAATATTATTATAACTTACCTACTATACCTTACTTCTTAGAATTATTGCATTGCTTATAATAAGTATGGTGCTGCAGTTCTAGTGTAGTAAAAGTGCAAAGCAAACAAAATCGAGTGGTTGTTTAAAGAATTAAATCATTCTGAGGGAATGTAAAACTTAAATTATTACAAATGTAAGCAAGATTATGCTTATTGGAGTAGTCTCTATGCAATTTTGACTAGTTAAACGGAGGCATATACTTTTCTTTAATATATATGAGCTTCCATTTTTGGTCGTCTTAATAAAATTACAATCTAGCCTGCAGTCCAATAAGTAATTCGATTTTAACATAAACAGTATTGTAACCTGCAGTATTTTTTGTTTCAGATTAAATATATGTAATGATATACTAGCGCCCTCTAGAAATTCTCATTAATACTTTTAATAAAAGCAAACCCAAAACTTGTAACCGTCTAAATAGGGTTTAAATTATTTGAACAAGTAACGCCATCTAGCAGAACTATGTAGCAACAACTTGGGGTTGAGAGTTGTAGATTTAAGAGCCTGCCAAACGTGGCATACATCTTGCAGACTATCACAAGGTTCCGCCATTTTAGAGTAGATGTCGTTGATTAAAATTTTATTGTGATTGACTTGTTACATATTTTATAAAAATATTATTATTACAGGTATGGTACACTTATACATAACGTGATTATGGTTCATAACTAATTTATTTGGTATACTATCCAATTTACAAGTACCTATATTTAATACCTACCTACCTATCTCACATAAATTGAATAAGAGATACAAAAATAATTCCATTACTGATTAGTATTGTTTAATAAAATAGTATATCACAGAAAATAATATGTATTCTATATCTCACATATTCTATATCACATCTCTCGATGTGCATTAAATATATTATATTATATTAAAAAGAAACAAAGGAATAGTTTCGCTTTACCCAAGCCTACTTTTTACTTTTCATTCGGTTTCACCATTTGCTAAATAGTCAATTTTAAGTTGTGCAGCTTATTTTATTGAAAGCCCTACATTTCTAATAAACTCGAATAATACCACTTAAAAAAAAAATTCATGAAGGATAATCCTGATTGAGCAAAATTTGATTTCATATCCTAGTTGATTAGTGAAAAAATATATTCGAGAATGGTATTTATCGAAAAGATGTTGAAAAGTGTAACAAGTTGCTAATTTTTTTGTTGAGCCTTAGGTCATCTGTATAGCACATATTTTATAATTATGTAATATTCAGAATTTGTCCCGCCCTCTGCCTGTAAACACCCGCGAGCCGCTTAAACATTTAATGGCGAGTTCACTATCCGACACGAATTTGTTATAAAAAAAACAGTGTTAAAATTCACTAAACAAAAACTACCGCCACTTAAACTTGAATAACTTATTCAATTGGGTCGCTTGGAAACTTTCTGTGAACTAATTTAACACTTCCCGAACACCAATCGGCAGTGGAGCCCCAAAGCGATTAAATCGGCCTTTTGTGACCGCGATAAAAGTTCCAACTGACCGCGAACCGAAACTAAACTGTAATGTTGTATTAAACAGTGTATATTTAATGTGCCCGCAATGTCCGCAATAAAAACTCAAATAGATGTTGAACGGTAGCCTTAGAGGTTTAATTTATGTTTTTAAGTCAACTCATTACCACATCTCGATACCGCACAGATTGCTTGGCGTTCTATGAACAAATAATTATGTAGGTACATATTTTTTTGACGTGATAACGTTTTATAAATTGATGAATGCCAAAATGAAAAATAGTAACGTTCCGCGTAACGGTGAATGGTCAATGGTCAATGGTCAATGGTCAATGGTCAATGGTCAATGGTCAATGGTCAATGGTCAATGGCAATGGTCAATTCTCAATGGTCAATGGTCAATGGTCAATGGTCAATGGTCAATGTCAATGTCAATGTCAATGGTCAATGGTCAATGTCAATGACAATGACAATGACAATGTCATGCATGATTATGACGTTATCACGTAAATCTATCGTCCGTAAACCGACTTTACAGACAACCAATTTTTTTTTATACTGTACAGATCTAGCGTTTGACCACTATCTCACTTGATGGTCAGTGACGATGTGGTCGAAGATGTTATCACGCTAGATCTAGAATGCTCACTGGCTCTCAAGGACTGCTGCCTGAATACACTATGTACTTGGTGACAGTTTTTCAAACTTGAGGGTGGTAGCTAGCCAGGCTAGCCCTACCACCATGCTGGGAATTTGATAACGGTGTTACCTTCACCGGAAGCTCACGCTGTTGTGAGGGATCCAACCAGTGTCCGTCAGTTTGACAGGCGACGCTCTCCCCTCTGAGCTATCATCGCTTCATAAATTGAGTCATTGAGTTCGTTGGTGGCTACCGTACGAACTGCGTAGCTCTAATGTGCACAGATATTAATAGAGATGAGACAATGATCCGGTTACTTATCTGTAAAGAATTCTGGCAAAATTAAGACTTAACCAACATGGGCGCCGCCGGCAGCAGGGTGCAAGGGGGTGCACTTGCACCCCCATATTAGGAAAGAAAGGGCAAAAAAAAACAAAGTTACTGGTTGCTTTAAAACTGAAGGAGTCAAGGTTGTTGCTATCCAAATTCGTTACTCACGTTGTCAGTAAATTAAATATCCTAACACTCGTAGGCTACTTTTGAGCCATAATCTACAAGGTCAAGTGACTATACCCGCGCGCCTGGCTAGCTACCACCATTTTCAAAAACTGTCGCCAAAAACAGTGCTTACGCAGCTATCCTTGAGAGGTAGTGAACATTCTAGATCTAGCATGATTGCAGCCTCGACCACATCGTCACTGATCTAAGTGATTTATAGTCAAACATTAGATAAAAAAAGTATAATAAACAACATTTAATAAAGTGATACATTATTTCAAGAGTTTGCTAGGCGCTTACGTTCAAAGTTTTTTCCATCAAATAACTTGAACGTAAATTCCGCCTAGCATGTTGTTAATGCAATAAACCATAAAACTCTTGAGATAGGGGCATGGTGCCTTCGTTTGATACGATATCAACTGTAATGTTGGTCTACCAGTTCTATTAATTAGTTGTTCATACAATTAAAGGTAGATGGCGCTAATAACAACATCCCCTCAGATGTTATAGGAAGGTAGAAAATCGGCGCAAAGCGACAGGACGCCATTATGTAGTCGTGGGTTCAAGTCTCGATAGCGGCCGAATTTTTTCCTTTAAATCATTTGAACGTATAATACGTACATTATTGTTTTGCTTATGCGTGAAATGGTAGAACTTTTTGGTGTTAAGCTCGTTGTCATTTTTGTTCACTTGTAAAACGTTTAAGTTCGGAGACGTAAGTCAACCCTTGGTTGTAGCATAGTCTAAAAGACCACTTAGGCACGTCTCCGATATTTCCTCCACTCGACGACCACTCCTCTGTATCGGCCCTCGCCTATTCACCAGCCTTCGAACAGGCCACGTCATGAGATTAAGTCTCTTCACAATGAAGGATTTGAATACGAAAGTGCTTCCAATTTAAGTTTGTTAGGAGTTTGTAAAGAAAAAAGCTATTTAGAAAGTTTGCGTGCGGTTGTGACGTGTGAGGCATTATAATGTGATCACGCGTCACATGCTTGACTTACGACACGTATGAGAACTGTTCTAAAAATAGTGAAATGAAAAATAGTTTGACGTCATCATCATCTCAGCCATAGGACGTCCACTGCTGGACATAGGCCTCCCTCATTGATTTCCACAAGAAACGGTTGGAAGCGGCCCGCATCCCGCCCTTGCCTACGATCTTAGTCAGGTCGTCTGTCCACCTTGTTGTTGGCCGTCTTATGCTGCGCTTGCCAGTCCGTGGTCTCCATTCGAGAATCTTTTGACCCCAACGGCCATCGGTTATTCGAGCTATGTGCCCTGCCCACTGCCACTTCGGCTTGCTAATCCGCTGGGCTTTGTCGGTGACTTGCGTTCTTCTACGGATCTCCTTATTTCTGATTCGATCGCATTAAGAAACCCCTAGCATAACCCTCACCATAGCTTCACACTAATATTAAAAAAGCGGAAGTTTGTGTGTATGTTTGTTACTCCCTCACGCTCAAACGGCGACACCGATTTCCATGAGATTTGGTTTGGAGATAGATTAGACCCTGGATAAAAACAAAGGCTACTTTTGATCCCCCAAAAGTATTTGGTGTTCCCGTGGGATATAGATAGTTCGAAAACGTCTGTTGCTCCTTCACTTTCAAGCAGCTGCACCAATTTTTATGAAATTTGATATGGAGATGGGTTAAAACCTGGAATGATGCGTTGGCTACTTTTATCTCGGCAAAATGTACAGTCTCGTGGGATTATTGAGGTAGCGGGAAAACCGTAAACCACGCGGGTGTGACTGCCGGTGTATGTAAATGTGAAACTAGCTCTGTCTGTCTGTAATGTTTTCATGCCCAAACAGCTGAACTAATTTCAAAGAATATTCGCAACATCAGACCTTGAAAAGGACATAAGATCCATTTAATCCCGGAAAAGTATGGTTCCCGTCCGATAACTCAGGTAGTAGGAAAATCGTAGTCCACGCGGGTGAAACCGCGGGTCGCAGCTAGTATGAACATAAAACAAAGATACATTTATATTGCATTGGCCACATAAGTATTACTTTTGAGCAAGTACAAAAGTAGTATGAAGTGAAGACTTTCCCCGTATTACGGCCGGTATTTATTAGAGATTTATGCCTTTGTTATGGTGGAAAAAGAGCTTACCAAGACAGATTTCGTAGCGTACCACCACGCGGTTTACGACCACGCTTTTTCTGAGTTTGTGATGTTGTTGTTTTCACATAATAAGACGTGCAAATCTAGTTTACGGACTAAGCCATATAATATAATATATTGTTATGAACAATGATAAAAAAATAGTTCATGATGTATCTATGAATATAAAAGGAATGTTTTCATACCCGAAGGAAAATAATTCAATTTAAAAAAAAAATTCAATTCAATTTAAGTTTTAATAATTGAAATATTATTTCCGCTTACAATGTTTAATTCAGCAATTAACACGCGTGTATACGAAGTACTTTAATAATATATAGGTATATTTGATATTGAATGTTTATTATAAATTTACAATTAAATAAAAAAAAGACTAAATATATGTCATATAAACTGCAATATACTATACAAATTTACCTTCGACCATATCTTCACGACCATCAAGTGAGATAGTGGTCAAACGCTAGATCTATACAGTATAAAAAAAGTTTACCTATTGAATTTAATAAAAACATCTTCAAAATTCGTTCTCATTTTTAAATAGGAATATAGATGTAGTATCCGGCTTTACTCACGTTTATAGTCGAAGTTTCGACCTAGGTTTCGGGCATATCCGATGCTCATCCTCTGGTGAGTTTACGCTGCCAGATCGCGGCGCCCACTGGTCATCTGGCAATGTGTCAAACTCACGAGAATTTCCAATCATTAATAGGAAAGATTGTAGGATATACTCTAAACGTCACAATAAACCTTATCAGTAAGTACCAAAACTTTCACACACATACTCACGATATCATAAGCCATTCATATTGTAATTAAATAGCTGTTACAAATTAAAGCGGCGGCCCGCCCCGAAATCGCACCGGTAGATATTATTTAATAAACATTCAGAAAATTATGAACACATATTTAGGATTCTGTTAACCAAAATTTAACCGTCCGATTATCAATTTAACCGTCGATCAAACAGTTTTACCATGCAGTTAACCGACGGTTAATTCATAATCGGACGTTTACATTTTAGTGAACTCCACCCTTAGCAGACCATGCTAAGTTTTTTTTTTTTTTTAAAAAGCTGATATAAAAAAAAAAAAAAAAAAACGACACATACAATCACAGCACACAAACACCCAAGACCCGGGACAAACATCTACTCTCATAGCACAAATGTCTGCCGTGATTTGAACCCAGGGTTCCGGTGACACAATAGTCATGTCACTGGAACTAACCACTGCGCCACGGCGACCGTCAAACACATGCGTCGACATAATTAGATAAGCACTGGTGTAGGGGAAATCTTTCGATCAGCTCAGTTTTAGAAAATGTATTAGGCCACTTACCCAGTGCCGCTTTCTGGCGTTGCTTGTGGCCCGGGCCCGGGTTGTGACTCCTGGTTGTTAGTTCACTGGGTTCACAGTTCATGTATTGTTTATTATGCAATAACGTTTATATAATTTTATTATGTATTCACTGGGGGTATGTCACACGCGTATGGTACTGATTGGTGCGCGGGAGACGGTCGCGTGGCGTCTCTTTGAAGGGTTGATTGTTAACTGACAGTACTTGTCGCTGCTAGGAGCGATTACCGCCTTGAAGATGGTGCGGATGCTTCAGGTTTGTGACCCATACATTTCCATACGAGCTGAGAGTTAACAAAGAAAAAAAAGAAGGCGCGAATATTGCTTGTGCTAAGAAATACGAAACATGCCGCCGACCTTAAAATATGTACGTATTTTAATGAAATATTACTATACCTAAGAACTATATACTATAACTAGATGTCCAATGTAAGTGGATAGAAATCTACCTATTCGATAGGCAGGGGACAGACCTTCACGACAGGTCTCTTAAGAAAAGAATTACCCATGCGCACTGTGACAACACGAGTAACTCCGTCAGCGCCGGGATGCAACTTGTGTACACGCGCCAGACGCCACTGCAAGGGCGGCAGCGAGTTGTCCATTAGCACTACTACGGAACCCTCGGCGAGGGGTGTGTGAGGTTTGTCGCGAAACCATTTACTTCTTGCAGAGATCGGATTAAGATATTCAATGCTCCAACATTTCCAAAAATGCTGCACGGCTTGTTGTTTGACTTGCCAGCGTACTAGACTTGATACTTTTTCTGATTCGTAATTAATTTCTGGAAGTGAAGTTAATGGTTCCCCGATGAGGAAGTGTCCGGGTGTTAGTGGTAACGGATCAGTGGGATCGTTACTTTGAAGAGTTATTGGTCTAGAATTTAAAACTGATTCTATTTGACATAGAAGCATATTGAACTCGTCGTAAGAAAGCTGTGAATTTTGAATTCTGCCGCCGACCCTGAGAAGACCGGCTTCGTCAAGGAAAGGCCTAAGTTTTTGAAGACGATTAGAGCAATTATCACAATTTTTAATACGCGATATGTCATCAGAAAACACTTGTTGTTGAACGAGGAATATTATTTTGTTAAGAGCTGATTTTGTTTCGTGGACTGTAATTTGTGGATTTAAGGATGTAGGAATCTTACGACATTTTTGAGATAATCGTAGGAATCGCGAAAATACTCGTAGTAGTTTAGGTAGTGACGAATATCGCTCTATAAGATCTGTTAGAAAATCAGGATCAGAATCTGATTTAGACAGAAATATGTGTTTACGACGTTCTTCGTCGGTGTTTAGGTCAACCTTCGACACTGGCCAATTAGCTTGGTCATTAGAAAGCCAAGCAGGGCCGTGGAACCACTGCTGTTGGTTCAATTGTGAAGGTAGGACACCGCGGGTTGCAATGTCTGCCGGGTTGTCCTCTGACATCACGTGTCTCCAATGTGCCGCGGGAACGCGTGATGTTGTTTCAGTTATGCGATTAGAAACGTAAGTGCGCCACTCGTGGGGCGGTGATCTAAGCCAGGCCAAAGTGACAGCTGAATCACTCCAGGCGTATACGTCTTTAATGGATATAATGTCACCGTATGTGCTCAGAATTTTTTCTATCAGTTTTGATAGGAGAAGAGCACCTGCTAACTCCAGGCGGGGAAGACTTACCCGTCGTAACGGAGCAAGTTTTGTTTTGGCAAGTAGTAAGTGTACTTGTATAGCTCCACTTGTATCAATAACACGGATATACACGCATCCGCAAAATGCGGTTTCTGAGGAATCAGCGTACCCATGAATCTGCACTTCGGTAACAATGGGAAGTACGTGTCGCGGTATTGATATTGTTTGCAATAAATGAAGCTCAGAAATGAACTTCTTCCAAAGCTCACAGATTCCATGAGGTGGAACTTCGTCCCAACCGGTTCCAGCTACCCATAGAAGTTGAATCAAGTGTTTAACTAATAATATGATCGGACTTAGAAATCCTAAGGGATCATATATTTTGGAAATTTCGGAAAGCATTGTTCGTTTCGTACAATTTTGTTTTGTAGATTGAACGTTATATGAAAAACAATCTGAGTTAGGACTCCATTTGAGACCTAATACTTTAACTGATGAATCAGAGTCAAGTGCTGATAATATATGGGAGTCGTTTTTGTGAAATTCATTATTTTGTTTTGCAGATAGGAATTCAGTGCTGTTACTCGTCCACTTTCGTAGCTCGAACGAGCCTGCTTTGCAGATAGCAGTGAGTTCGCGTTGGAGAGCAATAGCGTCATCTAGGGTCTGTGCCCCAGTAACACAATCATCCACAAACACCGAATTCAGAAGCACTTGAGAAGCAAGTGGGTAGGAAGTTGCCTCATCAAAAGCTAATTGTCGTAGAACACGTAATGCAAGGAAAGGTGAACTGGCAACGCCGAAAGTCACAGTACACAGTCGGTATTCTTCGACAACATCTGTAGTATTTTTTCGCCAAAGTATCCGTTGATAATCGCGGTCTTGAACTCGTAGGTTAATGAAACGATACATCATTTTGATGTCTGCAGTGAAAACGATTTTGTTCAATCGAAATTTCAGGAGAACTTCCGTAATATCTTGGTGCAATTTTTGACCAATTAATAAATTGTCATTAAGGGAGCGTCCAGACGTAGTCTTGCATGACGCATCGAAAACTACCCTAACTTTTGTAGTAGCTGCGTTTTTTCTCACCACGCAATGGTGAGGTATGTAATAAGGCGTTTTGTCGCAATCCGAACGATCTGTGACATTTTCCATGTGTCCCATATCTATATACTCTTGAAGACATTGGGTGTACTCTGCTCGTAAAGCAGGGTCACGCTCAAGTTGTTTTTCAAGTTTATATAAGCGAGACAAGGCAATATCGCGGGAAGTCCCGAGCGGGGGAGCTTCCATTTTGAATGGCAGTGAAACTGTGTATTTTCCTGTTTTATCGCGACTGTGAGTTTCAACGAAAATCTGCTCACATAGCTCTTCTTCTTTCGTTAGTAACTTGACTTCTGGAACTGACTCGAGTTCCCAGAATTTCATTAGCTGAAGATCAAGTTGACATGTACTCACATTTGTATGCACTTGAATTGGAATAGAGTGAGCAATTTTGCCGTTTAGTAAATAGCCGAAGATGCTATTAGTTGCCACTGGTGTCCCGAGTGGGCCTTTGATGATGTCATTGAGTAAAATGCTATCGGTGTAGTCAGAACCGATCAATAGCTCCACGGGACGCGCCGAACGTAATTCAGGGTCCGCGAGAGGTAGATTTTGTAAGTGAGATATTTGCTCGAAAGAAGTAGGTATAGATGGAACATATGATGTTATCTTTGGTAAGATAAGTGCTTCCATCAAAAGTTTCGGTTCACTCTTGTCGTGAGGCGTAACGTCAATAATGACAAATCCACGCGGCTGCTCATTCCTATCTCCGATACCCGACACTGTTGTGCTGGTCCGCACGTGAAACCGTGGTAGACCTAAACGCTGGACACATGATTCGGCTATTAAAGTTACCTGCGAGCCGTTGTCAATCAAAGAACGCACGGGACGCGGAGCGTAGGCATTTGAATCCGTAGGACGGATATTAACGAGCGCGGTGGTGAGCAATACCGTACAGTTGTTGAGGTGGCCTGACCCTGAGGGCGGAACAGGCGCTTTTGATGCTTCCGCTACTAAGCTTGCATGCTCAGGGGAAGACTCCGCTGCTAAACCCGATGTTGGTTTAGGGGAGTAAGAGTTCGCTACTATGTCGAAAGTAGGCTTTAACTCTGCAGTTTTTGTAGCCAAGACGCTATGTTCAGGGGAGTAGATATCCGCTACTGAACTGGTAGCCTCGCGGCAAAATGTATGTTGATTCGAAAAAGTCACCTTAGATACGTTAGGATCTGACACGGCGTCATCATGCAGAGAAGTGTGATGACGCTTTGAACAAACACGACAGCTGTGTTTTGATTTGCAATCATTTAGATCGTGTCCAGTACATAAACAATTTATACAAATTTTGTTAAGCGAAATAAAATGTTTTCTTTCTGCTAAATTCATTTTATTAAAATGTTCGCATCGATATAAAGCGTGCGAAGATTCCTTACACAAACTACATTTAAATTTCGGCGAGTTATCATTAGAATAAGTCGCTGCATGGATATTCATCGCGGTACTATAGCGCGATGTTGTGGCTGAGCGCTGCTGATCGCCGTGAGAGCGGGCGAAGGCGGCGCGCGCAGAGGGGGCAGCGGCGGTATAACCCGCGCCCGCGGCGGCCGCACTCGTGGAGCGCACGGGATGCGCGGTCGAATACGCTGGTCGCGCAGTACCAAACGCACGGCTCTGCATCGAGGATGACATTACTTCCGAAGCCGACAACTCTTTATCTAGGAAATCTAGTAGTATATCGACAGAAGGAATTTCGCTAGATGACGTCAGAGAAATCTCAAAACGTTTGCGAATATCGGCAGTAATTTTCCGTAATAAAATATTTAAAAGTATAAAACTCCAGTGTTGTACTGGAAGACCTAATGATTTTAGAGCAGTTAAATTCTCATGATAAACATTAAGAATGTTACGTAAGCTTTGTTCGATATTTCTTTCGTTCATAGGTTGAACGTCCATTAATTTATCTAAATGTTTTGTGGCAATAATACGCTTATTTTCATAACGATTAAGTAATATTTGCAAAGCATTTTCGTAGTTAGCCTCAGTTATAGGTAAGGATTTTATTAAGTTGTGTGGTTCACCGCGTAACGATAATAATAAATATCGAAAACGTTCGACATTCGATAAACTTTCGTTTTCGTGAACGAGTGATTTGTATAAATCATAAAATGCATTCCATTCCGTTAGGCTGCCGTTGAACGTAGGCAATGACAAGGTAGGCAAGCGGTGGTAAACCGGTTGCTGTGGCGGTGTGTGCGCGCAGACAGCTGATGCATTTGCAATGCTTTGTTTACGTCTAATTTCCTTGGTTTGATCGAGAACTACTTGAATTTTGTAATATAAATCGTCAAATTGCTCCCGAATGGCTAAATGTTCCTCCTTCTTGAATTCGCCGGTTTTTGCTAAATGTTTTTCTATTTTAAGTTGAACAGCGATAAATTGTTTTTTAATTGAATTAAGTTCTCTTACACGGACACGGAACTCGGCTTCATCGCTAGAACACTCAACCATACGTTGAAGGCTTGAAATATATAGATCCCTTTCAAAAGTAAGTTGTTCGTATGTCATTGTGATGGTTATACAATACAAGAGATAAGACCGTAAACGAGCTATAAATAGATTTTAAGTAGTATAATTCAATGCGCTTCGATGCAACTATTAGATAGATTTTTCGTAAGTATACGATTTGACTGTGGTTGTTATTATTGTAAATAACTGTTTGATGTAGGGATAAGGCTATGATAAGAAATATAATTGTGGTTTAATTATGTCTGCAAGTAGGTATCGCAAACAGATCGAGTTAGTACTATTCTCACGCGTAACGTAAAGAATATATATGTAAGTATGTAATAGTGACCAGCGCGTGACACTAGCGCGACTATTAAATGCGCTTATAATATTTGGCACGTAATGCCAAAATATCATATAGGTAAATAAGTGTAGATGTAAGTACTATTTAGTACGTAATACTAAATAAATGTATAAGTCTATTACGTAATAACAGACTGCGAAATGCGGGTATATGCGAAGTACTATGTACGTAATACAATAGTGTGTGTAGGTGTGTATTGTCGTAAACAATACAGCTAAATTAACTAAATGGAGAATAAAATATGTTGTAAATAAATATTCTTTAGAGCCTTTTAGCCTTATCGTATACCGCGCTTGCAGTGGCGCGGTGATTGCCGGCACCAATCTTTCGTTCTCGGCGAACGTGAATACCAAAGTACCTCCCGATGAAATAATAATTAGTGGAAATATATCTTAATAATACAATATTTTTACTGTATCACTGTTGAAATACGTAATATAGCAATAGTTAAATACGATCCTCAGTGGATTGTTTAAGAATAATCGCTGCCTGAGTGTATTTTTCATGTGTAGAACCGACGCGTGGGGTTCGCAAATGCAAGTACGTAACGGAATGTATCGGCACATAAAATATTAATTAGCACAAACAATACACGAAACCATTTGAAATTCGGCTTCGAAGGTCCAAAAAAGGGTGTAGGGGAAATCTTTCGATCAGCTCAGTTTTAGAAAATGTATTAGGCCACTTACCCAGTGCCGCTTTCTGGCGTTGCTTGTGGCCCGGGCCCGGGTTGTGACTCCTGGTTGTTAGTTCACTGGGTTCACAGTTCATGTATTGTTTATTATGCAATAACGTTTATATAATTTTATTATGTATTCACTGGGGGTATGTCACACGCGTATGGTACTGATTGGTGCGCGGGAGACGGTCGCGTGGCGTCTCTTTGAAGGGTTGATTGTTAACTGACAGTACTTGTCGCTGCTAGGAGCGATTACCGCCTTGAAGATGGTGCGGATGCTTCAGGTTTGTGACCCATACATTTCCATACGAGCTGAGAGTTAACAAAGAAAAAAAAGAAGGCGCGAATATTGCTTGTGCTAAGAAATACGAAACAACTGGTGATTTCCTTTCTTTCAATTTATATAACAAGATAAGTTTCGATTAAATTACTAAAGGTAACGTTACCTCATCAACGGAGCAAGCTGCATCGAACTGGAAGTTAATAATGAATGTAACAAGAAACTTGCACAAGATACTTTATTCGAAATGAGAACACTCAGCAGTAACGATCTAACACCACTTCTGCTGACTCAGGATACCTTTTGTTTACTGACTGCTGTTGTTTGTTTCTTCGAAGTTAGAACATAACATAATACATCTAAAGAGAAACAAGCATCAAGAAAAATACAGACTGATTTTAGAAACGTTATCACTTGTCTATCAGTTATAGTAGAGCCAATAAATAGCGCATTAATTGTAATAGTTGTTAATAAAATTTTTTAACAAAAAATGCAACCGCCTTCACCACTCAAAAGTATGAAATAACTTGTTGAAGTCGGTACCATGATAGTTCATACAAAAGTAACTATTATCACAATATTGTGCCCATGCTACCGACCTCGACAAGTTATTTCATACTTTTGAGTGTTGAAGTCGGTTGCATTTATTGTAAAAAAAATTTTTTTCACCCTTTTCAGTGACCTTTGCTACTCACGGGATCAATTAATTGTCATTGTGTGTTCTGCGATGTCTTCAACCGCGACAATAATATCATCAAGATACGCGTAGCACTTTTCAGTTATTGGAGTACCCCTCAAAAACAGCTTGTTCGATTTTGATGAAATGGGACCACCACGGAAGTATACTCTATCTAACAAAAAAAGAATCATCAAAATCGGTTCATAAACGAAGAAGTTATCCGCGAACACACATAAAAAAATATATATATATACGGTCGAATTGAGTAACCTCCTTTTTTTGAAGTCGGTTAAAAAAGTCATTAATTACGAAATTATTTCCAGTAACTGACAAAGTACTATAATATTATTTTCTATTGTGTATCAGGAAGCAATTTGTATCAATCTACTTGTGTAAAATATCTGCGTTGAACACTTGGCTGAGAACTCTCAGCTAGGATGACACCCAATATTTGTTGAAAGTTATCGTATGATCTATTCCTACATTTTTTTTAATGATATACATAACTTTACACTGTTTTTAACGGGTATAACGTGGTACTTACGCGTAGTCGATATCACGATCGACAATTGTTTTCGAGCAGCACGCGCTGCCGCCCGCAGTGCGAGACGGGACGTTACGACTAACGCACCGTACTCAAGATCCTGATGAAGGCTTCCGGAAGAAGCCGAAACAATTGTCGATCGTGATATCGACTACGCGTAAGTACCACGTTATACCCGTTAAAAATAGTGTAAAGTAATCATGAGCGTGAGTTTTAATATTATATACATAACTGTAAACTCTGAGGCTTTCACGGCCGGCGTTGCATGCTGTATGTATTGCTTTCGGGCTGTTTGGCCGTGGTCTATGTGAAACTTGTGTTCCAGACGTTTCGTCGATCACTGCGGTCGACATCTTCAGTGGTTTTAAGCCTTTATTTATGTAATCATTGTCTAGACTCTAAGCCTTTCTGAAACTGATGTGATCTTGAGTCTGAAAACTATCGGTTTGTTACATTACAATGATGTGATCTTGTTAAAATCTCTGCCATTTGAATTTCAGAATTTGTGTAATCTGAGTAACTCCGCTGCCCACCTTATTCACGCGTTTATCTGTCAACCATATTTATTTATATCGTTGTATGGTATGTACTGTTTCCCATATACTGCCGCGAGCCAAGTCTCAGCAAAAAAAAAAACATATTGAGCTGATTTTCCTGAGCAAAGAATAGCTAATAACTTGAGAAAGTCAACATTGTGGAACTTTTATCCAAAATTAACAATTTAAAGTTTAAACTCGATAGAAATCTTAAGATAACCTGCCTCGGCCCATATCAATTATTATAATAACCTGTTAAGATTCTATTGAAATTCACGAAGTAACTCAATATTAAATTAGTCGTTGAGTCTCCTAGTAAGGGAAATATCGAATTCCTATTGGATAATATTATGCCACTGATTGTATAATAACAATTACAATACGGAATTAACTTGCTAAATTTTATCAGTCTTATGGACAGATAAACGTATTCAATTATATTAATTGAATAGGTACTAAAGATGTTACGCGATTCGGCTTCCATCTCCGAACAATGAGAACTTTATTTACAAGATAGATTAGATTAGATTAGAAAATACTTTATTGTTACACCTTAAATATAAAACAATATTTACAATAAACATAAATTTACAAAGAGTGTGACAATGGGCGACCTTATCACTAAAACTAATCTCTACCAGGCAACCTTTGCATGGAGAGGATCGAAATAAATTTAAATAACGGGGGTGTTAGATAGCTTAAAAATAAATAAAATAAGTTAGTATATAAAAATAAGAAAAACAAAGAGAACATAAGTGTCATAAATCTTATACATGATATTCGTTATGATTGTAATATAATACACAACGTGAGTTTTATTAATTTAAGTAGAACTTTATGATTTTGTCTTTAAATACGTAAAGAGAGGAAGATAATACTTTAAAAATGTTTACCACAAAATGGAGCCGACTTCAACACTCAAAGTGTGAAATAACTTGTTGAAGTTGGTACTAAGATAGTTCAAAAGTAACTTTTATCAAAATATTGTGTTCATTTTACCTTTGCTACTCACGGGATCAATTGTCATTGTGTATGTTCACTGATTTCTCCACCCGCGTTCAGGAACTCGTCCAAGTAGAAGTAATAAATACTCTTCCTTCCTTAACCCATTTTCAATTTATTTTTTATTTTTTTTTATTTATTTATTCAACACAAAACATGTAATATTAATTCACAAAATACTGCCAAAATGCGTACCAGTTTGTAGGCAGATGATAGCTCTCATAAAATTTACAATATTACATATGTATGTACGAGTAGATAACAAGAATTAAATATGATTAAACATAGAAAACATGGAATAAAGTAAGTAACTGATGTAAAATGTTTCTGTATTTTACACCAGTCCCACTAAATTTACTTAAATGTTACTAAAATACTAACTTATTTACTAAAAGTTACATTTATTGTATTAACTACACTGAGGCATCTTGTCTAATAGTAGCTTCTTGAGGGCATTTTTATAACTAATTTTTGTTTTATAGGTTTTTTCAAAGTCAACTGGCAAATCGTTACAGAGTCTTGGCACTAGCCATTTTCTTGTATTGGTCTTAAAATGGACCACACGGGAAGCACCAACTAAACAAAGAATCATCAAAATCGGTTCACCATGTCGACATTTCTCAGGGAATTATAATGTTTGTTACATTGAAAAATAAAACATATGGGTGGAATTGAGAACCTTCTCCTTCTTTGAAGTCGGTTAAAAATACTTTAAAATACAAAAAAAGCCGTGGAACACCAAATGCTTCTTAGGGTTTTACAGAAAGAAATGAAAGAAAGAAAATTATTTATTACTGACTTAAACAACACTACGAATACATAGATTTATATACATTATAGTTGGACTAAACAAGTAAATAAATAAATAAATATTAGTTAATACAAAAGAAGAAGGGCGCATTTAGGGAAAACATAGATATCATTTACAATGATTATAGAACATTCCCTATCAAAAAACTAAATAATACTATAATATATATTGTAGTGTTGCGTAATGCCAGAAATGAGTCCCTGCTCAGCGTTATGCGAGGATTTGATAACCTTCGCGCTGATTTTCAGTAGGAACTCATGGACTGGCATCGAACGCACAAGTGATTTAAAAACAAACAAAAAACATATAATAATAACATAAACAAATATAAAAATGTTTTTAAAAAATAATATTTAGGTGGCAGTCCTTGCCGAACGCGCTATACCTACGAATTTTTTGGTAAGTCTTACTGTGAAGTTATATTGAGAAATGTAACTAAGTATATTTCGACATTTAATATTATTGAATAAACCCATTCGTAACATCCTAAGCCTTACGTATCTCGGGGGTATTAGTTATGTAACTTTGTCTTCAGTTACAGAATTCCATTGTATTGTCCAAGTTAAGATTTATACTAGAACAAACTTTGATAGTGTTGCCAACTTTGGGTGTGATTAAAATATAGAGTTATCTGACGTGCAAAGTTATAGTGGGAGAGGCCAATGTCACATTGACGAGGGTGTTTGTAAAGTAGCTTAATCTAGTTGCATACGTTTTCCGTACGAGTACTATGTTCCAAGACACAATTTTTCATATTAGACGTTGATTGTTCCAGCCATTGGAATATTCTCCGATCCGGTGAAGTTAAACCAAAATCTGACAGATTTGGCTTGAGTTTGAGTTCTCCACGGGCAAAGCCGCAGGGGGCAGCTAGAATTACACAAATGAAACAGGACGGTATTCGGTAGTCGTGGGTTCAAGTCCCACTAGCAGCCGAATTTTTTCCTTCAAATATTTGAACATACATAAATGAAATTCAAAGCAAAACGTTATCGTAAGACTAGCTGTGCCACGAGGTTTTACCCGCGTGGTGATGATTCATGATGATGAAAAGTTCCGGGGTCTAAAATATCTACATAAAAAAAATTATCCAAATCCGTCCAGCCGTTCTGGCGTGATTGAGTAACAAACATCCATCCATCCATCCAAACTTTCATAAGTAGTGGCATATGTGTTATATCGGGACTTGAAGTATCTATATACCAAATATCATCCAAATTCGTCCAGTTGTTTGAACGTGAAAGAGTAACAAACATGCATCCATATATCCTACACATATACATCATACACACGACATTCGGCATTTATAATATTAGTTTAGATGAACTTTAAAGAAAACTTTGTCATAAGGTATAAAATTATACATTAAAAACTGAGAACGTTTTCTGATATACTTACAATAACTCAGAAGAAATATATTTACTAGCATTATTTATTCGATAAAATATATATTTTTTAACGTTTTTTTTTTTTTTTAACATTCAAACAAGGTCTTCAGGTCCCAAACTAGGCAGAGCCTGTGCTATGGTAACCTGATGACTGATATATCTACTTATATACATATACACACCCAGACACAGGTCAAACAGACATGTTCATGCACACAAATGTTTGACCTGTCCGGGAATCGAACCCGGGACCAGCGGCTCAGAAGGCAGAGTTCTACCAACTGCGCTAACCGGCCAGTCAAAATTACTTCAAACAAAAAACTTACTTTCAACTTTACTCACTTAGCTCTTCGACTAAGAAAACTTTGGCGTCTAATTAGTCGCTTGTCTGGCGTAAGACGCAAGCAGATTGTGGTAACAAGTTGTAATAGTTGAGTTTTAGCAAACAACTTAAGGACAAATAATTTGAAAGTCTGTTCTTACGCTACTTTTGGGACATGAAGACTTCACACCAAAATCCAGAATCTCTAAATTAAATACTTTTTAAGTGGTTAAGCTTATTAAAATGCAAAATCACTACCTGCCAACGTGGAATAGAACGCAGTATGCTCAATATTAAAAAGATGCAAAAAATTCGTCACACAAAAATTAGAGAAACCACCAAAGTGTCGGATGCTATAACCTACGCTAAGAAACTAAAATGGAAGTGGGCTGGGCACGTAGCGAGGCTAAAGGACGAGAGATGGACCAATAGGGTAACAACGTGGAAGGGTCCAATCGGCAAACGTCGCAAAGGCAGACCCCAGACGAGATGGGCAGACGAGTTGATAAAAATAGCTGGTACCTACTGGCCGCAAATAGCTCAAAATAGAGACACATGGAATTCTTTAGAGGAGGCCTTCACCTTCACTTGAGGCGGGGTTCATGCAAACAAACTTCTGTATTGAATACTTTTATTTAGATTTAAACATTTTTCTAAAATAAGTGAAATATGTGTCTTAAACTATGTATGTATCTTACTTTTGCATGGAATAAAAGGCTTATTATTATTATTATAAGTGGTTAAGCTAAGATATGTGACCATGGTAAGGTCTTAAGAGACTAAATTAGCGTAAATAAGGCTTTATAGGCATTTAAAATTCTGCCAATTTGATGGAGCATATTTTGTTAATTCATACATAATAGAATTGAGAGGTCTTTTAATTTCAAAGCCATAGTTTTATAATTTCTAATTAGATGACCATTGCCAGATCAATTTCATAATATTTTGACGTGATAACGTTTTATAAATTGATGAATACCAGCAACACTCATGAAAAATAGTAACGTTCCGCGTAACGTTCCACCTGAGTTTTGTATTACATAAAATAATCAAAGTCAAAGTCGAAGTCAAAGTCAAAGTCAAAGTCATAAATGATTATGACGTTATCACGTAAATCTATCGTCCGTAAACCGACTTTACAGACAACCAATTTTTTTTTTATTTACAGATCGTTCAAATGATTATTCAGACCATAATCATTTATATTTTTGAGCATGTGTAATTTATACTTTGGGGGCTTGCTTGGCTCGTCTGGTGAAGTCTTCTATCTAAGGTAATTATATTCCTGCGTATATAGTATAGCTATAATGCTTACTTTGTAAATGTAATGTTAATAAGCGTTTACATTTGTAGAATTTATTTGATACAAATAAGTCCAGATTCATCATCATCATCATCATCATCTCAGCCATAGGACGTCCACTGCTGAACAAACTCCTCCTGCCTCTGCCTCCCCCATTGATTTCCACAAGGACCGGTTGGAAGGGGCCCGCATCCAGCCCTTGCCTGCGATCTTAGTCAGGTCGTCTGTCCACCTAGTCGGTGGCCGTCCTATGCTGCGCTTGCCAGCAAGGTCCGTGGTCTCCATTCGAGAACCTTTCTGCCCCAACGGCCATCGGTTCTTCGAACTATATGCCCTGCCCACTGCCACTTCAACTTGCTAATCCGCTGGGCTATGTCGGTGACTTTCGTTCTTCTACGGATTAAATTAATAATAATAAGACCAATTTAAATAACGTGGCGTGGACGTAGTCTCGTATGTTTATTCACCCACAAACTCAACTCAGCCTGTCCTATACAGATGGCGCCCTTTCAACCGATAAAAACCGTCACTCTTATGCTTATTTCTTTCTTCTTAACACGCTCTTTCCGTAGTATTGTTTTATAAGTCTCCCAGATGACACAATGAATAATTACGTTTACCTAATTTATCATAGACTCGGGCAATATTTTTAAATTATACTCTGATGGCCGATTTTTTTCTCGGAAAGAGTTCACTTGAGACGTAGGTATATTTGCGGGTTTGTCTGCCATTTTAGAGATCCTTAGTTTTTAAGTAATAAATTTTTAATTTAAATAGAGGGTTTTATTGACTAAATAGTGACTAATTTCTCAAGAGACCGCCGATACCTCTGAAAAATTACCTCTTGAAAAAATATTTTCTCTAAACTTTTATGACACTTAAGGTTGTTGAAGGCTAATATAATTTAAACGTGGTTCCTCCAGAAAATGCGCCGTCGATTCCCAGGAGTAATACTATGTTGATATATGTCAAGTTGTTGGAAGCGCTCAGTTTTTGTTGAATTTACGAATTTAGGCAAACAATTTTAATCAGCCGGCATACCATTATCTATTCTATACTATATAATATTAAAAGAAAGATTTGATTGTTATTTCGCTTGCACTGAATAGGCTCCGAAACTACTGAACCGAGAAGTATGGAGAGCCAGTGAGCATTCTAGATCTAGCGTGATAACATCTTCAACCACATCGTCACTGACCATCAAGTGAGATAGTGGTCAACCGTTAGATCTATATAGTATAAACAAACGTTTGTTCTATAGTAGACCTTATTGTTTATTCTTAATCTCATTTTTACTTATCCAACCGGAAAAGATGTCTGAAATGTAGAAGAATTAAAGCTCACAAATCCCACACAGCCCTTAATAATTAAATCAGGTTACGTAAGCTACCAGGTCTCCCAGCGTCAAACAAAAGCAAATGATAACAAAGCTATTTTTGTCGAAATGAAAATGTCACCTCCACTCCCGCTGGAACATAGGTAGGTACGTCAGTTATTCTTAGACCCACATTCTCTGAAAAGATCTCTAGGGGTCATGCAACCAATCAGGGTTCTGTTTCACGTCTTCACATGTCAGTGTGTGACGTAAGCGAACTGCAAAGAGGCGAGATTAAACATGCCTCCTGGATGCAGCTGGCATGGTGTGCACTACTGGGACTTCTCAAAGAAACTTCTCGTGTGTAATATTAAGTCTGGGAAGTATCGGACTGTATTAAATAAAAGAACGTTTTGCGTTGTCGTCGATGTTTAGATCTTTATTTAGCTTTTTATTATACTGTATAGATCTAGCGTTTGACCACTATCTGAATTGATGGTCAGTGACGATGTGGTCAAAGATGTTGTCACGCTAGACCTAGAATACTCACTGGCTGTATATATCTATCGTTTGACCACTTTCTCACTTGATGCTGCCTAGAATGCTCACTGGCTCTCAAGGACTGCTGCCTCAACACACTATGTGTTTGGTGACCGTTTTTCAAACTTGAGGATGGTAGGTAGAGAGGCGGGTACTCGAAAGTACCCTACCACCATGCTGGATATTCTATAACGATGTTACCTTCATCGGATGCTCAAGCTGTTGTTGGGGATTAAAGAACAGTTTGACAGCCGACGCTCACCCTACTAAGCTATCATCGCTTCAAACTTCAAAATCAGAATCAGAAAATTGAGTAGGTTTTTATATAAATCCCGAATCTACGGCGAAGCATAAGGGAGGGTTATGTTTTTGACTGGTTTATCACAATTCAACAAATGCAGTGGCGTTGTAAGCGTCTTGTTACATTAATGCAATGTTTAATTTAGTCTAGTGATCAATACTTTATCTAAGTAACCTTTATTTATTCGGAGTCTTGCAACAATGGATCTGAATAATTTTGGATAAATGTATTCCATGGAGTCATTGGCTCATGACAGCAGATAGGTTAGTTAAACTTCCTCAAGTAGAATAATATAGGATTTAAAAAGTATGTTAATTAAAAATGGTTCAAAAACTATTTTTTTATATAATAGAAAGACTAAGGACCTACCTCGTCATTTGTGCCAACCAATATCGTAATAGTCTAAGATCTCTTTATATGTTGTGGTAAGGGGTCCACTTCTTGCCCCAAGCGAAATATATTTTAAAACATATTTAACACATGACCCAAGAGGTTATCACTAAACGTTTGTTCCAGACAGTAAAATATGTGTAGAAAATGAAATCATAAGTGCTTAAGATTTAGCTTTAATCTATGGATTAAAAAATAAATCTATGACTACATTTTAAGAATTTAGATATAGCATTACTTCCTCTGTACTACTCTATGTTTTATCTGGATCAGCAGCAAACAGAACATAGTTCATAACAAAATGTCTTTTTAGCCGACTTCAAAAAGGAGGAAATTTTCAATTCGACCTGTTGGTTTTTTTTTATTGAAAGAATTCATATACAATAAGATTGGCAGTCTTTCTGCGGAATCCACATTTACTGACATCCAGGTGTAAACAGGTAAATTAAATTATTTGGTTGCTCGTATCGTTTTCGAGAGCCAATCAAGTGTCACTTGTGAAATTTTATTACTTAAATGCCATCGAACTTATATACTCCTCTATAGAAGCCTAGTAAACGCGCGACATATACGCCATTTTAAAGAAGCTATTTGTAGCTTCGTTCGGTACATTATCATTGCGTGGTGAGTCAAGTAAGCTGTCACACATAGCGTATTTGTAGTTTACGTCTGTAAGATGGTGCTGCAGGTAAAACACTTTCTATAGAGTATAAGTTCGATGTTAAGGCATTGTTGAATATTATTTCTGTATTGCGGTTTTGACGCTATCCAACAAACATATTTAGGAAGCTTGAAATGTCCGCATGGACATACCAGTATATACGAGATGGACCCGCGGCCAACAGCTATTTAAAAAAAATCTTATCAGAGACATATCTTGTTTCGCGAATAATACCTATTTCAATAAATTTTGATCGTGTACATTATTTGTTTTGATTGAAATAGTTATTTTATCATTCTGGTTAGTGTAGACTAGTGGCAGGAGTCACATGGAACAGAGTGGCTCAAGAAAGAAAGGGATGGAAAAGGTTGGAGGAGGCCTTTGCCGACTGGCTAACAGATTCAGGAAAGATAACCAAGCAACAAATATTAGTTTACATTTGTATACATACCTATTAAGTTTAAGTTTTTAATGCTAGTCCTTTACATAAGTAAAGGTCATTGTACTAAAAGATCTGAATAAAAGGCTATATTATTATTATTATTTAGGTTATATTGGTGAATATTGAATGTACACATTATTTGTTTTAATTACGGTTGCTAGGCAACCGATTTCGTCACTCTCCAAGTCACTTTTTGATAGAAAGCATAAACTTTGATAAGATTTGTAATGTTCCGATTAATTTTTTTTTATAAAGATCACTATTAATTTTATTATCAAAACTGACGTGGTTTTGACACATTATGAATGTATAAAACAGGGGAGTTACTCACGTAATAGAACTCAGTACTAGGCGAACCGCGACCGCGTCCGCGAGCGCCCCGTATTCTCCTTGAAAAAGAGCACCGAATGTGGTTGAAACTATAGTCGGAACCCTCTGACTTATTACGTGAGTAACTCCCGTGTTTTATACATTCATAATCACTATTAATGTAAATATATTTAGGATTATAACAAACCTGTCATTGATTGAGCAGAATTTGGCTCTACAACAATACACAACACCTTAGTGTCATGTGTGCATTGTTGCGAAAAATGTACGTGTGTGTAGATAGACAGATAAACACTTTGTTGAAACACCACAAAAGAAGATTTTACAAAATATTTACATAAGATATATCTAGGTGCAACAATGAGCGGTCTTATCGCTCAGAGCGATCTCGTCCAGACAACCCATTTCTGAAGAAGATTTCAGTGAAACGAAGATGGTGTCTTAAAAGCTAAGAAACATAATGAAATTACTAAAAATATAAACATTTTAATCAATAAAATATATACAACTAGGTATTACAATAACAAGAACAAGTTAATAGGAATAAAATAACAATGACGATGAAAAAATAACTAATATTTAAGATGTGTGTATATACGTAAGCAAGCAACATAGGTAATTAATTTATTACTGGTAAACGTAGTAATTACAAAAAATAAAACGCTAACCCCGCTTGCGGTTGAAGGCTGTGGATTTTCAACGGAAGCTTCAGCGCTTTTGTAAAATAATATTTATAATGACAGTTTTATTACGTACGTTTTATACGTAATACATATATATGTATGTTTTATATTTTTACTCCTGTTAAAAAGGAAATGCTGTTGTTTATTATAATTACAAAGAAATAATTAATCGCGTGGGGATTTACTGTACTTTTGGAAATACAATATTTTTTTTACCCAATCGTTATTAAATTATAAACTACGTGATATATTTTTTTAATTATTTAATTTTTTAAATCCATACTTATTTTCTTATTCAATGAAATAGTAACTTACCGAAACTACGCATTATGTATTAAAAAACTCCAAGGGCTGCCTCATAAGAGGTCCATTTAGTGGGTGGCGAAATCAGATGTTATTTTTTTTTAATTTTATTTTTTTTATTCACAATAGGCAGGCGTTTGACCACTATCTCACCTATGTTATAACTCTTTGTTGTACATATCAAGCAAAACGAAATAAAATTAACAACAATATTGTACCAATCGAATTATTATTTATGCTGCAATCAGTTCCTTGAGTTTAGCTTATTTTATCTCAGCTCATTTCGTACTAGTGTGTAATCAAACAAAGTGCACATTATAAGTTAAACTATATAATACTTGAATAACGTAAAAACGATGTTTCTTGCAGCTTCATCTCAATTATACATTTTTAATTTGAACGCAACATTTAAGTTTTCAGAGAAACAAACATTTTTATCTGACAAAAGAGCGTCGTTTGATCCTTAAAAAACAAAGTTCAAAAACTAAAACCTGACCATTTAAAAGTCATGCCATAAAAATTATAAAACAAGAAAATATTTTATGGCTTAGTACCTACGTTAGTTACTTTAGTTTGTAGCACCAAAAATGTACGTTATTTTTTTCTGGGACCTGAGTTTTTTCTCTCTAGTCGAGAGAAGACTTAAATCCCTGCATCGACGTAAAGTCGTTAATTTATTGGTTTTTTATCGGATACATTTCGGGGGTTGCGCTGTGTAGTTACATGATTTGATACCTCCATCCCCATTCCATCTGAGAACAACCAGACGGACGGCAATGCGACAGCCTAAAATGTAAAACTAACTTTCCGCCAACAAGCGGACTTTATTGCCTAAATCTGTGTTTCCGCATAAATGCAATTTGGGTATCTTCAAGTAATAAATATGCATTTATTACTTGAAGAGTTTATTGCATTTCATAATTATTCATAGTTATGTTCAAATATTTGTTCAATAATTGTGTTCAAGATCCACCCCCAGAGGGCGCCATATACAATTTAATATGACGTCACATAACCTATAACCAGCCGACAAACAAGACTCTTCAACGGCGCCTCCTGATTTATTGAATAGTTTAGGAGTTATGAGGCAACACATGCACTCAAACAAACACACCCACGCGCACACCCACGCACGCACACACACACACGCACACACACACGCACACCCACACACACACACACACACGCACACACACACGCGCGTGCGCGCGCGCGCGTCCGTCAAAATATAACCTTTCCTTTTGCTTCGCCATAAATGACAAACAATTGTAGTCAATTCAATTAATTCCTTTTTATTACCTTTTTTTTATACTTCCGACGTAGATATATTGTATATGACAAGTTTTAGTTGTTTATATCTTGTTATCCTGCTCTAGAAGAAAGATAAAGATTTTATTGCATTGTTCTTGCTGCACTGTTTTATAGCTGTTTCCGACGCAATGGTACACAGGCACAAGTTTAATATATATCAGTTTACGACTGAAGTACACAGTCAGTGTTATTGTGGAAATGCAATTTATCACTTTTGTACCAGTTTATCACGTTTCGGACGTGAGTAATTCCGTGTATTGTGGCTGGGCACTGCTCCGTTCCGTTTTACCAAATGTGCTCCTACGAGAATACGTGTAGCAGCAGAGTCGGTTTGGAAGAATCATTTACATAGTCATATATTTCATTTTATTCTCTTTGGGTGGCTTTCAACTGTGGTTACAAAATAAAAATTAAATGATACAAGCCTTTTCAATTAACAGCGATACATATTAGTTTTTATTTCTAGAAGAAGAAAATAGACACAGAACAGTACAGGCATGGACACAAACATCCAAGACTCAGGACAAAGATCTACACTCATCACACAAATGTTCCTGCCGGGATTCGAACCCACAGTCCCGGAGACGCAGAAGTCAAGGTAACTGACCACTGCGCCACGGCGACCATCTAATTTCCGTTACATACAACGTAATAACTAATGACGTAAGGTACGATGAAAGTCTTGGTTAATGTTGTAAAATAATATATTTGCCATGTGAGCCTCCGTGTATTGCCAATATTTGGCCAAAGTATGTCGAACGTCGCGTGTGCGGGCGTTGTATTAAGGGGATAGCAGGTGCCGATGACATAACGGGGGCTCGCGGGTGTTTACAGGCAGAAGGGGCGAGACAAATCCCGATGTGTGTTGATTTAATATATTACAAGAATATACTTTACTAGGGCTTAAAAAAATGTTGCTATCACAATTTGAGAGTTTTTACATTCTTTTTTTCTGGTGTAAGACACAGTTTCAGCGCATATCAGCCATGTCTTATACAAGCACTACTGTTAAATTCTATCGAGTCGACGATCCATACTCGCACTGCTGGCTTGCCTAGTGTGAAGATCACCGTTTATCTACTTAGTACTTTGTTAATACAAAGCACTAAGTAAACGGTGATCTTTCTTAGTTCTATCAGCGTTAGGTATGTTAATAATAACACCTAATACGCTGCAAATAAAAAAAAGACGTGTGGCACTCGGGGACTGCCGCGGTAAAGCTATTGCATAGCATTTCATATCAACTTATGCAATTAATATATTAACAACTTATGCAGTAACGCCGATACAACCAATGCCACCTAGAGGCGAGTTGCTGAACTAAACAGACAAGCGTGATATTTAAAAAAAGTAATTAAAAGTTCTGCTTTTCATCGATAGATGGCAAAACTAAAAAGTTTCACCGCTGTGCCGGTCGGAGTGGAGGGTGTTAGGTTGTTTTCGTTACGGAATTTCTGGATTCGGTCTCCACGCTCAAGGCCCGCGATAGAAGCTTTGCAATAGCTTAAAAAACATTTCAATGGAGACTATTATAATTTAAAATATCAATTCGTAAAAAAAAGTACAGTAGAGTATATCTAAACCGGCACTATTAAACAATAGCTGGTGCTTGGTTACTGAAATGTTCGAAATATTGGACTTTATAGAAGAAATCATAGTATTAAGAGCATATGTTACGAAGATAAGTCATAGGACTTATCTTCTTGTTTTGCTCTTGCTCATTGCCGTTTGCTTGACATGCATTAGCTACATTATTTTCAACTAAAATATAACAGATAAACATGCTATTTTTTGAGGTTATAGTGATGCCGGTGCGCGAGCGCAGAAACAGAGTAGGGATGGGTGAGGTTGCCAGATTATTGTACGTACCGGACTATAGGTACTATACTACGGATTCGCGGAAAACTGCCAGAATTAACGATTGAAACTTAGGAATTGACTATACTACGTAACTGACGGAGCTAACGAGCGAAACTTACGAGTTTAACGAAACGATACTTAATTACTGTATTGGTGCGAGAGTATAATATAGGTGATAATTAATTGACTGGCCGGTTGGCGCAGTTGGTAGCACTCTGCCTTCTGAGCCGCTGGTCCCGGGTTCGATTCCCGGACAGGTTAAACATTTGTGTGTATGAAGTGTCTGTTTGACCTGTGTCTGGGTGTGTATATGTATTTAAGTATATATCAGTCATCAGGTTACCATAGTACAGACTCTGCCTAGTTTGGGACCTGAAGACCTTGAGTAAATGTTGTCCGATGTAAAAAAAAAAAAATATTATAAAACATACAAATTAATTGATAAAACTCTACTATAAGAGAAAGTAACGTCTACAATCTATATTGCGGTTAAAGTTAAAAACAGACTGACTCGTATTGACTTTTGTAACTGTTAACACCCAACTATGCTCGTTAATTCCAAGTATGTGGATGTAACAGAAATTTGCTTGTTTTAACTACACTTTTACGTAAGTTTTCCTTAGCTCACATATTTTTTATACGTTTACTAACAACTGGACGTTTGACCTCCGACTCCTTACAGTAACAACCAAAAACAGTTCTGATCGCGTATTATTTAAGTCGCTAGTGAATAGGTACCTTCTAGGTTTGCGTGCTAAATCCTAGACGACGTCATCACTTAACATCAGGTGAGACAGTTGTCAAACGCAAACTTATATGTAAAAAAAAAAAAAAAAATATTTTGATCTCGACGTTTCAAACACTTTTTTCAAGGGATGGTAAGTCAGCGGTGGGAGCGTCAGCTGTAAAACTGACAGTCGTTGGTTCGATCCTCACCTTCCGGTGAAGGCGACACTGTTATCAAAATTCCCAACATGGTGGTAGGGTACCATTGAGAACATGCCCAGCTAGCAACCACGCCCTCAAGTTGGAAAATTTGTCACCAAACACAATAGTGTGTTCAGGCAGCAGTCCTTGCATAACAGTAAACGTTCAAGGCCTAGCGCGGTTACATCTTCAACTACATCGTCACTGACCATCCTTAAATGTTAGAGAACTATAAATTATAAAAATTTAACTAAAGAAACACTTTTCAGTGATTGTGGCCTGGTTATCCTATTAAATGAATAAATTAATCGCCATTATAACCGTTTTCTATTGTTTTATTTAATTCTATAATTTTTTAGTACATTTTTAACACACACCCCATGCAACTTCCAGGAATCGAACCGGGCCCCGGGGAGGACCAGGAACTAAAGCCACTGATCACTGACCCCCGAAAACCGTATATTCATCGCCGACACGTATTATATACTTTAGAAGTCAATTCTGCATTTACATTTTACATTAATTTTGTATGTCAAGAACGGCTAAATATTAAAAAAATAATGAAACATAACAATAAGGCATAATAATCAATATAAAGTATTGTTAGTTACTTTTTTAATATAGTATAATTATTAAAGTTGAAATATATTGCCAAACATTAAAAAAGTCTAATACAGTATTTGACTTTTTATCGGGTTTTTCAATTTATAAAGTTCTCAGGAGTCGTACTGTACTCCCGTTGCCCGTAATTCGGGAGATTTGTGAAGCTGTGTTCAGTCGTTGCGAATTTCTACAGCGGGCGGTCGCGCTTTGACGCTCCGGCAAAAAAGGCGCGAAAGTTACGCGTAACTCCGCGAAAGAATTACTTAGTCACGACTGTCAGCTGTTATGTCATTACACATATATTTTAAAACAAAAGAAATCCGGTGAACTTGATTGACTTATAGTCATTTATTTTATTTAGTAATCATATGGTTATTAGAAGTGTTGTTTCTTTTGAAAGATTGAAAGATCTTTCTCGCATTTTTTTCAAGAGAATAATTTGGTTTTCTATTCAGACATATAAAACTTGTTTGTATAAATCAGTTTGAATGTTTTTTTTTATTAGTAACAATCAATTTTGATGTGCTTGTTTTCGAGTAAGAAAATTTCTAAATGTAATGGAAGAAATGGATTGTAATAGCAGATAAGTATACGCTGCAGAGATGCTGTGTTATGTAAGTAATATTTGTTTTTTTATTTATCAACAAAACACACTTAATTTCTAAAAATATTTCAACAAATTGATTTTCTTGTTTTCTTCTTTTATTTATATTGATTTTCTTTTGTTTAAATTTCTTTTGTTCAAATTATTATTCTTTAGTTTTAGAAACAACTATTGTGCATACTGTGTTCGCACAGAGTAGGGCATTCAGTAATTCATGTTCTCACTGTGTCTAAATTTTGATTTGTAAATGCTGTTTCGCTCAGTTTGCGAACTTAAAAGAAAAAAAAAAAAAAAAAAAAAAACTTAACTGGTTTTATCTGCCCATCGATATAATTAGATGATAATAAAAAGAAAACAAAATAAGCCATCTCTTATTAAAATGGCCAATAAGGTCCAATAGTTAGAAACAACGCTACATTTCCGCATGGCATCTGCTAATCACAGTTGCTAATTTTCTTTAGCAATTTCAAACATAATCTAGAAACTAAGTTACTGTTAAATTTCAAATCAAATCAAATCAAATCATTTATTTATTTTCTCTTAGTACATGTGTGTGTGGCACTAACTATTAAACTAGGCTCGCAGGCCTGTGTTTTAATAATTAGGCCCTTCCCATTAAATAAATACATTTCATCATCATCATCATCGGCCATAGGACGTCCACTGCTGGACGTCCAGGCCTCCCCCATTGATTTCCACAAGGACCTGTTGGAAGCGGCCCGCATCCAGCCCTTGCCTGCGATCTTAGCAGAGCTGCCGGGGACTGGGGGCCTGGTCGTATTTTGTAATATCATAGGGGGGGGGGTTTGCCAATACTCACCACGCTTGGCAGGCGGGTTGGCGAGCGCAGTACAGAATGTGAGTCTCAGAAGGCGCTGCTGCCCATCCTTCTGGTACGTGATCCCTTAGTCGACTCCTACGATACCCACGGGAAAACATGGGGGGGTACTATTCTAAGCCGGTACCCCACGGCGATAAATACATTTAAGAGTTTAAAATTCAAATTATTATTAAAGCAATTGTCATTATTAGCAGGTCATACAGTCTTTTTAAAAATTATAAAAATTTAAATTAAAAATCATTGAAACAAAAATTAAACTCAAAAATACATTTTTAAATTAAAGATTATCTTGTTTATTCTAATATTATTATGCTGACGTAACAAAACTTAATTTATGTTTAAGAGAATATTCAAATTTAATAAATCTCTATTGTACTTATGAAAGTACAGGAATATCTTTATGATGTAATTAATAATCTTAAGAAGGAGATGTCTCGTTAATGTTAGTATATAATATTATTTAAGTCTTATATCAAAGGAAGAACGTGTAACGAGCGTTTTTGAAATTTAAGATTAAATTTAAGATGCCAATCAGTGATTGTATACATACACAATGGTAAAGTTTTAAATTTACTTACTGGAGTGACTGTAATGAACAAAGATGTATAAGGGAGTTTTTATAAATATTATCAATGATGTCTTACTAAAGATGACGTATATTCATACTGTACTCAGATTTTGTTCCTTTACGACATAAACATGCTTACTGCGACAGATAATACGGTATAAATTATATAGAAAAGGATAGCTATATGTTTAGACTTGCGCTTGAAATACGCGTCATAATAAAAATTACTACAATTGACTTAATTTTGCCGCCTCAGTTTCCGCGCGACATCTACCTCATATAAACATATAATATCATTGAATATTGTAGCCCTACGCTGCTAAATGTATAACTTAAGCTCTTGAATTTGATGAGGTTACATTGCTTATAAATAACGAGTAATTACCGCACACAATTTTGAAATAGGTAGTTCTAAAAACTATATAAAGTGTTGTTTGTGTTAGTCAAAATGCTAAGTATCGAAAAACATTGAGAAAATGACGTTATAAGAAATGAAACGTACACAAGAGTTGGGCTTCGTGTTATGCAATAGTAGACATATTAAAAATGCGAAATGCTCTGTTCGTATTATCTGGAGAGATAATATTGTTTTTAGAGAAGTTAAGGGTTTGGAAAAATATGTTCGTAATCGTATGTGTTCCTACAATAGTCTATACTCCACTCTTTTATTATATCATCATCATCATCATCTCAGCCATAGGACGTCCACTGCTGGACATAGGCCTCCCCCATTGATTTCCACAAGGACCTGTTGGAAGCGGTCCGCATCCAGCCCTATTATATTTATTATATTTTGACTAATAACTATATAATTAAATTATATTATTATTTACAAATCAGCATTGCAATTCAACGTGGCAATGCTGCTAGCATTCTGGGCACGCTGCCGGCCGGTAGCGGGTTAGAACATTTGAGTTATCTATAGGCTACCAATAGCTAGTGGATTGCTTAAATGTTATTGTAGTAGCTGCAGTATTGTAATTAGTTATTAGTGCTTTATTATATAATAAACAATACCAACCGCCTGGCCGGTTGGCGCAGTTGGTAGCACTCTGCCTTCTGAGCCGCTGGTCCCGG